>CM045912.1:7805675-9137618 GCA_025169955.1 Salix arbutifolia | reverse complement strand
GGACTTTCCACCAGTTTAATATGTTGAAATCGCAATTGCGAGGAAAGACCGGTTCTTCCAAGTATTTGTTCAAATCAGATATTGCACTCTGACCTTGAGAAGATTCATGGAGGAACTTGTCAAAACCCTTTAATCTATCCCTACTATCAGTACTGGTACTAGGTAAACTGCTGCCAGGTAAAGATGAACCTTGATCAACCAATGTTGAGCAGATGGAGTATGCATTAAAAAGCTCCTTAATGCCATCAGAAACTTCCTTGATTCTGTCTAGGGCAGTACTACCATAGATCTGGGAATAATAATACTCCACCAATTTCATCTTGAATCGAGGATCTAAGATGGCTGCTACTGCCAAAGCCAAACTGCACTTGCTCCAATATCTATCAAACTTGGCTTTCATCTTCAATGCCATGGAACTAAGAAAATCATCAGGGTTCTTACACCATTCAATTAGCTGGATGTGAACATCACAAATTTCAGGAAAATATATGTTTGCTGTTGGACATTTATCCCCAGAAAAGATATTGGTAATTTCAACAAAAAGTTTCAAATAACCAGTGATGGAACTGGCCCATTCCCACTCTGTATCCGTTAAAGCTGAGGTATAGGCTGGATCATGCTCTTGCAAGAAACAAAATGCACTTTTGTATCCTATGACTGTTTCGAGCATGAAGTATGTTGAGTTCCACCGAGTTGGCGAATCAAGAACCAAGTTCTTCTGACAACTGATTCCAATTTGCTGGGCAATGTCAGTGAACTTTCCTTGTATTACCTGTGAACTTTTAACATATCGAACACTTCCTCGGACCTTTTCAGTCACCTCTCGGAGTGTTTCCATGGCATCTTGAACAATCAAATTAAGAACATGTGCCACAGAGCGAACATCAAATAATTGCCCATTACTCGATAGAGGCCTGTTTTGCGAGATCCGATCCTTAATTCTGAGCACAATATCATCATCAGCATAACAGTCATCAAATGTCATGGCAAATAAATTGCATTCAACATCCCATTCCATGAGACAATTTATAATCACTTCTGAAAGCATATCTTCAGTATGAGAAGAATCCAAAGTCACAAAATTTAGAATTTTCTGTTGTAATTTCCAATCCCCATCGATATAGTGCGCTATCAAACACAAGTATTCAGTATTTTCCGGAGAAGACCACATTTCAACAGCAAGGTTAATTCTTCCATGCAATCTATTTATCATCTCATACACTTTCTGTTTCTCTTTCATATAAATCTCAATACAAGAGACTTCAATGGAGCTATTTGGCACAATCTCAAACAAAGGCTGAAGATTCTTCACAAATATTTTGAATCCAACATGCTCAACCATGGTTAATGGGTAACCATGCAATATAATCATTCGGGCAAGATCCAGACGACTCCGTTCTTGATCAAACCTACAACTTCCAAGGCTAATAATTTCATCTTTTCTCTGTTCATGATCGAACTTTATAATTGTGGGCTTAATATATTCATCTTTTCTTTGTGCTTCATCATAGTTGGCATTGACATTTGCAATGCTGAGGGAAGTATCCTTCTTCTTTTTCTTTGCTGAAAGCAGTTGTGACACATCATAATTAGATCTTTTAAGACATCTCATTAAGTGATTTCTCAGATGCGTAGTCCCACTATTACTTGATCCACTGAGTTTCTTGTCACAATGCACACAAACAGCATAGCATACATCTGCCTTCCTAATCCTCTGGAAGTGATTCCATACAATAGACGTCAACCTCTTTGGTTTCTTAATAGCTGATTCATTTGATACTTCCATTGCATGGGTTTAAGAGCCAGAGTCTGCATTTGACAGGAATCAAGAACAATTGTGACAGATGAACCACATGATTTAATTTTCCATAATTTTACCTTTGATAAAATTTCAACACTGATGAAATCTATAAAGAAACAGCACTAGATTAGACCGATGTCCAAGTGACGGGTCAACTCCAAAAACAAAGATTACATTCCTAAGACCTAAAGCCAAAACATAGCATGGCTCAATAGAGAGGCTAAACTCAGGAAAAAAAGAAAATGCTTTGCAATTACTTTCATATTCTTTTTTTCCTGACAACAACACCTTTAGTATGAGCATCACAATCTACACATAAGGGTCTCACTTAAACCAAAACATTGCAGACAACCATGCATCCAAAAAGACCAACCCAATCCACAAGAAGCAACCCTCTTAACAGAAACGGATAGGAAACACTACACAAATGATCTTCCAATTTCATCATTAGTAAGCAGCAGCCAAAACACTCAGCGATCAGCTCTTTCAACTTTCACTATTGTTGTACGGTAAAGAAAAAAGAGAACATGCACTTTCAAACGCATTACCAAAATCAAGGCTGTCAGTAGTGTCATCATCTACCAAAGAAATAATAATAACATGAACAATTGTCACAGCAAACAAAAAAAAAAAATCATTTCAAAACTTCAGTATTCTTAAATCACTCAAGAAAATCAAAGTTCCAGCTCCAACCACCATGAATAAAAATATCCAGCCAATCCACCAAAAATCAAATGAATTGATCATCTTAAAACCCTGAATTCTCATAGACTCAAAACTCGACATTTCAGATTCAATCCTCCTTATAGACCATAACTCAACAGATACAATAAATTCAAAACCAATCCATCCTCTCAAAGTCCACAGTTGTCAAACAAAATTAACAAAAGAAGCAATAATTTCAGTTCCAATCACCACTTTAAATATTAAGCGTCCACACACCAAGAAACGCGCTAAAACATAGATGCTCAAATTCCCCATTTTCCAAGAACATAGAAAAAAGAAAAACAAACTTTTGAACTTTACTTTTCTCTTTAACATGAATGCAAGATCAAATTTTTCAGTCATTACAACCATCAACTGAACAGTAACAGAAAAAAACAGTAAATGGGCCACCTCAAAATACAGGAAATAAGCACTAAATCACATTTTGAAAAGAAAGGAAGGAAGCAGAAATATAGAAAAAAGACTTGCATGTACAAGAACCTTATAAAAAAAAGGTGAAAATGGATCATGAGCGAGAGAGGTTCTTACATGGATTCTTGGATAAGCTTCGCCTTTTGAACTCCGTAGAGCCCGATCAGAGGATCCGGGAAGGTAGAGGGTTTGGACGGAAGAAAAGATAAGATAAAAGAGGATCCGATTTGGGGTTTGTTGAAATTGGAGAGAAAACGGGTAAGGATCCGGTAAGATATGTGGTCATCTTGGAAATGGGTTGTGGGCCACAATACCAGAGCTGGAAATATATTTTTTTGTTTGTTAAAGCGGAGTGTGTATAAAAAAGAGAGGTATGTTTGGATCATAATAAATAAATAAATAAATAGAAGGGACCATATTGAAATTGAATTGGAAGCAAAACCCATGCTTGGGTCCGGTTGCTCATTTGTGGTGCGTTGGGTTCCGACGAAATGGGGTGCTTGGGTCCGGTTGCTCATTTGTGGTGCGTTGGGTTCCGACGAAATGGGGTGCTGTATTTTTGTATTGGATCTAACCAAGTCTCTATTTGACTACGGTCTTCTTTCCTTTATATATATATATATATATATATATATATATATATATATATATATATTCCTTTTTTTTAAGAGGCTATCCATTATTACAAATTAGTATTTGGAATTCTTTTGTAATAAATTATCCGCATCCATGTTAAAAAAGATATTTATTTTAAAATTAAATTAATTATATTGGCTTCAAATTTTAATATTTAATTGAGCGGTTGTTATGTTTCTTAGTTGAGATCAGGTTTACCATCTAGTGACTGTTAGCATTGTGATCTCACTGGTTTTTGGCTGAAATTTGATTTTTTTTTTATTTTAAAGACCGGTAGTTTGGTGTTTTTAGATCATTTTGATGTGCTGATTTCAAAAATAATTTAAAAAAAAATAAAAAAATATCATTTTAATGTATTTCGGCACGATAAGCACTTTAAAAAGCTACCGCAATCGCATTCCCAAACATGCCATAATAGGCTACAAGTTTTAGAGGTTAATCGGAATTTATTAGGTTTACCTAAATTTGTCATTTTCTCTCTCTTATTTTTAAGCTCCTTTTATTTTTCATGTACCAACATTTTGTTTATTTTGTTAACTCTTTTTTTTTTCGGTCTTTGTTGAATGTATTTTTGTTAAAGGAATTTTATTTTTTTAATTAAATTAAATTAAATTAATTACTTAAGTGCAAGCATCGAATGCTTGATTCATGGTGTTTTGTTTTGTTTACTTTCTCAATCATTGCTTTTACAGGCAAACTCTTTTATTTTTCTTACTCTTGTAACATGATCATCCTTTTTACATTGACAAAAAATTAACTCGGCCGGGAGAGTACCTCGAGCTATTTATCTAGTGCCCAATTAATGTTTATTTAGTTATCATTATCATAATGTTGACAATAGTTTTCACTATGAGATCGTTAAGTCATGTTTAGGAATATAATAAAGATTTTTTTTATTTATTATTTTAAAATATATATATATATATATAAAATAAAAAATCATATATCAACACATTATAACAGTAAAAAAACACAGAGAAACAAATATTTTGAAGTTAAGGAAAAAATTTCAAAAATATAATTGAACTATAATACCATAGTAAAGATTCATATAAGTTCCTTAGGTTATATCCTTAAAATTTGATTTTTATTCTCTTGAATGCATTTTTTTAGTTAGTATAATTAATAAAATTAAAGATTTTTTTTTTCTAATTTTGTCCCTTACACATATTTTCATCTTTCAAATTTGTTTTTCATTCTCTTAATTACTATTTTTGTTTTATTTAAGGTGATTTTTGAATTTGTTTTTTTTACAAGTTAATCCTTTTTTAGTTTTTTCCCTATCAAATATAATATTTTCTTATTATTGCTAGTTGTTTACCTTGCAAGATTTTAATTGAGGTCGATTTTAAAATTTTATGGCTTGTGAGTATAAAAGATTAACTTGGGTTTATAAAGCTCACCTAGACTTCTTTTTTTCTTCTCTTTTTTAACCTTTTTTTAGATTCATTTCATCCTATAATATTTTGTTATTTATCTAATTTATATTATATGAGATTATAATCATTTTAAAAATAACAAGGGTTTCTTTACAGCCACTTGAGATCCTTTTCATATAAATAGGTAGTGGGAGATCATCAAACAATGGGATTAGGATTTGTTGGCACTAATAACAAAATTAATGAATGTTTCTTTAGGTTCTTGACTTTCTTCCATCCTTTCTTGCATGAATTCTCCACAATCTTGACTCCTTTCTTGAACAAAACCTTGAGCTCCTTGACTCTCTCCTTCACCTGTATAGAGATAGAGAAAGGGAGAGAAGGAGAAAATAAGTAATACAAGAGAAGGAATAACCTTTTAGCAGAGAATCTAAAGATATATATAGATGAAGAAGTGTGAAGGGCAAGATAAGATTTTTTTTTAACATTGTCTTCCTGTTACAGATAGTAGCTTCGTTGGCCTAGCAAAACCCTAAAGAAAGAAGTTGCAATTTAGACTTAAAGAAAACAGTGAGGTAAAAAATGTTTTCTCTCTCACTTGAACGTTATAGATGCAAGGTTACTAGAGTTTGGGTACAACATAATAATCTTAACAGAAAATCTTATCAACATTTGAAATGCAACATAAGACATGGGGTAGATCAGATCAGTTAGTCTTCCTAATCTTCCTCCATATTTTCCTTTTGTTGATAGCTACAGTTGCTTGATTTGCTAAGCAGTTCCATATTTTCCTCTACAGGCCCCCTCAATCTGAAGGGAAAAGCTTGGACATTCAGATTGGCCAAAGTATTTTGAAACTTGCATGGAGACTAGTTTTGTTAGTGAATCAGCAAGTTGATATTTAATAGAAATGAATTGAACCGTAAGTTGCTTTCTTTGAACTTGGTCACGAACATAATGAAAATCAATTTCGATGTGTTTAGTACGGGCATGAAACATAGGATTAACAGTCAAGTATGTGGCTATAATATTATCACACAATAACACTAGGGGTTGGAATTTTTTAAGCCAATTTCAAATAAAATTGATTGCAACCATTGGAGTTCTGAGGCACTGTCTGTAAGAGACTTATATTCAGCTTCTATGCTACTACGAGCAACTGTAAATTGTTGCTTATAGTGCTATGAGATAAGATTGTTGCCCATTAAAACACAATAAACACTTATTGATTGTCGATCATCACGATCGCCTGCCCAATCAGAATTTGAAAAAGCTTGAATTGAAGAGTCAAGAGACCTCTTAAGAAATAGTCCCGTTGATATGGTATGTTTAAGATAACATGGTATCCTTTTTACTGTTTGGTAATGTGGCTCCAATGAGTTATGCATGAACTTGCTTACTTTGAAAATTAAGAACGAAAGATCAGGTCTAGTAAATGCCAAATATTGCAGGCTACCAATAACCTATCTATAGAGAGAAGGATCTGAAAACTTAGCTCCTTTGATTATAGAAAGGTTACTGGTAGTTGACATATGACTTGTACATGGTTTTGCTTCTGCCATGTGAGTGTGGTTTAGGAGTTCAATGACATACTTTCTTTGAGTGAGATACATACCATCAGTTGAGAGCAAGACCTCTACCCCTAAAAAGTAGATAAGATCACCAAGCTCTTTAATAACAAAATCTGAATGTAAGTCTTGAAGTACATGATGGATGACAGTACTAGAATTGCTTGTGATGATAATATCATCAACATAAATAAGAATCATAACCAGAACATCATTCTTGTGCCAAATAAACAAAGGGTCTACATTGCTAGCACGAAATCCAATTGCCAAATGTTTATCTGTTAGACTAGAGAACCAAGCTCTTGGAGCTTGTTTCAAGTCGTAGATTGACTTATGTAGTCTGCAAAGATGATTAGGATATTAAAGATGGATATAGCCTTGAGGTTAGGCGATATAAACTTCCTCTTCCAATTCACCGTGTAGAAATGCATTTTGGATATCAATTTATTTAATATACTAGTTATAAGAAACAACCAAGGACAAGACAATTCAAATTATAGCATGCTTGACAACAAGACTGAATGTCTCATTAAAATCAATTCCTACTTATTAATGAAAGCCCTTGGCAACTAACTTGGCCTTAAACCTCTCTATGAAACCATCAGTATTTTTTTTTAATTTTGTATATCTAGGGCAACCAACGATATTGGCTTTAGGAGGAGGAGCAACTAACGACCAAGTCCCATTGTGTAGACAAGCATCAAACTCTGCATTCATTGTTGTTCACCATTGTGGTGACTTGACTGCATCATTATAACATGATGGTTCTACATCAAAAGAGTGAAAAGAGGTAAGTAATGCTTTAGGTTAGGAAGATTCCTCTATAACTACAACCTTTTAGATTAATCACTTACCAACACCCATCCTCAATAATTTGTAACCTTATGAAATACTCTATAACCGGATCCCACATTTTTCATTCTTACATGTCTTCAGATGTGCATGTTGGCCTAATCTTAGACCCTATAATAAACATAAAATTGGATTTTAAAAGCAAATCATGTATCTTCATTGGCTATAGTGTTAATCATCATGGATACAAGTGCCTTGATTAATCAACTGGTCGTGTTTATATGTCCTATCACGACGACGATTTTTTCACGCTTCGCGCCCCGCCATTCCCCGGGTTGGGGAGACAACGGCGCGCGGTGAAAATGGGGTTTGTTTTATAGCCGTAAAATTTACGACTATAAATATCAGGAGTCGCCACCTAGTATTAAGGTCACTAGAAACCTAGTGGTCTGCGAGAGTCTAGGTAAGGGGACTTGTTGTGCAAGGGGAAGATATGTCACCCCCTGTGCACCCTACCTAAGGTAAGTTGCATTGTTGTTTGATTGTTTTTTTTTTCAAAGTCATTTTTTTGGTCTTTTTCTAAGGTTCGACGTAGATTTCTCTCCGTGAGAGAATCTCTACCTCACTAGGAGTTGAAAGACTAACCAAAAGATTTTTTTTTTTTGCATTTTCAGAAAGAAGAAAAAAGTCTGCGGGTGTACTTTACAATGTAATTTTACACCGCAGTTAAAAACCTCTTTTTTAATCCATGGATGTACTTTACAATGTAATTTTACATCGTAGTTAAATTTTTTTATTTGGAGGTGTACTTTACAATGTAAATTTACACCGCGAAAGCTAAGACAGAATAATTGTTAAATTATTTTTGATATTTTGGCCAAATCCCAACGGATAATCATAAACTAGTTACGATATCTAAATTTTCGTTTTAAAATATGAGAAAGATGCAACATATTTTTTTTACGAAAAATATGCTTGAAAAATCTTGGAATTTGGCCGTATGCACGAAAACACATTTTATATTTTGATTTTTTTTTGTAATAATAATAGTAAAAAAAAGATATATATCATTCAAAAATATTTTAAAATATTTTTTTATTTTTTATTTTATTTATTTTATATATTTTTGTTTTTTTTTATTAATTTTTTTTTATTTTTTTATGGGCCAGGCTGGCTGGCTGCACCTGATGGGCCAGCCTGGCTGCTCGACCCTAATGGGGCTGGGCTGGCCGTCCGACCCTAATAGGGTTGGGCTAGCCCGGCCCTAGTGAGATTGGGCTCTCAGCCCATCTTGCATGGGGTGGGCCTCCAGTCCTCACGGGCTGGAGGCCCAACAAAATTTGGTCTGGGCTTCCAGTCCTCACGGGCTGGAAGCCCACAGTCTTTTATACTCGGGTTGGGCCCCAAACCCGACCCGACTAGCGATTCACTCCCGCGAAGAAGATAAACAGTACAATGGTGATTTTTGGAGTTTGAGGAATGGCTTACCTGTTAATACAGTTGTGTAGAGGACATCGAGGTGATTCTTCTGGTCATGACGGTGTTGGCAACGATGGCCTGTGGTGGCCGGAAAAAGCCTTCGAAGTTGCTGTCTTCATGCTGCAACCGTAGGGAACGTCACCGGGAGCCTCGCCTGAACGTATATTTATGTTTCTGGTGTAAAGGGGAGGTTAATGGTGGTGGTGAGGTGTTTTTTTTCTTGGGGTGGCCAAACGGCTGCCAACGGTGGAGAGAGAGAGACAGGAGTCTGCAACTTAGAGAGAGAGAGACGTGAAAACCAGAGAGAGAGAGAGGGTGATGCTGACGAAGAAGAAGATGGTATTTTTTTTCCAGGTTTCTTGGGCGTGTTTTTGATGCCAAAAATCACTGTAATTTGCCTAGAATCCCTTCCTCTTTTCTGCATTTTTTCCCTAGTTTTTCCTCTCTTTTCTCTTTTTTTCTGCTGCAGCGTTCCATGGCTGCTATTTATAGGGAGCTTGGCCTGCCACGGTGGCTGAAATACTGTGGATGTCGTCGGCATGGTGGCCTGCTTTCGGCTGGGTGGCTGTTGGCAGCGGCACAGGTGGGTTGTCGGCAGCATGTAGGTGGCTGGTCGGCGGCGTGCCGCTGAAAATGGTTAATGGGCAAATACATTTTGGTCCTTCAATTTATGATTGTTTTAATTGCATCCTCAATTGGATTTAAATTTGTAATTTTGTGCAATTATACCCCTCACTGAATTTCAACTTAACCTTAACTTTTGCGCGCCTTTTTCATTTTAGTCCTTCTCTTTTGATTTGGGCATTTTGACCCTCAATTGACCATTAAGTTTTCAATTGTTTTCAATTGGCCCTTAATTTTGCGCAATTAGCTTGAAAAATTCAATTGGGTCCCAAAAAATTCTGATTTTCTCAATTGAGCCCGAATTAAGCTCAAGAATTTGATTTTCATCAATTAAGCCCTCAATAAAATTAATTTGCCCAATTTAAAATATAATTAAGTCCTTGCACTTAATTAAATCCTTTAATTGGGTCCTAAATTAATTCTAAAATATAATTATACTTTAAATTGGCCCATGATTAAATCAAATTGGCCTATTCAAAATATAATTATGATTTTTGACTTAATTTTTACCTCGAATTTGTATTTTTGCTCATTTTTGGCACAAAAGAGATATGATTCGGCTCCGAAAAATATTCAAAATTTTCACTGTGATTTTCCACCGATGCCAAAAACCCTTTTATTTTATTTTTGTCATTTTTATTTTATTTTGGGGAGTAACCCAAAAATTGGGTTACGACATGTCCCATCATGTAATATTTGATGAAAATATGTTCCCTTACCAGAAAAATGTTTCCTCTATATTGTCCTCAAAACCCAGCTCATCCATACATGTTACCTTGCCTTTCCATCTTCCAGTACCACTGCTTGCTAGATTTAATGATATACAAACTCGAAGTATACCATCTGCAACTAATGATTTTGTTCCTTTAGTGTCTCACTCTGCAAGAACAAACGAAGAACTACCTGTTAGGCATACTCTTTCTATCTCCTTGCCATACATAGTTGTTGCTGACCAACCCATCTCCTCTAGTATATTAGAGACACCTCTTCAATCCATCTTAAATCCTATAGTAATGCAAGGCAATATCAGCACCCATGCCATGACTACCAGATCAAGAAACAACATTTTTAAACCAAAAGCAAACTCTGATGCTTTTGTACGATATCCTCAACCTAAAGCATTACTTACCTCTCTTCACTCTTCTGATGTAGAACCATCATGTTATAATGATGCAGTCAAGTCACCACAATAGTGAACAACAATGAATGCAGAGTTTGATGCTCGTCTACACAATGAGACTTGGTCATTAGTTACTCCTCCTAAAGCCAATATCGTTGGTTGCCGCTAGATATACAAAATTAAAAAAATGTTAATGGTTCCATAAAGAGGTTTAAGGCCAAGTTAGTTGCCAAGTGATTTCATCAACAAGAAGAAATTGATTTTAATGAGACATTGAGTCTTGTTGTCAAGCATGCTACAATTTGAATTGTCTTGTCCTTGGTTGTTTCTTATAACTAGTATATTAAATAAATTGATATCCAAAATGCATTTCTACATGGTAAATTGGAAGAGGAAGTTTATATGGCCCAACCTCAAGGCTATATCCATCCCCAATATCCTAATTATCTTTGCAGACTACATAAGTCAATCTACGACTTGAGACAAGCTCTAAGAGCTTGGTTCTCTCGTCTAATAGATAAACTATTTATAGTTGCTCGTAGTAGCATATAAGCTAATTATAAGTCTCTTGTAGACATTCCTCATAACTCCAATGGTTGCAATCAATTTTATCTGAAATTGGCTTAAAAATTCCAACCCTATAGTTTTAGCGATATGCAAACCTTGACCGTTATCAACTTGAAGTTGATCTGTACTAGTATAGTCATCACTCTTTAGGTTCAGATTGGCCATATCATGAGTGATATGGTGAGTAACACCTGTCTGCATGCCAGTCATTCTCCCAGCCACCATTGTTTGCTGCAATAAAAGCCTATTTATTTGGAGGAGAAAAACAATGTTGATAGGTGAGATCAAAACGATGGTAGCACTTGCAAGCAGAATGACCATTTTTTCCATAGACTTGACACACAATAGTATAAGAATTATATGTGTCACTTCTATTGTAGGAGAAAACACCCCCTCCACAATAGTTGTTATGATGTTCTCTACCCCGAGAACCACCTCTGCTCCTATTGGTGGATGGTGGTGGTTGTCTTTAGGCAATATTTGCTTCAGCAAGGGGTGCAAGAGTAGATAGATGATGATGAGTTAGATGAGATTCTGTAAAAATTAGACGAGATTATACCTCCTCAAGTATGACTGGATGATTATGGGCATAGATAGAGGAGACAAAGCTATCATATTCATGTCCCAACCCAGCAAGAAACAGGAAATGATGTCATCATATTTGAGAGGTTGGCCAACCTAGCAAGTTCATCAGCTAATCTTCTGGTCAATAAGAAATAATCATTGGCAGATTGATTGCCCTTCTTTGCATTGGCAAGTTGAGTTCGAACCTAGATGGTATGAGCCCGAGATTGTGAGGAGAAGTTTTTTTAAGTGCTTGCCAAACTTGATGAGAGGTGGCATAAGAGACTATTTAAGCTAAAACACCCTCAATCATGAAAGACATGAGAGTGCTAAGGATTAGACTGTCCTGTCACAACCATTGAAAATGTGCAGGATTTGGAATTTGGGTGAGTACACGTGTATCAAGATGCAGAGTATCAATTATTTGGGGAGGAAGAATGAGTGTTCCATCAAAGTATCCATATAGGTCCGATCCACAGAAATAGTGCAATAATTGTGTCTTCTAAATAGGATAATTATCAAAGTTGACTTGAGTGAAATAATATTAGAGATTGGAATTATTGTGGGGATTAAAGAGAAGTTAAGGATGGTAGTGGACAAGGAAGGTGAGGAAGACCTGATGAGATGCTAGGCTTTTTGTAGGAGCTTTGATACCATGCAAAATAAAAGAAAATAATGAAGTAAAAAATGTATTTTTCTCACTTGAATGTTACAGATACAAGATTACTCCTTATAGAGTTTGGGTACAACATAATAATCTTAAGGGAAAATCTTATCAACATTGAAACGCAATAAAAGACGTGGGGTAGATCACATCAGTTGGTCTACCAAATCTTCCTCCAGATTTTCCTTTTGTTAATAGCTACAGATGTTTGATTGGCTGAGTGGTTCCATATTTGACTCTACATGCAGAAATTCTTGATTGGATCCTACTAAAATAGAGTAATAACATGGGATCCAAAACATGGACGACATGTGGCAAACTTGGACCAAAATATGAAAGAATATATTCATGATGTGGGCAAGTGTTCTTGCTGTTTAAATTAAGAAGCATTATTGTATGTCTGCTATGAACAAAGAAAATGACTCGATGAGCATGAATCAAGGGGGATAAAAGACAAATGAAATTATTTGAAAGGGAATGGGTGATTTTACATGAACCAATACTTTTTATTGGCTATAGCTTACACACAAAAGTTTCTGTTGCTTTGATACACGCACTTCTTGCACATACATTACACGACATGCTCGATTTAATGATTTTTTCCCCTTTTTTTGAAACTTCCAGTGCCACATCTCTTGCCAATATTGGCTATTCCAATTTTTTGGAACCTTGTTCTGCACCCCATTCAAGCATTGCTCCTTCTACTATTATGACAGTTCAGACCTTGCCTCCATGTCATTATTGTGCAGATGAAATTTCTAGTGAGATTTTGCAGGTTCTTTCGTCTGATATAAATCCCTCATCCTCTACAGTTTCTCCAATGCCTGTTGAGATTCCAGATTCATCATCAGCCCCAGTTGAGCCACTTCCAGTTCGATCATCCTCCACTCTCTCCAGCTCTCATCATATGATAACTCATGCAAAAGCTAACATTTTCAAACCATAACACACATCTCATCTCACTACTGTCAACAATTGCCCATTGATGAATGCACCACTTGTTTCTTCTGAACCTAAAGGTTCCAATCAGCTGCCAAAAACCCAGCTTGGCTTGCTGCCATGGATGAAGAAATGCAAGCACTCCATCAGAATGACACTTGGGACCTTCTTCCCTGACCATCTGTTGTTAATATAGTTGGTTCCAAGTGGGTTTTCAGAACAAAGTTTCTCTCCGATGGTTCTGTAGAGTGCCTCAAGGCAAGTCTTGTTGCCAAGGGATACACTCAGTTGCCTGGCCTTGATTTCATCGACACGTTTAGCCTTGTGGTGAAAGCTTCCACTGTTAGGGCAGTTTTCTCCCTCTCCACTTCTCACAAATGGCCTCTACATTAACTGGACATTAAAAATGTCTTTCTCAATGAGATCCTTCGTGAAATTGTCTATATGGAGCAACCCTCAGGATATGTAGATCCCGTCATCCTCTTCACGTTTGCAAATTAAAAAAGGCCCTTTACAGCCTAAAGCAGGCGCCCTGAGCGTGATTTCACTGTTTCAGTTCATTCTTGATCAGTCATGGTTTCTCTTGCAGTTGTGCGGATACTTCCTTGTTTGTTCTTTGTCGAAACAATGATTTTCTGTATCTACTTCTTTAAGTGGATGATATTATCCTCACTAGAAACAATTCCTCTCTTGTCACTGGCTTCATTTTCCAGCTACACAGTGAATTCGCTATCAAGGACTTAGGTCCTCTTTCCTATTTCTTGGCCTTGAGGCATATCCCATTCCAAACAGCATATTTCTCAGTCAAATTACATATGCAACAAACATATTAGCTTATGCTCAGCTGTTATATAGCAAACCAGTTGCTACACCATTGGTTGTCTCTTAACGTCTATCCTCTAACGGTGCCCCTTTTGCAGACCCACTCTCTTTTGTCCATTAGTTGGTGCCCTACAATACTTAACTATTACACGACCTGATCTTGCTCACTTTGTAAATTCAGTAAGCCAATTTCTACATGCACCTACTGCCATTCACTTCCAAGCCGTCAAAAGAATTCTTCGCTATGTCAAAGGTACGCTGCACTTTGGCCTCAAATTCACTGCGTCGCCTTCGCAACGTTTGGTAGCATATTCAGATGCTGATTGGGCTGGGTGTCCGAACACTAGACGCTCCACCTCTGGTTACTCAATCTTCCTTGTTGACAACCTTGTCTCTTGTAGTGCCAAGAAAAAACCCACAACTTCTCGGTCAAGTTGTGAATCTAAATATCATGCACTCGTATTTACTGCTGCAGAAGTCCTATGGTTTACTCATCTTTTGCAAGATTAACAGGTGCCTTTAGCCCAACAACCTCTTCTCCTTTGTGACAACAAGAGTGCCATTTTTCTCAACTCTAATCCAGTCTCCCACAAACGAGCAAAACACATTGATCTTGAATATCATTTTTTGCGTGAGCTTGTCATTGTTGGCACCCTTCATCTTCAACATATCCCGTCTCACTTACAATTGGCTGACATATTCACAAAAGTGTCTCACGGTATCTCTACGTCTTCTTTCGTTCCAAGCTTCGAGTTTCCATTAATCCCACTCTTATCTTGCAGGGGGTTGTCAAGGATTCCAATAAATTATTGATTTACGAAACCCTCCTTGATTTTAGGAGATGCAATTTATGATAGACAATGTAATTACCCTGTAATTATCTTTCCTTGTATTTAGCTTTCCTATCTTAACACTTGTATACAAACCCTAATAAACGCATGCATACATTATTTATAAGAACACTGCACCGGAGAAGATTACTGTGTGGTTTTGTAAACACTATCAGCAATGACGGTAGAATGATTACTGTGTGGTTTTGTAAACACTGTCAGCAATGACAGTGTCCTGGCCAGCCACAGGCTAAATAAATGCTCTAAAAGGTGGTTTGCTAAGTGATTGGTATCCAGCTTTTTGCTGGAATTTGTTTCTCATCCAATCCCTATACAGAGAAAAGGCTAACAATGATACATCAGCTAATATTCTGCAATTATTAGCAGCCAACTGCTAGATATTTACTTGCCATGCCGCCCTCTCTATTGAAGACAAGAATGCCTAGTACTTTCTGGAAACTTGTTTGGTAAATACAAGTTATTTCATAAATAGAGTTTATAACAGCTCGTCCCCTTATAATCAATCACATAAACACATAGATCAATTGTAAAGAAACTATCATGTTTAAAAGAAACAATATCTCGTATTAGAAAAAGAAGAAGATATATATATATATCGAGATTGGACTATCATGCAACGCCTTTTCATTTGCAAGGGGAAACTAGGGACTACTTGTATAATTCAACACTTACGCCAAACAACAACAACAACAATATATATAAAATAATGATTGAAAATAATTACGAAATTTAGGATTTCTTAAATCATTTTTTTCTAACAACTTAAAAAAAGACCTAGGGCATGGAGTAATGCTTCTTCTCTCAAGGGGGGACCAAATGTCCAAGGACTTGACAAAAAATAGACTTTCATTTGAGATATTATCCAACCAAACGGTTGATGTTTTTAATCAAGTAAACTGATAGATGTGGAGTTTATACCCATCATTAGTGGCAGTTTACTTTTAATTCCAACGCCGCTATGCTACGCCAAATCCTGCTATATGCCATGGCACTGTCACTGTGGCTGCTGAAGGCTATAGCCTTAGAGTGGAAAAAAGCTCACACAAGAGAAAAGTTTGATACCCTACGTAGACAGGAATTCGCAGCAAAGCCATGAATTTCTCACCCATGCAAGAGGTTTTGTGCTCAATTTGTTTTTGGGTCCCGCCAGGAAAGATACCCTCACCCCACGGCCTCATGATCAGCTAATGAGATGATCCAAGCCATTCATTTGCAACTTGCCCTATCAATAGTCAATTTTTAAAATTTCACTATAAAATCCCAGTTCTCAGCTGGACAATCAACAAAACGGTAAAAAAAAAGGGTCTGATGTAAATGGGGGACATGTGTATTTGCAAAGACTTAAATGTCACTTGTGATATGAGCTAATCATCTGGTGGACATAAATGGCCTAACATTTAATTCCTTGAGCTTTCCGCTAGACTATCAATTTTTAGAGCACTTAGGTCTTTGACAATGCATTTTTTTTTTAATTTTGAATTAAATTTTTGGAACGTGGACATTACCTGGCTCACCACCCCTCTCTCAATAATAAATTCAGTTGACTCTGCTCAAAGCTTCAATCTTCGAATCTCTCACTTTGTAAAAAGATTGCAACTTTCCCTCTCTGTCTACCTCTTAACCCCAAACTTTGTATGTTTTCCGTGCCATCAAAGTAGCCATATAGGTCCTGTCCACAGAAACAATGTAGTAATTGTGTCTTCCAAAGAGGATAATTATCAGGAGTCAACAATATTAGAGATTGGAATTATTATGGGGATTAAAGAGGAGGAGTTAAGGATTGTAGTGGACGAGGAAGACATGATGAGACACTAGTCTTTTTGTAGTAGCTCTATACCATATAAACTTAAAGAAAATAGTTAAAGTAAAAAATGTATTTTCTCACTTTAATGTTACATATACAAGGTTAGTTTTTATAGAGTTTGGTGCAACCTAATAATCTTAAAGGAAAATCTTATCAACATTTGAAACGCAATAGAAGACGTGGGGTAGATCAGAATAGTTGGTCTTCCTAGTCTTCCTCCAAATTCTTCTCTTGTTGATAGCGATATTTGGTTGATTGGCTGAGCAGTTCCGCATTTTACTCTGCATGCAGCAATTCTTGGTTGGATCCTACTAAGATAGGGTAATAACATGAACGACATGTGGTGACTTGGATAAAAAAATGAAAGAATATATTCATGATGTGGGCCAAGTGTTCTTGCTGTTTAAACTAAGAAGCATTATTGTATGTCTGCTATGAACAGAGAAAATGTGGAATTATTTGAAAGATTATGAGTGATTTTACATGAACCAATACTTTTCTTCCAATCATGACTATCAACATTGTTCTTAAAATCAAATTGAACTAATAGTGGGAACTTCATGAGAGTATCGCCCATTTCTACACCACAGGGAATGTGTATATCACGGAACGCCTGCAGGCCTTGCCTGGCTTAAGTTCTTGGTGCTTGTGTTTTCAAGCTCCTGGCATCACTATAGGTGTAGGTGTTGGGGCGATTGTAATTGGTGGATCTAAATTCTAGATGGATTTGTTCTTTGCAAGTTAGTTTTTCAGTGTGCCCATTACCTGGCTCACCACCCCTCTCTCAAGAATAAATTGACCAGTTGATTCTGCTCAAAGCTTCAATCTTTGAATCTCTCACTTTGTAAAAAGATTACAACTTTCCCTCTCTTTATCTCCCTCTTAACCCCAAACTTTGTATGTTTTTCTTCTTTTATTTACTCCTTTCGTGTTAAAGTTTCTAAAACTTAAACTCTCAAGCATTTCGTTTTTGCTTCGAAGTTCATCTTTTTCGATCAACTTTTATGGTGATTATTAGATCTGTAACTGCTTAAAGCAAAACCCCACTTTTTATTTATTGCATTTCTTTAATCCAACTTCTTCGGGTTATTAAAGTTTGACTTTTTAAATTGAAAGTTAACATCTTTATAGCTTTTTTTCCATGGACAGCGTAGCAATAAACATCGATGAAAACTCGATTCTGAGAGATCATATGGCAGAATCAATGATAGATAGTCACTTACATGGGTGTGTGAGTGAGGACAATATTAGCTTCATCCGAAGCCATGTCCAGAGACCTTTAGCAGAGAAGCTAGTGACTCCCTGCGGGAATACACTACTTCATCTTGCTGCGAGCTATGGAAGTGACAAGGTTATAGCTTATCTGACTGAAGAGTGTCCTTCTCTGATCACCAGGGGAAACAGGCAGCAGGACACAGTCCTTCATCTTGCTGCCAGAGAAGGAATGGCCTGTCCTGCAATTAATTCTCTAATCACCAGGAGAAACAGCCAGAACGACACAGTCCCTCAACCCGCTGCCAGTGAAACAAGTGCTATTCATACACTTGTGGAATCGAATCGGATCTTGACGAGGATGGAAAACACAAAGGGAAACACTCCTTTGCACGATGCAGTGATCAAGGCTAACAGAGAAGTTGCCATTTTCCTAGCTTCCGAAGATCCAGAAGTGGCCTACTACAACAACAACAATGGCAGGTCTCCTTTATATCTGGCTGTTGAGAATGGCAATAAGAATGGGATACTTGATTATCTCTTGAATTTAGGAGCTCCGTTCCCGATAAAAAGAGAAGATGGTGATGCCCTACCAAAAGGAAAGTCCCCTGTTCATGCTGCCATCGAACAACGTGACATAGGTGATCACAATGTCTATACTGATCGTTAGAAAATGACTTACATACCAAGAATTATTGCACACCTAGCATCTTTATATTCATTTGAAACTTTTTATTTGATTTTCAGTTATATTAGAGAAAATTGAGAAGGCAGTGCCAGGGCTATTACGTATCACTGACGAAGAGATGGGAAATTCACTGCATTATGCATCATCCATAGGTTTCCTGGAAGGAGTTCAATTCCTATTAGATAAGTTTCAAGATGGTGCTTATGGAAGAAACCCTGAAGGCAACTATCCTATCCATCTAGCATGCAAAAGTCACTCTGTTCGTGTAGTGAAGGAATATCTTAAAAAATTCCCATATCCAAAAGAATTCCTCAATAAGAAAGGGCAGAACATTCTTCATGTAGCGGCTGAAAGTGGAAAGGGCAATGTGATTGTGTGCATACTCCGACAAGAGGATACGCTCGTAAAATCGCTGGTAAATGAGATGGATGAGGATGGAAATACAGCTTTGCATTTGGCAGCAGGTTATGGTAAATCCGTGGCCGCATTTTTTCTCGTGCGTGATAAACGCGTAGATAGGTCGGCTGTTAACAATGAAAATCTGACACCATATGATTTGGCTGAACAACAATCCAAAAGTGCTGAAGAGAAATTTGATAAAGCAAATGAAATGGTATGCTAGTTGATCATCATTTATCTAGTTACAAAAGTATATATTTTAAGGGTATTTGTTGATTTAATATTTTGGCACTGTGCTTCCTCTTTGTTGCCAGCACAATACTTTATTAATAATAAGTTGGTGAACAAGTCTAGATTTTTCTTCTTTAACAAACAAGTATGACCAGCTTTTTTTCTTTAAGAAAACTCTCGAGCTAGAAATTTCAGGGAAAACCTCCAAGATATTTGTAGAGCTAAGAAGAGAACGTGAAAACCTTCCTGTATAAATCTTCAAAAACTTGAACAATAATCTGTTGTGCAATGCTTCATCATGACTTGTGTCTTCATTCCTCAGGATGGGCAACATCATTCAAAAGATGTGGAGCATGGAATGAATTCTACAGAAGAAAATTCAACTAGTTCTCAACGAAAGGTACAAGTTTACATTGACTACGTACGCAAAATTGGTGAGCATGTAACGTACTGTACTTGAGATAAATTATATCATCTAAGCTCAAATGACTGCTATCCAAACATGGGTTGGTCGCCAGTTTCAGTGGCTTAGATTGTTGTCTCTCCATAGCAGGAAAAAAAGAAAGGAAGAGGTAGCACAACATATTAAAATATATTTATGTTTTTTGGCAGGACAAAGCATTCGATTTAAAGCGAGATACAAAAAAGGCACCACCAAAACACGAAGGATTGATTAATTATTTTGGAATGGTATTATTGCTTTCTTCTTTCTTAACTTTTTGCTAGCCATCCCTAATCTTTTAAACATCTAGTTCATGCCCATGTAATTTAACTTGTATACAATTATATTCAAAATTCCTCAATCATTCCAGAAATTTACGAGTTCTGAAAAAGACATTTGAAGACCGATGCTTTTGGAGGCAATTGAGGAAGTGCAAGAAACTCGTTAAAACAACTAAGTTTTTTTCTCCTTTCCATGCAGGTGACAACATTATCGATCTTATACTTCTATTCCCGCTCTAAGAAATCCCCAAATTGGCATTTCACAGTTACTCCAGGACTGATCATATCACAGGAAAAAGAGCAATCAAAGAACACGATAGGGAATCTTCTAGTGGTAGCAGTGCTTGTTGCTGGTGTAACCTTTGCGGGTGCTGTACAACTGCCACAATTAAGGGATAACAATTACTCAAGCGAACATCATCCTGAATCTAACAGCACTATTACTGCCTCCCGTTACAGCTCTTATGAGAATCATCTGTATGGTTATTTATTTCTTGATTTGGGAGCATTATCTGCCTCTATGGTGGCAGCTCTAATCCTTCTTTGGGCAAGCTTCAATGATGTCAGATTTATACTCCCTGCTGTTCAGGTTTCAGCGTTAATGGTTTTCTTGGCTATTATCATGATGTTCGGGGCGTTCGTTTTATCTGTAAGAATAGCACTACTTGAATCCCATGAGGTGTGGTTAAGAATCGCCATTACAGTGGTGGCCGTTGTGTTTTTTCTTGTTCAGGCATTCCTTTTCTTACCTTGGATTCTTCCGCGATCCGTCAACCAATTTCTTCAACGAATTATCTTGCATCATTTCTACTGCCTCTGGTTTTTCACGCTTTTCTACTGTTGGAGGTGGCTGACCGATATACTTCCTGAACTTCCTGTTCTCAAGAAAAATGATGCTGGAGTATCCCAAGAACAGAAATCAAAGAGCTAATCAATAATTATTGTTCGTGTGTTTATCTTTTCTTAAAAATTGTGTGTTTTATTGAATATGATTTCAGTTCCTATGCATGTATGTATGTGAAGGGACGTTCATGTATGTAGAGTATTTAAGACAGGCATAATTGGTTTTTTTTCTTTTCAGAATTGAATAAAGTTTAACCTTTGGCTTTTGCGAAGAAGGATTTCTTCTTGTTGAGTTGTGTTATCTTTGAGTGTTCACTTGTGTTTTCTTCTCTTTCTTCTATTCTCCCGGCGTCAGTTTGGTATCAAAGCTTGGTTTGATGGTTGGACATTGTCAACCTGGACAAAACGCTACCGCGACAGTGTACGCGAACATGACCTTCGTGACATCGAGACAATTTGAGAAGGCAAGTGCAGCAACTCCAGCAGTGTCTTGAGCACTATGAAAATTAGGAACATGATGAGATGCATCATGGATCACATGATGAGGAGGAGGTTAACCCCTTTCACCAAGCTCATAGTGAGTCATCTAGTGAAGAGGCTTTTCCACGTCGTCAACCTCGAAGGAACCCAAATTTCCAACGAGATTATGACATGAAAGTTGACATTCCAAAGTTTAAGGGTAGAATCCAAAGAAATGAGTTCATAGATTGGCTTAACACTGTTGAACGAGTTTTTGATTACAATGATGTATTAGATAGTTGAAAGGTGAAACTTGTGGCCAATAAGTTGAAGAAGAATGCTTCCATTTGGTGGGAACATCTCAAAAACTAGCGTGCTCGTGAAGGAAAAAAGAGAATTGTGACATGGGAAAAGATGAAGAAAGAGCTTAGAAAGAAGTTCTTGCCTGAACACTAGCACCGATATGCATTTCTTCAGTTAAAAAATTCCAGGCAAAAAGAGTTATCCGTGGAGGAGTATACAATAAAGTTTGATTATCTTAAGATGCATTGTGATGTATTTGAACCAGAAGAAAAAACCATTGCTCGCTACCTTTGAGGACTTTGATAAGAAATTGCTAATGTTGTTCAATTACAGCTATATTGGACCTACAATGACATCTTCAAGTTGGCAATCAAAGTGGAGCACCAACTTAAAGAAGCCTAGGGGAATAGTTTTCGCTCTTGAACTTGGAAAGGTGCTACCAATCAAGGAAGTGGTTCTACTTCTAAGCCCTCACAAACACATAGGCCAACAAACTTCAAATCACTTCCTAAGAAAGATAGTGGGGGTATTCCAAGCCATCCTAGTACTTCAATCCCAATAATCAACAATGCTTCAAATGTCATGGGTTTGGTCATATTGCATTAGAGTGCCCTAACCGCAAGATTGTTTCTTTAGTTAAAGAGGATGTGGACAATGATTTGGAACAAGAGTTGCCTAGTAATGAAGAGGTGGAGAATGGAGATGAAATCACCTTTGGAGACTAAGGAGAGTCTCTTGTCATTCGTCGCAGCCTAAGTGCAGTCCATGTAGAGGAAGAAAATTGGCTTCGCAACATCTTTCACACCCACTACACATCCCATGGCAAGGTATGTGGTATTATCATTGATGGAGGGAGCTATGAGAATATGGTAGCAACAAAAATGGTTGAGAAATTGCAGCTGAAAATGGAGAATCATCCTCATACTTACAAGCTTTCATGGCTGCGCAAAGGAAATGAGAAAGAAATGCAATTCCACCTTTGATGCAAGCTATTCTTAATGAGTTTGATGATCTCATTCCCGAAGAAATTCCAACCAACCTCCCATCGATAAGAGACATTCAACAATGCATTGATCTTATGCTCGGTGCCATTGTACCTAATAATCCCGCCTATAGGATGAATCCTAAGGAGCATGGAGAGCTGCAAAGATAAGTTGATGATCATTTGACCAATGGTTTGATTCGAGAAAGCATGAGTCCATGTGTTATCCCCGCTCTTCTTGTACCAAAAAAAGATGGTTCATGGCACATGTGTGCTGATAGTAGAACGGTGAACAAGATAACTATCATATGCCATTTTCCTATTCCTTGTCTTGATGACCTTCTTGACCAACTACATGGTTCTACCATCTTCTCCAAGATTGATCTTCGAAGTGGCTATCATCAAATCCGAATGAAAGAGGGTTATGAATGGAAGATTATTTTCAAAACAAGGGATGGACTCTTGAAATGGATGGTTATGCCTTTTGGTCTCTCAAATGCACCTAGTACCTTTATGCAACTTATGAATCATGTTCTTAAACATTTTATTGGTCATTTTGTTGTTAATTTTGATGATATTCTTGTATTTAGCAAAAATCAGGAACAACACTTGGAACATCTTAACCAAATCTTTAGTGTGTTAAGGGAACGAAAATTGTATGTCAACTTGAAGAAGTGTCAATTCTTGACTAATAACATTTTCCTTTTGGGCTATGTTGTTTCGAGTGAAGGAATAAAGGTAGGTCCCTACAAAATTGAAGCAATCACAAGCCGACTAACTCTTAGTTCTTTTCATGACATCCGAAGCTTTCATGGTTTGGCCTTTTTCTACTGTCATTTTATCAAGGGGTTTAGCACCATCATTGCTCCAATCACCAAATGCCTAAAGGGAGGAACTTTCACTTGGAATGATGAAGCACAAAGAAGCTTTGAAAGCATAAAGAAAAAGATGATTGAAGCTCCTATTCTCGCACTTCCAAATTTTAACATAGTGTTTGAAGTGGATTATTGATATAGAATGGCTAGCCTTGGAATTTGAAGAAGTGTTGGACAAGAAATTGAAGAAGAAGGACCGTTCCAAAAGCATTAAGTCAGCTGACAGTAGGGTGTTTGGAAATTAGAAGCTCAAATCCAACATTTAAATGGCCAACAACAACGAAGGAGGATGAGCTAATTCCTGTGACTCTGGTTGCAGGGACAGAGATGTAGATCTGTAGGCAGCCATTGACGAACAGAGACAAGCAATGGTGAGGATGGAGGCCATGATCCAACAACTGGTTGGGGGTCCTCTAGCACCTGCCAACAGGGGCGCTCCAACCATCCGAGGATGGAACCTCCTCCTATGGTCGCAAGAAACAGACCCTATGTCGATGACAGTGATGACGAATTAGAAGAAGAAACACTAGACGCTCGGGAAAATCAGTTACAAGGGCGAAATCAGCATTAGTATAGAATACGCGCTGACATACCATTTTTCCATGGTAAGTTACAGATTGAGGAATTTCTTCGATTTCTCAGAGGTTGAACTCTTCTTCGATTTCACAAAGGTGGCAGACGAACGACAGGTCAAGCTAGTTTCCTATAAATTAAGAGGTGGGGTTGCTGTGTGGTGGGAACAGTTGCAGATGGATAGGCGACGCCAAGGGGAAAACCCCATTCGGTCATGGAGATGAATGAAACAACTCATGAATAGATTCTTACCACCCGATTATGAGCAATTCATATTCCAAAGCTTACAAAACTGTGCGCAGGGGAACAAATCAGTGGCAGATTATACCGAGGAGTGGTCCAGACTTTCAGTGCGGAACAACTTGAATGAATCAGAAGCTCAGCAAGTATCTAGATATTTGGGAGGCTTGAAATCATCAATTAGAGAAAGGATTGGGTTACAGGTAGTGTGGAGGGTTAATGAAGCACACAACATGGCCCTAAACGCAAAATTGATAGAGAAAACTTCCACCTGTTTTTCCCCTTATAGAAACACGGGTGACCCAGCTTACAAAGGAAAATTCACAGCACCTGATGGCTAGAATCCTCCCAAGACAGCTACAGACTAGACCATACGAGGGACAACTGCCACTAGCAACCAATATCATATATGTGTGTGTGTGTGTGTGTGTACATATATATATATATATATATATATGATGACCTGACAAGAAATGGATGGTTATGACTTTTGGTCTCTCAAATGCACCCAGTATCTTTATGAGACATATGAATCATGTTTTTAAACATTTTAATTGTCACTCTGTTGTTTATTTTGATGATATTGTTGTATTTAGCAAAAATCAGGAACATCACTTGGAACATCTTCACCAACTCTTCAACATGTTAAGGGAGCAAAAATTGTATGTCAACTTGAAAAAGTGTCAATTCTTGACTAATAGCATTGTCTTTTTGGGCTATGTTGTTTCGAGTGAAGGAATAAAGGCGGATCCCAACAAAATTGAAGCAATCACAAGCTGATCGACTCTTAGTTCTCTTCATGACATCCGAAGCTTTCATGGTTCGGCCTTTTTCTACCATCATTTTATCAAGGGGTTCAACACCATCATTGCTCTAATCACCGAATGCCTAAAGGGAGGAACTTTCACTTGGAATGATGAAGCACAAAAAAGCTTTGAACGTATAAAGAAAAAGATTACTGAAACTCCTATTCTCGCACTTCCAAATTTTAACATAGCGTTTAAAGGGGATTATGATGCCTTTAATGTGGACATTGGTGTTGTCCTTAGACAAGACGGTAAGCCAATTGCTTTTTTTAGTGAAAAGTTTAATGGTGTTCGCATAAAATATTCAACTTATGATAAAAAAAAAGTACGCTATTATTCAAGCTTTGAGACATGGGCGACATTATCTTATATCTAAAGAGTTTTTGCTCTTTTAGGATCATGAAGCTTTGAAATATGTAAATGGCAAACACAAGCTCAATAATAGGCATACTAAATGGGGGTGAATTCTTACAATCTTACACTTTTCTCATCAAGCACAAGTCAAGAATTCAAAATCAAGTGGCCGATGTTTTAAGCCGAAGGCATTCTTTGCTTGCCACTATGCAAGTGAAGGTCTTGAGTTTTGAAGTCGTAAAGGAGCTCTTCCAAGATGATCCATATTTTAGTAAAATTTGGAGGTAATGCTCTAATGGTCCTTATTTGCATTACGTACTACATGATGAGTTTCTTTTCAGAAATAGTTGTTCCTGTATTCCTGAATGTTCTTTGAAGGAATACATTATTAGTGGATCCCATGGTGGTGGACTTGTTGGACACTTTGGAAGAGATAAAACTCTTGCTCTTGTGAAGAAAATTTTTTACTGGCCAAAAATGGTGAAAGATGTCACTCGGCATGCGCAGAGGTGTAGTACTTGTCATCGTGCGAAGAGTCATGCTCAAAACACAAGATTGTACGCTCCATTAACTGTACCAATAGCCCTTTGAGAGCATGTGAGTATGGATTATATTGTTGGCTTGCCTCGAACTCAGAGAAACAAAGATTTTATTATGGTGGTGGTTAATTGTTTCTCAAAACTGACTCATTTTATTCCATGTAATATGACCTTGGATGCATCTCGTGTAGCTGATCTTTACTTTCAAGAAATTGTTAAGTTTCATGGCATTCCTAAGACTATTACTTCAGATCATGATCATGATCCTAAGTTTGTTAGTCATTTCTGGCACACTCTATAGCGAAAGCTAGGCACTTTACTTTAGCTCATCTCTTCTCACCATCTACAAACTGATGGACAAATTGAGGTTGTGAGTCAAAGTTTGGGAAATCTTTTAAGGAGTTTAGTAGGTAACAACATTCTTCAATGGGATCTTATCTTGGCTCAAGCTAGATTTGCTTATAATCAATCTACAAGTCAGACCATGGGTACTAGTCCTTATGAAATGGGGTATGGATAGAATCCTCATGGTCCTATAGACTTTGCTCCACTTCCTGTCACTCATCATTTTAGTGGAGATGCTCAGATCTAACTAAATATATTCAGAAGTTGCATGAACAAGTACGAGCTCGAATCATTAATGCTAACAAGTATCACAACAATGCTAACAAGTATAGGAAGCCTGCTGCATTCAAAGAAGGAGATATGGTGTGGATTCACCTTCGAAAAGAAAGATTTCCACCTGGATGTTATGCAAAACTCAAGCCCCGAGATGATGGTCCATTCAAAGTTCTCCAATGAAATGGCGAAAATGCCTACAAGATCGAGCTTCCAGGTGACTATAGTGTTTGAGCCACATTCAATGTTGCTGATTTGTCTCCATATTATGATGCTAAAAATGCTTTGGACTCGAGGGAGACTCTTGTCCATCCAAGGTGAAATGTTACTGGAGTATCCTAAGAATAAAAATCAAAGAGCTAATTAATAATTAGTGTTCGTGTGTTTATCTTTTCTTAAAAATTATGTGTTTTATTGAATATGATTTGAGTTCCTATACATGTATGTATGTGAAGGGACATTCATGTCTAGAGTATTTAAGAAAAACATAAAGGTTTTTTTTTCAAATTTGAATAAAGTTTAACCTTTGGCTTTTGCGAAGAAGGATTTCTTCTTGTTTACTCTATATCTCTTTAATGGATCACTATTGGGTGGTGAGTTATGTTATCTTTGAGTGTTCACTTGTGTTTTCTTCTCATTTTGCTATTCTCTTGAAATAAAAAAAGGTCATGCATCCACATTTATTTAATTGAGGTTGATCATAAGAACAAAGGCAAAGTAGAAATATGTAGGATTCCCCACTTGTAAGAGGTTTTGGGACTAGTAACATCTTGGAATGTGCGTGTCTAGCAATTGTAAAAATAATTTGAACTTTTAACAACTTTTGATGTTCCAATTCATTGTTTGCACACTTTTATTCCCCCCCCCCCTCTTAATTGTCATGACTTGATTCTCGAATCTATGATTGGCATATAGATATGGTTCTCCTCCAAGATTCCACACCTATATGAACCCAAGCTTACATACAAACTTATCCTGTAACTTCAAAGTTCAACGTAATGTTCATAACAAAATTAAATTTATATATAATTTGATTGCCTTAATACAAGAGTTAAATACATACTGTTATGATTGTGGAGTACAAATTAGACATAAGGAAAAAGGTGTTGATTACAACCAAAATAATAGGTTTTGAGAGTACAACAAAAATGACTTGCTAACAAGCTACAAGCCTGAAAATAATAAATAATGAGAGGGTTAGTTCAACAACTCAGTGAGTAGATAATATATACATATTCAAGATAATATAATAATGAGAAATATATTTATAAATACGACTTGAAGTTCTTACAATAAGGTTTTTCAGATAGGTCATAACAAGAATATTATAAGGTAAACTCATCATATAATCAAAATGCAATGAGTATGAGGCCCCGTACTATGTGATGATCAGTCCACACAGGTTGGTGACTCTCTTGACCAACTAGGGTTTCAGATATGATGTACACAAAGACTAACACTATCTTATTAGCATGAGTATTCTGACTGGCATACCGTAGGTTTATATCATAATCAAACAAACATATTCATATATCAAGGCTCAACTTATGACATCAATCAAATGAGGAACTATCAATTCACAAGTATATATTGGCTCACATCAAGAATGTAGATTCAACAATTGATTATGCTTTATTGTAACAAAAATAGTACTCAACATATATATTATGAAGAAGAGATTTGATTCAATTTTGTACTTTAAATGAAATTTAATATACATAAGTTTTTCATTTTGGCTCTTATACTTTTAATTTTTTGTTTTATTTTAATTCCTTTATTATATATATATATATATATATATATTTCTAAAATGGTTGCTATTTTTGTCTATGCTTATATGTACATGCTCTTAGTTTTTGTTTCTAATTTTTATGATTTTCTCTATTATTAAGGTTGTTTTTTTAAAAAACTTTAATGTTCAAATTTTAATTTGTATTGATGATCATTTGAAAATTGACATTTAGTATTTTTTTTCCCTTTTTAAAAGTTTATATTTATTCTTTAAGTCAAATAATATTTTTAAATGTAATTATTTTTTTGTCATTTTTTTTTGGGTAATTGCTTTTTTGTTAATATTTTTAGGTGTTAAAATTTCTAATTATTATAGGTAAGGCATTCAAAATAATGATAATGATTATTTCTAAGTTTTTTTTTCTTATAAATATATGAGACTAATTATATATTTTGATATTTGTTTAATATTAACGTCTTTATATATATATATAAATATTTGTTTTTTGAAAATAAATCATAATTTACTATCAGTGTAATAAAAATACTTTTAATGTAATAATATGATGAATAAATCTTATAAAACTAAAAAAAATATTTTTTAATAATAACTATGGTGTCATCGATAGTATGACCAATGATAATTATAATATTAATTATGTATATAATATTTATAATGAAACTTTAGTAATTGTGAAAAAAAATTCATTGGTCAATGTTATATTTGTGAAAAATAACTTATATTTTTTTTTGTATGATATTTCAGATTTCATATCACGTAAACAAAATATACGAAATCACACATTGATAAGACAAGTAAAAATATTATGCCAAATTATCTACTAAGATAAAAATAAAATTGCCCTGCGTTTCGTCACAGTCAGCACCAAATTTTTTAACATGTCACAAAATTGTTAATGATCCTCAATTTTTTTACAATTGCTATACATCTAAGCTAAATAATCAACTTAAAAAATTTAAGATTATGTAGTTTCTATATGTATTTATTTTACTGTGGATAGGACATTTAGAATTGATAATAATTATTTTTAGGACTTTTTCCTTAAAAAATAGGCGAGGCTAATTATATATTGTGATATATTTTTTATGTGAATGTCTTAAAATATATATAAAAAATTAAATTGACTGTTCTTTATAAACCTCACATTAATTTAATCTCGGTTTTCTAAAATACTTTTTAATATAATAATATAAATAAGAAATGTGGGAAAAAAAAACTTTGGTGAATTTTAGCAGTTGTATTTTTGCTATCTATCAAAGAAATTATTTATCAAATAGTTAAAACATGCCCAACAAACAATTACTATGTTGCAGATAACAAATAATATATCTTCAGTCAATTTGATCAATTACGGTTTGCTATCTACCAATTAAATTATTACCCAAGTAGTTAAAAAAAAATCACCAATAAAATTGTTTGTGTGTAAAACAAATCACTCTTCTGTGCAAAAATTCATCGATTGTAATTTTACTATTTGCTAATAACATCATTCATGAAATAGTAAACATACACAACAATCAATCAGTATGTTACACGGAGCATGTGACTCATTTCAACAAAATTTTATCGATTCCAATTGTACAATCAACCAATTAAATAATTAGCAAAATATTTTTAGTAACAACATTCAATTATATTTAGGCAGAAAAAACACTCATTTCTAACATATTTTATTAATTAAAGTTTTATTCATTAAATATTAAATAAATCAAGATAGCTCGTGAAAGCTAAAATGACTTTTGGACATGAGCAAGATGGAGACTTTTCTTACGGTGGCAATACCTGTTCCCGACATAACCTTCGCCACTGCTATCCAAGAACCTCAATTTGGTGACAGTTGTAATAAATATAAGATTTTTCAAAGCTTCTATATTTAGTGCCACATTAGAAGCTATAATCATCTGTTAGGAACAATCCACGATATCAAAGTCATCCTCCTTCCTTCTATATTTTGGTATTCATCATAACTATATACATAGGTTGGTGCCTTCGGAGCTGTTATAGAAATAAGGGAAAATTTTGTATTGTTTGTGATTATCATTGTATCAGAGTATGTTCACATAACTATTTAATCTAAAAATTTAAGTTATTAAATAAAATTTCAAAATATAATTTATATTCTTTTTTAACAATTTTTTATATAAAAGTCTTTGGAGCTTGAAATTTCCATAGATCCACAATACATTATGCTTAATTTTTTATTAAATAGATTAAAAATAATGAAATTCAAACTCATGATTATTAAGTCAATAAAACTCTGATACCATGTCAGGAAAGTATTTCATCTAAAAACTTAACCTTTTAAGTTATCCAAAGATTCATATTGGTTTTCATTTTCTTGATGATGTTTTTAATTAGTTATGAGCTGGAGAAGTTGTTTGAGATTAAGACAAAAGATGTGGTTAATTATACAGTGAAATTGAAAGAGCCTGACAATATAAATAATAATTTTCAGGAGATTAGATTAATGATAAGAAGTTGGACCACAATGCCACATTAAAACATTAATTTCATTGCTTTTCACAAAGGTTTCCTTTTTTAACATCTTAGTTTCATTCTGTGTGAAAGTCTCATGGTCTCTTCATTGCTTTTCACAAAGGATGTCACTCTACCTGCCCACGTCTTGAATCGAACACTTACTATTGATGCCTCTCAAAGAATAACTGTTCCAGTTTTACACTAACATTGCCTTGCAATTTCTTAATTTCAAGTGCTTAGCTTTCAGGGCTTGCAATCTTCATTCTAACCCTCGTACTACAAATCAAAATAAAATTTAAAATTTAAATATCTTTTTTTTGAAAAAAATCAAGTTAAATAAACCTGTCAAACTCGTGATTTAAATCATAAGATTGATATAACATCATAAGAAAATAAAAAGAAAAAATAATCCAAATCATCTTGTCAAACTAGCAACCATAGTCATGAGATGATAATAATTTTATAGAAATCAAATCAAATCAAATTATAAAATTTAATTTTTAATAAATTTATTATTAAATGATGAAATTAAAAAATAATAATTAAAAGGAACACAATAAAACAACATGAGTTTACACAGGTTAATCTAAAAAACATGTAACTCGAGTCATAAAATCAAAATAACCTCATAAGAAACAAACTAAAATAAATTATAAAACCTAATAATTAATCCAATATTAAAGGATAAAAGCAAGAAAATACCAATTAATTTCTAATCAACCTATTTCATAAAATCAATCAAGTTAACTTATTATATCTATGACATGAGTTATAAGAGGTGAATATTTTCAATTCGGTTCGGCTTTTATTAATAAAAACAACTAAACCGAAAGAGAAAAAAAACACAACCGAACTGGACCCGGTTTAAATCAACCGGTTTTGGTTCGGTTTTTTAACATAAACCGGTTGTTTTCTGATCGCCATGTGCCCACTAACCACTAATACAAACTTCTCCGTTGTTAAGAGTTAGTGATTCTCGTCGCTAAGCGAAGACTCTAACAGAACAGAGTAGCGTACCAAACCAAAGGGCAGTCCCGTCGGATCAAAGGAAGGTCAGACTAGCAACGGACGAAGCGGGTGAAGAGCTTAGGTATAGAAAGGGACAAAGAGCTTAGCCGCCAAGCGAAGGGGCAAAGAGGCTAGGAGCCGAATGGCCACTTGACTATCTACTACTAGAATAGAATAATGAGTGTGATAGCGCCAGAAGAGAAGCTATCAGCAACTCCAAGCCATGCTGGAAGAACAAATCTTGTTTGGGTCCAAGCAAATTCCCATGGAATGGCACGAAGATGTCAATTCCTGTAGCTCTTTCTTCTTGTGGGTCGGCTTCGTATGCTAAGGAAACCAATCTCCGCTTGTGGAGTGAGTAGCCTCGTGAAAGTAGGCAAGAAACTCTGGGTTTTCGTATACTGTGCTCCGGTAACTATGGCAGCTGATTTTTGAAATCTCGTCCATGAGATTAGCCATTTTTCTTCTCTAGGTCTTTCTGGGGGTTTTAGCGTTGCAAGTAGACTTGAACCGGTTCGGTTTACTGATTTTTACTTAAAAAACTGATAAATCACTTTTTAATTTATTGTTGGTGGCCGGGATTTGCCAGGGCTGTATCATAAATCACTGTCAGCACATATTAAATTAGAAGGCAACTAAAGGAACCGGTGCCGTGTTTACGCAGAAAAAGAAGCAGCGCAGTACGTGCATAAAAGCAAAACCTTAAATTTATCAGAGTTTACCAAAACTTAAAAACAACGTAATACTTGTAGAGAAACAGGGCAAATTTAATGTTAAACAGCAACATTGGGAATCAAAATCACTAATGCCAAGCTAGTTTAAGGCAAAACCCTCGTCCAAACAAAACCATTTTTTAGCTGCCGGGGAAGCTAATAGAGAAAAACATGGATTTGATTGCTTGTTTTGCCCGCAGGAAGTGTTGATATTGATGTCCAGCTTCCCAGAAAATGTCTTGAAAGGTCTAATAAATTTACATTGTAAGTATGAAAAATGTCAAAGCTATCAGAAGTCTGGGAAAAAAAATGGAAAGGCAGTGAAGACAATCTTAGCTTCTGATATCTCTGTTGATAATTTCAGATGCAGAGAAACAGCCTCACTCTTCTGTTCTCAATTCTAGGGAGGAATACTCCATGTTTTTGAAGTGAAAAAAAATGCTAGAAAGGAAGCTCTAAAAACACTATGTCTCTTATTGATTTCTTCTTGATTCCAATGCAAAGCACCAGAAAAACTTAATTTGTCTTAAAACTCAGACTGGGAAATAAAATATAGCAAGGACAGTTTGTTAAATAGGAATGAATATAATCAACTAAAATAAATAGAAGCTCATCATTTTTTTTTTTTTGCGAGGAAATCTCATCTTCCGGAAAGCGCATTTTGTGAGTCCAGATGAGCGAGTAAAACTACAGTTATCCTAGACTTTTACAAAGGATGCATGTCCTGATTCGAACTTAAGACCTGTTGTGAAGATCGCAAATCCTTTTCCATCAAGTCACGCCACTCAAGAAAAATGAGAGAAAAAAGAGAAGATCATTTTTCTTGATGCTTCTGCATATTTGTTTTTATAAAAAACATGATTGTCCAAGCCACTATCCATCCTTTTTTCTGGTAATTCCAAAGAAAACAATAACAACGTGAGAAATCTAAGTATAAACTGCCTAATTTACAGAAGCCTGCTGAATAAAATAAAGAAAAAAACAGAAGCAAATAATGTTCAAGCTAGCAAACAATATTTATCATGTTAATTTTAGACCTAGAGAAGCAATCTCACTCTTCTGTTCTCTTCTTAACTGTTTATGCAGACGATCAATGTGAACACAAACTGATAAGCTTAAGCAAGCAAGATTGAAGCTTTCATTAATGTGTTTATTTCAAAAGATGGGTTAGTGTATATATCCATCATTAAACATTACGGTCAGCCTTTGTTGATTTCATTCCAATTGAAATAAGGTTAATCATTTTAGATACTATTATTAAGCTATGAGATTGAGATAGCCTTATAAAAAGTAGATCAAAACAAATCTTCTCTTAATCAAACACAATATTAAAAGGTAAGATTAAGAAAAAAAATCAATTAAAATATAAAATAATTGAATCAATTAAATTAAGTCAAAAGAAATCAAGATAACCTTTTAGAAAAAGAAAAGAAAAACTTAATTTAACCAGGGTTGTCTTGACATGGCATGACTTCGCGAACAATGGGTTTGCCTCCTGAGCATGTATGGAAAATAGTTTGGGTATAATTATAAAATTATGATCCTATAATTTAGGAGTCGTCACCTAGTATTATATTCACTAGAACAAACTAATGATCCACTAGAGTATGAGTAAGGAGACTAGTCGTGCAAGGGAAAGATGCATTCCTCCGAATACATATATTGTATTGTTGCTTGATTGTTTTTCTATGTCAAATTTTTATTTGTTGATCTTTTCTAATATAAAAAGGTATATCTTTCTTCAAGAGGGAGTTTTTATTTTATTGGATCAAAACATAACTATTTTAAAGCCTAAATTTTAGTATTGTGTTTAATTTTTTTTATATCTTTAATATTTGAGAGTATACTATACAAAATAAATTTATATCCTTAAATATTAAAATTTACAACTAAATCCTAACTCTTTAAATATAAAATGGAAAAAGTGATTGATGAAACATTTTTAATATTTTTATCAAACTTTAACAGCTAATTATAAATTATTTATGATATTCATTTTGTATTTTAAAATATCAGAAATATATAATTATTCTTTTTCTTAATGATAATATACTTAGAGAACTTTTAGAATTTTATATGCATGAAAAAAAAAAAACTCTTTGAAATCAGAAGAAAGAATTGCCCATTTTGATTAACAGTTAAAAAAGTTAGCCCAAACAGGCCCATATGCCCAACTCACTGACCTTCCACACCGCGCCTCCATCTCCAGCCCCTTGCCTCCCAAGTCTTCCAAGGACGGACAGACCTCGCTGCTCTGAACCCATTGCGAAATCGAGCTCACGAACACACAGTGAGAAAGATGGCAAGGAGGCGGCTTTTATTGCTGTTAAAACCTTTTGATGTTTTCCAATTTGGCCAGTCAGGTGGTGCCTCTCCCATCACCATTCCTCAGGTAACAACCATATGCCGCTTTTACTCTCTATTTTCTTTTTACAGAATATTCGGAACTCACTATTCATGGTTTCTTCACTTCAATCCTCTCAAGTATAAGCCATTTCTTTCTGGGTTCTTCTTCCTTATCTCATTTTCATTTTCCGTTCTTGTTTTAACAATTAGCTTAACCTTGATGACGAGAGACTGTTCGATAAAATGTCAAAGTTGATATTAGTGTTTTTCGGATTGTATTATTTTCATTGAGTTTAACATTTTCTGCTCTTATTTAGCTATTATATTTGTAATAGTAGATGACGATAAATCAAAACACTTAATTTTTATGTTTCGATGAAGGAATTCTGTTCATTCTCAAATTTGATGGCTGCTTGATAGAATTTTTGTTGGTCCAGCAATATCCGAAGGGACCATTTGATCTAAAGTCTTAAGCCTTTTTTTTTTTTTATCATTTTCTTTTTTTACTAATCATGTAAAGGTTTCTACGATGTTTCTTACTCAATTTCGTGCTGGAATTATTGCAGGCTTTTCGTTATCTAGATAACAGGCGTAAGGTTCACAAGGATGCTATAAACTTCTGTCAGGATATTTTACGAAAGAAATCAAATATTGATTGGGAACCCATCTTACGTACAAATTTGTCACAGCCAATTCGGAATTTTGATTTGGTCGTTACTGTTGGTGGTGATGGAACTCTTTTACAAGCAAGTCATTTCTTGGATGATTCAATTCCGGTTCTAGGAGTGAACTCAGATCCCACACAAGTCAAAGAGGTTAGTTTATTTGTTAGGCTGAGCTTAGATTTATGTTCATTATGTTTATAAGGATTTACTTAGATTCTCTCTGTTTTTTTTCTTGTCTGGATGTCCAATTACAGTGTGCTCTTTGGTGTAGGTGGAGAAGTTCAGTAATGAATTTGATGCTACTAGAAGCACTGGCTACCTGTGTGCAGCAACTGTCCAGAGTTTTGAACAAGTAAGAAATACCAATAGGGTTAATAAAGGGAAATTACAGCAGGCATAGACAATAAATGTGACTCTGATAATGTATAGGCTGTAATTATAAGTTTGGGTATTGATTAAAGGACAACTTAGTAGCCATGTAATGTCCAGGTTAAATACTAGCATTTGTGCTAACTTAGATTGATCACTAAGCAATCCAGAAAGGGTATCCAAGACTTGAAAGCCTAACTTAATTTTACTAAAGCAGTTTTTTAATGACTGGATTGCTAATCATCAGAAGGCTTTCCTTGGAGAAGAGACTTACACACACTTTTCATCTTATAATTTGTAATTTTGAAATTGTTGTACTCTCATTTGAGTATATGTGCCTGTGCTCTTATCATTTTTGCTGTAGTATATATTTTTTCGAATGGTGTCGTTTGCTCTTAGAATATGTATCACCTAAATCAGCAGAAATCACCAAATTCTTTTCATAGCAAGTAATTTCCTGTGTTCATCATTCACGTGGGTTTCTCTCAGGTGCTAGATGATATCCTAGCTGGTCAAAAAGTTCCCTCTAACCTGTCGAGAATATCATTAAGTGTAAATTCACAACCACTGTCTTCCTATGCCCTCAATGACGTGTTGATCGCAGACCCTTGTCCCGCGACAGTTTCACGTTTCTCTTTCAGGTAATGATTTGGCATTGAGTATGCGTTGATTATAGCATATCAAGTTGATATGACCTATGTTGAACCTTTGTTCTTGTTGGCAGAATTCAGAGGGATGGTGAATCGTGTGGACAATTAGTGAACTGCCGATCAAGTGGTCTCAGAGTGTCAACTGCTGCTGGATCAACAGCTGCGATGCTCTCAGCAGGTGGATTTGCAATGCCTGTTTTATCCGAGGACCTTCAATATATGGTGAGAGAACCCATTTCACCTGGAGCCGCAATCAGGTTAATGCACGGGATAATTAAATCTGATCAGTCCATGAAGGCCTCATGGTTTTCCAAGAAGGGAGTATTATATATTGATGGTTCTCATGTTTTCCACTCTATCCAGCATGGGGATAGCATTGAATTGTCTTCCAAGGCCCCGAGTTTGAAAGTTTTTTTGCCTTAAGATTTGTTAACTGATTTGGGCGTGTAAATATCTGAAAGGACAGATTTTGCATGCATGATAGAGGTCATATAATTTTGTAGGAAAATTATATTTTTCTTACAGAGAAGTGTAGAAAGCAGGATCTCCATTTCTTTTGTGTCCATCTCTCCATATTCTCTTATGAACCCAAGCTTGTGCCGGCCTCAAGCACCAAATGCGACAATATAATTGAAACTCAAGGCCCTTGTATCAAGCAAGATGTAGGAGCTGTTGTTCTCTCTTTTAAATCATGTACTCTAAATAATGACAATGAAGTGAAGTTGTTTGGAAAAAAACAATGGCATTGAAATATATTTTTATTGACCAATTAGGACTGGCTCCTAAGATTTGTAATGACTTTTTGAAAAACAATAAAGAAGACCCGATGAAAATTGAACATTTTTACATATGTAAAACATATATTTGGCATTCTATTTTACAATTAATTAACCAAATAATAAAATTTCAATACACTTATATAAATAATTTTGAATCTTTAACCCAATCCATATAAGCCGATTGCAAAATTTTATATTTCCTAATTCTGTAGAGGTCTTAGGAGAATTCCTTGGGACAAAATAATAAATATGATATAAGATTGGTCCTATAATCATAATTTTTTTATGTAATATCTTTAACGGAGGACATAAGAAAATTAGTAGAATTAATTGGATAGACGAGTAATTGATGGGGTTGGGGCATATTCAAGTCCAACACATTGTTGTTATTCTCCGTATTTTGTTTTTTCAAGTCGCTTGAGATAGCATTGAAAGAAAAAGACAAAGCAATATGGTAGTTTACCGTTGAATTGAAGTATATATATATATATAAAAAATGAGCCCAAGCCCCGGAGAAGATCCCTCGAGCCCCAATTGATAGCTTAAAATTTAGTAGTGTATATTTGTAAATATGATTTAGCTTGTTTTGAAAATATGTTTTATTTAGAAATATATCAATATAATATATATATTTTTTAAAATTATTTTTAACATTAGTTCATAAAAATAATCTGAAAACATAAAAAAATAATTTATAATAAAAAATAAAAATAATGTTTTTTTAAAATATTTTTAAAACAAAAATGTAATACAACGCATTTAGCAGATTCTGGTCAGAAGCTGGTCAATTATTGCGCAAAACAAGAACCTTAGCCCTGGTTAGATGGCAACTTGGTTCCACAACACACATCCAAACCCCGACCTCCTCTTGATTGGAATTATCTTTCTAGTTGCTAATATATTTTTTCAGTAAAAGTGGTTTGGATGGATTATTATTTGATTTAAGATCTTGCATCTATAAACTAGAAATAGATGAAGTAGCTGGTATTCCCTAGCCCTGTAATCTCTTCCCGCCGTTCTTTCATGGCACACAGGCACAGAAGTTGAAATTGGATCGAGAAATCCAGGCTCAAGGCTAAAATTCATTTCAATATTTCTAGCACAGCTTGAATCCTCTGTTAAACTGATCAGAGGATGCTACTGTCACAAGAGAAAATCCAGCTATGTACATCACACTTTGAAAACTTCTATGTACCCTTTTTAATTATACCAAACAGCATAATTCCATGTATCTGTCGTTAATCACCGCACCTGAGGTTGATCACAGGCAAGCAAAGGAAGCCAAAATCTACATTTGCATTATATCAGGATTATAGTTTCTTGTCTGTGTCACGTCATCATTTTTTTCTCCTTTCCCTTTTCTTTTTCTTTGTTTTTTGGAATGCAGGTAAAGAGAAAGAAAAGACAGAAAAACCTTCTCAGGACTGCACTGAAACCAAGCAGTCCGGCGAGTGCAGGTTCCTTGCCTTGTAGCCTACAGCCTGAAAAAGAAAATATAAAAGATAAATTACTCAGGAATATATTTAGCAATTTGAATCAAAATACATAGATGAGGCTGCGCTACTAGTAAAACTGGTCAATGAACACAGTCCATCACTCACGTGAACATCTGAGGTCGGCTACGTGAAAGCTGAGTGCGCTTTATCGGGGATAGAATCAAGTTCCTTAGCGTCATTGAGGGGTTGCCAGACCCAGCTCGAAAGGAAGGGACTGCACCGATTCTTCTATTTCCAACATCCACCGGCATGCCTGCTTGTTTCGCTGGTGAGCCACCAGAGATTTCAAAGGGACCAGAATTAGAGCTGTTTTGTCTTGCAGCCCATATGTCCTCCCGAGGCCCTGGAGTTGAGGGAGTGACAACCGTCCAATCTGCATAAATTAAGTCAACTAATTTTGGAGATGCTTAAGCAAAAAGCATTATTAAGCTATAGCGTGACAATGACAAAGCAATCATTTTTCATTGTTGTAAGCGTCACAAGAACTTTAATAATCAAGAAACATTAACATTTTTAAGGCACCACACAGAGCCTATGCTGTCTTATTGCCATTTTAAAACGAAAATGATTACCTTTCCGGATAGGGTCTCTGTTATCCATCATGGTAGCTGCGGGGTTTGAGAACAAATCAGGCTCATTTCTTGAAAAGAAATTGTTTGCTGGTTGGATGGCTGATCTTTTATTTGACTCGTACTCACTCCTCAACTGATCATACATTTCATCAAGTTTCCTCTTCTGCCTAGTATTGAAAGTACCAGTGTTTATTACGATCCAGGCTCACATTATAAGCTGATAAAGTAATTGAAGGCTTTGGACAATATATAAACTGACCTGGCTTTCTCAGAAATTTTTTCCTGGAGCTCTTGTTTATCCTTTGACAAGCTCTCAATCTCTTGTTCCATCATCTGGCACCTTTTGGCCATTTTCTGATATGCAGTATGCAGCTGCTCCAGTTTTTCCGTGAACTTTTCTTGCATGGACTCACATTTTTGCCGGCACTGAGCTACAATTCTATTCATCTTGTATTGCATCTCAAGTTCCCTTTGCCCAATAAAAAACATCACGCTTCTGTATGCACTTTTCATCACTGGGGTCATTTAAGGAAGATGCAAGGATTAAAAGGCTGTTTTTGCATGCCAGGGAATGCTAAGAACCATTCTGCTATTCAGTTTGGTAATTCTCTCAAATGAAATAGAAGAATTATGAGTACAACCATGTAGTCTTATTATTTCAAATCTTCTACTTGTATTCAAACTAGTAGTTGATAGATTTAAGGGAAAATGGTGTTAACTTATAAAGGATACATATCTGTGGAGATATTCCAGCCATGGCCATCTGCAAGAAATTCATTATGAATAAAATCATAAAGGCAACCAGTAAAACAAAAAGAAATAGCAATGTTTTGAGCAAATAATGATGCATGTTTAGATTTCACTTTAATAAGATGTAATAGAAGAAGCAAGGTATTCGTAGTATTCTAAGCTAAGTCCTTGCTTACATTTATCCATTCATCATTTGGATTGATCTCCACAGGTTTCATAAGGCTGTAAAGAGTAAGCCAGAAATCAGAATACCATATTAGAGACAATTCCAAGGAAACATCAGGAAAGATTACCCAAATCATTAGTTCATATTAGAGACAATTCCAAGGAAATGTTCTAATAAATTCTGCTTGTTAAAAAACAATTCCAAGGCACAACAAGCATTTCAAGGAATAAGCATTTCAAGGAATAAGCATTTCCATAAAGCACTCACCTCTTAGAGAGCACTTGATCACAGATTGGACAGGCTGCATCATTATTAAGGATCTTGTTTGCATCTTCAGTGCCTGTTTATTCTGTTAAGGGACTATACGCGAATGCAACGATAATCCAGAAAGCATGGAACTAAATACATAAGAGGTGACCGCAAGTAGTAGAAACAGCACGCCCTTCCAACTCTCGCCAGCATGAATTGCATCTCATTTTCACCTTCACTATGAGACTTTTATCCAGATATTATCCACATTTCTGAACCTACTAAGTGCTAGTTTAAGAGTGTGATTGAAGTTATTTTTCAAAGTTTTTTTTTTTTCAAGAAATACATCAAAATAATAATTTTTTTATTTTTTAAAAATTATTTTTAATATCAGCACATCAAAATGATCTAAAAACACACAAAAAAATAATTTAAAACAAAAATATCAAACTTTTTCAAAAAGATTTTTTTTGGGTTTCCACCCTAGAAGGAGTTTCATAGCATGAGCGTTAACTACAACTCCACATGCAGACACATAGATTCAAACTAATCTGCATCACTGTTACGTGCAGCCACATGGTTTTAAAATTGAATTTTGGGATGACCTTGGGGAAAATCATCAGCCACATGGTTTTAAAAACAGAATTTGCGCAAATATTTATATTTTTGTACAAAAGTTTTCCTCATAAGATAAAACACACTCCACTGTCACAATATCAAAAGAATTGATAAAATTTTGTCAAATATACAGCTGCAAAGTACAAATTCTCATCACTAATAATCGAGCTACACATATTTTCTAGTGTCTAAATATTGATCAAGGTGATGTTTAATCAGTAATCAAGCAAACTTAGTCAAGATTATGAAAATGACCAGAATGCCCTCAGTTTGGTACTGAGCCCAAAAGTCCGCGCAGCCCAAAAATTTGAATGAAAACCACCAATTTTCTCGTGTTCCAAAAGTGAATTCTTATTATTCAAATTCCGGAAACTCCTTTCCAATTCTCAAATTTTCTCAGCATCCAAACGAAAATCATGTAAAATTAGGGTATACATGCGAATCGAATTGATAAGTTTTCCTGGAAATTCACTCCTTGGCGCTCTCCTTAATGAAAATCACAAATCAATGACTCAAATCGTAGAGAAACTAAAGATTATAAACATAATTAATCATATGGAGATCTAAAACGCGAGCAAAGTGACCATCGAAATAAAAAAGCAGCAGCAATTTCTATTGCGAAAATCAAATTTATTTGTTACTTCGGAACAGTGAAAGGTGATTTGAAGAGACACGAATTCCTAACCTGAAAGAGTACTGGCTCGAAACGTTTCTTCTCTTGTCTTCTTGGCTTGTGGTGTGGGCGTTTAGAAGGAAAGAAATGGCGGCAACTCGATTTTATTTATTTATTTCAAATTATCACACTTCTCTCCTCTCTCTCTCTCTCAAGCAAGGAATTTATAATTTGACGTTTCTCATCTCTCTTAAAATCTGGATTCGGAACGGTGTCGTTCTTCAAGCAATTCTTTTAATTTTCTTTTAACCTTAAATAGTGTTAAAGAAACAAAAAATTAGAAAAAATTAACTCCTAAAATCTGAATTCAGAACGGTTTCGTTTTCGTTTTCTCTTGTCTCTCGGTTTGCATATTATTTGATTTTTATATTTATATATTATTTCCAAGCTTCATTTTTACCATTACTACTCTCTCATTTTTTGAGACGAGAGAAAGTAATGTGAAAAAAAATAGAAAGTGGTTGAATATTGAAATGATAATTTAGGCTGGCTTATTAACCTTCTTAATTTATATCATGTAATTTGGTCTATCCAGGTTTATTAAAAAATTTATTTTTTATGTAATTACATAATAATAAAAATAAATATTCACACGATGAATGTAAGAAAAAAAACATTTTGAAAAAAATAGAACGATTTAACCAAAAAAAAGAAAATAAAAAACTTAATTTTTCAAAATGATCATGAAATAAAGTTTCATTTGAGTAATTATAATTTGATCATTTTTACGTATCAATATGAGAAAATATGAAATAATTAAATTTATGAAACTATATAAAAATATAAATAGACATTTAATTTCAAAAACAAATGAGAAAATTATTTTTAAAAATTCAGCAAATTAGTCTAATATATAATTATCCTTAAAAGAATTGATAATATCATCATAAAATTGCCATGATATTCTGTAAAAAATAACATAATATTTTATTAGTACAATGTATGTATGTATGTATGTATGTATGTATGTATAATAAAAGGTAGCTATAATTAGGACAAAATGTAACTCTTCAATTTAAACTCGATTTCCTTATCAATGCATATATTTATTATTTTAAAGAAGGTTTGTTATAAAATAAAAACATTATTCTTAAATAAATATTTATCATGATCTCAAAATTAATTTTTAATAAAAAAAATAACATCTCAATAATTTGTATGCGATTGAAAGCAAAAATAAATTAACTAATGTGATAAACTATTTTCAAAAATATATTAAAAATAGAATTTATATTTTTGAATATTCATGAATATATTGTTTATTAGTTTTTTATCATATTAGGAAAAAGAAAAAAAGAAGTTTAGTTTTTTTAGTGTTTTAAATTTGTTTCAATTTTTTTAGATTGATACAATAAAATTCTATTTTGTGAATTTAAACATCAATTTAATATCAAGGTATTTTTTTGACTTTGCAAATACTATTTTCCTCCCAAGCCAAGACCACAAACTATTAGGCTTAAAACCAAGTGAACATGATATGGAAGGATAAAATTGTAAAGAAATAGTTTTGTAATCAAAATGAATACTTTTTCAAGGATCTAATAAAAAAAGAGAGACCAAAAGCACAATAGAAGTTCATAGTACTCTTATGTCTAGGACTACAATAAAAAAAATCTTTCTCCTTCTCATTATTTTTATCAATAATTATTACCTTAATGTAATATATGAGTATTATACAATATTTTAATCTCATTTTTACTATTTTTTTTTTCTTTTTAGTGTCTTGTAAGAAAAATATATGAACTATTTTGAATATTGAACATGTTTTCTCTCTCTTTAAGGGATTGATATAAAAATATATGTCATAGAGTTAAAATTTTCAACTCAAAATTTAGCCCTTTGTGATATTTTAATCCCTACTATACTAAATATTTCCTTCTTTTTTACTCGTATTTTCTTATAAGTATGTGTTTCACTCATCCAAAGAGATTTCCACAATTGTCGTGTCATAAGCAAACAAACCAATACAAGTGAATAATCTTAAAGCACACAACAATTTTTATTAATCTTGTAAACAAAAGATTTACACTATACACAAAATGAAACACTTTCTTCTCATGTTTCTATGATGACTAGAAATTTAAATAGTCATTAACTTCAGAATTTATGGGATTAGTCGAGATATATACAAGCTAACTTGAATATCCACATTAAAAAAAAAAAGAGTTCATCATAATTATCAATCCCATGTTTCATCCCAACAGTCCAATTGATTGTTTAGTTAATACTGATTTGCGAATCATATATCTCTAATATCTGAATTGAGCGCATGATCGATTATAATTGGAATTGTTTTAGCTATTTTATAATAGTGAACTAGTTGTGAACACATCCTTGCACAAGTGTATTTCTTCTATATATAAAAAAATAGTTTGAGAGAGTAAAATTATATACCTTTGTTTGATATTTAAATAGTATGCTAGATTCCCCCCCCCCCCCAACAAAACTCTATATGTTTTTGCAATCAAATCATTTGAGATTTTTTCAAAAAGATTTTTTATATATAAAATAGATAGTTTTGTGTCTTGATTTTTTTTTTTTTATGTTTTATAAGAATTCTTTTTCTCTTAGCCTCATTACATATTCTCATATTATTCCAACGCTCACGATAATTACAAAAAAAAACTCTTTTTAAATATTTTATAGGCTAATTTACTCAATTTAATGTACGTAATCTATTTATACAAAGTCTGTTAAATTTCATAACACCCCAAAATTCAGTGCAATTCTATAACTGCAAGATGACTCCTTATAACAGGAGTCATGTTCCCCCTAATCATTAAAATGAAAGCACACGAATTATTACAACAATAATCACATAATAATTAACCCCACATTTAAAATATGGTAAATGAAAACTTCTGCTTGTAAAAAAAAAGAAAAAGAAAAATTACAAACACACGAATTTAAAAGGAAAAAAAGAAGCAGCTAACACCAGCCTGGAAGATGATCCCCTCTTCTTGGCAGTTGCAATTATAGACCTAACTAGTCAACAAATTAAGCAAGTTAATTAGCTAAACTTGAGATGGATCATGGAATGAAACAATTGCGGTAAAAGCATTATCAAAACTTACCTTCTCACACCGCCTTGAATAGCTAGTGTCGTCTTCCACCATTTCTGGGAGCATTCTTCCTTCTAAGCCTTTTTGTATCTTGATGCCCACCACGTTCAACCATCTTCACAAACCATGTAGGTTTTCTTGTTCTAAACACAACGTATCCCATGGAGACTCCAAATACAAATCCACATCCATAACCCATTGCTACAGCTTTCCATCCAAATCCCTCTTCAAACATTGAATCTTCTTTCTCGAAGTTTGATGGTGGGAGTTGCTGCCCCTCACCATTGTTGCATTTTACTTTCAAGGGAAGCCCGCATAATCTCAAGTTCCCTTCGTATGAACCATGTTCAAATGTGTTGAACTGTTTGCCTATAGGTATGGATCCCTCAAGTTGGTTATACAAAAGGTTCAGGACTGCAAGAAATGTTAAATCTACCAATTGTTGAGGAATCCTTCCAGAAAGCATATTTGAAGAGAGATCCAGCGATTCCAGATTAGTTAAATTTCCCATTGATGGCTGGATATAACCGGTGAGGTTGTTGTGAGAAAGGTTGAGCTGTATCAGAGACTTGAGCTTCCCGAGGGACTCTGGAATCTTTCCCGTGAATTTATTGCAGGATAAATCAAGTATTGCGAGGGCAATTTGAATTTTTGTAAACTCAATTTGCAAACCTTTCCATGTCATTGTAACAGAATAAACATAAGAAGTAGATAAATTCCTTGCCCTCATGTAATCCATATCAACACTCATCATGGCTTTGAAGTTGTTGAAATACTCCGTCGGCAAAGGACCACTCAAGCTGTTGTTGGAGAGGTCAAAAATCTTTAGTTTAGAAAAAGAGTCATTGGCAGTTGGACTCTTCAAAGAACCATGAAGTTTATTTGACCTTAGAATAATAACCTCTAACTTTGGAAGCATTCCTAAAAAGGAAGGGAATGTGTCATCTATCTTATTGTTGCCGAGGTCCAGAAATTCTAAATTCACACAATTGATGACAGATGGTGGTATCACCCCTTTCAGCTGGTTGCCATTGAAATTATTGGAAGAAAGGTATAAGACTATTTGGGAGGTCCAACCAAGTGAGTTGTGTGAGGTTAAATAAACTATTTGGAATTTCACCAGTAAAATTATTGGAAGAAAGGTATAAGACATCTAACTTCTCAAGGTTTTGAAGTGAGGGTAGAATCTTACCATAAAATTTGTTATCTGAGAGGTCTAACTCAATGAGTTGTGTGAGGTTAGAAAACTGATTCAGAATTTGGCCGGTAAATTTATTGCCTGAGAGACGCAGGTGACTGAGCTGCTTCAGGTTTCCAAGAGAGAATGGGAGATGACCCTGAAAACTGTTGTGTGAGAGGTCCAACCACGCCAATCGTGTATGGTTAGCAAAATCGTCAGGCATTGGACCAATAAAATGATTGTATACAAGATCCAAGTACTCGAGTTGCTTGAGTTTTCCCAACGAGAAAGGGAGTTCCCCTTGCAATCCACAGAACCCGAGCTGGAGAAATGTCAAAGAAGAAGACAAGTTCATGAAGGAACTGGGTGCCACCAAAGACATGTTCACTGCCATCAAGTTGAGCTCTCTTAGCTGGGTAAGGTTTTGAGCCAGCTTGTTGAAAGAAATCGGTTCCAGCATCAGGTAGTTGTCAGAGAGATCAAGTGACGCCAATCTGGATAAATGGGAGATTTCTGGGGGGACTTGGCCTGTAAAATTCGATGAATTTAGATTTAAATGCGTCAAATGCAAGAGCTGACCGAAGGAAGATGAAATGACAGAACGATTGAAGTCATTTTGAGAGAGATCGAGCTTCTGAAGATGATGAAGGAAGAAGAGAGTGCTGCTAGAATGGAGAGTGCCATGAAGCATGCTGTAACCAAGGTCTAGGCCAATTATATGGCCAGTTTTCATGTTGCATGTCACGCCATCCCAAGAGCAGCAATCTGTACCCTCTCTCCATAACACTGTTTTGGGTTGATCTCTACATGGATAAGAAGACATCATGGAAAAGGAGTTTTTGAATTGAAGCAAAGCCAGGCTCTAGTCAGCGGGGCATAATTGTACTGGAGAGGAGAAATTGGAAGAAGAATGAGAAGGTTGGAAGTGCGAATGGAAGAAAAGGAGGCAGAGAATTTGAGAGAGCAATAATACAGATCCCATCATTCCGTGTATGAGTGCTCTCTTAAAATGTAGTATATATATAGACGAGAAATTACCGTAGCTCTACACACAATTTACCATGAATAATTTTTATCCTTTAGTTCATAAAAAATAATTCTTGACTATGAGGATATTTTAGACTTTCTCATTGCACCTTTTATCATTATCTAATTGTTTAGGGATGTTTTTGTCTTATTTGGTTTTTCTTTAATAATAAAACTATGGTTTTACCCCTGTTAACAGACAAAATTTTTTTGACTGTACAGGGGTATTTTTTAGTTTTTGCATGGTTGATGAACAATTAAATAATCATCATACTCTTCAATAAGACAAAAACTTAGAGTTGTCGGGGATGGTGTTTTTGATTTTTCAAGTTCTTATAAACAATTAAAATACTAATGTGCCATTCGAAAAGACAAAAGCAAAGTGTTTGAAGTAAATGGTTTTAGCTAATTTTAGATTTTTTAATTTTTTTTTGCATAAATTGTTGGTGTGTCTGCCTACAGATATTTGTTTTTTGTCCACACCATACAGACGACGCGTGCAATTTCATTCGGTGATGAAAAATATTCATCCGCTATTTCACTGGATGCGCCGCCATGGCCTCTTCCACATGGTGGTGCGCTTGTCGTCTGACGGTAGCAAAAAACTTGTCGGTGGTTGGTTGATTTTTCCATCCTTTTCTCTCTCCTACAGCTGAAGATGTAGGGCAATCCTGTTTTGTTTATGGTTTTCTCATTTCAGTCCTTGGTTTTTTTTATTTTTTTTCGTCCTGATTTCTTTTATAGAAGTTTTGGTTTATTTCAAATTCATCCATCAATTGAAATTGATTGAAAATGTTATGTTTCATTTTGGTCTTTATTCTTTTTATTTTTGGTTTGTTTTTCATTCCTGTAATTTTTTTTGTTTTTATGGTTTTAATTTATTTCAATTTTGTTTTTTATTTTGGCCTTTATTCTTTTTCTTTTTTTTCGATTCCTTTAATTTTTTTGGTACTTTCAAGATAGTCTCTATTTTTTGTTTATATTTATGTATCTATACTCTTAGTTTTGGTTTTTAATTTCTATCATTTTCTCTTTTATTAAGGTTTTATTTTTATTCAATTTAGTCCTGAAGTTTTAATTTATGTTGATAATCATTTTAAAATTGATATATTTTGTTTTTCCATTTGTTCCTTTTTTTTGTTTGATTCTTATTTTTATTTATTCTTCAAATGAAATGATTTTTAAATGCTACTAATATTTATTTTGATTTTGTTATTTATTTTGATTGTTTTTTTTTTTGTTAAAGTTTTTTTTTTGTTTTATTCTCCAAGATAATTTATGGTTTTCATTGATTACACAATAATAATAATAATAATAATAATAATAATAATCTTAGTGATTATTTTCTTATGATTTTTTTCTTGCTTACTTTTTTGTTACAGTTTTTAGTTTTGTTTAGGATAACAAGAATAATTTATTATAATGATTGTGGTGCTTATGATATTAATAATTATGACTATGGTGCTAATAGTAATAATAACTTATGAAATAGTATTACAAATATCTAACAATAACTCATGAAATAGTATTATGAATATCAATAATAACAAATTTTATTATAATCAAATGATTATAATAATTATATTCTTAATGATAATAGTAATAATTTTGCTTGTGTCCTTTATTTTTTTGTTCTTTAATTATTTTCCTTTGTTTTTCAAATCAAACAATTTTTTTTATGCCTACAATATTTTTTTGGATTTTGCCTTCAATCATAATAATAACAATAAGAATAATAATTCAGCTCATTTATCATTTGATGTTGTATTTTTTAAGAATTAAATTTTAAAATTTCTCTAAATATAATATTTCAAATCTAATATCACATATTAATGGTTTGAAAAAATTATGTAACTCAATGTTGTCTTTGATTTTTTTTATCTTATTTCCTTAAAATTGTATTACTTATCATTAGTATTAAACACAAAACATTATCTTATAATTAGTTTTTTTTAACATTACTTAACAAAAATTATGTCCAGGTTGATTATTTTACCCAAATCTATAGCATTATAAAAAAATACTCAAAATCTTAACATTTTCTTTTCCATTTTAAAATATTTAGTTCTAACTGTAATGAAGTGCATGTCAAGTTACTCGTGTGTGTGTCTATATATATATATATATATATATATATATAAAAGAAAAAAAAGGGTATATATGCTTGTATTTTCTCTTTGATTAATGGCACATAACTTTTGGCGTCGGTGCTCGTCAACGCTGAGATTAATAGTGTTGATGGAAAATCAAAACACTGTGTGCTTGAGAATCAAAACACCGTGTGCTTGAGGGATTCTGAAAATCAAAACACCGTGTGCTTGAGGGATTCTGAAAATCAAAACACCATGTGCTTGAGGGATTCTGAAAATCAAAACACGGTGTCCCAACCATGCCTATCCAGTCAATATTTATGGAAAGTGTATAGCCATTTTTTCCAATCTATGCGACTCAAATCATACGTTTAGTGCAAGAGGTGCTGGGAGTCGTCACATAGTATTTATTTATTATTATTACTATTATTATTACGACTTTAAAAAGTTTTGACATATGTATTTATTTATTTATTTATTTATTTATTTATTTATTATTATTACTATTATTTTAGTTCTTAAAGTGACATTGTACATCTTCTTCTATATTTGTAAACTCGGTGATATTTAATTATCATTCTTATTTTTTTGTTACAAAAAATAAGAGACATGACATTATAATGATAATGAAATTTAAAACTCCTATATATATATATATGCCTCCTAAATAATATTAGGTATATTATTTTAGAATAGTTTTATAAATTTATTTGTAATCGTCTGCATTAATTACATTATAGTCTATAATTTTTAAAATTGATTTACAATCAAATCAAACTTGATTAATTATCCCATTTTAATTTTTTACTAATGGTTTTTTATGTGTGTGACCTATTAGGTTGTCTAATGAGTTGATCCAAATGTAACTTATAATCCTAAATAAAATATGGTTAAATAAACTAAATAATTTAATTTATTATCAATTTAATAATTGATTAATTTATATTCAAAGATCAAGTACATTGTCTAATAACATATCGTCATCCTCTAAAATGAGTAAACTCAGAAGTAGTTTGAATTAATTTTTTAGTGATCATTTTCTCAATATAATTATTATCTCTCCATCTCGAATGTTTTGTTTACATATTATAGCATGAAATATATATGTTTTGTTAAATCATTTTAGTTTTGAACATTATGATCATTGATTTTTTGAATAAGATTTGAAAACTCATTCCACCTTAGCCAAATATTTCACAATCAATTTTGAGAACAAATGAAATATATTTTCCTAATTCACCTAGGGTGATAAATCCTCTCTTAATTACTCAGATAGCTTTATATTGTTTATATCATACCCTATATTTACCCATTTGTTACCCTTGATTAGGACAACGTGTGATCATGCTCAAAACATTATATTTTTTATATAAGATAACTTAATGATTTCAAGTGTAAGGATCACCCACACAACTATTACAAGAGTTTTTCCATAAATATTAGTGATATTCTCATATGGAATTCTCTTGTGGGTCAACTTGGTATTCATGTCATCTAAAATACCTACATATTTGTTTCAGATATCTATTATAACTTAGTTTATAAGAGTAATTGTATTCTTTCATAAAGGAAGCAACATAATTTTTATAGGAGGTGGAAGAGGGAAATCTTATTTTTATTGGAGAAAAATCTTAGCCCTTGATTCAACTCGAAAGATTACAACCATTGGCTTACAATGACCATCATGAACTGTCAAGTTTTGATAGTTTAAAGCTGCCTAAGCTGTCTACTTTAACATTGGCAACACCACCGTGTGTGTGGTGTCAATTAACATGAATGGACCATACCACGATATAGTTAATTGTTAGGGGATCATTATAATGTATATTTTTTTTTGTCAATTTCGGAAAAAAAAAATGAGGTAGTAAAAGTATATGCAAAGTAGCCCCCTAGTTATCCTTTCAAACTAAAAAAGACGAAGCCAATGAATAGTAACTAAACAACATGCCATCTAATCATATTTTCTTTTTATTCTTCAAAACAATGATGTTTTAAACTAGAGTTTTGGCTAAAGTCCAATTTAGTCCTTTCTCTTCTAATTGCTTTAATTGCAACCCTCATTGGTTTTAAACTTTTAATTTTTAGCAATTTTACTCCTCTCAAAATTCAACAATACCCCTGAATTTTGGTGCCTTTCTTATTTTGGTCATTGGTCTTGAATTTATGCAATTTAACTTCTAATTGACCATTAAACATATAAATTTCTTCATTTTAACCCCTGATTTTAATCAATTATGTCCCATATTTCAATGTATTTAACATTTTTTTGTCTTTGGTTGCAAATTTCTTCAATTTGACCCCTAATTGATCCTAAAGTTTTGATTTTATTTCAATTTTGCCACTTATTTATATTAATTGACATAGTAAAAATTAAATTTGGTCTACTAAAATTCTAATATTCTCAATTAAGCTTAAATTGGGCTTCTAAACTTAATTTTTCACCAACTAAGTCCTTAATACATTTAATTTAACCCATTTAAAATATAATTAAAGTCTTTGCATACTATAATTGGATTCAAATTAATTCTTAAACATAACTAAAATCTTAACTTAGCCTATGATTAAATCAATTTGGTCTATTAAAAATCTAATTATGCTCTTGGACTTAAGTTTTATGCATATTTGTTAAATAATTATTTACTTTGACCTTGAATGTGCATTGTTTGATTAGGTTTGGGCATAATGTGGATATAATTCAGCTCTCAACTTTGTTCAAAATTTTCTACTTGATCTTTTTTGTTTTTTTTTCCACCATGTCAGTCCAATTTTTTTATTTATTTTTATTTTTATTTTTATTCTATGTGAATTTAAGGAATAACCCAAAAATGGGTTATCACATCCCTGAAGAATTTATTAATTTGAACAATGTTGATAGTTGAATAACTTTTATCTTTATGTGTTTTCTAAAAACACATTTGGTTGGTTTTGCCAATCTTTATTTGATTAGTATTGTTGATATCTTTTTTTTTGGATGTTTTCTTCTTTTATTGTTATTGTTGTGATCCAAGCTATTTTCTTGATTATGATATGCATATCTTCTAGTTAAATTAGGAAATATATAGTACAAAAGTTTTGATGAACTATGGTACTAAAGTTTTTTCTTACCACATTAGAGTTTTCAAGTAAAACAAATCTTTATATTGATAATATCATTGTATTATTTGTTGTTTCCACTTTTTATCATTGTTAATTTGATTGCTCTTATTTTAACTATTGCACATGTGCAGCATTACGATGATCATTCTTCTAGAGCAGGATCTAACCAGAAAAGGTGTGGGTAGAAAGAACTAAGAATTCTTGTCCTTTATCAATGAAACTAAGAGAATGAGATTCTTCACCTAGTATTACGGTCACTACAAAATTTATTGGTCCGTGAGAGCATAGGTAAAAGGACATGTTGTAAATAGAGAAGACGTATCACCCTTAAAATACCACACCTAGGGTAATCTGCAATGCTATTGGTTTGAAATAAACTAAGATAGTCTTTTTGTGTTTTCTAATTATTGGTCTATCAAAGATTTATGAAAAGTCCTCAATAAAGAGATTTTTATCTCATCATGTTAAAACATAGGTTTTCTAAAGTCAATACATATATATAAATAAAAATAATTTTCTTTTTATTTAATACTGGAAAAACATCTTACATATGAGTGTGTTATCTCATTTATAATAGAATAATTTTTTGGTAAAAAAGATTTAGAATGTTATAATTATATAATGTAGAAGTTTTCAAAGACACCATAAATGACTATTGATTCATAACAATTCATATGTTGTAGTTTTTATGTAGCTAATGAATTTTAATTATTGATGTTAGTTTTTATAGTAAACAAGTTTTTTTTACTAAATATTTGTGGCATAAACATAATAATTTACTTGCATGAAAATACTACAAAATATAATTACTTTAACTTGCTATCGAAAAGCTCCTTTAGTAAATAGTCCTTAACAAATGAAGCAGTGTCCGATCTTCCAACTTTGGAATGTATTTATTCTGATTCCACAAATAATTAAATAAATTTGTTGGACATGTTATATTTTCAACACAGAAACTAATGCTAACTTATACTTGATTTAATTTCACCAGCTAAGAATTTTTTTTTCAATATATGAACTGAATTAAGATATTTAAATAAAACATTTTAAATTAAACAATTTTCTTGTAGGATATTTTATAAAAAATCAAATAATATTGTTTTTTTCAAAAAAATATTTTTTGCAAAACAAAGTTTCTCTTATAATATGCTAGTAAAGTATCATCCGTTATGGAATTGATATGGAAATGAATGAGTATTTAATTTTACAACTTAGACATTATCTATGATGGAATTCATATGGACACTTCATTTTTTTCTCCAGATGGAAATTAATGCATCACCCCCAATTAATGCTTGACCCATAAGCTCTATGATTTACTGGACATTGGTTGCCAAAGACCCAGCTACAGTTTTTCGATTATCACCCATCACGTGATGGTGATGCCATGGAATTGTAGTATTTCCACATTGGAGAAGTCTGAATTGGCGACCTAACAAACCTAACCTTTTTCAATCTTCTTCATCTTTTTTTTTTCTTGGGTTGGGTCCGACCGAGGACCACTCGGTCACTACCCAACCTAGTGACCATGAGGTTAATTAATTTGCCATTGGATGCGGACATTCATTGGCAACGATGTATGCTGGAGGAGAAAAATGGGTAGAAGAGAGGGAGGCTACCTGGTAGAGGCGAGGTGGTTGTTGCCAATGGGGAAGGGTTGTGCATAGTGGCTTGAAGTGGTGGTGCTGTCGTAGGGGAAAAAAGGAGAGATGAAAAAATGGTGTAAAACTAGGGTAATAATTGATTTTTTTTCTAACTTTGCACCTAAATTCTTGATGCTTAGGGTATGGAATCTGTCATAACCCAATTTATGGGTTACTCCCCAAAATTTACCTAAAAATAAAATAAAAGAAGCCGGTCTTGGTAGAAAAATCAATGTGGAAATTTTGGTTGTTTTTGAGAGTCCGATCGTATCTCTTTTGTCCCCAAAAATAGAGGAAAGTACAAATTTAAGGGAAAAATAATTTATCATTGGATAAATCTGTGTAGAAATTAAGTCGTGCGGCATAATTATATTTTTATGTGTCGATTTGATTTAATCGTCGACCAATTTCAAGTGTAATTATGTTGGGAATTAATTTATGGTCCAATTGAAGGATTTAATTAAGTGCAAGGACTTAATTATACTTTAAATTGGTCAAATTAATTTTATTATGGGCTTAATCGATGAAAAATAAAATTCTTGAGCTTAATTCGGGTTTAATTGAGAAGATTGAAATTTTCGGAGACCGAATTGAATTTTTCCAGGCCAATTATGCGAAGTCAGGGGCCAAATTGAAGACATCGAGAATTTAATGGTCAATTAAGATATAAATCGGAAGTCAAGGACCAAATTACAAATCCACCTCTTGCAGTCCTGCCGCAGCGCACACCAGTGTAGTCTTGTCGCATGCTTTACCTGCATTGCCCACCAACCAGCCACCACTCCGTTGCTGACAGCCCACCTGCACATGCCGGCGCCTACAAGCATGCTTTCAGGCACGCCGCCGAAAGTAACCCACCACCGATGCATTCACGCCTATAAATAGCAGCCATGCACAACAAAAAGAGGGGGGGAATTGAACAGAAGAGAAGATAAAAAACGAGGAGTTTTATGTAGAGAAAGAGGGGGGACGCGAGAAAAAAAATCTAGGTAACAGGGGAAGAGTGGCAAAAGTTTCACGTAAAAGAGAGGAGAGAAAACCAGAGAAAATTACGTAAAGACCAAACAGAAATTGCAGTGGGAGAACGGGAGAAAAACAGGGGAGAAAATATTCAGAGCAAAACAGAGAACAAACGAAGAATTTGCAAACAAAGGAGGCAGACGAAGGAGCCACGTAGCCACACTTCATCTTCCCCATTGCCAGTGGATCTGTCATCAACAACCTTCACCGTGCACTGCTCTCTCTCTCTCTCAGGTGACAACTCTCTCTCTCTAAAACCAGTCCCGGTCGATGACTGCCTCCTCCCCAGTAGCAGCCAGTCACCACCCTTGTCTCCTCCCCAGCATCGACGACTTCACCGTGACCTCTAACGGCAACAACCCAGCTCTTCTTCTCCATCGCCGGCGACACAGGAGCAGAGGCAGCCACGAATTCCAGCACAGGTCAGCCACTTTAGGAGCTCCTACCGGACACCACAGGCCACCATTTCCGACGCCACCACCACAGGGACAACCACCTTGACTTCTCTACCCGGAGGCAGTGGCAGGTGACCCTCTCGTCGTGGTCGGTCAACCACCTGTTACTGTTCACGTGAAGTGAACTGAGTGAATTAATTCACTTCACGTGAATTGGCTGTTGGGCTGGGCTGCTCTCGGCCCAGTCCAGTTGGCTGAGCCGGCTCCAGCCTAGCCCATTAGAGTTAGGCATTTGGACCTACTTGGTTGCGCTAACCTGAATTTTTTTTTAATTTTTATTTTTTTTGAAAAAATTGCATTAAAAAAAATGTGTTGTTTTCCTGCATACGACTGAATTCCAAGATTTTGCAAGCATGTTTTTCATAAAAAATATATGTTGCATCTTTCTCATATTTTGAAACGAAAATTGGATATCGTAACCAGTTTATGATTATCCGTTGGAATTTGGCCAAACTATCAAAAAAATATTTATTTTGTTTTAACTATTGGGGTGTAAAACTACATTGTAAAGTACACCCGCAGATCAAAAAAGATTTTTACTACGGTGTAAAATTACATTGTACGATTCATCCGTAGATAAAAAAAATGTTTTTTTAACTATGGTGTAAAATTACATTGTAAAGTACATCTGTAGAAAAGAAAAAAAGTTTTTAAATGTGGTGTAAAATTACATTGTAAAGTACACCCGCAAACAAAAAATAGTTTTTGAAAATGTAGTGCTTACCATAGGTAGGGTGCACTAGGGTGATGCGTCTTCCCCTTGCATAACAAGTCCCCTTACCCAGATATTTATAGTCGTAAATTTTACGACTATAAAACACCTCCATTTTCACCGTGCGCTGTTATCTCCCCAAATCCAGGAGATGGTGAGGCGCGAATCGCGTCAAAAATCGTCATCACGACAGATGGCGACTCACTAGGACATTGCCGGACTAAGCTTTGTTTGTTTGATTGTTATTTTTTAGTTCATTTTTTTTACACGCATTTTTACTACTTTAACATTTATTCTTATTGCTTTCACATGCATTTTACTTTCAATTCATGCATAACATTGGGTTTGAATTAATATCATCATGCATTTTAATTTCTTGAATAAACCTAATTTTAAGTTAGTTGGGGATTAGCGGTCTGACTCATGACTTTCAGTTGGGGTCCAGATTCGTGAAACGTTCAACTATGAATTGAGTGTTTACTTGATAATGGCGGTCATATCATGCCCTAACCATTTCTTGTAAAAGACTTTAGATAGTAAGCATTGTAAAGAAAAGAAAAGAGTGGATTTACCAAACCAAGAAATTGTTGATCCATCCAGAAATGAGAATGAGGGTTATAAAGCGCACTCAGAAGGGAATGATAAGATAAGGCTAGAAAGCGCACTACCTAAGAACTGAGGCCTAAGGAGGACACTTAAAAGAGGAAAGATGATGATGTTTGTGAATGGCATAGAAAAATGGTCTCATTGTAATGGGTGACCTACTCAAGTGAAGATGACGAAGAAGGTAAGAAACACAAAGTTGATCTTGTTGTAATGGGTGACTTGTCCAAGAGAGAATGGTGAAGATGGTAAAAACACAAAGATGGTCTTGTTGTAATGGGCGACCGGCCCAGATGGAAGCAAAAGGTGGTGATGAAGATTTAATGGGATGGAAGATAGGGCTAGAAAGCTCGCTATCTAGGATCTATGTTTGAGGGCTGGAAAATGCACTATTTGAGTTGGTGGTTGAAGGCTGAAAAACGCATCCAAAACAAGAAAGATAGGGATGAAAAATGCACTATCTTAATTCATGGTTGAGGGTTGAAAACTCACTCAAAAGAGGAAGAAAAATAGGGTTGGAAAACACACTATTTTAGCTTATGGTTAAGGGTTGGAAAATGCATTTAAACAAGGAGGATAGGGATGGAAAATGCACTATCTTAATTGATGGTTGGAAAACGCACTCGAAGAGGAAGAAAAATAGGGGTGGAAAACATACTATTTTAGCTTATTGTTAAGGGTTGGGAAACACACTTAAATGAGAAGAAAGGAATGGCTAAGAAGCGCACTATCCTAATGGATGATTGAGGGTTGGAAAACACACTATTTTAGCTTATGGTTAAGGGTTGGGAAACACACTTAAATGAGAGGAAAGGAATGGCTAAGAAGCGCACTATCCTAATGGATGGTTGAGGGTTGGAAAACTCACTCAAAAGGGGAAGAAAAATAGGGTTGGGAAACACATTATTTTAGCTTATGGTTAAGGGTTGGAAAACACACTTAAATGAGAGGAAAGGAATGGTTAAGAAGTTTACTATCCTAATGGATGGTTGAGGGTTGGAAAACTTACTCAAAAGAGGAAGAAAAATAGGGTTGGAAAACACACTATTTTTAGCTTATGATTAAGGGTTGGAAAACGCACTTAAACAATGTGGGAAAATAGGGCTGGAGAGCACACTATCTTAATTCATGGTTGGAAAACGCACTCCAAAAATGAAGAAATGGGGTTGGAAAGCGCGCTATCTTAATTGATGGTCGAGGGTTGGAAAACACAGTCGACGATGAGGGAAAATAGGGCTGGAAAGCGCACTATTTGAGTTTATGGTCGAGGTTTGGAAAACTCACTCGATGATGAGGGGAAAATAGGGCTAGAAAGCACACTATTTTAATTCATGGTTGCTAGAAAGCTCACGCAAGTTCTGGAAAAAGATAGAACTTAAAAGCACACTATCTGAGTTGGTCGATGGCTAGAAAGCACACTTAAATAAGAAAAGAGATAGGGTTGAAAAACACTCTATCTGTGCTGATGAAAGGCTCACAAGCGCACTTAGGGAAGTGAAAGTGATAAGGGCTTGAAGGTGCACACAAAAATGATGAGTAGAAGTTTGTGAATTACAATCCCTCCAAAACATTTCTTGGATTCCTAGTGGAGATGCAATGCATGATGACATTCAAATTTAGGAAAGAGGCAGGGCTAAAAAGAATGCTATAGGATATGAAAGAGGTGAGAGCTCGAAGGCGTACACAAAAATGATGAATGGAAGGGCTAAAAGGAATGCTATAGGATATGAAAGAGGTGAGAGCTCGAACCTATTGGTCCGCAAGAGTCTAGGTAAAGGGATTTGTTGTGCAAGGGGAAGACGCATCACCCCTAGTGCACCCTACCTAAGGTAAGCTGCATTGTTGTTTGATTGTTTTTCTAAGTTAAAAAAACATATTTTAAACTGCATTTTGCAAAAATCATTTTTTGTCTGCGGGTTTACTTTATGATGTAATTTTACATCGCAGCTAAAAATCTTTTTTCTTATCTATGGATGTACTTTACAATGTAATTTTACATCATAGTTAAAAAACCCTTTTTTTTATCTAAGGATGTATTGTACAATGTAAATTTACACCGTAGTAAAAATCCTTTTTTATCTGCGGGTGTACTTTACAATATAGTTTTACACCCCGATAGTTAAAATAAAATAAATATTTTTTTTTGATATTTTGGCCATATTCCAACGGATAATCATAAACTAGTTAAGATATCTAATTTTAGTTTGAAAAAATGAGAAAGATGCAACATATATTTTTTACGAAAAATATGCTTGCAAAATCTTGGAATTCGGTCGTATGCAGGAAAACAACATTTTTTTTTTGTTTTTGAAAATTTTGTATTTTTATGTTTTTATATCTTTGTTTTAAATTGTTATTATTTTTATTTCTTATACATGTTATGTATAATGTAACAAAAAAATAATGAAAAAGAGAATGGGCGTGTGTGTTGCATTTAAAAAAAAAACATAAAAATTTCATTTTAAAAAAAAAGAAAAAAGAAAAAATATGTTGTTTTCGTGCATACGGCTGGATTCCAAGGTTTTTCTCACCATATTTTTCGTTTAAAAAAAACTATGTGCATCTCTCTCATATTTTGAAATGAAAATTAGATATCGTAACCAGTTTATGATTATCCCTTGGCATTCGGCCAAAATGTCAAAAATGGTTTAACAATTATTTTGTTTTATCTATCTCGGTGTAAAATTACACTGTAAAGTACACTCGTAGATAGTTAAAAATGGGATTTTCAAAATGCAGTGTAAAATTTATGTTTTGGTTAGTTTTTCAACCCGCAATGAGGTAGATATTCTCTCACGGAGAGAAATCTATGTCGAACCTTAGGAAAAGACCAATAAATAAATGACTAGAAAAAAAAATCAAACAACAATGCAGTTTGCCTTTGGTAGGGTGCATTGGAGGTGATGCGTCTTCCCCTTGCACAACAAGTCCCCTTTCCCAGACTCTCGCAAACCAATAGGTTTCCTAGTGACCATAATACTAGGTGACGACTCGTGATAATTATAATTTTACGACTATAACAAACACCTCATTTCACTGCGAGTCGTTGTCTCCCCAATCTGGGGGATGGCGGGGTGCGAAGCACGAAAAAATCATCATTGCGATATATGGCGATTCCACTAGGTACACAAAAATAAAAAAAACAAAAAACTAAAAACCCTAGATATAAAAAAAAATCCCTAAAAGACCCCAAAGAGGAGAAACCCTAATCCTCTCTCTTTTAGGGCTGCATCCGCCAACCCCCTCCCGTCTTTTCCTTTCTCTGGCCAGGCCTCCCTCCTCCTTGTCGGCGAGCCTCCTCTCAGCCTCCCTTTTCATCAGCTGCTCCCTCTGACAGCCTCAACAGCCCGTCTCTATTGACTAACTCGAGCCTCCATCTCTCCTATCCAGCTGTCGGTGGCCAGCTCCTCTACGCTGATAGCCTCCCCTCTCTTCACCCACATAGCCTTCATCAACGGCCATTACCTGCTCCAAAGCAGCCCACCTAACAGATCTGCCTCCCAGCCACGACAGCCGTAGTCGCAGCCCCCATCAGCTCTCGCTTCTTCATCTTCTTCTTCGGCAGCAGCGCCAACCGCCATCACCCCATCATCCTTCCTTTGCTGTCCATGGCAGCACCCCATGACAAAGCCATCACCGGCCATCCGAAGGTAGCCCAACTCCACGCCAGCCACCATGGAAGTCCAACTACCATTTGAAAAAAACACACAAGAACCTAAGATCTGAAGAGAAGGAGGAGCAGATCTGGCCGAAGCTTTGTTTGTGTGTGTTTGTGATATGTTTTCTCTGTTGTAAGTTACCGTGAAAGCCGTTACCGACAAGAGAAGGAAGGGAAGAGGCTGATCCACTCCCCTGTCATGTTGCTTCACCGGCGGTGACGCGTGGAATCACGCGCCGCTAGTGATGGCGGCGAATGAACTGACACGCCACCGGTGCCGTGCGCTGTCAAGTGTTCGTGAGGAGGTGTTTGTTTTAAATTGTTATTATTTTTATTTCTTGTACATGTTATGTATAATGTAATAAAAAAATATGAAAAAGAGAATGGGTGTGCGTGTTGCATTTAAAAAAAACATAAAAAATGCATTTTTTTAAAAAAAAGAAAAAAAAATGTATTGTTTTCGTGCATACGGCCGGATTCCAAGGTTTTTCTCACCATATTTTTCATAAAAAAAAACTATGTGCATCTCTATCATATTTTGAAACAAAAATTGGATATCGTAACCAGTTTACGATTATCCTTTAGCATTCGGCCAAAATGTCAAAAATAGTTTAACAATTATTTTGTTTTATCTATCTCGGTGTAAAATTACACTGTAAAGTACACTCGTAGATAGTTAAAAATGGGATTTTCAAAATGCAGTGTAAAATTTATGTTTTGGTTAGTTTTTCAACCCGCAATGAGGTAGATATTCTCTCATGGAGAGAAATCTATGTCGAACCTTAGGAAAAGACCAATAAAAAAATGACTATGAAAAAACAATCACACAACAATGCAACTTGTCTTAGGTAGGGTGCATTAGGGGTGATGCGTCTTTTCCTTGCACAACAAGTCCCATTGCCTAGACTCTCGCAGACCAATAGGTTTCCTAGTGACCGTAATACTAGGTGGCGACTCCTGATAATTATAATTTTGTGACTATAACAAACACCACATTTCACCACAAGCTGTTGTCTCCCCAATCCTGGGGATGGCGGGGCCCGAAGCGTGAAAAAATTGTCGTTGCGATAGAATCGACTCTTTTTATAGGAGATGGAAGAGAAAGATCTTATTTTTATTGAAGAAAACTCTTGGCCCTTGATTCAACCTGGAAAGATGACAACCATCAGCATACTGTGACCATTATGAATTGTGAAGTCTTGAAAGTTTAAAGCTGCCTAAGTTGTCCACTTTAGAACAACACCATCGTTTGTGTGGTGTCAATTAATATGAAGGGGCCATACCACAATATAGTTGAATGTTGGGGGATCATTTTAATGTATTTTGTTTTGTCAAATTTGGAAAAGAAACGAGGCATTAAAAGTATATGTAAAGTAGCCCCCTTAGTTATATTTTTTAACTAAAAAAGACGAAGCCAATGAACAGTAACTAAATAATGTGTCATCTAATCATATTTTCTTTTTATTCTTCAAAACGATGATGTTTTAAACTAGAGTTTTGACTAATGTCCAATTTAGTCCTTCCTCTTCTAATTGCTTTAATTACAACCCTCATTTCCTTTAAACTTTCAATTTTGTGCAATTTTGCCCCTATCCAAATTCAAAAATACCCTTGAATTTTGGTGCCTTTATCATTTTGGTCCTGGGTCCTTAATTTAGGAAATGTAACCCCTAATTGACCATTAAAATTTTAAGTTTCTTCAATTTGACCCTTGAATTTTGGTGCCTTTATCATTTTTGTCTTTGGTTGCAAATTTCTTCAATTTGACCCTTACTTAATCCTAAACTTTTGATTTTCTTTCAATTTTACCAATGATTTCTATCAATTCACATGGTAAAAATTAAATTTGGTCTACTAATATTCTCAATTAAGCTCAAATTGGGCTTCTAAACCTAATTTTTCACCAACTAAATCCTTAATACATTTAATTTAACCCATTTAAAATATAATAAGTCTTTGCACCTAATTAAATCCTATAATTGGACTCAAATGAGTTCTTAAACATAACTATACCTTAACTTAGCCCATGATCAAATCAAATTGACCTATTAAAAATCTAATTATGCTCCTGGACTTAAGTTTTATGCAAATTTGTTAAATAATCATTTACTTTGACCTTGAATGTGCATTGCTTGATTAGGTTTGGGCATAATGTGGATATAATTAAGCTCTCAACTCTGTCCAAAATTTTCTACTTGATCTTTTTTGTTTTTTTTTCACCAAGTCAATCCCTTTCCTTTTTTTTTATTCTGTGTGAATTTAAGGAATAACCCAAAAATGGGTTATTAAGTCCATGATGAATTTATTAAATTGAAAAATGTTGATAGTTGAATAACTTTTATCTTTATGTGTTTTCTAAAAACCCATTTGGTTAGTTTTGCCTATCTTTATTTGATTAGTATTGTTAATATCTTCTTTTGGATGTTTTCTTCTTTTATTGTTATGTTGTGATCCAAGCTAGTTGCTTGATTATAATATGCCTATCTTATAGTTGAGTTAGGAAATATATAGTACAAAAGTTTTGATGAACTATGGTACTAATGTTTTTTTTACCACATTAGAGTTTCAAGTAAAACAAATCTTTATATTGATCATATCATTATATTATCTATTGTTTACACTTTTTAACTATCGCAGATGTGCAACATTACGATGATCGTTTTTCTAGAGGAGGATCTAACGAGAAAAGGTGTGGGTGGAAAGAGCTAGGAATTCTTGTTCTTTATTAATGAAACTAAGAGAATGAGATTCTCCACCTAGTAGTACAGTCAATAGAAAATTTATTAGTCTGCGAGAGTCTATGTAAAAGGATATATTGTAACTAGAGAAGATGTAACACCCCTTAAAATACCATAGCTAAGGTAATCTGCATTGCTATTTGTTTGGAATAAACTAAGGTAGTCTTATTATGTTTTCTAATTGTTGGTCTATCAAAATTTATGAAAACTCCTCCTCAAGAAAGAGATTTTTATCTTATCATGTTAAAATAATTGTCAATACATATATGAAAATAAAAATAATTGTCCTTTTATTTACTACTGGAAAAACATATAAATTCTTATCCCATTTTAAATAGAATAATTTTTTGGTAAAAAAGATTTAGAATTTTATAATTATATAATGCACAAGTTTTAAAAGAGTATAAATGACTATTGATTTGTAACAATTTAAATTTTTTATGTAGCTAATGAATTTTAGTTAATTTTTTTTTTGAAAAGTTATTGATGTTGGTTTTTATAGTAAACAAGTTTTTTTTTTTTTTCTCTAAGTATTTGTGGCATAACCATAATTTACTTGCATGAAAATACTACAAAATATAATTACTTTAATAAATGAAGCAGTGTCCGATCTTCCAACTTTGAAATGTATTTATTCTGATTCCACAAATAATTAAATAAATTTGTAGGACTTGTTATATTTTCAAGATAGAAATTAATGCTAACGTATACTTGATTTAATTTCACCAGCTAAGAATTTTTTTTTCAATAGATGAATTGAATTAAGATATTTATATAAAACATTTTAAATTAAACAATTTTCTTGTAGGACATTTCATAAAAAAAACAAAAAAAATATTTTTTGCAAAACAAATATTCTCTTATACTATGTTAGCAAAGTATCATCCATGATGGAATTCATATGGAGTATTTAATTTTACAACTAAGACATTATCTACGATGGAATTCATATGGACACTTCATTTTTTCTCCAGATGGAAATTAATGCCTGACCCATAAGCTTTATGAGTGACTGGACTTTGGTTGCCAAAGACCCACCTACAATTTTTCGATGATCACCCATCAAGTGATGGTGATGCATTTAATTTCTAGGATGGAGATCAATAAGACTTTGAAAGAAATTTTATATTTTACAGGATGGATGGAGAGATCTTTCATGCGTATCTCGCTGTAACCAGGGCCACCTCAATTTTATGACGACTTTAAGAAGTTTATATTATGTTTAGAAATTAATTTAGGATTCACTTGAAAGATTTAATTAAGTGCAAAGACTTTATTATACTTCAAATGAGTCAAATTAATTTTATTAAGGGTTTAATTGGTAGAAAATTAAGTTTGAAAACCTAATTCAGGTTAAATTGAGAATATTGAAATTTTTGGAGCCAAAATTTATATTTTTACCACATCAGTTAGTTGAAATTGAGGGGCGATTGCAATAAAATCAGTCATCATAAGATAAAAGGCTAAATTGAACTTTGGTAGAAAAAAGGGGGTCAGATGACGTTGTCTAGTCACTATTCATTTTCTTCCCCAAATTTTCACTGAAATATCCTGCTTTTGTTCCAACTTTGCAAGCGCATTTACTGTCTTTATCCTTCATCAAATTTGACAAAACTTACGCGAAAGTGATCCCCTAATTCTTGACTATACCAAAAGTGACACCACACACGTGTTGGTTCAACCCCAAAAGTGACAACTCAGGCAGCCTACTGTAACTGTCAAATTCGACAATTCATGACACCTACTTCGAGCCAACAGTTGAGATGGTTCTGTTTTGAGCTAATAATTGAAACTTTATTCCAGTATAGACTAGATTACCCTCTTTCTCCAGGTATAAATAGAGATTAATTCTAGGGTCTGTGGAGGGAGAAATCAATAGCCAAAATTAAAGAAAAACAGCTTTCTTCTTGGTTTTCCCGCCGAAAAACTCCTAATTGTCATAACTCCTTGTTGACTGTCTAATCCTTCAAAGGCCAAATTATATCATATTGGCTAAGTGTGATATCCTCAAAAGGGGAAAGAATAGTGAAGAAAAAAAACTTCTATGTTGCTTGGCGTTGGATTGGACTCTAACAAATACTTCGAGCTCATTCTGTTTGTCTAAAGCAGTCACCTATGAAGACACTGCAGGTAAATTTCATTAAGCTACAACTTTGGAAAAAATAAGTTAAACTATCACTGGAACTTGACGAGAACAATTAGTTTCTAGATAGGAAACTAACCACAGTATTTTTTGAATCTTCAATCCAAAATAATGTTAAGAAGGGCTTTGCTTGGTTTTCATCTGCAATGTCTATTTATACGAACATTATCGCACCAGAATGACAGAATTAGGAAATTAAACTAAGAAAAGGCAGCAACTTCAATTGAAGTACCAAAACAAAGTATCATTGATATGAACTTTATGGCAACCTCTTGATGAGGCTTAATGAGATTTTGAAACCATCAGAATCTGCAAAGACAATAACCTGTAGAAAAAGAAAATCATCACAAAATTTACTCCACCAGATCACTTAGCATGATTAGAATTGTTTTTCATGTAGCTATTGATATAAAGAACAAATGACAAATGCTCTATTATTGCTATTTACATGATTACTGATGTGACCATGGGATTAACTTCTCACTTAACAAAGGCTCGAGGAAGAGTCAAAATCAAAGTTTCTAGTATGTGCACAGATCTACTTATATAAGTTTATTACAGATAGTTTTCTTTATATATATACACCAGAAAGTTTCTGGAAGAGTGCTGCTATGAGGCATGATTTGATTTGGCTGTACATGTTTAGCTTTATTTGTGAGTTCTCTCATCCAAGAGGTAAATGAAAGAAGACAATGCAATACACACTATATTATACTGTTGCACACTGCATTAACTTCCTTATCCCATAATATATGGAAAAATGAAGGGAAAATAAATTATTTAGAAGCGCCGGTATGCCTTAAAAAATAAATGAACAAAGCGAGATATATCCATGACGACTTCAAAAAGGTTCACATTTAGTACAATGGAATAAAAAAACTAAGTTCTGCAATATACCATGTACAGCCAAATCTCTGGTTGAGTTCAGTTCAGTGAGAATGGTAACAAGGCAATATTTTTTAAAGATCTCTCCTATAAGGCAGACAGGTTTCCGTTCTTGAATTCAGTAAAGTGAGGCTGATTGGCATTTATTCATTAAACATGAAAAACAAGAACGAACGCATTTCAAAATAAATCTCAGAAAGGCAATCTCAGCAAAGATGAAACAAAGTACAAGTTGGTTGAACATCAGCAACTCACCATAAGCTGTGTATTTTTCAGGCTCACTTTTAACAATTCCAATGAAATGGTTTGTAGCATTGATATTCGGGAAGAGAATTTTAGCAACAGAAGAGCTGCTCACTTCAAAAAACTGGATTTCATTGTCAGTGGTTGTTGCTTTTATAAATTCTTCGTAATCATGTCCCTAAGAAAAATTCCATGTATATGGAGAGAAATCAAAAAATGTGAAGACATGTAAAACTTGATCTAGTAAATAGAAAATTTAATGCATTGAAACATCTAGGGTTAATGGAAACTATGAAATACAAAAGAACAGAAAAGTTAAGATGCTCACAACTACATATAATGCTAAAGACTTGTGAAATCACATGAATATCAAAGAGAAGGAAATTTGTAGTGATGAGATGATGCTCAACTATTGAAAATACTGTTAGCTTTAAAATTATGAATTTTTAAAATATAGTTGCCTGTGATGCATGTTAGATCGGAATTTTATGAGCAAGTGTTATAAGAAAAACTAAACCTCACCATCCCTCATCATCAGCATATTAAAAACAATTGAAGAAAATAGTTTGCGGATTGATTTCTGTTAGTAAAACTGAGTTGAAGTCATGGACCAATCGTGTCAGGCCCTACATATGCTGAAGGTGTTTGTTAGATATCTAGAAGAACTTGAATGCAAAAACATTCAGGTGTTGTAAGTTCTCATTAATCCCAAGAGATGAAATGAACACAAAGTTCAAAATCTAACATTGAACACCAACCAGTCAGGCTAAAAGATGCAACATTTGTAAGACACAATTAACAGAACAGTCAATGGTGATAACGAATTCATTCAACCGCCCTTTCCCAAAGCACAAGACTCCACCTTTGGTTATATGTCATGAAGAGACAACAACTTCGCCATTGAGGCAAGGACCTATGTTTATCAACTGCAAATTCATCAACTGCTTGCTAGCATGTTTATAGTTTGGTTAAAAAATTATGAAAGAAAACATAAGGCAGTTTAAGCACACATACCTCCAATTTATCAAAAAGACCAAGAACAAACAAATGATACTTCATCTGAAAATCCTCAGCCTCCACACTTGAACTTATCCTCATAACAGGCACACCTATCTTTTTCCTAGCTTAGATCACTATATCTTCCCTGATTTCAAATGAATCACACGAAATCAATCAAACAAAATCAAGAACAACTAAAAAAAATTGTTTAACCAGGAAAGAGAATCATATAAGAAAAAGAGACATGCCCGGAAAATCCACCAGTGTACACCTGAGAGGTCTCGTTGACAGAAAGAAGCAGAGTTGAAGCAACTTTTGGTACATTTTAGCTTCAAGTTTAGCTATCATGACAGGATTCCCAGCTCCTTGAGCTTATTAGCAGCCTCAACAAATTGTGATCATTATTCCTTCTCAAGAACTATCCTCTGTGCTTTGGACAATACCTCAGCCTCCATCAGATGGTCACCTTGCTGCTGCTCTTCAACACCGTCATTATCAGTTTCATAAATATATAAATGAACCTAGTTTTTTTTTTTCAATCTCAAATTAATTTAATCTCAATGAAATATTTTTAATATAATAATATCACGAATAAATATTAAAAAATAATTTTTTTTTAATAAAAATCACTTTAAACTAAAAATATATCAAGCCATATATATAGACAAAATAGATGAAAAAAACACAAAAATAACAAATCCCTAACAATTAAAGATTTATTATACATGCATAAAATAAAGTTTCACTCTCATTTCATATCACCAAAGCTAAACTTTGTTTTTTAATGTAAGATAAATAGGATCAAAACTAAATAAAAAAATACTAATTGAAATACAAAATAAAAAATACATTTGTTGAAACGTGACTAAAAAATATTTCTCCCTACAACATTTCTTTTAAAAATGATATCATTAATAATTTTTTAATACAGTATTCTTGTATATGCATGCATGCATATGATTTTCTTCTATTTAAAAGAATGAAGAAAAGGCTGATGATGATGATGTGTCCTCCACCTAGTATTTATCTATTTTACCGTAGATCTAGTTAGTAAATAATCAATCCTAGCCATTCATCAAGTAGTCGTTAGTAGAAAACAAAAGCTGGCATAACCAGTCTTGTTAGTTGTTATTCGACTGGTCACGTTCCTCTTATTTTTTCTCTCCCTCTCTCTCTCTCCCTCTCTCCTCTTATCTTGAGAGAAAACACAACAGAAGTTGGAATGTCCCTTCCAAAATCTCTTAACTGGAGGTAGCGGAGTTGGGCTTGAATCATTATTGAAATTGGAATCATAATATGCATCATCAGGTGAGGTAGTGTAACTCTTTGTTGTTTTCATCTTGTACTTGTAGGGTTACTGAAGGGGATGAAGGATTAAAAAGAAAAATAAGACCAAAACTTGGGACGAAAAGGTGAGGATGTTCAAGACTAATTTAACAATTCTCTCTCTCTTTCTCTTTTTTGTTTTTTGTTTTCAAAATCCTAATTTTTATGATCTCAATTTCACAGGAAGAAAATCCTAATGATGACGGATAGTTGGATGGGCAGCACCAACAATTGCAGGTTTTCAAGTAAATATGGGCAACAAGAGTTTCTTGGGATCTTTCAAGTAAACACGTTATGCTGTCTTTTTCGACTCTTTGGCATTGACGCTTCTTGTGCTTATCTATTGTTTTTGAATCTTTGATTCTTTGGCGTTTTGGATTAACTAAAACAAGCTCATTTGTCTTTTTTCCTCATCCTTGAAGCCTTGGTTGTTTTCTTGTGCGAATTTGTTTTCTTTAACACAACACCCATCTCCCTGATTTCTTTCGTTGCTCATCCATACAAATGCCCCTGAAAGGGCATTGTTGTTTTCTTAGAGTGGGATTTCATTATGTGGTTGTTTTAAAATATTATGATTCTCACCTTTCCCCCTCTTTGGCAGGGCTGCACTGAATTAGTTGTGGCTGTTATTTGTCGACTGAAACTTTCACTAGATTCTGCTTCTCTGGCTGCAAGCACTTTGTGCTAGGAGTTTCCATCTTCTACATCTACTCACTTTTGTTTGCTTCTTTAATATTTCCTTTGCAAGTGCCATTGGATTCTTCACCTTCTTTCCCGCTCTCTGTCACTCCTTAGTTCTCTTTTTATTTCAATCTTTGTGCCTACTATTTTGTTCGTCTTAGTCCACTTTGTTTGCAGCTTGAAGGGTGTGTCCTTTTTTGTTTTGTATACATGTAAACCTGCCTGATTATTGTTCAAGCCTGTGATGCTCTTCTCTGTTTTATGATTTTTTGTGTTGATATTTCTGTTTTTTATGGCACGTGGACATGTTGGTGTCCCTGCAAAAGAAAAGGATCAACATAGGCAAGGTTGGGTGGTTGGTGTCCTTGCAAAAGAAAAAAGGTTGTGAGAAGCTGTGTGAAGTTAGTGCAAGGAACGAATTTAAAAAGTTTTTAGCGGGGCTCCTGGTTAAGAAACTAAAAGATGCAACCATGAAAATAAAGTAGGAGAGAAATGTATTGGCAGTATTTTCTATCAAGTCAAGATTGACATATCAACATTAGAACCAAATAACCAATCCAAAGAACTATGATAATTCAGGCACTAGTTTATATCAAGTTAAGATTGCATTATCTACATTAGAACCAAATAATCAAACCAAAGAATTATTATAATTCAAGCAATGGAAGAAAGCAGTGTGATGTTGTTGTTTCAGAATAATCAAGTCAAAGGGAGAAAGTCATCGATAGACTGCTGATGGCAGAGCAAGCATTTACAAACCTAAAAGGGCTTTTTGGGAAGCCATGGTATAATTATACAGTTGGTATGTTTCTTTCACTTCTTGTTTCTTTGTTATAGATAGAGAGAGAGAAAATAGAAATAAGTTATAAAAATAAAAAAAGTTCTGAAGCTATCTCCTCTTTTCTTCTTCTTCTTCTAATTTCTATGTGTTCCAAATGAAAGATCTTTCATGGGTCTTAAATCTGCAATCACAAATCATACTCTGATTTCCTATGCTATATCGGTGGTTGGCTTGTTTGGTATTTAGATATCTAAGGGAGTTGTTTACAATAGATCCAATTTGTTACATGCTAGCTTTTTGTAGATGTGACTTCAAGAAATTTTAGCTACAATAGACAAATCAGATGACTTTGTTCTTAAATTTGGTTTTTTCTGCCATAGAAAGTCTAAATGTTAGGACCACTCGTGGTATGACAACTTCTTTTAGACTAAGTATGTGACACATGTTTTAACATTAGTTATTTATGGATTCATAGTTTGGTTTTGGAAAGCATTGAAGAATGCTTATGTCTTAAAATGCATACCCTCCTATATACCTCATTATTGCTCACGTTCAGTCTAGATGCTTTCTTTCCCAATTGCCTTACTAGGCATGTGACACATGTGACTCATTATTATTCACATTCATTCTTTCATCGTCTTTTATACAAGGCATGTGACACATGTTTTGACTTTGTTATTTATGGATTCATAGTATGGTTTTGGAAAGCAATGAATAATTCTTGTCTTATAATGCTTACCCTCCTCTATACATCATTATTGTTCACATTCATTCTAGATGATTTCTTTCCCAATTGCCTTACGAATATGTAGGTTCTGATGATTTGATCCTTTGAGTATTTTTAGCTCAATATAAGCATGATTGTTATATTTACACGAGTTTTAAATGTTTTAGATGGTTTGGACAACACAATCTTCTGAAAACAACCATTTTTACTTACTGCAACCTCACTGCAATTATGCTGCAAGCATTTCATCTACTCTATTAAAAATACTTAATGCTATTAGATGCTTTTGTTGTGCCCTTAAAGTTTGTTTCCTCTTGGGCCTTTTACAAATCATTACTACAATTTTTTATACATGGTGCCATTACACTTCATTGGGAACGACTTAGGCCTCTCTTTCTCATGTTTTTGATGGTAACATTTGCATCATTTCTTTGTTACAAGATCATTTATTTTGAACCCTTTTTGGATGCATTGCTTGGTATGGGCAGTGGCATGAGACTCCATATCTACAGAAATTGGCCATCCCTCTTTGCATTTTCACTCCTTTTCTGGTTCAACCTCTGTGGCTTTGTATGACTTCAAATTGTTGATCTCGAGACAAAGTTTTACTTTTTTGCTAGGATGTTGCCCATGATGTACATAAATTTTAAGCTCTTTTGCATTCCATAAACATCAATTCGCTTGAATGTTCAAAGGTGTGTATTGTGAAGCACATGCAACCTATACAGTTCAACGGTGCCCAATGTGTAGCATAGGTAACCTATATGATTCCTTCCCTAAAAGGCATTGAGCGAACACCTCTCATAGTCCTCTTGTATTTTTGATTTACATTGATCAACCACTTAAACAACATGATTGACTTACATGTTTGAAAGTGCCCACTGTGTAGCATAGACAACCTATCAGTTTAAAGGTATCCACTGTGTAGCACAAGCAACCTGTCTAGTTTCTTACCTAAAAGGCATTGAGCCATTTTTTTTTGCTCCTTTATCTCCATATCCTTTTTAATTTTGACAATTATGTATCTACAATTGCTTCTTTTGTTTTATTTCATGCAGATAAGATTTTGAATGCTTAGTCTAAGATGCAGATTTTGTCTTCCAAAAGCATGTACTTGAACAACGATCATTATTACATGATGCTTTTGGAAGCTGCAGTCTTATTTTTTTTATGGTACATGTTTTTAACTTTTTTAATGGAGGTAAGGTTTGACAATTAGATACCATTTGTTTGAGGCTACCTCGATCCCTTTAGTTTTTGAATGGAAAATAGTATGTGCTTTTCGTGTGCTTAAGGAATTAATTAACTTGACATTGCTTGGGCTACGTCCTTTCATTTTCATCTCAGTGCACTCTACTAAGGTAGTGATTGTTTTTTACTAGTTCTCATCTACTCTTGTTTTATTTTTTGCTCAACGTTGTAGTTGTTCTTTTTTAAATAGTTCTTCAAGTTTCATGTATAAGCATATACCATCGATGGCTATTCCTCATCTGCTCATGTTTTCTTCATACATTTTGCATTTTTTTTGTAAGCCAATCCCTTGGTTCTTATAATTAAATACATACTAGGTTAAAGAGTGCTCTTCTGGCTTTTGATTTTTGTTGGTTATTGTCCATTGCAACTTGTACTTCAACTATGCTTTGATTGTTTTATCTTCTTTTTCAAGGATTAAGTTATATTTCCAAGGGCAATCCAATGATGACGGTATCCAAAACTATCTACGCACCAAATGACTTGTCCTTTCATTTTATATGATTACTATTAGATAAAGGTATGTTTGTGTCTCGTCCTTTCATTTTATATGATTATTATCAGATAAAGGTATGTTTGTGACTTGTCCTTTCATTTTATATGATTATTATCAGATAAAGGTATTTTTGTGCATTGTTTCAAGAAGATCCTGCCAAGTGTTATAAGAAAAGAATGATCTAATAGAAGCAGGGTGTTTATTAGTTACCATGCTATTCGTTCAGCTATTGTTTGTTCTACATTTTATTTTTTAACTTGTTACAAATGTTTTTTGAGGATGAGGATTTTCACGATAACTTACAACAAGCTCCCTCAATTTGATCAAAACTTATAGTTTCAACTTCTTACATCAAGTCTAAGTCCCCCCATGCTTTTTATGGGTTATGACTGGTTATTTTATTCAATTTATGAACTAATATTTATCTGGTTTCATGAATAATAGCATCGAGTAAGATTGTCAGATTGATGAGATTTTTTCTTTTTTGCATCCATCTCATGGATGAAAATTTCTGGAACTTAGTGTTTTAGTTTGTTTAATCATTTTGCAGGGTTACTCGAAGAGTTCTAAGCTATAAGGAACATTCAAGGGCTTCAGGTTTTTTTGAGTGTTTAATTCATTACCTGCTCCTTTTGTTTCTTTGCTTGTATCTTTTTGTCTTGCTTTAGAATTGTGAGTTTAGGATTACATCAAGCATTAAAATTTATATTTTTGACATTAGTATGACTTCAAGCATCAAGGAATGCCATAAAGTCAACAAGGAATTGTACTTTACAAAGAGGAGTCATTTTTCTTTTCCATTATTCATGATCTATCCTTGTTGTTCCTTTCCATTAAACTTTTTTCTTTAAACTTTTAGTTTGTTTTTTTCATTTTGCATGGATGTTTCTGAACTAATGTTTGCAAGAATGTTGTGCCAGATGTTTTGGAATTTTATTTTTATAATTTAATCCTTATAAAAAAAATATGAGATTTGTCTTCTCCTTTCTCTGTCTTTTCCTTGATCCTTCATGTTTATCAAGGGATGTGTGTATGAGTGTCAAGCCAGGGAGTGGTTGATGTATTGTCGTTCCTTTCATTATTGAAGTCTTTATTTTTCAGGTTGTCATGCTAGGAATAATGAGTTTTGATTGAATCTTCTGCCCTTGATCCTCATGAATTTGTAGGAACTTAGTATCTGTATTATATACTTTCAATTTTTTTAGTTAAGCTATAGTGTGAGTTTATTTACACATCCAATGAATGACATTTTTGGCATGATTTTTAGTATTGATAAAAAAATATTTGTGTGTGGTATAAGATCCTAATTGTTTTGCATATGTGAAGTTTCAAAACTTTTCACTACTCTAAACTTTTTATTTACTTTGTTTTTTATCATACAAATCTACTTGTTTTGATAGAGCAGGGATCTGAGTTCTAATCACATGTTTTTTAGGATCTCATCAAGCATCCTAGGAGATAGTCTAAAATTGGACAAGGAATTCTCAATTTAGCCCAATCTACTAATGTAGTGATTATTTTTTACTGGTTTTTACAGTTTCACTTCCAAGCATTTATAAATGTTGGCTATTTTTTCATTTACCCTTTTTTTCTTAACTTAGTGCAGTGTAGTGATTGCTTTTTACTAGTTCCAGTTGTAGGAGTAAGCTTTTACTAATGTTTGCTATTTCTCATCCACTCTTGTTTTCTTTTTACTTAGCGCGACAATGATTCCTTTTTAATGGTTCTTCCGGTATCAGGTATAAGCATTTACCAATGCTAGGTATTTCTTATTTACAATTGTATTTTTTTAACTCAGCATAGTCTACTAAGCCAATGATTTCTTTTTAATGATTTTTTCCAATTTAGGCCTAACCTTTTACCAAAGTTGGCTTTTAACTTAGTGCAGCCTACTAACTCTTACCATGGTTTACTATTCCTGATCTGCTCATTTTTGTAAAACCAGTCTCCTGGGTTCTTTTAATTAAATAAAGATCAGGTAACTGAGTGGTCTTCTGACTTTTGATTTTTATTGTTATTTGTATTGGCTGCAGTAGCTTGTACTTTGATTGAGCTTTGATTTTTTTTTTTCTGTCTTCAAGGGTTAAGTTTTTAAGGACAATTAAATGATGATGGTCTCCATAGTTATATAAGCACCAAATGACTTGTCGTTTTCATTTGGTAGGATTATTATTGGTTAAAGGTATGTTTATATTTTTTTCAAGGATATCCTGTCAGGTGTTATAAGCAATGCATTAACTAATAGAAGCAGGGTGATTATTACTGAAATAGAGTTTTATGAGGTAACCATGAGAAACTCTTTTTCCTTGACCTGATATTCCTTCTATATCTATGCTTTTATGTGTGTATATATATATATAGATTATACTTATTTTATTCAATTTATAAATTTATATTGATATGATTTTATTATGGTTTCATAAATAGTCAAATGGAGTAAGATGGTAGGATTGACGGGGATATTTTTTTTGGGTGCTCTGTTTTGTGCTAGAAGTATTTGGTACTTTCAATACCTGTTGCCTTTGCTTCATTAACTCTCTTTATGTGTTTTGGAGACTAGTGGACACTAATGGGGCATTTGAAATTTGTATCAGCTACATGTTTTTCTATGATCGAAATCTTCTAGAATGTTAATGCTCATGTCTTTTTTTCTTCATCTAAATTGATAAAGTTTAGTTGTTTGGTGGATTGTATTTGATGTGATACCCTTTCCATATGTTATGTGCAATGTAGGTTTGTTTATGTCCTTTTCAGGGATTGTTACATGATTTTACCTTTAGAAAATTCTTATCAATTTGGTGAACTTTTTGCTTTGTGGGGTCTTTATAGTTTGGATGAGCTTCTGGATTGGTTTGTTATGTGATAATAGCTGTATAAGGTCTTGGTTTATGTTGAGATTGCTCTGGATTGGAAAGGATGATAACAATATGGTGGTCAATCCACTTTGTTAAATCATTTATGCAAATGTGCGCAATCATGTGATGGTAATATGCCTCTTGGAATCTGTTGACTATCTCTTACATCGTTTATGCTAGAAACAAAGTTATTGAATTTTCTAATTGTTTGTGGTTGTTGCTCCTTATGTATTTTGTATGATGGTCTTGATGGAATATGATTGGTTGCAGTGAGCTTGAGACTATCTTTTGCATGTCTGTGTTGAAAATGAAGTTGTTGTAATTTCTACTTGTCAATGTTACTGCACCTTATGAATTGCTTTGTTTGATTGGTTGGTAGTGAGCTTGCATTTTGGTTCTTCATTTCAGATTGTGGTGTGACTAGTTAGTTTTTGACGTGTGATTCTAAAGTGAGCTAGAAGTTTTAAAATTATGATGTTTGATATTATTTTTTGTTTGTGTTGAAAACAAAGTTGGTGTTGAGATTTCTAATCATCCATGGTTGTTGCTACTTTTGAATTGTTTTGTATGATGGTCTTGATGCAATATGATAGGTTGACATTGAGCTTGAGAATATCTCTTGCATCGTCTGAGCTTAAAATGAAACTATCAATGTTGACATATCTAATCATTTGTGTTGTATTTTTTTTGAGATTCTGGATTGTTGCCGGTGCTGTATTTTCTGTTTCTTTTATTATCTGGGTCTCCAGTTGTCTACTAGAGTTAGCACTTTATGCATCGTTCTTTCTGTGTGTGCTTGTACACAAATCAATAACTATCTTTGTTCATGTTGCCTTCCTCATGTAGCTATTTCATCGCACGTTTTCTCTGTCTTTTTTAGCTATGTTGTGCATGAATGTAACTCTATCTACTGTGTATCCTGTGCAGCTAACAGTCAATGTCAAGCCAAGGTAAGGAGGAGTGATGGTTGTGATGAGCAGCTAATTTCTTTTGTTCATGTTGCATTCATCATGTAGCTATTTCATCACCTATTTTCTATGCTAATAACTTAATTCTCTTGCTCTATATTGTTATTCGTTGGGATTCAAAATTAAGTTTCATTGCATGCTTTTTTTAAAAAAGTTTCTTCCCTGTTTATTGTTTTTATTTATATTGGTGGGTTCATTTAGTCAAGTGTCACATAAAAGTTGAATGTGTCTGCTCCTCTATTAGCAACATAAGAGTTGGTTCTGTGTAAAATAGGGAGTCATTATGTAAAGCTTTCAACTGGTAATTTATCTGAGATCAATAGTTGTACTCTTGATGTTGCTCATCCATACAAATGCCCATGAAAGTGCACTATTTTTTTCTTAGAGTGGGATTTCATTATGTGGTTGTTTTAAAATATTATGGTTGTTTTAAAATATTATGATTCTCACCTTTCCCCCTCTTTGGCAGGTCTGCACTGAATTAGTTGTGGCTGTTATTTGTCGACTGAAACTTTCACTAGATTCTGCTTCTGTGGCTGCATGTTTCTTTCACTTCTTGTTTCTTTGTTATAGACAGAGAGGAAAAAAATAGAAATAAGTTAAAAAATTAAAAAAAGTTATAAAACTATCTCTTCTTTACTTTTTCTTCTAATTTCTATGTGTTTCAAATGAAAGATCTTCATGGGTCTTAAATCTGCAATCACAAATCATACTTTGATTTCATATGCTATGTTGTTGGTTGGCTTGTTTGGTATTTAGATATCTAAGGGAGTTGTTTACAATAGATCCAATTTGTTACATGCTAGCTATTTATAGATGTGACGTTTTAAGAAATTTTAACTACTGTATACAAATTAGATGACTTTGTTCTTAAATTTGGTTTTTTCTGTCATAAAAAGTCTGAACGTTGGGACCCCTCGTGGCATGACAACTTCTTTTATACTAGGTATGTGACACATGTTTAACATTAGTTATTTATGGATTCATAGTTTGGTTTTGGAAAACAATGAAGAATGTTTATGTCTTAAAATGCATACCCTCCTTTATACCTCATTATTGCTCACATTTATTCTAGATGCTTTCTTTCCCAATCCCCTTACTAGGCATATGACACATGTGACTCATTATTGTTCACATTCATTCTTTCATCTTCTTTTATACTAGGCATGTGACACATGTTTTAACTTTTGTTATTTATGGATTCATAGTATGGTTTTGGAAAGCAATGAAGAATTCTTGTCTTAAAATGCTTACCCTCCTCTATACGTCATTATTGCTCACATTCATTCTAGATGATTTCTTTCCCAATTGCCTTACATATATGTAGGTTGTGATGATTTCATCCTTTGAGTATTTCTAGGTCAACTTAAGCATGTTTGTTACATTTACATGAGTTTTTACAGGTTTTAGATGGTTTGGACAACACAATCTTTTGGGAAAAAAAACCATTTTTTTTATTGCAACCTCACTGTGAATATGCCACAAGCATTTCATCTACTCTATTAAAAATACTCAATTCCACTATATGCTTTTGTTGTGCCCATAAATTTTGTTTTCTCTTAGGCCTTTTACAAACCATTAGTACAACTTTTTATACATGGTGCCATTAGCCATTTCATTTAGAACGACTTAGGCCTCTCTTTCTCATGTTTTTGATGGTAACATTTGCATCATTTCTTTGTTGCAGGATCATTTATTTTGAACCCTTTTTGGATGCATTGCTTCGTGTGGGCAGCGACATGAGACTCCATATTTACAGAAATTGGCCAACCCTCTCCGCATTTTCACTCCTTTTCTGGTTCAACTTTTGTGGTTTTGTATGACTTGAAATTGTTGATCTCGAGATAGTTATTGCCCATGATGTACATAAATTTTAAGCTCTTTTTCATTCCATAAACATAAATTCACTTGAATGTTCACAGGAGCCCATTATGAAGCACATGCAACCTATCCAGTTCAAAGGTGCCACTGTGTAACACATGTAACCTATCCAGTTCAATGGTGCCCACTGTGTAGCATAGGTAATGTGACGCCCCCAGCTCCCTTGCCAGTTACCTAACTGGCGTGACCAGGTTCGCCACACTGTTGGGACTAAGTCCCCTATTTCCTCCATCATAAACCACAAAATACATAGATAACTACATTGTTGAAAACATACAGGATAATTTACAACATCCTTAGAACAATTCTATAAATTACAAAATACTCAAAATGCCTAGATATTTAATTTACAAATTTGGCTCGTACCCCTTTTTTTTCCACAAAAGATACTCCTATTTTTATCAGTGACACATGAGCCTTTTTTAGCGAGAACCGGTAGCATCCTCGATCAGCTTAACCTTAGCCTTGCCTGAACAACACACAAATACAATAACAGAATGAGCCAAAGCTCAGTAAGTAGGGTGATGCACATGATATGCAATGCTATTGTGTTTTCCCACATTTTCATCTATTTTTTTTTTAATCCGGGTACCCTAGGTATATGCAAGTCCGTGCGTACTATCACTCGGTGATCATGTTATCACCTACTGCTCTATTACTTTCTCTCAGTGATCTCAATATCACCTACTGCTCGCAACGGCATTATCCCTCGTTGTAGCACACAGTTAGCGGAATTATCCCTCGCTTAACGGTGTTAGTAAATAGAGCTCGCACTATGGATTTCTTGCTATTACCCATTCCACTCAATTCGGTTATCAAACCGTGTCAATTCAAGACTCAATGATTTCTCTCAAATTAATTTCCCCCAATGCACGTGATGCACGTGATGACATGTTTAATCACATTCAAACAAACTCGGGTACCAATTCTTATTTCTCAACCATACTCACGGTCCAACTCAAACTCGGGATTCACCCATCGTTCACATACCAATCATGGTACTCATAGCGGGAACACAACCTCCGCTCATTAATATTGTTCATTAATTCCAGTAATATTAAGATCTAATTATTTCCATTATTAAGAGAATAAATTTATTTATTTATGTATTATTATTTATTTATTTATTTATATATATATATTTTTTTTTTCTTTCAAGCCCATATGTTTTAGGTTAAGTCCATGGGTTTATTTCATGCCCACATTCATCTAAATCTAAGCCCACTTAATTTTACAAATATTTTTTTCTTTTCTTTTCTTTTCAGCAATAGTATGCCTACATAACCCATACCAATTTGGCCATAATTCCTTACATATATATCTAAAAATTACAAAATTTTAAGGATAAATAGTAGACATATAGATCAACAACTTTCCTTCTTTGTATTTTTCCTAACAATCACTCTAAAATCTCGAAATAACTCACACACAATTTCGGATGGAAAATATTTTTCCAGCAGGTATCTATTTGAGCAACCCACGCCATATCAGTCATAACTCCATGTATATTTTTCTAAAAATCACTAAATTTAACAGGGATGTAGTAGACATATATATACACAACTTTCATGTTTTGTATGTTTCCTAAAAATCACTCCAAGATCCCGAAATTATTCACACACAATTTCGGACAGAAAATATTTTTCCAGCAGGTATCCATTTGAGCAACCCACGCCATATCAGTCATAACTCCATGTCTATTTTTCTAAAAATCACGAAATTTCACAGTTATGTAGTAGACATATATATCCACAACTTTCATGCTTTGCATTTTTCCTAAAACGCACTCTAAGATCCCGAAATAATTCACACACAATTTCGGACAGAAAATATTTTTCCAGCAGGTATCCATTTGAGCAACCCACGCCATATCAGTCATAACTCCATGTATAGTTTTCTAAACATCACGAAATTTCACAGGGATGTAGTAGACATATATATCCACAACTTTCATGCTTTGCATTTTTCCTAAAACTCACTCTAAGATCCAGAAATAATTCACACACAATTTCGGGTTTTTCCATCCCTAAAAGAAATTCAGAATTTTCACACCAAACACACTTTTCATCATGCATGCTTAACCATCCATCATCAACATCAAGAGTCAAAATCATTACAAAACCATCATAATCACATTTGAAATTAATTAAACAACTCATAAAAATGGAAAGCATAAACAAACAAAAATAAAATGAAACCTACTTACCTTAGATTAAATTTCCCTAAAATCTTTTTAGCTTTTTCCTTTCTTTTCCCCTCTTCTTCTTCCCTTTTTCCTTTCTCTTTCACTCTTTTTTTTTTTCTTTTTGTAAACTTACGGGATGCCTAACAAAATGCCTCCTTCTCCCACATATTTGCTTTCCTTAAATATCTTTAACATTTCATGCTTATGCCATGTGTCAATGTGTTATGGTGAAGTGCAAAGTTAAATTAGGCTTAAATTGTGATGGATTTCAAGGCAATTCATTTAGGTATATATATTGTTTTATTATTATTATTATTGTTATTTTTGGCTATCATCATTTTACATACTATAATTTATACTTATTACATATACAAAGGATTTACTAATTAATTCATCTAAAATTATTTTTCCTAAATATTTACGTACATTAAATAAATCCCAACAATCACGTACATAAACGCCAATTACGTACATACCATATATTCTAGTACATATTTTTACCTGGTTACAGATTGTCACGTACGTACCCTATATACTATATACTTACGTACGAATATAATTATCCCGATCAGTACACTTATACGGTTACGAATTTTACGTTAGTTACATTTCTCCCCTCCTTAAAAAAAATTTCGTCCTCGAAATTGACCTATTCGAATAATATCGGGTATTTTTCTCTCATCTCATCCTCCAGCTCCCAAGTCATTTCTTCGCGATCGTGATTCTCCCACATAACTTTAACTAGCCTAATTTCCTTGTGCTTTAACTGTTTGACTTGACTATCCAAAATCTGGACTGGTCTCTCTTCATATGTCAAGTCAGGAGTAAGGTTTGGTATGTCTGTTTCCACAATTTGGCTAGGCTCTCCAATGCACTTCCTTAGCATAGATACATGAAACACATTATGCACACCCGCTAAGGATGATGGTAGCAACAGGCGATATGCCCTATCGCCTACTCGATCCAGTATCTCGAATGGCCCAATGTATCGGGGACTCAGCTTTCCTTTCTTTCCGAATCGCAGCACACCTTTCATCGGTGAAACCCTTAGGAACACATAGTCACCGATTTCAAATTCTAGATCCCTTCGTCTCCTGTCGGCGTAGCTTTTCTGTCTGCTTTGAGCCGTTTTTAATCGTTGACGGATTTTATCCACTGCTTCAGCTGTTTGTTGCACCAACTCTGGTCCCAGCAACTTTCTTTCTCCTACTTCATCCCAATGGACGGGAGATCTACATCGACGTCCATACAAAGCTTCATACGGAGCCATTCCGATTGAAGCTTGGTAGCTATTGTTATACGCAAATTCAGCTAAGCGTACATATTTCTCCCATTTTCCGGACCAATCTAGAACACATGCTCGCAACATGTCTTCTAAAATCTGAATTACTCTTTCGGATTGCCCGTCAGTTTGCGGATGATAAGCTGTGCTGAAGTTTAGCTTCGTGCCCAAGGCTTTATGCAGACTCTTCCAAAATACAGAAGTGAACCTTGGATCTCGATCAGATACAATTGAGATTGGAATCCCATGTAATCTTATAATCTCATCAATGTACAACTGGGCAAGCTGGTTCAGATTATAGGTGGTCTTAACTGGAAGAAAATGGGCTGACTTGGTTAACCTATCCACAATCACCCAAATAGCATCAGATCCCTTCTCCGACCTTGGCAATCCCATGACAAAATCCATAGTTACATGCTCCCATTTCCATTCTGGAATTGCTAGTGGTTTTAACGTTCCCGAAGGTCTTTGGTGCTCCGCTTTCACTTGTTGACAAATCTGACATCTTGCTACATGATTTGCCACGTCTTTCTTCATTCCAGGCCACCAATAACATTTTCGTAAATCCCGATACATTTTTGTGCTTCCTGGGTGTATTGAGTATGGAGTTGCATGTGCTTCCCTTAATATCTCTTCCTTCAAGTCCTTTACCGAGGGAACACACAACCTTCCCTTAAATTTGATTACGCCTTTTTCATCCATCGTAAAATTAGACTCTTTCCCAGCCTCTATACTCTGTTTTATTTCAGTCAGCTTTACATCCTTTTGTTGCTCCATCTTGATTCTCTCCTGCAGAGTCGGCTGGACTATCAAAGTTGATATAATATTCTTGTGGCCCATAGGAATCACTTCCAGTTCCAGCCTTTGAAGGTCCCTTGCTATCGGCTGTTGAATTAATCGCATCAGTGCCATCGATTTTCTACTTAAAGCATCGGCAACAACGTTGGCTTTTCCAGGGTGGTAGTTGATTATACAGTCATAGTCCTTTACTAGCTCTAACCACCTTCTTTGCCTCATATTCAGCTCCTTTTGTGTGAAGATATATCGTAAGCTTTTGTGATCCGTATATATCTCACACCTTTCTCCGTATAAGTAATGTCTCCATATTTTTAAGGCAAATACTACCGCCGCTAATTCCAGATCATGTGTTGGATAATTCCGTTCGTATTCTTTCAGCTGCCGCGATGCATAGGCTATTACTCTTCCATTCTGCATTAACACCGCTCCTAGCCCATTTTTAGAAGCATCGCTATATACCACGAAGTTTCCACTTTCAGACGGAATGGTTAGCACTGGGGCGGTGACTAGTCTTTGCTTTAATTCTTGAAAACTCTTCTCACAAGCATCCGTCCACTGAAACTTGGCATTCTTTTTCATCAAGTTAGTAAGAGGCCTGGCTATCTTGGAGAAGCCCTCCACAAATCTTCGGTAGTAACCAGCTAGCCCTAAGAAACTTCGTACCTCTGTCACGTTCTTTAGGGTAGGCCAGTTTTGGATAGCCTCTACTTTTCTCGGATCTACTGCTATACCCTCTTTTGTCACCACATGTCCAAGAAAAGCAACTTGCTTTAGCCAAAATTCGCATTTCTTGAATTTGGCGTATAATTGCTGCTCCCTTAGTAGCTGTAAGGTAGCTCTTAAATGTTCCCTATGCTCCTCATGGCTTCGAGAATAAACCAGAATATCATCGATGAATACAATGATAAATTTATCCAAGAATCCTTTAAAGACTCGATTCATCAAGTCCATAAAGGCGGCTGGAGCATTAGTCAATCCAAACGGCATTACCAGGAATTCGTAGTGGCCGTATCTCGTCCTGAAAGCTGTCTTCTTCACATCCTCCGATCTTACTCTCAGCTGGTGATATCCTGATTGCAGATCTATCTTGGAGAACACCATCGCACCTTGCAATTGGTCGAATAAGTCATCAATTCGGGGCAACGGATACCTATTTTTAATTGTCACCCGATTCAACTCTCGATAGTCAATGCATAACCGCAAACTATCATCCTTCTTCTTCACAAACAGTACTGGAGCTCCCCATGGCGAGGAACTAGGGCGTATGAATCCCTTATCCAGTAAATCTTGTAGTTGCACCTTTAACTCCTTCAACTCCACTGGGGCCATCCTGTAGGGAGTCTTAGAAATTGGAGTCGTGCCCGGCTCTAATTCAATCTCAAATTCCACCTCTCTCTCCGGTGGCAACGTAGTCAAACTTTCTGGAAACACATCTAAATACTCCTGTACAACCTCTATATCTTCCGGCTTCGACTCTTGCTCTACCTGACTATCCAGCACATGTGCTAGGTACCCTGTACACCCTTTTCCTAGCATCTTTCGAGCTTTTACAGCTGAGATGATCGGTATTGGTTGAAACTTCATATCAGCCTTAAATTCTAACTGCTCACCTCCAAGTAGATTAAAAACTACTCTCTTACCCCGACAATCGATATGGGCACCGTACTTCGATAACCAATCCATTCCTAGAATCAAGTCAAAATCTTGAAGGTCCAGTACTATCAAATCTGCCTCCAAACTCCTATCCTCAATCTGTATTGGACATTGTTTTACTAGGCTTGTCGACTCCATATACTCTCCAGAAGGGACTACTATCAAATATCCTACTGCCAATGTTTCGGGTTTAATACCTAGGCTTTCTACCAATGTTTTTGATATGAATGAATGAGTAGCACCAGAATCAATCAAAACATAAGTAACCAAGCCAAGGAGTGAGACATTACCACAGATCACTGTCGAGTCCTTCCGGTCAGCCTCCTCTTGAGTCATCGTATACACCCGGGCAGGTACTCTTCCCGGTCCTCGTTTCTGTACTTGGGGACAGTTTGAGGCTATGTGCCCTTGCTTGTGACAGATATAGCAAGTCCTCAAATCCGGGGGACACTCCCCAGTGTGAAACCTCCCACATTTATTGCACCGAGGTTGGTTACCCAACATTGGTCTTGGTTGACTACCTGGTAGTAACCTTGGGGTATATGGTGTTGGTCTGACAGCTCGTGCACTTCCTGGACCACTGCTTCGGTTGAAGTTTCTTGGCAAGGCTCGTCTTAATGGCCCAGAGGAAGAAGTTCCAGATTTAAATATTTGTCTTTTCTGTTGTATCTCCTTTGAAATCTCTTTCTGATCCTCGTCTGCTAGCAGTGCTTTGTCTACCATTTCCGGAAAAGTATTAGCAGCAGACATCCGTACCATACTCCGGACTCTCGGGTTCAGTCCTGTTAAAAACCGATTCTTTTTCAAGTTTTCATCCTCGGCAATGAATGGAACAAATCGACACCCTTGTTCAAATCTTCGTACATATTCTCCTACCGACATTCCATTTTGCTTCAATTCTAGAAAGTCCTGAATCTTCCTAGCCTTTACATCAGCAGTGAAATACTTGTTGTAAAACATTTCCTTAAACTTCACCCAGGTTAAAGTGGGTACATCAACTGTTACTCGTGCACTTTCCCACCAGGTGCGGGCATCCGTGGTTAGCATGAAGATAGCACACGACACTCTTTCGTTATCATTGAAGTGTAGATACTCAAATATTGCCTCCAAAGATTTAATCCACTCTTCCGCTTTCATCGGGTTATCACCTCCAGAGAATTCTTGAGGATTCATTTTGTGGAATCTCTCCACGGCGTCATTCCTATGCTGAGGCGACGGAGGTGGAGGTTGTTGGCGCATAGCCAGAAGTTGTTCCATCTGTTCCGTATGATTTTGTTATTGTTGTTGTATTGCCTGTTGTTGCTGCTGCAGTATATCCATCATACGATTCAACGCATCTTGTTGGTTTACGTTGTTATCATTGGAGATTCCTTCTCCTCCTTCTCGCACCGGGTTCCTTCTTGGCGGCATGTTTTAGCTTTATACATGTCATGTTATATCTAGGTTAGTTATGATATCGATAACCTTTCATATCATATGCAATATATAACAAAAGTCATTCAGATATATATACACGAAAATTTATATATTTTTCATATATATATATATATATGAAACATTTCATACAAAATCGGCTTTTATAAGCACATCAACTCCTAAGGGTTTTCGTACCATAATTATAACCAAAAGGGTATTCCTATTCATATCAAAAGGGTACGGAGGCTACTACATCGTACTATTTCTTAGTAGTGCGGCTCATAGATCAGAATATGCATCGGACGCGTCGTGGAAAGGCGCCCTCTACCCTCCACCAATTGATAGCATCAACTGATGCAATACGTCCGATCTCACGAGCAATCTCCACAGGTAGACCCCAATTGTACATCATCCTATTGAGGGTCCGTCTAATCTGGAATGGTAAGAAGGCTCGGATTAGGTTCCGATAACAATTTTGGTTGATTTGACCCTCCCATACCTCATCCAACAACTGCTGATCCCTGGGTAGGAGAGTCCTGCGTAAAGTCATCCGCATATAATCATGGTTGCGGTACTGGGTAAAACTGGCATCAGCAAGTACTATCTGCTGAATCAAATCATGTACTCTAATCACGTGAGTAACTATGTCCTGATCCGGTGTCATAGCAAGGTTATTTAGTTCCACCCAATAAGCAGCTAGAGTGACCCTCTGCCTACGGGTCCTAGCAACCTGGGGTACGCGTCGTATATACGGCATCTACAATGCGAATATTTATAATCGTCATTATTTTACGGTGTATAATTGTATAACAACACAAAACATATACAACAATCATATACAGTTATTGAACCAAACAGGAAATAAATCAGAAATTTATTTATTTATTTACCGTCGAAGAGTGTACTGGTTCTCGGGCTCATGTGACACTTAGGACTCTACCCAACTTACTAAACCTAAGCTCTGATACCACTAAATGTGACGCCCCCAGCTCCCTTGCCAGTTACCTAACTGGCGTGACCAGGTTCGCCACACTGTTGGGACTAAGTCCCCTATTTCCTCCATCATAAACCACAAAATACATAGATAACTACATTGTTGAAAACATACAGGATAATTTACAACATCCTTAGAACAATTCTATAAATTACAAAATACTCAAAATGCCTAGATATTTAATTTACAAATTTGGCTCGTACCCCTTTTTTTTCCACAAAAGATACTCCTATTTTTATCAGTGACACATGAGCCTCTTTTAGCGAGAACCGGTAGCATCCTCGATCAGCTTAACCTTAGCCTTGCCTGAACAACACACAAATACAATAACAGAATGAGCCAAAGCTCAGTAAGTAGGGTGATGCACATGATATGCAATGCTATTGTGTTTTCCCACATTTTCATCTATTTTTTTTTTAATCCGGGTACCCTAGGTATATGCAAGTCCGTGCGTACTATCACTCGGTGATCATGTTATCACCTACTGCTCTATTACTTTCTCTCAGTGATCTCAATATCACCTACTGCTCGCAACGGCATTATCCCTCGTTGTAGCACACAGTTAGCGGAATTATCCCTCGCTTAACGGTGTTAGTAAATAGAGCTCGCACTATGGATTTCTTGCTATTACCCATTCCACTCAATTCGGTTATCAAACCGTGTCAATTCAAGACTCAATGATTTCTCTCAAATTAATTTCCCCCAATGCACGTGATGCACGTGATGACATGTTTAATCACATTCAAACAAACTCGGGTACCAATTCTTATTTCTCAACCATACTCACGGTCCAACTCAAACTCGGGATTCACCCATCGTTCACATACCAATCATGGTACTCATAGCGGGAACACAACCTCCGCTCATTAATATTGTTCATTAATTCCAGTAATATTAAGATCTAATTATTTCCATTATTAAGAGAATAAATTTATTTATTTATGTATTATTATTTATTTATTTATTTATATATATATATTTTTTTTTTCTTTCAAGCCCATATGTTTTAGGTTAAGTCCATGGGTTTATTTCATGCCCACATTCATCTAAATCTAAGCCCACTTAATTTTACAAATATTTTTTTCTTTTCTTTTCTTTTCAGCAATAGTATGCCTACATAACCCATACCAATTTGGCCATAATTCCTTACATATATATCTAAAAATTACAAAATTTTAAGGATAAATAGTAGACATATAGATCAACAACTTTCCTTCTTTGTATTTTTCCTAACAATCACTCTAAAATCTCGAAATAACTCACACACAATTTCGGATGGAAAATATTTTTCCAGCAGGTATCTATTTGAGCAACCCACGCCATATCAGTCATAACTCCATGTATATTTTTCTAAAAATCACTAAATTTAACAGGGATGTAGTAGACATATATATACACAACTTTCATGTTTTGTATGTTTCCTAAAAATCACTCCAAGATCCCGAAATTATTCACACACAATTTCGGACAGAAAATATTTTTCCAGCAGGTATCCATTTGAGCAACCCACGCCATATCAGTCATAACTCCATGTCTAGTTTTCTAAAAATCACGAAATTTCACAGTTATGTAGTAGACATATATATACACAACTTTCATGCTTTGCATTTTTCCTAAAACGCACTCTAAGATCCCGAAATAATTCACACACAATTTCGGACAGAAAATATTTTTCCAGCAGGTATCCATTTGAGCAACCCACGCCATATCAGTCATAACTCCATGTATAGTTTTCTAAACATCACGAAATTTCACAGGGATGTAGTAGACATATATATCCACAACTTTCATGCTTTGCATTTTTCCTAAAACTCACTCTAAGATCCAGAAATAATTCACACACAATTTCGGGTTTTTCCATCCCTAAAAGAAATTCAGAATTTTCACACCAAACACACTTTTCATCATGCATGCTTAACCATCCATCATCAACATCAAGAGTCAAAATCATTACAAAACCATCATAATCACATTTGAAATTAATTAAACAACTCATAAAAATGGAAAGCATAAACAAACAAAAATAAAATGAAACCTACTTACCTTAGATTAAATTTCCCTAAAATCTTTTTAGCTTTTTCCTTTCTTTTCCCCTCTTCTTCTTCCCTTTTTCCTTTCTCTTTCACTCTTTTTTTTTTTCTTTTTGTAAACTTACGGGATGCCTAACAAAATGCCTCCTTCTCCCACATATTTGCTTTCCTTAAATATCTTTAACATTTCATGCTTATGCCATGTGTCAATGTGTTATGGTGAAGTGCAAAGTTAAATTAGGCTTAAATTGTGATGGATTTCAAGGCAATTCATTTAGGTATATATATTGTTTTATTATTATTATTATTGTTATTTTTGGCTATCATCATTTTACATACTATAATTTATACTTATTACATATACAAAGGATTTACTAATTAATTCATCTAAAATTATTTTTCCTAAATATTTACGTACATTAAATAAATCCCAACAATCACGTACATAAACGCCAATTACGTACATACCATATATTCTAGTACATATTTTTACCTGGTTACAGATTGTCACGTACGTACCCTATATACTATATACTTACGTACGAATATAATTATCCCGATCAGTACACTTATACGGTTACGAATTTTACGTTAGTTACAGGTAACCTATTTGATTCCTTACCTAAAAGGCATTGAGCCAACCCCTCATAATCCTCTTGTATTTTTTATTTACATTGATCAACTACTTAAACAACATAATTCACTTATATATTTGAAAGTGTCCACTGTGTAGCACAAACAACCTATCAGTTCAAAGGTATTCACTGTGTAAGACAAGCAACCTATCTAGTTCCTTACCTAAAAGACATTCAACCATTTTTTTTGCTCCTTTATCTCCATATCCTTTTTAATTATGACAATTATGCATCTACAATAGCTTTTTTTTTGCATGTAGATAAGATTTTGAGTGCTTTGTCAGATGCAGATTTTGTCTTCCAAGAGCATGTACTTGAACAACGATCATTATTACATGATGCTTTTGGAAGCTGCAGTCGTATATTTTTTATGGTACATGTTTTTTACTTCTTTAATGGATGTACGATATGACATTCAGATGCCATTTGTTTGTGGCTCCCTCGATCCCTTTAGTTTTTGAATGGAAAATAGTATGTGCTTTTCATTTGCTTAAGGAATTAATTAACTTGACATTGCTTGGGTTGCGTCCTTTCATTTTCAATTCAATGCACTCTACTAAGGTAGTGATTTTTTTTACTAGTTCTTCTAGTTTCAGGCCTAAGCTCTTTTGTCATCTACTCTTGTTTTCTTTTTAACTCAACATTGTAGTTATTCTTCTTTAAATAGCTCTTCCAGTTCATGATTTTTACTTCAACCGTTCTTTGATTGTTTTATCTTCTTCTTTAAGGATTATGATTTTTTTTTCCAAGGGCAATCGAATAATGACGGTATCCACAACAATCTACGCACCAAATGACTTGTCCTTTCATTTTATATGATTACTATTAGATAAAGGTATATTTGTGTCTCGTCCTTTCATTATATATGATTATTATCAGATAAAGGTATGTTTGTGACTTGTCCTTTCATTTTATATGATTATTATCAGATAAAGGTATTTTTGTGCATATTTTAAAGGAGATTCTCCCAAGTGTTATAAGAAAAGAATGATCTAATAGAAGCAAGGTGTTTATTAGTTAAATAGAGTTTTATGATGTTACCATGCTATTTGTTCAGCTATTGTTTGTTCTACATTTCATTTTTTAACTTGTTACAAATGTTTTTTGAGGATGAGGATTTTCCTGACAACTTACAACATGCTTCGTCATTTTGATGAAAACTTATAGTTTCAACTTCTTACATCAAGTTTAAATTCCCCCCACTATGTTTTTTTATGGGTTATGATTGGTTATTTTTATTCAATTTATGAACTGATATTGATCTAGTTTCATTATGGTTTCATGAATACTAGCATGGAGTTAGATTGTCAGATTGATGAGATTTTTTCTTTTTTGCATCCATCTCATGGATGAAAATTTCTGGAACTTAGTGTTTTAGTTTGTTTAATTATTTTGCAGGGCTACTCGAAGAGTTCTAAGCTATAAGGAACATTCAAGGGCTTCAGGTTTTTTTGAGTGTTTGATTCATTACCTGCTCCTTTTGTTTCTTTGCTTGTATCTTTTTGTCTTGCTTTAGACTTGTGAGTTTAGGATTACATCAAGCATTAAAATTTATATTTTTGACTTTAGTATGACATCAAGCATCAAGGAATGCCATAAAGTCAACAAAGAATTGTACTTTACAAAGAGGAGTCATTTTTCTTTTCCATTATTCATGATCTATCCTTGTTGTTCGTTTCCATTAAACTTTTTTCTTTAAACATTTTGTTTGTTTTTTTCATTTTACATGGATGTTTCTGAACTAATGTTTGCAAGAATATAGTGCCAGATGTTTTGCAATTTTATTTTTATAATTTAATCCTTATAAAAAAATATGACATTTTTCTTCTCCTTTCTCTGTCTTTTCCATGATCCTTCATGTTTATCAAGGAATGTGTGAATGAGTGTCAAGCCAGAGAGTAGTTGATGTATTGTCGTTCCTTGCTCATTATTGAAGTATTTATTTTTCAGGTTGTAATGCTAGGAATAATGAGTTTTGATTGAATCTTTTGCCCTTGATCCTCACAAATTTGTAGGGAAGTGAGTATTTGTATTATCTTTTTTTCATTTTTTTAGTTAAGCTATAGTGCGAGTTTATTTATACATCCAATGAATAACCTTTTTCGCATGATTTTAAGTATTAATAAAAAAATTATGTGTGGTATAAGATCATACTTGTTTTGCATATCTGAAGTTTAAAAACATTCTACTGCTTCAAACGTTTTCTTAACTTTGTTTTTTATCATACAAATCTACTTGTTTTGATAGAGGAGGGGTCTGAGTTCTAATCACATGTTTTTTAGGATCTCATCAAGCATCCTAGGGGATGGTCTAAAATTGTACAAGGAATTCTCAACTCAGCACTATCTACTAATGCAATATTACTTTTTACTAGTTCTTACAGTTTCACTTCCAAGCATTTACAAATGCTGGCTATTTTTTCATTTACCCTTTTTTTCTTTAACTTAGTGTACTGTAGTGTAGTGATTGCTTTTTACTGGTTCCAATTTTAGGAGTAAGCTTTTACTAATGTTTGCCTTTTCTCATCTACTCTTGTTTTCTTTTTTACTTAGTGCGACAATGATTGCTTTTTAATGGTTCTTCCGATATCAGGTATAAGCATTTACCAATGGTTGGTATTTCTTATTTACAATTGTATTCTCTCAACTCAGCACAGTCTATTTAAGGAGGAGCGATGGTTATGATGAGTAGCTAATTTCCTTTGTTCACATCACCTTCATCATGTAGCTATTGCATCACCTATTTTTCTATGCTAATAACTTAATTCTCTTGCTCTCTATACAGAAATATAGATTATACCTTGTTTTTTTTATTTAATTTATAAATTGATATTGATATTGTTTTATTATGGCTTTATAAATACTTGCATGGAGTCAGATTGTAGAATTGATAGGGACTTTTTATTTTGGTACTTTGTTCTGTGTTAGAAGTATTTGGTTCTCTCAGTACTTGTTGTCTTTGCTTTATGAACTATCTTTATGGTTTTTGGAGAGTGGTGGACGCCAATGGAGCATTTGAAATTTGCATCAGCAGGATGTTGTTTTTCTATGACCAAATTCTTCTAGAATGTTAATGCTTATGTCCTTTTTTCTTCATTTAAATTGATGACATTACTCGTTTGGTGGATTGTTTTGATGTGATACCCTTTCCATATGTTATGTGTCATGTAGCTTTTCTTATATCATTTTCAGGGATTGTTACGTGACTTTGTCTTTAAAAAATTCTTATCAATTTGGTGAACTTTTTGCTTTGTGGGGTCTTTGTAGTTTGACTGAGCTTCTGAAGTGGTTTGTTATGTGATAATAGATGTACAAGGTCTGGGTTTATGTTGAGATTTCTTTGGATTGGAAAGTATGATAACAGCATGGTGGTCAATCCAATTTGTTAAAAATCATTTATGCAAATGTGTGCAATCATGTTATAATAATATGCCTCTTGGAATCTGATGACTATCTCTTACATCGTTTCTATTAGAAACAAAGTTATTGAAATTTCTAATTGTTTGTGGCTTCTGCTACTTATGAACTATTTTGTTTGATGGTTTTGATGCAATATGATTGGTTGCAGTGAGCTTGAGATTATGTCTTGCATTTTTTGTGTAGAAAATGAAGTTGCTATTGTAATTTCTAATAGTCAATGCTACTCCTTATGAATTGCTTTGTATGATTGGTTGTAGGGAGCTTGAATTTTTTTTCTTCATTTCAAATTGTGGTGATGTGACAAGTAATTTGTCCACGTGTGATCCTAAAGTAAGCTAGAAGTTTTAAAACAAAGTTGTTCAATATTATTCTTTGTTTTTATGTCGAAAACAAAGTTGTTGGTGTTGGAATTTTTAATCATCCATCCTATATTTTTTTTTAGTTGCTTGATTGTTGTTGTGACTGTATTTTCTTTGTTTCTTTTATTATCTGGGTCTCCAATTATCGACTAGAGTTTGCACACCATGCACCCTTCTTTTATGTTTATGCTTGTAGACAAATTAGTAACTTTGTTGTGTATTTGCATTTATTAGCTTAGCATGAAATTTTTTGTTGTTCAAGTATGCCTAACATGGAAGGGTGGAACAACATCATGGGGTGAATGAGTAGTCAACTGTAAGTTTGCGCTTGTTTTGTTATAGAATTTTATTTCTAGAGGGTAAGTATTGTTTTGTATTATAAGCTTGATGGAATGTGATAGGCTAACACTAAGCTTGAGACTATCTCTTACATCGTCTGTGCTTAAAATGAAGCTCTTGGTGTTGAAATATCTAATTATCCATGTTGAATTTTTTTTCTAGATGTTTGATTGTGTTCGGGGCTGAATTTTCTTTGTTTCTTCTATTATCCATGTCTCTAGTTATCTACTAGAGTTTGCACTCTGTGCATCCTTCTTGTCAATTTATATAATGAATATGTTTGTTCTCCTATGCTTATATTTGATAGAGGCTAAGATAAAAGTAAGAACCACAAGTTTAGTATAAGAGCAAGCAAATGCTATTCATTTAGGGTTTAATGAGATAATCCCAAGGGAAAAGCAACCAAATAAAGTTAACTTATCACGATAAAATCCAAAACCTATTAAAGACTAAATGATGCAAAGAATATAAAAAAGCATCAACGTATAAGTTTTGAATGAGTGACAATATTTTTTATGAATTTTATTGTTCTTTCAATTTTTTGACTTGTTTTTTTGAAAATATTTTAGGGTAAAAATGAGTTAATTTCCCTCTCTTTAAAATGCTTATGTTACAGAATTTTATAAAAGACTTTAAGTAGTAAGCTTGAAAAGAGAAGACAATTTTTGTGAAAACTTTTCATAGAATGTGAAAGTAAAAAAACTTCACTAGGGGATTTTTTAATTTTGAAAAAATAAACTTCATCATCTAGATGGGTAACTTACCTTGTGGTTTTGTATTTCTTTGTCATCATGATAGTTTAGATAAAATTGTCTTATAATCAAATACAATTCTTCCTAATATAGGTTGAATTATGTTGCATGGTTGTCATACTGGTATTCATTTGAATTCTAGTGATTGAATGATAACATATAGTGATGGTTTAAAGTCCACCAACTCTAGATTAACTTTGGCTCAATTTCTTAGCACTAGTTGTAAGTCTAGCTGATGTAGTCAAGCTTTTTAAATATGAAGGTTTTAAGTCTTCATGTGAGGATGCAATACCGTTAGATAGAGACTCAAACAAGGCAAACAATATAGATCACCAAATGTATGTTTTTATAGAAAATTGGGACAAGTTTAGGCCCAAAAGAATGTCTAAATATGTTAAACCAAGTTAACACCTTAAAAACATGATAGCAAGAGATCCAACTATTGAATAGAGTGTAAATATTTCCATGTGATTCTACATGCAATGTTATTACCAAAAGTCACAATATTGCTTATTAGACCATTGGATCTTTTAGAATCAAGTTTTAAGCCTGAATGCTTTCATTTAGGCCAATTTTGTTGTTTTTCCTCGATTTGTTTTTTTTTTTAAATATGTTTTAATTTAAAATTTTATTTAATTTTCTTTATGCTTTTGGATTTCCATTTGTATTTTAGTAGATGTAGGGTTTTTTTAGCCTATTTAAAGGTCTTGTAAGCCTTTTAAGGAGGCAATCACCAAAAAAATTATCTTCAGAGAATAACATTATAAATTTAAGGTTTTACTTTAAACCTGTTTTACTCACTAAATTGTTTGTGTTTCTTATGTTTATTTTTATTGTCTTATTAGCTTTCATCTACATCATTTGATATTGAATTCTAATGATCCTAAGTTTGCTTCTTGTTATGTGTTGCATTCTCGTGGATTTTTGTTTGTTGGTCGTGTACTACAAATAAGCATGGTAGAAAGAGGTCATGAAACAGGGTGTGGTTAAAAACATGGTAAGGAGGTTCCCTTTTAAGAGCGAAACATCAAAGACCTTGTCGTAACAAACATGCACGGATAGATCACATATTTAACTCGTAGGTTAGATGCGAGGGACCATGAGAATAAACATGTTGTAGAATTAGCAGAGGAAATAGCCTCTTGATTACAAGGAAAATATATTTTGGTATTTTTGGTTTCATATTAAAATGCATGAATTTATAGGAACTTTACAAACAAAGGAGTTTATTGATTTGTTTAGCACAAGGGGGTGCATGAACAAGTGTGTGCAATGTTTATTGTAATGAAATTAAAAGATCAAACTTCTATATGGTACGAATAGTTAAAGAGGATGTGAGAGTAACAAGGAAAGCCAAAAATTAATGATTGGGACAAGATAAAGAAAAATATGACGAATCACTTCCTTTTATTTGGTGACACTCATACCCTATATCAGAGCCTTCACATATTGAAACACAAGGGTAAGTTTTGAATGAATACACTAATTATTTTTACCAACTAGTAGCTAGGAATTATTTGGCAAAGATGAAAAAAAAATAGTGGCAAGGTTTGTAATACCCCCTACATAAACAAATGTCGTCACACATTAACTAGTGAAACACCACTATAATAACATGATTTTTTTTTATCCTAGTGAATACATATCCGCTCTTTACCTTGGCCATAACCCACCATCAAATTAGAAGAAAATCAATTCAAATAGAATAATACCATGTAAGATCAATAAACTAAATCAACATCACAATCTAAAATAGAAAGGCAACCATAAAATCTTGTATTTATTGTATAAACTTGATATCATTATCATCGTTATAGCTTCATAATAAGAAGAATAATATGAAACCTTAATAGTTCTATGATTTATTTGGTATAATATTTCTAGGTTATCAAAAAACATTAGTACAATCCTTTAAGGTTATCAAAAAAAATAAGCTTGGAAATCCTACAGCTAAATAAAAACATTTGGGAAATCCAAAAGTAGCCCCAATCATAAAAGCCTTCATTATAAAACCCCTTTCAATCACCCTTTTAAGGTCTAATAATAATCATCAAGTAATCGTAGTCAATCCACATCCATGCTTAAGATGTATACCCAACATCTTTATGGTCTTTGCTTATGCAACTAACTATTATTCAAAAACTACCTTAACACCTGAGTTGGTACAACAAAATTGAAATTAAGCCCTCATTTTTATGGTAGAGTTAAAGCAACCATTAAAAGTTTTACTCCTGTGAGTGACTCTTATGCATAAAATATCTATAAAAATTGTTTTTCTAGGAACCTTAATCCTAGCCCTACTCATGTGTTTGGCTTCCATGAATACAACGATGCCTCTTTTGCATCACCCAAAGTCTTATATCAAATTCACTCTTTTTAATCAAGAATATACTTCTCAATACTACATTAACAATTTAAACACTTTTACTCATTAACACACATGCTCTTTCATTGTAATACATCAAACTTAAGGTTTCTAACTTCTATTGTTTCAATATAAGCAATATTATCATGTAAGCTTATTTCATGCATACTCAAATATTATATTTTTCTTTTCCACATAAATAATCATCACCATCCTTAAACAATCCAAAAGAATAAAAGAAAATCAAGAAAAGACCAAAACACAATCAAACTATAACAAAATGGTAGCCAAAAAAGTCACTCAAATTGATCTAATCATTTCTCAAAATGGATAGTACGGTTTTATTGATGGATAATTTCCCTCTTTAGCAGAAATATTCACCCTTGCAACAATTTTTTTGAGTTTTACCTTCAAAATCAATCCACGCATCATACATGTTACATACGTAACTCACCAAAAGATGATTTCTTTAACAATATACACTCAAATACTACAAATTCCAACATTTAAGAATTCAATAAACTCATCCTTTGTTCTTAGATTTTTGGCCATAAACTAATTTTATCACATTTTTTTTATCTTTATACCACCATAACATGCATTACTACTTGGTGCTCTATTCCATACTAGAAGTATTTGGAGACTAGTGGATGCCAATGGAGCATTTGAAATTTATATCAGCTGCCTGTTGTTTTTTTATGACCAAATTGTTCTAGAATGTTAATGCTTATGTCCTTTTTTCTTCATTTAAATTGATGGCGTTACTTGTTTGGTGGATTGTTTTTTATGCGATACCCTTTATATATGTTATGTTCCATGAAGGTTTTTTATGTCCTTTTCAGGGTTGTTACGTGATTTTACCTTTAGAAAATTCTTATCAATTTGGTGAACTTTTTGCTTTGTGGTGTCTTTGTAGTTTGGCTAAGCTTCTGAAGTGGTTTGTTATGTAATGATAGCTGAATAGGGTCTTGGTTTATGTTGAGATTGTTCTGGATTGGAAAGGATGATAGTAGCATGGTGGTCAATCCAATTTGTTAAATCATCTATGCAAATGTGCGCAGTCATGTGATGGTAATATGCCTCTTGGAATCTGTTAACTATCTCTTACATCGTTTGTGTTAGAAACAAAGTTATTGAAATTTCTAATTTTCTATGGCTTTTGCTCCTTATGAACTATTTTGTATGATGGTCTTAATGCAATATGATTGGTTGCAGTGAGCTTGAGATTATCTATTGCATTATTCGTGTTGAGAATGAAGTTGTAATTTCTACTCGTCAATGTTGTTGCTCCTTATGAATTGCTTTGTATGATTGGTTATAGTGAGCTTGGATTTTGGTTCTTCATTTCAGATTATAGTAATGTTACCAATTATTTGTCCACGTGTGATTCTAAAGCGAGCTAGAAGTTTTTCAACCTTTTGTCTGTTAGAGATTATCAAAAAGCATGATTCTTTTTATTGATGATTCTTGAATTGTTCTGTATGATGGTCTTGCTGGAATGTGATAGGCTGATAGTGAGCTTGAGACTATCTCTTGCATCGTCTATGCTTAAATTGAAGTTGTTGGTGTTAAAATATTTAATCATCCATGTTTTATTTTTTTTTGCAAATGTTTGATTGTGTTCAGGGCTGTATTTCTTTGTTTCTTCTATTATCTATGTCTCTGGTTGTCTACTAGAGTTTGCACTCTACCCACCCTTCTTTTTGTGTGTGCTTGTACACAAAACATTTCTTCCCTGTTGTTTATTGTTTTTATTTACATTGGGTTCATTTAGTCTAGTGGAGACATAAAGACTGAATCTTTCAATTGGCAATTCATCAGAGATAAACATTTGTACTCTTGAGGCTTTGTTTAAACTTTGTAGCTTTTAAGTGTAAAATTTAAGCTTGAAAAAATTGACATAAAGACTGTATTTGCTTACTCAATGTTTTTTATTTAACTTTAGTTTTTTTGTTAGGCCCTCTTTTATTCTAGTTTTTTTATTTTGATCTCATGTCGCAAGTGGAGGGTTATTCGAGTTACCTCAAGTTGCTCAATTTTTTTTTTATGACTGTAATTACTTTTTTCAACTTGACATTTTAAATTAAATTAATTTAAGCTTTGTCATTTTTTCGCTTATATTTCTTTTTTGTTATTTCAAGAGCGGTTTGGACAAGCTAACCTAAGTCAACGTGTATTTTTTTTGCATTTGTTTTTCAATTTATCTTGGATTGTTTTTTTAGGTTCTTATTTTGGAAGTCTAATTTTGTCATCTTGATCTCATGTTGTGAGTGGTGGGCTAGTCGAGTTAACCTGAATTTTTTTCATGGATTTTTTCATGATTTTTTTTTATTTCTTCATTTTGCATAAGTTATTTGCCCTAGACCTTTGTTATTTTTGACTTTTTTTTCTGTCTGGTTATTCCAAGAGCGGATTGATAAAGGTAACCTAGGTTAGCTCATGTTTTTTTTTATGTTTTTTACTGAACTTTGGTTTCTTTTACTAGGTCTTTTCAAAAAACAAAATTATCCCTATCTCATATTATGGGTTGTGGATTCGTCAAGTTACCTCGAGTTGAGTCGAGTTTTTTCTCTTCAATATTACATTTTTTAATTTTTGTATTTTCATCTTTGACATTAGGTTTTTAGGCCTTGAACATTACATTTTTCTTACTTTTTATTTTGCAGTTTATTTCAGTCTTATATCTCAAGTCATGTTATAGTTAATTTAACCTACATTATCTTGAATTATCATCACTGAATATTTTACATGGATGCATGTGATGGGTCAAAATGACAGGGTATGATTTTGAGATTGATAGGCGCAACTTTGATTGGTTTTCTTGGTCTAGCTTCAATGTTTGTCATAGCAGAAGCAAGACTTAAACAAGAAGTTTCAAGTACTGAGCATGAGATCAGTCTGAAACTTGAACCTGGTCTTTTTGTGAAACTATAGAGTTTCTTGTGGAGAAAAGAAGAATCTAGTGGATATACAAATGTTTGGCGAGTGAGTCCACTATTGTTATATTTGACCTCGTACGTGGTTTTATCGATTCTCATGCGTGGTTCTTCCTTCATTTTCTTATGTGCTGCTGCTTATAAATCTAGGAAAACAGTGTCAGGATTTAATCTTGGCCTAATGCAACTTTTTTGTCTTTCTTGAGCTTATCATTCTCCTATTGTGATAAAACAGTTTTGTGGCATCAATCTGATATGTCTTGTGAGGATGATTTGTGACAATGGATTCATAGGACATGAAATTTGGCTAGAGAATTGTGGTGGGAAACATAATCGGATTCCTTTGAGCAGCATTTGGGAGTGTGGAAGGTGTTCGTGGCGGTGGCATCTTTGTTCCCTGCTTACCTTGGTTATTGGGTTTGATACAAAATCATCTACTGTTATATCAACATGTAAGAGTAATTGATCCATCTTTTAGGGCCATTATTCCATTTTTGTTAATTTTCTCTACGGAAGATGCTTAATTAGGAGGTCAAATGAAGGCTCATCTCTCCAAAAGCCTTTGACATGGTTCAAATTTTTTATCAACAAAAGCTTCTAGTTGTAGAAGTTTGAATTTGTTTGGATAGTTATGATTATAGGTGCAGGAGCTTCAACAGTATACAACAATTTAAAGCTTAGGCATCCTACAACGGATTTGCTCATCATTGACTAAATTGCCAAGGTCCTTACTTTCTCCCAGTTTATCTTGATTAAATTGCCATCGACAATGAGCTAGAGTGATGATGAAACTTCATAATTATACAACAACTTCTTCTGTGGCATATTGGGTGCAAAACTTCTTGCAGGTACCCAAACTGTTTCCTTGCTTATATTGTTTTTGTGGTGTGTTCGCTGGTATAGTTGGTGGTTTATTAATCATCATTTGAGCACCTAAACTAGAATTACATGCTATATTAGCATTAGAAACCAGTTTCTTTCAGAATTCATTGTCTTTAATTTTCCAACACAGATCTATACTTCGTTGTTTCCTTCTTAGGGCAATCTGTTGTGAGAAAGCTAATTGATTTACTAGGAAGAGCATCACTCATCATCTTCATCCTGTCCTTCACAATTTCTGTGAGCGCAATATCAATAGGTATGTGCTCTCACAACACAGCTTTTCACAGATTGATAATAGAAATGGATTTCTTGGTGGACTTTTCTTTACCCTTTTTCCTTTCAATAATAATGGTTTGTTTTCCTCTCCAAACAGGTGGAGTCGGTATAGCAAAAACGAAGTGATTTGCCCGCGCAGCGCGCGGGCTTTTTTCTATGTAAGAAACTAATTGATTTTTTGTGTGTTATAATTAGTTATTTTAATATTTAATTAGTAAATCTGTAATCGATAGAATCTGTTATAAATAGGTTTTTTTCCTCCTAAAAGTGATTGAATGTTGCTACTGTTAAACTGTTTTGATAATTATTTAATCGATAGATTGTACAATTGGAATTGAAAAAATTATGGGATTATTGTGTATGTTTTTATTTGTTTCATGAATTTTTTTATTAGCAAATAGTAAAATTATAACCGTTGAATTGCAGCACAGATGAGTGATTTGTTTTATGCAACAAACAATTTGATTGATGTTTTGTTTTAATTACTTTGGTAATAATTTAATTGGTAGATACCAAAATCACAATTAATCAAATTGACCAAATATATATTACTTGTTGCCTGCAATATATTAATTGTTTGTTGGGCATGTTTTAACTATTTGCCGAATAATTTATTTGACAGATAGCAAAAATGTAACTGCTAAAATTTATCAAAGATGATTTTTTCAGATTTTTTCTTCATTTATTATATTAAAAAATTTAGAACACCAAGATTAAATTAATGCGAGATTTTTATAGAAAAGTCAGTTCAAATTTTATATATATATTTTAAGACATTAATATGAAAAAATATCATAATATATAATTACCCTCTCCTATTTTTTAAGAAAAAGTCCAAAAAATAATATATATAAAAATTTAGGACCATTAACAGTTTTGTTGTGTTAAAAAAATTCGTGCCGAATGTGGCGAAATGCAGGGCAATTTTTTAATTTATTATTGACCAATGAATTTTTGTTACAATTATTATAGTTGTCATTATAAATATTATTATACATAATTAATATTGGTCATACTATCGATAACACGATCATTGTTGTTTAAATTTTTTTTTATTTGTTAAGATTTATTCCTCGTATTCTTATATTAAAAATATTTTAGAATAATGCTAGTAAATTATCATTTGTTGAAAATAATAAACAGGTCATTTATTTTTATATGGGGGTAAATTTGTATTTAGCTATTTAAAAAAATATGTGCAATAACGTTAATGCCCTCGGCAGTTCCTGTGTATTTTTGTCCTATTCATGGATTTTATAGTTATTTTACTGTGCAAAAATACGGGTAAAATACAAAACTACACACAAACAATCTACTAATGCCAACCGATCCCATAGAAAATTCAAAAATACCCCTGAACCCAAGGCAAGGGCTGAGGTATACCGAGGGGTGAAATCGTTAATACATTGTTGTAATCCACAGTGTTTTGTGAGTGTGTGCACAGTGTTTGAGCGAGCTGTTTTAGCTTTTTTCTTAAAATAATAGTCGTGGTGCGCGTAAGTTGGCCCGGATACCCCGATTATAGAAAAAAATATAAGTGGAAAAAAATAGGTGAAAATGTAAAAAAAAATTGGTCCTGGGATTATTCGCGGCGCGTGTAAGCTAGCCCGGACACCCCAGTTATAAAAAAAAATGTAAATGTGCGAAAAAATCATGGTGCGTGTAAGCTGACCTGGATACCCTGGTTATAAGAAAAAAATGTATAAGTGCCAAAACAAACAGGAAAAAAATATTTTTAAAAAAATGGGTCCGGAGATTAGTTGTTGCGTGCGTAAGCTGGCCCAGACACCTCGGTAATAATAAAACAAATAAAAAAAGGAAGTTCGATTATAAAAAAAAAATGCAAGGGGAAAACACCTTTTTCAAATAGTAATGAGAAAAAAATCAATTTTCCCTTTTTTTTATGGCTCATATATTTTTTATTTGTAGATAATTTGACTCAATTTTTCCACATGTTTTATCTATGTGTAACTTTATATATTTTTTATTCACGTGATATTAAATCTGAAATATCATACATAAAAAGCTGCAAAACTTCATTTTTAACAAAATCAACATTGATTAATGAATAATATTGATTATTATTATCATTGTTATTATCATGATTGTTAAAATATGACAATTATTATAGTTGTTATTATAACAATTATTGTAAATAATTATTATTTTAATCATTACTGATAATATTATCGCTGCTACTATCATTATCCTTATAAAAGAAATTCAATATTTGTTTTAAGATTTATTCTTCATATTATTATATTTGAAGTGTTTCAGAACAGTAAGATTAAATTAATTTGAGTTTTGTTTTTTTAAAAAAACTTAGTTCATTTCTATACATATATATTTTAAGGTGTTAATATTTAACAAATATAAAAAAATTATTATTTTTAAGAGTAAATGATGTGAACCTCGTGATCACGTGGTCACGCAACCCACACGAAGAATGAGATTTGATCCTAGAAAGCCGAAATAGGTCTGATAGGAGTGTGACACAATGGAAACCTGCCCCAAGGCGCCAGCACTATTGGAAGGAATAAAATGACGTCACGAAGCGAGTTAATCTTCATTAAGTCAAATTCAGTTCGTTCAAGAACTGAAGAATGCAAGAATCAAGGGTTCACTAAGGTAGTGTTTCTGCGGCAAAAATGAATCTCGAAAAACAACCTCAAGAAATCAATATTAGAATAAGCTCAAATTTGACCTATGATCTCATCTCAACCCCAATAGAAAAAATATGAGTTTTCAATTGATTCTGATGTGGGTTGCTTATGTTTCCCAGAGTAGTGTTTTCTGCGGCAAGATTTCAATGATTCTTCAAATTTCAACTAATGCCTCTATCTCTCTTTCTTTTCCTTTCTTTTCTGTTTTTTTTAATATACGAAAATGAAGAGACAGATAACGATGAAATATAACCTCTTTTTTTATTAGATGATGCCGACACGAAGAACAAGGAGATGAACACAAACACTAGAAAACTTTAAGGAATACTAACAAAAAAACACGAAAATAACATAATGATATGACCTTGTTTCGGAGCCTAGCTCAGATACCACCTAATGCAAACCTCGTGATCACGTGGTCACGCAACCCACACGAAGAATGAGATTTGATCCTTTATGGAGATTGTACGTTTGCATGGCATTCCTAAGAGTATTGGTCACGCAACCCAGTCGTAATGTTGTGGATACTATTTCTACTCTGTCTGTGAATGAGAGTTTTGTGGAAGAAACCAGTGTTCCTGTCACCCATTTGGAGCCATTGGATGCGAGAGCGCTGTTTGAAGTAAGACTTTTCATCTCTCAGAAGGGCAGCATAATCCTGAGCCCTATCTCTCTCTATATTGCGAAGTTGAGCATTTAAGGGGTCGCCATCCTGATTAACCTGAGCGATATCCCAGTCTCTTTTTGCCTGACGAACTCTATCACTGATGTTGAGCGAGTTGGCGAAGTGCATGGATTGAAGATTGGCTTTTAAGACCCTCAACTTTGTAGTAAGCTGAAACCAAGGATCCACACGCACAGGTGTTTGCCAAGCCCTTTTGACCCGGTCCAAAAAATCAGGCCTATCAATCCACAACTTTAAAAATTTGAACCCACTAAAACGACTATTGGGCGCCATCATGGAGAGAGACGTGATCATAGCACTATGATCAGAAGTAGTTCTGGGCTAGAACGTAGTCTTGATTCTTGGCCACTGTTGCAAAGCTAATTGATTCATGAAAACCCAATCAAGCTTCTTCTGAATGGTCCCATCCCCTTGACGCCCATTATGCCATGTGAAGCATATCCCGTCATAAGGGACTTGAATCAAGCTAGCTCTATGAATGCAATTTGGGAATTCATTTTTGTGCTCAGGCTAAGCAACGTCTCCTCCCACCCTGTCATTAGGAACCATGATGGCGTTAAAATCACCCAACACAAGCCAAGGGGTAGACGTGCAAGCTTGGGCTTCAGCTTCCAAGTAGTTCCAAAGGGGCCTTCGATCCGTTGGAGAATTAAGAGCATAAACAAAAGTTACCCGCAACCTTGATGCACAGGCTATAGAGCTTACTTCTACCGTGAGCCATTGATGAAGGTAGTTGACCATGGTCACGTGAACTTTGTAGGGATTCCATCCCACAATAATGCGGCAGGTATTGGACCCCTGAGAATTGGAAAGAAAATGCCAGTGAGGCATTTTCAAGAGAGTACCGATGTGAGGTAAATTAGAAGCCTGAAGCTTCGTTTCAAGAATGCCGATGATATCTAGGTTATTTTTGGTAGTCCACTGTAGGACAAAATTTTTCTTCTGGAAGCCATTGAGGCCCCGTGTATTCCATCCTCCCAAACTAATCATAAAATGGGGAGTTATTGAAATGGGAGGGGGATTAGATCCCTCCCCTACGCTTCCTGCTACCCCTCTTCTTCTTCACTTGAGGGGAGCTACTAGAGTTGGCCTTGTTGGATTCTGTTGCTGGGTTGCATATTGGAGACTGAATGTGTATGGTTGTGTTTGGAATATTAGGAGGAGGGGGAATGGGAGATGCAGGAGGGCTACTATGAAGCTGTGCCATTCTATTTTCAAGACATAGAGGAAGATGCATGTCCTCAGCTCTTTCAATAGCTTGAACTGAAGTCCTTGTTTCCTCATTGTTATGGTCCTCTGCCTGGCAAATAAGAAGCATGTCAGGAGAGGGGGCTTGCATGGCTTGGAGAGGTGTGGGATTGAGGGTTTCCCTTGTGTTTAGAGTGCAGATGGTGAGCTGGGTTGAAGGAGCGTGTTGTGATGGGACTAAGGTGGCAGGTGGAGATGTGGCCTTTTGGGTGACCGGGTTACTATTTTGTTGGTATGTGGGAGATGTGACCGGGAGTTGAGAAGGTTGGGCTGATTTTAGTTGGGAAGTAACCAGAGGAGATTTGGTTTGGGGGTGATGGGTGACCGAGTTATTTGTTTGATGGTTTATGGGAGATGTGACTGGGGGACTGCTGGTTTGAGTTTGGATGTTGGGGGATGTGACAGAAAGGGCTGTTTTGTCTGGTGTGGTCAGGGTTTGTTGTTCATGTTGCATGGGAGTGGCCTGGCCCATAGTTGGAGTGGGGATTGGGTCATTACCCAAAATAGGATCTGCTGGCTCAGGACCTGTTGGCGCAGGAATTGGGCACGCGTGACCAAAAACTTTGCAGGTGGCACATCGATTGGGCTTCCACTCGTAGGTGACTTCCACAGTGGCCGACACCGGAGATAAGGGGGTATCGATTTCAAATTTGTGAACATATGGCAACGATGCATCAATCTCAACGCAAATCCTTGCATATTCCAGTCTGGTCCCTTTGAAAGTTTGTTCATCGCAGGAGAGTGGCGTACCCACCATACTCGCCGCTAAACTGAGCCCTTGCTTGGACCATAGGGGGAAAGGTAGTCCATGCAGACGAACCCACAAGGGTAAAGTGGAGATGCTATTCTTATCAAAAATGAAATGAGGGTGCCACTTCTGGAGGATGATGTTTTCCCCCCCAAAAAGCCATGGGCCCATTTCAATGACTGGTTGCACCTGTTCTTCTAAACTGAACTGAAAGATGGAGAACCCGTTAGCCATAGAGATAACTTTTTGCAGACCGTGCTGCTTCCAAACTCTCATGGAAATAGTTTGCAGGGCATGATGAGGCATGCGCAGCCCAGGAAGAAGCCCACCATTGATCTGTTCCATTGTTCACTGGTTTCCAGAAGCATCTCTTCTGTGAAGCGAAGACGATGCCCGTCAGGAGCCTTGGTAGAGGTTCCAAAGTGAACCTTGCTGCTGCATTAGTTATCCTTACCTTTTCAGCCCAGGAACCAGAAGATGATGGTTGGGGTTTTTTGGGTGGGTTGTTGTGAGGTTTTTTGGTGTTGGTTGGCATGGTTGATTTCTGTGAAGGTGGTGGTGGTTTGTTGACAGATGGTTGGGGGGCGATGGTGGTGGGGATGTGCGTTGTTTCATTGTGCTGAGTGGTAGTGCCTGAGGTTGACGAAGATGGGATGCTCGGGAATGCATTAAGCTGCAATGGGGTGTTGAAGCAGACCGGAGGGAGAGTGGCGACGTGGTGTGAGGTTGCCATGGGAGCAACGTCTTCAACGTCGATGGTTATCCCTCACCAGTTCCAATGGATGTTAGAAACTGGTAGCAGTATGCAGGAAAACGAAAGCGGTCAGACGTGAGGAATGGTGTTTTTGTTGAGAGCATCTCTCTCTCTAAACATGACTACGCCTCTAATAGAGAGTTGAAAATTCTAGTATATGATATCCAAATAAGCACAAATATAATATATCATGCGATATCAACCCCAAGACATAGAATGTAAAGTTTCAATTGATTCCAAAGTGTTTGTCTAAGGGTTCACTAAGGTAGTGTTTCTGCGGCAGAAATGAATCTCGAAAAACAACCTCAAGAAATCAATATTAGAATAAGCTCAAATTTGACCTATGATCTCATCTCAACCCCAATAGAAAAAATATGAGTTTTCAATTGATTCTGATGTGGGTTGCTTATGTTTCCCCAGAGTAGTGTTTTCTGCGACATGATTTCAATGATTCTTCAAATTTCAACTAATGCCTCTATCTCTCTTTCTTTTCCTTTCTTTTCTGTTTTTTTAATATACAAAAATGAAGAGACAGATAACGATGAAATATAACCTCTTTTTTTATTAGATGATGCCGACACGAAGAACAAGGAGATGAACACAAACACTAGAAAACTTTAAGGAATAGTAAAAAAAACACGAAAATAACATAATGATATGACCTTGTTTCAGAGCCTAGCTCTGATACCACCTAATGCAAATCTCGTGATCACGTGGTCACGCAACCCACACGAAGAATGAGATTTGATCCTAGAAAGCCGAAATAGGTCTGATAGGAGTGTGACACAATGGAAACCTGCCCCAAGACACCAACACTATTGGAAGGAATAGAATGACGCCACGAAGCGAGTTAATCTTCGATAAGTCAAATTCAGTTCGTTCAAGAACTAAAGAATGCAAGAATCAATCTCACACATAAACTGAAAAGTTCAGAATTAAGTTTCATCAATGGCTGCCGAAATTAGGGTTACATGAGTTTAAATAGTTCTTAAAAAGTAACCCTAATGGACCCTTTATGTGGACTTAAATGAGGTCCCCTCAAAACTGGCCCAAAATCCTAAATTGAAAAGCCCATGACTTAATCCAAGCAAGCCTTGGATCCTAGCTGAAAAAAAAAGTCTTAATTAAGCCCATACAAGCCTTGGGCTGTAGCTAACAAAATTAAATAAAGCCCATAAGGCTTTTCTTTTATAGTCTTCCCTCAAGCCCATTAATCCCATGTTGTAGTAGGATTCTTCTGGCTCATTTGCTGTCCTCACTTCATGGCCCAAATAAGGTTGTATTAGACCCCTCCTGCACATGGATAAGATGTACTAGGGTCTCCTCTTGATACTCCAATGGTCCTTGCAATTCTGACCTGGTTGAAACCTTCAAAACCAATGCATTCATTGCCTCTTTCAATGCCTTTGTCTTAGACCGCGTCATTGGACCATTTGGAGCATGTAATGGGTCCTTGCTGGTGTTTTTGGGCTAGTCCGCATCAGTAAAAGCCTTAAAAATAATCATTATCATTATTTTAAATGTATTTTCCATAATAAAATAAATATATAAAAACTAATATACAATTATTATTATTATTATTATTATTATAGTAAATAATTTTGCTATAGTAATAATTAAAAGTTTTGTAGGCTGATTATTCCACCAGATATACAGCATCATAAAAAAATCTAAGACCATCAATATTTGTTTGGATGTTATAAAATTTGTTTATGGCTAGAGCAAAGTGGAGGGCAAGTGACTTGTGTAGTTTTTTTTATTGTAGATAAATTGGGTCAATTTTTCCACTCGTTTCGTCTACGTGTGATATCATATATTTTTTATTTATGTGATATTAGATTTGAAATATATTACATAAAAAATTCATAAAAGTCAACATTTAAGAAAAATAACATCAATTGATGAATTATTTTGATTATTATTGTCATTGTTATTATCATTGTAGCGACGATGATTTTTCTACGCGCTTCGCGCCCCGCTATCTCCCTTTGATTTGAGGGAGACAGCAGCGCACGGTGAAAATGGGGTTGTTTATAGCTGTAAAATTTACAACTATAATTATTAGGAGTTGCCACCTAGTATTACGGTCACTAGGAAACCTATTGGTCTGCGAGAGTCTTGGGTAAGGGGACTTGTTGTGCAAGGGGAAGACGCATCACCCCCAGTGCACCCTACCTAAGGTAAGCTGTATTGTTGTTTGATTTTTTTTCTAAGTTAAAATTTTTACACTGTATTTTCAAAAAAAACATTTTTTTTTGTGTCTGCGGGTGTACTTTACAATGTAATTTTACACCGCAGTTATAAGTTTTTTTATCTACGGATGTACTTTACAATGTAATTTTACACCATGGTAAAAATCTTTTTTTATCTACGGGTGTATTTTACAATGTAATTTTACACTGTTGTAAAAATGTTTTATCCGCGGGTGTACTTTACAATGTAAATTTACACCCTGATAGATGAACAAAAATATTTATAATTATTTTTGATATTTTGGCAAAATTCCAACGTATAATCATAAACCGGTTACGATATCCAATTTTCGTTTCAAAATATGAGAAAGATGGAACATAATTTTTACGAAAAATATGTATGGAAAAATCATGGAATTTGGCCGTATGCACAAAAAACAAATATATTTTTTATATTTTTGAATTTTTTGTAATAATAATAGTAGTAAAAAAAATATTTTTTTTTTGTCAATTTGTATTTTTTTTTTTGGGCTGGGCTGTCAGCCACAGTGGGCTGACAGCCCACCCTGAGTGGGCTGGGCTTCCAGCCCGTGAGGGCTGGAAGCCTAAAGGATATGGGCTGGAAGCCCAACTTTTTCGGGCTTGGGACGGTCTAAAACTTGCGGACTGGGCTCCAATACAGGTGGGCTGGAAGCCCACCTAGACTGAGCACAAGGGCCGGGCACAAAGCCCGGCCCACCTCCCTCATCCCTGGCCCGCAAGAACAGCGGGACGTGAATCACGTCCCGCTGCATGCAAACCAGGGAAGAAGATGATGAGCAGTAGTTTTTCGACTTTGACGAGAGGTGTACCTGTTAGTGTCTGGCATGGAGGGGGAAGTTTCTATCGATAAAGGGATGATGCACGGTGGTCGGAGACGGTGGCTGGAGTTGCTGACCGAGAGGGAGAGGGAGAGAGCTTGACTGGTTTTTTAGAGAGAGAGAGCGGGGCCTGCAGACCGAGAGAGAGGGAAGAAGAAGAACTGTTTTTTTCTTCATGTTTTATGTGTTTTTTCTTCAGTTTTCTCTCAGTTTTTCTCCTCTCTGCGTAAAACTCATTCTCTTCTTTTTTCTTCTTTTTTGCGTTTTTTTCTCCCCTTTTCTTTCCCTTTCTTTTCCTTTTCTTTTTCAGTTTCTTTTTCTCCCCCTTTCTCTCTGCATGATGTGAATTGAATTTATAGGCAGAGCACATGCAATTTGCATGTAGTGCTGTGGCCTCTGCATTTTTGCAGAGGGCTATGGACGGCCACTGCAACGTCCTTCGTCCCTTGCTGCAGAGGGCTGTGGGTTGAGGGAATGTTGCAGGGTCGTTCCTGCATTGTGCCTCTGCGTTTTTGCAAAGAGTTGAGGGAATGTTTCCTGCACTATGGCCTCTGCCTTTTTGCAGAGGGAGGGAATGTTGCAGCGTCGCCTTCCTGCACTGTTCAGGTGTCGGAACAGTGCAGGGACATGTAAAATTGGTGTGAGAAAAATACAATTTGGTCCCTCAATATTTAATTGGTTCAATTGCACCCCCGATTAGTTTTAAACTTTTAATTTTATGTAATCGTATCCCCGTCAAAATTTCAACAGCAACCTTAAATGTGCGCGCCCTCTTTTATTTTGGTCTCTGGTTTCTGATTGCGCGATTTAACCCTCAATTGACTGTTAAATTCTCAATTCGTTCAATTTGGCCCCTGATTTCGCATTATTGACTTAAAAATTCAAATCGGTCTCCGAAAATTCCATTCTCATCAATTGAGCCCGAATTAAATTCAAGAAATTGATTTCTCATTGACTAAGCCCTTAATAAAATTAATTTGACCAATTTAAAGTATAATTAAGTCCTTGCACTTAATTAAATCCTTCAATTGGACCTTAAATTAATTCCCGATCATAATTAAACTTTACATTTGTCGACGATTAAATCGAATCAACCCATAAAAAATATAATTATGTCGTTTAACTTAGTTTTTACACAGATTCATCCAACGATAAATTCTTTTTTCCTTAAATCTGTATTTTTCTCTATTTTAGGAACCAAAAAGATACGATTGGACTCGCGAAAACAACCAAAATTTCCACATTGATTTTTCTACCCACGCCGACTCCTTTTATTTTATTTTTGTCCTTTTATTTTATTTTTGTCATTTTTATTTTATTTTGGGGAGTAATCCAAAAATTGGGTTATGACAATCATTATTGTTAAATTGTCACAATTATTATAGTTGTCATTATAACTATTATTATAAATATTTAATATTCTAATTACTATTGGTCATACTATTCTTGACACCATCATTATTGTTAGAAAAAGAAATTAATTTTTTTTTATAAGATTTATTTCTCATATTATTATATTAAAAGTATTTTAGAACACTAACATTAAATTAATTTGATTTTTTTTTAAATACTTAGGTCATTATATATATATTGAATGTCTTATTTGTAATAATTAGAAATTTTAACACCTAAAAATATTAACAAAAAAGCAATTAAAAAAAATGACGAATCAAAAATAAATATTATTAGATTTAAAAAAATTATTTGACTTGAACAATAAATAAAAAAATACAAAAAAAAGAGGGAAAAATAATAAATATCAATTTTCAAATGATTACCAACACAAATTCAAATTTAAGCATTAAATTAAAAAAAAACTTATCAACAGAGGAAATATTAAAAATTAAAAACAAAAACTAAGAGCATGTATATATAAGCATGGACAAAAATAGAAACCATTTCAAATATATATATATATATATATATAATAAATGAATTAAAATAAAATCAAACATTAAAAATATAACCACCTAAATGAAAAATATATATAACAAACATATATATATATATATATATATATTGACATGTCTCATGCGGGACTGAAATTGCATTTATTGTCTTTTTGCAATTGGTTGAAGAAGGTTGTTATGCCTGGGCAATAAAATCAGGTTTATAACCCAAAGTCAGTCAAGTAGTGGATTCTTCGGACATGAAAGAGGATAGGGCATACTTCTTTTTTGATCGAAGGGCACGTAACCTGTCACCAATATAATTAATTGTGAAGAAAATATTGTAGCAACCATAATGTTTTATAAGAGTAATTACAATGTTTTCATGACCTGCTTTAACTTTAGGACAAAGATCTCTCTATCTCTCCTTCCCTAGCTCGGAATTTAATTATTAACAACAGAAAATAAATAAAACGAAGAAATTGAATCGATTGAGCTAGAATGGGAGAGGAATGATAGGAGTCGGGAATTATGGGCAGCAAGAGGGGATTTAATTTCTCCGTTCGTGTTATGTCTCTCGCTATTTTTACTTAGTTTTGAAAAAAAATGGGGGAAATGTGATATTTTTGGGCGGAAACGCGACTTCGGTTATGATTATGAGAAATCAAACCAGGAAGAAAATAATAACAATAATAAAATATTCATTCTTTCATCTTCTTTTATACTAGGCATGTGACACATGTTTTAACTTTTGTTGTTATTTATGGATTCATAGTATGGTTTTGGAAAGCAATGAAGAATTGTTGTCTTAAAATGCTTACCCTCCTCTATACATCATTATTGCTCACATTCATTCTAGATGATTTCATTCCCAATTGCCTTACATATATGTAGGTTGTGATGATTTCATCCTTTGAGTATTTCTAGCTTAACTTAAGCATGTTTGTTACATTTACATGAGTTTTTAAAGGTTTTAGATGGTTTGGACAACACAATCTTTTGGGAAAAAAAAACCATTTTTTTTATTGCAACCTCACTGTGAATATGCTGCAAGCATTTCATCTACTCTATTAAAAATACTCAATGCCACTATATGCTTTTGTTGTGCCTTTAAATTTTGTTTTCTCTTGGGCCTTTTACAAACCATTACTACAGTTTCTTATATATGGTGCCATTAGCCACTTCATTGGGAACGACTTAGGCCTTTCTTTCTCATGTTTTTGATGGTAACATTTGCATCATTTCTTTGTTACAGGATCATTTATTTTGAACCCTTTTTGGATGCATTGCTTAATGTGGGCAGCGACATGAGACTCCACATTTACAGAAATTAGGCAACCCTCTCTGCATTTTCACTCCTTTTCTGGTTCAACCCTTGTGGTTTTGTATGACTTGAAATTGTTGATCTCGAGATATTTTTTACTTTTTTGTTGGGTTATTGCCCATGATGTACATAAATTTTAAGCTCTTTTTCATTCCATAAACATAAATTCGCTTGAATGTTCACAAGTGCCCATTATGAAGCACATGCAACCTATCCAGTTCAAAGGTGCCACTGTGTAACACATGCAACCTATCCAGTTCAATGGTGCCCACTGTGTAGCATAGGTAACCTATTTGATTCCTTCCCTAAAAGGAATTGAGCCAACCCCTCTCATAATCCTCTTGTATTTTTGATTTACATTGATCAACTACTTAAACAACATAATTCACTTATATGATCGAATGTGCCCACTGTGTAGCACAGACAACCTACCAGTTCAAAGGTATTCTCTGTGTAGCACAAGCAACATGTCTAGTTCCTTACCTAAAAGGCATTCAACCATTTTTTTTGCTCCTTTATCTCCATATTCTTTTTAATTATGACAATTATGTATGTACAATTGCTCTTTTTTTTGCATGTAGATAAGATTTTGAGTGCTTCGTCTAAGATGTAGATTTTGTCTTCCAAGAGCATGAATTTGAACAACAATCATTAATACATAATGCTTTTGGAAGCTGCAGTCTTATAATTTTATGGTACATGTTTTTTTACTTCTTTAATGGATGTATGATATGACATTCACATGCCATTTGTTTGTGGCTCCCTCTATCCCTTTAGTTTTTGAATGGAAAATAGTATGTGCTTTTCATTTGCTTAAGGAATTAATTAACTTCACATTGCTTGGGCCGCATCCTTTCATTTTCAACTCAATGCACTGTACTAAGGTAGTGATTGTTTTTTACTGGTTCTTCTAGTTTTAGCCCTAAGCTCTTTCTCATCTACTCTTGTTTTCTTTTTAAGTCACCATTGTAGTTATTCTTTTTTAAATAGCTCTTCCAGTTTCATGTATAAGCATATACCATCATTGGCTATTCCTCATCTGCTCATGTTTTCTTCATACATTTTGTATTTGTCTATAAACCAATCCCTTGGGTTCTTATAATTAAATACATACTAGGTTCAAGAGTGCTCTTTTGGCTTTTGCTTTTTGTTAATATTTGTATTGTCCATTGCAACTTATACTTCAACTGTGCTTTGATTGTTTTATCTTCTTCTTTAAGGATTAAGTTATCTTTTTCCAAGGGCAATCAAATGATGACGGTATCCACAACTATCTAAGCACCAAATGACTTGTCCTTTCATTTTATATGATTATTATCAGATAAAGGTATTTTTGTGCAAATTTTCAAGGAGATTCTCCCAAGTGTTATAAGAAAAGAACGATCTAATAGAAGTAAGGTGTTTATTAGTTAAATAGAGTTTTATGATGTTACCATGCTATTTGTTCAGCTATTGTTTGTTCTACATTTTATTTTTAACTTGTTACAAATGTTTTTTGAGGATGAGGATTTTCCTGACAACTTACAACATGCTTCGTCATTTTGATGAAACTTATAGTTTCAACTTCTTACATCAAGTTTAAATTCCCCCCACTATGTTTTTTTATGGGTTATGATTGGTTATTTTTATTCAATTTATGAACTGATATTGATCTATTTTCATTATGGTTTCATGAATACTAGTATGGAGTTAGATTGTCAGATTGATGAAATTTTTTCTTTTTTGCATCCATCTCATGGATGAAAATTTGTGGAACTTAGTGTTTTAGTTTGTTTAATTATTTTGCAGGGCTACTCGAAGAGTTCTAAGCTATAAGGAATATTCAAGGGCTTTAGGTTTTTTTGAGTGTTTAATTCATTACCTACTCCTTTTGTTTCTTTGCTTGTATCATTTTGTCTTGCTTTAGAATTGTGAGTTTAGGATTATATCAAGCATTAAAATTTATATTTTTGAGTTTAGTATGACATCAAGTCAACAAGGAATTGTCCTTTACAAAGAGGAGTCATTTTTCTTTTCCATTATTCATGATCTATCCTTGTTGTTCCTTTCCATTAAACTTTTTTTTTAAAAACATTTTGTTTATTTTTTTTCATTTTGCATGGATGTTTCTGAACTAATGTTTGCAAGAATATTGTGCCAGATTTTTTCCAATATGCCAGAGAGTAATTGATGTATTGTCGTTCCTTGCTCATTATTGAAATCTTTATTTTTTAGGTTGTCATGCTAGGAATAATGAGTTTTGATTGAATCTTCTACCCTTGATCCTCACAAATTTGTAGGGAACTGAGTGTTTGTATTATCTGCTTTCATTTTTTTAGTTAAGCTATAGTGCGAGTTTATTTATACATCCAATGAATGACCTTTTGGCATGATTTTAAGTATCAATAAAAAAAATTGTGTTTGGTATAAGATCATACTTGTTTTGCATAAATGAAGTTTAAAAACTTTTTACTGCTTCAAACTTTTTCTCAACTTTGTTTTTTATCATACAAATCTACTTGTCTTGATAGAGCAGGGGTCTGAGTTCTAATCACATGTTTTTAAGGATCTCATCAAGCATCCAAGGGGATGATCTAAAATTGCACAAGGAATTCTCAACTCAGCACTATCTACTAATGCAGTATTACTTTTTACTAGTTCTTACAGTTTCACTTCCAAGCATTTACAAATGCTGGCTATTTTTTCATTTACCCTTTATTTCTTTAACTTAGTGCAATGTAGTGATTGCTTTTTACTGGTTCCAGTTTCAGGAGTAAGCTTTTACTAATGTTTGCTATTTCTCATCTACTCTTGTTTTCTTTTTACTTAGCGCAACAATGATTCCTTTTTAATGGTTCTTCCGGTATCAGGTATAAGCATTTACCAATGTTAGGTATTTCTTATTTACAATTGTATTCTCTTAACTTAGCACAGTCTATTTAAGGAGGAGCGATGGTTGTGATGAGTAGCTAATTTCCTTTTTAATGGTCTGAGTTCTAATCATGTAGCTATTTCATCACCTATTTTTCTATGTTAATAACTTAATTCTCTTGCTCTCTATATAGAAATATAGATTATACCTTGTTTTTTTTATTTAATTTATAAATTGATATTGAAATTGTTTTATTATGGTTTCATAAATACTTGCATGGAGTCAGATTATAGAATTGATAGGGACTTTTTATTTTGGTACTTTGTTCTGTGCTAGAAGTATTTGGTTCTCTCAATACTTGTTGTCTTTGCTTTATGAACTATCTTTATGGTTTTTAGAGAGTAGTGGACGCCAATGGAGCATTTGAAATTTGCATTACCAGGATGTTGTTTTTCTATGACCAAATTCTTCTAGAATGTTAATGCTTATGTCCTTTTTTCTTCATTTAAATTGATGGTGTTACTCGTTTGGTGGATTGTTTTGATGTGATACCCTTTTCATATATTATGTGCCATGTAGCTTTGCTTATATCATTTGAGTGGAGTTTAAGGAACAGGCCAAGATTCTAAGCGAGAAAAAATTTGTTTCGGTTTGTTCTGCTTTTGAATTAGAATGAAATGTACCGACCATTTTGGACGGAACGGAATGACAACCTTGATCTAAACCTAATAAAGTCATAAAAAGAGACAAAAATGTTTTTTTTTTATTTCATTGTGAGGTTTAATTCTTCTCTTGTGATTGAGTTATAGACACACACACACACACACACACACACACACACACACATATATATATATATAAATTGTATATGTTTTTTTTTTAAAAAAAATACATTTATTATTATCAAATTGACTATAAATAAATTGATATGTATATTTTTTTTAGTACAATAAAATAACTTTATTACTTTTAAAAGAAAAAAAATAAATGTATAGATTTTGTTTTCTTAAAAAATATTTCACAATAAAGTGATGTAATTATCTATAAAAGGAAAACGGAAAAAAAGTAAATTGGCATTTAGGGATTTTTTAATATTTTCATTTATGTTTTCTCATTATAATCAATTTTACTAGGAGACAATGAGGTATTTTAATAAATATTAAATATGATTGTTTTACAAAAAAATGCATGTGGGAGATCCCATGATCTTTTAGCGGTGCGTGTCCAACATAGTTTTTGATTTATCTAAATGGTTATTTAATCCCTATACGATGTGTGTGGTTTAATCACCTCTTGTTTGGCATTGGCGGGTTTTTTTGTCTCCTTCCCTCTCAAAAAATTTCAAAGGAGTCCTTCAATTTGGTTTCCTTCAGATTTGATCCTTGTTCTTTTAATTAGTATTTGTTTTATCTGAAATAATTTATAATATATTTTTTTTCCAATTTCATCCTCTAATTTTTTATTAGTTTTGATTCGCATTCTTTGGATTTCTATTTGTTTTATTTGAGATAATTTTTAAATTGTTTTTTTATATACAATCTAATCCCTCTTAAATTATTTCCCTATTAAATTTGATCCTTATTTTTTTATTAGTATTTTTTTATTTTACTAATATTTTAGATTGATATATGTTTTTTTATCATTCAATAATAGATTTGTTATGAATTGAGCTTCTTGATTGAATTTGGGTCCAGGATTTCATGGGTTTTGATTTTGGAATATAAATCTAATATGCTCATGAATTATTTTAAAGAGAAATAAATTATCTATTTTGTTATTTTAATAATATGTTTTTACATGTTTTTCTCGTATGACTTTTTATCACATATAATTATTGATTCATGATTTTTTATGTTTATAATCGAAACTTCCTTTCCAAATCATTATAAAGTTTTATTTAAAAACAATGTTTATATATATATATGGAAAACTTACCTAATGATTGTTTTGTCATATTTTAAATCATTATCTTTTTTATAAATATCTATTTTAATTAATTGCAATAAAACTAAATAGGAAAATGGAATGCAGCTTTAGATTATCTTATTTTTTCGAGTTCAACGAATTAAAATTTGAGGTGGAAGAATTAGTCTTTTTTTTTCCCCTTCTAGAAATGAGATTGTTGAATTTGTACTTAACCAGAAATAAATGTTTGGGCATCCAGATGATAGCAAGGTGGAAGACTTGTTGATATCGCTCTCCCTGGTGAGATGGATTGGCTAGAGAGGTGACTTTGCATGATTGTAAATATTTTTGCCTCTCGAGTTCTTGAAGAAATGCAAGTGATTGTGAAAATTTCCTTACTGGAGACCTACATTAAATCTGATATTTTTTTACCAATGTGATGTGTTTGCTTAGATCATTCTGTAGAGTGGAGCAGTCTTAATTTGGGGTTGTAACTTGGCCTACGTTCTATACATAGTCCCCGACCAGTTTGTGTTTAGAAGATTGCTATTGCAAGTATCATCCACCAAATGATCATGGAATATCAACAATATATGCATGTGAGTCTCTACCCGACGAGAACTAGGTGACTGACTCCTGGCACCTCATGCACTCATGTGTTACAGAACATGGTGGTCAATCCAATTTGTTAAATCATCTATGCAAATGTATGCAGTCATGTGATGGTAATATGCCTTTTGGAATTTGTTAACTATCTCTTACATTGTTTGTGTTAGAAACAAAGTTATTGAAATTTCTAATTGTATATGGCTTTTGCTCCTTATGAACTATTTTGTATGATGGTCTTAATGCAATATGATTGGTTGCAGTGAGCTTGAGATTATCTATTGCATTGTTCGTGTTGAAAATGAAGTTGTTGTAATTTCTACTCATCAATGTTGTTGCTCCTTATGAATTGCTTTGTATGATTGGTTGTAGTGAGCTTGGATTTTGGTTCTTCGTTTCAGATTATAGTGTGACCAGTTATTTGTCCACGTGTGATTCTAAAGCGAGTTGGAAGTTTTAAAATTATGTTGTGCGATATTATTGTTTGTTTTTGTGTTGAAAACAAAGTTGTTGGTGGTCAAATTACTAATCATCCATCGCTGCTGCTACTTATGAGTTATTTTGTATGATGGTCTTGATGCAATATGATAGGTTGGCAGTGAGCTTGAGACTATTTGTTGCATCATCTGTGTTTAAAGTGAAGCTGTCGGGTTGAAATTTCCAATCATCCATGCTGTATTTTTTTTCTTCAGATGCTTAATTATAGTTGTGACTATATTTTTATTGTTTCTTTTATTATTTGGGTCTCTGGTTGTCTACTAGAGTTTGCACACTATGCACCCTTCTTTATGTGTGTGCTTGTACACAAATTAATAACTTTGCTATGTATTTGCATTGATTGGATTAGCATGAAATTTTTTGTTGTTCAAGCATGCCTAACATGGAAGGGTGGAACAACAACATGGGGTGAATGGCCAATAAACTGTAAGTTTGGGCTTGTCTTGTTGACAACATTATACTTCCAATGGGTAAGTGGTGAAGTTGTTCGACCTTTTATCTATTAGAGATTATCAAGAAGCATGATTCTTTTTATTCATGATACTCTATCTGTCGTGCATCATGTGCAGCTCACAGCCGGTGTCAAGCCAAGGGTAAACAGGAGTGATGCTTGTGATGAACAGCTAATTGCCTTTGTTCACGTCTCATTCATCATGTAGCTATTTCCTCACCTATTTTTCTATGCTAATAACTTAATTCTCTTGCTCTATATTGTTATCCGTTTGAATCTAAAATAAACTTTCCTTGCATACTTTTCAAAAAAACATTTCTTTCCTGTTATTTATTCTTTTTATTTATATTGGGTTCATTTAGTCTAGTGGAGACATAAAAACTGAATTTGTTTGTTCCTCCTCTCCTCACAAACATAAGAGTTGGTTCTGTGTAAAATGGGGAGTCATTATGTGAATCTTTCAACTGGTAATTCATGTGAGATAAACATTTTTACCCTTGAGGCTTTGTTTAAACTTTGTAGCTTTTGAGTGTAAAGTTAAAGCTTGAAAAAATTGACATAAAGACTGTATTTCTTCACTCAATATTTTTTATTTAACTTTAGTTTTTTTTGTTATGCCCTTCTTTTATTCTAGTTTGTTTTTATTTTGATCTCGTGTCGCAAGTGGAGGGTTATTCGAGTTACCATGAGTTGCTCAAATTTTTTTATGATTGTAATTACTTTCTTCAATTTTATAGTTTGCATTGAATTATTCGCCTTTGAGCTTTATTATTTTTTCGCTTATATTTCTTTTTTGTTATTTCGAGAGTGGCTTGGTTAAGCTAAACCAAGTCAACATGTATTTTTTTTTTGCAATGTTTTTTTTATTTAACTTGGATTGTTTTTTTAGGTTCTTATTTTGGAAGTCTATTTTTGTAATCTTGATTTGATGTTGTGAGTGCTAGGCTAATTGAGTTAATCCGATTTGACTTGAATTTTTTTCATGGATTTTTTATGATTTTTTTAATATAATCATTTTGCATTAAGTTATTTGCCCTAAAGCTTCGTTATTTTTTACTCTTTTTTCTGTTTGGTTATTCGGAGAGCAGATTGATAAAGTTAACCTAGGTTAACTCAGGGTTTTTTTTATGTTTTTTTACTGAACTTTGGTTTCTTTTACTAGGTCTATTCAGAAGAAAAAAAAATCCCTATCTCATATTATGGGTTGTGGATTCGTCAAGTTACCTCGAGTTGAGTCGAGTTTTTTTCTTCAATATTATATTTTTTTATTTTCATCTTTGTCATTAGTTTTTTAGACCTTGAACATTACATTTTTTTTACTTTTTATTTCGCAGGTTATTTCAGTCTTATATCTCAAGTCATGTTATAGTTAATTTAACCTAGATTATCTTGAATTATCATCATTGAATATTTTACATGGATGCATGTGATGGGTCAAAATGACGGGGTATGATTTTGAGATTGATAGGAGCAACTTTGATTGGTGCTCTTGGTCTAGCTTCAATGGTTGTCATAGCAGAAGCAAGACTTAAACAAGTTTCAAGTATTGAGCATGAGATCAGTCTGAAAGTTGAACCTGGTCTTTTTGTGAAACTGTTGAGTTTCTTGTGGAGAAAAGAAGAGTCTAGTGGATATACACATGTTTGGCGGGTGATTCCACTACGTGGTTTTATCGATTCTCATGCGTGGTTCTTCCTTCATTTTCTTATGTGCTGCTGCTTAGAAATCTAGGAAAACAGTGTCAGGATTTAACCTTGGCCTCATGCTACTATTTTGTCTTTCCTATTTTGTCTTTCTTGAGCTTATGATTCTCCTATTGTGATAAAACAGAACTGTGGCATCAATCTGATATGTCTTCTAAGGATGATTTGCGACAATGGATTCATGGGACATGAAATTTAGCTGGAGAATTGTGGTGGGAACCATAATCGGATTCTTTGGAGCAGCATTTGGGAGTGTGGAAGGTGTTGGTGGCGGTGGCATCTTTGTTCCCATGCTTTCTTGGTTATTGGGTTTGATGCAAAATTATCTACTGTTATGTCAACATGTAAGAGAAATTGATTCATCTTTTAGGGCCACTATTCCATTTTTGTTAATTTTCTCGACGGAAGATGCTTAACTAGGAGGTCAAAAAAAACATTCTAATATAAAAGACATGTTTTTGCTAAAATAAAAAAAGTAAGAATAACAAAGGGAAAACTTCCCTAATGATTTTTTTTTGTCATATTTTAAATCATTATATTTTTTATAAATATCTATTTTAATTTATTGCAATAAAACTAAATAGGAAAATGAAATGCAGCTTTAGATTATCTTATTTTTTTCGAGTTCAACGACTTTAAATTTGAGGTGGAAGAATTAGTCTTTTTTTTTCGGTCTAGAAATGAGATTTTTGAATTTGTAGTTAACCAGAAATAAATGTTTGGGCATCCAGATGATAGTAAGGTGGAAGACTTGTTGATATCGCTTTCCCTGGTGAGATGGATTGGCTAGAGAGGTGACTTTGCATGATTGTAAATATTTTTGCCTCTCGATCAAGTTCATGAAGAAATGCAAGTGATTGTGGAAATTTCCTTACTGGAGACCTACATTAAATCTGATATTTTTACTAATATGATGTGTTTGCTAGATCGTTATGTAGAGTGGAGCAGTCTTAATTTGGGGTTGTAACTTGGCCTACGTTTTATACATCATCCCTGGCCAATTTGTGTTTAGAAGATTGCTATTGCAAGTATCATCCACCAAATGATCATGGAATATGAACAATATATGTGAGTTTCTACCCGACGAGAACTAGGTGACGACTCCCAGCACCTCATGCATTCATGTGTGACAGAACATATGATACCTAGGTTCCGTATTTGAGTCATATAGATTGAAATCTTATTTGACATTGTGTTTCCAAAGTTTTTTTGAGAAAGCATGAATATTTTTACTTTAAATTATTTTTTGGGTGTTTTTAGATCATTTTCATGTGCTAATATTAAAAATAATTTTTAAAAATAAAAAAATATATTATTTTAATATATTTCTAAACAAAAATCATTTTAAAAAATAATCTTAACAAACATAAACTGGTGGAGAATGCATATTTCTCAGATATCATCCATCAAGGGATGCTAACGTAATTGAAGCACGAACTCTTTTACATAATCTCATATTATTCCAACGCTCACGATAATTACATAAAAAAAACTCTTTTTATATATTTTATAGACTAATTTACTTAATTTAATGTAAGTAATCTATTTATACAAAGTCTGTTAAATTTCATAATAACCCACATTCAGTATAATTCTATAAATATGCAAGATGATCCCAATAATCATTAAAATGAAAGCACACGATTTATTACTACAACAATCACATAATAATTAACCTCACATTTAAAATGTGGTAAATGAAAACTTCTGCTTGTAAAAAAAAAAGAAAAATTACAAACACACGAATTTAAAAAGAAAAAGCAGCAGTTAACACCAGCCTGGAAGATGATCCCCTCTTCTTGGCAGCTGCCATTATAGACCTAGCTAGTCAACAAAGCAAGGAATAAAACAATTGCGGTAAAAGCATTATCAAAACTTACCTTCTCACACCGCCTTGAATAGCTAGTTTCGTCTTCCACCATTTCTGGGAGCATTCTTCCTTCTAAGCCTTTTTGTATTTTGATGCCCACCACGTTCAACCATCTTCACAAACCATGCAGGTTTTCTTGTTCTAAACACAACGTATCCCAAGGAGACTCCAAATACAAATCCACATCCATAACCCATTGCTACAGCTTTCCATCCAAATCCCTCTTCAAGCATTGATTCTTCTTTCTCGAAGTTTGATGGTGGAAGTTGCTGCCCCTCACCATTGTTGCATTTTACTTTCAAGGGAAATCCGCATAATCTCAAGTTCCCTTCGTAGGAACCATGTTCAAATGTGTTGAATTGTTTGCCTTGAGGTATGGATCCCTCAAGTTGGTTATACGAAAGGTTCAGGACTTGAAGAAATGTTAAATCTACCAATTGCTGAGGAATCCTTCCAGCAAGCATATTTGAAGAGAGATCCAGCGATTCCAGATTAGTTAAATTTCCCAATGATGGCTGGATATAACCGATAAGGCTGTTGTGAGAAAGGTTGAGCTGTTTCAGAGACTTAAGCTTCCCAAGGGACTCTGGAATCTTTACTGTGAATTTATTGCAGGATAAATCAAGTATTGTGAGGGCAATTAGAATTTTTGTAAACTCAATTTGCGAACCTTTCCATCTCATTGTAACAGAATAAACATAATGAGTAGATAAATTTCTTGTCCTCATGTAATCCATCTCCTGATCAACACTCATCATGGCTTTGAAGTTGTTGAAATACTCTGTCGGCAGAGGACCACTCAAGTTGTTGTCGGAGAGGTCAAAAATCTTTAGTTTAGAAAAAGAGTCATTGGCAGTTGGACCCTTTAAAGAACCATGGAGTTTATTTGACCTTAGAATAATAACCTCCAAGTTTGGAAGCATTTCTAAAAAGGAAGGGAATGTGTCATCTATCATGTTGTTGCCGAGGTCCAGAAATTCTAAATTCACACAATTGATGACAGATGGTGGTATCACCCCTTTCAGTTGGTTGCCATTGAAGTCGAGATATCTCAAATTGTTCCCCTCTGAATACACTGAAGGGATATTTCCTTGAAAATTATTGACACCAAGATTCAACACTGAGAGGTTATCACTGAAGTTTCCCAAGCATTGTGGGATGAATCCACTAAAGCTATTGTTGGACAAGTCTAGAATTGCTAGGAACTTCAGCTTGCAAATGACAGAAGAGATGTTCCCGGTCAGTTTATCATTGGAAGAAAGCATAAGAGCTATCAAATTTTCAAGCTTGAAAACTGAAGGTGGAATCTGGCCGTACAACTTGTTATGACTGAAATCGATATATTGTAATGAATTAGAAAGGAAAGGACTTAGACAGCCACTGAAATGGTTATTGTGCAGAGAAAGAAGCTGCAAAGAAGGCATAGAAAACAAAGAGAATGGGATTGTTCCATTGAGCAAGTTATGAGATAAGTCGAGATTGTATAAATTTGAAAACCTACTTATTTGTGATGCGATGGGTCCTATCAGTCTATTGTTCGAGAGGTACAACGAAGTGAGTTGTGTGAGGTTAAACAAACTATTTGGAATTTCACCACTAAAATTATTGGAAGAAAGGTCTAAGATATTTAGATTCTCAAGGCTTCCAAGTGAGAACGATATTTGACCATCAAATCTGTTATGTGAGAGGTCCAACAAAGTGAGTTGTGTGAGGTTAAACAATCCATCCGGAATTTCTCCACTAAAACTATTGGAAGAAAGTGCCAATAAATTTAGCTTCTCAAGGTTTCCTAGTGAGGATGAGATCTAACCATAAAACTTGTTATTTGAGAGGTCCAACAAAGTGAGTTGTGTGAGGTTAAACAAACCATCCGGAATTTCTCCACTAAAATCATTGGAAGAAAGTGCCAATAAATTTAGCTTCTTAAGGTTTCCTAGTGAGGATGAAATCTGACCATTAAATTTGTTACCTGAGAGATCCAACCAAGTGAGTTGTGTGAGGTTAAACAAACCATCCTGAATTTCTCCACTAAACTCATTGAAAGAAAGTGCCAATAAATTTAGCTTCTCAAGGTTTCCTAGTGAGGATGAAATCTGACCATTAAATTTGTTACCTGAGAGATCCAACGAATTGAGTTGTGTGAGGTTAAACAAACCATCTGGAATTTCTCCACTAAACTCATTGAAAGAAAGTGTTAAGAAATTTAGCTTCTCAAGGTTTTCAAGTGAGGATAGAATCTTAGCATCAAATCTGTTATCTGAGAGGTCTAACTGAATGAGATGTGTGAGGTTAGAAAACTGATTCAGAATTTGGCCGGTAAAATAATTGCCTGAGAGAAGCAAGTGACTGAGCTGCTTCAGGTTTCCAAGATAGAATGGGAGATGACCCTGAAAACTGTTGTCTGAGAGGTCCAAGTACTCGAGTTGCTTGAGTTTTCCCAACGAGAAAGGGAGTTCCCCTTGCAATCCACAGTACCAGAGCTGGAGAGATGTCAAAGAAGAAGACAAGTTCATGAAGGAACTGGGTACCACCAAAGACATGTTCACTTCATTCAAGTTGAGCTCTCTTAGCTGGGTAAGGTTCTGAGCCAGCTTGTTGAAAGAAATCGGTTCCAGCATCAGGTAGTAGTTGTAAGAGAGATCAAGTGACGCCAATCTGGATAAATGGGAGATTTCTAGGGGGACTTGGCCTGCAAAATTCGATGAATTTAGATTTAAATACGTCAGATGCAAGAGCTGACCGAAGGAAGATGAAATGACAGAACGATTGAAGTCATTGGAAGAGAGATCGAGCTTCTGAAGATGATGAAGGAAGAAGAGAGTGCTGTTAGAATGGAGGGTGCCATGTGTCATAACCCAATTTTCGGGTTACTCCCCAAAATAAAATAAAAATAACAAAAATAAAATAAAAGGAGCCGGCGTGGGTAGAAAAATCAATGTGGAAATTTTGGTTGTTTTCGCGAGTCCAATCGTATCTCTTCGGTTCCAAAAATAGAGAAAAATACAGATTTAAGGCAAAAATAATTTATCATTGGATGAATCTGTGTAAAAACTAAGTTAAATGACATAATTATATTTTTTATGGGTTGATTCGATTTAATCATCGAAAAATTTAAAGTTTAATTATGATCGGAAATTAATTTAAGGTCCAATTGAAGGATTTAATTAAGTGCAAGGACTTAATTATACTTTAAATTGGTCAAATTAATTTTATTAAGGGCTTAGTCAATGAGAAATCAATTTCTTGAATTTAATTCAGGCTCAATTGATGAGAATGGAATTTTCGGAGACCGATTTGAATTTTTAAGTCAATAATGCGAAATCAGGGGCCAAATTGAACGAATTGAGAATTTAACAGTCAATTGAGGATTAAATCGCGCAATTGGAAACCAGAGATCAAAATAAAAAAGGGTGCGCACATTTAAGGTTGCTGTTGAAATTTTGACGGGGATCCAATTGCATAAAATTAAAAGTTTAAGACTAATTGGGGGTGCGATTGAACCAATCGAACATTGAGGGACCAAATTGTATTTTTCAAACACAAATTTGGCATGTCCCTGCACTGTTCCGACACCGGAACAGTGCAGGAACATGCCCTGCATTCCCTCAAGCCTCTGCATTTTTGCAGAGGCCACAACACACCCCTCAGGCCTCTGAAAAATGCAGAGGCCACAGCACGCCCCTCAGCCCTCTGCAAAATGCAGAGGGCAACAATCTCATGCAATGTGCATGACGAACGGTTGCATTTTTTCCTATAAATGCAACCGTTCGCAGCATGAACCAAGGAGAAAAAAAAGGAAGAAAAAGGGGAGAACACTGAGAGTGGAAGAGAAAAAGAGAGAGGATCACAGAACTAAAAACAGAGAGTAAAAAACGCAAAAAAAACAGCTCCCCGTCGCAGCTTCTGTCTCTCCCCGTTCGCTTCTCTCTCTCTCTACAAACAGCCGTGAAGCAGCCACCGTCTCTGTCCTCCATCAGCAGCCGAAAGCCACCACTTGTATCTCACCGTGACCACCATCAGGTCCAGCTTCTTCTCCAGCTCCGACGAGTGTACCAGCAGCAACGGCGAGCTCAAACCAGTAGCAGACCGGTGACTTCCAGCTCCTCCTCCGGCCACCACAGACCACCGTTGACGACGCCACAACCACCAGGACAACCACCTCGACCTCAGCTACCCAACCATACCAACAGGTGCGCCTTTCGCCACATTTGTATTTTCACTATTCATCATCGTCTTCCCTGGTCTGCATGCAGCGGGACGTGATTCACGTCCCGATGTTGTGGGCCAGGGCAGAGGGAGGCGGGCCGGGCTTTGTGCCCGGCCCTGAGCCCAAGAGCCCAGCCCAGATACTGTGGGCTTCCAGCCCACGATGGCTGGAAGCCCAGCCCAGACTTTTCTAGGCTTCCAGCCCACGATGGCTGGAAGCCAGTCCAGATACTATGGGCTTCCAGCCCACGATGGCTGGAAGCCCAGTCCAGACTTTGCTGGGCTTCGACCTTGATGGCTGGAAGCCCAGGCCAAAAAAAAATTAAAAATACAAATTGACAAAAAAAATATTTTTATTTTTTTTACTACTATTATTACTACAAAAAATTCAAAAATACAAAAAATATATTTGTTTTTGTGCATACGGCCAAATTCCATGATTTTTCCATACATATTTTTTGTAAAAATTATGTTGCATCTTGCTCATATTTTGAAACGAAAATTGGATATCGTAACCGGTTTATGATTATCCCTTGGAATTTGGCCAAAATATCAAAAATAATTATAAATATTTTTGTTTCATCTATTAGGGTGTAAATTTACATTGTAAAGTACACCCGCGAATAAAAAGAAATTTTACTACGGTGTAAATTTACATTGTAAGGTACACTCGTAGATATAAAAGATTTTTACTACGGTGTAAATTTACATTGTAAAGTACATCCGTAGATAAAAAACAAACTTGTAACTGCGGTGTAAAATTACATTGTAAAGTACACCCGCAAAAAAAATGTATTTTTGAAAATGCAGTGTAAAAATTTTAACTTAGAAAAACAAACAAACAACAATGCAGCTTACCTTAGGTAGGGTGCACTGGGGGTGATGCGTCTTCCCCTTACACAACAAGTCCCCTTACCCAAGACTCTCGTAGACCAATAGGTTTCCTAGTACTAGGTGGCGACTCCTAATAATTATAGTCGTAAATTTTACGGCTATAAATAACCCCATTTTCACCGTGCGTTGTTGTCTCCCCCAAAATCACAGGGGTGATGGCGGGGCGCGAAGCACGTAAAAATCGTCGTCGCGACAGATGGCGACTCCACTGGGGACTGTTGCTGGACTGAGCATTGTTTGTCTGATTGTTATTTTTGAGTTCATTTTTTACTCGCATTCTTACTACTTTAGCATGCAATTTTAATTTCAGTCAATGCATAGCATCGGATGTGAATTATTTTCATCATGCATTTTAATTTTGCAAATAAACCCAATTCTAGGTTAGGTGGGGATTAGCGGTCTGCCTCATGACTTTCAGTCGGGGTTCAGATTCGTGAAACATCCAACTATGAACTGAGTGTTTACTTGATAATGGCGGTCATACTGTGCCCCAACCATTTCTTGTAAACCCCCATACCACCTTCACGTAAGGCGGTCACTAGGCAGTTCATAGACCTTTTGTGACTAGATAGAATAACTTACCCTGCATGTGATAACTTAGAACCTAGGATACAGTATCTTTAATAATTCGTTCATTTTTAAAAATAAATTGCAGAAATTATCAGACCAAGACCATGACCTTTTTGGAATACGGGGAAAGATCCGAGATGACACAGATAACTGAGGGAGATTGCCCAAGAGCTAAAATCAATGGATTGTCACACATGACCAAAATCCACTGCTCCACAGAAAATATGAAGAGGCTTATGCCCATCATGGGATTTGTAGATGAGGCATTGTTTGAAGTAAGATATGGAAGAATCGCTCACCTAATGAAGATTCTGGTTCAGATATCAGCAGTCAAAGCCCTTATGCACTTTTGGGATCCTAACTACCGATGCTTTACCTTTGAGGATATTGACATGACCCCTACCATAGAGGAGTATGCTCAAATCTTGAATTTCCCCCACAACCCTCACAAAGTTTATTTTAGACAAAAAACGGAGAATACAGCCCAAGAGGTCGCTAAACTTCTATGCTTAGACCAAATAGGCCAGTACATGACCTCTTCTGGAGATTTCAAGTGGAAAGCAATTGAGAGCAAGTTGAAAGCAAGTAAAGATAAAGGGAGGCTTGGAGAAGAAAAGTACCGGTCGGTGGCCTTTGCTATTTTCGGTTTAGTATTATTCCCTTCAGAAGCTGTCGGGATTATTAGCATGGAAGCAGCCAGTGTTTTTGTTGAATATGAACAAGGAAAGAATAACCCCGCCTCAGCTATATTGGCAGAAACATTCCTATCTTTGAATCATTGCAAGTTGCATGGGAAAGGTGCAATGCGTTGTTGCATCCCTTTACTTTTCATGTGGATCGTAAGTCACCTAGAAACCCCGAGGGAAGTTTTCAACAATTTTTGGTGGTTTAACATGAGGCCTCTCGTTTTGGTTCTAAGTGAAGATTGGAAAGACGTAGACGAAAAGGTGTGGGTGGAGAAATACCAGGCACTTCCCAAAAGTAAATTTAGGTGGAAAGCCCCTTGGGTAGATAATTCAGCTTATCTAATGGGTTGTGGTAATAAGGCATGGGTCCCGCTAATTGGCGTAACTGTTTATGTCAGTTATTCTCCTTCTCTAGTAGCCAGACAGTTTGGAGAAACGCAGTATGTACCAAGAACTAAAGGGCTAACCGAGTACACCGGTTCTTTCAAAGAAGTTAACTCATTGGCTGAGCTCGAAATAATTAAAAGAGACTGGGGGCAACCTATTTTAGTTAGTAGAGAGCCCCACCTAAACAAGCCTTCTGTAAGCTCTGGTTACCTAATATGGAGAAGCTAAGAGATACCTCAAAACACCATAAGACAAAGACTGGTACGAGAAAAAACACCCGTCTTTGTTGAAACCAAAAGGAAAAGGGTTGACGAAGGGGACCTACAAGAAGAATTGGATAAGTTAAGGATTGAGCTAAGCAACAGCAAAGGCAGTCAGAAATTCCTCGAGAAGCAACTACTAGAAGAAGAGCAAATGAGGATTTCTTTGAATTGTCAGTTGCAAGGGAAAGAAGAGCAGCTCCAAGAGAAGAAGCAGTTAGAAGAAATAAGTTCTCAATATAATGACCGGATGAGTAAATATGAAATGATGGAAAAGGAATTGGTCAGTTTGAAGAGAGCATCTGAAAATAGAGAGCATGCGAACCAAGAATTGGTAGCCTCAGTAGTAAAAGAAAGAGACCATTACAAGATGAAATGGGAAGCTGAGAAGGAGAAAGGAAAGGCGTTCAGTCTTGTCCTCGAAGAAGAAAAAGAATTGAAAGCCCAGTACCGAGTTCAGACGGAAAATGAGTTAGAGGCAAGAAGGATAGCCGAGTCTGACATGAAAAGATACTTAACCATAGCAAATGGCCTAAGAGATCGTGTTTCCACTCTGCAAGCTGAACTGGAAACTCGGGAAGAAGAACTAAAAATAGCGCAAGAGCAACGCAATGAATGGCAAGAAGACACCACCAAAATTAAAGCTCGTTTAAACTCCGAGATAGCAAGGCTCAATGCGAGGCTGCAAAAGGCTAAAGATCAGACCCAACAGTTTGAGAAATTAGTTCTGATATTAGAGAAAAACAACGACTCATTAACTGCCTGCAATGAAGCGTTGCGCCAGGATAATCTTGTATTCCATCACAAGATAGAGCAGACCGATAAACTGATCAATATAGTGGCTAGGAAAGTAGATGAATTATGTGTAAAAGCTACTAGAATCGGTGGCAGTACTCGCAAATATGAAATGTACTTGGATGAACTCTCCTCTTTTGTTAAGTTTGTAGCTAATAAAGGAGTAGCATTTGAGTAAATATTTTGTATTTTGATGAATGAAATGGACAAGCTCCACCTTTTGCTTCTTTTACAAGTGTGTATGATTCAATTGATTCAAGTATGTGGGCAAGACTTCTACAAGATATCTACAAATCTTACCCGGCATAGAAGTCATGGATTGGTTTTCAAAATAATAATAATAATAAAAATCATCATGCATACATTCATTCATCATAAATAACACGCATATTACCAACAGGTTGAAATATAGGTCCCCGAAGAAATTCACCTCCTAGAGTTTATAACACTCGTCTCCGTCAAAGAAATATGGAGGACGAAGAACGTGCACATCAAAATGCTCACTTTCAAGAAGAGTTGAATGTTTTAAAACAAAGTGTAGCTCGCATCGCTAGTCTACTCGAGCAAACACTAAGAAATGCCTCTGGTGAGGGTCCTTCAAATAGACCTCCGGTAACTACTCAAACACAAGCAGTAAACCACCCTAATGAGATAATCGGAGAAGGGGTTGAAGATCCTCAACAAAATCCTGCTTTTGGAAATGCAACCACACCGACACCAGACCAACACCGATTGTTGAAATATCTATAAATGAGTCTCATAAAACACAGTCATCTGATGGTGTTGATCAAGACAAAATGGCAGCATTAGAAGCTAGAATGAGAGCCATTGAAGGAGCAGAGTTATATGATCCGGTGAGGGCAGCAGAGATGTGTTTAGTACCAAATGTGGTGGTACCAAAAAAAATTTGTATTCCTGAGTTCATCAAATATACTGGAACACAATGCCCGGTCACACATCTGAAGTCATATTGTAACAAAATGGCGGAAGTGGTGCATGATGAGAAATTATTAATGCATTTCTTTCAAGATAGTTTGAGTGGGGCTGCTTTAAGTTGGTACATGAGGCTTGATAACATCATAATTCGTAATTGGAAAGACTTGGTAGACGCTTTTGTTAAGCAATACAAATATAATATGGATATTGCCCTGATAGAACTAGTCTGTCTAACCTAGAAAAAAGGAAAAAGAGAGTATAAGAGAATATGCTCAAAGATGGAGAGACACGGCCGCACAAGTACACCCTCCCCTGTTAGATAGAGAGATGGTTACTTTATTCGCCAATACACTAATAGCGCCATACTACGAACATGTGATGGGAAGTTCGGCACAACAATTTACAGATGTCGTGGCCGTAGCAGAACGTATAGAGCAAGGAATAAAAAGTTGGAGAATCTCTTCACCTATGGAAAAGAAGGGTTTCGGTGGAAAGAGAAAAGAAGTTGATCATATTGAAGGCGGTTATAAGGGCAAGAACACCCAGTTTCAAAAATACAACCCCTCACCATCTCAAATCGCCAACATTAACTTCAACTCTCCATTCTCTACCAAAAAAAACGAGAACCCCATTGGAAATTTACCAAAAAACCAAATCGGACATTTCCCCAAAAAGAATTATCAAGAACTTCGAGAACAGTTACCCCCATTACCGTTGCCTTTGAATGAGATATACCAAAAATTATTAAGTATTGGGCACGTAGCTCCTATACCTTTGACACCCTTACAACCACCTTATCCTAATTGGTACAAGCCGGGTCTCACTTGCGAATACCATGCAGGAATCGCAGGACACAACATCCATACATGCATTGCTTTTAAAAGGAGGCTCCTCCAATTAATTAAGGCTGGATGGATAACATTTGAAGAGCCCCCAAATATAAGCACCAATCCATTACCTAGTCATGCTTCGGGTATCGGATCGGTGAATATGTTAGATGTCGAGTATCTTACAAACTTAAAGGTGCCAATGGAAAGAATTTATCAAATGTTGACAAGGGCGAAATATGATGACATGAGATGTTGCCAATATCATATCCAGAAAGGTCATTCTATTAGTCATTGTCAAGACTTCTATGAAAAGGTGATGAAAATGATTAATAGAGGTCTGCTCCGGGTAGAGACAATTGCGGATGACAAAGTGTCTGTGACAGAAATGTCTGGTAAAGAAGTATGTCGGGTTCAACTCACTCCGGGAGAACCACCCAAGTTAGGTTTGACCAAACCCACCGCCACACACAAAAAAGACTATAATGCCATGCCCTACGACTATGGATATTCATTTTCTCAAGAAAAAAGACAACCACACATCTTTCTACCTGAAGTTGGGGGCTTGACCCGAAGTGGCAGGTGTTTTACCCTAGAGGAGTTAAAGAAGAGTAAAGGGAAGGAAGTAGTTGACATATTCGAAGAAATAAATAAACCTGTAACAGAAGAGGAAACCAATGAATTCCTAAAATTGATGAAGCATAGCGAGTATAGTGTGGTGGAACAACTCAAGAAGACCCCTGCTAAGATATCATTATTTTCCTTAATATTAAGTTCCGAATCTCATCGAAAAGATTTGCAAAAAGTGTTGAATGAAGCCTATGTACCTTAGGACATCAACCCAGAAACCATGGAACATTTAGTAGGGAGAATACAGGCTTCGAATTATGTATATTTTACTGAAGAGGAGGTGGATCCTGATGGTACAGGACATAATAAGCCACTATACATCACAATTCGATGTAAGGATGTCTTGATTGGGAAAGTATTAATCGATAATGGCTCTGCAATGAATGTGTTACCAAGACACATGTTACAAGAAATGCCTATTGATGCTTCGCACATGAAGCCGAGTACCATGATGGCAAGGGCATTTGACGGATCGCCAAGACCAATAGTAGGGACTTTGGAGGTGGAATTATATGTGGGACCACAGATGTTTCTAGTGACATTGCAAGTAATGGATATACATCCATCTTACAGTATGTTACTAGGAAGGCCATGGATACATGCAGCTGGAGCAGTGGCCTCTTCACTACACCAATGTTTGAAATACATCATAAATGGAATGTTGATTACTATCAAAGCTGAGGAAACAGTTTCAATGATCCAGAATGTGGCCGTACCTTTTATAGAAGCAAAGGACTGTAGGGAGGGAAATATTCATGCTTTTGAAATAGTGAATACAGATTGGGTTCCTGAGGGCGCAATGGTAAAGAAACCTAGAATCCCGGAAGCAGCAAAGTGCTTCTTAAGAAACAAGATTCCCTTTCAGTATGATCCCATAAGCAGAATGCCAGAGCGAATCAATATAATAAAATTGAAATGTGTGGATCAGAGGTTTGGACTGGGATATAAGCCAAAAAAAGAGGATTACAAGCGGGTAGCCCAAGCTAGGAAAGAAGCAAGGATGGCAAAAATTGAAGGAAGAGAGTCAAAAGAAGAAGAGATTGTCCTCCCACCGCTCCAAGTATCTTTTCACAGTTCAGTTGAGGAGATCAAATCAGGCATAACTGAACTGCATATTGGCACTCTTGAATGCCAAGGAGAAAAGGTAGATTTTCCACAGACATCTATCCACGATGCCGATGAGCCTCCTGCAAGAACTTTTGTGCAAAAATTAGCTGGAGGGAAGATGCACCAAAACTGGAAGATGGAGCCTGCTCCTATTGTGTTTAAAAAGTAATTACTTTTGTCTTATCATGTCCATGTTTTAATCTTTTTTTCAACCTTGACGGTAATCCAGCTCACGATGCCGCAAGATTCTGCTTTGTCATATGAGCACTTTTGTATATAAGATCATGCATTTTATCTATGACATGGCATTCGCAAATACACACTCTTACACGAACACACCTTACACTTTCAGGAGTATTGAAAGTTCCAACCACTCACAAAACTATCACACTAAGAATAATTGGCCAAATTTCAATAATGTCACTGTACTTGATGACGAGGGATGGGCAGAGGAAGATATAAAAGAATTTGCTAAATTGGTGGAAAAATCTGAAAAAACTTGGAAACCTTTTAGTGAGGAGCTTGAGACCATCAACTTAGGAATCAAGCAAGAGAAAAAGGAGTTGAAAATTGGTACCCTTATTACGACCGAAGAAAGAGGAAAATTAGTCTCTCTTTTGCATGAATATGCAGATATTTTTGCCTGGACTTATGCCGAAATGCCGGGTTTAGATACTGATATAGTCGTGCATAAAATCCCTTTAATAGAAGGAAGTGTGCCAGTAAAACAAAAAAACAGAAGAATGCGGCCAGATATGCTCCTAAAAGTTAAAGCAGAGATACAAAAGCAATGGGACGCAGGGTTCCTAGAGGTCATTCACTATCCCCAGTAGGTAGCCAATATGGTGGTGGTCCCCAAGAAAGAAGGAAAGATTCGGGTGTGTGTGGATTACAGAGATTTGAACAAAGCAAGCCCGAAGGATGATTTTCCACTACTCACATAGATATTTTGGTGGACAACGCTGCTAAAAAAGCCACGTATTCATTCATGGATGGGTTTTCTGGTTATAACCAAATTAGGATGGTAGAAGAGGACAAAGAAAAAACCACCTTCGTCACACCTTGGGGGACCTTCTGTTATAAAGTGATGCCATTCGGTTTGAAGAATGCAAGGACCACATATCAGCGGGCAATGGTGGCTTTGTTCCATGATATGATGCACCAAGAAATTGAGGTCTATGTGGACGACATATTAGCTAAATCCAAGATCAATGAAGACCATGTGCAGATATTGAGGAAACTATTTGAGAGATTGCGAAAATACCATTTAAAGTTGAACCCTGCCAAATGCTCATTTGGAGTAAAGACGGGAAAATTGCTAGGTTTTATTGTGAGCAGCCGAGGAATAGAAGTTGATCCGGATAAAGCCAAGGCCATACAGGAAATGCCAGCACCTAAAACTGAAAAGGAAGTAAGGAGTTTTCTTGGGCGTTTGAATTACATAGCCCGTTTCATATCCCAGCTAACAGTAACGTGCGAACCGATTTTTTGCTTACTCAGAAAGAAAAACCCTGGAGTATGGGATGATAATTGTCAGGAGGCATTCAACAAGATAAAGAGGTATTTACAAAACCCTCCATTATTAGTACCTCCAGTACCAGGAAAACCATTGATCTTGTATTTAACGGTCACAGACACGGCCATGGGTTGTGTGTTGGGACAACATGATGAATCTGGAAGAAAGGAGCAAGCTATATACTACTTGAGTAAGAAGTTTAACGATTGTGAATCTAGGTACACCATGATTGAAAAGTTATGTTGTGCTTTGGTTTGGAGTACGAAAAGACTCAGGCAGTATATGTTATACTACACCACATGGCTAATTTCTAAGCTAGATCCACTTAAATACATCTGTGAGAAGCCCTATCTATCGAGTAGGATAGCAAGGTGGCAAGTGTTGTTAGCAGAATACGACATTGTTTTTATGACAAGGAAAGTTGTAAAAGGCAGTATAATTGCCGACCATCTTGCAGATCATGCCATGGAAGATTATGAGCCCCTAAATTTTGATCTCCTTGATGAAGACGTGTTCGCAATCAAGGATGATAGTGGGGCAAGTGAGTGATGGACGCTTTATTTCGATGGGGCAGTAAATGTATCGGGAAATGGAATTGGAGCAGTAATAATTTCCCCTGATGGGAAGCAATATCCTTTTTTAGTAAGATTACAGTTTGAGTGCACTAATAACACGGCCGAATATGAAGCATGTATCATTGGTTTAGAGGCTGCTTTAGAACTCAGAGTTAAAAAGCTTGAAGTCTTTGGGGATTCCATGTTGATCATTTGCCAAGTAAAAGGTGAATGGCAAACTAAAGATGAAAAGTTGAAACTTTACCAAAACTACCTTGTAAAGTTAGCCAGTGAGTTCGAGGAGGTCAAATTCACTCATATGAGTAGGATAAAAATTAGTTCGCTGATGCTTTGGCAACGTTGGCTTCAATGGTACAAATTGTTGCTAGAGAAAAGATCCACCCAATTGACATCAAGATTCGAAATCATCAGGCCCACTGTTGTGCGCTCGAAGAGTCACCAGATGAAGAACCCTGGTATAGTGATATCAAAAGATTCATCCAATACCAAGAATACCCCCAAGAAGCTTCCAAGACATATAAAGAAACCTTAAGGAGGATGGCCGCAAATTTCTACTTGGATGGCGAAATCCTATACAAGAGGTCGTTCGACGGGACCTTACTCAGATGTCTAAATGAGAAAGAAATTAGGCAGGCTTTGAAAGAAGTTCACGAAGGAATTTGTGCCACCCATGCCAGTGGTCATACAATGGCAAGAAAAATGCAAAGATCTGGGTATTTTTGGCTGACTATGGAAAAAGACTGCATGATGTATGTTAGAAAATGTCATAAGTGTCAGGTTTATGGTGATAAAATAAATGCACCTCCAAAACCTCTATTTAACATGATCTCACCGTGGCCATTTGACATGTGGGGATTGGATGTCATAGGACCAATTAACCCGAAAGCAAGTAATGGACATAGATTCATTCTAGTGGCAATTGATTACTTTACCAAATGGGTGGAAGCTAATTCCTACGCCCATGTAACGGAAAAGGTTGTCAAAAAGTTCATTGAAAGGGACTTGATCTATCGCTATGGTTTACCTGCAAGGATAGTGACTGATAATGCTCAGAACTTTAATGGAAAATTGATTGCTGAACTTTGCACCAAATGGAAGATTAAGCATCTCAACTCCTCTCCTTATAGACCAAAGATGAACGGAGCCGTTGAAGCAGCTAATAAGAATCTTAAGAAAATCATCCAAAAGATGGTCGTCACTTACAAAGATTGGCATGAAAAGCTGCCATGCGCTTTAAACGCATATCGCACTACTGTTCGAACTTCTGTAGGGGCAACCCCATATGCGTTAGTATACGGAATGGAGGCAGTCACGCCTTTAGAAATGGAGATTCCATCACTAAGGATCTTGAAAGAAGCAGAGTTAGATGAATCAGAATGGGCAAGGGAGAGGTTTGAACAGTTAAACTTAGTCGATGAAAAAAGACTAGCAGCTGTTTGCCATCACCAGTTATAGCAGAGCAGGATAGCCAAAGCTTACAACAAGGGGGTCAAGCCAAGGGTGTTCAAAGAAGGAGATTTGGTGTTGAAAAAGGTATCAATAGCAGAAGACCAGAGTAAATGGGCAACAAACGATGAGGGACCATATGTAGTGAATAAGGCTTTTTCAGGAGGGGCCTTAATTCTAACTAATATGGATGAAGAAAATCTGCCTAGACTTGTAAACTCTGATGTTGTAAAGAAATATTATGCTTAATATATCACTTATGACATCTAATGAAATTGAAGCTTGGCCATGAATTCTTGGTGTATTCTTCTCAATTCTTCTGCATAATCTTACATTTTCATTAAGATTTTTGGCAAATCAAAGTCTAGTACAAAAAGAAATTCCAGTTTAATTTTTGTTTAACAAATGTGTTCTGAGAATTCAAAGGATTTTATTGAAAAATGATCTCATACCACTAAAACCCACATAATAAAGCTAATCTCTTAGCCAAACAAATTTGTTTCACACAGAAAAGCAAAGCTTATTGATTCAGATTGCATGTTTTTGAAATGAGGAAAGGCCATCTTCGATATGCCATCACAAAGTCTCAAATATCCCTTGAAGTCCCTATTTGAGCCTAATAATTTATTTTTATTTTTATTTTTATTTTTTGTTATAATTAACCCTGACAAGGATCACACCCTACACTGGGGGGCAAGTGCCAAAAAAAAATCTCTCTACAAAACAGTCCTCAATGACAAGTAATGCCCGAACAAAGTTGGGGGGCATAAACATAAAAAGGGTTGTAGTACACTATAGCAAATTAATTCAACATTTTGGTAGTACTAAAAACCCAACATAGTAAGACCAAACAAAATACTTGGGGGCATGTCAAATCAACATAATTTTAGTGCCAAAAACCAATGAAAAAGCCCAAACAAAATACTCGGGGGGCATGTCAAGTCAGCACAACGTTAGAGCCAAATACCAACAAAAAAAAAAAACAAACAAATACTGAGGGCATGTCAAGATGAAAGCCCAAACAAACACTGGGGGACATGTTAGGTTTCTATGAAAATCAATCATGAGGGCTAAATGAAGTTCTAAGAGTAAGCACTAAGTGATCCTTAGTCTAAAAAACCCTTAAACACTTTTGAAGCCTACAAATATCTTTTTTTCGTAGCCAGTAACCTAAGCCTACGTTACAAGCCTAATAAAACCCTTTCTGATCAAATACGAGTGATCTGGATCGATAAGCAATGCTTTTCCATTTGAAACAATCCTTACAAATGTTTCACACGACCTGATCGAAACCTTCCTGACATACGAGACTTGCAAATATCATGTCGCATTCTTGTCTAAGTCAACATAAAACCTGACAATGAGATCACTTGAATTCTTTCGAGAACAAGCTTGTTAAACAAAGATCAAAATGGTTTTTGTGCTTGGAATGACTTTGAAATTCCAAAAGTTTTACATGAAAATATTTTTGCAAATAACCATCCCTTTCCTGCAAACACTTGAAGCCTAAAACACTGATGTGACATGACTTGACTGGGGCAATCAAAATGGTTTTTGTGTTTAGAATGACTTTGAAATTCCAAAAATCCCACATGAAAACACAATCTTTGCAAATAACCCTTTCCTGGAAACACTTAGAGCCTAAAACATTTGTGGGGCATGACCAGGCTAAGAGCAATCTAAAATGCAATTGAAGTTGGCTCCATCATTCCTTTTCAAAGAATCTGGATTAAACTCAGGGGGGCATGTTGATATGGAAAATCTATCATCTCCAGTGGACAAAATCTTAAGTTGCGGCTTGAGTAAGCAGAAGCGAGAAGCCATCAAAGCTAGAGCTCCAAACCCTGAAAAGAGAAGACCATGAAGAAGAAAAGGGGACCTATATCTTTCAGGTAAGTATACATGCATCATCATGCATTGCATCCCCATTGAGAATCTAGGAAATGTCTTGGAGGGATCGTAATTTACAAACCTTCATCATTTTGTGTGCATGCTTTCAAGCTCTCACCTATTGCATTTCCTTGAGCATGCTTTTCAGCTTTATGTCTTTTCTTGATTTTGGGTGTCATCATGCATCGCATCTCCCTAGGAATCTAAGAATTGTTTTGGAGGAATTGTAATTTACAAACCTTCATCATTTTTGTGTGCGCCTTTGAGCCCTCATCACCTGCACTTCCCTAAGTGCGCTTGCAAGCCTTTCATTCAGCAGATAGAGCGTTTTTTAACCCTATCTCTTTCCTTATTCGAGTGCGTTTTCCAACCCTCGACCATCAATTAAAATAGTGCATTTTTCAGCCCTATTTTCCCCTCATCTTCGAGTGCGCTTTCCAGACTATTTTTTCCCTCATCTTCGAGTGCGTTTTTCAACCCTCGACCATCAATTAAAATAGTGCGCTTTCCAGCCCTATTTTTTTTCCCTCATCTTCTAGTGCGTTTTCCAACCCTCGATCACGATTTAAGATACTGTGCTTTCTAGCCCTATCTTCCATCCCATGAAATAAGACCATTTTCCTGGGTAGGTCACCCATTACAATGAGACCATCTCTACCATTTTTCACTTGGGTAGGTCACCCATTACAATGAGACCGTCTTCATCATTTTTTCACCCGGGTAGGTCACCCATTACAATGAGACCATCTTCACCATTTTTCGCTTGGGTAGGTCACCCATTACAATGAGACCATTTTCCTGTGTCATTCACAAACATCACCATCTTCCATCCTTTTTGGGTGTCCTCCTTAGGCCCCATTTCTCAGGTAGTGCACTTTCTAGCCCTATCTTACCATTCCTTTCTGAGTGCGCTTTCTAGGCCTCATTCTCATTTTTGGATGGATCAACTATTTCTTGGTCTGGTACATCCACCTTTCTTTTTCTTTACAACGCTTACTATCTAAAGTCTTTTCCAAAACTTTAGTCGTAAGCATTGCAAAGAGGGGGGCAATTGTCATAACCCAATTTTTGGGTTACTCCCCAAAATAAAATAAAAATAACAAAAATAAAATAAAAGGAGCCGGCGTGGGTAGAAAAATCAATGTGGAAATTTTGGTTGTTTTCGCGAGTCCAGTCGTATCTCTTCGGTTCCAAAAATAGAGAAAAATATAGATTTAAGGCAAAAATAATTTATCATTGGATGAATCTGTGTAAAAACTAAGTTAAATGACATAATTATATTTTTTATGGGTTGATTCGATTTAATCATCGACAAATTTAAAGTTTAATTATGATCGGAAATTAATTTAAGGTCCAATTGAAGGATTTAATTAAGTGCAAGGACTTAATTATACTTTAAATTGGTCAAATTAATTTTATTAAGGGCTTAGTCAATGAGAAATCAATTTCTTGAATTTAATTCAGGCTCAATTGATGAGAATGGAATTTTCGGAGACCGATTTGAATTTTTAAGTCAATAATGCGAAATCAGGGGCCAAATTGAACGAATTGAGAATTTAACAGTCAATTGAGGGTTAAATCGCGCAATTGGAAACCAGAGATCAAAATAAAAAAGGGTGCGCACATTTAAGGTTGCTGTTGAAATTTTGACGGGGATCCAATTGCATAAAATTAAAAGTTTAAGACTAATTAGGGGTGCGATTGAACCAATCGAACATTGAGGGACCAAATTGTATTATTCAAACACAATTTTGGCATGTCCCTGCACTGTTCCGACACCGGAACAGTGCAGGAACATGCCCTGCATTCCCTCAAGCCTCTGCATTTTTGCAGAGGCCACAACACACCCCTCAGGCCTCTGAAAAATGCAGAGGCCACAGCACGCCCCTCAGCCCTCTGCAAAATGCACAGGCTTGCAGGGCAACAATCTCATGCAATGTGCATGACGAATGGTTGCATTTTTTCCTATAAATGCAACCGTTCACACCATGAACCAGGGAGGAAAAAAAGGGAGAAAAAGGGGAGAACACTGAGAGTGGAAGAGAAAAAGAGAGAGGATCACAGAACAAAAAAAAGAGAGTAAAAAACGCAAAAAAAAACAGCTCCCCGTCGCAGCTTCTGTCTCTCCCCGTTTGCTTCTCTCTCTCTCTACAAACAGCCATGAAGCAGCCACCGTCTCTGTCCTCCATCAGCAGCCGAAAGCCACCACTTGTATCTCACCGTGACCACCATCAGGTCCAGCTTCTTCTCCAGCTCCGACGAGTGTACCAGCAGCAACGGCGAGCTCAAACCAGTAGCAGACCGGTGACTTCCAGCTCCTCCTCCGGCCACCATAGACCACCATTGACGACGCCACAACCACCAGGACAACCACCTCGACCTCAGCTACCCAACCATACCAACAGGTGCGCCTTTCGCCACATTTGTATTTTCACTATTCATCATCGTCTTCCCTGGTCTGCATGCAGCGGGACGTGATTCACATCCCGCTGTTGCGGGCCAGGGCAGAGGGAGGCGGGCCGGGCTTTGTGCCTAAGAGACCAGCCCAGATACTGTGGGCTTCCAGGCCACGATGGCTGGAAGCCCAGCCCAGATACTTTGGGCTTCCAGCCCAGACTTTGCTGGGCTTCTAGCCCACGATGGCTGGAAAGCCCAGTCCAGATACGTTGGGCTTTCCAGCCCACGATGGCTGGAAGCCCAGCCCAGACTTTTCTGGGCTTCCAGCCTTGATGGCTGGAAGCCCAGCCCACTAAGGCAGGCTGGAAGCCCAGCCCACTAAGGTTGGGCTGTCAGCCCAATGTGGCTGACAGCCTAGCCCAAAACAAATTACAAAATTAAAAAATACAAATTGACAAAAAAAATATTTTTATTTTTTTTACTACTATTATTACTACAAAAAATTAAAAAATAGAAAAAATGTATTTGTTTTTGTGCATACGGCAAATTCCATGATTTTTCCTTACATATTTTTTGTAAAAATTATGTTGCATCTTGCTCATATTTTGAAACGAAAATTGGATATCGTAACCGGTTTATGATTATCCCTTGGAATTTGGCCAAAATATCAAAAATAATTATAAATATTTTTGTTTCATCTATTAGTGTGTAAATTTACATTGTAAAGTACACCCGCGAATAAAAAGAAATTTTACTACGGTGTAAATTTACATTGTAAGGTACACTCGTAGATAAAAAAGATTTTTACTACAGTGTAAATTTATATTGTAAAGTACATCCGTAGATAAAAAACAAACTTGTAACTGCGGTGTAAAATTACATTGTAAAGTACACCCGCAAAAAAAAAATGTATTTTTGAAAATGCAGTGTAAAAATTTTAACTTAGAAAAATAATTAAACAACAATGCAGCTTACCTTAGGTAGGGTGCACTGGGGGTGATGCGTCTTCCCCTTGCACAACAAGTCCCCTTACCCAAGACTCTCGCAGACCAATAGGTTTCCTAGTGACTGTAATACTAGGTGGCGACTCCTAATAATTATAGTCGTAAATTTTACGGCTATAAACAACCCCATTTTCACCGCGCGCCATTGTTTCCCCAAAATCACAGGGGTGATGGCGGGGCGCGAAGCGCGTAGAAAAATCGCCGTCGCGACACCATGAAGCATGCTGCAACGAAGGTCTAGGCCAATTACATGGCTAGTTTTCATGTTGCATGTCACGCCATCCCAAGAGCAGCAATCTGTACCCTCTCTCCATAGCATTGTTTTTGGGTGTTGATAACATCCAAATACTAATGGAGAAGAAGACATCATGGAAAAGGAGTTTTTGAATTGAAGCAAAGCCAGGCTCTGGTCAGCAGGGCATAATTGTACTGGAGAGGAGAAATTGGAAGAAGAAAGAGAAGGTTGAAAGTGCGAATGGAAGAAAAGGAGGCAGAGAATTTGAGAGAGCAATAACACAGATCCCATCATTCCCTGTATAAGTGCTCTCTTAAAATGTAGTCTATATATAGACAATATAAAAAAAAAAAGAACATCATTTGACGTCAAAATAAAAAACTAGTAAATAAAAAAACCTAAAAACTTTAACAAAAGAGCAAATAAAAAAATTAAATAATAAAATAAAAATAAAAATTATTAGCTGAAAAAAACATCATTTGACGTCAAAATAAAAAAAACTAATAAAAAAATAAAAGAAAGAACAAGGGGAAAAAATAAGAAATATAAATTTTCAAATAATCATAAACACAAACTAAAATTTAAGAACAAATGTTTTCAAAAAAAATACTACCTCAACAAGTATAAGAATTAAGTTTCTATAACATCATTTGATGTTGTTTTTATTAAGAATTAAGTTTTAAAGCTTTTCTATATATAATGTTTCAAATATAATATCACGATTATATTGGTGGTGATACTAATAATAATTGTGGTTATAGCAATAATAATGATGATATATTTTTGAAATAAAAACACTTCAAAATAGAACCATGTATTATTTTTGATGGGTGAAGCTTCCAAGTATAAAGCAGCTTAAAAAGAGTTTCCTGGAAGGATTGGTGATGTAGGACCAGATGGTTTTCTTCTTCTTTGGTGTATTACCAGTGCACATGATTTTCGTACACTTGAGGAGGATACAAGTAAAATCTTGACAAACAAAAAAGTGTCCTCAATTTTACAAGAAAAGAGATTTGATTAATTTCATCACGCTAACTTAGACGGATAATGAACATAAGGCTTTATACCACTAAATAACGAGGAATAACAAATAAATATGTGCTCTTGATTTTGGTCTCTCTTTTTTTCTTGATCCTTGAAAAAGTATTCATTTTGATTACCAATCTAAAAAAATTGAAATAATAGAGAATATAATTAACACACTAAAAAAACAAAACTTCTTTTCTTTTTTCTTTTTCCTAATATGAGAAAAAACTAATAAACAATATATTCATGAATATTCAACAAAAATAAAAATTATATTTTTAATATTTTTTTTCTCATTTGTTTTTGAAATTCAATGTCTATTATGTATTTTTATATTTTCTTATTTTTATATAGTTTCATAAATTTAATTATTTCATATTTTCTCATATTGATACGTAAAAATGATCAAAATATAATTTCTCAAATGAAACTTTATTTCATGATCATAATAATACTTTTCTTTCGCATAAAAGTATGTATTTGTACCAAGCGCTAAGTTTTTTTCTATGTAGAAAATCTATTGATTTTGTGCATGTTGTAATTTGTTAACTTAATATTTAATTAGTAAAATTATAAAAGATAAAATCTGTTATAAATGAGTTTTTTTTCACGTAAAAGAAACATTGAAATTGAAACACATGGAAAGTGACTCGTATATTTTTTCATTGTAGATAGCTTGGGCAAATTTGTCTACCCATTTAGTTTATGTGTTGCCTTGTATTTTTTTTATTTTATGTAATATTAGATCTGAAATACTATACAAAAAAATATTGTAAAAGTAATTTTTTAACCAAAACAATCTAAAATAAGGATTAAATTTTTCTAAGAAATACTACCTAAACAAAAGTAGAAATAATTAAAATTAAAAACCAAAATTAAAAATGTATATATATAAACATTGACAAAAATATAGACTATTTAGAAATATATCTAAAAACTAAAGATATTAATTAACTCTTTCAGTAAATGTAGAAAAGTTGGAAGAAGAAAGGATTTTTCAGTTAGGCAGGTTGAATTAGCTAAGATTATTGTTAGTTAGGCGCGTGGAATTAGCTAAGCATTTTTTAGTTAGGCAGGTAAATGCTTACCGTATATGAAGGAGATCGGCATTGTGGTGGTGATGGGTCTACTGTTTAACTCAAGCTTGACGCCGGCAAGGTGGAACGGGAGCAAGAGTTGGAACGTGATTTTTCTGTCACTGTTCTCTGGCCAGAAGAGAGAAGGAGAGAAGGGAAGACGAGTTTTTGTTCTGAGGAGGAAGAGAGATCGAGGGAGGAAGAGAGACATAAAACGGTGCGTTCTGAGAATATAAAACGGTGTGTTTTGAGAAGTTATGATTGCAACGGATATTCCGTTGCATTTTGAATTTTGCAACGGATAATCCGTTGCAATTTCAATTCCAATTTGCAACGGATTATCCGTTGCAAATGGTTTGACATTGCAACAGAACATCCGTTGCAAACATGAACTTAATTTGCAACGGATAATCTGTTGCAAATAGTTTTTCATTGCAACGGATTATCTGTTCCAAATTAAATTTACAACGGATAATCCGTTGCAATATCAGTTTAATTTGCCTTTAGTTCTGCAATAGCATTGCCTTATCCTACTTTTCTGTATGTACAATGCATGTAAGTTAGTAGTATCAACCTGAAGTTTGACAAGCTGGAGTAAACTCTGGTTGACTTCACCTTAGTGAGAATGGTAACAAAGGGAAACTTGTTATATTCCAGAAACTTTAATATTGTGTCTCTCCTACAAAGGCAGACGAATTTCCATTCTTGGATTCAGTAAAGTGAGGCTGATTGACATTAATTCATTGAACATAATAAACAATAACGAACGCATTTCAAAATAAATCTCAGAAAGGCAATCTCTGCAAAGATGAAACAAAGTACAAGTTGGTTGAACATCAGCAACTCACCATACGCTGTATATTTTTCAGGCTCACTTTTAACGATTCCAATGAAATGGCTTGTAGCATTGATATTCGGGAAGAGAATTTTAGCAACAGAAGAGCTGCTCACTTCAACAAACTGGATTTCATTGTCAAATCACATGAATATCAAAGAGTAGGAAATTTGTAGTGATGAGATGATGCTCAACTATTCAAAATATTGTTACCTTTCAAATTATGAATTTTTAAAATTGAAAGATTTTATAAAGAGATGTCTCGAACAGATGCTAATCATTCGATTTGTACGTAGCTGTTAAGGCGACAACTAGAGCAGCCCACTTCTTCTTCTTCTTCTTCTTCTTCTTCTTCTTCTGCGCAAGCGAGATCTTGGATGAGGACTCGTTAGCCCAAGTGATCATTCAAGAAAAGAAAAGAAAAATCTTGAATAATAAAATCAAGGAAAATGATTTAAGAGTAAATTAAATATTTGTCAGATCATTTTTTTAATATAAAAAACATTTAAGCGTTGTTAATGTTTTATCTAGTCGAAAAAAATAAACCAGGTGTAGATTTCCTTTTCTTTTATTACTCTAAGCTATTTTATCATTATTCCAATCCAATTACATCATAGCACAACAATTCCACAATATCCTTAAATGTTATTAAGAACGGACTTCCCATGATTGAAGATTTTCAATCAAAATCAATTAACCCCACAATAACTTGTTTAAATAACATTAGAACCCTTTTCTAGGTAATAACCCAGGCTTTGAACATCAACTAGTTAAAAAAATTCACTAATGGTTAAAAACTCCTGCCATAACACACCACTAAAAGCTTCTTGTCTGCCAGCTTCAAAGGCTTTCAGCAGCAGTAAACATCCCCTGTTTTAGCCAAAAACAACACCAAAGAATCTACAACTCTTGTCTGTGTTAAATACTTTATATAATTGAATACTAAATACACATAGCACAATACCTCAAGCTGCTCAAAAAACAATTCCTAATATAGTAGCAGCACAACTTCAAAAAAAAATTATCTGAGAGAAACCTTCTGATCTATGACTATCAGTAGTTGTAGATAGAATATACATGCTATTATTTATAGGTAGAGCAGAGATCTCTTTTATCAATTTGTTAGCTGATTTTCTCCTCCCGTCAAGGAGGAAATCAGATAATTGATCCCCATGATCAATCTTTGTTTTTTAATGTAAGATAAATAGGATCAAAACTAAATAAAAAAATACTAATCGAAATACAAAATAAAAAATACATTTGTTGAAACGTGACTAAAAAATATTTCTCCCTACAACATTTCTTTTAAAAATGATATCATTAATAATTTTTTAATACAGTATTCTTGTATATGCATGCATGCATATGATTTTCTTCTATTTAAAAGAATGAAGAAAAGGCTGATGATGATGATGTGTCCTCCACCTAGTATTTATCTATTTTACCGTAGATCTAGTTAGTAAATAATCAATCCTAGCCATTCATCAAGTAGTCGTTAGTAGAAAACAAAAGCTGGCATAACCAGTCTTGTTAGTTGTTATTCGACTGGTCACGTTCCTCTTATTTATTCTCTCCCTCTCTCTCTCTCCCTCTCTCCTCTTATCTTGAGAGAAAACACAACAGAAGTTGGAATGTCCCTTCCAAAATCTCTTAACTGGAGGTAGCGGAGTTGGGCTTGAATCATTATTGAAATTGGAATCATAATATGCATCAGCAGGTGAGGTAGTGTAACTCTTTGTTGTTTTCATCTTGTACTTGTAGGGTTACTGAAGGGGATGAAGGATTAAAAACAAAAATAAGACCAAAACTTGGGAGGAAAAGGTGAGGATGTTCAAGACTAATTTAACAATTCTCTCTCTCTTTCTCTTTTTTGTTTTTTGTTTTCAAAATCCTAATTTTTATGATCTCAATTTCACAGGAAGAAAATCCTAATGATGACGGATAGTTGGATGGGCAGCACAAACAATTGCAGGTTTTCAAGTAAATATGGGCAACAAGAGTTTCTTGGGATCTTTCAAGTAAACACGTTATGCTGTCTTTTTCGACTCTTTGGCATTGACGCTTCTTGTGCTTATCTATTGTTTTTGAATCTTTGATTCTTTGGCGTTTTGGATTAACTAAAACAAGCTCATTTGTTTTTTTTCCTCATCCTTGAAGCCTTGGCTGTTTGCTTGTGCGAATTTGTTTTCTGTAACACAACACCCATCTCCCTGATTTCCTTCGCTGCTCATCCATACAAATGCCCGTGAAAGTGCACTGTTGTTTTCTTAGAGTGGGATTTCATTATGTGGCTGTTTTAGAATATTATGATTCTCACCTTTCCCCCTCTTTGGCAGGTCTGCACTGAATTAGTTGTGGCTGTTATTTGTCGACTGAAACTTTCACTGGATTCTGCTTCTCTGGCTGCAAGCACTTTGTGCTAGGAGTTTCCATCTTCTACATCTACTCACTTTTGTTTGCTTCTTTAATTTTTCCTTTGCAAGTGCCATTGGATTCTTCACCTTAGCTCTGTTTTTATTTCAATCTCTGTGCCTACTATTTTGTTCGTCTTAGTCCACTTTGTTTGGAGCTTGAAGGGCGTGTCCTTTTTTGTTTTGTATACATGTAAACCTTCCTGGTTATTGTTAAAGCTTGTGATGCTCTTCTCTATTTTATGATTTTTTTTTTGTTGATATTCTATTTTTATGGCACGCAGACATGGTGGTGAATTTCAGACCAGCATTCCTACCGGAAAGGATTAACATAGGCAAGGTTGGGTGGTTGGCATCCCTGCAAAAGAAAAAAGGTTGTGATAAGTTGTGCAGATAGTTCAAGTTAAGATTGCATTACCAATATTAGAACCAAATAATCAAACTAAGGAATTATGATAATTCAAGCAATGGAACAAAGCAGAGTGTGCGTGGATGTTTGAGAATGATCAAGTCAAAGGGGGAAAAGCCAACGATAGACTGCTGATGGCAAAGCGAGCATTTATATACCTAAAAGGGCGTTCTAGGAAGCCATGGTATAATAATGCATTTGGTATGTTTCTTTCACTTCTTGTTTCTTTGTTATAGAAAGAGAGAAAAAAAATAGAAAAAAGTTAAAAACTATCTCTTCTTTCCTTTTCTTCTAATTTCTATGTGTTCCAAATGAAAGATCTTTCATGGGTCTTAAATCTGCAATTACAAATCAAACTTTGATTTCCTATGGTATGTTGTTGGTTGGCTTGTTTGGTATTTTGATATCTAAGGGAGTTTTTTACAATAGATCCAATATGTTACATGCTAGCTATTTATAGATGTGACGTGTTTAAGAAATTTTAACTAATGTATACAAATTGGATGACTTTGTTCTTAAATTTGTTTTTTTCTGTCATAAAAAGGCTAAATGTTGGGACCCCTCGTGGCATGACAACTTCTTTTATACTAGGTATCTGACACATGTTTAATATTAGTTATTTATGGATTCATAGTTTGGTTTTGGAAAACAATGAAGAATGTTTATGTCTTAAAATGCATACCCTCCTTTATACCTCATTATTGCTCACATTTAGTCTAGATGCTTTCTTTCCCATTTGCTTTACTAGGCATATGACACATGTGACTCATTATTGTTCACATTCATTCTTTCATCTTCTTTTATACTAGGCATGTGACACATGTTTTAACTTTTGTTATTTATGGATTCATAGTATGGTTTTGGAAAGCAATGAAGAATTCTTGTCTTAAAATGCTTACCCTCCTCTATATGTCATTATTGCTCACATTCATTCTAGATGATTTCTTTCCCAATTGCCTTACATATATGTAGGTTGTGATGATTTCATCCTTTGAGTATTTCTAGCTCAACTTAAGCATGTTTGTTACATTTACACGAGTTTTTAAAGGTTTTAGATGGTTTGGACAACACAATCTTCTGGAAAAAAAAAACCATTTATTTTATAGCAACCTCACTGTGATTATGCTGCAAGCATTTCATCTACTCTATTAAAAATACTCAATGCCACTATATGCTTTTGTTGTGCCCTTAAATTTTGTTTTCTCTTGGGCCTTTTACAAACCATTACTACAGTTTTTTATACATGGTGCCATTAGCCACTTCATTGGGAAAGACTTAGGCCTCTCTTTCTCATGTTTTTGATGGTTACATTTCCATCATTTCTTTGTTACAGGATCATTTATTTTGAACCCTTTTTGGATGCGTTGCTTAGTGTGGGCAGCGACATGAGACTCCACATTTACAGGAATTGGCCAACCCTCTCTGCTTTTTCACTCCTTTTCTGGTTCAACCTTTGTGGTTTTGTATGACTTGAAATTGTTGATCTCAAGATAGTTTTTACTTTTTTGCTAGGTTATTGCCCATGATGTACATAAATTTTAAGCTCTTTTTTGTTCTGCAAACATAAATTCGCTTGAATGTTCACAGGTGCCCATTATGAAGCACATGCAACCTGTCGACTTCAAAGGTGCCACTGTGTAACACATGCAACCTATCTAGTTCAATGGTGCCCACTGTGTAGCATAGGTAACCTATTTGATTCCTTCTCTAAAAGGCATTGAGCCAACCCCTCTCATAATCCTCTTGTATTTTTGATTTACATTGATCAACTACTTAAACAACATAATTCACTTATATGTTCGAAAGTGCCCACTGTGTAGCACAAGCAAATGTCTAGTTCCTTACCTAAAAGGCATTCAACCATTTTTTTTGCTCCTTTATCTCCATATCCTTTTTAATTATGACAATTATGTATCTGCAATTGCTTTTTTTTTTGCATGTAGATAAGATTTTGAGTGCTTCGTCTATGTAGATTTTGTCTTCCAAGAGCATGAACTTGAACAACGATCATTATTACATGATGCTTTTGGAAGCTGCAGTCTTATATTTTTTATGGTACATGTTTTTTACTTCTTTAATGGATGTACGATATGACATTCAGATGCCATTTGTTTGTGGCTCCCTCAATCCCTTTAGTTTTTGAATGGAAAATAGTGTGTTTTTCATGTGCTTAAGGAATTAATTAACTTGACATTGCTTGGGCCGTATCCTTTCATTTTCAACTCCATGCACTCTACTTAGGTAGTGATTGTTTTTTACTGGTTGTTCTAGTTTCAGGCCTAAGCTCTTTCTCATCTACTCAACTGTGCTTTGATTGTTTTATCTTCTTCTTTAAGGATTAAGTTATCTTTTTCCAAGGGCAATCAAATGATGACGGTATCCACAACTATCTACACACCAAATGACTTGTCCTTTCATTTTATATGATTACTATCAGATAATAGTATGTTTGTGACTCGTCCTTTTATTTTATATGATTATTATCAGATAAAGGTATTTTTGTGCATTTTTTCAAGGAGATTCTGCCAAGTGTTATAAGAAAAGAATGATCTAATAGAAGCAGGGTGTTTATTAGTTAGAGTTTTATGATGTTACCATGCTATTCGTTTAGCTATTGTTTCTTCTACATTTTATTTTTTAACTTGTTGCCAATGTTTTTTTAGGATAAGGATTTTCCTGACAACTTGCAACATGCTTTGTCATTTTGATGAAAACTTATAGTTTCAACTTCTTACATCAAGTCTAAATTCCCCCCTCTATGTTTTTTTACAGGTTATGATTGGTTATTTTTATTCAATATATGAATTGATATTGATCTAGTTTCATTATGGTTTCATGAATACTAGCATGGAGTAAAATTGTCAGATTGATGAGATTTTTTCTTTTTGCATCCATCTCATGGATGAAAATTTCTGGAACTTAGTGTTTTAGTTAGTTTAATTATTTTGCAGGGTTACTCGAAGAGTTCTAAGCTATAAGGAACATTCAAGGGCTTCAGGTTTTTTTAAGTGTTTAATTCATTACCTGCTCCTTTTGTTTCTTTGCTTGTATCTTTTTGTCTTGCTTTAGAATTGTGAGCTTAGGATTACATCAAGCATTAAAATTTATATTTTTGACTTTAGTATGACATCAAGCATCAAGGAATGCCATAAAGTCAACAAGGAATTGTACTTTACAAAGAGGAGTCATTTTTCTTTTCCATTATTCATGATCTATCCTTGATGTTCCTTTCCATTAAACTTTTTTCCTTAAACATTTTGTTTATTTTTTTCATTTTGCATGGATGTTTTTGAACTAATGTTTGCAAGAATATTGTGCCAGATGTTTTGTAATTTAATCCTTATAAAAAAAATATGACATTTGTCTTCTCCTTTCTCTGTCTTTTCCATGATCCTTCATGTTTATCAAGGGATGTGTGAATGAGTATCAAGCCAGAGAGTAGTTGATGTATTGTCGTTCCTTGCTCATTATTGAAGTCTTTATATTTTAGGTTGTCATGCCAGGAATAATGAGTTTTGATTGAATCTTCTACCCTTGATCCTCACAAATTTGTAGGGAACTGAGTATTTGTATTATCCGCTTTCATTTTTTTAGTTAAGCTATAGTGCGAGTTTATTTATACATCCAATGAATGACCTTTTTGGCATGATTTTAAGTATTAATAAAAAAAATTGTGTTTGGTATAAGATCATACTTGTTTTGCATATATGAAGTTTAAAAACTTCTTACTACTTCGAACTTTTTCTTAACTTTGTTTTTTATCATACAAATCTACTTGTTTTGATAGAGAAGGGGTTTGAGTTCTAATCACATGTTTTTTAGGATCTCATCAAGCATCCTAGGGGATGATCTAAAATTGGACAAGGAATTCTCAACTCAGTGTTATCTACTAATGTAGTATTACTTTTTACTGGTTCTTATAGTTTCACTTCCAAGCATTTACAAGTGCTGGCTATTTTTTAATTTACCCTTTTTTTCTTTTACTTAGTTCAGTGTAGTGATTGCTTTTTACTGGTTCCAGTTTCAGGAGTAAGCTTTTACTAATGTTTGCTATTTCTCATCTACTCTTGTTTTCTTTTTACTTAGCGCGACAGTGATTCCTTTTTAATGGTTCTTCCGGTATTAGGTATAAGCATTTATCAATGTTAGGTATTTTTTATTTACAATTGTATTCTCTTAACTCAGCACAGTCTATTTAAGAAGGAGCAATGGTTGTGATGAGTAGCTAATTTCCTTTGTTCACATCGCATTCATCATGTAGCTATTTCATCACCTATTTTTCTATGCTAATAACTTAATTCTCTTGCTCTCTATATTGAAATATAGATTATACCTTGTTTTTTTATTTAATTTATAAATTGATATTGATATTGTTTTATTATGGTTTCGTAAATACTTGCATGGAGTTAGATTTTAGAATTGATAGGGACTTTTTATTTTGGTACTTTGTTCTGTGCTAGAAGTATTTGGTTCTCTCAATACTTGTTGTCTTTGCTTTATGAACTATCTTTATGGTTTTTGGAGAGTAGTGGGCGTGCCAATGGAGCATTTGAAATTTGCATCAGCAGGATGTTGTTTTTCTATGACCGAATTCTTCTAGAATGTTAATGCTTATGTCTTTTTTTCTTCATTTAAATTGATGGCGTTACTCGTTTGGTGGATTGTTTTGATGTGATACCCTTTCCATATGTTATGTGCCATGTAGCTTTGCTTATATCATTTTCAGGGATTGTTACATGGCTTTGTCTTTAAAAATTCTTATCAATTTGGTGAACTTTTTGCTTTGTGGGGCTTTGTAGTTTGACTGAGCTTTTGAAGTGGTTTGTTATGTGATAATAGATGTACGAGGTCTTGGTTTATGTTGAGATTGCTTTGGATTGAAAAGTATGATAGCAGCATGGTCGTCAATCCAATTTGTTAAATCATTTATGCAAATGTGCGCAATCATGTTATGGTAATATGCCTCTTGGAATTTGCTGACTATCTCTTGCATCGTTTCTATTAGAAACAAAGTTATTGAAATTTCTAATTGTTTGTGGCTTTTGCTACTTATGAACTATTTTGTTTGATGGTTTTGATGCAATATGATTGGTTGCAGTGAGCTTGAGATTATCTCTTGCATTGTTTGTGTTGAAAATGAAGTTGCTGTTGTAATTTCTAATAGTCAATGCTAGTCCTTATGAATTGCTTTGTATGATTGGTTGTAGGGAGCTTGAATTTTTTTTCTTCATTTCGGATTGTGGTGATGTGACCAGCTATTTGTCCACGTGTGATTCTAAAGTAAGCTAGAAGTTTTAAAACAAGGTTGTTCAATATTATTCCTTGTTTTAATGTCGAAAACAAAGTTGTTGGTGTTGAAATTTCTAATCATCCATCCTATATTTTTTGTTTCAGTTGCTTGATTGTTGTTGTGACTGTATTTTCTTTGTTTCTTTTATTATCTGGATCTCTAATTATCGACTAGAGTTTGCACACCATGCACCCTTGTTTTATGTGTATGCTTGTAGAAAAATTAGTAACTTTTTTGTGTATTTGCATTTATTAGCTTAGCATGAAGTTTTTTGTTGTTCAACCACGCCTAACATGGAAGGGTGGAACAACATCATGGGGTGAATGGGTAGTCAATTGTAAGTTTGCCCTTGTTTTGTTATAGAATTATATTTCTAGAGGGTAAGTAGTCTTATGCATAAAATATCTATAAAAATTGTCTTTCTAGGAACCTTAATCCTAGCCTTACTCATGTGTTTGGCTTCCATGAATATAACCCATGCATACTTATATCTTCAATACCTGTTTACAATTTATACCCTTTATTAGGGCTAGCTTTCGTACAACATTCTATTCAACATGACCTGATAGGAATTGAATAAGAAAAGGCAACTGTAAACTGATAAGAGTTAGTTGAGTTAGTTAGTTAGTTAGTGACCACGTGGCAAGTCAGTTAGAATTGTACAGCTGTATCCCGTGAGTTGGCTCTATAAATAGCCAAAGTAGCCATTTGGCATGGATATCAAAAGAAACATGCAGAAATTACATTCTTGCTTCTCTATGTTCTTAGTTGTAACCCTAAGGTAGAAAGATAGAGTTCTATCATGACCATTATCAAATATCAATCTCAACCCCACTCATATGGTTGACTACTATATACCATAACATAATTACCAAGATATATAGCATAATAAGATTTCATCGGGCTTTTACTAATGTGTTGCCACGTAACATGTAACTCATCATCAATGTTCTAAAAAATAAGACTTGTATATTACTGAAACATTAAAAAAATCAGGATGTGCATTTACCTATTCCTCTAACCAGCCCTATCTTGTTTGCTTAGAGTCCCACAGCGATGCCTCTTTTGCATCACCCAAAGACTTATATCAAATTCACTCTTTTAAATCAAGAATATACTTCTCAATACTACATTAACAATTTAAGCACCTTTTACTCATTAACACACATGCTCTTTCATTGTAATACGTCAAACTTAAGGTTTCTAACTTTTATTGTTTCAATATAAGCAATATTATCATGTAAGATTGTTTCATGCATGCACAGATATTATATTTTTCTTTTCCACATAAATAATCATTCACCATCCTTAAACAATCGAAAAGAATAAAAGAAAATCAAGAAAAGACCATAACACAAAATCAAACTATAACAAAATCGTAGCCAAAAAGTCACTCAAATTGATCTAATCATTTCTCAAAATGGATAGTTTTGTTTTATTGCTTGATAATTTCCCTCTTCTTTTTCTCTACCTGAGAATTCACCCTTGCAACAATTTTTTTGAGTTTTATCTTCAAAATCAATCCATACATTATACGTAACTCACCAAAAGATGATTTCTTTGACAATATACACTCAAATACTACAAATTCCAACATTTAAGAATTCAATAAACTCATCCTTTCTTCTTAGATTTTTGGTCATAAACTAATTTTATCACATTGTTTATCTTTATACCACCATAACATGCATTACTACTTGGTTCTCTATTCCGTGCTAGAAGTATTTGGTTCTCTCAATACTTGCTGCCTTTACTTTCTGAATTATCTATATGGGTTTTGGAGATTAGTGGACGCCAATGGAGCATCTGAAATTTATATCAGCTGCCTATTGCTTTTTTATGACCAAATTGTTCTAGAATGTTAATGGTTATGTCCTTTTTTCTTCATTTAAATTGATGACGTTACTCGTTTGGTGGATTGTTTTTGATGTGATACCCTTTATATATGTCATGTGCCATGTAGGTTTGTTTAGTCCTTTTTAGGGATTGTTACATGATTTTACTTTTAGAAAATTCTTATCAATTTGGTGAACCTTTTGCCTTGTAGGGTCTTTGTAGTTTGGCTGAGCTTAATAGCTAAATAGGGTCTTGGTTTATGTTGAGATTGTTCTGGATTGGAAAGGATGTACCACCATGGTGGTCAATCCAATTTGTTAAATCATCTATGCAAATGTACGCAGTCATGTGATGGTAATATGCCTCTTGGAATCTGTTAACTATCTCTTACATCGTTTGTGGTAGAAACAAAGTTATTGAAATTTCTAATTGTCTATGGCTTTTGCTCCTTATGAACTATTTTGTATGATGGTCTTAATGCAATATGATTGGTTGCAGTGAGCTTGAGATTATCTATTGCATTGTTCGTGTTGAAAATGAAGTTGTTGTAATTTCTACTCGTCAATGTTGTTGCTCCCTATGAATTGCTTTGTATGATTGGTTGTAGTGAGATTGGATTTTGGTTCTTCGTTTCAGATTATAGTAATGTGACCAGTTATTTGTCCATGTGTGATTCTAAAGCGAGCTAGAAGTTTTAAAATTATGTTGTGCGATATTATTCTTTGTTTTTGTGTTGAAAACAAAGTTGTTGGTGGTCAGATTACTAATCATCCATCGGTGCTGCTACTTATGAGTTATTTTGTATGATGGTCTTGATGCAATATGATAGGTTGGCAGTGAGCTTGAGACTGTTTGTTGCATCGTCTGTGTTTAAAGTGAAGCTGTCAGTGTTGAAATTTCCAATCATCCATGCTGTATTTTTTTTCTTCAGATGCTTGTTTATAGTTGTGACTATTTTTATTGTTTCTTTTATTATTTGGGTCTCTGGTTGTCTACTAGAGTTTGCACACTAAGCAACCTTCTTTATGTGTGTGCTTGTACACAAATTAATAACTTTGCTATGCATTTGCATTGATTGGATTAGCATGAATTTTTTTGTTGTTCAAGCATGCCTAACATGGAAGGGTGGAACAGCAACATGGGGTGAATGGCCAATAAACTGTAAGTGGTGAAGTTGTTCGACCTTTTGTCTATTAGATATTATCAAGAAGCATGATTCTTTTTATTTATGATACTTTATTTGTCATCTAACTGCCTTTGTTCATGTCGCATTCATCATGTAGCTATTTTCCTCACCTATTTTTCTATGCTAATAACTTAGTGCTCTTGCTCTATATTGTTATCCGTTTGAATCCAAAATAAACTTTCCTTGCATACTTTTCAAAAAAACATTTCTTTCCTATTGTTTATTCTTTTTCTTTATATTGGGTTCATTTAGTGTAGTGGAGACATAAAAACTGAATTTGTTTGTTCCTCCTCTCCTCACAAACATAAGAGTTGGTTCTGTGTAAAATGGGGAATCATTATGTGAATCTTTCACTAGTAATTCATGTGAGATAAACATTTTTACCGTTGAGGCTTTGTTTAAACTTTGTATCTTTTGAGTGTAAAGTTTAAGCTTGAAAAAATTGACATAAAGACTGTATTTCTTCACTCAATGTTTTTATTTAACTTTATTTTTTTTTTATTATGCCCTTCTTTTATTCTAGTTTGCTTTTATTTTGATCTCATGTCACAAGTGGAGGGTTATTCAAGTTACCTTGAGTTGCTCAATTTGTTTTATGATTGTAATTACTTTCTTCAATTTTAAATTTTGCATTAAATTATTCGCCTTTGATCTTTATCATTTTTTCGCTTATATTTCTTTTTTGTTATTTCGAGAGCGGTTTGGTTAAGCTAACCCAAGTCAGCTTGTATTTTTTTTTTGCAATGTTTTTTTTAGTTAACTTGGATTGTTATTTTAGCTTCTTATTTTGGAAGTCTATTTTTGTAATCATGATCTGATGTTGTGAGTGCCGGACTAATTGAGTTAACCCGACTTGACTGAAATTTTTTCATGGATTTTTTTTTAATTTAATCATTTTGCATTAAATTATTTGCCCTAAAGCTTCGTTATTTTTGACTTTTTTTCTGTTTGGTTATTCGGAGAGCAGATTGATAATGTTAACCTAGGTTAACTCAGGGTTTTTTTTATGCTTTTTTACTGAACTTTGGTTTCTTTTACTAGGTCTTTTAAGAAAAGAAAAAAAAATCCCTATCTCATATTATGGGTTGTGGATTCGTCAAGTTACCTCAAGTTTAGTCTGAGTTTTTTTCTTCAATATTATATTTTTTTATTTTCATCTTTGTCATTAGTTTTTTAGACCTTGAACATTACATTTTTTTTACTTTTTATTTCGCAGGTTATTTCAGTCTTATTTCTCATGTTATAGTTAATTTAACCTAGATTATCTTGAATTATCATCATTGAATATTTTACATGGATGCATGTGATGGGTCAAAATGACGGGGTATGATTTTGAGATTAATAGGAGCAACTTTGATTGGTGTTCTTGGTCTAGCTTCAATGGTTGTCAAAGCAGAAGCAAGACTTAAACAAGGAAGTTTCAAGTACTGAGCATGAGATCAGTTTGAAAGTTGAACCTGGTCTTTCTGTGAAACTATTGAGTTTCTTATGGAGAAAAGAGGAATCTAGTGGATATACACATGTTTGGCGGGTGAGTCCACTATTTCTTATGTGCTGGTATAATTACAGATCGAAATAACACTATTTCTTACATGTATTATATTTCTCAAAACTATTTCTTACATGTTGATATAACACTATTTCTTAATATTTAACTTCGTACGTGGTTTTATCTATTCTCATGCCTGGTTCTTCTTTCATTTTCCTGCTGCTTAGAAATCTAGGAAAACAGTGTCAGGATTTAACCTTGGCCTCATACTACTATTTTGTCTTTCTTGAGCTTATCATTCTCCTATTGTGATAAAAGAGAACTATGGCATCAATCTGATATGTCTTGTGAGGATGATTTGTGACAATGGATTCATAGGACATGAAATTTGGCTCGAGAATTGTGGTGGGAACCATAATGGGATTCTTTGGAGCAGCATTTGGGAGTGTGGAAGGTGTTGGTGGCGGTGGCATCTTTGCTCCCATGCTTTCTTGGTTATTGGGTTGGATCCAAAATCATCTACTCTTATGCCAACATGTAAGAAAAATTGATTCATCTTTTAGGGCCACTATTCCATTGTTGTTAATTTTCTCAACGGAAAATGCTTAATTACAAGGTCAAATGAAGGCTCATCTCTCCAAAAGCCTTTGACTTGGTTCAAAATTTTTATCAACAAAAGCTTCTAGTTGTAGAAGTTTGAATTTGTTTGGATGGTTATGATTACAGGTGCAGGAGCTTCAACAGTATACAACAATTTAAAGCTTAGTCATCCTACAATGGATTTGCCCATCATTGACTAAATTGCCAAGGTCCTTACTTTCTCCCTGTTTATCTTTGATTAAATTGCCATCAATAATGAGCTAGAGTGATGATGAAACTTCATATTATACAACAACTCCTTCTGTGGCATATTGGGTGCAAAACTTCTTGCAGGTACCCAAACTGTTTCCTTGCTTACATTGTTTCTGTGGTGTGCTCGCTGGTATAGTTGGTTTACTGATCCTCATTTGGGCACCTAAACTAGAATTACATGCTATATTAGAGCATTAGAAACCAGTTTCCTTCAGAATTCATTGTCTTTAATTTTCCAACACAGATCTATACTTCGTTGTTGCCTTCTTAGGGCAATCTGTTGTGAGAAAGCTAATTGATTTACTAGGAAGAGCATCACTCATCATCTTCATCCTGTCCTTCACAATTTCTATGAGCGCAATATCAATAGGTATGTGCTGTCACAACACAGTTTTTCACAGATTGATAACAGAAATGGATTTCTTGGTGGACTTTTCTTTACCCTTTTTCCTTTCAATAATAATGGTTTGTTTTCCTCTCCAAACAGGTGGAGTCGGTATAGCAAAAATGTTTGAAAAGATTGAACATCATGAGTGCATGGGATTCGATGACATCGTTCATCGTGTTTGATTATTGTGTTTTTGACGTAAAACATATAGATGGTAAAAATAAAAATATATTTAATTGAGAAAATGGAAACAAAAATGTAAAAACAAAAATTTATCTCTAAAACAATCTGAAAGTAAATTTTTATATTATTAAAATAAAAAATATTTTTTTTTATATTTTATCCTTAAAGTATTTTTATAAAAGTTTTAATTTCAAAATTGTTCAACTACAATATATTAAAATAATAATAATAATTATTATTATTGTTTTTTAATATCCAACTCAAGAGTTAATTCCTTGCACAATGAGATAGGTTTCATATATCAAATTCTATAAATTGCATATACAATTCAAAAAGAATAAATATGGAAATGATCATATCTTGAAATTATTACCGGATTTGCTCTATCCCCAACTGGATAAAATAGAAGTGTTGGATAGTCTTCCACCTACAACAATTAATAGTAACATTTAATTATCAGTTATTTTATACTGGACCAAAACGTTATCATTAATGATATTCTAAAGACTCCTTAGCTGAAAGGGAAAAAAAGTTTCTCCTGTAAAGGAACCAGTCTCTTGTCTTACAATTTTTAAAATACCAATTAAGTTTCCTGGTAATTATAATACTAGATGACAATAATTTTTTTCACAAAGTAATAAAAAATGACATGAATCCCCGCTCATGGGGAGGGTCGCCACGATGTTGTGCTCACGCAAAGGGTACGACAAACAAATCCTGAAATTATTATTGGATTTGCTTTATCCCAACTGGATAAAATAGAAGTGTTGGATAGTCGTCCACCTATAATAATTAATAGTAACAAAGGAAGAGTTCTCAGTATTATAAGTTCATCATCAGTTATTTTGTACAGGACCAAAATGTTATCATTAATGATATTCTAAATGCTCTTTAGCTGAAAGGGAAAAAAAGTTTCTCCATCCCAAATATTGAGGAACAGTTTTCTAACAGATTGATTGCTAACTTGTACTGATAAGCAACCAACCAATATGATAGATTTGAATGCCAGGTGACATAAAAGCCACTTGGTTGTAGTATCACTGATGATGCACCATGGTAAATTTCACACATCAAATACGATTATCTTTCAATGGCTTTAAACTGTTTACTTTAATTTGCAACAAAATTGTGTTGAAGCAATTTATTTAAATCTCTTACTTGAAGTTTTGGATGTTCGTTTGTAGAAGCATCTACACCCTTAAAATGCTTAGCCAACTTCTCGATCTGCTTGGTTGTAGTCTCAAAGTTGATGCACCATGGTGATACACCTATTGTTAACCTTTTCCAGAAAGAAAGTTAGAGATAGATACTAGTTGCAGCATCCATTTAATTCTTATGGTCTGTAAGGTATTTTAGACAAGAGCAACAAGAATATGGTTTCAGAAGATGCAGTTCACTTGAAATAGACTGTAATATAATGAAAATGACTCAACATCTTTAGCATTTTTTAGAAATGTTAATTTGGAAATCAGTTGTATTGCATGTTTCTCGTCTCTGGTTACATTAAAATGCATCCCTCCTAAATCAGGAATGCGATTTTTTTTCCATCCAAACTTGCAGAACTTAAACCTGAGGTGCATGGTTACAGTGAAATAATGCTTACCTCAAGAAGTATATTCTTGGGACTGCTCAAAACCAAGTCATCAAGAGTCTTCCCTACAATGACCTGAAGGATTTTCTCTTTCTGCAATGTCCCATAATCACAGGATAGTTTAAAATTTGAAATCAATGAAACAACATTACATAGCAATTCCAAGCTTCATTACTATCAAGAACATGAAAATAATGTGTTGGAATGAAGGAAATTGAAAGTAAATCAACTTTTCACATGATGAAACAAGTCCAATGTACTTTTAATGGAGATTAAACAAGTTTGCTCTAATGAATTTGTTCTCTTTCCACCAACAATTGTCTAAAAAGTGAATATTATTGAAGCATAATAATACAACAAATATTTATCTTAATTTCCTTCAAGGCACAGCTATACTACATGAGTCATATGTGACTTTCTACACGTTGTCATCTATCAAAAAATATAAGCAGGTCATAAATTATCATGAAATGGATTATTCAAGAAATTTTCCTCTAGAATAGAATGGAACTTCTCCAGCTAACCAACTGCTGCAAAGCATCATCAAAAGCTTACATATCCCCTAACATGCAAGCATTATTCTCATGACTTCTTCAAAAAGGAGAGGAAAAAGTACTAACAATCCCCCATGCTTTGATCACATGTGCATTACCATAATCAATTTACAGTAAGTAAAATGGTACTCATCTCACATTATCAGGTATTGGTCGTGATTTAAAGGTGGAAAACTACCATGCAAATCATACTTGTGAATCCCGTTCCGTTCCGGCCGGAATAGCCGGAACGGCCCGTTCCGGCCGGAATAGCCGGAACGGCCCGTTCCACTTCAAAATCCGGGACAAAACGGCGACGTTTTTGTCCCGGTAAAAATCCCGGCCCGATCCGGAAAATCCGGCCGGATTCCGGCCGGAACGCCCCGGTTCCGTACCGGGCGTTCCGTTCCGGGTTCAAAATAAAAAAAAAATCAAAAACAAAAAGGAAAAACTCAACCCATAAATTATATATTAGTAAAAATAAAAAATTAAAATCAAGAGATAAAGTCTGGCATCAGTGTAGGAAGAGGTAGTGAGAATATGTTACTTAATTAGTTTCCTTAAAGCCATTGTCATGCGTGGAAGTTTCTCTAAGGTAAAGGAAACTTTTGATGCTCTCTTTTACTGTCCGAGAGATGTTTCTTGTGTTTTTGTTCAGCACGTATGCTTTAAGCAGCCATTAACAATGACCAGAACGAATCCTGTAAACTTCATGGAGGCATTAACATTTATCATAGGAGTATTTTTTGGTTTATAAAGAAAAAGAACTTTGAAAAAGAGAGAGAATGATGGCAGAGTTTTGATGGGGTTATGGGAGTGAAAGGAAAGAGTAGTTGTAGAGATGATGGTGGCCATTCTTTTCTGAGAAAGAGAGGCTGGCTTGATGTGTTTGGTGTAGAGGGGGAGGGGGAGGGGGCGGCGGCTAGAGAAGAAGAAGGGATGGGTAGGGTTTTGTTTATTCAAATGAAGGGGAATGGGTGGGGTAGTTTTTATAGTAATTATTGGTTTTTATACTAATTATTATATAATAATAATAATAATAAATTATTATATTAATTAATTATTAATTACTATAATAATAGTTAACATAAAAAATAGGGGTATTGATTTGTAATTAATTTGATTGAATTATTTGTAATGGAATGTATTTTAATTAATTATGTTTGAATTTATTGATTATTTCTTAATGTGTTCATTTTGTTTTTTTAAGTTTTTCTAACATTAAAAAACAATAAGTAACATTAATTAATTTCAAATACAACAACCATAAAAAAAACATAGAATTACTTGAAAAACATACAATAAGTAGCTTAAATTTCAAATTTCAAATATTTTGGATCTTTTAATTATAATTAAATTCATTCTTTATGTTTTATTTAAAAAAAATAATTTTATTGTTGGAATTTTAGAGATGTTTCTAATTTTGAGATTATGTTTGTTTGACTTTGTGTTTGTATTGTATAATTTAAAGTTAATTTATCTTGAATTTTAATTATATTTGATAAATTAATATTTTATTTTTTTCATATATATAATTAAATAAATATGAACAGTACAAAACCGGAACGGAACGCCGGAATGCACCGAAACCAGAACGTTTAGTTCCAAACAAAAAACCGGAACGGTACCCGGAACGGATTTTACAACTATGATGCAAATGACTCGAGCAGAATTTGTTTAATACTTTTGCATCACTTTTGTATTTTAAACGTAATCTCAAAAATTTGATATAAAAAAAAAAACAATTCCTGCATTGCCTTACCTATAACCTTACTGGTAACCATACCCTGCAATTGCCATCACCTGCAACACACCATTACCTGCATTTCCTGCATTGCAACACAACATCTCGTGCACAATAATCCCATGTCCTACAACCTGCACACTGAGTCTATAAAAGGGGGGAGAGCTTAAAGAGAGAAGGGAGGAGGAACAAAAAAAATAGATCAGAAAAGGAGAGAAAGAGAGAATAGAGGGTACGAATAGAGAACCAAGCAATGAAACAAAGGAATAGAAAAAAAGGATTGAAGAAGGAAGGAAAGCCAAACACAAAAAATAAACTGTGAAGCAACCTGCCGAAGCATCATGTCTTCTTCTTCCCTACCACTAGCGGGTCGATAACTTCTTCCTCAGCACTGGCAACCTCAGTCCTCTCCTTCTTCACCGTCAGTAAGAGTCCAGTTTTTCCACTTTCCCAAACAACAGCTTTTAGCCTTGGTTTTCACCACCAACAACCTTTTCTTCTCCCCTGGTAGCAGCTGCGCTTTCATCCGACAACCAACAAACAACGGCTCCTTGCAACCAATGACAACTCATTTGTATCCTCTATTAACAACGGCTGTAGTTTTCTCGTCTCCAGCGACAAAAACAGCAACAACGTTCTCTTCTCTCTCCATTGCATCCGACAAAGAAATTTTATATTTTACAAGATGGAGAGATCTTTCATGCATATCTCGCTGTAACCAGGGCCACCTCAATTATGATGACTTTAAAAAGTTTTGACACATTTATTTATTATTATTGTTGTTGTTATTATTATTACAGTTCTTCAAGTAACGGTACATCTTCTATCTTTGTAAAATCGGTGATATTTAATTATCTAATTGGTGATTCAGGAGTAAAAACTTGGAATTAAGGGGTTTATTCTCTCCGTGATCTCAAATTCGAGTTAAGTGATTGTTAATATAATGACTACTAAAGACTTACATAATTGTTAACTTTAAGGCCCATGAGATTAGTCGAAGAACGTACAACCAAACCCCGACATCCACGTTATTTAAAAAAATCATTCATATTTTAACATTACCTTTAAAAAGATTGCGAGTCCATAACCATTAATAGCTAAGTTTGATTTTTGAAAAACACCATGTTATAAAAACTCATATACATACAAAAATTATGCATACATGTGATATCTTACAAATAATATTTTTGAAAAAAAAATAATTGAAAATTTAGGGTGACATATCCTTTTAATCTAAGTCCATATCATATGTTTTTCAAGTGCTTAAGGAAATGCATCAATTAGTACGTATTAAAATAAGATCAATTTAACCACTTCTCATTAGATAATTATTAGAATCATACTAGTCCAAGTTCTATCCCTTTTATTTTTGTGTTTTAAAAATATCTTGAGAAAAACTTAAATGTTTTTTTTACTTTAAATTAATATTTTGTTTGGTGTTTTTAAATTATTTTGATGTAATAATATCAAAAATATTTTATATATATATAAAATTATTTTAAACAAAATAAACTTAAAAAATTATTATCACTATAACACCAAACATGTTATTCAAATGGATGGATTATCTATGAATATTGGGTTTAGATACCTCACCTTTAGAAATCCTCGAGCCATAAACCCGTGCTTCGCCGCAGGGATTAAATTTTTTTTTGTCTAGTTTTAACATATATAATTTTTTATTTTGTATTTTGATTTTTATTCTTTTATTTTTTGGTTTAGTTTTAATCCCTTGATTTTTTTAGTCCTTCAGATATACGAAGGTTATTTGTATTTGTATATTATAAAAACATGTGCAATATCCTTAATAGCCCCAGATTTAACTATTGATTTTTGTCTTATTAAAGGTTATTATTTTTATTTTATTGTACCTAGAAACATTAAAAATCTAAAATACCCTTAGATTCATGGCTAAAATCATTGTTCACCGAGAGGTAAAATAGTAATTTCACCATTACAATCCACAATAATCTGTCGAAATGCACAGTGAATTTTACTGTGCAAAACCTTGAGTTAAGATATATATATATATATATATATAATTTTAATAAAGCACAATTTAAAAAACAATATAAATAACGCTTTTAGACATGAATCATGCAGAAAGTAGAATGCAATTGACAATTGTTATGTGCACAGTTTTTTAAACATAATAGCTGCCACGTATAAATGTATAAGTGGGAAGGGACTTGTTCCCTTCCTCTGCACCCGGGTTCGATCCTCTCTGTACATGTCTGTCACCCTTGTGTTGCCTTACCTGCCCACTGGGCTTGCAAAGTATTCAGTGGATACGGGTATTAGTTATGGTGTGCGTAAGCTAGTCCGGACACTCCAGTTATCAAAAAATAAAAAGTGTAGCCAAGGATTAGTCGTGGTGTGCGTAAGCTGACCCGGACACCCTGGTTATAAAAAAAACAAAAAACAATATATAAGCGGGAAAACACTATAGCAATTTACAGTGTTTTGCGAGGAGAGCTACAGTGCTTTCCCCACACCATTTCAAAAAAAAGTGGGTCTGGAGATTAGTCATGGTGTGCGTAACCTGGCTCAAACACCCTGATTATAAAAAACAAAAAAAAATATATAAGAAAAAAAAATAGAAAAAATAATGTAAAAATAAAAAAAAGTTGGTCGGGGGATTAGTTGTGGTGTGCGTAAGTTGGCCCGGACAACCTACTTATAAAAAACACAAAAAAATGTATAAGTGAGAAAAAAAATCATGTTGCATGTAAGTTGGTCCGGACACTCCGGTTATCAAAAAAACCAAACAAAATATATAAGTGGGAAACAAAGGAAAAAATATTAAAAAAAAGTGGTTCTGGGGATTAGTCGTGGTGCATGTAAGCTGGCCTGCACAGTCCTATTAAAAAAAATATATATATATATAAGTGGGGAAAAAAATCATGGGGCGCGTAAGCTGACCCAGACATCCGATTATTAAAAAACTCAAAAAAACATGGATAAGTGGGGGAAAAACATAAAAAAATATAAAACATATGGGTCCAGGGATTAGTCGTGGTGCGCATAAGCTGGCCCGGACACCTCATTTATTAAAAAAAAAGAAAAAAAAGCAGAAGCAGTGTCGCGACGATGATTTTTGGCGCTTCGTGCCTCGCCATCTCTCGGATTGGGGGAACAACGGCGCGCGGTGAAAATAAGGTGTGTTTTATAGACGTAAAATTTACGACTATAAATATCAAGAGTCACCACCTCATATTTGTTAGGATTGAGAGAGTTTGTAGAATTGAAAGAAGAATTAATTTAGAGAAGGGAAGAAGGAGAAGAGAGAAAAGAGAGGGAGACTGAAATTTAAAATTGTGCTTGTATTGATTTCTCTTTTGCATACCTTTGTTGTGTGTGCACTTCTCTATTTATACACATTACACTATTCTAGAATATTCTTCTATACTCTAACATCCCCCCTCAAGCTCATGCTTTGATGAACCAAGAATGAGATTGCAGCAATGGAGAAGAAATACATGAGTACTGAATCCTTTTTGACAAAAAACAACACTATGTAAAAGAAAGATGAGTTTGAATGCGATTGAGAAGAAAAAAGAAAAATGCTCGAATGGCAAAAAGATAGAAGAGAGAGAGAAGACATTTCATATATCTATATCTTGATTGACATTTCATTTGTTTACTTCAGTTTTTTTATGAATTTTTTTTTTCATCTTTGAGAAGAGAGGGATGAGAAGAAAGAAATGAGAGGTAAGAGAGGTGATAGAATGGGTTTGAATTTCATTTGTCTACTTCAGTTTTTCTGAATTTTTTCATTTAGCCACTTCAGTTTTTCTGAATTTTTCATTTGCCGATGAATTTCTTAATCTATGTAAAAATTCATTTTGTAATTCTCAATGATATTGATTTTTTTTCTTTTTTTTTTTGCAAAAACAGTAGAAAGTGACACACAAAACGGCAGAGCAATACACTGCACACAAAACACAAAACCTACAAAACATTTCACAACCAATTCTTCTCAGCCGCCTCAGCCGCCTCAGCCACGTCCCTCATCATCTTGTTCCTCTGCTCTGCTCTTCTGAAACCAGAAGAGAGAATACACCAACCTCTTGATTGCACCATTATGTTGCTGTCTCAACATCTCATAAGTCCTGCTTCTTCTCAAATCGAGCCTCTTTGTGGAAAGAAAGATGAAGCTGAGTTTGCAGTTCTAGAAGCTGCTCTTGCAGCTCCCAAGCTTCCAATTAAACCCTCTCCATTCGCTTCTACATCCTCTTCTCCAGGGAAAGTATGCTGAACGCCTTGGTGCTGGTGCTCCTGTCTACCTCTCCACTGTCCTTGAATACCTCGCTGCCGAGATTCTCGAGCTCGCCGGGAATGCTGCAAGAGATAACAAGAAGAACCGGGGAATGAGGGATAATCGTGGCTGCTTCTTCACAATGCACTGTAATTCTCACTCTGTTGCTGCTCTGTTTGAGATTTTTTTTTCCAGTAGTGGAGACTGGTAGGGATGAATCTTTTCTTGAATCAAGTGGCAGAAATGTTGAGATCAGAAGAGTAAAGAAGAATTCACACAGAGGAAAGATTGAGGTTGAAGGAAACGCAAGAGTTGTTGAGCTCAAAGAACTCATCAATGGCGGACTGGTATGAAAAATACGATTGGAAAAACCTTTGAATTCAACTGTATGCATGAAAACAAAACATTTTTGTTTTTTTTAAAATAATAATAATAATAGTAATAGTAAAGAAAACAAATAAAAATATTTTTTTCACATTAGTTTGTATTTTTTATTTTTTTGGGATGGGCTGCAGCCCGCTTGCATGGACTGGGCTTCCATTCCGGGCGGGCTGAAAGCCCAATTTATTTTGGGCTGGGCTTCCAATCCTGGCGGGATGGAAGCCCAATTATTTTGGGTTGGGCTTCTAGTCTTTGGGGCATTTTATTTTTATTTTGATAAAGACATACTTTTATGACAAATACTTTTTAAGAAAAGTATTATGATCATGAAATAAAGTTTCATTTGAATAATTATAATTTGATCATTTTTACATATCAATATGAGAAAATATGAAATAATTAAATTTATGAAACTATATAAAAATACAAAAAGACATTTAATTTCAAAAACAAATGAGAAAATTATTTTAAAAGTTCAGCAAATCAGCCTAATATATAATTATCCTTAAAAGAATTGATAATATCATCATAAAATTGCCATGATATTCTGTAAAAAATAACATATACAATGTTTATGTATGTATGTATGTATGTATAATAAAAGGTAGCTATAATTAGGACAAAATGTATCTCTTGAATTTAAACTCCATTTCCTTATCAATGCATATATGTATTATTTCAAAGAAGGTTTGTTATAAACTAAACACATTATTCTTAAATAAATATTTATCATGATCTCAAAATTAATTTCTAATAAAAAAAATTAAAATAACATCTCAATAATTTGTATGCGATTGAAAGCAAAAACAAATTAACTAATGTGATAAACTATTTTCAAAAATATATTAAAAATAGAATTTTTATTTTTGTTGAATATTCATGAATATATTGTTTATTAGTTTTCTCTCATATTAGGAAAAAGAAAAAAAGAATTTTTTTTTGAGTGGTGAACTTGTTCTCTATTGTTTCAACTTTTTTAGATTGATACAATAAAATTCTATTTTGTGAATTTAAACATCAATTTAATATCAAGGTATTTTTTGAATTTGCAAATACTATTTACCTCCCAAGCCAAGACCACAAACTATTAGGCTTAAAACCAAGTGAACAAGATATGGAAGGATAAATTGTAAGGAAATAATTTGGTAATCAAAATGAGAGCACAATAGAAGTTCATAGTACTCATGGTTAGCAGTACAATAAAAAAATCTCTCTTTCTCATTATTATCAATAGTTATTACCTTGATGTAATATATCAGTATTGTACAATATTTTAATCTCATTTTTACTATTTCTTTTTAGTGTCTTAGAAGAAAAATAAAAGGCATCGAACTATTTTGAATATTGAACGTGTTTTCTCTCTCTTTAAGGGATTGATATAAAAATATATGTCATAGAGTTAAAATTTTCAACTCAAAATTTAGCCCTTTGTGATATTTTAATCCTGACTATACTAAATATTTCCTTCTTTTTTACTCGTATTTGCTTATAACTATGTGTTTCACTCATCCAAAGAGATTCCCACAATTGTCGTGTCAAAAGCAAACAAACCATTACAAGTGAATAATCTTAAAGCACACAACAAATACAAGAAAATATCTCAATTTTTATTAATCTTGTAAACAAAAGATTTACACTATACACAAAATGAAACACTTTCTTCCCATGTTTCTATGATGACCACTAGAAATTTAAATAGTCATTAACTTCAAGGGTTTATGAGATTAGTCGAGATATGTTCAAAATGACCTGAACACCTACGTTAATAAAAAAAAATAAGTTTATCATAATTATCAATCCATATTTCATCCTAACCGTCCAATTGATTGTTTAGTTAATACTAATTTGCGAATCATATATCTCTAATATTTGAATTGAGTGCATGATTGATTATAATTGGAGTTGTTTTAGCTATTTTATAATAGTAAACTAGTTGTGAACACATGGTTGCACAAGTGTATTTCTTCTATATATAAAAAAAATAGTTTGAGAGAGTAAAAGTATATACCTTTGTTTGATATTTAAATAGTATACTAGATTTCCCCCCAACAAAACTCTAAATGTTTTTGCAATCAAATCATTTGATATTTTTTCAAAAAGATTTTTTATATATGGAATAGATAGTTTTGTGTCTCGATTTTTGTTTTTGTGTTTTATAAGAATTCTTTTTCTCTTAGCCTCGTTACATATTCTCATATTATTCCAACACTCACTATAATTAAAAAAAAAACTCTTTTTATATATTTTATAGACTAATTTACTTAATTTAATGTAAGTAATCTATTTATACAAAGTCTGTTAAATTTCATAATAACCCACATTCAGTATAATTCTATAAATATGCAAGATGATCCCAATAATCATTAAAATGAAAGCACACGATTTATTACTACAACAATCACATAATAATTAACCTCACATTTAAAATGTGGTAAATGAAAACTTCTGCTTGTAGAAAACAAGAAAAAATACAAACACGCGAATTTAAAAAGAAAAAAGAAGCAGCTAACAGCAGCCTGGAAGATGATACCCTCTTCTTGGCAGCTGCCATTATAGACCTAGCTAGTCAACGAAGCAAGTTAATTAGCTAAACTTGAGATCTATCATGGAATAAAACAATTGCGGTAAAAGCATTATCAAAACTTACCTTCTAACACTGCCTTGAATAGCTAGTGTCGTCTTCCACCGTTTCTACGAGCATTCTTCCTTTTAAGCCTTTTTGTATTTTGATGCCCAACACATTCAACCATCTTCACAAACCATGCTGGTTTTCTTGTTCTATACACAACGTATCCCATGGAGACTCCAAATACAAATCCACATCCATAACCCAATGCTACAGCTTTCCATCCAAATCCCTCTTCAAACATTGAATCTTCTTTCTCCAAGTTTGATGGTTGAAGTTGCTGCCCCTCACCATTGTTGCATTTTACTTTCAAGGGAAATCCGCATAATCTCAAGTTCCCTTCATAGGAACCATGTTCAAATGTGTTGAACTGTTTGCCTTGAGGTATGGATCCCTTAAGTTGGTTATACGAAAGGTTCAGGACTTGAAGAAATGTTAAATCTACCAATTGCTGAGGAATCCTTCCAACAAGCATATTTGAAGAGAGATCCAGCGATTCCAAATTAGTTAAATTTCCCAATGATGGCTGGGTATAACCGACGAGGCTGTTGTGAGAAAGGTTGAGCTGTTTCAGAGACTTAAGCTTCCCGAGGGACTCTGGAATCTTTCCCGTGAATTTATTGCAGGATAAATCAAGTATTGTGAGGGCAATCAGAATGTTTGTAAACTCAATTTGCAAACCTTTCCATCTAATTGTAACAGAATAAACATAAGGAGTGGATAAATTTCTTGCCGTCATGTAATCCATCTCCTGATCAACACTCATCATGGCTTTGAAGTTGTTAAAATACTCTGTCGGCAAAGGACCACTCAAGCTATTGTCGGAGAGGTCAAAAATCTTTAGTTTAGAAAAAGAGTCATTGGCAGTTGGACCCTTCAAAGAACCATGGAGTTTATTTTACCTTAGAATAATAACCTCCAAGTTTGGAAGCATTTATAAAAAGGAAGGGAATGTGTCATCTATCATGTTGTTGCCGTGGTCCAGAAATTCTAAATTCACACAATTGATGACAAATGGTGGTATCACCCCTTTCAGTTGGTTGCCATTGAAGTCGAGATATCTCAAATTGTTCCCCTTTGAATACACTGAAGGGATATTTCCTTGAAAATTATTGACACCAAGATTCAACACTGAGAGGTTATCACTAAAGTTTCCCAAGCATTGTGGGATGAATCCACTAAAGCTATTGTTGGACAAGTCTAGAATTTCTAGGAACTTCAGCTTGTAAATGGCAGAAGAGATGTTCTCGGTCAGTTTATCATTGGAGGAAAGCATAAGAGCTATCAAATTTTCAAGCTTGAAAACTGAAGGTGGAATCTGGCCGTACAACTTGTTACGACTGAAATCGATATATTTTAATGAATTAGAAAGGAAAGGACTTATACGGCCACTGAAATGGTTATTGTGAAGAGAAAGAAGCTGCAAAGAAGGCATAGAAAACAAAGAGGATGGGATTGTTCCATTGAGCAAGTTATGAGATAAGTCGAGATTGTTTAAATTTGAAAGCCTACTTATTTGTGATGTGATGGGTCCTATCAGTCTATTGTTCGAGAGGTCCAACGAAGTTAGTTGTGTGAGGTTAAACAAACTATTTGGAATTTCACCACTAAAATTATTGGAAGAAATGTCTAAGATATTTAGCTTCTCAAGACTTCCAAGTGAGGATGAAATCTGACCATCAAATCTGTTATGTGAGAGGTCCAACAAAATGAGTTGTGTGAGGTTAAACAATCCATCCAGAATTTCTCCACTAAAACTATTGGAAGAAAGTGTTAAGACATATAACTTCTCAAGGTTTCCAAGTGAGGATGAGATCTGACCATCAAATATGTTATTTGAGAGGTCCAACCATTGGAGTTGTGTGAGGTTAAAAAAACCATCCGGAATTTCTCCAGTAAAATCATTGGAAGAAAGTTTCAAGACATCTAACTTCATAAGGTTTTCAAGTGAGGATGGAATCTCACCATCAAAACTGTTATTTGAAAGGTCCAACCAAGTGAGCCGTGTGAGGTTAGAAAACTGATTCAGAATTTGGCCAGTAAAATCATTGAAAGAAAGTGTCAAGTAATATAGCTTCTCAAGGTTTCCTAGTGAGGATGAGATCTGACCATAAAACTTGTTATTTGAGAGGTCCAACAAAGTGAGCAAAAATAAAATAAAATAAATAATAAAATAAAAATAAAAATTATTAGCTGAAAAAAACATCATTTGACGTGAAAATAAAAAAACTAATAAAAAAATAAAAGAAAGAACAAGGGGAAAAAATAAGAAATATAAATTTTCAAATAATCATAAACACAAACTAAAATTTAAGAACAAATGTTTTCAAAAAAATACTACCTCAACAAATATAAGAATTAAGTTTCTATAACATCATTTGATGTTGTTTTTATTAAGAATTAAGTTTTAAAGCTTTTCTATATATAATGTTTCAAATATAATATCATGATTAATGGTTTGAAAAAGTTACGTAACTCAATGTTGTTTTTGATTTTTTTATCTTATTTATTTAATTTTTTATTACTTACATTAGTATTAAACACAAAAAATTATCTTATAATTAGTTTTTTTTTAACATTATTTAACAAAATTTTTGTCCAAGTTGATTATTTTGCCTAAATATATAGCATTATAAAAATACTCATACTCTTAACATTCATTTTGACATTTCAAAAAATTTGATTCTAACTACAGCAACGCGTAGGGCAAGTGACTCGTGTATATATATATATATATAAGAAAAAGGTAGATCATGTTGAGGATTCACTATAGTTACAAATATAGTTTACTGTGTAGTGCTTATAATCATATGGTTTTTTTAAGAGTAATAATATTTATTTTAATTTTATATCTCTTTTCATTTTTTTTCCATTTCTATTTGTCAAAGTTATTTTGGGTTTTCTTTTTAATTTTTATGCCTTAAATCAAATGGTTTTCTTTAATAGTGATAATAGTTATTTTAATTCTATCCTTTTTCTTTTCATTTTTTTTTGCTTGCTCTTTTGTCAAAGTTTTTGTATTTTTGATAATAATAATAATGATAATTTTAATCATATAATTAATAATAATGACATTAACAATAATAATGATTATAATCATTATAACAGTAGTGGTGGTGATACTAATAATAACTATGGTTATGACAATAATAATGATGGTGATGATAATAAGATTAAAAATAATAGTAATATTAGTTATAGTTATGGTGATAATAACTATAACAATACCATAAGCAATAATAATTATAATGATAATGATAATAACAATAATAAAAAAAATAATAGTGATAACGATAGTAATAACAAAAATAATTAGGATATTAATTATTGATAGTAGTGATAGCTGTAATGATAGTGACAATTTAGAAATTATAATTATTCTAATAATCCATCATTCAATACTATATTTGTTAGGAATTGAGTTTTACAACTTATCCATGTATAGTATTTTAGATCTAATATCCCAGATTAATGGCTTAAAAAGTTTTTGTGGCTCAATGTTCTTTTTTTCTTAATCTTATTTGTTTTTTCAATTTTACCATTTACCATTAACTTTTTTAAAAAAGTCATCCAAGTTTTGTTTAAACATATTAAGCAAATAAATTCACATTGACTTGGATTTTATACATTTTATTAAAAATTTATGCTGAGCAAAAATAAAGACAAAAAATTAAAAATTTATTATCTTACTCAGGTTTATAGTATTATAAAAAAATCTTTGCACTCTTAATAATTGCGATAATTTAGCCTTGAAGAGGTTGATTAAAGATCATTAAAAAAATATGATCTTTTGATAATCTTTACGCAAAATCCTAAATAATTCATTATCTAATGGGATCTTTGAAACTCTTGACCGATTTTTTTAAAACAATTTGTTTTTGAATTATTATCTTAATTGTGTTTATGTATTTCTAGAAACTAAATATTTTTATTTTTATTTTCAGTAAATGCTAAAACATAAATGCTTTACGATTATTGATACAACGACGACGACGACCAACTTGTAGGACACTTCATTTTTTCTCCAGAAGGAAATTAATGCCTGACCCATAAGCTTAAGTTGCCAAAGACCCAGCTACAATTTCTCGATGCTCACCCAACAAGGGATGGTGATGCCATGGAATTGGAGAAGCCTGAATTGGCGACCTAAGACCTGCTGCAATTAATTTCCAGGATCAAAAAGACTTTGAAAGAAATTTTATATTTTACAGGATGGATGGAGAGATCTTTCGTGCTTATCTCTTTATGTTTATACCTTAGATTATTAGTTTTTTTTTTTTTTTTGTATTTTAGGTGTTTGCACACCATATTTTTCTCATTTTTATTATAAAAAATAAAAGTTATAACATTATATTTATAGTGAAACTTAAAACTCTAATAAAAATATTTCTCCCTACAACATTTCTTTTAAAAATGATATCATTAATAATTTTTTAATACAGTATTCTTGTATATGCATGCATGCATATGATTTTCTTCTATTTAAAAGAATGAAGAAAAGGCTGATGATGATGACGTGTCCTCCACCTAGTATTTATCTATTTTACCGTAGATCTAGTTAGTAAATAATCAATCCTAGCCATTCATCAAGTAGTCGTTAGTAGAAAACAAAAGCTGGCATAACCAGTCTTGTTAGTTGTTATTCGACTGGTCACGTTCCTCTTATTTATTCTCTCCCTCTCTCTCTCTCCCTCTCTCCTCTTATCTTGAGAGAAAACACAACAGAAGTTGGAATGTCCCTTCCAAAATCTCTTAACTGGAGGTAGCGGAGTTGGGCTTGAATCATTATTGAAATTGGAATCATAATATGCATCAGCAGGTGAGGTAGTGTAACTCTTTGTTGTTTTCATCTTGTACTTGTAGGGTTACTGAAGGGGATGAAGGATTAAAAAGAAAAATAAGACCAAAACTTGGGACGAAAAGGTGAGGATGTTCAAGACTAATATAACAATTCTCTCTCTCTTTCTCTTTTTTGTTTTTTGTTTTCAAAATCCAAATTTTTATGATCTCAATTTCACAGGAAGAAAATCCTAATGATGACGGATAGTTGGATGGGCAGCACCAACAATTGCAGGTTTTCAAGTAAATATGGGCAACAAGAGTTTCTTGGGATCTTTCAAGTAAACACGTTATGCTGTCTTTTTCGACTCTTTGGCATTGACGCTTCTTGTGCTTATCTATTGTTTTTGAATCTTTGATTCTTTCGCGTTTCGGATTAACTAAAACAAGCTCATTTGTTTTTTTTCCTCATCCTTGAAGCCTTGGCTGTTTGCTTGTGCGAATTTGTTTTCTTTAACACAACACCGATCTCCCTGATTTCCTTCGCTGCTCATCCATACAAATGCCCGTGAAAGTGCACTGTTGTTTTCTTAGAGTGGGATTTCATTATGTGGCTGTTTTAGAATATTATGATTCTCACCTTTCCCCCTCTTTGGCAGGTCTGCACTGAATTAGTTGTGGCTGTTATTTGTCGACTGAAACTTTCACTAGATTCTGCTTCTGTGGCTGCAAGCACTATGTGCTAGGAGTTTCCATCTTCTACGTCTACTCACTTTTGTTTGCTTCTTTAATATTTCCTTTGCAAGTGCCATTGGATTCTTCACCTTCTTTCCCGCCCTCTGTCACTCCTTAGCTCTGTTTTTATTTCAATCTCTGTGCCTACTATTTTGTTCGTCTTAGTCCACTTTGTTTGCAGCTTGAAGGGTGTGTCCTTTTTTGTTTTGTATACATGTAAACCTGCCTGATTATTGTTCAAGCCTGTGATGCTCTTCTCTGTTTTATGATTTTTTGTGTTGATATTTCTTTTTTTTATGGCACGCGGACATGTTGGTGTCCCTGCAAAAGAAAAGGATCAACATAGGCAAGGTTGGGTGGTTGGTGTCCTTGCAAAAGAAAAAAGCTTGTGAGAAGCTGTGTGAAGTTAGTGCAAGGAACGAATTTAAAAAGTTTTTAGCGGGCTCCTGGTTAAGAAACTAAAAGATGCAACCATGAAAATAAAGTAGGAGAGAAATGTATTGGCAGTATTTTCTATCAAGTCAAGATTGACATATCAACATTGGAACCAAATAACCAATCCAAAGAACTATGATAATTCAGGCAGTAGTTTATATCAAGTTAAGATTGCATTATCTACATTAGAACCAAATAATCAAACCAAAGAATTATTATAATTCAAGCAATGGAAGAAAGCAGTGTGATGTTGTTGTTTCAGAATAATCAAGTCAAAGGGAGAAAGTCATCGATAGACTGCTGATGGCAGAGCAAGCATTTACAAACCTAAAAGGGCTTTTTGGGAAGCCATGGTATAATTATACAGTTGGTATGTTTCTTTCACTTCTTGTTTCTTTGTTATAGATAGAGAGAGAGAAAATAGAAATAAGTTATAAAAATAAAAAAAGTTATAAAGCTATCTCCTCTTTTCTTCTTCTTCTTCTTCTAATTTCTATGTGTTCCAAATGAAAGATCTTTCATGGGTCTTAAATCTGCAATCACAAATCATACTCTGATTTCCTATGCTATATCGGTGGTTGGCTTGTTTGGTATTTAGATATCTAAGGGAGTTGTTTACAATAGATCCAATTTGTTACATGCTAGCTTTTTGTAGATGTGACTTCAAGAAATTTTAGCTACAGTAGACAAATCAGATGACTTTGTTCTTAAATTTGGTTTTTTCTGCCATAGAAAGTCTAAATGTTAGGACCACTCGTGGTATGACAACTTCTTTTAGACTAAGTATGTGACACATGTTTTAACATTAGTTATTTATGGATTCATAGTTTGGTTTTGGAAAGCATTGAAGAATGCTTATGTCTTAAAATGCATACCCTCCTATATACCTCATTATTGCTCACGTTCAGTCTAGATGCTTTCTTTCCCAATTGCCTTACTAGGCATGTGACACATGTGACTCATTATTATTCACATTCATTCTTTCATCGTCTTTTATACAAGGCATGTGACACATGTTTTGACTTTGTTATTTATGGATTCATAGTATGGTTTTGGAAAGCAATGAATAATTCTTGTCTTATAATGCTTACCCTCCTCTATACATCATTATTGTTCACATTCATTCTAGATGATTTCTTTCCCAATTGCCTTACGAATATGTAGGTTCTGATGATTTGATCCTTTGAGTATTTTTAGCTCAATATAAGCATGATTGTTATATTTACACGAGTTTTAAATGTTTTAGATGGTTTGGACAACACAATCTTCTGAAAACAACCATTTTTACTTACTGCAACCTCACTGCAATTATGCTGCAAGCATTTCATCTACTCTATTAAAAATACTTAATGCTATTAGATGCTTTTGTTGTGCCCTTAAAGTTTGTTTCCTCTTGGGCCTTTTACAAATCATTACTACAATTTTTTATACATGGTGCCATTACACTTCATTGGGAACGACTTAGGCCTCTCTTTCTCATGTTTTTGATGGTAACATTTGCATCATTTCTTTGTTACAAGATCATTTATTTTGAACCCTTTTTGGATGCATTGCTTGGTATGGGCAGTGGCATGAGACTCCATATCTACAGAAATTGGCCATCCCTCTTTGCATTTTCACTCCTTTTCTGGTTCAACCTCTGTGGCTTTGTATGACTTCAAATTGTTGATCTCGAGACAAAGTTTTACTTTTTTGCTAGGATGTTGCCCATGATGTACATAAATTTTAAGCTCTTTTGCATTCCATAAACATCAATTCGCTTGAATGTTCAAAGGTGTGTATTGTGAAGCACATGCAACCTATACAGTTCAACGGTGCCCAATGTGTAGCATAGGTAACCTATATGATTCCTTCCCTAAAAGGCATTGAGCGAACACCTCTCATAGTCCTCTTGTATTTTTGATTTACATTGATCAACCACTTAAACAACATGATTGACTTACATGTTTGAAAGTGCCCACTGTGTAGCATAGACAACCTATCAGTTCAAAGGTATCCACTGCGTAGCACAAGCAACCTGTCTAGTTTCTTACCTAAAAGGCATTGAGCCATTTTTTTTTGCTCCTTTATCTCCATACCCTTTTTAATTTTGACAATTATGTATCTACAATTGCTTCTTTTGTTTTATTTCATGCAGATAAGATTTTGAATGCTTAGTCTAAGATGCAAATTTTGTCTTCCAAAAGCATGTACTTGAACAACGATCATTATTACATGATGCTTTTGGAAGCTGCAGTCTTATTTTTTTTTATGGTACATGTTTTTAACTTTTTTAATGGAGTAAGGTTTGACAATTAGATACCATTTGTTTGAGGCTACCTCGATCCCTTTAGTTTTTGAATGGAAAATAGTATGTGCTTTTCGTGTGCTTGAGGAATTAATTAACTTGACATTGCTTGGGCTACGTCCTTTCATTTTCATCTCAGTGCACTCTACTAAGGTAGTGATTGTTTTTTACTAGTTCTCATCTACTCTTGTTTTATTTTTTGCTCAACGTTGTAGTTGTTCTTTTTTAAATAGTTCTTCAAGTTTCATGTATAAGCATATACCATCGATGGCTATTCCTCATCTGCTCATGTTTTCTTCATACATTTTGCATTTTTTTTGTAAGCCAATCCCTTGGTTCTTATTATTAAATACATACTAGGTTAAAGAGTGCTCTTCTGGCTTTTGATTTTTTTTGTTTATTGTCCATTGCAACTTGTACTTCAACTATGCTTTGATTGTTTTATCTTCTTTTTCAAGGATTAAGTTATATTTCCAAGGGCAATCCAATGATGACGGTATCCAAAACTATCTACGCACCAAATGACTTGTCCTTTCATTTTAGGTGATTACTATTAGATAAAGGTATGTTTGTGTCCCGTCCTTTCATTTTATATGATTATTATCAGATAAAGGTATGTTTGTGACTTGTCCTTTCATTTTATATGATTATTATCAGATAAAGGTATTTTTGTGCATTGTTTCAAGAAGATCCTGCCAAGTGTTATAAGAAAAGAATGATCTAATAGAAGCAGGGTGTTTATTAGTTACCATGCTATTCGTTCAGCTATTGTTTGTTCTACATTTTATTTTTTAACTTGTTACAAATGTTTTTTGAGGATGAGGATTTTCACGATAACTTACAACAAGCTCCCTCAATTTGATCAAAACTTATAGTTTTAACTTCTTACATCAAGTCTAAGTCCCCCCCCCCATGCTTTTTTATGGGTTATGACTGGTTATTTTATTCAATTTATGAACTAATATTTATCTGTCACTCCTTCTTTCCCGCCCTCTGTCACTCCGTAGCTCTGTTTTTATTTCAATCTCTGTGCCTACTATTTTGTTCGTCTTAGTCCACTTTGTTTGCAGCTTGAAGGGTGTGTCCTTTTTTGTTTTGTATACATGTAAACCTGCCTGATTATTGTTCAAGCCTGTGATGCTCTCTTTGTTTTATGATTTTTTTGTGTTGATATTCTGTTTTTTATGGCGCGTAGACATGTTGGTGAATTTCATGAATTTAAAAAGTTATTAGTGGGACTCTCGGTAAGAATCTAAACGATGCTTACCATGAAAATAAAGTAGGAGAGAAATGTATTGGCAGTATTTTCTATTAAGTCAAGATTGACATATCAACATTGGAACCAAATAACTATGATAATTCAGGTAGCAGTTTATATCAAGTTAAGATTGCATTACCAACATTAGAACCAAATAATCAAACTAAAGAATTATGTTAATTCAAGCAATGGAACAAAGCAGAGTGTGTGTGGATGTTTGAGAATGATCAAGTCAAAGGGAGAAAAGCCAACGATAGACTGCTAATGGCGGAGCGAGCATTTATAGACCTAAAAGGGCGTTCTAGGAAGCCATGGTATAATTATGCATTTGGTATGTTTCTTTCACTTCTTGTTTCTTTGTTATAGACAGAGAGGAAAAAAATAGAAATAAGTTAAAAAATTAAAAAAAGTTATAAAACTATCTCTTCTTTACTTTTTCTTCTAATTTCTATGTGTTTCAAATGAAAGATCTTCATGGGTCTTAAATCTGCAATCACAAATCATACTTTGATTTCATATGCTATGTTGTTGGTTGGCTTGTTTGGTATTTAGATATCTAAGGGAGTTGTTTACAATAGATCCAATTTGTTACATGCTAGCTATTTATAGATGTGACGTTTTAAGAAATTTTAACTACTGTATACAAATTAGATGACTTTGTTCTTAAATTTGGTTTTTTCTGTCATAAAAAGTCTGAACGTTGGGACCCCTCGTGGCATGACAACTTCTTTTATACTAGGTATGTGACACATGTTTAACATTAGTTATTTATGGATTCATAGTTTGGTTTTGGAAAACAATGAAGAATGTTTATGTCTTAAAATGCATACCCTCCTTTATACCTCATTATTGCTCACATTTATTCTAGATGCTTTCTTTCCCAATCCCCTTACTAGGCATATGACACATGTGACTCATTATTGTTCACATTCATTCTTTCATCTTCTTTTATACTAGGCATGTGACACATGTTTTAACTTTTGTTATTTATGGATTCATAGTATGGTTTTGGAAAGCAATGAAGAATTCTTGTCTTAAAATGCTTACCCTCCTCTATACGTCATTATTGCTCACATTCATTCTAGATGATTTCTTTCCCAATTGCCTTACATATATGTAGGTTGTGATGATTTCATCCTTTGAGTATTTCTAGTTCAACTTAAGCATGTTTGTTACATTTACATGAGTTTTTACAGGTTTTAGATGGTTTGGACAACACAATCTTTTGGGGAAAAAAAAACCATTTTTTTTTATTGCAACCTCACTGTGAATATGCTGCAAGCATTTCATCTACTCTATTAAAAATACTCAATTCCACTATATGCTTTTGTTGTGCCCATAAATTTTGTTTTCTCTTAGGCCTTTTACAAACCATTAGTACAACTTTTTATACATGGTGCCATTAGCCATTTCATTTAGAACGACTTAGGCCTCTCTTTCTCATGTTTTTGATGGTAACATTTGCATCATTTCTTTGTTGCAGGATCATTTATTTTGAACCCTTTTTGGATGCATTGCTTCGTGTGGGCAGCGACATGAGACTCCATATTTACAGAAATTGGCCAACCCTCTCCGCATTTTCACTCCTTTTCTGGTTCAACCTTTGTGGTTTTGTATGACCTGAAATTGTTGATCTCGAGATAGTTATTGCCCATGATGTACATAAATTTTAAGCTCTTTTTCATTCCATAAACATAAATTCGCTTGAATGTTCACAGGAGCCCATTATGAAGCACATGCAACCTATCCAGTTCAAAGGTGCCACTATGTAACACATGTAACCTATCCAGTTCAATGGTGCCCACTGTGTAGCATAGGTAACCTATTTGATTCCTTACCTAAAAGGCATTGAGCCAACCCCTCATAATCCTCTTGTATTTTTTATTTACATTGATCAACTACTTAAACAACATAATTCACTTATATATTTGAAAGTGTCCACTGTGTAGCACAAACAACCTATCAGTTCAAAGGTATTCACTGTGTAAGACAAGCAACCTATCTAGTTCCTTACCTAAAAGGCATTCAACCATTTTTTTTTGCTCCTTTATCTCCATATCCTTTTTAATTATGACAATTATGCATCTACAATAGCTTTTTTTTTGCATGTAGATAAGATTTTGAGTGCTTTGTCAGATGCAGATTTTTTCTTCCAAGAGCATGTACTTCAACAACGATCATTATTACATGATGCTTTTGGAAGCAGCAGTCGTATATTTTTTATGGTACATGTTTTTTACTTCTTTAATGGATGTACGATATGACATTCAGATGCCATTTGTTTGTGGCTCCCTCGATCCCTTTAGTTTTTGAATGGAAAATAGTATGTGCTTTTCATGTGCTTAAGGAATTAATTAACTTTACATTGCTTGGGTTGCGTCCTTTCATTTTCAATTCAATGCACTCTACTAAGGTAGTGATTTTTTTTACTAGTTCTTCTAGTTTCAGGCCTAAGCTCTTTTGTCATCTACTCTTGTTTTCTTTTTAACTCAACATTGTAGTTATTCTTCTTTAAATAGCTCTTCCAGTTCATGATTTTTACTTCAACTATTCTTTGATTGTTTTATCTTCTTCTTTAAGGATTATGATTTTTTTTTCCAAGGGCAATCGAATAATGACGGTATCCACAACAATCTACGCACCAAATGACTTGTCCTTTCATTTTATATGATTACTTTTAGATAAAGGTATATTTGTGTCTCGTCCTTTCATTATATATGATTATTATCAGATAAAGGTATGTTTGTGACTTGTCCTTTCATTTTATATGATTATTATCAGATAAAGGTATTTTTGTGCATATTTTAAAGGAGATTCTCCCAAGTGTTATAAGAAAAGAATGATCTAATAGAAGCAAGGTATTTATTAGTTAAATAGAGTTTTATGATGTTACCATGCTATTTGTTCAGCTATTGTTTGTTCTACATTTTATTTTTTAACTTGTTACAAATGTTTTTTGAGGATGAGGATTTTCCTGACAACTTACAACATGCTTCGTCATTTTGATGAAAACTTATAGTTTCAACTTCTTACATCAAGTTTAAATTCCCCCCACTATGTTTTTTTATGGGTTATGATTGGTTATTTTTATTCAATTTATGAACTGATATTGATCTAGTTTCATTATGGTTTCCTGAATACTAGTATGGAGTTAGATTGTCAGATTGATAAGATTTTTTGTTTTTTGCATCCATCTCATGGATGAAAATTTGTGGAACTTAGTGTTTTAGTTTGTTTAATCATTTTGCAGGGTTACTCGAAGAGTTCTAAGCTATAAGGAACATTCAAGGGCTTCAGGTTTTTTTGGGTGTTTAATTCATTACCTGCTCCTTTTGTTTCTTTGCTTGTATCTTTTTGTCTTGCTTTAGACTTGTGAGTTTAGGATTACATCAAGCATTAAAATTTATATTTTTGACTTTAGTATGACATCAAGCATCAAGGAATGCCATAAAGTCAACAAAGAATTGTACTTTACAAAAAAATTGTGTTTGGTATAAGATCATACTTGTTTTGCATATATGAAGTTTAAAAACTTCTTACTACTTCGAACTTTTTCTTAACTTTGTTTTTTATCATACAAATCTACTTGTTTTGATAGAGGAGGGGTCTGAGTTCTAATCACATGTTTTTTAGGATCTCATCAAGCATCCTAGGGGATGGTCTAAAATTGTACAAGGAATTCTCAACTCAGCACTATCTACTAATGCAATATTACTTTTTACCAGTTCTTACAGTTTCACTTCCAAGCATTTACAAATGCTGGCTATTTTTTCATTTACCCTTTTTTTCTTTAACTTAGTGTAGTGTAGTGTAGTGATTGCTTTTTACTGGTTCCAATTTTAGGAGTAAGCTTTTACTAATGTTTGCTTTTTCTCATCTACTCTTGTTTTCTTTTTTACTTAGTGCGACAATGATTGCTTTTTAATGGTTCTTCCGATATCAGGTATAAGCATTTACCAATGGTAGGTATTTCTTATTTACAATTGTATTCTCTCAACTTAACACAGTCTATTTAAGGAGGAGCGATGGTTATGATGAGTAGCTAATTTCCTTTGTTCACATCACATTCATCATGTAGCTATTGCATCACCTATTTTTCTATGCTAATAACTTAATTCTCTTGCTCTCTATATAGAAATATAGATTATACCTTGTTTTTTTATTTAATTTATAAATTGATATTGATATTGTTTTATTATGGCTTTATAAATACTTGCATGGAGTCAGATTGTAGAATTGATAGGGACTTTTTATTTTCGTACTTTGTTCTGTGTTAGAAGTATTTGGTTCTCTCAGTACTTGTTGTCTTTGCTTTATGAACTATGGTTTTTGGAGAGTGGTGGACGCCAATGGAGCATTTGAAATTTGCATCAGCAGGATGTTGTTTTTCTATGACCAAATTCTTCTAGAATGTTAATGCTTATGTCCTTTTTTCTTCATTTAAATTGATGGCATTACTCGTTTGGTGGATTGTTTTGATGTGATACCCTTTCCATATGTTATGTGCCATGTAGCTTTGCTTATATCATTTTCAGGGATTGTTACATGGCTTTGTCTTTAAAAAATTCTTATCAATTTGGTGAACTTTTTGCTTTGTGGGGTCTTTGTAGTTTGACTGAGCTTCTGAAGTGGTTTGTTATGTGATAATAGATGTACAAGGTCTGGGTTTATGTTGAGATTTCTTTGGATTGGAAAGTATGATAGCAGCATGGTGGTCAATCCAATTTGTTAAAAATCATTTATGCAAATGTGTGCAATCATGTTATAATAATATGCCTCTTGGAATCTGCTGACTATCTCTTACATCGTTTCTATTAGAAACAAAGTTATTGAAATTTCTAATTGTTTGTGGCTTCTGCTACTTATGAACTATTTTGTTTGATGGTTTTGATGCAATATGATTGGTTGCAGTGAGCTTGAGATTATCTCTTGCATTGTTTGTGTTGAAAATGAAGTTGCTGTTGTAATTTCTAATAGTCAATGCTAGTCCTTATGAATTGCATCCTAAGTTGAAAACAAAGTTGTTAGTGTTGAAATTTCTAATCATCCATCCTATATTTTTTGTTAGTTGCTTGATTGTTGTTGTGACTGTATTTTCTTTGTTTCTTTTATTATCTGGGTCTCCAATTATCGACTAGAGTTTGCACACCATGCACCCTTCTTTTATGTTTATGCTTGTAGACAAATTAGTAACTTTGTTGTGTATTTGCATTTATTAGCTTAGCATGAAATTTTTTGTTGTTCAAGTATGCCTAACATGGAAGGGTGGAACAACATCATGGGGTGAATGAGTAGTCAACTGTAAGTTTGCGCTTGTTTTGTTATAGAATTTTATTTCTAGAGGGTAAGTATTGTTTTGTATTATAATCTTGATGGAATGTGATAGGCTAACACTAAGCTTGAGACTATCTCTTACATCGTCTGTGCTTAAAATGAAGCTCTTGGTGTTGAAATATCTAATTATCCATGTTGAATTTTTTTTCTAGATGTTTGATTGTGTTCGGGGCTGTATTTTCTTTGTTTCTTCTATTATCCATGTCTCTAGTTATCTACTAGAGTTTGCACTCTATGCATCCTTCTTGTCAATTTATATAATGAATATGTTTGTTATAAAAGTAAGAACCACAAGTTTAGTATAAGAGCAAGCAAATGCTATTCTTTTAGGGTTTAATGAGATAATCCCAAGGGAAAAGCAACCAAATAAAGTTAACTTATCACGATAAAATCCAAAACCTATTAAAGACTAAATGATGCAAAGAATATAAAAAAGCATCAACATATAAGTTTTGAATGAGTGACAATATTTTTTATGAATTTTATTGTTCTTTCAATTTTTTGACTTGTTTTTTTGAAAATATTTTAGGGTAAAAATGAGTTAATTTCCCTCTCTTTAAAATGCTTATGTTACAGAATTTTATAAAAGACTTTAAGTAGTAAGCTTGAAAAGAGAAGACAGTTTTTGTGAAAACTTTTCATAGAATGTGAAAGTAAAAAAACTTCACTAAGGGATTTTTTAATTTTGAAAAAATAAACTTCATCATCTAGATGGGTAACTTACCTTGTGGTTTTGTATTTCTTTGTCATCATGATAGTTTAGATAAAATTGTCTTATAATCAAATACAATTCTTCCTAATATAGGTTGAATTATGTTGCATGGTTGTCATACTGGTATTCATTTGAATTCTAGTGATTGAATGATAACATATAGTGATGGTTTAAAGTCCACCAACTCTAGATTAACTTTGGCTCAATTTCTTAGTACTAGTTGTAAGTCTAGCTAATGTAGTCAAGCTTGTTAAATATGAAGGTTTTAAGTCTTCATGTGAGGATGCAATACCGTTAGATAGAGACTCAAACAAGACAAACAATATAGATCACCAAATGTATGCTTTTATAGAAAATTGGGACAAGTTTAGGCCCAAAAGAATGTCTAAATATGTTAAACCAAGTTAACACCTTAAAAACATGATAGCACTTCTATATGGTAGGAATAGTTAAAGAGGATGTGAGAGTAACAAGAAAAGCCAAAAATTAATGATTGGGACAAGATAAAGAAAAATATGACGAATCACTTCCTTTTATTTGGTGACACTCATACCCTATATCAGAGCCTTCACATATTGAAACACAAGGGTAAGTTTTGAATGAATACACTAATTATTTTTACCAACTAGTAGCTAGGAATTATTTGGCAAAGATGAAAAAAAAATAGTGGCAAGGTTTGTAATACCCCCTACATAAACAAATGTCGTCACACATTAACTAGTGAAACACCACTATAATAACATGATTTTTTTTTTATCCTAGTGAATACATATCCGCTCTTTACCTTGGCCATAACCCACCATCAAATTAGAAGAAAATCAATTCAAATAGAATAATACCATGTAAGATCAATAAACTAAATCAACATCACAATCTAAAATAGAAAGGCAACCATAAAATCTTGTATTTATTGTATAAACTTGATATCATTATCATCGTTATAGCTTCATAATAAGAAGAATAATATGAAACCTTAATAGTTCTATGATTTATTTGGTATAATATTTCTAGGTTATCAAAAAACATTAGTACAATCCTTTAAGGTTATCAAAAAAACATAAGCTTGGAAATCCTACAGCTAAATAAAAACATTTGGGAAATCCAAAAGTAGCCCCAATCATAAAAGCCTTCATTATAAAACCCCTTTCAATCACCCTTTTAAGGTCTAATAATAATCATCAAGTAATCGTAGTCAATCCACATCCATGCTTAAGATGTATACCCAACATCTTTATGGTCTTTGCTTATGCAACTAACTATTATTCAAAAACTACCTTAACACCTGAGTTGGTACAACAAAATTGAAATTAAGCCCTCATTTTTATGGTAGAGTTAAAGCAACCGTTAAAAGTTTTACTCCTGTGAGTGACTCTTATTCATAAAATATCTATAAAAATTGTTTTTCTAGGAACCTTAATCCTAGCCCTACTCATGTGTTTGGCTTCCATGAATACAACGATGCCTCTTTTGCATCACCCAAAGTCTTATATCAAATTCACTCTTTTAAATCAAGAATATACTTCTCAATACTACATTAACAATTTAAACACTTTTACTTGTTTGGTGGATTGTTTTTTATGTGATACCCTTTATATATGTTATTTTCCATGAAGGTTTTTTATGTCCTTTTCAGGGTTGTTACGTGATTTTACCTTTAGAAAATTCTTATCAATTTGGTGAACTTTTTGCTTTGTGGTGTCTTTGTAGTTTGGCTAAGCTTCTGAAGTGGTTTGTTATGTAATGATAGCTGAATAGGGTCTTGGTTTATGTTGAGATTGTTCTGGATTGGTAAGGATGATAGTAGCATGGTGGTCAATCCAATTTGTCAAATCATCTATGCAAATGTGCGCAGTCATGTGATGGTAATATGCCTCTTGGAATCTGTTAACTATCTCTTACATCGTTTGTGTTAGAAATAAAGTTATTGAAATTTCTAATTGTCTATGGCTTTTGCTCCTTATGAACTATTTTGTATGATGGTCTTAATGCAATATGATTGGTTGCAGTGAGCTTGAGATTATCTATTGCATTGTTCGTGTTGAGAATGAAGTTGTAATTTCTACTCGTCAATGTTGTTGCTCCTTATGAATTGCTTTGTATGATTGGTTATAGTGAGCTTGGATTTTGGTTCTTCATTTCAGATTATAGTAATGTGACCAATTATTTGTCCACGTGTGATTCTAAAGCGAGCTAGAAGTTTTTCAACCTTTTGTCTGTTAGAGATTATCAAAAAGCATGATTCTTTTTATTGATGATTCTTGAATTGTTCTGTATGATGGTCTTGCTGGAATGTGATAGGCTGATAGTGAGCTTGAGACTATCTCTTGCATCGTCTATGCTTAAATTGAAGTTGTTGGTGTTAAAATATTTAATCATCCATGTTTTATTTTTTTTTTGCAAATGTTTGATTGTGTTCAGGGCTGTATTTCTTTGTTTCTTCTATTATCTGTCTCTGGTTGTCTACTAGAGTTTGCACTCTACCCACCCTTCTTTTTGTGTGTGCTTGTACACAAAACATTTCTTCCCTGTTGTTTATTGTTTTTATTTACATTGGGTTCATTTAGTCTAGTGGAGACATAAAGACTAAATCTTTCAATTGGCAATTCATCAGAGATAAACATTTGTACTCTAAAGGCTTTGTTTAAACTTTGTAGCTTTTAAGTGTAAAATTTAAGCTTGAAAAAATTGACATAAAGACTGTATTTGCTTACTCAATGTTTTTTATTTAACTTTAGTTTTTTTGTTAGGCCCTCTTTTATTCTTGTTTTTTTATTTTGATCTCATGTCGCAAGTGGAGGGTTATTCGAGTTACCTCAAGTTGCTCAATTTTTTTTATGACTGTAATTACTTTTTTCAACTTGATATTTTAAATTAAATTAATTTAAGCTTTGTCATTTTTTCGCTTATATTTCTTTTTTGTTATTTCAAGAGCGGTTTGGACAAGCTAACCTAAGTCAACGTGTATTTTTTTTGCATTTATTTTTCAATTTATCATGGATTTTTTCATGATTTTTTTTATTTTTTCATTTTGCATAAGTTATTTGCCCTAGACCTTTGTTATTTTTGACTTTTTTTTCTATCTGGTTATTCCAAGAGCGGATTGATAAAGTTAACCTAGGTTAGCTCATGGTTTTTTTTATGTTTTTTACTGAACTTTGGTTTCTTTTACTAGGTCTTTTAAAAAAAAAATTATCCCTATCTCATATTATGGGTTGTGGATTCGTCAAGTTACCTCGAGTTGAGTCGAGTTTTTTCTCTTCAATATTATATTTTTTAATTTTTGTATTTTCATCTTTGACATTAGGTTTTTAGGCCTTGAACATTACATTTTTCTTACTTTTTATTTTGCAGTTTATTTCAGTCTTATATCTCAAGTTATGTTATAGTTAATTTAACCTACATTATCTTGAATTATCATCACTGAATATTTTACATGGATGCATGTGATGGGTCAAAATGACAGGGTATGATTTTGAGATTGATAGGAGCAACTTTGATTGGTTTTCTTGGTCTAGCTTCAATGTTTGTCATAGCAGAAGCAAGACTTAAACAAGAAGTTTCAAGTACTGAGCATGAGATCAGTCTGAAACTTGAACCTGGTCTTTTTGTGAAACTATTGAGTTTCTTGTGGAGAAAAGAAGAATCTAGTGGATATACAAATGTTTGGCGAGTGAGTCCACTATTGTTATATTTGACCTCGTACGTGGTTTTATCGATTCTCATGCGTGGTTCTTCCTTCATTTTCTTATGTGCTGCTGCTTATAAATCTAGGAAAACAGTGTCAGGATTTAATCTTGGTCTAATGCAACTTTTTTGTCTTTCTTGAGCTTATCATTCTCCTATTGTGATAAAACAGTTTTGTGGCATCAATCTGATATGTCTTGTGAGCATGATTTGTGACAATGGATTCATAGGACATGAAATTTGGCTGGAGAATTGTGGTGGGAACCATAATCGGATTCCTTTGAGTAGCATTTGGGAGTGTGGAAGGTGTTCGTGGCGGTGGCATCTTTGTTCCCTGCTTACCTTGGTTATGTCACGGGAATTGATATTTGATGATGTAATAAGTAGAAAATTAACTGTAAATAGTAGTGTTTTAGTTGAACACTTATTCTTTCAATCTTAGCCCGAAAGTATAGGAAGATCATGTAAATCTATTTACTTTCTATTTAATGGAGAAGACACCCAAGATGGGTGATGATTCAGTTCCTAAATATTGACATGGTATCAGAGCCTCTACTGACCTGTGACTCATTGTGTTCATTGTGTGTGTAAGCAAATTTTTTGTGTCCGCTGTTGCTCTACTTCTGGGCAAAAGCTCCGTGGGTAGTTTTTGGTTGTGGCTGTCATCGCTCTGTTGTGGCTTGTTGTGGTGAAGATTGGAGACTCTCTGGTGCGATTTCTTTGTGGTGGCTGTGTGTCTACTGTTTCTGTGGTGGCTGGGCTCTCTTGTGGAGGACATCGGCGGCGTGGGTATTGGTGTCCTCTTCTTCCAGGCACATCGTCGCTCTCTGTGATACCTGAAGGTTCTGTGGTGATTGCCAAGGTGGTCGGCGATCTGGGCATCGTCGCCGGAGTAGTTGCAGAAACACAATTTCTGTTCGGTTGAAGACGGCGATCTGCTGAAATTTAATTGTGATACGTTGCCACGTAGGATTTGAGCCTTCCTCTGATTCATTGCCACGTGGAGTGTACTCTGTCTTCTGTTTGTGGCTCTCACTCTTCCACGTGTCTCTGTCACGCTGACACGTGTCCTTCAATCTTTATTTCGTGTGGGCTTCTCATTGTTGGGCCTTCATTAATCTGGGCCGGGCCTGTTTCAACAGACCATATTTTCTGGTATTTTTTTTCGGGCCTGTATTATTTATTGTCTTCAAGTTTGGATTATTTGAGCTATTATTTTCCGAAAAATTTGCATCATGGAAAATAATATTATCTGTTTTACTGGAAAGAATTTTTCGACATGGGAATTCCAGTTTAAAATGTTTTTGAAAGGGAAAGAATTATTTAATCATATTGATAATTCAACTAAAATTCCCACCGATGAAAATGAATTGGCTAAATGGGAGGTCCAGGATGCTAAGGTGATTTCTTGGCTATTGGGAACAATTGAGCCTTATCTTATTACTAATCTTCGGTGTTTCTCTACGGCTAAGGATATGTGGGGATATTTACACCGCATTTATCATCAAGATAACAGTGCTCGGAAATTCCAGTTAGAGATGGAGATTAGCAATTACAGTCAAGGTAACTTAACCATTGAACAATTTTATTCTGGTTTTATTAATATCTGGAGCGAGTATTCTGTTATTGTTCATACTAAGGTTCCTACTACGGCTCTCGCGGCTCTTCAAGCGGTTCATGCTGATAGTCAACGCGATCAATTTTTGATGAAGCTTTGTCCTGAATTTGAACATGTTAGAGCTGGTTTATTGAACCGTGATCCGGTTCCTTCCTTTGATATCTGTTTGGGGGATTTATTGCGTGAGGAGCAACGATTATCCACTAATATGGGTATGGCCTCTCAAAAGGTTTTTTCTGAGCCTGTTCCTGTAGCCTATGCAGCGCAAGGAAGAGGACCGCCCAGGTTGCAGTGTTACAGCTGCAACGAGCTTGGTCACATTGCTCGCAACTGTAAAAAGAAAATTTGCAACTATTGTAAGAAACCAGGCCATTTCATTAAAGACTGTCGGATGCGACCTCAGAATCGACAATCTCAAGCTTTTCAAGCTTCTCTCCAGCCATCACCTTCTGCTCCTCCCACTGTAAGCTCTGATTCATCTGTTCTCACACCTGCTATGGTTCAACAGATGATTGTCTCGGCTTTTACGGCCTTAGGCCTACAAGGTAAAATTCCTACCTCCACACCTTGGCTTGTTGATTCGGCTGCTTCCAATCATATGACTAGTAATGAGACGGATCTGCATGATGTTCATGAGTATGACGGCACGCAATCTATTCAGATTGCTAATGGCAGTACACTTCCTATTACTGCTGTTGGTGATTTGGGTACTTCTTTTAAAGATGTTTTTGTCTCTCCTGAATTATCTACTAGCTTGATTTCTGTTGGACAATTGGTGGATGATAACTGTGATGTTCATTTTTCCCATGGTGGTTGTATTATGCAGGATCAGGTGTCGGGAATGGTGATCGCGAAGGGGCCTAAAGTGGGACGTCTTTTTCCGCTATATTTTTCTATACCTAATGTTGTTTCTTTTGCTTGTATGGCTACTGCCAATAACAATGAAGTATGGCATAAGAAATTGGGACATCCTAATTTTGGTGTCTTAACTCATCTTTTGAAACATGGTTTTTTGGGCAATAATAATAATTCTTCCTCATCCTTTGATTGTGCTACTTGTCGTCTTGGTAAAAGTAAAACCTTACCTTTTCCTGTGCATGGTAGTCGTGCTTCCGCCTCTTTTGAAATTGTGCATACTGATGTTTGGGGGGCAAGTCCTATTACTTCTCATGGACAATATTGTTATTTTGTGACATTCATTGATGATTACAGTAGATTTACCTGGATCTATTTTCTTCGATCTAAATCTGATGTGTTCTCTGTTTTTCAAAGATTTGTGGCACTTGTCGAGACACAATTTAGTACTTCTATCAAAATCTTACGCTCCGACTCAGGGGGGGAATATATGTCACATGCCTTTCAAAATTATCTTCAGCAAAAAGGGATAATTTCTCAACGTTCTTGTCCTTACACCCCTCAACAAAATGGAGTCGCTGAGCGTAAGAATCGTCATCTCTTAGATGTTGTTCGTACTTTGCTAATTGAGTCATCTGTACCTACCAAATTCTAGGTAGAAGCATTATCTACAGCTGTTTATTTGATCAATCGCTTACCTACGGTCACTCTAAATTATGATTCTCCATATCTTTGTTTATTTGGTATACCTCCTGAGTATAAATCACTTCATACTTTTGGGTGTGTTTGTTTTGTCCATCTGCCACCTACTGAACGTCACAAGCTTGTTGCCCAGTCTGTCACATGTGCTTTCATGGGATATAGCCCTACTCAGAAAGGATTTATATGTTATGATGCTCATGCAAATAAATTTCGAATCTCCCGGAATGTAGTCTTCTTTGAAAATCAATATTTCTTTCAATCTCATGTTATTTCTGATTCCCATACTGCCCCTACTGCTCCTCTTCCTCCTTTTGATGATGTCCCTCTTTCTGCTAAGCGATTTAAACCAGGTATAGTGTATCAAAGACGTCCTCCTCCAGTGCCCCTTCCAGACACCACTTCGTCACTTGATTCTACACTACCGGCACCGCGACGGTCTACTCGGGTTATACATCCGCCAGATAGGTATGGCTTTTCTCATACCTCGTTTACTGCCACTCTCGATACTATTTCTGTTCCTCACTCTTATACTCAGGCAGCAACTCAGGCTTGCTGGCAGCAGGCCATGCAAGAGGAAATTCACGCTCTTCAAGAAAATCACACTTGGGATCTTATGACTTGTCCACCTGGAGTCAAACCTATTGGTTGTAAGTGGGTTTACTCAGTTAAGTTTAGATCTGACGGCTCCCTAGACCGGTATAAGGCCCGTCTCGTGGCTCTTGGGAATCGGCAGGAATATGGTATTGATTATGAAGAGACATTTGCACCAGTAGCTAAAATGACTACTGTACGGACTATATTGGCACTTGCTACGTCACAGGAGTGGTCTCTTAGACAAATGGATGTGAAAAATGCGTTCCTACATGGGGACCTGAAGGAAGAAATTTATATGTCTCCACCTCCGGGCATGTTTAAAACACCTTCCTCCGAGGTTTGTCAACTACGCAGATCCTTATATGGTCTGAAACAGGCTCCGCGGGCATGGTTTGATAAATTTCGCTCTACTTTGCTTGATTTTCACTTTATTCAAAGTCAGTTTGATTCCTCTTTGTTTCTTCGCAAGACATCTGCAGGAATTGTATTGCTCCTAGTCTATGTTGATGATATTGTGATTACTGGATCAGATACTGAGTTACTTAAACACTTGCAAAAACATCTCCAAGACTCTTTTCAAATGAAAGACCTTGGCAATTTGCAGTATTTTCTTGCCCTTGAGTTTCAAATTACTCCGACCGGTACATTGTTACATCAGCACAAGTACACAGAGGAGGTCATTTCACTAGCGGGTCTCCAAATGGGTAACTCTGTTCTTACTCCATTGGAGGTCAATGTTAAGCTTTGTCAGGAGGAAGGCGAGCTTCTGTTGGATCCATCCTTGTATCGGCAACTAGTTGGAAGTTTAAATTACTTGACGATTACTCGTCCTGATATTTCCTTTGCAGTGCAGCAGGTTAGTCAATTTATGCAGGCCCCTCGTCATCTTCACCTCGCTGCTGTTCGCCGTATTATACGATATCTGTAGGGTACCTCTTCACGAGGATTGTTCTTTCCTAAGGAATCTTCCTTACAGTTGGAAGGATATAGTGACGCCGATTGGGCTGGTTGTGCAGATACTCGTCGATCTGTTACCGGATGGTGTATGTTTTTGGGCAATGCACTCATTTCTTGGAAGAGTAAGACGCAAGATAGAATTTCCAAATCCTCTACGGAATCTGAATATCGTGCTATGTCTTCCGCCTGCTCTGAAATTACATGGCTCCGTGGATTATTAGGGGAACTTGGTTTTCCTCAGCTTCATCCCACTTCTCTTCATGCTGATAATACCAGTGCGATTCAGATTGCTACTAATCCTGTCTTTCATGAGCGTACAAAACATATTGAGGTTGACTGTCACTCTATTCGTGAATCTGTTCACCGCCATGAAATTACACTTCCTCACATTTCTACCGAACACCAAACTGCGGACATTTTCACTAAAGCTCTCTCTCGGCATTGGCATAAATTCTTAGTTGACAAATTGATGCTTCTTGATCGACCAGTATCAATTTGAGGGGGGATGTCACGGGAATTGATATTTGATGATGTAATAAGTAGAAAATTAACTGTAAATAGTAGTGTTTTAGTTGAACACTTATTCTTTCAATCTTAGCCCGAAAGTATAGGAAGATCATGTAAATCTATTTACTTTCTATTTAATGGAGAAGACACCCAAGATGGGTGATGATTCAGTTCCTAAATATTGACAGGTTATTAGGTTTGATACAAAATCATCTACTGTTATATCAACATGTAAGAGTAATTGATCCATCTTTTAGGGCCATTATTCCATTTTTGTTAATTTTCTCGACGGAAGATGCTTAATTAGGAGGTCAAATGAAGGCTCATCTCTCCAAAAGCCTTTGACATGGTTCAAATTTTTTATCAACAAAAGCTTCTAGTTGTAGAAGTTTGAATTTGTTTGGATAGTTATGATTATAGGTGCAGGAGCTTCAACAGTATACAACAATTTAAAGCTTAGGCATCCTACAACGGATTTGCTCATCATTGACTAAATTGCCAAGGTCCTTACTTTCTCCCAGTTTATCTTGATTAAATTGCCATCGACAATGAGCTAGAGTGATGATGAAACTTCATAATTATACAACAACTTCTTCTATGGCATATTGGGTGCAAAACTTCTTGCAGGTACCCAAACTATTTCCTTGCTTATATTGTTTTTGTGGTGTGTTCGCTGGTATAGTTGGTGGTTTATTAATCATCATTTGAGCACCTAAACTAGAATTACATGCTATATTAGCATTAGAAACCAGTTTCTTTCAGAATTCATTGTCTTTAATTTTCCAACACAGATCTATACTTCGTTGTTTCCTTCTTAGGGCAATCTGTTGTGAGAAAGCTAATTGATTTACTAGGAAGAGCATCACTCATCATCTTCATCCTGTCCTTCACAATTTCTGTGAGCGCAATATCAATAGGTATGTGCTCTCACAACACAGTTTTTCACAGATTGATAACAGAAATGGATTTCTTGGTGGACTTTTTTTTACCCTTTTTCCTTTCAATAATAATGGTTTGTTTTCCTCTCCAAACAGGTGGAGTCGGTATAGCAAAAACGAAGTGATTTGTGCGCGGGCTTTTTTCTATGTAAGAAACTAATTGATTTTTTGTGTGTTATAATTAGTTATTTTAATATTTAATTAGTAAAATTGTAATCGATAGAATCTGTTATAAACAGGTTTTTTTCCTCCTAAAAGTGATTGAATGTTGCTACTGTTAAAATTGGAATTGAAAAAATTATGTGATTATTGTGTATGTTTTTATTTGTTTCATGAATTTTTTTATTAGCAAATAGTAAAATTATAATCGTTGAATTGCAGCACAGATGAGTGATTTGTTTTATGCAACAAACAATTTGATTGATGTTTTGTTTTAATTACTTTGGTAATAATTTAATTGGTAGATACCAAAATCACAATTAATCAAATTGACCAAATATATATTACTTGTTGCCTGCAATATATTAATTGTTTGTTGGGCATGTTTTAACTATTTGCTGAATAATTTATTTGACAGATAGCAAAAATGTAACTGCTAAAATTTATCAAAGATGATTTTTTCTTCATATTATTATATTAAAAAAATTTAGAACACCAAGATTAAATTAATGCGAGATTTTTATAGAAAAGTCAGTTCAAATTTTATATATATATTTTAAGACGTTAATATGAAAAAATATCATAATATATAATTACCCTCTCCTATTTTTTAAGAAAAAGTCCAAAAAATAATATATATAAAAATTTAGGACCATTAACAGTTTTGTTATGTGTTAAAAAATTTGGTGCCGAATGTGGAGAAATGCAGGGCAATTTTTTAATTTATTATTGACCAATGAATTTTTGTTACAATTATTATAGTTGTCATTATAAATATTATTATACATAATTAATATTATAATTAATATTGGTCATACTATCGATAACCCGATCATTGTTGTTTAATTTTTTTTTATTTGTTAAGATTTGTTCCTCGTATTATTATATTTGAAGTGTTTCAGAACAGTAAGATTAAATTAATTTGAGTTTTGTTTTTTTAAAAAAACTTAGTTCATTTCTATACATATATATTTTAAGGTGTTAATATTTAACAAATATAAAAAAATTATTATTTTTAAGAGTAAATTATGTGAACCTCGTGATCACGTGGTCACGCAACCCGCACGAAGAATGAGATTTGATCCTAGAAAGCCGAAATAGGTCTGATAGGAGTGTGACACAATGGAAACCTGCCCCAAGGCACCAGCACTATTGGAAGGAATAAAATGACGTCACGAAGCGAGTTAATCTTCAATAAGTCAAATTCAGTTCGTTCAAGAATTGAAGAATGCAAGAATCAAGGGTTCACTAAGCTAGTGTTTCTGCGGCAGAAATGAATCTCGAAAAACAACCTCAAGAAATCAATATTAGAATAAGCTCAAATTTGACCTATGATCTCATCTCAACCCCAATAGAAAAATATGAGTTTTCAATTGATTCTGATGTGGGTTGCTTATATTTCCCCAGAGTAGTGTTTTCTGCGGCAAGATTTCAATGATTCTTCAAATTTCAACTAATGCCTCTATCTCTCTTTCTTTTCCTTTCTTTTTTATTTTTTTTAATATACGAAAATGAAGAGACAGATAACGATGAAATATAACCTCTTTTTTTATTAGATGATGCCGACACGAAGAACAAGGAGATGAACACAAACACTAGAAAACTTTAAGGAATACTAAAAAAAAAACACGAAAATAACATAATGATATGACCTTGTTTCGGAGCCTAGCTCTGATACCACCTCATGTGAACCTCGTGATCACGCAACCCACACGAAGAATGAGATTTGATCATAGAAAGCCGAAATAGGTCTGATAGGAGTGTGACACAATGAAAACCTGCCCCAAGACACCAGCACTATTGGAAGGAATAGAATGACGCCACGAAGCGAGTTAATCTTCGATAAGTCAAATTCAGTTCGTTCAAGAACTAAAGAATGCAAGAATCAATCTCACACATAAACTAAAAAGTTCAGAATTAAGTTTCATCAATGGCTGCCGAAATTAGAGTTACATGAGTTTAAATAGTTCTTAAAAAGTAACCCTAATGGACCCCTTATGTGGACTTAAATGAGGTCCCCTCAAAACTGACCCAAAATCCTAAATTGAAAAGCCCATGACTTAATCCAAGCAAGCCTTGGATCCTAGCTGAAAAAAAAAGTCTTAATTAAGCCCATACAAGCCTTGGGCTGTAGCTAACAAAATTAAATAAAGCCCATAAGGCTTTTCTTTTATAGTCTTCCCTCAAGCCCATTAATCCCATGTTGTAGTAGGATTCTTCTGGCTCCTTTGCTATCCTCACTTCATGGCCCAAATAAGGTTGTATTAGACCCCTCCTGCACATGGATAAGATGTACTAGGGTCTCCTCTTGATACTCCAATGGTCCTTGCAATTCTGACCTGGTTGAAACCTTCAAAACCAATACATTCATTGCCTCTTTCAATGCCTTTGTCTTAGACCGCGTCATTGGACCATTTGGAGCATGTAATGGGTCCTTGCTGGTATTTTTGGGCTGGTCCACATCATCCCCTCTCTCCTCAAAAGGATTTGACCTCGAATCAATATCTGTGTCAAACAACGTAAGATCAGCAACATTAAAGGTAGCACTAACACTATACTCACCCAATCACCGGGTTGGAAGACAACCAGTTTACGTCCCTTATTTGCTTTAGAAGCGTAAAGTCTGTTCTTTTTCTCTATTTGCAATCGAACTCCTTCATGGAGTTGTCTCACCATCTTTGCTTTCTGTTCACCATCTAAACTTACCCTTTCTTCACAAGGTAAAGGAATTAAGTCCATAGGAGTTAGTGGATTAAAACCATAAACAATTTCAAAAGGAGAAAAACTAGTGGTCGAATGCACAGTTCTATTATAAGCAAGCTCAACAAAAGGCAAACATTATTCCTAACTTTCCAAATTCTTTTGTATTACAACACGCAAAAGTTGAGATAATGTTCTATTGACTACCTCAGTTTGCCCATCTGTTTTAGGATGACATGTTGTTGAAAATAAAAGTTTGGTTCCCAACTTTCCCCATAAGGTCTTCCAAAAGTAGCTAAGGAACTTAACATCATGATCTGACACAATACTCTTAGGAATGCCATGCAAACGTACAATCTCCGTAAAGAACAAGTCTGCGACATTAGATGCATCATCTGTTTTATGGCATGCATTGAAATGTGCCATTTTAGAAAACCTATCAACCACAACAAAAATAGAGTCTTTACCTTTCTTTGACCTAGGTAAACCTAAAACAAAGTCCATAGAGATATATACTCAAGGTTCAGTAGGAACAGGTAATGGTGTATAGAGACCATGTGGTTATACTCTAGATTTTGCCTTTCGACAAGCGATGCACTGTTCACAAATTCGTTGCACATCTCTTTTCATCTTTGGTCAATAGAAATGCTCATGCAATACATCCAAGGTTTTCGCAATCCCAAAGTGACCCATTAAATCACCCCCATGTGCTTCACGAACAAGCAATTCACGCAAAGAACTAGCAGGAACACACATTCTATTCTCTTTGAACAAATAACCATCCATCAAATAAAACTTACCAAAAGCCAAATTTCCATATGCATTATAAATCTCAACAAAGTCAGAATTGTTACCATACAATTCCTTCACATATTCAAAGCCTAGCAATCTAGTATTCATGGTGTGTAAAAGAACATACCTGCGAGAAAGTGCATCGGCTATGATGTTCTCTTTGCCTTTGCTTATACTTGATCACGTAAGGAAAAGTTTCAATGAATTCAACCCATTTTGCATGTCTCCTATTCAACTTACCTTGTCCTTTCAGATGTTTCAAGGACTCATGATCCGAATGGATTACAAACTCTTTTGGCCATAAGTAATGTTGTCATGTCTCAAGTGCTCTTACCAAGGCATAGAGTTCTTTGTCGTAAGTGGGATAGTTCAAGGTCGCTCCACTTAACTTCTCACTAAAATACGCGATAGGTCTCCAATCCTGCATCAAAATAGCATCTATTCCCATTCCAGACGCATCACACTCTATTTCAAAGGCTTTCGTAAATTCAGGTAAAGCCAAAACTGGTGCAGAACATAGTTTGTTTTTCAAAAGAACAAAAGCCAATTCTTGTTCCTCCCCCCATTTAAACCCAACTGACTTTTTAACAACTTCATTCAAGGGTGCAACTATTGTACTAAAATCTTTCACAAAACGCTTATAAAAACTAGCTAACCCATGAAAACTCCTTACCTCACTTACCTATTTGGGTGTAGGCCACTCCTGGATGGCCTTAACTTTCTCCTCGTCCATCTCAATACCCTGTGCAGTTACAACATAGCCAAGAAACACAATTTTCTCCATGCAGAAGGCGCACTTTTTAAGATTAGCATACAATTTCTCACTACGCAACACACTAAGTACATTACGCAAATGATCAAAATGCTTAGTTAAGTTCTTGCTATAGATCAAAATGTCATCAAAATATACAACCACAAACTTACCTATGAATGCATGCATCACATGATTCATTAAACGCATAAACGTACTTGGTGCATTTGTAAGTCCAAACGGCATTACTAACCATTCATATAAACCATACTTAGTCTTAAATGCAGTTTCCACTCATCACCCTCTTTCATCCTAATCTGATGGTACCCACTTTCAAGTCAATTTTAGAGAAAATACAAGATCCATGTAACTCATCTAACATGTCATCAAGCCTAGGAATAGGGTGTATATACTTTACCATTATGTTGTTGATGGCTCGGCAATCAACACACATCCTCCATGTGCCATCCTTCTTAGGCACAAGTAGCACGGGTACAGCACAGGGGCTCATACTCTCCCGAATGTAGCCCTTTTCCATCAGCTCATCAACTTGTCTTTGAAGCTCTTTTGTCTCCTCGGGATTGCTTCTATATGCTGGTCGGTTAGGAATTAAAGCTCCGGGTAAGAAATCAATCTGATGCTCTATCCCCCGCAATGGTGGTAATCCGCTTGGAGTATCGTCGGGGAGCACATCATCAAACTCCTGCAACAAAGAAATAGCAATACTAGGTACCATATGATCAAGATCATTAGTATTAAAGTAAGCCTCCTTGTACACAAGTAAAATCATTGGCTTGTTAGTGAAATATGCAGATCTGACCTCACCCTCTCTAGCATAAAAATTAGGCTATTTCTTTAGTTTTTCCACACAATTTTCATCACTCTTCCTGACTTTCTTCTCTCCTCTTGTCTTACCTCCACTGTCTTTTTAAGTTGTGGTCGAATGGTCTGGTTTGTTTGTGTTAGGATGAGTGTCTGAATGGGTTGTAGTGGTTTGGGTTCTGGCCGAATCTGATGGTCTTCTCTCCCTTTGGTCCTGACCTTGATTTTCTCTCCCCATTGCCTCATGCTCATGTTTTAGCTTTATCTGATCATCATACACGTGTTTGGGTGTAAGAGGTACAAGAGTGATGGTTTTACCATCTTTTACAATGGTATACCTATTTTTAACCTTATCATGAATTGCCTTCCTGTCATATTGTCAAGGCCTCCCCAACAAGATGTGATTTGCTTGCATCGGTACCATATCGCACAGAACTTCATCAATATATTTCCCAATCGAAAATTGAACCACAACCTGTTTAGTCACTTTCACTTCTCCACTATCATTCAGCCATTGCAATCTATATGGTTTCGTATGTTTAATAGTACTCAAATTCAGTTTACTCACAAGTGTTGTACTGCAAACATTAACGCAACTTCCACTATCAATAATTAAACCACACACCTTGCTTTGTACATAACATCGCGTATGGAAGATATTCTCTCTTTGTTGATTAGATTCATCTTCCTTGACTTGAAGCTGAAGTGTGCGCCTTATAACCAAGGACCCCGCAACCGGTAATGCTAACTCATCCTCATCAATATCCTCCAATGGTGGCATGCCTTCGCAATTAGATCGATCACTTTCAGATTCCATATCACCATCATCTCTAATCATCATGATTCTCTTGTTTGGACACTCCGAAGCATAATGTCCATGCCCTTGACACCTGAAACATTTAACATCACGAGTACGTTTAGGCTGAGTTTCAGATTTACCTTTGGCACCGGTAGGGACATCAACTTTAGTCATTGTTCGTTCAGTTTTAGAAGGAACAAAGGATTTTGGTTGGACAGTACCCTCTCTCTTCAGATTCATCTTCCAAGATGATGAAGAACCCGAATTAAATCCTGGCCGAACATGTCCCTTCCTGAGTTGTCTCTCCACTTTCATAGCCATGTGAACTATGTCCTCTAGCTCCACATAGTGTTGTAGCTCAACCACATTGGCAATGTCACGATTCAATCCATTAAGAAATCTAGCCATGGTGGCTTCTCTATCCTCAACAACATTGGCCTGAATCATTGCTATCTCCATCTCTTTGTGATATTCATCTACTGTCTTATAGCCTTGATTCAGACCTTGGAGATTCAGGTATAGGTCTCTATGATAGTGGTTTGGCACAAATCGTCTCCTCATTAACACTTTCATCTCCCCCCAACTCTGAACGGATCGCTCCCCATTCCTCCTCCTACTAATTACAATCTGATCCCACCAAATCATTCCATACGCTGTAAACTCAATCATCACCAATTTAATTTTTTTTTGTTCAGAATAGCTATGACAATCAAAAATCCAATCTACTTTTTTCTCCCACTCCAAATAAGGCTCAGGATCATTTTTACCTTCGAAGTTAGGAATTTTCAGTTTGATTTGTCCCCATCCATATCTTCATAATTCCCCATGCCACGGAAATTCACATTCCTCCTAGCTCTGTTCGGTCAGACCTGATTCCTTGGCCAACAGATGCAAAATCATAGTCATCTTCGCCCACATCTGCGTTTTCATCAACATACTCTTCAAAATCAAATCTGTTATTCCGTACAACCATACGGACCGTATTTCCTCGGCGATCAGCCCCACTCTTCTGTTGCTTTATCGAATTCACCTCATCTTTCAGATCTTTGTATGTCCTAGCGATCAGCCCCACTCGTAATTAGAATGCTACATCAGCGTTTTGTGTGGCTGATTTGTTGTTTTCAGACATCCTTTGATACAACTCTCGTGTATCACACAAAAAAAATCAAGGTTTTTCACTCTAATAAGCTCACTACGCCTTTTACCTCACAACTCTCGTGTATCACACAAAAAAAATCAAGGCTTTTCACTCTAATAAGGCTTTTCACTCTAATAAGCTCACTACGCCTTTTACCTCACAACTTGCTTTCTTTTGGTTCTTTCGGAACTAAAATCAACAAATCAAAGTCAGTAGCATTTGCATCGCACTCTAATTATGATTTTTAGACTCAAGAAGCAATAAAAATACTGAAAACAAAGCAAAATAAAACTACGATTATGATTTCGCGAGTAGCAATGCAAATTCGTACGAATTGTGGATGATACGAAGACACGAAATAAAGCACAAGCAAATACTAGCGAAAAAAATTACTTGACTTCTAGATTACCCAAAATAGAATAAAAAAAACAAATTGGACAAAAATAAACAGTAAGGATCACTTTTTGAGAATTGAGCAGAATCTAAACTCTTACGCAATTTTTACGTAACATAATTGGAACCCAGACTAAACGACCTCAAAATAACCTCAAATTCAATATTTAGTATTTTAATACCAAACTAAACACAACACTCAAATTATAGGTCGTTGTCGTACTTCTAGATACTCAACCCCTTGTGTGATCAATTTGCGGCATAAATGAACCTCCAATTGAAAATTCTAGTATTTTTTTTTGAACTGATGCAGTATATAAGAAAAAAAAGAGAGACTATACAAAGGAAAGAACCCAAGCCTGCCGAGCGAAATCAGGAACAGACTCCCTCAAAGGCTCCAAGCTAGCAAAAGGGAAGACCCAAGGGCCGAAAGAGGCTAAAAAAACCAAAAACTAAAACAAGCTTAGGGGAAAGAGAACCCCAAACCAAAAACGGAGAACTAAAAAACCTAGCCCTTCCCCAACTGGCTGGCCCAAAGACTAAGGCACGAACCAGTTATCCTGGATGGCCTCTGGGAGATTTAGCCCAAGAAGATATGTTCTTAGAAGCTCATGGGCCTCCTCTGCTGTGCGGCGGGCTGATCGGTAAGTGGCTTTGAAAACCCTTTGGTTCCGCTCCATCCAAATGCAGTAGACCGAGGCAGCTAATGTGAGTCTTGCAACAAGGCTGGAGAAGAGGCTTTTACTTTTGTGAGTAACAGCTCCCCACTGGATTAAGTCAGGCCACCTGTAGTTGGGCCATGGAGTCTTGTGTTTTGTGGTGAGCCAGGCCCACACTTCATGAGAAAATCTGCAGTTGAAAAAGAGATGCTCGTGTGTTTCATCTTCTAAGCTGCAAAGGTTGCAAATCCTAGTCCCCTCTCGATCATGCAATCTATCCATAGTACGCAGACGACCTTTGATAGCTAACCAAAGGATGAAAGCATGCCTAGGAATGCGATATTTAAACTAGCAAAGATGCATTGAGGTCGAGGTAGGTCTGGAGTGGCGAAGGAGACGCCATGCTTTAACCATTGTGAAACTGCCATTCGTTTTATCTCCCCAAACACAGACGTCCTGGACCGAGGGATTGGGAAAGAAAGAGATTGAATTCCAAATGGCTTGAAGACTCTGCGAACTCTGAGGGAAAACCCATTGAGAACCATGGATGATGTCTGCAACTTTGGCCTCTTGGTGGAGATTAGATTGCCTGATCTCGCTCGAGGAGGCTAAATCACAGATTCGTTTGCCGTTTGGTAGCCAATAGTCGTACCAAAGCGAGGTGAGCTCACCATTACCAATAATGCACCTGAAAAGACCTCGACAATAATCTCGACCCTGCAAAATCTTCCTCCAAGACCAGGTTGGTTTAGAGGGGATCGGGATAAACCAAAAGGGACGCCCTTTGAGAAGAACCTTTCGAACCCATTGCACCCAAATGGAGTCCTTACCAACCATGAGGTTCCAAATGTGCTTCATGACAGCCACTTGGTTCCACACCCTAAGACTCTTAATACCAAGGCCATCTTCTGATTGAGGGAAACAGAGGTTTCGCCAAGCCACTTTAGCACCAGTGGGCTCTAGAGAACACCCTCGCCAAAGGAAGGCTCCCATAATGCTTTCAATCTTGTTAAGGATAGAGCAAGGGAGGATGAAGGTGGAACTCCAGTACACCTGCAAGGAAAATAAGACTGACTTGATGAGCTGGAGCCGCCCTGCATAGGATAAGGAATTGGTTGTCCAAAGCTTAATCCGGTTGGTGAGCCTGCTAATAAGGGGAAGACAGTCCGAATGGGTCAATCTCGAAGAAATAAGAGGCAGGCCCAAATACTTAAGGGGAAGAGATTGTCTGCTAAACCCAGTACTATCACAAATGCTGGTGGCCGTTTCCCCTTAAACGCCCGATAAGAAGATTGCACTCTTGGAGTGGTTGACCACTAACCCTGAGATGTTGGAGAACCTGTCAAGGGCTGACTTGAGAATCCCGACCAAAGAGTGGTCTGCTTTGCAAAAAAGCATTAGATCATCGGCAAAGCAAAGGTGGGTTAGATTGGTGGGCTTACATCTTCAATGAAATCGAAATAATGGCAGTTTGGAAAACTGCCTCAGAATACCACTCAAACCTTCCATTGCCAAAACGAATAAGTAGGGAGAAAGAGGGTCTCCCTGCCGCAGACCTCTAGTGGCTGCAAAAAAACCCTGTAAATCTCCATTAAGACTAATAGAAAAATAGGGGGTGGAAATGCACTTTGTAATCCAGCCGATCATGACAGCAGGAGTTCCAATAGCCCTAAGCCCTTCTGCAATAAAATCCCACCTAACTGTGTCAAAAGCCCTTTTCAGGTCCACTTTCATTGCACACCTAGGCGTGCCCCTGTTGAGATGGTAAGATTTAACCAATTCCTGGCTAAGCATAATAGCATCAGAGATATGTCTCCCTGGGATAAAAGCCGTCTAATCCTGATCAATAACTTCTTTCAAGCCAATCTTCAACCTGTTGGCTATTACCTTAGAGACACTTATAGAGCACGGTACAACAGGAAATGGGCCTATAGTCACCGATTCTGTTGGATTTTCAACCTTCGGAATAAGCACAATCCTTGTTGCGTTGATGCATTTTGGAAGCTCGTTACTGTTGAAGAAAAAAAGACAGGCTTGGATGATATCATGGCCCACTATGTCCCAGCAATGTTTGAAGAAAGAGGCTGAGAAGCCATCGGGGCCCGGTGCCTTATCGTCTGAAATCGAGAATAAGGCTGACTTGATTTCTTCCGGAGTGACATTGCAGGCTAGCAAGGAGACGGTGGGCTCCTCCATTTCCTTTTCAAAAAGTAAAGCCGAGTTTTCTGGCCTGGGCTCGGGAAGGGAAGGGGCTAGCAGATTGCGGGAAAAGTCCACCAAATAATTGCCCATGGCCTGGTGATCAGAAATGGTATCACCAGTGGAAGTCGTAATGTTGTGGATACTATTTCTACTCTGTCTGTGAATGAGAGTTTTGTGGAAGAAACCAGTGTTCCTGTCACCCATTTGGAGCCATTGGATGCGAGAGCGCTGTTTGAAGTAAGACTCTTCATCTCTCAGAAGGGCAGCATAATCCTGAGCCCTATCTCTCTCTATATTGCGAAGTTGAGCATTTAAGGGGTCGCCATCCTGATTAACCTGAGCGATATCCCAGTCTCTTTTTGCCTGACGAACTCTATCACTGATGTTGAGCGAGTTGGCGAAGTGCATGGATTGAAGATTGGCTTTTAAGACCCTCAGCTTTGTAGTAAGCTGAAACCAAGGATCCCCACGCACAAGTGTTTGCCAAGCCCTTTTGACCCGATCCAAAAAATCAGGCCTATCAATCCACAGCTTTAAAAATTTGAACCCACTAAAACGACGATTGGGCGCCATGGAGAGAGACGTGATCATAGCACTATGATCAGAAGTAGTTCTGGGCTGGAACGTAGTCTTGATTCTTGGCCACTGTTGCAAAGCTAATTGATTCATGAAAACCCAATCAAGCTTCTTCTGAATGGTCCCATCCCCTTGACGCCCATTATGCCATGTGAAGCGTATCCCATCATAAGGGACTTGAATCAAGCTAGCGCTATGAATGCAATTTGGGAATTCATTTCTGTGCTCAGGCCAAGCAACGTCTCCTCCCACCCTGTCATTAGGAACCATGATGGCATTAAAATCACCCAACACAAGCCAAGGGGTAGACGTGCAAGCTTGGGCATCAGCTTCCAAGTAGTTCCAAAGGGGCCTTCGATCCGTTGGAGAATTAAGAGCATAAACAAAAGTTACCCGTAGCCTTGATGCACAGGCTATAGAGCTTACTTCTACCGTGAGCCATTGATGAAGGTAGCTAACCATGGTCACGTGAACTTTGTAGGGATTCCATCCCACAATAATGCAGCAGGTATTGGACTCCTGAGAATTGGAAAGAAAATGCCAGTGAGGCATTTTCAAGAGAGTACCGATGTGAGGTAAATTAGAAGCCTGAAGCTTCGTTTCAAGAATGCCGATGATATCTATGTTATTTTTGGTAGTCCACTATAGGACAAAATTTCTTCTGGAAGCCATTGAGGCCCCGTGTATTCCATCCTCCCAAACTAATCATAAAATGGGGAGTTATTGAAATGGGAGGGGGATTAGATCCCTCCCCTACGCTTCCTGCTACCCCTCTTCTTCTTCACTTGAGGGGAGCTACTAGAGTTGGCCTTGTTGGATTCTGTTGCTGGGTTGCATATTGGAGACTGAATGTGTATGGTTGTGTTTGGAATATTAGGAGTAGGGGGAATGGGAGATGCAGGAGGGCTACTATGAAGCTGCGCCATTCTATTTTCAAGACAGAGAGGAAGATGCATGTCCTCAGCTCTTCCAATAGCTTGAACCGAAGTCCTTGTTTCCTCATTGTTATGGTCCTCTGCCTGGCAAATAAGAAGCATGTCAGGAGAGGGGGCTTGCATGGCTTGGAGAGGTGTGGGATTGAGGGTTTCCCTTATGTTTAGAGTGCAGATGGTGAGCTGGGTTGAAGGAGCGTGTTGTGATGGGACTAAGGTGGCAGGTGGAGATGTGGCCTTTTGGGTGACCAGGTTACTATTTTGTTGGTATGTGGGAGATGTGACCGGGAGTTGAGAAGGTTGGGCTGAGTTTAGTTGGGAAGTAACCAGAGGAGATTTGGTTTGGGGGTGATGGGTGACCGAGTTATTTGTTTGATGGTTTGTGGGAGATGTGACTGGGGGACTGCTGGTTTGAGTTTGGATGTTGGGGGATGTGACAGAAAGGGCTGTTTTGTCTGGTGTGGTCAGGGTTTGTTGTTCATGTTGCATGGGAGTGGCCTGGTCCATAGTTGGAGTGGGGATTGGGTCATTACCCAAAATAGGATCTGCTGGCTCAGGACCTGTTGGCGCAGGAATTGGGCACGCGTGACCAAAAACTTTGCAGGTGGCACATCGACTGGGCTTCCACTCGTAGGTGACTTCCACAGCGGCCGGCACCGGAGATAAGGGGTATTGATTTCAAATTTGTGAACATATGGAAACGATGCATCAATCTCAACGCAAATCCTTGCATATTCCAGTCTGGTCCCTTTGAAAGTTTGTTCATCGCAGGAGAGTGGCGTACCCACCATACTCGCTGCTAAACTGAGCCCTTGCTTGGACCATAGGAGGAAGGGTAGTCCATGCAGATGAACCCACACGGGTAAAGTGGAGATGCAATTCTTATCAAAAATGAAACGAGGGTGCCACTTCTGGAGGATGATGTTTTCCCCCCCAAAAAGCCATGGGCCCATTTCAATGACTGGTTGCACCTGTTCTTCTAAACTGAACTGAAAGATGGAGAACCCGTTAGCCATAGAGATAACTTTTTGCAGACCGTGCTGCTTCCAAACTCTCATGGAAATAGTTTGCAGGGCATGATGAGGCATGCGCAGCCCAGGGAAGAAGCCCACCATTGATCTGTTCCACTGTTCACTGGTTTCCAGAAGCATCTCTTCTGTGAAGCGAAGACGATGCCCGTCAGGGAGCCTTGGTAGAGTTTCCAAAGTGAACCTTGCTGCTGCATTAGTTATCCTTACCTTTTTAGCCCAGGAACCAGAAGATGATGGTTGGGGTTTTTTGGGTGGGTTGTTGTGAGGTTTTTTGGTGTTGGTTGGCATGGTTGATTTCTGTGAAGGTGGTGGTGGTTTGTTGACAGATGGTTGGGGGGCGATGGTGGTGGGGATGTGCGTTGTTTCATTGTGCTGAGTGGTAGTGCCTGAGGTTGACGAAGATGGGATGCTCGGGAATGCATTAAGTTGCAATGGGGCGTTGAAGCAGACCAGAGGGAGAGTGGCGACGTGGTGTGAGGTTGCCATGGGAGCAACGTCTTCAATGTCGATGGTTATCCCTCACCAGTTCCAATGGATGTTAGAAAAAAAAGTCTTAATTAAGCCCATACAAGCCCATACAATTATTATTATTATTATTATTATAGTAAATAATTTTGCTATAGTAATAATTAAAAGTTTTGTAGGCTGATTATTCCACCAGATATACAGCATCATAAAAAAATCTAAGACCATCAATATTTGTTTGCATGTTATAAAATTTGTTTACGGCTAGGGCAAAGTGGAGGGCAAGTGACTCGTGTAGTTTTTTTTTTATTGTAGATAAATTGGGTCAATTTTTCCACTCGTTTCGTCTACGTGTGATATCGTATATTTTTTATTTATGTGATATTAGATTTGAAATATATTACATAAAAAATTCATAAAAGTCAACATTTAAGAAAAATAACATCAATTGATGAATTATTTTGATTATTATTGTCATTGTTATTATCATTGTAGCGACGATGATATTTCTACGCGCTTCGCGCCCCGCTATCTCCCTTTGATTTGAGGAAGACAACAGCGCGCGGTGAAAATGGGGTTGTTTATAGCTGTAAAATTTACGACTATAATTATTAGGAGTCGCCACCTAGTATTACGGTCACTAGGAAACCTATTGGTCTGCGAGAGTCTTGGGTAAGGGGACTTTACCCTACCTAAGGTAAGCTGCATTGTTGTTTGATTTTTTTTCTAAGTTAAAATTTTTACACTATATTTTCAAAAAAAACATTTTTTTTTGTGTCTGCGGGTGTACTTTACAATGTAATTTTACACCGCAGTTATAAGTTTTTTTTATCTACGGATGTACTTTACACTGTAATTTTACACTGTGGTAAAAATCTTTTTTTATCTACGGGTGTATTTTACAATGTAATTTTACACCGTTGTAAAAATGTTTTATCCGCGGGTGTACTTTACAATGTAAATTTACACCCTGATAGATGAACAAATATATTTATAATTATTTTTGATATTTTGGCCAAATTCCAACGGATAGTCATAAACCGGTTACGATATCCAATTTTCGTTTCAAAATATGAGAAAGATGCAACATAATTTTTACGAAAAATATGTATGGAAAAATCATGGAATTTGGCCGTATGCACAAAAAACAAATATATTTTTTATATTTTTGAATTTTTTGTAATAATAATAGTAGTAAAAAAAATACTTTTTTTTATCAATTTGTATTTTTTTATTTTTTCTGGGCTGGGCTGTCAGCCACAGTGGGCTGGGCTTCCAGCCCACACGGCCTGGAAGTGGGCTGGAAGGCCAACTTATTCGGGCTTGGGACGGTCTAAAACTTGCGGACTGGGCTCCAATAAAGGTGGGCTGGAAGCCCACCTAGACTGAGCACATAGGCCGGGCACAAAGCCCGGCCCACCTCCCTCAGCCCTGGCCCGCATGAACAGCGGGACGTGAATCACGTCCCGCTGCATGCAGACCAGGGAACAAGACGATGAGCAGTAGTTTTTCGACTTTGACGAGAGGTGTACCTGTGAGCACCTTTGGGTAGAGGAGATCGAGGTGGTTGTCCCAGTGGTGGTGGCGTTGGAAGTTGCCGGTCTGCTACTGGGTCTAGCTCGCCGTTGCGGCTTGCTTTGCCTGAGAACACGGCTGGGCGTTTGGCGTGGAGGGGGAAGTTTCTGTCGATAAAGGGATGATGCACGGTGGTCGGAGACGGTGGCTGGAGTTGCTGACCGAGAGGGAGAGGGAGAGAGCTTGACTGGTTTTTTAGAGAGAGAGAGCGGGGCCTGCAGACCGAGAGAGAGGGAAGAAGAAGAACTGTTTTTTTCTTCGTGTTTTATGTGTTTTTTCTTCAGTTTTCTCTTAGTTTTTCTCCTCTCTGCGTAACACTCATTCTCTTCTTTTTTCTTCTTTTCTGCGTTTTTTTCTCCCCTTTTCTTTCCCTTTCTTTTCCAGTTTTTTTCCTTTTCTTTTTCAGTTTCTTTCCCCCCCCCCTTCTCTCTGCATGATGTGAATTGAATTTATAGGCAGAGCACATGCAATTTGCATGTAGTGCTGTGGCCTCTGCATTTTTGCAGAGGGCTGTGGACAGCCACTGCAACGTCCTTCGTCCCTTGCTGCAGAGGGCTGTGGGTTGAGGGAATGTTGCAGGGTCGTTCCTGCATTGTGCCTCTGCGTTTTTGCAGAGAGGTGAGGGAATGTTTCCTGCACTGTGGCCTCTGCATTTTTGCAGAGGGAGGGAATGTTGCAGCGTCATGTTCCTGCACTGTTCAGGTGTCGGAACAGTGCAGGGACATGTAAAATTGGTGTGAGAAAAATACAATTTGGTCCCTCAATATTTAATTGGTTCAATTGCACCCCCGATTAGTTTTAAACTTTTAATTTTATGTAATCGTATCCCCGTCAAAATTTCAACAGCAACCTTAAATGTGCGCGCCCTCTTTTATTTTGGTCTCTGGTTTCCGAATGCGCGATTTAACCCTCAATTGACTGTTAAATTCTCAATTCATTCAATTTGGCCCCTGATTTCGCATTATTGACTTAAAAATTCAAATCGGTCTCCGAAAATTCCATTCTCATCAATTGAGCCCGAATTAAATTCAAGAAATTGATTTCTCATTGACTAAGCCCTTAATAAAATTAATTTGACCAATTTAAAGTATAATTAAGTCCTTGCACTTAATTAAATCCTTCAATTGGACCTTAAATTAATTCCCGATCATAATTAAACTTTACATTTGTCGACGATTAAATCGAATCAACCCATAAAAAATATAATTATGCCGTTTAACTTAGTTTTTACACAGATTCATCCAACGATAAATTCTTTTTGCCTTAAATCTGTATTTTTCTCTATTTTAGGAACCAAAGAGATACGATTGGACTCGCGAAAACAACCAAAATTTCCACATTGATTTTTCTACCCACGCCGGCTCCTTTTATTTTATTTTTGTCCTTTTATTTTATTTTTGTCATTTTTATTTTATTTTGGGGAGTAACCCAAAAATTGGGTTACGACAATCATTATTGTTAAATTGTCACAATTATTATAGTTGTCATGATAACTATTATTATAAATATTTAATATTCTAATTACTATTGGTCATACTATTGTTGACACCATCATTATTGTTAGAAAAAGAAATTAATTTTTTTTTATTTTATAAGATTTATTTCTCATATTATTATATTAAAAGTATTTTAGAACACTAACATTAAATTAATTTGATTTTTTTTAAATACTTAGGTCATTATATATATATTGAATGTCTTATTTGTAATAATTAGAAATTTTAACACCTAAAAATATTAACAAAAAAGCAATTAAAAAAATGACGAAACAAAAAAAAATATTATTAGATTTAAAAAAATTATTTGACTTGAACAATAAATAAAAAAATACAAAAAAAAGAGGGAAAAAATAATAAATATCAATTTTCAAATGATTACCAACACAAATTCAAATTTAAGCATTAAATTAAAAAAAAAACTTATCGACAGAGGAAATATTAAAAATTAAAAACAAAAACTAAGAGCATGTATATATAAGCATGGACAAAAATAGAAACCATTTCAAATATATATATATATATATATAATAATAATAAATGAATTAAAATAAAATCAAACATTAAAAATATAACCACCTAAATGAAAAATATATATAACAAACATATATATATATTGACATGTCTCATGCGGGACTGAAATTGCATTTATTGTCTTTTTGCAATTGGTTGAAGAAGGTTGTTATGCCTGGGCAATAAAATCAGGTTTATAACCCAAAGTCAGTCAAGTAGTGGATGCTTCGGACATGAAAGAGGATAGGGCATACTTCTTTTTTGATCGAAAGGCACGTAACCTGTCACCAATATAATTAATTGTGAAGAAAATATTGTAGCAACCATAATGTTTTATAAGAGTAATTACAATGTTTTCATGAACTGCTTTAACTTTAGGACAAAGATCTCTCTATCTCTCCTTCCCTAGCTCGGAATTTAAATTATTAACAACAGAAAATAAATAAAACGAAGAAATTGAATCGATTGAGCTAGAATGGGAGAGGAATGATAGGATTCGGGAATTATGGGCAGCAAGAGGGGATTTAATTTCTCCGTTCGTGTTATGTCTCTCGCTATTTTTACTTAATTTTGAAAAAAAATGGGGGAAATGTGATATTTTTGGGCGGAAACGCGACTTCGGTTATGATTATGAGAAATCAAACCAGGAAGAAAATAATAACAATAATAAAATATTCATTCTTTCATCTTCTTTTATACTAGGCATGTGACACATGTTTTAACTTTTGTTATTTATGGATTCATAGTATGGTTTTGGAAAGCAATGAAGAATTGTTGTCTTAAAATGCTTACCCTCCTCTATACATCATTATTGCTCACATTCATTCTAGATGATTTCATTCCCAATTGCCTTACATATATGTAGGTTGTGATGATTTCATCCTTTGAGTATTTCTAGCTTAACTTAAGCATGTTTGTTACATTTACATGAGTTTTTAAAGGTTTTAGATGGTTTGGACAATACAATCTTCTAGAAAAGAAACCATTTTTTTTATTGCAACCTCACTGTGATTATGCTGCAAGCATTTCATCTACTCTATTAAAAATACTCAATGCCACTATATACTAGGCATGTGACACATGTTTTAACTTTTGTTATTTATGGATTCCTAGTATGGTTTTGGAAAGCAATGAAGAATTGTTGTCTTAAAATGCTTACCCTCCTCTATACATCATTATTGCTCACATTCATTCTAGATGATTTCATTCCCAATTGCCTTACATATATGTATGTTGTGATGATTTCATCCTTTGAGTATTTCTAGCTTAACTTAAGCATGTTTGTTACATTTACATGAGTTTTTAAAGGTTTTAGATGGTTTGGACAACACAATCTTTTGGGAAAAAAAACCATTTTTTTTTATTGCAACCTCACTGTGAATATGCTGCAAGCATTTCATCTACTCTATTAAAAATACTCAATTCCACTATATGCTTTTGTTGTGCCCATAAATTTTGTTTTCTCTTAGGCCTTTTACAAACCATTAGTACAACTTTTTATACATGGTGCCATTAGCCATTTCATTTAGAACGACTTAGGCCTCTCTTTCTCATGTTTTTGATGGTAACATTTGCATCATTTCTTTGTTGCAGGATCATTTATTTTGAACCCTTTTTGGATGCATTGCTTCGTGTGGGCAGCGACATGAGACTCCATATTTACAGAAATTGGCCAACCCTCTCCGCATTTTCACTCCTTTTCTGGTTCAACCCTTGTGGTTTTGTATGACTTGAAATTGTTGATCTCGAGATAGTTTTTACTTTTTTGTTGGGTTATTGCCCATGATGTACATAAATTTTAAGCTCTTTTTCATTCCATAAACATAAATTCACTTGAATGTTCACAAGTGCCCATTATGAAGCACATGCAACCTATCCAGTTCAAAGGTGCCACTGTGTAACACATGCAACCTATCCAGTTCAATGGTGCCCACTGTGTAGCATAGGTAACCTATTTGATTCCTTCCCTAAAAGGAATTGAGCCAACCCCTCTCATAATCCTCTTGTATTTTTGATTTACATTGATCAACTACTTAAACAACATAATTCACTTATATGATCGAATGTGCCCACTGTGTAGCACAGACAACCTATCAGTTCAAAGGTATTCTCTGTGTAGCACAAGCAACAGGTCTAGTTCCTTACCTAAAAGGCATTCAACCATTTTTTTTGCTCCTTTATCTCCATATTCTTTTTAATTATGACAATTATGCATATACAATTGCTTTTTTTTTTGCATGTAGATAAGATTTTGAGTTCTTCGTCTAAGATGTAGATTTTGTCTTCCAAGAGCATGAATTTGAACAACAATCATTAATACATAATGCTTTTGGAAGCTGCAGTCTTATAATTTTATGGTACATGTTTTTTACTTCTTTAATGGATGTATGATATGACATTCACATGCCATTTGTTTGTGGCTCCCTCTATCCCTTTAGTTTTTGAATGGAAAATAGTATGTGCTTTTCATTTGCTTAAGGAATTAATTAACTTCACATTGCTTGGGTCGCATCCTTTCATTTTCAACTCAATGCACTCTACTAAGGTAGTGATTGTTTTTTATTGGTTCTTCTAGTTTTAGCCCTAAGCTCTTTCTCATCTACTCTTGTTTTCTTTTTAACTCACCATTGTAGTTATTCTTTTTTAAATAGCTCTTCCAGTTTCATGTATAAGCATATACCATCGTTGGCTATTCCTCATCTGCTCATGTTTTCTTCATACATTTTGTATTTTTCTATAAACCAATCCCTTGGGTTCTTATAATTAAATACATACTAGGTTCAAGAGTGCTCTTTTGGCTTTTGCTTTTTGTTAATATTTGTATTGTCCATTGCAACTTATACTTCAACTGTGCTTTGATTGTTTTATCTTCTTCTTTAAGGATTAAGTTATCTTTTTCCAAGGGCAATCAAATGATGACGGTATCCACAACTATCTAAGCACCAAATGACTTGTCCTTTCATTTTATATGATTATTATCAGATAAAGGTATTTTTGTGCATATTTTCAAGGAGATTCTCCCAAGTGTTATAAGAAAAGAATGATCTAATAGAAGCAAGGTGTTTATTAGTTAAATAGAGTTTTATGATGTTACCATGCTATTTGTTCAGCTATGTTTGTTCTACATTTTATTTTTAACTTGTTACAAATGTTTTTTGAGGATGAGGATTTTCCTGACAACTTACAACATGCTTCGTCATTTTGATGAAACTTATAGTTTCAACTTCTTACATCAAGTTAAAATTCCCCCCACTATGTTTTTTTATAGGTTATGATTGGTTATTTTTATTCAATTTATGAATTGATATTGATCTAGTTTCATTATGGTTTCATGAATACTAGTATGGAGTTAGATTGTCAGATTGATGAAATTTTTTCTTTTTTGCATCCATCTCATGGATGAAAATTTGTGGAACTTAGTGTTTTAGTTTGTTTAATTATTTTGCAGGGCTACTCGAAGAGTTCTAAGCTATAAGGAATATTCAAGGGCTTCAGCTTTTTTTGAGTGTTTAATTCATTACCTGCTCCTTTTGTTTCTTTGCTTGTATCATTTTGTCTTGCTTTAGAATTGTGAGTTTAGGATTATATCAAGCATTAAAATTTATATTTTTGAGTTTAGTATGACATCAAGTCAACAAGGAATTGTCCTTTACAAAGAGGAGTCATTTTTCTTTTCCATTATTCATGATCTATCCTTGCTGTTCCTTTCCATTAAACTTTTTTTTTAAAAACATTTTGTTTATTTTTTTCATTTTGCATGGATGTTTCTGAACTAATGTTTGCAAGAATATTGTGCCAGATCTTTTCCAATATGCCAGAGAGTAATTGATGTATTGTCGTTCCTTGCTCATTATTGAAATCTTTATTTTTTAGGTTGTCATGCCAGGAATAATGAGTTTTGATTGAATCTTCTACCCTTGATCCTCACAAATTTGTAGGGAACTGAGTGTTTGTATTATCTGCTTTCATTTTTTTAGTTAAGCTATAGTGCGAGTTTATTTATACATCCAATGAATGACCTTTTGGCATGATTTTAAGTATTAATAAAAAAAAATTGTGTTTGGTATAAGATCATACTTGTTTTGCATAAATGAAGTTTAAAAACTTTTTACTGCTTCAAACTTTTTCTCAACTTAGTTTTTTATCATACAAATCTACTTGTCTTGATAGAGCAGGGGTCTGAGTTCTAATCACATGTTTTTAAGGATCTCATCAAGCATCCAAGGGGATGATCTAAAATTCCACAAGGAATTCTCAACTCAGCACTATCTACTAATGCAGTATTACTTTTTACTAGTTCTTACAGTTTCACTTCCAAGCATTTACAAATGCTGGCTATTTTTTCATTTACCCTTTATTTCTTTAACTTAGTGCAATGTAGTGATTGCTTTTTACTGGTTCCAGTTTCAGGAGTAAGCTTTTACTAATGTTTGCTATTTCTCATCTACTCTTGTTTTCTTTTTACTTAGCGCAACAATGATTCCTTTTTAATGGTTCTTCCGGTATCAGGTATAAGCATTTACCAATGTTAGGTATTTCTTATTTACAATTGTATTCTCTTAACTCAGCACAGTCTATTTAAGGAGGAGCAATGGTTGTGATGAGTAGCTAATTTCCTTTTTAATGGTCTGAGTTCTAATCATGTAGCTATTTCATCACCTATTTTTCTATGTTAATAACTTAATTCTCTTGCCTCTATATAGAAATATAGATTATACCTTGTTTTTTTATTTAATTTATAAATTGATATTGAAATTGTTTTATTATGGTTTCATAAATACTTGCATGGAGTCAGATTATAGAATTGATAGGGACTTTTTATTTTGGTACTTTGTTCTGTGCTAGAAGTATTTGGTTCTCTCAATACTTGTTGTCTTTGCTTTATGAACTATCTTTATGGTTTTTCGAGAGTAGTGGACGCCAATGGAGCATTTGAAATTTGCATTATCAGGATGTTGTTTTTCTATGACCAAATTCTTCTAGAATGTTAATGCTTATGTCCTTTTTTCTTCATTTAAATTGATGGTGTTACTCGTTTGGTGGATTGTTTTGATGTGATACCCTTTTCATATATTATGTGCCATGTAGCTTTGCTTATATCATTTTCAGGGATTGTTACGTGACTTTGTCTTTAAAAAATTCTTATCAATTTGGTGAACGTTTTGCTTTGTGGGGTCTTTGTAGTTTGACTGAGCTTCTGAAGTGGTTTGTTATGTGATGATAGATGTACAAGGTCTTGGTTTATGTTGAGATTGCTTTGGATTGAAAGTATGATAGCAGCATGGTGGTCAATCCAATTTGTTAAATCATCTATGCAAGTGTGCACAATCATGTGATGGTAATATGCCTCTTAGAATCTGCTAACTATCTCTTGCATTGTTTCTATTAGAAACAAAGTTATTGAAATTTCTAATTGTCTATGGCTTTTGCTCCTTATGAACTATTTTGTATGATGGTCTTAATGCAATATGATTGGTTGTACTGAGCTTGGATTTTGGTTCTTCATTTCAGATTATAGTAATGTGACCAGTTATTTGTCCACGTGTGATTCTAAAGCGAGCTAGAAGTTTTAAAATTATGTTGTGCGATATTATTCTTTGTTTTTGTGTTGAAAACAAAGTTGTTGGTGGTCAGATTACTAATCATCCATCGCTGCTGCTACTTATGAGTTATTTTGTATGATGGTCTTGATGCAATATGATAGGTTGGTAGTGAGCTTGAGACTATTTGTTGCATCATCTGTGTTTAAAGTGAAGCTATCGGTGTTGAAATTTCCAATCATCCATGCTGTATTTTTTTTTCTTCAGATGCTTGATTATAGTTGTGACTCTATTTTTATTGTTTCTTTTATTATTTGGGTCTCTGGTTGTCTACTAGAGTTTGCACACTATGCACCCTTCTTTATGTGTGTGCTTGTACACAAATTAATAACTTTGCTATGTATTTGCATTGATTGGATTAGCATGAAATTTTTTGTTGTTCAAGCATGCCTAGCATGGAAGGGTGGAATAACAACATGGGGTGAATGGCAAATAAACTGTAAGTTTGCGCTTGTCTTGTTGACAGCATTATACTTCCAATGGGTAAGTGGTGAAGTTGTTCGACCTTTTGTCTATTAGAGATTATCAAGAAGCATGATTCTTTTTATTCATGATACTCTATCTGTCGTGCATCATGTGCAGCTCACAGCCGGTGTCAAGCCAAGGGTAAAGAGGAGTGATGCTTGTGATGAGCATCTAATTGCCTTTGTTCACATCGCATTCATCATGTAGCTATTTCCTCACCTATTTTTCTATGCTAATAACTTAATTCTCTTGCTCTATATTGTTATCCGTTTGAATCCAAAATAAACTTTCCTTGCATACTTTTGAAAAAAACATTTCTTTCCTATTGTTTATTCTCTTGCTCTATATTATGCTTACCTCTAGAAGTATATTCTTGGGACTGCTCAAAACCAAGTCATAAAGAGTCTTCCTTGCAATGACCTGAAGGATTTTCTCTTTCTGCAATTTCCCATAATCACTGGATAATTTAAAATTTGAAATCAATGAAGCAACATTACATAGCAATTTCAAGCTTCATCACTATCAAAAATATGAAAATAAAGTTTTCACAGGATGAGAGTACAATGTACTTTTAATGGAAAATAAACAAGTTTGCCCTGCTAAATTTGTTCTCTTTCCACCAAAAAATTGTCTAAGAAGTAGAATATTATTAAAGTATAATATATATAAATATGTCAAGATACTTCTCATAAAATTTCATCTTAATCTAACGGTCAGATTAAGAGATATGATTAATATTGTAAAACTATACCTTATTTAGAAAAACACTATTTGGCCAGAACAAAACCGGAACATTCCAGTCGGAATTTGAGTGGAGTTTAAGGAACAGGCCAAGATTCTAAGCGAGAAAAAATTTGTTTCAGTTTGTTCTGCTTTTGAATTAGAATAAAATGTACCGACCATTTTGGACGGAACAGAATGACAACCTTGATCTAAACCTAATAAAGTCATAAAAAGAGACTAAAATGTTTTTTTTTATTTCATTGTGAGGTTTAATTCTTCTCTTGTGATTGAGTTACACACACACACACACACACATATATATATATAAATTGTATATGTTTTTTTTTTAAAAAAAATACATTTATTATTATCAAATTGACTATAAATAAATTGATATGTATATTTTTTTTAGTACAATAAAATAACTTTATTACTTTTAAAAGAAAAAAATAAATGTATAGATTTTGTTTTCTTAAAAAATATTTCACAATAAAGTGATGTAATTATCTATAAAAGGAAAACGGGAAAAAACTAAATTGGCATTTAGGGATTTTTTAATATTTTCATTTATGTTTTCTCATTATAATCAATTTTACTAGGAGACAATGAGGTATTTTAATAAATATTAAATATGATTGTTTTACAAAAAAATGCATGTGGGAGATCCCATGATCTTTTATCGGTGCGTGTCCAAGATAGTTTTTGATTTATCTAAATGGTTATTTAATCCCTATACGATGTGTGTGGTTTAATCACCTCTTGTTTGGCATTGGCGGGTTTTTTGTCTCCTTCCCTCTCAAAAAATTTCAAAGGAGTCCTTCAATTTGGTTTCCTTCAGATTTGATCCTTGTTCTTTTAATTAGTATTTGTTTTATCTGAAATAATTTATAATATTTTTTTTTCAATTTCATCCTCTAATTTTTTATTAGTTTTGATTCGCATTCTTTGGATTTCTATTTGTTTTATTTGAGATAATTTTAAATTGTTTTTTTATATACAATCTAATCCCTCTTAAATTATTTCCCTATTAAATTTGATCCTTATTTTTTTATTGGTATTTTTTTATTTTACTAATATTTTAGATTGATATATGTTTTTTTATCATTCAATAATAGATTTATTATGAATTGAGCTTCTTGATTGAATTTGGGTCCAGGATTTCATGGGTTTTGATTTCGGAATATAAATCTAATATGCTCATGAATTATTTTAAAGAGAAATAAATTATCTATTTGGTTATTTTAATAATATGTTTTTACATGTTTTTCTCGTATGACTTTTTATCACATATAATTATTGATTCATGATTTTTTATGTTTATAATTGAAACTTCCTTTCCAAATCATTATAAAGTTTTATTTAAAAACAATGTTTATATATATATATGGAAAACTTACCTAATGATTGTTTTATCATATTTTAAATCATTATCTTTTTTATAAATATCTATTTTAATTAATTGCAATAAAACTAAATAGGAAAATGGAATGCAACTTTAGATTATCTTATTTTTTCGAGTTCAACGAATTAAAATTTGAGGTGGAAGAATTAGTCTTTTTTTTCCCCCTTCTAGAAATGAGATTGTTGAATTTGTACTTAACCAGAAATAAATGTTTGGGCATCCAGATGATAGCAAGGTGGAAGACTTGTTGATATCGCTCTCCGTGGTGAGATGGATTGGCTAGAGAGGTGACTTTGCATGATTGTAAATATTTTTGCCTCTCGAGTTCTTGAAGAAATGCAAGTGATTGTGGAAATTTCCTTACTGGAGACCTACATTAAATCTGATATTTTTTTACCAATGTGATGTGTTTGCATAGATCGTTCTGTAGAGTGGAGCAGTCTTAATTTGGGGCTGTAACTTGGCCTACGTTCTATACATCGTCCCCGGCCAGTTTGTGTTTAGAAGATTGCTATTGCAAGTATCATCCACCAAATGATCATGGAATATCAACAATATATGCATGTGAGTCTCTACCCGACGAGAACTAGGTGACTGACTCCCGGCACCTCATGCACTCATGTGTGACAGAACATGGTGGTCAATCCAATTTGTTAAATCATCTATGCAAATGTATGCAGTCATGTGATGGTAATATGCCTCTTGGAATCTGTTAACTATCTCTTACATCGTTTGTGTTAGAAACAAAGTTATTGAAATTTCTAATTGTCTATGGCTTTTGCTCCTTATGAATTATTTTGTATGATGGTCTTAATGCAATATGATTGGTTGCAGTGAGCTTGAGATTATCTATTGCATTGTTCATGTTGAAAATGAAGTTGTTGTAATTTCTACTCGTCAATGTTGTTGCTCCTTATGAATTGCTTTGTATGATTGGTTGTAGTGAGCTTGGATTTTGGTTCTTCGTTTCAGATTATAGTGTGGCCAGTTATTTGTCCACGTGTGATTCTAAAGCGAGCTGGAAGTTTTAAAATTATGTTGTGCGATATTATTTTTTGTTTTTGTGTGGAAAACAAAGTTGTTGGTGGTCAAATTACTAATCATCCATCGCTGCTGCTACTTATGAGTTATTTTGTATGATGGTCTTGATGCAATATGATAGGTTAGCAGTGAGCTTGAGACTATTTGTTGCATCATCTGTGTTTAAAGTGAAGCTATCGGGTTGAAATTTCCAATCATCCATGCTGTATTTTTTTTCTTCAGATGCTTGTTTATAGTTGTGACTATTTTTATTGTTTCTTTTATTATTTGGGTCTTTGGTTGTCTACTAGAGTTTGCACACTAAGCAACCTTCTTTATGTGTGTGCTTGTACACAAATTAATAACTTTCCTTGCATACTTTTCAAAAAAACATTTCTTTCCTGTTATTTATTCTTTTTATTTATATTGGGTTCATTTAGTCTAGTGGAGACATAAAAACTGAATTTGTTTGTTCCTCCTCTCCTCACAAACATAAGAGTTGGTTCTGTGTAAAATGGGGAGTCATTATGTGAATCTTTCAACTGGTAATTCATGTGAGATAAACATTTTTACCCTTGAGGCTTTGTTTAAACTTTGTAGCTTTTGAGTGTAAAGTTAAAGCTTGAAAAAATTGACATAAAGACTGTATTTCTTCACTCAATATTTTTTATTTAACTTTAGTTTTTTTTGTTATGCCCTTCTTTTATTCTAGTTTGTTTTTATTTTGATCTCGTGTCGCAAGTGGAGGGCTATTCGAGTTACCATGAGTTGCTCAAATTTTTTTATGATTGTAATTACTTTCTTCAATTTTACAGTTTGCATTGAATTATTTGCCTTTGAGCTTTATTATTTTTTCGCTTATATTTCTTTTTTGTTATTTCGAGAGCGGCTTGGTTAAGCTAAACCAAGTCAACATGTATTTTTTTTTTGCAATGTTTTTTTTATTTAACTTGGATTGTTTTTTTAGGTTCTTATTTTGGAAGTCTATTTTTGTAATCTTGATTTGATGTTGTGAGTGCCAGGCTAATTAAGTTAATCCGATTTGACTTGAATTTTTTTCATGGATTTTTTATGATTTTTTTAATATAATCATTTTGCATTAAGTTATTTGCCCTAAAGCTTCGTTATTTTTTACTCTTTTTTCTGTTTGGTTATTCGGAGAGCAGATTGATAAAGTTAACCTAGGTTAACTCAGGGTTTTTTTTATGTTTTTTTACTGAACTTTGGTTTCTTTTACTAGGTCTATTCAGAAGAAAAAAAAATCCCTATCTCATATTATGGGTTGTGGATTCGTCAAGTTACCTCGAGTTGAGTCGAGTTTTTTTCTTCAATATTATATTTTTTTTATTTTCATCTTTGTCATTAGTTTTTTAGACCTTGAACATTACATTTTTTTTACTTTTTATTTCGCAGGTTATTTCAGTCTTATATCTCAAGTCATGTTATAGTTAATTTAACCTAGATTATCTTGAATTATCATCATTGAATATTTTACATGGATGCATGTGATGGGTCAAAATGACGGGGTATGATTTTGAGATTGATAGGAGCAACTTTGATTGGTGCTCTTGGTCTAGCTTCAATGGTTGTCATAGCAGAAGCAAGACTTAAACAAGTTTCAAGTATTGAGCATGAGATCAGTCTGAAAGTTGAACCTGGTCTTTTTGTGAAACTGTTGAGTTTCTTGTGGAGAAAAGAAGAGTCTAGTGGATATACACATGTTTGGCGGGTGATTCCACTACGTGGTTTTATCGATTCTCATGCGTGGTTCTTCCTTCATTTTCTTATGTGCTGCTGCTTAGAAATCTAGGAAAACAGTGTCAGGATTTAACCTTGGCCTCATGCTACTATTTTGTCTTTCTTGAGCTTATGATTCTCCTATTGTGATAAAACAGAACTGTGGCATCAATCTGATATGTCTTCTAAGGATGATTTGTGACAATGGATTCATGGGACATGAAATTTAGCTGGAGAATTGTGGTGGGAACCATAATCGGATTCTTTGGAGCAGCATTTGGGAGTGTGGAAGGTGTTGGTGGCGGTGGCATCTTTGTTCCCATGCTTTCTTGGTTATTGGGTTTGATGCAAAATCATCTACTGTTATGTCAACATGTAAGAGAAATTGATTCATCTTTTAGGGCCACTATTCCATTTTTGTTAATTTTCTCGACGGAAGATGCTTAACTAGGAGGTCAAAAAAAACATTCTAATATAAAAGACATGTTTTTGCTAAAATAAAAAAAGTAAGAATAACAAAGGGAAAACTTCCCTAATGATTTTTTTTGTCATATTTTAAATCATTATATTTTTTTATAAATATCTATTTTAATTTATGGAAATAAAACTAAATAGGAAAATGAAATGCAGCTTTAGATTATCTTATTTTTTTCGAGTTCAACGACTTTAAATTTGAGGTGGAAGAATTAGTCTTTTTTTTTCGGTCTAGAAATGAGATTTTTGAATTTGTAGTTAACCAGAAATAAATGTTTGGGCATCCAGATGATAGTAAGGTGGAAGACTTGTTGATATCGCTTTCCCTGGTGAGATGGATTGGCTAGAGAGGTGACTTTGCATGATTGTAAATATTTTTGCCTCTCGATCAAGTTCATGAAGAAATGCAAGTGATTGTGGAAATTTCCTTACTGGAGACCTACATTAAATCTGATATTTTTACTAATATGATGTGTTTGCTAGATCGTTATGTAGAGTGGAGCAGTCTTAATTTGGGGTTGTAACTTGGCCTACGTTTTATACATCATCCCTGGCCAATTTGTGTTTAGAAGATTGCTATTGCAAGTATCATCCACCAAATGATCATGGAATATGAACAATATATGTGAGTTTCTACCCGACGAGAACTAGGTGACGACTCCCGGCACCTCATGCATTCATGTGTGACAGAACATATGATACCTAGGTTCCGTATTTGAGTCATATAGATTGAAATCTTATTTGACATTGTGTTTCCAAAGTTTTTTTGAGAAAGCATGAATATTTTTACTTTAAATTATTTTTTGGGTGTTTTTAGATCATTTTCATGTGCTAATATTAAAAATAATTTTTAAAAATAAAAAAATATATTATTTTAATATATTTCTAAACAAAAATCATTTTAAAAAATAATCTTAACAAACATAAACTGGTGGAGAATGCATATTTCTCAGATATCATCCATCAAGGGATGCTAACGTAATTGAAGCACGAACTCTTTTACATAATCTCATATTATTCCAACGCTCACGATAATTACATAAAAAAAACTCTTTTTATATATTTTATAGACTAATTTACTTAATTTAATGTAAGTAATCTATTTATACAAAGTCTGTTAAATTTCATAATAACCCACATTCAGTATAATTCTATAAATATGCAAGATGATCCCAATAATCATTAAAATGAAAGCACACGATTTATTACTACAACAATCACATAATAATTAACCTCACATTTAAAATGTGGTAAATGAAAACTTCTGCTTGTAAAAAAAAAAGAAAAATTACAAACACACGAATTTAAAAAGAAAAAGCAGCAGTTAACACCAGCCTGGAAGATGATCCCCTCTTCTTGGCAGCTGCCATTATAGACCTAGCTAGTCAACAAAGCAAGGAATAAAACAATTGCGGTAAAAGCATTATCAAAACTTACCTTCTCACACCGCCTTGAATAGCTAGTTTCGTCTTCCACCATTTCTGGGAGCATTCTTCCTTCTAAGCCTTTTTGTATTTTGATGCCCACCACGTTCAACCATCTTCACAAACCATGCAGGTTTTCTTGTTCTAAACACAACGTATCCCAAGGAGACTCCAAATACAAATCCACATCCATAACCCATTGCTACAGCTTTCCATCCAAATCCCTCTTCAAGCATTGATTCTTCTTTCTCGAAGTTTGATGGTGGAAGTTGCTGCCCCTCACCATTGTTGCATTTTACTTTCAAGGGAAATCCGCATAATCTCAAGTTCCCTTCGTAGGAACCATGTTCAAATGTGTTGAATTGTTTGCCTTGAGGTATGGATCCCTCAAGTTGGTTATACGAAAGGTTCAGGACTTGAAGAAATGTTAAATCTACCAATTGCTGAGGAATCCTTCCAGCAAGCATATTTGAAGAGAGATCCAGCGATTCCAGATTAGTTAAATTTCCCAATGATGGCTGGATATAACCGATAAGGCTGTTGTGAGAAAGGTTGAGCTGTTTCAGAGACTTAAGCTTCCCGAGGGACTCTGGAATCTTTACTGTGAATTTATTGCAGGATAAATCAAGTATTGTGAGGGCAATTAGAATTTTTGTAAACTCAATTTGCGAACCTTTCCATCTCATTGTAACAGAATAAACATAATGAGTAGATAAATTTCTTGTCCTCATGTAATCCATCTCCTGATCAACACTCATCATGGCTTTGAAGTTGTTGAAATACTCTGTCGGCAAAGGACCACTCAAGCTGTTGTCGGAGAGGTCAAAAATCTTTAGTTTAGAAAAAGAGTCATTGGCAGTTGGACCCTTCAAAGAACCATGGAGTTTATTTGACCTTAGAATAATAACCTCCAAGTTTGGAAGCATTTCTAAAAAGGAAGGGAATGTGTCATCTATCATGTTGTTGCCGAGGTCCAGAAATTCTAAATTCACACAATTGATGACAGATGGTGGTATCACCCCTTTCAGTTGGTTGCCATTGAAGTCGAGATATCTCAAATTGTTCCCCTCTGAATACACTGAAGGGATATTTCCTTGAAAATTATTGACACCAAGATTCAACACTGAGAGGTTATCACTGAAGTTTCCCAAGCATTGTGGGATGAATCCACTAAAGCTATTGTTGGACAAGTCTAGAATTGCTAGGAACTTCAGCTTGCAAATGACAGAAGAGATGTTCCCGGTCAGTTTATCATTGGAAGAAAGCATAAGAGCTATCAAATTTTCAAGCTTGAAAACTGAAGGTGGAATCTGGCCGTACAACTTGTTATGACTGAAATCGATATATTGTAATGAATTAGAAAGGAAAGGACTTAGACAGCCACTGAAATGGTTATTGTGCAGAGAAAGAAGCTGCAAAGAAGGCATAGAAAACAAAGAGAATGGGATTGTTCCATTGAGCAAGTTATGAGATAAGTCGAGATTGTATAAATTTGAAAACCTACTTATTTGTGATGCGATGGGTCCTATCAGTCTATTGTTCGAGAGGTACAACGAAGTGAGTTGTGTGAGGTTAAACAAACTATTTGGAATTTCACCACTAAAATTATTGGAAGAAAGGTCTAAGATATTTAGATTCTCAAGGCTTCCAAGTGAGAACGATATTTGACCATCAAATCTGTTATGTGAGAGGTCCAACAAAGTGAGTTGTGTGAGGTTAAACAATCCATCCGGAATTTCTCCACTAAAACTATTGGAAGAAAGTGCCAATAAATTTAGCTTCTCAAGGTTTCCTAGTGAGGATGAGATCTAACCATAAAACTTGTTATTTGAGAGGTCCAACAAAGTGAGTTGTGTGAGGTTAAACAAACCATCCGGAATTTCTCCACTAAAATCATTGGAAGAAAGTGCCAATAAATTTAGCTTCTTAAGGTTTCCTAGTGAGGATGAAATCTGACCATTAAATTTGTTACCTGAGAGATCCAACCAAGTGAGTTGTGTGAGGTTAAACAAACCATCCGAATTTCTCCACTAAACTCATTGAAAGAAAGTGCCAATAAATTTAGCTTCTCAAGGTTTCCTAGTGAGGATGAAATCTGACCATTAAATTTGTTACCTGAGAGATCCAACGAATTGAGTTGTGTGAGGTTAAACAAACCATCTGGAATTTCTCCACTAAACTCATTGAAAGAAAGTGTTAAGAAATTTAGCTTCTCAAGGTTTTCAAGTGAGGATAGAATCTTAGCATCAAATTTGTTATCTGAGAGGTCTAACTGAATGAGATGTGTGAGGTTGGAAAACTGATTCAGAATTTGGCCGGTAAAATAATTGCCTGAGAGAAGCAAGTGACTGAGCTGCTTCAGGTTTCCAAGATAGAATGGGAGATGACCCTGAAAACTGTTGTCTGAGAGGTCCAAGTACTCGAGTTGCTTGAGTTTTCCCAACGAGAAAGGGAGTTCCCCTTGCAATCCATAGTACCAGAGCTGGAGAGATGTCAAAGAAGAAGACAAGTTCATGAAGGAACTGGGTACCACCAAAGACATGTTCACTTCATTCAAGTTGAGCTCTCTTAGCTGGGTAAGGTTCTGAGCCAGCTTGTTGAAAGAAATCAGTTCCAGCATCAGGTAGTAGTTGTAAGAGAGATCAAGTGACGCCAATCTGGATAAATGGGAGATTTCTAGGCGGACTTGGCCTGCAAAATTCGATGAATTTAGATTTAAATACGTCAAATGCAAGAGCTAACCGAAGGAAGCTGAAATGACAGAATCATTGAAGTCGTTGTAAGAGAGATCGAGCTTCTGAAGATGATGAAGGAAGAAGAGAGTGCTGTTAGAATGGAGGGTGCCATGTGTCATAACCCAATTTTTGGGTTACTCCCTAAAATAAAATAAAAATAACAAAAATAAAATAAAAGGAGCCGGCGTGGGTAGAAAAATCAATGTGGAAATTTTGGTTGTTTTCGCGAGTCCAATCGTATCTCTTCGGTTCCAAAAATAGAGAAAAATACAGATTTAAGGCAAAAATAATTTATCATTGGATGAATCTGTGTAAAAACTAAGTTAAATGACATAATTATATTTTTTATGGGTTGATTCGATTTAATCATCGACAAATTTAAAGTTTAATTATGATCGGAAATTAATTTAAGGTCCAATTGAAGGATTTAATTAAGTGCAAGGACTTAATTATACTTTAAATTGGTCAAATTAATTTTATTAAGGGCTTAGTCAATGAGAAATCAATTTCTTGAATTTAATTCAGGCTCAATTGATGAGAATGGAATTTTCGGAGACCGATTTGAATTTTTAAGTCAATAATGCGAAATCAGGGGCCAAATTGAACGAATTGAGAATTTAACAGTCAATTGAGGGTTAAATCGCGCAATTGGAAACCAGAGATCAAAATAAAAAAGGGTGCGCACATTTAAGGTTGCTGTTGAAATTTTGACGGGGATCCAATTGCATAAAATTAAAAGTTTAAGACTAATTGGGGGTGCGATTGAACCAATCGAACATTGAGGGACCAAATTGTATTTTTCAAACACAAATTTGGCATGTCCCTGCACTGTTCCGACACCGGAACAGTGCAGGAACATGCCCTGCATTCCCTCAAGCCTCTGCATTTTTGCAGAGGCCACAACACACCCCTCCGGCCTCTGAAAAATGCAAAGGCCACAGCACGCCCCTCAGCCCTCTGCAAAATGCAGAGGGCAACAATCTCATGCAATGTGCATGACGAACGGTTGCATTTTTTCCTATAAATGAAACCGTTCGCAGCATGAACCAAGGAGAAAAAAAAAAGGAAGAAAAAGGGGAGAACACTGAGAGTGTAAGAGAAAAAGAGAGAGGATCACAGAACTAAAAACAGAGAGTAAAAAACGCAAAAAAAACAGCTCCCCGTCGCAGCTTCTGTCTCTCCCCGTTCGCTTCTCTCTCTCTCTACAAACAGCCGTGAAGCAGCCACCGTCTCTGTCCTCCATCAGCAGCCGAAAGCCACCACTTGTATCTCACCGTGACCACCATCAGGTCCAGCTTCTTCTCCAGCTCCGACGAGTGTACCAGCAGCAACGACGAGCTCAAACCAGTAGCAGACCGGTGACTTCCAGCTCCTCCTCCGGCCACCACAGACCACCGTTGACGACGCCACAACCACCAGGACAACCACCTCGACCTCAGCTACCCAACCATACCAACAGGTGCGCCTTTCGCCACATTTGTATTTTCACTATTCATCATCGTCTTCCCTGGTCTGCATGCAGCGGGACGTGATTCACGTCCCGCTGTTGCGGGCCAGGGCAGAGGGAGGCGGGCCGGGCTTTGTGCCCGGCCCATGAGCCCAAGAGCCCAGCCCAGATACTGTGGGCTTCCAGCCCACGATGGCTGGAAGCCCATCCCAGACTTTTCTAGGCTTCCAGCCCACGATGGCTGGAAGCCTAGTCCAGACTTTGCTGGGCTTCCAGCCCACGATGGCTGGAAAGCCCAGTCCAGATACGGTGGGCTTCCAGCCCACGATGGCTAAAAAGCCCAGCCCAGACTTTTCTGGTCTTCCAGCCCAAAAAAAATTAAAAAATACAAATTGACAAAAAAAATATTTTTATTTTTTTTACTACTATTATTACTACAAAAAATTCAAAAATACAAAAAATATATTTGTTTTTGTGCATACGGCCAAATTCCATGATTTTTCCATACATATTTTTTGTAAAAATTATGTTGCATCTTGCTCATATTTTGAAACGAAAATTGGATATCGTAACCGGTTTATGATTATCCCTTGGAATTTGGCCAAAATATCAAAAATAATTATAAATATTTTTGTTTCATCTATTAGGGTGTAAATTTACATTGTAAAGTACACCCGCGAATAAAAAGAAATTTTACTACGGTGTAAATTTACATTGTAAGGTACACTCGTAGATATAAAAGATTTTTACTACGGTGTAAATTTACATTGTAAAGTACATCCGTAGATAAAAAACAAACTTGTAACTGCGGTGTAAAATTACATTGTAAAGTACACCCGCAAAAAAAAATGTATTTTTGAAAATGCAGTGTAAAAATTTTAACTTAGAAAAATAATCAAACAACAATGCAGCTTACCTTAGGTAGGGTGCACTGGGGGTGATGCGTCTTCCCCTTGCACAACAAGTCCCCTTACCCAAGACTCTCGCAGACCAATAGGTTTCCTAGTGACCGTAATACTAGGTGGCGACTCCTAATAATTATAGTCGTAAATTTTACGGCTATAAACAACCCCATTTTCACCGCGCGCCGTTGTCTCCCCAAAATCACAGGGGTGATTGCGGGGCGCGAAGCGCGTAGAAAAATCGTCGTCGCGACAGATGGCGACTCCACTGGGGACTGTTGCTGGACTGAGCATTGTTTGTCTGATTGTTATTTTTGAGTTCATTTTTACTCGCATTCTTACTTCTTTAGCATGCAATTTTAATTTCAGTCAATGCATATCATCGGATGTGAATTATTTTCATCATGCATTTTAATTTTGCAAATAAACCCAATTCTAGGTTAGGTGGGGATTAGCGGTCTGCCTCATGACTTTCAGTCGGGGTTCAGATTCATGAAACATCCAACTATGAACTGAGTGTTTACTTGATAATGGCGGTCACATTGTGCCCCAACCATTTCTTGTAAACCCCCATACCACCTTCACGTAAGGCGGTCACTAGGCAGTTCATAGACCTTTTGTGACTAGATAGAATAACTTACCCTGCATGTGATAACTTAGAACCTAGGATACAGTATCTTTAATAATTCGTTCATTTTTAAAAATAAATTGCAGAAATTATCAGACCAAGACCATGACCTTTTTGGAATACGGGGAAAGATCCGAGATGACACAGATAACTGAGGGAGATTGCCCAAGAGCTAAAATCAATGGATTGTCACACATGACCAAAATCCACTGCTCCACAGAAAATATGAAGAGGCTTATGCCCATCATGGGATTTGTAGATGAGGCATTGTTTGAAGTAAGATATGGAAGAATCGCTCACCTAATGAAGATTCTGGTTCAGATATCAGCAGTCAAAGCCCTTATGCACTTTTGGGATCCTAACTACCGATGCTTTACCTTTGAGGATATTGACATGACCCCTACCATAGAGGAGTATGCTCAAATCTTGAATTTCCCCCACAACCCTCACAAAGTTTATTTTAGACAAAAAACGGAGAATACAGCCCAAGAGGTCGCTAAACTTCTATGCTTAGACCAAATAGGCCAGTACATGACCTCTTCTGGAGATTTCAAGTGGAAAGCAATTGAGAGCAAGTTGAAAGCAAGTAAAGATAAAGGGAGGCTTGGAGAAGAAAAGTACCGGTCGGTGGCCTTTGCTATTTTCGGTTTAGTATTATTCCCTTCAGAAGCTGTCGGGATTATTAGCATGGAAGCAGCCAGTGTTTTTGTTGAATATGAACAAGGAAAGAATAACCCCGCCTCAGCTATATTGGCAGAAACATTCCTATCTTTGAATCATTGCAAGTTGCATGGGAAAGGTGCAATGCGTTGTTGCATCCCTTTACTTTTCATGTGGATCGTAAGTCACCTAGAAACCCCGAGGGAAGTTTTCAACAATTTTTGGTGGTTTAACATGAGGCCTCTCGTTTTGGTTCTAAGTGAAGATTGGAAAGACGTAGACGAAAAGGTGTGGGTGGAGAAATACCAGGCACTTCCCAAAAGTAAATTTAGGTGGAAAGCCCCTTGGGTAGATAATTCAGCTTATCTAATGGGTTGTGGTAATAAGGCATGGGTCCCGCTAATTGGCGTAACTGTTTATGTCAGTTATTCTCCTTCTCTAGTAGCCAGACAGTTTGGAGAAACGCAGTATGTACCAAGAACTAAAGGGCTAACCGAGTACACCGGTTCTTTCAAAGAAGTTAACTCATTGGCTGAGCTCGAAATAATTAAAAGAGACTGGGGGCAACCTATTTTAGTTAGTAGAGAGCCCCACCTAAACAAGCCTTCTGTAAGCTCTGGTTACCTAATATGGAGAAGCTATGAGATACCTCAAAACACCATAAGACAAAGACTGGTACGAGAAAAAACACCCGTCTTTGTTGAAACCAAAAGGAAAAGGGTTGACGAAGGGGACCTGCAAGAAGAATTGGATAAGTTAAGGATTGAGCTAAGCAACAGCAAAGGCAGTCAGAAATTCCTCGAGAAGCAACTACTAGAAGAAGAACAAATGAGGATTTCTTTGAATCGTCAGTTGCAAGGGAAAGAAGAGCAGCTCCAAGAGAAGAAGCAGTTAGAAGAAATAAGTTCTCAATATAATGACCGGATGAGTAAATATGAAATGATGGAAAAGGAATTGGTTAGTTTGAAGAGAGCATCTGAAAATAGAGAGCATGCGAACCAAGAATTGGTAGCCTCAGTAGTAAAAGAAAGAGACCATTACAAGATGAAATGGGAAGCTGAGAAGGAGAAAGGAAAGGCGTTCAGTCTTGTCCTCGAAGAAGAAAAAGAATTGAAAGCCCAGTACCGAGTTCAGACGGAAAATGAGTTAGAGGCAAGAAGGATAGCCGAGTCTGACATGAAAAGATACTTAACCATAGCAAATGGCCTAAGAGATCGTGTTTCCACTCTGCAAGCTGAACTAGAAACTCGGGAAGAAGAACTAAAAATAGCGCAAGAGCAACGCAATGAATGGCAAGAAGACACCACCAAAATTAAAGCTCGTTTAAACTCCGAGATAGCAAGGCTCAATGCGAGGCTGCAAAAGGCTAAAGATCAGACCCAACAGTTTGAGAAATTAGTTCTGATATTAGAGAAAAACAACGACTCATTAACTGCCTGCAATGAAGCGTTGCGCCAGGATAATCTTGTATTCCATCACAAGATAGAGCAGACCGATAAACTGATCAATATAGTGGCTAGGAAAGCAGATGAATTATGTGTAAAAGCTACTAGAATCGGTGGCAGTACTCGCAAATATGAAATGTACTTGGATGAACTCTCCTCTTTTGTTAAGTTTGTAGCTAATAAAGGAGTAGCATTTGAGTAAATATTTTGTATTTTGATGAATGAAATGGACAAGCTCCACCTTTTGCTTCTTTTACAAGTGTGTATGATTCAATTGATTCAAGTATGTGGGCAAGACTTCTACAAGATATCTACAAATCTTACCCGGCATAGAAGTCATGGATTGGTTTTCAAAATAATAATAATAATAAAAATCATCATGCATACATTCATTCATCATAAATAACACGCATATTACCAACAGGTTGAAATATAGGTCCCCGAAGAAATTCACCTCCTAGAGTTTATAACACTCGTCTCCGTCAAAGAAATATGGAGGACGAAGAACGTGCACATCAAAATGCTCACTTTCAAGAAGAGTTGAATGTTTTAAAACAAAGTGTAGCTCGCATCGCTAGTCTACTCGAGCAAACACTAAGAAATGCCTCTGGTGAGGGTCCTTCAAATAGACCTCCGGCAACTACTCAAACACAAGCAGTAAACCACCCTGATGAGATAATCGGAGAAGGGGTTGAAGATCCTCAACAAAATCCCGCTTTTGGAAATGCAACCACACCGGCACCAGTACCAACACCGATTGTTGAAATATCTATAAATGAGTCTCATAAAACACAGTCATCTGATGGTGTTGATCAAGACAAAATGGCAGCATTAGAAGCTAGGATGAGAGCCATTGAAGGAGCAGAGTTATATGATCCGGTGAGGGCTGCAGAGATGTGTTTAGTACCAAATGTGGTGGTACCAAAAAAATTTGTATTCCTGAGTTCATCAAATATACTGGAACACAATGCCCGGTCACACATCTGAAGTCATATTGTAACAAAATGGCGGAAGTGGTGCATGATGAGAAATTATTAATGCATTTCTTTCAAGATAGTTTGAGTGGGGCTGCTTTAAGTTGGTACATGAGGCTTGATAACATCATAATTCGTAATTGGAAAGACTTGGTAGACGCTTTTGTTAAGCAATACAAATATAATATGGATATTGCCCCTGATAGAACTAGTCTGTCTAACCTGGAAAAAAAGGAAAAAGAGAGCATAAGAGAATATGCTCAAAGATGGAGAGACACGGCCGCACAAGTACACCCTCCCCTGTTAGATAGAGAGATGGTTACTTTATTCGCCAATACACTGATAGCGCCATACTACGAGCATGTGATGGGAAGTTCGGCACAACAATTTACGGATGTCGTGGCCGTAGCAGAACGTATAGAGCAAGGAATAAAAAGTTGGAGAATCTCTTCACCTATGGAAAAGAAGGGTTTCGGTGGAAAGAGAAAAGAAGTTGATCATATTGAAGGCGGTTATAAGGGCAAGAACACCCAGTTTCAAAAATACAACCCCTCACCATCTCAAATCGCCAACATTAACTTCAACTCTCCATTCTCTACCAAAAAAAACGAGAACCCCATTGGAAATTTACCAAAAAACCAAATCGGACATTTCCCCAAAAAGAATTATCAAGAACTTCGAGAACAGTTACCCCCATTACCGTTGCCTTTGAATGAGATATACCAAAAATTATTAAGTATTGGGCACGTAGCTCCCATACCTTTGACACCCTTACAACCGCCTTATCCTAATTGGTACAAGCCGGATCTCACTTGCGAATACCATGCAGGAATCGCAGGACACAACATCCATACATGCATTGCTTTTAAAAGGAGGCTCCTCCAATTAATTAAGGCTGGATGGATAACATTTGAAGAGCCCCCAAATATAAGCACCAATCCATTACCTAGTCATGCTTCGGGTAGTGGATCGGTGAATATGTTAGATGTCGAGTATCTTACAAACTTAAAGGTGCTAATGGAAAGAATTTATCAAATGCTGACAAGGGCGAAATATGATGACATGAGATGTTGCCAATATCATAACCAGAAAGGTCATTCTATTAGTCATTGTCAAGACTTCTATGAAAAGGTGATGAAAATGATTAATAGAGGTCTGCTCCGGGTAGAGACAATTGTGGATGACAAAGTGTCTGTGACAGAAATGTCTGGTAAAGAAGTATGTCGGGTTCAACTCACTCCGGGAGAACCACCCAAGTTAGTTTTGACCAAACCCACCGCCACACACAAAAAAGACTATAATGCCATGCCCTACGACTATGGATATTCATTTTCTCAAGAAAAAAGACAACCACACATCTTTCTACCTGAAGTTGGGGGCTTGACCCGAAGTGGCAGGTGTTTTACCCTAGAGGAGTTAAAGAAGAGTAAAGGGAAGGAAGTAGTTGACATATTCAAAGAAATAAATAAACCTGTAACAGAAGAGGAAACCAATGAATTCCTAAAATTGATGAAGCATAGCGAGTATAGTGTGGTGGAACAACTCAAGAAGACCCCTGCTAAGATATCATTATTTTCCTTAATATTAAGTTCCGAATCTCATCGGAAAGCTTTGCAAAAAGTGTTGAATGAAGCCTATGTACCTCAGGACATCAACCCAGAAACCATGGAACATTTAGTAGGGAGAATACAGGCTTCGAATTATGTATATTTTACTGAAGAGGAGGTGGATCCTGATGGTACAGGACATAATAAGCCACTATACATCACAATTCGATGTAAGGATGTCTTGATTGGGAAAGTATTAATCGATAATGGCTCTGCATTGAATGTGTTACCAAGACACATGTTACAAGAAATGCCTATTGATGCTTCGCACATGAAGCCGAGTACCATGATGGCAAGGGCATTTGACGGATCGCCAAGACCAATAGTAGGGACTTTGGAGGTGGAATTATATGTGGGACCACAGATGTTTCTAGTGACATTGCAAGTAATGGATATACATCCATCTTACAGTATGTTACTAGGAAGGCCATGGATACATGCAGCTGGAGCAGTGGCCTCTTCACTACACCAATGTTTGAAATACATCATAAATGGAATGCTGATTATTGTCAAAGCTGAGGAAACAGTTTCAATGATCCAGAATGTGGCTGTACCTTTTATAGAAGCAAAGGACTGTAGGGAGGGAAATATTCATGCTTTTGAAATAGTGAATACAGATTGGGTTCCTGAGGGCGCACTGGTAAAGAAACCTAGAATCCCGGAAGCAGCAAAGATGGCTGCAAAGTGCTTCTTAAGAAACAAGATTCCCTTTCAGTATGATCCCATAAGCAGAATGCCAGAGCGAATCAATATAATAAAATTGAAATGTGCGGATCAGAGGTTTGGACTGGGATATAAGCCAAAAAAAGAGGATTACAAGCGTAGCCCAAGCTAGGAAAGAAGCAAGGATGGCAAAAATTGAAGGAAGAGAGTCAAAAGAAGAAGAGATTGTCCTCCCACCGCTCCAAGTATCTTTTCACAGTTTAGTTGAGGAGATCAAATCAGGCATAACTGAACTGCATATTGGCACTCTTGAATGCCAAGGAGAAAAGGTAGATTTTCCGCAGATATCTATCCACGATGCCGATGAGCCTCCTGCAAGAACTTTTGTGCAAAAATTAGCTGGAGGGAAGATGCACCAAAACTGGAAGATGGAGCCTGCTCCTATTGTGTTTAAAAAGTAATTACTTTTGTCTTATCATGTCCATGTTTTAATCTTTTTTTCAACCTTGACGGTAATCCAGCTCACGATGCCGCAAGATTCTGCTTTGTCATATGAGCACTTTTGTATATAAGATCATGCATTTTATCTATGACATGGCATTCGCAAATACACACTCTTACACGAACACACCTTACACTTTTAGGAGTATTGAAAGTTCCAACCACTCACAAAACTATCACACTAAGAATAATTGCCAAATTTCAAGAATGTCACTGTACTTGATGACGAGGGATGGGCAGAGGAAGATATAAAAGAATTTGCTAAATTGGTGGAAAAATCTGAAAAAACTTGGAAACCTTTTAGTGAGGAGCTTGAGACCATCAACTTAGGAATCAAGCAAGAGAAAAAGGAGTTGAAAATCGGTACCCTTATTACGACCGAAGAAAGAGGAAAATTAGTCTCTCTTTTGCATGAATATGCAGATATTTTTGCCTGGACTTATGCCGAAATGCCGGGTTTAGATACTGATATAGTCGTGCATAAAATCCCTTTAATAGAAGGAAGTGTGCCAGTAAAACAAAAAAATAGAAGAATGCGGCCAGATATGCTCCTAAAAGTTAAAGCAGAGATACAAAAGCAATGGGACGCAGGGTTCCTAGAGGTCGTTCACTATCCCCAGTGGGTAGCCAATATGGTGGTGGTCCCCAAGAAAGAAGGAAAGATTCGGGTGTGTGTGGATTACAGAGATTTGAACAAAGCAAGCCCGAAGGATGATTTTCCACTACCTCACATAGATATTTTGGTGGACAACGCTGCTAAAAAAGCCACGTATTCATTCATGGATGGGTTTTCTGGTTATAACCAAATTAGGATGGCAGAAGAGGACAAAGAAAAAACCACCTTCGTCACACCTTGGGGGACCTTCTGTTATAAAGTGATGCCATTCGGTTTGAAGAATGCAAGGGCCACATATCAGCGGGCAATGGTGGCTTTGTTCCATGATATGATGCACCAAGAAATTGAGGTCTATGTGGACGACATATTAGCTAAATCCAAGATCAATGAAGACCATGTGCAGATATTGAGGAAACTATTCGAGAGATTGCGAAAATACCATTTAAAGTTGAACCCTGCCAAATGCTCATTTGGAGTAAAGACGGGAAAATTGCTAGGTTTTATTGTGAGCAGCCGAGGAATAGAAGTTGATCCGGATAAAGCCAAGGCCATACAGGAAATGCCAGCACCTAAAACTGAAAAGGAAGTAAGGAGTTTTCTTGGGCGTTTGAATTACATAGCCCGTTTCATATCCCAGCTAACAGTAACGTGCGAACCGATTTTTCGCTTACTCAGAAAGAAAAACCCTGGAGTATGGGATGATAATTGTCAGGAGGCATTCAACAAGATAAAGAGGTATTTACAAAACCCTCCATTATTAGTACCTCCAGTACCAGGAAAACCATTGATCTTGTATTTAACGGTCACAGACACGGCCATGGGTTGTGTGTTGGGACAACATGATGAATCTGGAAGAAAGGAGCAAGCTATATACTACTTGAGTAAGAAGTTTAACGATTGTGAATCTAGGTACACCATGATTGAAAAGTTATGTTGTGCTTTGGTTTGGAGTACGAAAAGACTCAGGCAGTATATGTTATACTACACCACATGGCTAATTTCTAAGCTAGATCCACTTAAATTCATCTGTGAGAAGCCCTATCTATCGAGTAGGATAGCAAGGTGGCAAGTGTTGTTAGCAGAATACGACATTGTTTTTATGACAAGGAAAGCTGTAAATGGCAGTATAATTGCCGACCATCTTGCAGATCATGCCATGGAAGATTATGAGCCCCTAAATTTTGATGTCCCTGATGAAGACGTGTTCGCAATCAAGGATGATAGTGGGGCAAGTGAGTGGTGGACGCTTTATTTCGATGGGGCAGTAAATGTATCGGGAAATGGAATTGGAGCAGTAATAATTTCCCCTGATGGGAAGCAATATCCTTTTTCAGTAAGATTATAGTTTGAGTGCACTAATAACACGGCCGAATATGAAGCATGTATCATTGGTTTAGAGGCTGCTTTAGAACTCAGAGTTAAAAAGCTTGAAGTCTTTGGGGATTCCATGTTGATCATTTGCCAAGTAAAAGGTGAATGGCAAACTAAAGATGAAAAGTTGAAACTTTACCAAAACTACCTTGTAAAGTTAGCCAGTGAGTTCGAGGAGGTCAAATTCACTCATATGAGTAGGGATAAAAATCAGTTCGCTGATGCTTTGGCAACGTTGGCTTCAATGGTACAAATTGTTGCTAGAGAAAAGATCCACCCAATTGACATCAAGATTCGAAATCATCAGGCCCACTGTTGTGCGCTCGAAGAGTCACCAGATGAAGAACCCTGGTATAGTGATATCAAAAGATTCATCCAATACCACGAATACCCCCAAGAAGCTTCCAAGACAGATAAAGAAACCTTAAGGAGGATGGCCGCAAATTTCTACTTGGATGGCGAAATCCTATACAAGAGGTCGTTCGACGGGACCTTACTCAGATGTCTAAATGAGAAAGAAATTAGGCAGGCTTTAAAAGAAGTTCACGAAGGAATTTGTGCCACCCATGCCAGTGGTCATACAATGGCAAGACAAATGCAAAGATCTGGGTATTTTTGGCTGACTATGGAAAAAGACTGCGTGATGTATGTTAGAAAATGTCATAAGTGTCAGGTTTATGGTGATAAAATAAATGCACCTCCAAAACCTCTATTTAACATGACCTCACCGTGGCCATTTGACATGTGGGGATTGGATGTCATAGGACCAATTAACCCGAAAGCAAGTAATGGACATAGATTCATTCTAGTGACAATTGATTACTTTACCAAATGGGTGGAAGCTAATTCCTACGCCCATGTAACGCAAAAGGTTGTCAAAAAGTTCATTGAAAGGGACTTGATCTATCGCTATGGTTTACCTGTAAGGATAGTGACTGATAATGCTCAGAACTTTAATGGAAAATTGATTGCTGAACTTTGCACCAAATGGAAGATTAAGCATCTCAACTCCTCTCCTTATAGACCAAAGATGAACGGAGCCGTTGAAGCAGCTAATAAGAATCTTAAGAAAATCATCCAAAAGATGGTCATCACTTACAAAGATTGGCATGAAAAGCTCCCATGCGCTTTACACGCATATCGCACTACTGTTCGAACTTCTGTAGGGGCAACCCCATATGCGTTAGTATACGGAATGGAGGCAGTCACGCCTTTAGAAATGGAGATTCCATCACTAAGGATCTTGAAAGAAGCAAAGTTAGATGAATCAGAATGGGCAACGGAGAGGTTTGAACAGTTAAACTTAGTCGATGAAAAAAGACTAGCAGCTGTTTGCCATCACCAGTTATACCAGAGCAGGATAGCCAAAGCTTACAACAAGGGGGTCAAGCCAAGGGTGTTCAAAGAAGGAGATTTGGTGTTGAAAAAGGTATCAATAGCAAAAGACCAGAGTAAATGGGCGCCAAACTATGAGGGACCATATGTAGTGAATAAGGCTTTTTCAGGAGGGGCCTTAATTCTAACTAATATGGATGGAGAAAATCTGCCTAGACCTGTAAACTCTGATGTTGTAAAGAAATATTATGCTTCATATATCACTTATGACATCTAATGAAATTGAAGCTTGGCCATGAATTCTTGGTGTATTCTTCTCAATTCTTCTGCATAATCTTACATTTTCATTAAGATTTTTGGCAAATCAAAGTCTAGTACAAAAAGAAATGCCAGTTTAATTTTTGTTTAACAAATGTGTTCTGAGAATTCAAAGGATTTTATTGAAAAATGATCTCATACCACTAAAACCCACATAATAAAGCTAATATCTTAGCCAAACAAATTTGTTTCACACGAAAAAGCAAAGCTTATTGATTCAGATTGCATGTTTTTGAAATGAGGAAAGGCCATCTTCGATATGCCATCACAAAGTCTCAAATATCCCTTGAAGTCCCTATTTGAGCCTAATAATTTATTTTTATTTTTTGTTATAATTAACCCTGACAAGGATCACACCCTACACTGGGGGGCAAGTGCCAAAAAAAAATCTCTCTACAAAACAGTCCTCAATGACAAGTAACGCCCGAACAAAGTTGGGGGGCATAAACATAAAAAGGGTTGTAGTACACTATAGCAAATTAATTCAACATTTTGGTAGTACTAAAAACCCAACATTGTAAGACCAAACAAAATACTTGGGGGCATGTCAAATCAACATAATGTTAGTGCCAAAAACCAATGAAAAAGCCCAAACAAAATACTCGGGGGGCATGTCAAGTCAGCACAACGTTAGTGCCAAATACCAACAAAAAAAAAAAAAACAAATACTGAGGGCATGTCAAGATGAAAGCCCAAACAAACACTGGGGGACATGTTAGGTTTCTATGAAAATCAATCATGAGGGCTAAATGAAGTTCTAAGAGTAAGCACTAAGTGATCCTTAGTCTAAAAAACCCTTAAACACTTTTGAAGCCTACAAATATCTTTTTTTCGTAGCCAGTAACCTAAGCCTACGTTACAAGCCTAATAAAACCCTTTCTGATCAAATACGAGTGATCTGGATCGATAAGCAATGCTTTTCCATTTGAAACAATCCTTACAAATGTTTCACACGACCTGATCGAAACCTTCCTGACATACGAGACTTGCAAATATCATGTCGCATTCTTGTCTAAGTCAACATAAAACCTGACAATGAGATCACTTGAATTCTTTCGAGAACAAGCTTGTTAAACAAAGATCAAAATGGTTTTTGTGCTTGGAATGACTTTGAAATTCCAAAAGTTTTACATGAAAATATTTTTGCAAATAACCATCCCTTTCCTGCAAACACTTGAAGCCTAAAACACTGATGTGACATGACTTGACTGGGGCAATCAAAATGGTTTTTGTGTTTAGAATGACTTTGAAATTCCAAAAATCCCACATGAAAACACAATCTTTGCAAATAACCCTTTCCTGGAAACACTTAGAGCCTAAAACATTTGTGGGGCATGACCAGGCTAAGAGCAATCTAAAATGCAATTGAAGTTGGCTCCATCATTCCTTTTCAAAGAATCTGGATTAAACTCAGGGGGGCATGTTGATATGGAAAATCTATCATCTCCAGTGGACAAAATCTTAAGTTGCGGCTTGAGTAAGCAGAAACAAGAAGCCATCAAAGCTAGAGCTCCAAACCCTGAAAAGAGAAGACCATGAAGAAGAAAAGGGGACCTATATCTTTCAGGTAAGTATACATGCATCATCATGCATTGCATCCCCATTGAGAATCTAGGAAATGTCTTGGAGGGATCGTAATTTACAAACCTTCATCATTTTGTGTGCACGCTTTCAAGCTCTCACCTATTGCATTTCCTTGAGCATGCTTTTCAGCTTTATGTCTTTTCTTGATTTTGGGTGTCATCATGCATCGCATCTCCCTAGGAATCTAAGAATTGTTTTGGAGGAATTGTAATTTACAAATCTTCATCATTTTTGTGTGCGCCTTTGAGCCCTCATCACCTGCACTTCCCTAAGTGCGCTTGCAAGCCTTTCATTCAGCAGATAGAGCGTTTTTTAACCCTATCTCTTTCCTTATTCGAGTGCGTTTTCCAACCCTCGACCATCAATTAAAATAGTGTATTTTTCAGCCCTATTTTCCCCTCATCTTCGAGTGCGTTTTTCAACCCTCGACCATCAATTAAAATAGTGCGCTTTCCAGCCCTATTTTTTCCCTCATCTTCGAGTGCGTTTTTCAACCCTCGACCATCAATTAAAATAGTGCGCTTTCCAGCCTTATGTTTTTTTTCCTCATCTTTGAGTGCGTTTTCCAACCCTCGATCACGATTTAAGATACTGTGCTTTCTAGCCCTATCTTCCATCCCATGAAATAAGACCATTTTCCTGGGTAGGTCACCCATTACAATGAGACCATCTCTACCATTTTTCACTTGGGTAGGTCACCCATTACAATGAGACCGTCTTCATCATTTTTTCACCCGGGTAGGTCACCCATTACAATGAGACCATCTTCACTATTTTTCGCTTGGGTAGGTCACCCATTACAATGAGACCATTTTCCTGTGTCATTCACAAACATCACCATCTTCCATCCTTTTTGGGTGTCCTCCTTAGGCCCCATTTCTCAGGTAGTGCACTTTCTAGCCCTATCTTACCATTCCTTTCTGAGTGCGCTTTCTAGGCCTCATTCTCATTTTTGGATGGATCAACTATTTCTTGGTCTGGTACATCCACCTTTCTTTTTCTTTACAACGCTTACTATCTAAAGTCTTTTCCAAAACTTTAGTCGTAAGCATTGTAAAGAGGGGGGCAACTGTCATAACCCAATTTTTGGGTTACTACCCAAAATAAAATAAAATTAACAAAAATAAAATAAAAGGAGCCGACGTGTGTAGAAAAATCAATGTGGAAATTTTGGTTGTTTTCGCGAGTCCAATCGTATCTCTTCGGTTCCAAAAATAGAGAAAAATACAGATTTAAGGCAAAAATAATTTATCATTGGATGAATCTGTGTAAAAACTAAGTTAAATGACATAATTATATTTTTTATGGGTTGATTCGATTTAATCATCGACAAATTTAAAGTTTAATTATGATCGGAAATTAATTTAAGGTCCAATTGAAGGATTTAATTAAGTGGAAGGACTTAATTATACTTTAAATTGGTCAAATTAATTCTATTAAAGGCTTAGTCAATGAGAAATCAATTTCTTGAATTTAATTCAGGCTCAATTGATGAGAATGGAATTTTCGGAGACCGATTTGAATTTTTAAGTCAATAATGCGAAATCAGGGGCCAAATTGAATGAATTGAGAATTTAACAGTCAATTGAGGGTTAAATCGCGCAATTGGAAACCAGAGATCAAAATAAAAAAGGGTGCGCACATTTAAGGTTGCTGTTAAAATTTTGACGGGGATCCAATTGCATAAAATTAAAAGTTTAAGACTAATTGGGGGTGCGATTGAACCAATCGAACATTGAGGGACCAAATTGTATTTTTCAAACACAAATTTGGCATGTCCCTGCACTGTTCCGACACCGGAACAGTGCAGGAACATGCCCTGCATTCCCTCAGGCCTCTGCATTTTTGCAGAGGCCACAGCACACCCCTCAGGCCTCTGAAAAATGCAGAGGCCACAGCACGCCCCTCAGCCCTCTGCAAAATGCAGAGGGCAACAATCTCATGCAATGTGCATGACGAACGGTTGCATTTTTTCCTATAAATGCAACCGTTCACACCTTGAACCAGGGAGGAAAAAAAGGGAGAAAAAGGGGAGAACACTGAGAGTGGAAGAGAAAAAGAGAGAGGATCACAGAACAAAAAAAAGAGAGTAAAAAACGCAAAAAAAACAGCTCCCTGTCGCAGCTTCTGTCTCTCCCCGTTTGCTTCTCTCTCTCTCTACAAACAGCCATGAAGCAGCCACCGTCTCTGTCCTCCATCAGCAGCCGAATGCCACCACTTGTATCTCACCGTGACCACCATCAGGTCCAGCTTCTTCTCCAGCTTCGACGAGTGTACCAGCAGCAAACCGGTGACTTCCAGCTCCTCCTCCGGCCACCACAGACCACCGTTGACGACGCCACAACCACCAGGACAACCACCTCGACCTCAGCTACCCAACCATACCAACAGGTGCGCCTTTCGCCACATTTGTATTTTCACTATTCATCATCGTCTTCCCTGGTCTGCATGCAGCGGGACGTGATTCACATCCTGCTGTTGCGGGCCAGGGCAGAGGGAGGCGGTCCGAGCTTTGTGCCCGGTCCATGAGCCCAAGAGCCCAACCCAGATACTCTGGGCTTCCAGCCCACGATGGCTGGAAGCCCAGCCCAGACTTTTCTGGGCTTCCAGCCCACGATGGCTGGAAGCCCAGTCCAGATACTCTGGGCTTCCAGCCCAGACTTTGCTGCGCTTCCAGCCCACGATGGTTGGAAAGCCCAGTCCAGATACGTGGGCTTCTAGCCCACGATGGCTGGAAGCCCAACCCAAACTTTTCTGGGCTTCCAGCCTTGATGGCTGGAAGCCCAGCCCACTAAGGCTGGGCTGTCAGCCCAATGTGGCTGACAGCCCTGCCCACAAAAAAATTACAAAATTAAAAAATTCAAATTGACAAAAAAAATATTTTTATTTTTTTTACTACTATTATTACTACAAAAAATTAAAAAATAGAAAAAATGTATTTGTTTTTGTGCATACGGCCAAATTCCATGATTTTTCCATACATATTTTTTGTAAAAATTATGTTGCGTCTTGCTCATATTTTGAAACGAAAATTGGATATCGTAACCGGTTTATGATTATCCCTTGGAATTTGGCCAAAATATCAAAAATAATTATAAATATTTTTGTTTCATCTATTAGGGTGTAAATTTACATTGTAAAGTACACCCGCAAATAAAAAGAAATTTTACTACGGTGTAAATTTACATTGTAAGGTACAGTCGTAGATAAAAAAGATTTTTACTACGGTGTAAATTTATATTGTAAAGTACATCCGTAGATAAAAAACAAACTTGTAACTGCGGTGTAAAATTACATTGTAAAGTACACCCGCAAAAAAAATGTATTTTTGAAAATGCAGTGTAAAAATTTTAACTTAGAAAAATAATCAAACAACAATGCAGCTTACCTTAGGTAGGGTGCACTGGGGGTGATGCGTCTTCCCCTTGCACAACAAGTCCCCTTACCCAAGACTCTCGCAGACCAATAGGTTTCCTAGTGACCGTAATACTAGGTGGCGACTCCTAATAATTATAGTCGTAAATTTTACGGCTATAAACAACCCCATTTTCACCGCGTGCCATTGTCTCCCCAAAATCACAGGGGTGATGGCAGGGCGCGAAGCGCGTAGAAAAATCGCCGTCGCGACACCATGAAGTATGCTGCAACGAAGGTCTAGGCCAATTACATGGCCAGTTTTCATGTTGCATGTCACGCCATCCCAAGAGCAGAAATGTGTACCCTCTCTCCATAGCACTATTTTTGGGTGTTGATAACATCCAAATACTGATGGAGAAGAAGACATCATGGAAAAGGAGTTTTTGAATTGAAGCAAAGCCAGGCTCTGGTCTGGTCAGCGGGGCATAATTGTACTGGAGAGGAGAAATTGGAAGAAGAAAGAGAAGGTTGAAAGTGCGAATGGAAGAAAAGGAGGCAGAGAATTTGAGAGAGCAATAACGCAGATCCCATCATCCCGTGTATAAGTGCTCTCTTAAAATGTAGTCTATATATAGACAATATAAAAAAAATAAAAGAAAGAACATCATTTGACGTCAAAATAAAAAACTAATAAATAAAAAAACCTAAAAACTTTAACAAAAGAGCAACTAAAAAAATTAAATAATAAAATAAAAATAAAAATTATTAGCTGAAAAAAACATCATTTGACGTGAAAATAAAAAAACTAATAAAAAAATAAAAGAAAGAACAAGGGGAAAAAATAAGAAATATAAATTTTCAAATAATCATAAACACAAACTAAAATTTAAGAACAAATGTTTTCAAAAAAAATACTACCTCAACAAGTATAAGAATTAAGTTTCTATAACATCATTTGATGTTGTTTTTATTAAGAATTAAGTTTTAAAGCTTTTCTATATATAATGTTTCAAATATAATATCACGATTATATTGGTGGTGATACTAATAATAATTGTGGTTATAGCAATAATAATGATGATATATTTTTGAAATAAAAACACTTCAAAATACAACCATGTATTATTTTTGATGGGTGAAGCTTCCAAGTATAAAGCAGCTTAAAAAGAGTTTCCTGGAAGGATTGGTGATGTAGGACCAGATGGTTTTCTTCTTCTTTGGTGTATTACCAGTGCACATGATTTTCGTACACTTGAGGAGGATACAAGTAAAATCTTGACAAACAAAAAAGTGTCCTCAATTTTACAAGAAAAGAGATTTGATTAATTTCATCACGCTAACTTAGACGGATAATGAACATAAGGCTTTATACCACTAAATAACGAGGAATAACAAATAAATATGTGCTCTTGATTTTGGTCTCTCTTTTTTTCTTGATCCTTGAAAAAGTATTCATTTTGATTACCAATCTAAAAAAATTGAAATAATAGAGAATATAATTAACACACTAAAAAAACAAAACTTCTTTTCTTTTTTCTTTTTCCTAATATGAGAAAAAACTAATAAACAATATATTCATGAATATTCAACAAAAATAAAAATTATATTTTTAATATTTTTTTTCTCATTTGTTTTTGAAATTCAATGTCTATTATGTATTTTTATATTTTTTTTATTTTTATATAGTTTCATAAATTTAATTATTTCATATTTTCTCATATTGATACGTAAAAATGATCAAAATATAATTTCTCAAATGAAACTTTATTTCATGATCATAATAATACTTTTCTTTCTCATAAAAGTATGTATTTGTACCAAGTTTAAGGTTATTTTTTAAAGTCATTTTTATTTAAAAATGTATTAAAATAATATTTTTTTTATTTTAAAAAAATTATTTTTGATATCAACCTATGATAATGATCTAAAAACATAAAAAATAATAATTTAAAGTAAAAAATAAAAATAAAAAATTTTCAATTTTTTTAATAAAAGCTTTTGAAATACAATATTAGATAGGAGATGCAAATACAAGACCTAGCTATCATGTGTTCTGTCACATACGAGTGCAACAGGTGTCGGGAGTCGAGAGTCAGTCACCTAGTTCTCGTCGGGTAGAGACTCACATGCATATATTGTTGATATTCCATGATCATTTGGTGGATGATACTTGCAATAGCAATCTTCTAAACACAAACTGGCCGGGACGATGTATAGAACGTAGGCCAAGTTACACCCCCAAATTAAGACTGCTCCACTCTACAGAACGAACTAAGCAAACACATCACAATTTTTTTATTTTTTATTTTCAGTAAAGGCTAAAAAATAAATGATTTACTTCTAAGGAACAAGTTTAATGAAAAAGACACTTGTATAGCTTTGAAAAGAATTCTATAAGAAACTATTGTTTTCGACAAACACTAGGTATGCTTCTTCTTCTTCTTATTATTATTATAATTAAAATCTCTGATTTTTTGAAATTTTCATAAACTAAGAATCTTTGTTTTTATTGAATTTATATGTGTGTCGTTTTTTTCTTTCTATTACTCTATCGGTTGATATTTTTTTATTGCATTATTTGATTTAAGTTGACTAATGTTTTATAATGTATTAGCTGTATACGAGATTACTTCACTGCGTGCTGCGTTTAGTTTTTTTCTATGTAGAAAACCGATTGATTTTGTGCATGTCATAATTCGTTATCTTAATATTTAATTAGTAAAATTATAAAAGATAAAATCTGTTATAAATGAGTTTTTTTTTTCACCTAAAAAAAACATTGAAATTGAAACACATGGGAAGTGACTCGTATATTTTTTCATTGTAGATATCTTGGGCAAATTTGTCTACTCATTTAGTTTATGTGTTGTTTTATATTTTTTTTTATGTAATATTAGATCTGAAATACTATACATAAAAATATTGTAAAAGCAATTTTTTAACCAAAACAATCTAAAATAAAGATTAAATTTTTCTAAGAAATACTACCTAAACAAAAGTAGAAATAATTAAAATTAAAAACTAAAATTAAGAACATAAATATGGAATATTTAGAAATATATCTAAAAAATAAAGACATCCCATCATGCTGGCCTCTTTTTAAAAAGATTACAGAACCAGTGCCGCCATTGCAGTATACGAAGTGTGTTTTACCCGAAGAAACACAGAAGAGATCTTTGTAATCCTTCCTACATGTCAGCATAACAAAGCGAGTATAGTGATTACATTAGAGAATGTTTATCGCACAACGAGCACGTTATTCTAGATTATTCGTCGTTAGAATTGGAAGGTTGAATGGGAAGATCGAAAAGTTGGAAGAAGAAAGCATAATGGATGGTTCTTCCTCCCGAATTGAGACCCATCATTCAGATAGATGGAGGTAAGCTAAAGAGTTCAGATATTAATTAACTCTTTCGGTAAATGTTGAAATATTTTTCTTTTTTCTTTTAAAATTGTTAAGAGTTAGAAAACCATTTTTTCTCAAATTTCTATTTTTTTATAATTTTTCAAAAATTGGATCAAAAAGTGAAAGTTCTTTTCGGGAGAACCAAAAGAAAGTTCAGTTTCCATCACCCCAACTGTTAAAAAACAAAAATCATGTTTTTGTCTTTTCTTTTTTATTGGATCTTTAGAAAGGAATTTTAACTTAAAATAATAATTCCAACAGCTTTTGCTACTCTAACCTTCCCAACCACTATTGTTTTTTTTTTATATATATATAAGCATTTCGCCTTGAAATAAGCAATTTCATTATTTTTGAATTTAAAAATATTAAAAAAAATCAATCTTTTATTATTATTTGAATTTTTTTTATTGTTTTTTGATTTACTATACTAAGATAATTTAAAAAAAATATTGTATTTATAAAAACAATTATGAACGAACTTTCAAATACCCCCAAGATAAAAGAGTAGTTTATTTATATTTTAAAAAAAGTATTTTAAAAAATCCCTTTAATTTAAGTTATTTATTTTAATGTATATTGGTTTATGGAGAAAAACGAGGTAATTAATGGCACCTCAAGTTTTCTTTTCTGGTTTTTTAAATTAAACAAAATCTAAAGGAAATCGGGGTTTTAAACAGTAATGAACAATGAATTGCACAGTTTATCTAGATTTAGAGGTACTATAGATTAAAATAGTGAAATTACTATTTTGCCTCTCGGTTTACTATGTTTTTTAACCCTGGGTCTAGGGGTATTTTTTATTTTTTGCATTTCTGTGCATAGTAAAATAACTATAATACACATATAAGATAGAACAGCACAGTTATCGCCTGGGGCATTAAGATTATTTCACTTTTTTTAAAATGGTGAAATACAAAAATCACCCCATTTAAGACAAAACTGCACAGTAAACATTAGGATCAGTAGGGTCATTGCACAATTTTTTAAATGGTCAAATACGTATATATTCCCATATAAGACAAAATCCATGAATTTGTCTGTAGGGGTGTGGCGGGCATTTTCCATTTTTTATTATATTTTATTGCGATGTGCTGTTTGCGCGTCGCTGGACGTGCCGTCCGTTTCCGCGCTCACACAGATTTCAGGTGGCACGTGCGGCGTTTTACGATGAGTAAAAATGCCCAATCTGCGTCTAGAATTATTCTCCACAATGTTCTCTTTCTCATGGTACGGTGTGTGGGGTTCCAAGGTGCCCGGAGACGTGTCGGTGGTTAGTTGAAGTTTTTTTCCCATTTTCTTTCTCCTGCGTGCGAAAGTACACGTCATACCCCGCTATTTATTGTGATTTCCTTTTAGTCCATGATCTTTTTATTGTTTTGTATAGTCCTTATTTTTGTTATATAGGTTCTGATTTGTTTTAATTTTATCCTTCAATTGAAATTGATTACATATTGCAGTGCTTTCATGCTTATATTTTTTTATAACTGGTGTTTCTGGGTCAACATAATTTTTGGCACTGGTGCTCGTCAACGTTAACAGTGTTGTTTAATGATATTTTTTTATTTTTTAAAAATTATTTTTGATATCAATCTATGATAATGATCTAAAAACATAAAAATTAATAATTTAAAGTAAAAATTAAAAATAAAAAATTTTCAATTTTTTTAATAAAAGTTTTTGAAATACAATATCAGATAGGAGATGCAAATACAAGACCTAGCTATCATGTGTTCTGTCACACACGAGTGCAACAGGTGTCGGGAGTCGAGAGTCGTCACCTAGTTCTCGTCAGGTAGAGACTCACATGCATATATTGTTGATATTCCATGATCATTTGGTGGATGATACATGCAATAGCAATCTTCTAAACACAAACTGGCCGGGGACGATGTATAGAACGTAGGCCAAGTTACAACCCCAAATTAAGACTGCTCCACTCTACAGAACGATCTAAGCAAACACATCACAATTTTTTTAGTTTTAATTTTTAGTAAAGGCTGAAAAATAAAGGCTTTACTTCTAAGGAACAAGTTTAATGAAAAAGACACTTGTATAGCTTGGAAAAGAATTCTATAAGAAACTATTGTTTTCGACAAACACTAGGTATGCTTCTTCTTCTTATTATTATTATTATTATAATTAAAATCTCTGATTTTTTGAAATTTTCATAAACTAAGAATCTTTGTTTTTATTGAATTTATATGTGTGTCGTTTTTTTCTTTCTATTACTCTATCGGTTGATATTTTTTTATTGCATTATTTGATCTAAGTTGACTAATGTTTTATTCTGTATTAGCTGTATTCGAGATTACTTGACTGCGTGCTGCGCTAAGTTTTTTTCTATGTAGAAAATCGATTGATTTTGTGCATGTTGTAATTCGTTACCTTAATATTTAATTAGTAAAATTATAAAAGATAAAATCTATTATAAATGAGTTTTTTTCACCTAAAAGAAACATTGAAATTGAAACACATGGAAAGTGACTCGTATATTTTTTCATTTTAGATAGCTTGGGCAAATTTGTCTACCCATTTAGTTTATGTGTTGCCTTGTATATTTTTTTATTTTATGTAATATTAGATCTGAAATACTATACAGAAAAATATTGTAAAAGTAATTTTTTAACCAAAACAATCTAAAATAAGGATTAAATTTTTCTAAGAAATACTACCTAAACAAAAGTAGAAATAATTAAAATTAAAAACCAAAATTAAAAATGTATATATATAAACATTGACAAAAATATAGACTATTTAGAAATATATCTAAAAACTAAAGATATTAATTAACTCTTTCGGTAAATGTAGAAAAGTTGGAAGAAGAAAGGATTTTTCAGTTAGGCAGGTTGAATTAGCTAAGATTATTGTTAGTTAGGCGCGTGGAATTAGCTAAGCATTTTTCAGTTAGGCAGGTAAATGCTTACCGTATATGAAGGAGATCAGCATTGTGGTGGTGATGGGTCTACTGTTTAACTCAAGCTTGACGCCGGCAAGGTGGAACGGGAGCAAGAGTTGGAACGTGATTTTTCTGTCACTGTTCTCTGGTCAGAAGAGAGAAGGAGAGAAGGGAAGACGAGCTTTTGTTCTGAGGAGGAAGAGAGATCGAGGGAGGAAGAGAGACATAAAACGGTGCGTTCTGAGAATATAAAACGGTGTGTTTTGAGAAGTTATGATTGCAACGGATATTCCGTTGCATTTTGAATTTTGCAACGGATAATCCGTTGCAATTTCAATTCCAATTTGCAACGGATTATCCGTTGCAAATGGTTTGACATTGCAACGGAACATCCGTTGCAAAAGTAAACTTAATTTGCAACGGATAATCCGTTGCAAATAGTTTTTCATTGCAACGGATTATCCGTTCCAAATTAAATTTGCAACGGATAATCCGTTGCAATATCAGTTTAATTTGCAACGGAACATCCGTTGCAATTTAAAACCATTTGCAATGCAACATCCGTTGCAATATCAGTTTAATTTGCAACGGATTTGCCGTTGCAAATGGTTTTTCATTGCAACGGATTTTCCGTTGCAAATTTAACTTGCAACGGAAAATCCGTTGCAATATCAGTTTCATTTGCAACGGAAAATCCGTTGCAACACATATGTTTGTTTTTTTAATTCAGGAATTTGTTTAGCAACGGAAAATCCGTTGCTAAACAAATTTCAGTTGCAAAATGTGCAACGGATATTTTCCGTTGCAACAATCCGTTGCAAACACCCTCTTTTTTTAGTTGCTAGATAGGAAACTAACCACAGTATTTTTTGAATCTTGAATCCCAAATAATGTTAAGAAGGGCTTTGCTTTGCTTGGTTTTCATCTGCAATGTCTACTTATGCGAACATTATCGCACCAGAAGGACAGAACTAGGGAATTAAACTAAGAAAAGGCAGCAACTTCAATTAAAGTACCCAAACAAAGTACCTTTGATATGAACTTTATGGCAACCTCTTGATGAGGCTGAATGAGATTTTTGAAATCATCAGAATCTGCAAAGACAATAACCTGCAGAAAGGAAAATCATCACAACATTTACTCCACCAGATCAGTTAGCATGATTAGAATTGTTTTTCATGTAGCTTTTGATATAAAGAACAAATGACAAATGTTCTATTATTGCTATTTACATGATTACTGATGTGACCATGGGATTAACTTCTCACTTAACAAAGGCTCGAGGAAGAGTCAAAATCAAAGTTTCCAGCATGTGACCATGGGATCTACTTATACAGGTTTATTACCGATTGTTTTTTATATATATATAAAATAAAAATGGAAAGTTTCTGGAAGAATGCTACTATGAGGCATGGGTTTGATTTGGCTGTACACGTTTAACTTTATTTGTGAGTTCTCTCATCCTAGAAAATCTAAGAGGTAAATGAAAGAAGACAGTGCAATACACACTATGTTATATTGTTGCACACTACATAAACTTCCTTATCCCACAAGTTTGACAGGACTTAAAAAAGGCTCGCATTTAGTTCTGCAATAGCATTGCCTTATCCTACTTTTCTGTATGTACAATGCATGTAAGTTAGTAGTATCAACCTGAAGTTTGACAGGCTGCAGTAAACTCTGGTTGAGTTCAGCTTAGTGAGAATGGTAACAAAGGGAAACTTGTTATATTCCAGAAACTTTAATATTGTGTTCCTTCTACAAGGCAGACAGGTTTCTGTTCTTGAATTCAGTAAAGTGAGGCTGATTGACATTAATTCATTGAACATAAAAAACAATAACGAACTCATTTCAAAATAAATCTCAGAAAGGCAATCTCTGCAAAGATGAAACAAAGTACAAGTTGGTTGAACATCAGCAACTCACCTAAGCTGTGTATTTTTCAGGCTCACTTTTAACAATTCCAATGAAATGGTTTGTAGCATTGATATTCGGGAACAGAATTTTAGCAACAGAAGAGCTGCTCACTTGAACAAACTGGATTTCATTGTCAAATCACATGAATATCAAAGAGGAGGAAATTTGTAGTGATGAGATGATGCTCAACTATTCAAAATATTGTTACCTTTCAAATTATGAATTTTTAAAATTGAAAGATTTTATAAAGAGATGTCTCGAACAGATGCTAATCATTCGATTCGTACGTAGCTGTTAAGGCGACAACTAGAGCAGCCCACTTCTTCTTCTTCTTCTTCTTCTTCTTCTGCGCAAGCGAGATCTTGGATGAGGACTCGTTAGCCCAAGTGATCATTCAAGAAAAGAAAAGAAAAATCTTGAATAATAAAATCAAGGAAAATGATTTAAGAGTAAATTAAATATTTGTCAGATCATTTTTTTAATATAAAAAACATTTAAGCGTTGTTAATGTTTTATCTAGTCGAAAAAAATAAACCATGTGTAGATTTCCTTTTCTTTTATTACTCTAAGCTATTTTATCATTATTCCAATCCAATTACATCATAGCACAACAATTCCACAATATCCTTAAATGTTATTAAGAACGGACTTCCCATGATTGAAGATTTTCAATCAAAATCAATTAACCCCACAATAACTTGTTTAAATAACATTAGAACCCTTTTCTAGGTAATAACCCAGGCTTTGAACATCAACTAGTTAAAAAAATTCACTAATGGTTAAAAACTCCTGCCATAACACACCACTAAAAGCTTCTTGTCTGCCAGCTTCAAAGGCTTTCAGCAGCAGTAAACATCCCCTGTTTTAGCCAAAAACAACACCAAAGAATCTACAACTCTTGTCTGTGTTAAATACTTTATATAATTGAATACTAAATACACATAGCACAATACCTCAAGCTGCTCAAAAAACAATTCCTAATATAGTAGCAGCACAACTTCAAAAAAAAATTATCTGAGAGAAACCTTCTGATCTATGACTATTAGTAGTTGTAGATAGAATATACATGCTATTATTTATAGGTAGAGCAGAGATCCTTTTTATCAATTTGTTAGCTGATTTTCTCCACCCATCAAGGAGGAAATCAGATAATTGATCCCCATGATCAATCTTTGTTTTTTAATGTAAGATAAATAGGATCAAAACTAAATAAAAAAATACTAATCGAAATACAAAATAAAAAATACATTTGTTGAAACGTGACTAAAAAATATTTCTCCCTACAACATTTCTTTTAAAAATGATATCATTAATAATTTTTTAATACAGTATTCTTGTATATGCATGCATGCATATGATTTTCTTCTATTTAAAAGAATGAAGAAAAGGCTGATGATGATGATGTGTCCTCCACCTAGTATTTATCTATTTTACCGTAGATCTAGTTAGTAAATAATCAATCCTAGCCATTCATCAAGTAGTCGTTAGTAGAAAACAAAAGCTGGCATAACCAGTCTTGTTAGTTGTTATTCGACTGGTCACGTTCCTCTTATTTATTCTCTCCCTCTCTCTCTCTCCCTCTCTCCTCTTATCTTGAGAGAAAACACAACAGAAGTTGGAATGTCCCTTCCAAAATCTCTTAACTGGAGGTAGCGGAGTTGGGCTTGAATCATTATTGAAATTGGAATCATAATATGCATCAGCAGGTGAGGTAGTGTAACTCTTTGTTGTTTTCATCTTGTACTTGTAGGGTTACTGAAGGGGATGAAGGATTAAAAAGAAAAATAAGACCAAAACTTGGGAGGAAAAGGTGAGGATGTTCAAGACTAATTTAACAATTCTCTCTCTCTTTCTCTTTTTTGTTTTTTGTTTTCAAAATCCTAATTTTTATGATCTCAATTTCACAGGAAGAAAATCCTAATGATGACGGATAGTTGGATGGGCAGCACCAACAATTGCAGGTTTTCAAGTAAATATGGGCAACAAAAGTTTCTTGGGATCTTTCAAGTAAACACGTTATGCTGTCTTTTTCGACTCTTTTGCATTGACGCTTCTTGTGCTTATCTATTGTTTTTGAATCTTTGATTCTTTGGCGTTTCGGATTAACTAAAACAAGCTCATTTGTCTTTTTTCCTCATCCTTGAAGCCTTGGTTGTTTTCTTGTGCGAATTTGTTTTCTTTAACACAACACCCATCTCCCTGATTTCTTTCGTTGCTCATCCATACAAATGCCCATGAAAGTGCATTGTTGTTTTCTTAGAGTGGGATTTCATTATGTGGTTGTTTTAAAATATTATGATTCTCACCTTTCCCCCTCTTTGGCAGGGCTGCACTGAATTAGTTGTGGCTGTTATTTGTCGACTGAAACTTTCACTAGATTCTGCTTCTCTGGCTGCAAGCACTTTGTGCTAGGAGTTTCCATCTTCTACATCTACTCACTTTTGTTTGCTTCTTTAATTTTTCCTTTGCAAGTGCCATTGGATTCTTCACCTTATTTCCCGCCCTCTGTCACTCCTTAGCTCTGTTTTTATTTCAATCTCTGTGCCTACTATTTTGTTCGTCTTAGTCCACTTTGTTTGGAGCTTGAAGGGTGTGTCCTTTTTTGTTTTGTATACATGTAAACCTTCCTGGTTATTGTTAAAGCTTGTGATGCTCTTCTCTGTTTTATGATTTTTTTTGTTGATATTCTATTTTTATGGCACGCAGACATGGTGGTGAATTTCAGACCAGCATTCCTACCGGAAAGGATTAACATAGGCAAGGTTGGGTGGTTGGCATCCCTGCAAAAGAAAAAAGGTTGTGATAAGTTGTGCAGATAGTGCAAGGAATGAATTTAAAAAGTTATTAGTGGGACTCCTGGTTAAGAATCTAAAAGATGCAAACATGAAAGTAAACTAGGAGAGAATTCAGGTAGTAGTTTATATCAAGTTAAGATTGCATTACCAATATTAGAACCAAATAATCAAACTAAGGAATTATGATAATTCAAGCAATGGAACAAAGCAGAGTGTGCGTGGATGTTTGAGAATGATCAAGTCAAAGGGGGAAAAGCCAACGATAGATTGCTGATGGCGGAGCGAGCATTTATATACCTAAAAGGGCGTTCTAGGAAGCCATGGTATAATTATGCATTTGGTATGTTTCTTTCACTTGTTTCTTTGTTATAGAAAGAGAGAAAAAAAATAGAAAAAAGTTAAAAAACTATCTCTTCTTTTCCTTTTCTTCTAATTTCTATGTGTTCCAAATGAAAGATCTTTCATGGGTCTTAAATCTGCAATTACAAATCAAACTTTGATTTCCTATGCTATGTTGTTGGTTGGCTTGTTTGGTATTTTGATATCTAAGGGAGTTGTTTACAATAGATCCAATATGTTACATGCTAGCTATTTATAGATGTTACGTGTTTAAGAAATTTTAACTAATGTATACAAATTGGATGACTTTGTTCTTAAATTTGTTTTTTTCTGTCATAAAAAGGCTAAATGTTGGGACCCCTCGTGGCATGACAACTTCTTTTATACTAGGTATCTGACACATGTTTAACATTAGTTATTTATGGATTCATAGTTTGGTTTTGGAAAACAATGAAGAATGTTTATGTCTTAAAATGCATACCCTCCTTTATACCTCATTATTGCTCACATTTAGTCTAGATGCTTTCTTTCCCATTTGCTTTACTAGGCATATGACACATGTGACTCATTATTGTTCACATTCATTCTTTCATCTTCTTTTATACTAGGCATGTGACACATGTTTTAACTTTTGTTATTTATGGATTCATAGTATGGTTTTGGAAAGCAATGAAGAATTCTTGTCTTAAAATGCTTACCCTCCTCTATATGTCATTATTGCTCACATTCATTCTAGATGATTTCTTTCCCAATTGCCTTACATATATGTAGGTTGTGATGATTTCATCCTTTGAGTATTTCTAGCTCAACTTAAGCATGTTTGTTACATTTACACGAGTTTTTAAAGGTTTTAGATGGTTTGGACAACACAATCTTCTGGAAAAAAAAAACCTTTTATTTTATTGCAACCTCACTGTGATTATGCTGCATGCATTTCATCTACTCTATTAAAAATACTCAATGCCACTATATGCTTTTGTTGTGCCCTTAAATTTTGTTTTCTCTTGGGCCTTTTACAAACCATTACTACAGTTTTTTATACATGGTGCCATTAGCCACTTCATTGGGAAAGACTTAGGCCTCTCTTTCTCATGTTTTTGATGGTTACATTTGCATCATTTCTTTGTTACAGGATCATTTATTTTGAACCCTTTTTGGATGCATTGCTTAGTGTGGGCAGCGACATGAGACTCCACATTTACAGGAATTGGCCAACCCTCTCTGCTTTTTCACTCCTTTTCTAGTTCAACCTTTGTGGTTTTGTATGACTTGAAATTGTTCATCTCAAGATAGTTTTTACTTTTTTGCTAGGTTATTGCCCATGATGTACATAAATTTTAAGCTCTTTTTTGTTCTGCAAACATAAATTCGCTTGAATGTTCACAGGTGCCCATTATGAAGCACATGCAACCTGTCGACTTCAAAGGTGCCACTGTGTAACACATGCAACCTATCTAGTTCAATGGTGCCCACTGTGTAGCATAGGTAACCTATTTGATTCCTTCTCTAAAAGGCATTGAGCCAACCCCTCTCATAATCCTCTTGTATTTTTGATTTACATTGATCAACTACTTAAACAACATAATTCACTTATATGTTCGAAAGTGCCCACTGTGTAGCACAAGCAAATGTCTAGTTCCTTACCTAAAAGGCATTCAACCATTTTTTTTGCTCCTTTATCTCCATATCCTTTTTAATTATGACAATTATGTATCTGCAATTGCTTTTTTTTTTTTTGCATGTAGATAAGATTTTGAGTGCTTCATCTATGTAGATTTTGTCTTCCAAGAGCATGAACTTGAACAACAATCATTATTACATGATGCTTTTGGAAGCTGCAGTCTTATATTTTTTATGGTACATGTTTTTTACTTCTTTAATGGATGTACGATATGACATTCAGATGCCATTTGTTTGTGGCTCCCTCAATCCCTTTAGTTTTTGAATGGAAAATAGTGTGTTTTTCATGTGCTTAAGGAATTAATTAACTTGACATTGCTTGGGCCGTATCCTTTCATTTTCAACTCCATGCACTCTACTTAGGTAGTGATTGTTTTTTACTGGTTGTTCTAGTTTCAGGCCTAAGCTCTTTCTCATCTACTCAACTGTGCTTTGATTGTTTTATCTTCTTCTTTAAGGATTAAGTTATCTTTTTCCAAGGGCAATCAAATGATGACGGTATCCACAACTATCTACACACCAAATGACTTGTCCTTTCATTTTATATGATTACTATCAGATAATGGTATGTTTGTGACTCGTCCTTTTATTTTATATGATTATTATCAGATAAAGGTATTTTTGTGCATTTTTTCAAGGAGATTCTGCCAAGTGTTATAAGAAAAGAATGATCTAATAGAAGCAGGGTGTTTATTAGTTAGAGTTTTATGATGATACCATGCTATTCGTTTAGCTATTGTTTGTTCTACATTTTATTTTTTAACTTGTTGCAAATGTTTTTTGAGGATAAGGATTTTCCTGACAACTTGCAACATGCTTTGTCATTTTGATGAAAACTTATAGTTTCAACTTCTTACATCAAGTCTAAATTCCCCCCTCTATGTTTTTTTACAGGTTATGATTGGTTATTTTTATTCAATATATGAACTGATATTGATCTAGTTTCATTATGGTTTCATGAATACTAGCATGGAGTAAAATTGTCAGATTGATGAGATTTTTTCTTTTTGCATCCATCTCATGGATGAAAATTTCTGGAACTTAGTGTTTTAGTTAGTTTAATTATTTTGCAGGGTTACTCAAAGAGTTCTAAGCTATAAGGAACATTCTAAGGGCTTCAGGTTTTTTTAAGTGTTTAATTCATTACCTGCTCCTTTTGTTTCTTTGCTTGTATCTTTTTGTCTTGCTTTAGAATTGTGAGCTTAGGATTACATCAAGCATTAAAATTTATATTTTTGACTTTAGTATGACATCAAGCATCAAGGAACGCCATAAAGTCAACAAGGAATTGTACTTTACAAAGAGGAGTCATTTTTCTTTTCCATTATTCATGATCTATCCTTGATGTTCCTTTCCATTAAACTTTTTTCCTTAAACATTTTGTTTATTTTTTTCATTTTGCATGGATGTTTTTGAACTAATGTTTGCAAGAATATTGTGCCAGATGTTTTGTAATTTTATTTTTATAATTTAATCCTTATAAAAAAAATATGACATTTGTCTTCTCCTTTCTCTGTCTTTTCCATGATCCTTCATGTTTATCAAGGGATGTGTGAATGAGTATCAAGCCAGAGGGTAGTTGATGTGTATTGTCGTTCCTTGCTCATTATTGAAGTCTTTATATTTTAGGTTGTCATGCCAGGAATAATGAGTTTTGATTGAATCTTCTACCCTTGATCCTCACAAATTTGTAGGGAACTGAGTATTTGTATTATCCGCTTTCATTTTTTTAGTTAAGCTATAGTGCGAGTTTATTTATACATCCAATGAATGACCTTTTTGGCATGATTTTAAGTATTAATAAAAAAAATTGTGTTTGGTATAAGATCATACTTGTTTTGCATATATGAAGTTTAAAAACTTCTTACTACTTCGAACTTTTTCTTAACTTTGTTTTTTATCATACAAATCTACTTGTTTTGATAGAGCAGGGGTTTGAGTTCTAATCACATGTTTTTTAGGATCTCATCAAGCATCCTAGGGGATGATCTAAAATTGGACAAGGAATTCTCAACTCAGTGTTATCTACTAATGTAGTATTACTTTTTACTGGTTCTTACAGTTTCACTTCCAAGCATTTACAAGTGCTGGCTATTTTTTCATTTACCCTTTTTTTCTTTTACTTAGTTCAGTGTAGTGATTGCTTTTTACTGGTTCCAGTTTCAAGAGTAAGCTTTTACTAATGTTTGCGATTTCTCATCTACTCTTGTTTTCTTTTTACTTAGCGCGACAATGATTCCTTTTTAATGGTTCTTCCGGTATCAGGTATAAGCATTTATCAATGTTAGGTATTTCTTATTTACAATTGTATTCTCTTAACTCAGCACAGTCTATTTAAGAAGGAGCAATGGTTGTGATGAGTAGCTAATTTCCTTTGTTCACATCGCATTCATACTGTAGCTATTTCATCACCTATTTTTCTATGCTAATAACTTAATTCTCTTGCTCTCTATATAGAAATATAGATTATACCTTGTTTTTTTATTTAATTTATAAATTGATATTGATATTGTTTTATTATGGTTTCGTAAATACTTGCATGGAGTTAGATTTTAGAATTGATAGGGACTTTTTATTTTGGTACTTTGTTCTGTGCTAGAAGTATTTGGTTCTCTCAATACTTGTTGTCTTTGCTTTATGAACTATCTTTATGGTTTTTGGAGAGTAGTGGGCGTGCCAATGGAGCATTTGAAATTTGCATCAGCAGGATGTTGTTTTTCTATGACCGAATTCTTCTAGAATGTTGATGGCGTTACTCGTTTGGTGGATTGTTTTGATGTGATACCCTTTCCATATGTTATGTGCCATGTAGCTTTGCTTATATCATTTTCAGGGATTGTTACATGGCTTTGTCTTTAAAAATTCTTATCAATTTGGTGAACTTTTTGCTTTGTGGGGCTTTGTAGTTTGACTGAGCTTTTGAAGTGGTTTGTTATGTGATAATAGATGTATGAGGTCTTGGTTTATGTTGAGATTGCTTTGGATTGAAAAGTATGATAGCAGCATGGTCGTCAATCCAATTTGTTAAATCATTTATGCAAATGTGCGCAATCATGTTATGGTAATATGCCTCTTAGAATTTGCTGACTATCTCTTGCATCGTTTCTATTAGAAACAAAGTTATTGAAATTTCTAATTGTTTGTGGCTTTTGCTACTTATGAACTATTTTGTTTGATGGTTTTGATGCAATATGATTGGTTGCAGTGAGCTTGAGATTATCTCTTGCATTGTTTGTGTTGAAAATGAAGTTGCTTTTGTAATTTCTAATAGTCAATGCTAGTCCTTATGAATTGCTTTGTATGATTGGTTGTAGGGAGCTTGAATTTTTTTTCTTCATTTCGGATTGTGGTGATGTGACCAGCTATTTGTCCACGTGTGATTCCAAAGTAAGCTAGAAGTTTTAAAACAAGGTTGTTCAATATTATTCCATGTTTTAATGTCGAAAACAAAGTTGTTGGTGTTGAAATTTCTAATCATCCATCCTATATTTTGTTTCAGTTGCTTGATTGTTGTTGTGACTGTATTTTCTTTGTTTCTTTTATTATCTGGATCTCTAATTATCGACTAGAGTTTGCACACCATGCACCCTTGTTTTATGTGTATGCTTGTAGAAAAATTAGTAACTTTGTTGTGTATTTGCATTTATTAGCTTAGCATGAAGTTTTTTGTTGTTCAACCACGCCTAACATGGAAGGGTGGAACAACATCATGGGGTGAATGGGTAGTCAATTGTAAGTTTGCCCTTGTTTTGTTATAGAATTATATTTCTAGAGGGTAAGTAGTCTTATGCATAAAATATCTATAAAAATTGTCTTTCTAGGAACCTTAATCCTAGCCTTACTCATGTGTTTGGCTTCCATGAATATAACCCATGCATACTTATATCTTCAATACCTGTTTACAATTTATACCCTTTATTAGGGCTAGCTTTCGTACAACATGACCTGATAGGAATTGAATAAGAAAAGGCAACTGTAAACTGATAAGAGTTAGTTGATTCAGTTAGTTAGTGACCACGTGGCAAGTCAGTTAGAATTGTACAGCTGTATCCTATGAGTTGGCTCTATAAATAGCCAAAGTAGCCATTTGGCATGGATATCAAAAGAAACATACAGAAATTACATTCTTGATTCTCTATGTTCTTAGTTGTAACCCTAAGGTAGAAAGATAGAGTTCTATCATGACCATTATCAAATATCAATCTCAACCCCACTCATATGGTTGACTACTATATACCATAACATAATTACCAAGATATATAGCATAATAAGATTTCATCGGGCTTTTACTAATGTGTTGCCACGTAACATGTAACTCATCATCAATGTACTAAAAAATAGGACTTGTATATTACTGAAACATTAAAAAAATCAGGATGTGCATTTACCTATTCCTCTAACCAGCCCTATCTTGTTTGCTTAGAGTCCCACAACGATGCCTCTTTTGCATCACCCAAAGACTTATATCAAATTCACTCTTTTAAATCAAGAATATACTTCTCAATACTACATTAACAATTTAAGCACTTTTTACTCATTAACACACATGCTCTTTCATTGTAATACGTCAAACTTAAGGTTTCTAACTTTTATTGTTTCAATATAAGCAATATTATCATGTAAGATTGTTTCATGCATGCACAGATATTACAATCGAAAAGAATAAAAGAAAATCAAGAAAAGACCATAACACAAAATCAAACTATAACAAAATCGTAGCCAAAAAGTCACTCAAATTGATCTAATCATTTCTCAAAATGGATAGTTTTGTTTTATTGCTTGATAATTTCCCTCTTTTCTTTTTCTCTACCTGAGAATTCACCCTTGCAACAATTTTTTTGAGTTTTATCTTCAAAATCAATCCATACATTATACGTAACTCACCAAAAGATGATTTCTTTGACAATATACACTCAAATACTACAAATTCCAACATTTAAGAATTCAATAAACTCATCCTTTCTTCTTAGATTTTTGGTCATAAACTAATTTTATCACATTTTTTATCTTTATACCACCATAACATGCATTACTACTTGGTTCTCTATTCCGTGCTAGAAGTATTTGGTTCTCTCAATACTTGCTGCCTTTACTTTCTGAATTATCTTTATGGGTTTTGGAGATTAGTGGACGCCAATGGAGCATCTGAAATTTATATCAGCTGCCTATTGCTTTTTTATGACCAAATTGTTCTAGAATGTTAATGGTTATGTCCTTTTTTCTTCATTTAAATTGATGACGTTACTCGTTTGGTGGATTGTTTTTGATGTGATACCCTTTATATATGTCATGTGCCATGTAGGTTTGTTTAGTCCTTTTTAGGGATTGTTACATGATTTTACTTTTAGAAAATTCTTATCAATTTGGTGAACCTTTTGCTTTGTAGGGTCTTTGTAGTTTGGCTGAGCTTAATAGCTAAATAGGGTCTTGGTTTATGTTGAGATTGTTCTGGATTGGAAAGGATGTACCAGCATGGTGGTCAATCCAATTTGTTAAATCATCTATGCAAATGTACGCAGTCATGTGATGGTAATATGCCTCTTGGAATCTGTTAACTATCTCTTACATCGTTTGTGGTAAAAACAAAGTTATTGAAATTTCTAATTGTCTATGGCTTTTGCTCCTTATGAACTATTTTGTATGATGGTCTTAATGCAATATGATTGGTTGCAGTGAGCTTGAGATTATCTATTGCATTGTTCGTGTTGAAAATGAAGTTGTTGTAATTTCTACTCGTCAATGTTGTTGCTCCCTATGAATTGCTTTGTATGATTGGTTGTAGTGAGATTGGATTTTGGTTCTTCGTTTCAGATTATAGTAATGTGACCAGTTATTTGTCCATGTGTGATTCTAAGGCGAGCTAGAAGTTTTAAAATTATGTTGTGCGATATTATTCTTTGTTTTTGTGTTGAAAACAAAGTTGTTGGTGGTCAGATTACTAATCATCCATCGCTGCTGCTACTTATGAGTTATTTTGTATGATGGTCTTGATGCAATATGATAGGTTGGCAGTGAGCTTGAGACTGTTTGTTGCATCGTCTGTGTTTAAAGTGAAGCTGTTAGTGTTGAAATTTCCAATCATCCATGCTGTATTTTTTTTCTTCAGATGCTTGTTTATAGTTGTGACTATTTTTATTGTTTCTTTTATTATTTGGGTCTCTGGTTGTCTACTAGAGTTTGCACACTAAGCAACCTTCTTTATGTGTGTGCTTGTACACAAATTAATAACTTTGCTATGCATTTGCATTGATTGGATTAACATGAATTTTTTTGTTGTTCAAGCATGCCTTGGAAGGGTGGAACAGCAACATGGGGTGAATGGCCAATAAACTGTAAGTGGTGAAGTTGTTCGACCTTTTGTCTATTAGATATTATCAAGAAGCATGATTCTTTTTATTTATGATACTTTATTTGTCATCTAACTGCCTTTGTTCATGTCGCATTCATCATGTAGCTATTTTCCTCACCTATTTTTCTATGCTAATAACTTAGTGCTCTTGCTCTATATTGTTATCCGTTTGAATCCAAAATAAACTTTCCTTGCATACTTTTCAAAAAAACATTTCTTTCCTATTGTTTATTCTTTTTCTTTATATTGGGTTCATTTAGTCTAGTGGAGACATAAAAACTGAATTTGTTTGTTCCTCCTCTCCTCACAAACATAAGAGTTGGTTCTGTGTAAAATGGGGAATCATTATGTGAATCTTTCACTAGTAATTCATGTGAGATAAACGTTTTTACCGTTGAGGCTTTGTTTAAACTTTGTATCTTTTGAGTGTAAAGTTTAAGCTTGAAAAAATTGACATAAAGACTGTATTTCTTCACTCAATGTTTTTATTTAACTTTAGTTTTTTTTTATTATGCCCTTCTTTTATTCTAGTTTGTTTTTATTTTGATCTCATGTCACAAGTGGAGGGTTATTCAAGTTACCTTGAGTTGCTCAATTTGTTTTATGATTGTAATTACTTTCTTCAATTTTACATTTTGCATTAAATTATTCGCCTTTGATCTTTATCATTTTTTCACTTATATTTCTTTTTTGTTATTTCGAGAGTGGTTTGGTTAAGCTAACCCAAGTCAGCTTGTATTTTTTTTTGCAATGTTTTTTTTAGTTAACTTGGATTGTTATTTTAGCTTCTTATTTTGGAAGTCTATTTTTGTAATCATGATCTGATGTTGTGAGTGCCGGACTAATTGAGTTAACCCGAGTTGACTGAAATTTTTTCATGGATTTTTTTTTTAATTTAATCATTTTGCATTAAATTATTTGCCCTAAAGCTTCGTTATTTTTTACTTTTTTTCTGTTTGGTTATTCGGAGAGCAGATTGATAATGTTAACCTAGGTTAACTCAGGGTTTTTTTTATGCTTTTTTACTGAACTTTGGTTTCTTTTACTAGGTCTTTTCAGAAAAGAAAAAAAAATCCCTATCTCATATTATGGGTTGTGGATTCGTCAAGTTACCTCAAGTTTAGTCTGAGTTTTTTTCTTCAATATTATATTTTTTTATTTTCATCTTTGTCATTAGTTTTTTAGACCTTGAACATTACATTTTTTTTACTTTTTATTTCGCAGGTTATTTCAGTCTTATTTCTCATGTTATAGTTAATTTAACCTAGATTATCTTGAATTATCATCATTGAATATTTTACATGGATGCATGTGATGGGTCAAAATGACGGGGTATGATTTTGAGATTAATAGGAGCAACTTTGATTGGTGTTCTTGGTCTAGCTTCAATGGTTGTCAAAGCAGAAGCAAGACTTAAACAAGGAAGTTTCAAGTACTGAGCATGAGATCAGTTTGAAAGTTGAACCTGGTCTTTCTGTGAAACTATTGAGTTTCTTATGGAGAAAAGAAGAATCTAGTGGATATACACATGTTTGGCGGGTGAGTCCACTATTTCTTATGTGCTGGTATAATTACAGATCGAAATAACACTATTTCTTACATGTATTATATTTCTCAAAACTATTTCTTACATGTTGATATAACACTATTTCTTAATATTTAACTTCGTACGTGGTTTTATCTATTCTCATGCCTGGTTCTTCCTTCATTTTCCTGCTGCTTAGAAATCTAGGAAAACAGTGTCAGGATTTAACCTTGGCCTCATACTACTATTTTGTCTTTCTTGAGCTTATCATTCTCCTATTGTGATAAAACAGAACTGTGGCATCAATCTGATATGTCTTGTGAGGATGATTTGTGACAATGGATTCATAGGACATGAAATTTGGCTCGAGAATTGTGGTGGGAACCATAATGGGATTCTTTAGAGCAGCATTTGGGAGTGTGGAAGGTGTTGGTGGCGGTGGCATCTTTGCTCCCATGCTTTCTTGGTTATTGGGTTGGATCCAAAATCATCTACTCTTATGCCAACATGTAAGAAAAATTGATTCATCTTTTAGGGCCACTATTCCATTGTTGTTAATTTTCTCGACGGAAAATGCTTAATTAGGAGGTCAAATGAAGGCTCATCTCTCCAAAAGCCTTTGACTTGGTTCAAATTTTTTATCAACAAAAGCTTCTAGTTGTAGAAGTTTGAATTTGTTTGGATGGTTATGATTACAGGTGCAGGAGCTTCAACAGTATACAACAATTTAAAGCTTAGTCATCCTACAATGGATTTGCCCATCATTGACTAAATTGCCAAGGTCCTTACTTTCTCCCTATTTATCTTTGATTAAATTGCCATCAATAATGAGCTAGAGTGATGATGAAACTTCATATTATACAACAACTCCTTTTGTGGCATATTGGGTGCAAAACTTCTTGCAGGTACCCAAACTGTTTCCTTGCTTATATTGTTTCTGTGGTGTGCTCGCTGGTATAGTTGGTGGTTTACTGATCCTCATTTAGGCACCTAAACTAGAATTACATGCTATATTAGAGCATTAGAAACCAATTTCCTTCAGAATTCATTGTCTTTAATTTTCCAACACAGATCTATACTTCGTTGTTGCCTTCTTAGGGCAATCTGTTGTGAGAAAGCTAATTGATTTACTAGGAAGAGCATCACTCATCATCTTCATCCTGTCCTTCACAATTTCTATGAGCGCAATATCAATAGGTATGTGCTGTCACAACACAGTTTTTCACAGATTGATAACATAAATGGATTTCTTGGTGGACTTTTCTTTACCCTTTTTCCTTTCAATAATAATGGTTTGTTTTCCTCTCCAAACAGGTGGAGTCGGTATAGCAAAAATGTTTGAAAAGATTGAACATCGTGAGTGCATGGGATTCGATGACATCGTTCATCGTGTTTGATTATTGTGTTTTTGACGTAAAACATATAGATGGTAAAAATAAAAATATATTTAATTGAGAAAATGGAAACAGAAATGTAAAAATAAAAATTGATCTCTAAAACAATCTGAAAGTAAATTTTTATATTATTAAAATAAAAAAATATATATATTTTATCCTTAAAGTATTTTTATAAAAGTTTTAATTTCAAAATTGTTCAACTACAATATATTAAAATAAAAATAATAATAATTATTATTGTTTTTTAATATCCAACTCAAGAGTTAATTCCTTTCAAAATTGCCCAAAATAAAGTATGATAGCTAATGTTCTTCGATCAAGTTATATTCTCACTACTCCTATTCACTATACTTCTATTATACCTCATCTTTGGGGACATCCTCTCTAGCCCTCAAAAGAGATTTGATGACTGTTGCCAAGTCCTTTGAGGTGGATTTTGTTGAAAGTTTGACCTGCACAATGAGATAGGTTTCATATATCAAATTCTATAAATTGCATATACAATTCAAAAAGAATAAATATGGAAATGATCATATCTTGAAATTATTACCGGATTTGCTCTATCCCCAACTGGATAAAATAGAAGTGTTGGATAGTCTTCCACCTACAACAATTAATAATAACATTTAATTATCAGTTATTTTATACTGGACCAAAACGTTATCATTAATGATATTCTAAAGACTCCTTGGCTGAAAGGAAAAAAAGTTTCTCCATCCCAAATGTTGAGGAATAGTTTTCAACAGATTTATTGATAACTTGTACTTTTGAGCATTCAACCAATATGATAGATTTGAATTCCAGGTGACATAAAAGCCACTTGGTTGTAGTCTCACTGTTGATGCACCATGGTGTATACACTTATTGTTAATGTTTTCCAGAAAGAAAGTAGAGATAGATACTAGTTGCTGCATCCATTTAATTCTTATGGTCTATAAGGTATTTTAGACAAGAGCAACAAGAATATGGTTTCAGAAGATGCAGTTCACTTGAAATAGACTGTAATGTAATGAAAATGACTCAACATCTTTGGCATTTTCTAGAAATACTAGTTTTGGAAATCTGTTGTATTGCATGTTTCCCGTCTCTGGATACATAACCACTCATTTTTAACATTAAAATGCATCCCTCCTAAATCAGGAATGAAAAAAAATTTCCATCCAAACTTGTAGAACTTAAACTTGAGGTGCATGGTTATAGTAAAATTATGCTTACCTCTAGAACTATATTCTTGGGACTACTCAAAACCAAGTCATCAAGAGTGTTCCCTGCAATGACCTAAAGGATTTTCTCTTTCTGCAATTTCCCATAATCACATGATAGTTTAAAATTTGAAATCAATGAAGAAACATTACATAGCAATTTCAAGCTTCATCACTATCAAAAACATGAAAATAATGTGTTCAGATGAAGGAAATTGAAAGTAAATCAAGTTTTCACAGGATGAAAGAAGTCCAATGTACTTTTAATGGAAATTAAACAAGTTTACTTTGATGAATTTGTTCTCTTTCCACCAACAATTGTCTAAAAAGTAGAATATTATTAAAGCACAATAATACAACAAATATTTATCTGAATTTCCTTCAAGGCACAACTATACTACATAAGTCATATGTGACTTTCTACACATTGTCATCTATCAAAAATTTTAAGCAGGGTCATAAATTATCATGAAATAGATTATTCAAGAAATTTTCCTCTAGAATAGAATGGAACTTCTCCAGCTGACCAACTGCTGCAAAGCATCATCAAAAGCCTACCTATCCCCTAACATGCAAGCATTTATTCTCATGTCTTCTTCAAAAAGGAGAGAAAAAAGTACTAACAATCCCCCATGCTTTGATCACATGTGCATTATCGTAATCAATTTACAGTAAGTAAAATGATACTCACCTCGCATTATCAAGTATTGGTTGTGATTTGAAGTAAGGTGGAAGACTACCATACAGAAGACTCAAGCAGAATTTGTTTAATACTTTTGCATCACTTTTGTATTTTAAACGAAATCTCAAAAATTTGATATAAAAAAACCATTTCTTGCATTGCCTTACCCGTAACCTTACCGATAACCATACCCTGTAATTGTCATCACCTGCAACACACCATTACCTACATTTCCTGCATTGCGACACAACATCTCATGCACAACAATCCCATTTCCTGCAACCTGCATGCTGAGTCTATAAAAGGGGGAAGAGCATGAAGAAAGAAGGGAGGAGGAACAGGAAAAAAAATATCAGAAAAGAAGAGAACAGAGAGAACGAGAGAACAAAGGGGAGAAACAGAGAACTAATCAATGAAACAAAGGAATAGAAAAAAAGAACTAAAGAAGGAAGGAAAACCTAAGACAAAACACAAAAAATAAACTATGAAGCAACTTGCCGAAGCCACTATCCATGTCTTCTTGTTCCCTACCACCGAGAGGGCGATAACGTCTTCCTTAGCACTGGCAGGTCCTGTCTTCTTTTTCCCCAACATCGGCAACCTCAGTCCTCTCCTTCTTCACCGCTAGTAAGAGTCCAGTTTCTTCCACTTTCCCAAACAACAGCTTTTAGACTTCGTTTCTGCCACCAATAACCTTTTCTTCTCCCTCGATAGCAGCTGCACTTCCATCCGACAACCAACAAAGAGCAGCTCCTTGCAACCAATGAAAACTCATTTGTATCCTCTGGTAACAGCGACTGTAGTTTTCTCATCTTCGACGACAAAAGCAGCAGCAACATTCTATTCTCCCTCCATTGCATCCACCTTCCTTCATTTCCAGCAGCCACCACCTGCGGAACTAGCTTGACCTCCTCTACATGCCGATAGCAACATGTAACCTCCTCCGGCACCATTATTGTTCACTTGCATATGATCAGTGGGCAGTTGGGCTTGACGATGTGTCCAACCCAGCCGAAATGGGTTGTTGGGCTGAAATGGCCCAACTTGGCTAGGTCGGCCCATTTAGTTGGGCTAGGACTAGTATGAATATATTTTTAAAAAAATACATTTCAAAATAAATAAATATGTATATGACCAAATTCTAAAAATTTCTTAAGCATATTTTTCATAAAAAACAAAAGAACACATCTTTTCTCATGTTCTAAAATAAAAATGGGATATCGTAACCAGTTTATGATTATCCATTAGAGTTCAGCTAAAATATCAAAAATCTTTCAACAATTATTTGGTTCATTTGTTTTGCAAACTTTAATTATTGGAGTGTGAAATTAAATTGTAAAGTATACTAATAGATTTTAAAAAGATAATAAATGCAATGTTAAAATTCAAACCTTACAACGGTTAGGTTTTTGATCTAATATGGTAAAGACTCCCTCACGTAGGGAGGTTTACTTTGAGACTTAGAAAAAAACCAACAAATAAAAATCTGACCTAGAAAAAAAAACAATCAAACAACAATACAACTTACTGTAGGTAGGGTGCACTAGAGATGATGCGTCTTCCCCTTGCACAATAGACCATTAGGTTTTGTAGTGACCTTAATACTACGTGGTTGCTATTAAAAATTATAATCATAATTTTATGATTATATAAAAAAACCTCTTTCCGCACACCTCCCCCGTCTCCAAGAAAGGTCGCGAGCGAAGCGTGAAAAAAATGGCCATCACGACAAGTAAAATTCTTAGTCATGGTTGCTCGTAGTGGCTAGTAATATTTGATCATATTATTTTAGTTTTTTTCATATTTATCCTTATAATCTCAATTAAATATTTGAATAAAAAATATAAGTATAATGAAAAAAATAACAAAACTATATCATTAAAATAATTATGATAAAATTAAAACTATAAAGACCACCTATGTAATTTTTTACGTGACTCATTAGCCATGCAATTAACTACTCCCTTATTATCCTTCCTTTCATAACTAATAACTATAACATGCATTACATGTTTTTACAAGTCTTTTTTAATAAATAAGGAAGCCATCAGGACTAATAACTGGCTATCTCATACATACATTTAGCAGGTTGAAATATAGGTCTCCAAATAGCTCCAACCTTTAAGTCCATAACACTTGGTTACAACAAATAAATATGGAAAACAAGACCATGCTCACTTCCAGGAAGAACTAGAATCTCTGAAGGCTAGTATGACTCATCTTACTAACGTACTCACGTAGATACTTAGGAATGCCTTTAGGAAAGATATATCTAATCGACTTATCATCTTTGTTCAAACCTAGACAACAACTTTGTCAGAATAATAGGTGAATATAGTAAAAAGCACTACCATAGTTCTATAACTATACAATCAATAGCACCAACACCAACCCTTGTGGTTATAGTAACATTTTCCAATAGGTCCTATAAGATGAAGTCATCGGAAGATGTTGATCAAGATAAGATGGCAGTGCTGAAAGCAAAGATAAAGGCTATAAAAGGGGTAGACTTGTATGATCCAGTATAGGTTGTAGAAATATATCTAGTCCTAAAGATCATAGTAACAAAAAAGTTATAAGTTCATAAATTCATCAAATACACTAGAACACAGTGCCCCATCACTCATCTCAAATCCTACCACAATAAAATAGTAGAAGTAGTGGATGATAAAAAGCTACTAATGAACTTCTCTTAGGATAGCTTTAATGGGGCAACATTGAATTGAGACTAGACAACACCAACATCAACAATTGAAAAAAATATGGCAGATGTTTTTATCAAGCAATACAAATAAAATATGAACATTGCTCCTAACAAAGTAAGCTTGTCCAACTTGGAGAAAAAGGGTAAAGAAAATATAAGAGAATATGCCTAGAGGTGAAGAGATTTGGCTACATAGGTGCATCCTCCACTCTTGGACAAAGAAATGGTGACCTTATTTGTTAACATACTTAAAGCACCATACTTTGAGCATATGATGGGTAGTTCAACATTAGTTCATTAATGTTGTGGCTGTAGCTAGATGAATAGAGCAAGGAGGTAGGAGTGGTATGATTTCCATACATGTGGAGAAAAAAGGTTGATCATGTCTAAGATGTCTATAAAGGTAGAAAAAACTAATTCCAAAACTACCACACCCCTTCATCATAAACAATCGACATCAATTTTAACTCCCCATTCCCTACTAGAAAACCTAAACCCTAAAACCTTCAAACCAAAAACCTCCCAAAGAAAAACTATAAAAAAAAAACCAAGAATAACTACCTTTATTGCCACCACCCTTAAATGATATGTATCAAAAGGTATTAAACATAACACAAGTAGCTTCGAACCTTAGGCACCTCTACAGCCACCTTACCCCAAATGATACAAACCTGACCTCACTTGTGAGTACTATGTTGGTACTGCAAGATATAGTCAATTGCAATGCCTTCAAAAAGACACTCGTGCAAATGATTAAAGTTAGGTGGATAACATTCAAGGAAACTCCAAATGTGATGCCCAATCATGCTTCAAGAAGTGGAACAATCATTTGATGGAAATGATGAATCAATGGACCTAGTTAAAAGGTGTGCTAAGTGTACACACCATTGAAATGGCCCCTAGAAGAGTTTCTAAAGGAGAAGTGCACTAGAATCAAAAGATGGAGCTTGCTTCTATAATTGCTTTCATTTGATCATGTCCACATATATGATTTGGCTTTGTCATGTTTTAACCTGTTTTAATCTTGTTAGCAATTTTGATCAAAACACCATAAGATTTTCTTTGCTAAACGAGCCTTTCTTCTCAATAAGATTAGGTGTTTTTCTTATGCTTATGATTTGTTTTGCCTTTATTTAAATAATACAAGCCCACCCTAACTTTTAAGATCCCTAAATGCTTCATAAAACCATTATACCGAGAATTATTTGGTATATTCCTCTATAATAATAATAAAAACTATGAATGATCTCATGTTTTGATAAACATATTTGGAAAATCAAAGTCAACAACAAAGCAAAAGTTAAATTGATATTTGTTTAAAAAATGAGTTCTTGGATTTCAAGTAATTTCCTTGAAAAGTTATCTCACACCTACAGAAAAAACATATAATAAAACTAAGATCTTTGCTAAGAAAATACTGAGAAATCATTTTACATGAAAATATAAAAGCTCATTGCTCCTAAATGCTTATGTTTGAGCATTCCAAATCTATAACAAAGTCCTCAATGACTAAAGGTACCTAAATAAAGCTCGAGGGCATAGAAGAATTTAGAAATCAGAGCATACTATAACGAAATAACAAACAGGAAGATAATTCTCAAAACCTAATAATGAGAACAGTAAAGGAGAAAAGCCCAAACCAAACACTACGGCCATATCAAACCATTTTATGAGTCAATTCTAAGGTTCAAAGTCTATAACCAAAAAGAGATATAAGAGAAGACACTAGTGATCCTTAGTTCTCAAAGTCCTTAAACACCTTTCGAGTCTACAAATATTTTTTTATAGTTAATAATTGAAGCCTACATTACAAACTGAATCAAGCACTTTTTTTATCATAGGCAAGCAATCTGGATTAGTAGACAATTTTTTTCCATTCAAAACAAGCCTTATGAATGCTTCACAAGACTTGAATGAAACCCTTCCAACGTACAAGACATGAAACAAATATTACTTCACAAAAAATAAAACCAATTCTTTTGGACTTTTATGAAAGCTTGACAATGGGGATCACTTGAATTCTTTGCAGAACAAATTTGTTTTAAACCAATATCAAAATGGTTTATGCTTGAAATGACTTTGAAATTCCAAAAAATTTCAATGAAAGCAATCCTTGAAAATAACAAACCTATTTTTACATATCTTCTTCCTAATGAAAACACAATGTCTAAAACACTTCGGAGCTTAATGAGACTAGAGGGGAATAAAAAAATACAATAACTAAGATACAATTCCCTTTCGTGTTGTCTATCTCATTTGAGTGTGTTTTTCAGCCCTTAACCATCAACTCAGATTATGCATTTTCTAGCCCTGTGTCTTTCCTATTTAAGTATGCTTTCTAGCCCTCAATCATCAACTTAGATAATATGTTTTCCAATCCTATTTCCTTCCTATTTGAGTGCGTTTTCTATCCCTTAGTCATTAACTTAGATAAAGCATTTTCTAGCCTTATCTCTCTCTTTTTTTAGTGCACTTTGTAGCCCTTAATCATCTTAGATAGTATGCTTTCTAGCCATATCTCTTTTCTACTTCTAAAAATCTTCATGTTTTCACCTAGGTACGTCACCCATTATAATAAGATCATCTTCATCACCTTCATCTGGGCAGGTTACCCATTACAATGAGATCATCTTCATGTTTTTCACATATATAGATCACCCATTATAATGAAACCATCTTTGCATTCTTTACCATCCTCATCACTTTCACCTAGGTAAGTCACCCATTACAATGAGACCACCTTTGCATTTTTCACTATCATCATCATTTTCATCTAGGTAGGCCATCAATTATAATGAGATCACCTTTGTATTTTTCACCATCCTCATCACTTTCACCTTGGTAAGTCACCCATTACAATGAGACCACCTTTGCATTTTTCACCATCCTCGTCACTTTCACTTGGGTAGGTCACCCAATATAATAATACAATCATCAACCCTTTTCCATCTTGGTCGATCACCCATTACATTGAAACCATTCTGAAAACATTTTCATGTCTTTACCTAGGTAGGTCACCTAAGACCACCTCCGTGTTTTCACTTGGAATGTCATCCATTATAATCAGAGCATTTTTTTGTCTTTCAACTCTTCACAAACATTATTTTTCCTTTACAAATTCATCTATTTATCCTTTGAATGTGCTATTTAACCCTCGATTCTTAGGCAATTCACTTTCTAGCCCCATCTCATCTTTCCCTTCTCAGTGCGCTCCATAGCCCTCATTTCTAATATTTTCAGATGGACAAGCCCTCTCTTGATTCTGCAAGTCCATTCTCCCATTCTTTTTTTTCTTTACAATGCTTATTATCTAAAGTCTCTTATGAGACTTTAGTCGTAAACATTGTAAAGAGAAGGATCAATTGTCATAAGTGGGTTATTTCTAAAATTTAATAATAAAAAAATAAAAATAAAAAAAGGGCTAGCATGGTGGAAAATAAGTTGGAAGATGACCTACCAAATTGTTATTCCAAAGTTCCAATAAAATGATTTGTATGGGTGAGAAAAATCATACGGGATTGTGCTGATAAAATGAATGAATCTAAGACTCAAGAAAGTGAGTTCCTGAAGTATCCAGATGAAGATGGAATATGGCTAAAAACACAATTTTATATGAGATGTAACCAATCGAGTTGTGTGAGGTTAAGAAAAACCAGGAATTGGACCATTCATATTGTTGGACACAAGATTCAAGTGATTGAGTTCCTCAAGCTTTATTAATGAGGATGGAATATGATCATACAAGTATTTATTAGAAAGGTACAACTTAGTGAGTTGTATTAGATTACCTAATATAGCCAAATGCAACCCTACCAAATTACAATAACTAAGGTACAATTCCTTCATAGACTGGAGATTGTTGATCGATCCATGGTTAAAGTATATCAAAATACAGAAGAGCACACTGCTCACAGTAAAATTGAGTAGCAACTCCATTATGATATTTTGCATTCCCATGAACGTCTACGTGCGACAATGATGATAACTTGTAACATTGTTATATGGCTTCGGGAATTCCTCGCAAAGTGATGGAGTTGCTCAAGCTTTATATGGCCTCGGGAATTCCTCGCAAAGTGATGGAGTTGCTCAAGCTTTATATGGCCTCGGGAATTCCTCGCAAATGGTTTCATAACCAAAGCGTGGACGAAAGTGACGACTGATGAACAGAGGATTCGAAATCCAGATTATTTTGTGGAGTACTTGGGCCAGCCGGAGCAAAGATAATTCTGAGTAAGCTTTCTTATTTCAACTGCAAGGCAAAGATTACACTCTGCATCAAAAGTTGCTTCTATCGAGCGTCAACAACTTCAGTAGCCATTTAAAGTCATAAAAAGAGACTAAAATGTTTATTTTGTTTCATTGTTAGGTTTAATTCTTCTCTTGTGATTGAGTACTATATATATATATATATATATGATTTTTTAAATCCATTTATTATTATCAAATTGATTATAGATAAATTGATGTGTATATATTTTGTTAGCAAAGTAAAACAAATTTATTACTTTTAAAAGCAATAAATAGATGTATAGCTTTTGTTTTCTTAAAAAAAAAATCAAAATAAAATGATGCAATTATCTATAAAAGGAAAAGGGAAAAAAAGTTAATTGTCATCTAGGGACTTTTTAATATTTCATTTATGTTTTCTTATTATAATCAATTTTACTAGGAGACAATGAGGTATTTAATAAATATAAAATATTATTTTTTTACAAAAACAAGAAGGCATGTGGGAAGATCCCATGATATTTTGGCGGTGCATGTGGTGATGTGTGATAGCTTAACTGTGACTTCCAAGATAGATTGTGGTTTGTCTCAAAGGCTATTTCATGACTATACGATGTGTGTGGTTTAATCACCTCTTGTTTGGTATTGGCGGGTTTTTTTCTCTCTTTCCCTTTCAAAATTTTCAAAGTAGTCCTTCAATTTGTTTTCCTTCAGATTTGATCCTTGTTTTTTTATTAGTATTTTTTATTTGAAATAATTTATAATATAGATTTTTTTTTCAATTTCATCCTCCTTTAATTTTTTATTAGTTTTTATTCTCATTCCTTTGATTTCTATTTGTTTTATTTGAGATAATTTTTAAATTGTTTTTATTTACAATCTAATCCCTCTTAAATTATTTCCCTATTAAATTTGATCATCATTTTTTTATTGGTATTTTTTTATTTGGCTAATATTTTAGATTGATATTTCTTTCATCATTCAATATTAGATTTGTTATGAATTAAGTTTCTTGATTGAATTTGGATCTAGGATTTCTTGGGTTTTGATTTTGAAATATTAACATAGCTTTAAGACATTCCCTTGGATTGGGTTGGGTTTTTTTTATTTTCAAAGCATAATTAAATGATTGGATTACCCTTAAAAACATAAAATAATTAATCAGCATCCAGGTGCATATTTGTTTCTTCATCTTGTTTTTTGTTATAATAGATTAGATTGAAGGGAAATTTAGTATTTTGATAAGAGTTATTTTCCTTATTATTATTATTGTGGCAATAGCGTTTTTTTCGCGTTTCGTGTCCCGCCATCCCCGGAGAGAAGACAGCGCGTGGTGAAAATAGGGGGTTTTATAGTCGTAAAGTTACGACTATAATTCTTAGGAGTCACCACCTAGTATTAAGGTTACTAGGAAACCTATTGGTCTACGAGAGTCTAGGTAAGGAGACTTGTTTGATTATTTTTTCTAAGTTATTTTTTATGCGTTGGTCTTTTCTAAGTGTCAAATATAAAAAAGTTATACTTTTTCTATTTATCTCAAAGGAATACCTATTTGTCACTCCATCATGCATAACTCTCATAACATTAAGGCCCCGTTTGTTTGCTGGAAAGTGGTTTCCTTTTGGAAAGTGAATTCCGGGGAAAGTGAATTCCTGGAAAGTGAATTCCGATGTTTGGCAGTGTTATGGAAAATGAACTGGAAAACACTCTCCAGTGTTTGTTTGTGTTATGGAAAATGAACTGGAAAATAATTTATTAATAAATTAATTTTTTTTCAAGTTTATCTAATGTATATTAAATATTTAATATAAAATATTTAATCACTTAAAATAAAAAAATGAAATCAAAAAAGTATAATGATGAATTTTTTTATTATATCCTATATTCATACATAGCTTATTTTATAAAATATAACAACATATGTCATATCATATTATAGAGAAATAAGCTTGTGAAATATTTTGTAAGTAAAAATTATTCAATTTTAAAAGCTTAAAATAATTTTTTTTTCATATTAAGAAAGCCAAATTAGTTTATGTTAAGAGTTAAATATTTGGTTTTTTTTTTTAGTATGAAGTATTTTTTAAAAGATAAATAGATATAAAAATATTTTGATAGGTATTTTGGATAAATATTTATCAAACAAAAAAACATTTTAAAAAATACTTTCAAATAATAAGAGTAAAAAAACTATTATATTCATGTGACTTGTACATCACATAAAGCATGTTAATTTATAATTACTCAAATTTATGATTAAATTTATGTTAAAATGTGTGCCCATAAATCTGACTTGTAAATATTTATTACCATCCCTTATCTGCCCTTCTTTTGCATCTCTGTCCTCAAGAATGGGTTCGTACTCTCTCATTTCCTCTGTTTGGTCGTGGCTTTTTAACAATCGTCTGTGGAAGCAAAACCCATTTGCATTTTTCATCAATTACTGGACCGAATCCAATGGTTGTACACTGTTCATCTTTTCCTATGTTCAAATCCCGTGGATTTGAACTCATCATCTCCGTGAGAGAAATGGGTCCGTCATTGTTTCAGCCACTTTCAACGAATTTGATTTACAGATGAAGTTTCAAATTTCCAAGAGGAGAAGACGAGAATAGAGAGAGAGAGAGAGAAGAAAAATAATATGAAGTGTTTTTCTTTGCTGGGTTTCAGGGGCTGAGGGAGGCGAGAGGTTAGAGGCAAGAGGACACAGAGGAAAAGAGGCGAGAGATGAGAGCTTTGTTGGGTTACGATTCTGGGTTACGATAGGTAAAGAGAAATGAGGGTGCTGGGTTATGCTTTGAGAAAGGGAACGGGAAAGAGAGGAAAGTGTTTTCCTTTTCATAAGGAAAGGAAAACACTTTCCGCGGGTGAAGGCTATTTTGAGGGTTGACCGGAAAGTTGAGGAAAATACTTTCCTTTGACTAACTTTCCCAATTGTTATCAAACATGGGAAAGTGAGGAAACTGAATTCCTGGAATTCAGTTTCCTTGAAACAAACGGCGCCTAAATTCTCTTTGTTTAGGCCTATTTTAAACCCGCCCATGATCAATAGCTTGTTACCTATCCAAACTATCTTCAAACTCATTGGTCATCTAATCCATTTATCGGTTCATAAAGCATAATTAAGTTACAATCTCATTGTCTCCTTTATATGGTGTTATGTTTTTTCTTGCCTCCAAAGTTTTTGAATTTAAAAATTGGTTAGTTGAAAAAAATACATACTTCTTACCTACTCTCTCACCTCTATGTTACGAATATAACCTATTACAACAAGTTTTAATCCTGACCTTGGTTACTATGAAAAACAATCTCCAAATGAACTTGGATTTTATATGAAAAGCAATTAAGACTCCTAAAACCATCATATAAAAAATATTAGGATTTTATGAATTGGTTTTAATTTAAATTGTCCTTGTTTGTGTATTGTAAAAGATTCAATAAAAATGACTTATGGATGTTCTTTCCTTTCTTTTTTGACTCTTTATGCTACTAATAAACTCAAACAAAAAAATAAACAAAAATAAAACTTTTTTTTAAGGAATCAAAGATGTGAGACGTTAAGCTTTAAACATAAAATCATAAACAGTAGTTAAGCTAACGTAATTGAAACTAATAAAAAAATAAATAAAGGATATAATAAAATTTTAGAGCCTAGCTATAATACTAACTAATGCGAACCTATTGATTATATGGTCAAGCCACCACCTAACAATTCAAAAAGTCAAAGATAAAGTTTGATAAAACTCTGATTTAGAGGTAACCTTGTGCCTAAAAAATAAAGGTATTAAAAAAAACTTGACCTGGAGATAACCTTAAATCTAATAAAGTATGAAAATATAATTACACAATTATATAAAAATAAGTCAAGTCTATATGGTTTAACCCACTAAACATTATTCTTGGGTCATAAGACAGGATAACCATATAAAAATCAAACCAAAATAAAGCATGAAGTATAATTCGTAATGTAATATAATATTAAATTATGAGATTGATAAAAAAAGTCAATGAAAAAAAATTAAGTCAACTAATTAACTTGTTAAACTTACAACCTATATTATGAGACGAAAATAACCCAATTAAAAATAAATCCAATATTAAATGATAAAATTATAAAATAACCCAAGTCGACTTGGGTTAACTCGTTAAATATTATTTTCGGGTCATAAGACCAAAATAACATAATAGAAAAGAAATAAAACAAATCATAAAATCTAATTTTAGTTATCCTAATATTAAAGGATGAAATTAAAAAATATATAATTAACCGGTTAATCTGTTAAACTTGAGATCCATGACATTAGTATGAGATAACCTAATAAAAAAACTAATATTGAAGAATAAAAAAATAATAATTAAAAAAATCAAAGATAAAACCAAGGCAATTATTTTTTAGAGCCACACTAAAAAATGGATTATCCCGTTAAATTTATTCAAGGTATATGAAATTGTGGTAATCTAATAAAACAAAAATTTAATATTATAAATTATAAATTTTATTCTTAGAATATATTAAAACATGCGGAGAAAATAATATTCATGGCTACATGGTTTCCCACGTGTTTTAATGTACTGTTAAAATAAAATATAATAAAATTTCCTTAAGAATAAAGTAAATTATCACACAATGCCACGTGACACATAAAAGGACAGCAAAATATTCAGTCCAAAACAAAGAGTAAAGGCGCGTGCAAACACTCTCTAGACATTGGTTTTCTCAATTTTATCCAGTGGCTTCCCGGACTCTCTCGAATTAGTTATTACAATACAACCCAAGACAGCGAGCTGGTCTCCATTTAACTGGACACAATCGAAAACCTGCCACGTGTACTGAAAAAATAAAAAATGATATGCGCCGCTAAAAATATCCCCCAGCCCAAAGGTTCAAACTTCGAGAGAGTCACTGCCTGCCTCCCTCACTTGTTTCCTTCTTTTTGTGTCCCACATCCTAACTGTACATGTCAGCTCTTGTGGCTCCATTTCATCCTCTTCTTTTCTCCAAAAAGATCTTTCCTCCCTTTAATTCATCTTTCAAGCCTCTCCACTGAAATATCTCTCTTTTTGAAAAAAATACAAGCTTTCCTGCTCTTAGGAGAGAGAGATTGGATTGAGGTTTTGCTCTTTGAAGAAAGAGAGAGAGGGAGACACAAACTGGGTTTCACTTTGAAGGCAGAAAAGTCAGATTCAAGGTTTGAAAAATCAGAAAAGAGGGTTCTTTTTATCTATTTTTTCAGAAAGAAGACAGAAAAAGATAGGATTTTTAGATAGAGAAAAGCTGAAGGTTGTAGAAGAAGGGAAACTATTGTGGTTGCGTGTTTTTCTCTTATGTGGAGATAGTGAAACAGACAATCCAAAGAAGATTGGGAGTTCTTAGAGAGATTAGAAAGAGAGAGAGAGATAGCTGGGGAAGATGAAGATACAGTGCAACGTCTGTGAGACAGCGGAGGCGAACGTGCTGTGTTGTGCGGACGAGGCGGCGTTGTGTTGGACATGTGACGAGAAGGTTCATGCAGCTAACAAGCTTGCTAGTAAGCATCAGAGGGTTCCGCTTTCTACTTCTTCTCCTCAGATGCCTAAATGTGATATTTGTCAGGTAAGCATTTTATTTTTCCATTTGTTTAATTTATTTTAATTTGATGATGTTATTGAATTTCTATGATTAATAAGATTTTGGATTTGATGTATCATGTACTGGTTGTTGTTGTTAGCTTCTGGGAGATTTTTTAAGCCTAATAGGAGTGGACGGTTTTGGATTTTGTTTTTTAGTTTGTCAATAGGAAGGGAAAAAAAACCCAACTTGTTCTTATTGAATTAGTTATTCGTAAATAGGATGAATATATGCCTACATCACCCATTTATATTTTCAATCAATTGCGGACTCAACATAGTTCTGGGTTTATTCGTAAATAGGATGAATATATGCCTACATCATCCATGCTTTGTAGGTTCTAGCTTTCCAGTTTCTTATAGCACCATGTTCTTTTCCATGGTTCTAAAAATGGGAAGGTTAATTGCTCTACTTGGGGAAATGTTTGAGCCCTCATCCCCCTCAAAACAATTTTCAAAATATTGCGTAGTATTCCTAAAGCCCCATTATATTTTTAACCTGGCATCCCAAATATTTCAATACACCCTCCACCACTGGCCCTACTTTCTAGTGGTGAGTTTGTCGGGTATGAATTTATACTTTCTTCTTTTCGTGCTGTTTACTAACTGGTGAATTCGTTGCTTATTACAGGAGAATGCAGGTTTTTTCTTTTGTCTAGAAGATAGAGCATTGCTCTGCAGGAAATGTGATGTTGCCATACACACAGCAAATACCCATGTGTGTGCTCATCAGAGATTTCTGCTCACTGGAGTAAAGGTAGGTCTAGAACCTACGGATCCTGGTGCATCCTCTTCCTTAGGAAAGTCACCTTCAGGGGAAAAGAAAACCTTGGAAACAAAATCACATCCTGTTTCTAGAAGAGGCACCATGTTGCCTTTGGCTAATCCATGCAATCAAGTTTTGCCTGTGAATGTCGGTGGAGTTGGAGACTTTGGGCCTGCTAAGCTGCCCTATTCTGGAGGTTCAGCAACTTCCAGCAGTTCACAGTGGCAAATAGATGAATTTCTTGATCTGCCTGAGTTTAATCAAAATTATGGTTATATTGATAATGGATCTTCTAAGGTATGCATACAGATTCACCAAGCAAACACAAGCTGATCATGATCTAATCCATATTCAGCTGGTTGAGATTTACATTGCATCCCAACTTGGAGAACATGAATTAGATTACCTATGATATACCCTTTATGGGCAGATCAATTTCTTGAATTGGCTTAATTTAATGAGAATTATGGCTATATGCATAATGGATCATCTAAGGTATGCTTGTAGTCTAATCAAACATAGATGAACTGTTTGAGAGTAAGATCTTAAGCTAACTTGACTGGATCCATTTTTGGTACATTTGAGTTTGATCAAATTCATGTTTAAAGGTAGGAATGTACATCTTAAGGTTCTTCCTATTAGACTCCAATTAGATTACATATTTTCACGTAATTAATGAAGGCCATTCTTCCAGAGGTTCTTACCAAAGTTTGTTTACCAAGAATCAGGGATCTTAGGCTTGCATTTTACCTAAAATTGCCTGCCCTTGTAGTAACATTGATTTTGGCTCCATTGTTGTTGTTATAAGCAGAGCCATTTGTGGGAAGTTAAGGATTAGTCGGCAGTGGCCGGACACCGGATGGTTATACAAAAAAAAAAAAAAATTACTCTCAAGGCTCGCTTTTTTTCCTTTTTTTTTCTCCTACCTGCACTTGCATTCAAAATTTCCCAGAGTTTTAGCTCATCATGCCACGTGTGTGAGAGAAATGCTTAGTTCCATTGATTATATTCCAAGTTCTTATCCACTGATATTATAGGATGATGATGATTGAGAAAAAGGATCTGATACGATGGAAAAACAGAAATGACTAAATCCAATGACTAAATCCTCGAGGTGTAATCTGGACAGCACTTAACAATTATCAAATTAGATAGATGGTCCCTTGTTTCCTTGATTTGTGTTACAGATTGACTTTTGTGGATTCTTAAGAGCAATTGAACACCTGTGAAATGTGTTAATAAACATGAATTGTTTGTTTATTTGTGTAACATTTTTCCCACCCAATGTTAAATTTGGATTCTGTATCTGATTTACATTGGCTGTCAGTTGTGGTATTTTCAAAACTTTGGATTCATTGTGTTTGTCACAGAAAAGTGTGCACAGTGATTTTTTAAAAATTATTATGCTGCAGTTTTTTAGAATTACTGCCAAATGAATTTGCTGTTAGAAACACTCTGTGACTGCCCTCCTTTATGTTTGTATACTATTTGTAATTCCGGCTTCTTTCTTACTAGCAAGGCTGATAGTGGAAAACGTGGAGATTCTGACATCTCTGCCATTTTAATGTCTACTGAAGAAGAGGTGGATGATGAAGAATGCTTGGGTCAGGTGCCAGATAGCTCTTGGGCAGTGCCCCAAATCCCTTCCCCGCCTACAGCCTCAGGGTTATACTGGCCAAAAAGTTTTCATAATCATTCTGATACAGCAATTTTTGTGCCTGATATATGTTGCTCAGCTGTGCAAAATCCTCATCACTGTGAACAGCGTGGCACTGTTTCCAAACGGCAGCGGCAGATGTAGACCACTCTTTTTTGTCAGCTTCATCACCAAGCGGGAGGCAAAGGGTATGTTGGCATGTTGTTAATGAAATCTTCATTTGTGTAGCTTTCTACTGGCAATAGAGCTCTTCCATTCCACTGCTGCTACTTTGGAGCTTGTAAGATAAAAGGCATTAGTGCCTGAATCAATAAGTCATTCACCCGAGACATTGATATCTGTAAGAGTGTAAGTTGGTTCAAGAAGTAGTACCTCAATAACGTAATGGAAATCTATGTTTCACAAAACTTTTCTGAATCTGAAGATGGGAGCTTGCTGGGTTGTTATTATTAAATCTTTTGTAAAACTTGCGAAGGTTGTTTGACCTTTTCTTTTCATGGTAATCAGCCATCTTTACTAATGATACCTGATGTCTGCTTCCATGTACCTGACCTAATTAAAAGTTTGAAAGCTGTTTGTCTGCCGCTTCAAGCAAAGTAATGTTGCTTTCTTTTTCAACTCGCTTTTATTATCTACTTGATGTAGAGAAAGAACAGCTTGGCTTTGCGGTGTTAAATTCTTCATCTCCCATGAAGTCCTTTGTGTTGCAGCATGCGGGCTCAGTTGTATGTTGTTGCTTATTAATGCAAGAATTCTCAGACAGGAATAAGATGTGAAATGGTTATGATGCCTCAAACATGGAGTGATATGATAAAATGCTAAATGGCTCTACACACGATCGATCAACTTATATACGATCTCATGTAATGGAAAGTGAAATAACTATATTCATCAAAGCTTGTCAATTTCAATTCAGTCAATTTCAATTCAGTTGGTGTCTTGTTTTTTCAAATAGAATAAATTGTTTCAGTTTTGAAATGTTTTGACATGTTATTTCAAGATTGTATTATGTATATATAATTAAATATATTAATTTAAAAAAAATTAGTTCAAATTCAAAAATAAAATATTTTAGAATTGTGTAATTTAATCTAAAAAAAGACAATAAAATAATTTTTTTAAATAAAATTTTGAACATGTATAATATTACAAGAATATCATCATCAATCTCGCAATATCATTACATTATTTAATTACTCTAAGATTTTAACATAATATATATAAATATATCAAAAAAACTCAGTAAAATTTCATCATATTCTCTTCAACTACAAGTTAACAAATTGACAACCATGATTTTCTGGCGCCAGAGTAGGTCCATCTTCCGTTTACTAGCAGTGAAAGCAGCTGCCATGAGAATCATAATGCAGCAAGCTATACAAGAAATTCACCGACGCTACAGTAGCTAATTATATAACATTAAGAATTGGCACGCAATTCTAAACAGCTCGTTTACTATAGTGCTTCTCATCCTCCATGATAGATACTACGGCCGACAGTTTCATTTTAATGGGTACTCATTTCCCAGATACTTGTCTTTGTCCCGAAAGGAGATCTAATTGGCAGGGGTGCCAGTGAATGGACAGTATCTGCTTTCTTGGTTTCATCCTTCAGCTGGTCCAGCTGGCAGGAAGGCGGTCAGAGGTGACAGGTGGCAAGGCACGAACATTGATGTCAAGAGGAAGCAAGCGATATTGAATGTCGAGCTCCCTGAAAATTCTCATCATCTCATCCAGCAAGAGAGATCTTCTTATAAACCTCTCCCCCATGTCTTGGTGGTTCATCGTATGTGTCAACCAAACTGCTATCCGAACCCTGGTCAAGTCTTCTGCATCCTTGAATATAATCAGGGGGGAAGGATACCAGTGGTCCTTTTTGTTCTCAATGTAGCTGCAGTGGCAGATGCAAGGAAATTCTTAGCATAGATGATCGATTACAGAAATATATCGAGCTTGATGCATGCCGGTAATAAACTAATGAAAGAACAACCAATCGTGCATGTATGTTCACAGTAACTGCTGTTTTCCATTCTCAAAGCAAGAACATCTAGATCAAGTTCTAGGGTCCAGAAGGTCTATCAACCCAAAGTGCAGTTTTGATAGCTAAGATCTGTCTGTACAAACTCATTCAAAAGACAATAATATGGAATTTAACTTTCTCTAAGGCATAAATTGACAAGGGAGAAGTGCATTTGGAACGAAAACTGCAACCAAAAAGAATCACAGCATTTGAATTTGCAGGCTCCACATGTAGATCCCAAGAGCAAGAGTTGAGATTATTTTCTGCCAAGGTTTTCATGCTGTGTAGTGTGCTTTATTTTGGAACGTAACTATTAATGTGATTTCAGATTCAAGAGAACAAAATGGACACGCTTTAACAGAGCAAAATGATGTAAAATCAATGATAAAAGTACCATTTTGACTTCAGTATAGAAAATTTGAGATGGGAAAACAAGGTTATCTAATCTTTCTGTGGTTACCTGTTTATTTTTTGTTTCACGATGACAATCTTTTCAGCTGGAGTAGCTAGGTGGACGAGGAACTCAACTGCATCTCCCATATCTGGGCTACGGTAGTAGTTACCAATGGCTTTAGTAGCAAGAACACTGTTTGAAATTATTATCTTCTGGTTGTCATATCTTAAAAAGACAGTAGTTAAAATGTTCATCTCTTCAACCACCATCTGAAATTTGTACAAAAGGGAATTAGACCCCATAACATAAAGAAGCCAAAACTTCTATCAGGTTAAATCCATGGAACTGTGATACAGTTCAAGTGTGTTAGCTTAAATACCTGAACTCCATCAATTTCACAGCGATCACCCACATCAAATGGATGAATCACAAACAAGAAAATAATACACTCGAACACAGTTTTGCAGGTGTTTCCAAATACGAAAGCCACAAGGAGAAGTTGTGAACTTAGAAAGAGGAGAAACTTGCTGGTAGCAATTCCTAGTATAAGAAGCCAAATAACTGCTATCACAATGCCAACCAGAAAGTTCACCATACGATGCAGTTTGTTAACAGCTGTTTTTGTGTCATTCAGTGTCAAGGCAAGTGCTCTCCGCTCTCTGAAAGCATTAACCTGAGACAATCAAGTAAGTTCCTTTTCATATGATCATAGAATAGAAAATCATAATCTCGTGTAAAAAAAAAATACGGAAGCAGAAAAACTTTGCAGATATGCCATCAAAAATATGAATCTGAAAAGCAGGTTTTCTTTTTTTCATAACCTGTGACAAGAATTCCTCATTGAAGAAAGGAGATCATCCCATTGAAAAGCAACTGGTAATGTCTACACTGGAGATGATAAAGCAACCCCTCTTGAAAATCAATGTTTGAAGTAGTTTTTTATTAGAAAAGTACATAGAACTGTTAAATTTTGACATTTTTTCAAAGGCAAGGATCCAAAAAATATCATCTAGATTTCATAGTTTGTAGCTTAGACTTTAATGTGCAAATTTTGACTTTCTTATTGACCTACAAATTGCTAAATGATTTCCAGTCCAATCCCATAAATGAGTGCCAAAACTTGTGCAGGAGGATTTCATCATTGGGTATGAGTTCATTTACACCCGGACACAACTCAGCAAGCATAACAAAATTCTAGAACTAGAGATGAAAAATATGCCAAAAAGGAGAAAATGAGAGAGAGAAAAAGGTATAATGTTAATTGGTTCTTACCACCCAGTTTTTCAAACATTTTTTGCTGATTTTTTTGCTTTCAGATGCTCCCTCAAAGAGACTCATGGTCTTTGCAGCCTCATCATCTTGCATGAAACGCATGAGGTCATCCAGGTAGATAAAACTGCATGATAAAAAACGACTGCGGATCATCACAAGATGATTATGACACTACTGGCATTATAAACACAGATCAAGTTACAGACTCAGAATGAATATCTTCAATGATCCTTGTCCTAGAAGAAATTCAATGGACAAAAGTATTTTACAGGACATTTTCTGGCATCATGAAACAGAGCATAACAAAATTTGGAAAACAGTTAAACTTGATATAATCAATGGCCACGTTATCCAACAAGAAGAGTCACGGAGCAAGTCAGATACTAGAAGAGGATGATCATTGATTAAATCAAACAAACAGCTAAATAGTAAATGCAGAAAAATTTAGAGCCTAAATACAATTTAACACAGGATTCAAGATATAAAAAGCGGGTGGAAACAAGAACATACCGAGACCCTGGCCTAGCCACATTCTGGAATATTTTCCTTGCTGCAGCCTTTGCTTCAATTTCACTTCTAATCTTTGTAGCAGACTCTTCATCACCGTCATTAGAATTTTGTATCTGCTCATCCAGTGTGGACAGAGCTCCATGTCGAATTATATTCATCAGCCTCTTCATATTCCAAGCAGAAACATTCTTAGGACTCAATTTGTGCAAGTGGTCGATCGTTATACCCTCATCTCCCTCTTCAACTTTGTTAGAAAGAGAATGAGAGATCTTCGGGGTGCCTATTCGAGGGCTTTTCTGGAACCGTCCACTTCCTATCGCCTTTGCACTTTGTGGCGGTGACGGGCTCGCTGTCGCCTTAAGGCCAGGGGGCACGGTGGCACCGGCATTCTGCAACTTTTGTAGTTCTTCCATAAGTCTCTCTTCCTCTTCCTCATTCCTTCTCATTTCAACCAATGGGGGACCAGATAGGGTTTCAATCACGTATTGATTAAACAACGACTCCTGGATCCGATCAAAGTAAGTGCTCACATGAAATGAAGATGCAAGAACTTTAACCACTAAGGTCTTCACCAACCACAACAAAGTTCCCACCACTGAACACACCAAAACCTTAGTCACATATCTAAGTGTGTCGGTCCTAGTTTCCCTCTGAACTTTCTTGTCAAACAAGTAGTGCCAAGCAATCAAAACAAGCCCTAACCACAAACAATTTTGCACAGCTTTCCTAACACCATAAACAAAATACAAAACCCGTTTTCGCAAAAGAAAATTTCTCTCAATGAAAAACACAATAATCTTGATAACCCAACCTGAAACCAACCTCCCACATATCAAAACTAAAACTAAGACTTCCCATTTCCACAGCCTGAGTCTCCACAAATTCTTCTCTCTCCAATATGGAATTGCAAGACTACAAACTAAAGCCGCAATAATAATAATCAAACTCGCCCATTCAAGTAAAACCCAGATATCAAGCCTGTCTTTTTTATACTCTTCGGGCAAATCCTCTTCCAATAAAGGGTCATCTTCCTCTTCATCAGCAACACCCCCTCTCCCTAAAATTCCAGACTTTAACTGCCCCGACCTCCCGACTGCCACTCTTCCCGACTTCTCCGGCGGATGCGGTGGCGGGTCCATCAATCTAGACTTCGGCCTGTCCTTCAACAAAGTAGACTTCCTCTTAAACGAGGGATTACTCGAAAAAGACCTGTCGTTTCTAGAACTACACTTCAAAATCTCACCATCATCACCACGACCGTTACTTTCTTTAGTTGGAGAAGAATCTTTTAAATCCCTTCTCCTCCTCACTGACTCACCTGACCCTGGTGTGTTCGGATCGAAAGAGACCCGATTCATAGTAGTAGGAGATTCAGAAACCGGAGGTAAATTCTTATGAAGAACAACAGCATCGTCCTGGAGATGACTCATCGTCTCAAGGTCCATATCTAAACAAAACTCACCCGATGCTCGCTGTTTGTGCAAGAACTGACCGATCAGCTTCGAGGGTGGATCCTCTTCCTCCTTTGATGAACCGCTACCACTAGTACTAACAGTACTGTTACTCTTCTGATGACCATTAAAATCAAATCCGTGACTGCCATTCCCACCAATGTTTTTGTTGTTGTCGTCGCCATTCATAACACGTCGCTTATCTTTGTTATTTGCATCATTCAAGAAATCATAGCTTGATTCCCTCCAAATACTCCCTCCTCCTCCTCCGATAGTGTTGTTGTTATTCAGCACCACTTTAACACCACTGTCATCTAAGCCTTCCATGCTCACAATCACTTCTTTCCGGTCAGCTGAATTAAAGGCCATGCTGGGTTGTGAACAGTGTGATTATAAAAAGAGGCTTACTATTGAAGTGCTGTTTGGAACAGGGGAAACTGTGAGAGAAAACAGAGAAGGAATTTTCTTTAATGGGATTCTTAGCGAAGAGAAAAGAGTGTGGACGCGTTGTGCTTCTAGAGTGAATACTTTATGACATTAAAGATAATTAGCGCCGTTGAGTTCTGCGGAGAGAATTAATAAAAAGACAGAGATGCAGAGAGAGAAGAAAGAGGAACAGGTGGCGCTTGGGTTCTGAGCTTTTTAAAGTCTGAAAGCGATAGATATGTTGGGGAAATTTAATTTCTCTTTCTTTTTTATTTGTTTTTAGGAGTTTGAGATATTTTAAGACACCTGGGAATTATAGTGTATGGTATTTTAAAAAAAAAATTATGTTTGGAAAAATAAATTTAATTTATTTTTTATATCAACACACCAAAATTATATAAACACTAAGAAAATATTAATTTAATATATTTTCTCAAACAAAAAATATTCTTTTGTTAAAAAAATTAGAATAAAAGCAAAAGTTGTTAATGAACATCCTCTTTTTAAATTATTTTTTAATTCGAGATTTGCACTCAAAATAATTACAATTTAATTTATAATATTTTAAGATATAAGGCTTGTGTTGAATGGTCATTAGTTTTCTTTGGTAAATTAACTAAAATATAAAAGGCGTAGGCCTTTTATTGTGCAAAATTCTACTGTTTACCTAGACTTAGTTTACTATTCATTGCTAGAGTGAAATGCTCATTTTGCTCCAGGACCGAAAATTTTTAGCCTCCAGAACTGGGGGTATTTTTGAATTTCTCACAGGACACGGATGGAATTTCCAGATTTGTTACACAGTGCAATGACTCCCCTAGCTCCCTTACACGACAAAACACGCCACCTGGAGCCGGGGGTAGTTAAGTACTTTCACCTCCAGTTTTTTTTGTAAATACCGATAGGTCCAGGGGTGTATGGGTAATTGACCAATTTTTTATTTTATTTTTTCCGGAACACTGCAGGCGCGTCGTCCTTATGCGCCTGCAGTGTTCCGCATGCGCCTTTCAGGTGGCGCGTGTGGTATCCTATGTCCATCAAATATGTGCTTCCTTCGTATCATATGATTCACCTCCATGTCCAATGCCTCTACACGCGATGCGTGTCAACCAAATATGATCGTGTGATCTCTGGTGGATGGTTTTTCTTCTTCCCCTCTTTTCTCTCTTGTCCTACCGCTAAACTGCACAACAGTCCCTCATATTTATGTTAAATTCATTTCATTCCCTTAAGTTTTGATTTTATTTCTATTACCGATTTTTCAATGGAACTTTCGATTATTTTCAATTATGCACTTTAATTGAAAATTGATTATCCACGGTAAGTTTCATTTCGGTCCTTCATCTTTTGATTTTCGGTTTGTTTTTGTTTCCTTTAATAATTTTGTTATGCAAGTTTGATTTTTTTCTAATTTTGTCCTCTAATTGAAATTGGTCTTATATGCTACTTTTCATTTTGGTCCTTATTCTTTTAATTTGTTCAACAATTGCACTTTATTGATTTTTTAAAATTCCTGTATTGGTTTTTGGCCCTAAAATTTTGATTTGTCTCATTTTTATCCTTCAAAATTTTACTGTGCACGAACATATGAAAATTCAAAATTACCCCTGATTTCAAGGTTAAAGTTAAGGCGCACCGAGGGGTAAAATAGTCATTTTACTGTTCCAATCCTCAAAGAATTTAGTCTCTGTGTACAGTAATTCTTCGAGTTCATTTAGCTTTTCTTCTAATGTCTCGTGATTTATTTTTGTCCTTGTCTCTCACTCATTTAACTTTTCTTTTAATGTTTCGATGATTTATTTTTGTTCTTGTCTCTCACTCATTATCAGTTATTGCAATATTTAGATGTGAAGTCTCCTAAACCAAATCAAGTCCATCATGGTAAGTTGAGAACCGATCGGTAACCATAATATATAGAGCCTCATCAACTCCAAGTATAATGTTCATATAACCTATTAAAATATTTAATCCATGTAACTAATTACAAATCATTTGATGTGAAAAATAATATTAAAATATAAATAAAATACATGTCATAACTCATACCTAAAGTGGTTATTGTGTATCTAAGTCATTGTAGTAGAATGAATAAGAGCCTGTTTGGTTTTGTGGGTGTTGTTGTGATTGAGGTTAAAAAAAAACAGTTTTATAAGAAGCACTTTTAGTTAGATTCATAAATAAAATTGAAGTGTTTGGTTAAAATTGTGGTTGAGTTTAAGATTTAATGAAAAGTAGTTTTGTGTGTTTGATTACTATACTTTTCATATTGTTGTTACCTTGTGAAATTACTTTAAATAACACACACACACACACACATATATATTATTTTTTAAATATTCAAGCTTTCTTCTACTAAAGCTTGAATGTCCATGACATCTTTGTATTTTCTCAGCAAAATCCATTTTCCATCATCATTTTCCTCACTATCTCATCCTATTGTAACCACATTAAACTTCTCTCCAAAAGAATAGAAAACATTACCCTTTGCATCAAAATACTGTATACATTTCCAAACTTTAAACATGTATCTCATGTATACATCTCCTGGTGATCTAATACATATTACAAGTAATTTTCTTCAAACTTATCTTATTTATAAGCTTTATTTAAATTATTTGCAAAATTTAAGTATGCTTTGTGAATGATCAAGGATCTTGACATTGTTGATCTTGTCTTGTTCATCTCACATCAGAAAAATCATATTGTTATACAAAATTCAATATATAGGTTGGAATATATATATATATACTAAAATTGTAAAAAGAGTCTCAAAATCATGATTTCATCTTATTTTAATGAATCAAAATGATTTTAATCTAGTTATATTAGTTTTGGGGTTCTTAAATGAATTTTCATGATAAACATATGTTGACTATTAAATCATACCATTTTATATGTGAACTCGTGATCTTAACAATATTGTCTTCAATTACTCTAGTATCTTATCTCTTAATTCCTTTTTTACCTTCAAGAATACCAATCTAATTGTAAACCTAGAAGAAAGGACCATTGAATCACTATCTTTGAAGATCATTTATGATCCAATCAATAGTTATGATGTCATTGTTGGTTAATAATAGACTAAATGAATTATTAAATAATTTAGGACTTGTACTTACCTCATATAATAATGGTTGTTAAAAATGTTATTGTAAAAGATGAAGAAAAAAATCATAAATAAGTGAAGAAGCTTGGAGACCTAAACGATTTTATGAATCTACTTTCAAAACTTATATATTTTTTGGGTTAGTCTCAATTTTCTCATTTAAGTTATCTTATGCGTGTTTAGTCCTATATAAAAACCAATAACCTTTAAGTATTTTTTTTAATCTCTTACTTCTTATGCTATTATGCTATTTAAAAGTATTTTTCTCAATTGCATGAATTGCTACTTTCCTTTAATATTTAGTCTCTGTGTGCACGAGCGTGCATATATGTGCGTGTGAGTGAGGGCGGGAGAGAGTGGCTTGTTAAGTGCGAGAGGTTAGACACAATTGGTTGAGTTGAGAGTGGGGAATGGGGGGTTGGGGTTTTAGTTTTTGACATTTTATAGCATATTTTCTTTATATAGTTAGGTTTTTATTGGTCTCGGTTTAGGTTTTGTTAGGTCAATTTTAGATCCTTGAAACCTAAACCAAATTGAATCGAGATGTTGTTTATACATTTTTTAATTGTTTTTTGTTTTGTTTTTGTTTTTCCATTTGGTTTGATTTTTTCAGTTAATTTCTCTTGTTTTTTTAGTTGGTTTAACCGTCCTTATCAAGATAATTTTAACTTATAAAATTTGATACAATTCTTCATTTATAACCAAATTTCATCAAAATTTATCAATTTGACAACAATAAGTATCCCTATTCTCACAAATCATATAAACTATAATTGATGTAATTTATACCTAATTAATCTATATATAACAAAACCATTACCTGGTAAAATAAACTAATATTTAAATCACTAAATCATGAAAATATCCATAAAATATAGAGTGATATAAAGTATTACCCTCAAGTTGTTGAATGAGAAATGTTGAAAGTGACAATGGTGAAGCGCCATCAATGGTGGATAAATAATTAGTGGTGGTTTGTTATGGATTTATGATTGAAAAGGCGGAATGAGGAAAAAAGGCTATGAAGAAAGGAATGGAGGAAAGATTAGCATCGATGGAGGAAGGAAGTGCTTTTTTGGTGAGAAAGAATAAGGTTAGGAGAAATGAGGGAAGAAAATGGGTCTTAAAATTGTAGTGCAACCCTTTAAATTTGTATAGATTACATAAGGATCCTATTTAAATAATATAAATCGCAAAAATAAAAAGTTTATTGATTCATTATTTTAGAGGTATATTAGCCAATGCGACCATGCGATACCACAGGGCAATTTCTAAAATTAAAATTTATTTAATTATATGAAAACTAAAATAGATTATTTATAGAAAAAGGAAACAATTTAATTCTAAATAAAACATATTTTAGTATATTTCAAATTTGACATAAAAATTAAATCAAATCACAGGGACAAAATTAAAAAAACTATAAAAGATTTTAAAAAATAGATAGAAAATCAAAATAAGGAGGACTGAATTTGAAATAAAAAAAGGAGGGAGGAAAGTGGAAGATGGAGTAAAAAATCCTTAGAAGGCCCATCATCAGTCCTCCAGCACCACACACACCATCGTTAGAAAGCTCTCGATGCGCCATTTTAGGCGTTGTTGTGGAATGCGATGTTTGAAGACTAGAGAATCCCACACTCTTCGCGCGTGCCTCATGAGGGGATGAGCTCCTCCCACTTGGCGTATGCATTAAAAATTATAGAAAAAACAAAGTGAGATGACCAAATCATCTCAGACACAAGTTAAAAAAATTAAAGTGCAACGATGGTAAGTAATTGAATTGTTTAATAAAAACAAAAAACCAAAAACTAGAAACACCCATTGCGCTAAGTATTATATATATATATATATATATATATATATATATTAAAAAACATAAAATGCATTGCTGTTTAATTGTGTTCCTGGCACATATCACTATGGATTTCAGTAGTAAAATTATTATTTTACTCCTTTGGTCAAAAATTTTAACCCTTGATATCGAGGGTATTTTGGACATTTCTATGGGACCTGTATGGTATTTGTAGATTATTCAGGGTCTTCTAGTATTTTTCATTTTAATTTCACAGTGAAAGTACCTATTTATCCCTGGAAGATGACAAAAAGACAAGGGACAATTGGGGTATTTTTGGTTTTTCCTCTAATTTTAAACAGTGAAATATTGGCTTTGCTGTCGGGTGGGACGCATGATAGGGGGTTGGAGGCGAGGGTATTTTTGATATTTTATATATTTATGCATAGTGAAACTACATAAATACTCTCAGAAATGACAAAAACAAAGAGCTGACGCTGGGGGCATTATGGTGCTTTTATGTCCATTTTTTTCACGATTATCGCTAGGTCCAGGGATATATAGGTAATTCTACATTTTTTTATTATTTCTTTTCGAAGTTATTGCAGGCGCGTCGTACCGATACACTATTAGTTTCACGCATACATGCCTGTTAGGCAGCCCGTGCAGTGTCTATATATTTTTTGTTTGTTGCAATTTTATCCTTCAATTAGAATTAATTATGTATATATTTTTTTATTTTGAACCTTATTCTTTAAATTTTTATTTGGTATTAATTCATTTGATTTTTTTTGTTCTTCTTGGACAGTGTTTAATTTTTACCCGTATTTATGCATCTATGCTTTTAGTTTTTATTGTTTTATTTTTTACCGGGGTTTTATTTTTATTTGTTATAGTCCTGAAATTTTAATTTATGTTGGTAATTATTTTGAAATTAATATTTCTTCCTTTTTCCCTTTTTTTTTGTGCTTTCTGTTATTTTTATTTGTTTTTCGAATCAGATGATTTAAAGGTTTCATTGTTTGCTCAATAATAATAATGATAATTTTAATGATTTTTTTTGTATACTTTTTTTTTGTTTTTTTATTCTTCGGGGCAATTTAATGATTTTAATTATTTGGAAAGTAATGTTGATGATAATTTTAACTGTTAAATTCATGATAATGATGATATCGTAGGGATGGATTTTCAATGATATTTTCTTCTTTTTGTAGATAGAAAATGAACTGCTTATTTTTGTTATTTGGTTATCTAGGTGTTTTCATAATTTATATTTTGTTTGTTGTGTTTAATTTAAATTAGATTATAAAATGAACTAATCCTAATATAGTGAATTTGATAATTCAAGTATCCGAATCTTTTTGCTTTTTTAATGACGATGATAATTTTATGCTGATGATTTTGTTGAAACCAACTAAACAGATAAATTTATATTAATTTAAAATTCATATATTTTATAGAAAACTCGCACTCCACAAGAATTTTGCACAGATTTATTATTTTGTCCAAATTTATACTATAAAAAAATCTCACACAATTAATATTTTTTTACGTTGAAAAAAATATGATTCCGGTCACGATGAGGTGCAAGTAAGTGCCTAGTGTGTGTGTATATATATATATTGCGTTTAAAGGGTGGATAAAAAATCGTATTATGCAATAAATATGAAGAGATCAATTTAACCTTGAATAAATTGGTATACCATATGAGTCTTATAAAAATTCTCAATCTTTCCCTCGCAATTATGAAGGGAAAATCATCATACCACCGTAACAATCCACAATATATTGAGTCTTGTTACACTGAAAAGGCTTAACAAAGTTTTTTTTTTTTTATTATTATTATTATTATTAACTTAATGTAATGTAATTAAATCATGCCCATTGATTTAGAACCTAAGGTTAGAATTTCAAATATAGTATATGTTTTTTTATAATTAAAAAATAAAATTGAAAAAAAAAACGAGAAGAGATAACTTATAAAAAAAAAATTAAGAGAAGAAACTTAAAAAAAAAAAAACAGGAAAAAAAGAGGGCTGCGTGAAATGTGGGTGGATTGGCCTCACATGGTCGGTCATTACTGACAGATACGTGTTGAAATATTCTCTTGGACCACTTAAAATGCTTGTTGTGTCAAAACCCTAAGGGTAGCTGACCAAACGACGACGACACGAGAAAAGTGTCGTTATTTATTTATTTATAAACTTTTGGACAATTGATTTTAATTTATGGGAGGGCAGACAAGACCGCCAAACTGTAAGAGGAGAAAAGAAAAGAAAATGATTGGGATTCGGGAATGTTTGACCATGTTTGGCACTCTTTTGTCTTACGCAGCAACCCACATCCGTAATAGATATACCTTATGGTGTTGTTTTCCGACCGATTCTATTTTTATAATAAAATTTTAAATTAATGTTTTTCTAGTATTTTTTTATTGTTTTCACATGTTCGTATAGAAAATAAAAATATATGTTATTTTAATATATTTTCAATTAAAAAATAATTTGAAATACAAGATCTAATATATATATATATATACAAGGAAGGCAAAATTATGGTTTTAAGGGTTTGTAATGATTAATTAGGAAGAATTTATTAAAGGATTCTAAGGTTTGGAGTAAGGAAAGATGTGGTTAAAGAGTTTAACAAACTCTCACATGAAAAAGAAGTAGCGTACTACTATATAGAAAGATTTAAAGAGCTTAGATATTTAATGACTATCATGAATCTTGTCTTCCATATCTTATTATAAATTTAGTTTCATTAGTGGATTAAAAGTAAATATGAAACCTATGCTAAAGATCATCAAGCCTTTCTCATTTATGCAAGCTTTCAAACAAGTAAAATGACAAGAATAATAAGATACATCTATGTTAAGAAAAAAGTAGAATGGATGCAAACTAGTTCATACTACTGGAGTCAGTAAATGAGGAAGCCACCTACCTTCTAAAATTTACAATCAAATGAAGAATGATATTTAAAAAGAAACAAAACAATATGCTAAATCACTGTATAAAAAGAGGAGATGTTTTTGACAATGCTATAAGTGTGGAGAGCAATATAAACCATAACATCAATTCAATAGTAAATGGTTATATTTAATTGAAGGAGTTGATGAAGATGGTGAAGAGTTCAAGAGGGTTGAAGAAGGAGATATAAATGTAATAAAGACATAAATTATAAAAAATAAAATAATATGATCTTTCTTTTAATGCTATAACATAAGATATGCATACAATACTATAAAGATTCAGAGAAATTATCAATGAAAGTATTTAATAGTTTTGATTAATGGCCCATTTCTATTATGGTAGTGACAATAGTCAATAAAAACATTATTAATTATAATGTCTTTTGTTTTAAACTCATTTGATTCATGCAAGGATATGAGTTCTATATTGATTTAAGAATTCTTAAATTAGAATATATGATATGGCTCTTGGTGTGAATTGGTTAAGAGGTACTCTTGAGTTCTATTTGATTTTATCAAAATGAAGACGACTTCCTTCAAAAAGAAAGGCAGGACTATAAAGCTCAAATGCATTATTAAACAAACATAATTGCAAATGATAACAACCATCAAGGTCCATAAGAGCTTTAAAAATCCATCTTTGGTTATGTAGGGCAACTATTTGCCGTAACTATTTTTGAAATACTAAATGTTTATATTGAAAATAAAAAGGTCAAGACAATATTAAAGGAATTTCAAATTGTCTTTGAAGAACCACAACAACTTCAACTAGTCATGTAATTGGATTATCAGATTCTACTAATTCTAGGGGCTAATCTAATTAACATTAGGCCTTACAAGAGTTATTTTATTCATAAAGAGGATATTGAAAGGTTAGTAAAGGATATATTACCAAATGGAATCATACATTATAGTAACAATTCTTTTACTTCATTAGTACTTAGAGTTAAGAAGAAAGACAACATATGGAGATTATGTGTTAATTGCTGATAATTGAACCAACTCACTATCAAGAGCAAGTTTTCAATACCCCTTATAAATGAACTGATGGATAAGCTTAATAGATCCAAATTCTTCTCAAAATTGAACCTACAATCAGGATATCACCAAGTACAAATGAAAGATGAAGATGTAGTCCAAACTACTTTTCAAATATATCAAAGGTATTGTGAGTTTAAAATAATGTCATTTGGCCTAACTAATGCCCCTACAAATTTTCAAGCTTTGATGAATAATATATTGGAACCCTATTTGAGGAGATTTGTGTCATTTTTTTTATTACATCTTAATATACATTTATTTTATAAAATTATGTTAAACATCTCATGTTGGTATTGGAAACATTAAAAATAATTAACTATTTGTCAAACTATCTAAATGTGCCTCATGTGAAGAAAACATTAAGTATTTAGGGCATATTATATCTAAAAACTATAGAAATTGATCATAAAAAAACTAAAGATGTTAAAATTTGGCTTGTTCCATGCAATATCAAAGAAGCAAGGAGTTTTTTTTTTAGGATTGACAGATTATTATAGAAAGTTTTTTTGGAGGGTTTGAGTAAAACTTTCACCGAGTTATTAAAAAAGAAGAATTCCAAATAGAATCCAAAAGCTTAGAAAGGATATTGTCAACTTAAAAAAGCAATACTAACTCTACTTGATTTTCATAAAGTTTTCATTCTTGAAATTGATATATGTTCTCTCTGGTTCGGGATAGTGCTTAACATAAAGTTTTTGTTCTTGAAATTAATATATGTTCTATCTGGTTCGGGATAGTGCTTAGCCAAGATGGAAGACCTTTAACATTTGTTAGCAAGTATTTATGCATCAACACCAGAGGTTATTAATTTATGAGAAAAAGTTCATGGTCATATTAATAACATTAGATAAATAGAGACATTGTTTGGAGTATGATAAATTCATCATTAGAATTGATCATAAAAAATTGAAATATCTATTAGAATAAAAAAAAAATCATGCTCATTTGCAACAAAAAGGTCTCACAAAGTTACTAGGCTTAAGATATATTATTTAATATAGAAAAGAGAGAGATAACATAATGGAAGATGCCTTATTCATAAAAGGTTGTTAGCAGGATGGTTTGATTACATAAAATGGAATATATATAGATATAATACTAGCAACATTCATGTTATAACAATAATAGTTTCAACCTAGTACAAGAAGATTAATAAATTTTATGAGCAGGATTCCAAATAAAAAAAAATGTGGTTGAAAAGTTACTTGATACCAATAATCGACTTGAGTTCATATTGGCATATGGTATCCTAAGATATAAGAACGTGATTGTGATTGTGATGCTGCATATAATTCTTGTTTTGGGGCCCATACAATTATCCAAAATTCATATAAAAGACTTAAGTCTTATTATTTACTAGAAATCAATGAAAATAATAGTTTTAAAAAAAGATTGAATATGTGATGCATTTAAGAGGGGAAAAAATATATAAGGTGACTTATCTAGAGCAGCTCCAACCTCTAACACTACCAGAAGGTACTCGAAAGTATATTATAATGGATCTTATTGAAGCACTTTCTAAATCTGAAGGAATGGAAACTATGATGGTGATAAATGATATATTCATAAAATGACCATTCCTTTGCCTTTGCACATCTATTTTTATCTCAAGATGTTTCACAAACATTATTGAACCAATTATTTTCAAGTTTCATGTTTTCTTAACCTCAATTATGACTAATAGAGACAAGATCTTTACAAGCATTTTTTGGAGAACTGTTTAAAAGACAGAGTTAAATTGTTAACGATCTTATCTACCATCTTTAATCTGATGGTCAATCAGAGAGGGTAAATCAATGCCTATAAACCTATCTGAGATGTGTGATTACTCATAGACCAAAAACATGGTATTAATAGCTATCATATTGGCACAATGGTGGTACAATACCAACCATCATTATGCCATTAAGATGTATTATTTTCAAGCATTATATGGGTTGTTAGAAGCTAGTTAGTTTAATTAGTACTTAGTTGGAGAAATAACACTTAGTATATGTCGCGACGGCGATTTTTGACGCGCTTCGCGCCCCGCCATCCCTCTCTAGAGAGACAACGGCGCGCGGTGAAAATGGGGTAATATATAGCCGTAAAATTTACGACTATAATTCTAAGGAGTCGCCACCTAGTATTAAGGTCACTAGGAACCTATTGGTCTGCGAGAGTCTTGGGTAAGGGGACTTGTTGTGCAAGGGGAAGACGCATCACCCCCAGTGCACCCTACCTAAGGTAAGCTGCATTGTTGTTTGATTGTTTTTTCTAAGTTAAAAAAATATATATATTTTTACACTGCATTAAAAAAAAATATTTTTTTTTGTGTCTGCGGGTGTACTTTACGATGTAATTTTACACTGCAGTTGAAAATCTTTTTTTTCTTATCTACGGATGTACTTTACAATATAATTTTACACCGTAGTTAAAATTATTTTAATCTACAGATGTATTATACAATGTAATTTTACACCGTAGTAAAAATATTTTTATTTGCAGGTGTATTTTACAATGTAAATTTACACCACGAAAGCTAAAACCGAAAAGTTGTTAAATTATTTATGACATTTTGGCCGACTTCCAATGGATAATTGTAAACTAGTTACGATATCCAAATTTTCGTTTTAAAAATATAGAAAAATATGCAACATATTTTTTTACGAAAAATACAATGAGAAAAGCTTTGGAATTCGGCCGTATGCACAAAACCACATTTTATATTTTGATTTTTTGTAATAATAATAATAATAAAAAAAATATATATTTTCAAAAATATTTTAAAATAAAAAAAATATTTTTTATTTTTTATTTTTTTATTTTTATTTTTATTATGGGCTGGGCTGTCAGCCACTGTGGGCTGGGCTTCCAGCCCTCACGGGCTGGAAGCCCAGAAAGGTATGGCTGGGCTTCCAGCCATCATGGGCTGGAAGCCCAACAGATTATGGCTAAGATCGGGCCGGGCACAAAGCCCGGCCCAACAGATCTGCGGGGAAGTGAATTAATTTCACTTCCCCGCGCATGCAAGAAGAGAATGAACAGTAGATTGGCAGATTTTTGAGTGTGACGAAAGGAGAAAGTGTTGATACCGTTGGGTAGAGGGGATCAAGGTGGACCTTCCTGTCGTTGTGGCGTTGGAAACGGAGGTATGTGGCGGCCGGAATGAGGGTCTGAAGTCGCCGGTTTCTTACTCTGTTCAAGCTTGCAGCTGCTGTTGCCTCCCCTTGAGGTGGTGATTGTGTCGCCGGGGTTGAGGTGAAGATGCTGGAGATGACGTAGTGTCGCGAGGTGCTCGGAGTTGGTGGCCGGAGGGTTGAACCGAGGAGAAGAGAGAGAGAAGGCAGGGGCTGCTTGTAGAGAGAAGCAAAATTTCCAGTTTTTCCCCCCCTCCTTTTTTCTCTGCAGCGTTCCATGGCTGCTATTTATAGGTGAATTTGGCCTGCCAACGGTGGCTGGTGGTCGGCGGCGTGGTGGCTGGCGTGCCTGCGATGGTGGCTGGTCGGCGTTGAGCTGTCGGTGGGCGCTCAGGTGGCTGTCGGAGGGGGCGCTCAGGTGGCTGTCGGTGGGCTGTGCAAAAGTCGACCGGTGCAGTTTTTTGGGTAAAGTGAAAGTGCAATTTGGTCCTTCAATTTATGATTGTTTCAATTGCATCCTCAATTGGTTTTAAACTTTCAATTTTGTGCAATTGTATCCTTGACCGAATTTCAAATTAGCCTTAACTTTTACGCGCCTTTTTCACTTTAGTCCTTCTCTTTTGATTTGTGCATTTTGACCCTCAATTGACCATTAAATTTTCAATTGTTTCCAATTTAGCCCTTAATTTTGCATAATTGGCTTGGAAAAATTCAATTTAGTCTCCGAAAATTCTCATCTTCTCAATTGAACCCGGATTAAGCTCCCTAACTTGATTTTTCACTTATTAAGCCCTAAACAAAATTAATTTGACCAACTTAAAGTATAATTAAGTCCTTACACTTAATTAAATCCTTTAATTAGACCCTAAATTAATTCCTGAACATAATTATATTTTTAAATTGGTTGACGTTAAATCAAATTGGCCCATAAAAATATAATTACATCTCTCGACTTAATTTTTATACAGATTTATCCTATGATAAATTATTTTTGCCTTGAATCTGTATTTTCCTTTATTTTTAAGGACAAAAGAGATATGATCGGACTCGCGGAAACAACCAAAAATTCCACATTGACTTTTCTACCAACGTCGACCACCTTTTATTTTATTTTTGTTATTTTTTGGTATATTTTGGGGAGTCACCCAAAAATTGGGTGATTACAGTTGCCCCCCTCTTTACAATGCTTACGACTAAAGTTTTGGAAAAGACTTTAGATAGTAAGCGTTGTAAAGAAAAAGAAAGGTGAATGTACTAGACCAAGAAATAGTTGATCCATCCAAAAATGAGAATGAGGGCTATAAAGTGCACTCAGAAAGGAATGGTAAGATAGGGCTAGAAAGCGCACTACCAAAGAGTTGGGGCCTAAGAAGGACACTAAAAAAGGATGGAAGATTGTGATGTTTGTGAATGATACAGGAAAATGGTCTCATTGTAATGGGTGACCTACCCAGGTGAGAATGGTGAAGATGGTAAAAACAAAGAGATGGTCTTGTTGTGATGGGCGACCTGCCCAGATGGAAGCAAAAAGTGGTGATGAAGATTTATAGGGCTAGAAAGCTCGCTATCTAGGATCTATGGTCGGGAGTTGGAAAACTCACTCGCTATCTAATTGATGGTCGAGGGTTGGAAACGCACTCAAAGAGGAGGGAACATAGGGCTGGAAGGCGCACTATCTTAATTGGTGGTTTGAAAACACACACGAGAAGGAAGAAAAATAGGGTTGGAAAACGCGCTATTTTAGCTTATGGTTAAGGGTTAGAAAACGCACTTAAACAAGGAGGATAGGGATGGAAAACACACTATCTTAATTGGTGGTTTGAAAACGCACACGAGAAGGAAGAAAAATAGGGTTGGAAAACACGCTCAAATGAAAGGAAAGGAATGGCTAAGAAGCGCACGATCCTAATTGATAGTTGAGGGTTGGAAAACGCACTCAAATGAGAGGAGAGGAATGGCTAAGAAGCGCACGATCCTAATTGATAGTTGAGGGTTGGAAAACGCACTCAAATAAGGGGAAAGGAATGGCTAAGAAGCGCACGATCCTAATTGATAGTTGAGGGTTGGAAAACACACTCAAATGAGAGGAGAGGAATGGCTAAGAAGCGCACAATCCTAATTGATGGTTGAGGGTTGAAAAACACACTCGACAAGGAGGATAGGGATGGAAAACGCACTATCTTGATTGGTGGTTAGAAAACGCACACGGAAAGGAAGAAAAATAGGGTTGGAAAACGCACTATTTTTAGCTAAAGGTTAAGGGTTGGAAAACGCACTTAAACAAGGAGGATAAGGATGGAAAACGCAATATCCTAATTAATGGTCGGGAGTTGGAAACGCACTCGAAGATGAGGGAAAAAAGGGCTAGAAGCGCACTATTTTAATTAATGGATCAGGGGTTGGAAAACGCACTCGAAGTTGAAGGGAAAATAGGGCTGGAAAGCGCACTATTTGAGTTGGTCGATGGCTAGAAAGCGCACTATTTGAGTTGGTCGATGGCTAGAAAGCGCACACAAATAAAGGAAAGGGATAGGATTGAAAAACACTCTATCTGTTCTGATGAAAGGCTCGCAAGCGCTCTTAGGGAAGTGAAAGTGGTGAGGGCTCGAAGGCGCACACAAAATGACGAGTAGAGGTTTGTAAATTACAATTCCTCTAAAACATTTCTTGGATCCCTAGGGAGATGCAATGCATAATGACACCCAGAATCAAGAAACAAATAAAGTTGAAAAGCATGCTCAAGGAAATGAAAGAGGTGAGAGCTTGAAAGCGTGCACACAAAATGAATGAAGGTTCGTAAATTACGATCCCTCCAAAATATTTTTTAGATTTTCAATGGGGATGCAATGCATGATGATGCATGTGTACTTACCTAAGAGATATAGGTCCCCTTTCTTCTTCCTGACTTTTCTTTCCTAGGGTTTGGATCTCTGGCTTTGACGGCTTCTCGCTTCTGCGTACTCAAGCCATAACTTGTGATTTTTGCCACTGGAGATGATAGATTTTCCATATCAACATGCCCCCGAGTTTGATCCAGATTCTTTGAAAAGGAATTGTGAAGTCAACTTCGTGATTTGACGGCTTCTCGCTTCTGCATACTCAAGCCGCAACTTGTTGATTTTGACCACTGGAGATGATATGCCCCCCTGAGTTTGATCCAGATTTTTTGAAAAGAAACAATGGAGCCAACTTCAATTACATTTTAGATTGCCCCACTGTTTGGTCATGCCCCAAAAGTGTTTTGGGCTTCAGGTGTTTGCAGGAAGGAGTTGGTTATTTGCAAAGATGGTGTTTTCATGTGGGATTTTTGGAATTAGTCATTCCAAGCACAAAAACCATTTTGATTGCCCCAGTCGGGTCATGTCACACCAGTGTTTTAGGCTACGAGTGTTTGCAGGAAAGGGATGGCTATTTGCAAGAAATATTTTCATGTAAAACTTTTGGAATTTCAAAGTCATTCCAGGCACAAAAACCATTTTAATGTTTGTTTAACAAACTTGTTCTCGAAAAAATTCAAGTGATCTCATTGTCAGGTTTTATGTTGACTTTGACAAAAATGTGAAATGATATTTGCAAGTCTTGTATGTCAGGAAGGCTTCGATCAGGTCGTGTGAAGCATTTGTAAGGATTGTCTCAAATAGAAAAGCATTGCTTATCGATCCAGATAACTCGTATTTGATCAGAAAGGGCTTTATTTGGCTTGTAACGTAGGCTTAGGTTACTGGCTACGAAAAAAGATATTTGTAGGCTCAAAAAGTGTTTAAGGGTTCTTTAGACTAAGGATCACTTAGTGCTTACTCTTAGAACTTCATTTAGCCCTCATGATTGATTTTCATAGTGACCTAGCATGCCCCCCAGTGTTTGTTTGGGCTTTCATCTTGACATGCCCCCTAGTATTTGTTTGGGTTTTTTCATTGGTATTTGGCACTAACGTTGTGCTGACTTGACATGCCCTCCAAGTATTTTGTGTGGGCTTTTTCATGGTTTTTGGCACTAACTTTGTGCTGACTTGACATGCCCCCCAAGTATTTTGTCTGGTTTTTTTCATTGGTTTTTGGCACTAACATGATGTTGACTTGACATGTCCCCTAAAGTATTTTGTTTGTGCTTTTATCGCGACATGCCCCCCAGTATTTTGTTTGGGCTTTCTATGTTGGGTTTTTAGTACTATTAATTTGTTATAGTGTACTAAAACCCTTTTTATGTTTATGCCCCCAACTTTGTTCAGGCGTCACTTGTCATTGAGGATTTTTTTTGCACTTGCCCCCCATTGTAGGGTGTGATCCTTGTTAGGGTTAATTATCAAGAAAAGATTATTAGGCTCAAATAAGGACTGCAAGGGATATTTGAGACTTTGTGATGGCATATCAAATATGGCCTCTCCTCATTTCAAAAACATGCAATCTGAATCAATAAGCTTTGCTTTTCCATGCAAAACAAGTTTTTTGATTTTTTTGGATTATTTGTTTGGCTAAGAGGTTAGCTTTATTATGTGGGTTTTGGTGGTATGAGATCACCTTTCAAAGAAATCCTTTGAATTCCCAGAACATATTTGTTAAACAAAAATCAAATTGGCATTTATTTTCGTACTAGAATTTGATTTGCCAAAAATCTTGATGAAATCATGAGATCATGTATAATTTGGATGAAAGGGTATATGGAGTGCTTGTGTTATTTAGATAGAAAAGCAAGAACACATCATAAACACAAGAAAATACATAATCATTGAAAGAAAGGTTTGCTTGACAACAAAAGGGTATTTGTGGTGTTTGCATACAAAAATGCCAACCAGTCAAAACAGGTTGAAACCGAGACATGACATGTGGACATGACCAAACAAAGAGCAATTATGGAAGCAGGCTTAATTTTTCAACTCTGGTACATTTCTTTCTCGGAGACTCTTGCAGAGATCATCTCAGTGCTTGCTTGAGTACGCTGTTAAGATAAGTCATCCTAGCTTTATGACAAACTAGTTTTCTCAAAAGTGGAAATGGCGGTGAGCACATTCTTCTTTGTCCATAGTTCTTTGACAGAGTTGTGTGTTAATGGACAGAAGCTCTCTTCGAGGACCTATATTTCTGTTGCTGATGATATGTTATGTAGTGATGAATGCATGTGAATGCAAATGTATATACATATATAACAAGTAAATTATCAGGAATAGTGTACCCAAAAGCAAGTTCTAAGCCATTACATGAGGGGTAAGTTTTTTATCTGGTCTCAGAAGGTCTATGAACTGCCCAGTGACCACCTTACGTGAAGGTAGTATAGGGGTTTACAAGAAATGGTTGGGGCACAGTGTGACCGCCATTAACAAGTAAACACTCAGTTCATAGTTGGATGTTTCACGAATCTGAACCCCGACCAAAAGTCATGGGGCAGACCGCTAATCCCCACCTAACTTAAAATTGGGTTTACTCAAGAAATTAAAATGCATGATACCAATAATTCAAGCTCAATGTTATGCATGAGTTACAAGTAAAATAGATGCTAAAGCTATAAAAGTGCATGTTAAAGCGGCAAAAATGCATGCAAAAATAAATTGAGAAATAAACAATCAAACGAAACAAAGCTCAGTCCAGCAAGGTCCCCAGCGGAGTCGCCATCTGTCGCGACGGCGATTTTTGACGCGCTTCGCGCCCCGCCATCCCTCTCTAGAGAGACAACGGCGCGCGGTGAAAATGGGGTAATATATAGCCGTAAAATTTACGACTATAATTCTAAGGAGTCGCCACCTAGTATTAAGGTCACTAGGAACCTATTGGTCTGCGAGAGTCTTGGGTAAGGGGACTTGTTGTGCAAGGGGAAGACGCATCACCCCCAGTGCACCCTACCTAAGGTAAGCTGCATTGTTGTTTGATTGTTTTTTCTAAGTTAAAAAAATATATATATTTTTACACTGCATTAAAAAAAAATATTTTTTTTTGTGTCTGCGGGTGTACTTTACGATGTAATTTTACACTGCAGTTGAAAATCTTTTTTTTCTTATCTACGGATGTACTTTACAATATAATTTTACACCGTAGTTAAAATTATTTTAATCTACAGATGTATTATACAATGTAATTTTACACCGTAGTAAAAATATTTTTATTTGCAGGTGTATTTTACAATGTAAATTTACACCACGAAAGCTAAAACCGAAAAGTTGTTAAATTATTTATGACATTTTGGCCGACTTCCAATGGATAATTGTAAACTAGTTACGATATCCAAATTTTCGTTTTAAAAATATAGAAAAATATGCAACATATTTTTTTACGAAAAATACAATGAGAAAAGCTTTGGAATTCGGCCGTATGCACAAAACCACATTTTATATTTTGATTTTTTGTAATAATAATAATAATAAAAAAAATATATTTTTTCAAAAATATTTTAAAATAAAAAAAATATTTTTTATTTTTTATTTTTTTATTTTTATTTTTATTTATGGGCTGGGCTGTCAGCCACTGTGGGCTGGGCTTCCAGCCCGTGTATGGCTGGGCTTCCAGCCATCATGGGCTGGAAGCCCAACAGATTATGGCTAAGATCGGGCCGGGCACAAAGCCCGGCCCAACAGATCTGCGGGGGAAGTGAATTAATTTCACTTCCCCGCGCATGCAAGAAGAGAATGAACAGTAGATTGGCAGATTTTTGAGTGTGACGAAAGGAGAAAGTGTTGATACCGTTGGGTAGAGGGGATCAAGGTGGACCTTCCTGTCGTTGTGGCGTTGGAAACGGAGGTATGTGGCGGCCGGAATGAGGGTCTGAAGTCGCCGGTTTCTTACTCTGTTCAAGCTTGCAGCTGCTGTTGCCTCCCCTTGAGGTGGTGATTGTGTCGCCGGGGTTGAGGTGAAGATGCTGGAGATGACGTAGTGTCGCGAGGTGCTCGGAGTTGGTGGCCGGAGGGTTGAACCGAGGAGAAGAGAGAGAGAAGGCAGGGGCTGCTTGTAGAGAGAAGCAAAATTTCCAGTTTTTCCCCCCCTCCTTTTTTCTCTGCAGCGTTCCATGGCTGCTATTTATAGGTGAATTTGGCCTGCCAACGGTGGCTGGTGGTCGGCGGCGTGGTGGCTGGCGTGCCTGCGATGGTGGCTGGTCGGCGTTGAGCTGTCGGTGGGCGCTCAGGTGGCTGTCGGAGGGGGCGCTCAGGTGGCTGTCGGTGGGCTGTGCAAAAGTCGACCGGTGCAGTTTTTTGGGTAAAGTGAAAGTGCAATTTGGTCCTTCAATTTATGATTGTTTCAATTGCATCCTCAATTGGTTTTAAACTTTCAATTTTGTGCAATTGTATCCTTGACCGAATTTCAAATTAGCCTTAACTTTTACGCGCCTTTTTCACTTTAGTCCTTCTCTTTTGATTTGTGCATTTTGACCCTCAATTGACCATTAAATTTTCAATTGTTTCCAATTTAGCCCTTAATTTTGCATAATTGGCTTGGAAAAATTCAATTTAGTCTCCGAAAATTCTCATCTTCTCAATTGAACCCGGATTAAGCTCCCTAACTTGATTTTTCACTTATTAAGCCCTAAACAAAATTAATTTGACCAACTTAAAGTATAATTAAGTCCTTACACTTAATTAAATCCTTTAATTAGACCCTAAATTAATTCCTGAACATAATTATATTTTTAAATTGGTTGACGTTAAATCAAATTGGCCCATAAAAATATAATTACATCTCTCGACTTAATTTTTATACAGATTTATCCTATGATAAATTATTTTTGCCTTGAATCTGTATTTTCCTTTATTTTTAAGGACAAAAGAGATATGATCGGACTCGCGGAAACAACCAAAAATTCCACATTGACTTTTCTACCAACGTCGACCACCTTTTATTTTATTTTTGTTATTTTTTGGTATATTTTGGGGAGTCACCCAAAAATTGGGTGATTACAGTATATAAAAGAGAAGAATCTATAGCTTGACAGTCAAGAAAACAATAAGACAGTATTCCTTTTTGTACAAATTTTTCTATTCTCTATGCAATTTCTCTTCCATCTCCTCTTATCTCTTCTTGAATTCTGAACACAAGGCTAAGGCATCAACAAATTCCTTCGACTTTGACGGGTTGGTATTACTATGGAATGCAAATATTTTACGATAACCCAGAAGTGAGGGTTCCTGTGAAGCACAGAAACATTAAAAGGTGATGCAGCCTTAAGATATGCTGCCACTCTCTATTAGGAGCTTTAGCGTATGATCATTGTTATAATTCCCAACTGGAGGAAAAATTTATTAGCACTCTACAATGGGGTGTTTACCTCACACATTTGGTAAAAAATCTTTGTAATTTTGATATCCACACACATCTGAAGGACCTTGTAAGGTCCTTGTGATAGAACTGGAGCTTAAGGTATTATTTTGACAGGTAAGATTAGCCAACGAAACTTGAAACTAAGACCTGATGCAAAACCACTCCTTTTCTTGTGAACTAACTTTCCTAGATTAACAGGTGTAGTAAAGAAAACTATTTTATAGTAAGCAGTCAAACTTAGTTCAGTCACATATTTTATATTTTTCGGATAACATCCTTTCCTCCTTGTATAATTATGAGCAGATATGAAGATTCTGATAGAGATTCCAACATGTGTTGGGGGCTTGTGGTGTTAACAAGTCGCTCTTGAAGATGGGAATCTAGGGAGATGACTTTCTTAAACAGACATTTATGCACTCAAAGTATGTTCTTTCATAGATTCTAGCATGCAAACTTCCATCACGGTTAGTTGCCACTAACATTGGTGAGACCATGTATTTCAGGTAAGGTACATGATCAACTTCGAGTCCTTAACTGCCTCTGTTGAAGTCCAAACCTCTTGTCCACCTGAAGTTCTTTTTTTAGTTCTTGTCATTTTTTGTATAGAATTTTATTCTTGTCCATTGTTGGCAGAATCCTGATTGATCATATTTTTGCTTCCTGCCAGATGGAAATGGCTATCCTGAAAGTTCTGGTCTATCGAATGTGAAGAAGGTATCATTTGATCCTACCAAATGGAGTGCGAGTAATCCTTCTGTTCTTAGTACCAAGAGTGTAGTAACTGAATTTCTTACTGATAGAAAACCTACATGGAGCAAAGAAAGTGACCACAATCTATTGCTCTTCTGCTTAGGGGACTGAACCTGTGGCTCCACAATCTATTTCACTTCTCATCATCTCCCTGTCCCTGAACCTGTGGCTCCACTTGCTGCCACTCCTGATGGGCCATTTTCATTTGCTGGTGGCCTTTCGGGAAAAATGTGTATTTTATGGGAAGTTGAAAGAGGGCAGTTGATTATGGTTCTTGGCGAAAACATGGAAAAAACACTAGTGACCTCGTTGTGGCCAGGGGAATTGGTGATGGTAAAAGACAAGGCGTTAGAGCTGACGATGATACGAATAAATCTGTTGGTCTATCTGGGAAAGAGTTTACCAGATCAGTAAAGGATACAGTAGACATCGAGGATGTCTTGTCTGAGGCAGCAAAAGATAGGAGCAAAGCCATTCAAATGCTGTAGTCTGTCGTTGGAATGTAGGAGAGACTATTGGAGCTCATTGTCCAGGAAGCCAAGGGAGGAACTAGCAGGAATTGCCCGTAAAGAGAGAGGTGACATGTAAACAGCTTGGAAATTACATATCTGCCCTTTTTATCAGCCTTCAAGAAAGAAAATCCATTGTTTATCTTGTGCGTGCATGGCTAAATATGGTCTATTAACTGCTTAATGAAAGCTTATTGTGGAAGACATTCCTCTAAATTTTTTGTCCTATTTCAGCGATTATAGTTTCCATCAGATAACTGCCACAAAAAGAAGGTTCCGGAGATTAAAAGATCACATTGTCCAGTTATTACTCTTGACGTCTTAACAAAGGACTTAATGCATCAGCTAATAAGAATAAGATACAAATAAAATTGGTAACATTTTGTATCTAACAACTATATAACGAATATTATCCCTAACTGATCTAGAATTACTTTCAAACATCTCCTTGTTTGGCACCCTGTTGCTAACATGGCGGAGAGCTTTTGTAGCAGATAACAAGTCAAACTCACGGATTGATTCGAAATGGGGCAAAATACCTTATCAGTACTGCACCTGGTCATGCTTTGTCCGTCAATGGAAGGTATAGATGGCTGGAATGATGTTGACACTAATGTCGACATTTTAATTTCCAGTAATTTATAGATTTAAGCACCCTAGGTTTGGAGAAAGACTTGCTGCATCAGTACTGCTAAAATGCTGCCCACAGATATGTTGATGACATTGACAACATCATTATTGAGCTGCAAAAAAGAGCAGAAGCATAAATTATACCTTGAAAGAGGAATAGTTTAGTGGCAAACACAGATTCAAACAGCCTATCAATGATTGATGAGATCCTCAAACTCAGCAATATCAGGCCAATTACACACGAGATTGCAATAGAATTGCAGGATATTTCCATAGTCATACTGATGAAGTATCACGGTAATCTGTAGAAACTCAGAAATGTAGAATATTCTTTCCTAAACATGTCCATTTAGTAGAAGGTAAATCTCATTTGCCTGATTTTTCCATCTCTATGGTTGGAATATGTTTCACACGTAAAACATCTATATCCAGACTAATCAGATAGTGGTCAGCTCAACTAAGGTAATCCTCAATCCCATATTAATCAGGTAAACTACATGGATCCAAACTTGGATTCAAAGCTAACCATATTCTAACACATTAATTAATTTAAGGTTCAAGCTCGTTGATGGTTCCCAACAGTCATAGACAATTAAGTGCAACCCACTCTTCTACACAGATCAGAACTCAAAACATGTTGACAGTAGCAGAGAAACATAACATGTATGACTGCTGGCTGCATTCCATAGTTTGGTATGCCAGTGAGTACTGAGCTTGAGCCTTCTAAGGTTCTGAGATGGGGAGTGGGTTATCCGGAGGTAGTCCTGTAAAGTGTAAACCCCCTCCAGGGAAAAAAAAAGATTTGAGAGCCAAATGATAAATTAAGTTGTCTTTTTTTTGGCTTACCCATTGAAATCCTTCTTTCTCCTGGAGAGCAGCACCTATTATGCTCTCACCAACATTAGCAATCTGGGATGCTATCACACATATAACTGCTTCAGGTGCATTTATCTGATTCATACAAAGAAAAGGGGAATGATTGGAATATGTCAAAAAAAAAAAAATCGAAACTCTAAAATATTGCTACATGGTATGAATGAAATTAAAACATAATCTGAAGAAACACCATACAAATGTAATCAAAATGGGTACACCTAACTGGTAAAGTCTCCTCAAATCTTCAGAGCAAGGATGCTCTGTTTAGAAAATGACGAAGCTACTCCTATTTGGAAGCCAGCCACTAGACCATATGGTTTTGCTGGTGCACCAAACCTAAAAAAACAACTTTTCATTTCAGAAAATGTACACTGCTTCCTTGAAAATCAACTTCCTAATTCTTACAACATACTTTTTTCTTTGTTTATTCTTTAATAGTACATTTTTTATGTCAAATATAGGAAGAAGGTTTATTATGGGATAAGTTGGACCATAAGCATCATAACAACCCATTTCAAAACTAACATAATGAACAATGAAGAAATGCCTCTAAAAGAGCTACAAAAACAATGTAATCATTCTTTGGAGATAATAGGAGTGACTCCATAATACTAGGTTGCTTCCAAATCTCTTTTGGCAAGGCTTCTTCCAAATCTTCTATTGCAAGGTTTCATTAAAGTTTAAAACAACAGTGCCAGAATACTAATTTCAGAAATAAAATGGCAATTACAGCAAAAAGCTAACCTTATTTATGAGAGATAATAGTAAAAAGAAAATCAAAACGTTTCTCAAAGCAGTATGGGATTGCAGGCAGAAATTAAATGGAGAATATAAAAATATATTGATCAAGCCAAAACCATGTTTTTAAATTTTACATTTGACAATAATCATCAGCATTGCCTTTTCTATAACAACAGTCTGAAAATGAGAAGCTATGATAATGATAGCATAAGGATATGTAATGGTGAGATGTTTACCAAAGCAATGTGAGAAAGAGAAAGAAAGCAGGAAAAATGCTCATAATCCTAAGAATGAATGATACAGATTTGAGGGGGGGCAGAGTAATGTAAAGCAATAGAAACGTTGTACATAATTAAAATGAACATGATAAACAATACCTCACCCAGGATACAACCAATGGAGGCAAGAAGTATAGAGGCCAACAATCCAGCTAGTGTTCCCTCAGCACTGACAGCCCCTTCTGTTCCCCTTGGAACTACCTTAAATGTGGTAACTAGGTACCTGCTCAAGCCACATAAATGAGGAACGATAAAATTCTCATAGTCCAAAAGCAACACAAAAGATTAAGAAAATCATCAAAGCATGGTAATCAAATCAAATTTGTTCCCAAAGCTACGAGCTTCACTAAAAACTGAAACCCTTGAAAATGCACTGATCAAATCACAAGAAACAATTCCAACCAGCATCACCTAGATTACCAAGTAAGACTCATAAAAAGACAACCCTCGCAAACTATAGTTTAACTACAGCATGTAAGGAATTACTCAACTTGTGTGCATGCACACGTGTCTGGGAGTGTTCAAGAACATGTTTGTTCATATGAAGGATTTTAATTTCTTTACCCTTTTTATACTTATCAGTAATAAATTGTATACTAAAAAGGCAACAAACTGGGTGTGACTCATATTTATCAGAATCATTAACACATTTTACAGGTAAATGATCGATGAAGATGTGATACCACCACTTGTCACTGGGACAGTTAATAACTACATGCTTTTTTCAAGTGAATGAAAAGAAACTTAAATACACAATCTGATTCTGCTAATTGCAAATGCCACCAGTATTCCATTAGTTTGTTAGATTTAGGTTCATGTGCAAAGTACACAGGTTTGATGTCATGATAACCTGAATACCATATAGAACCTGCTAATCTTCCAAAACCTTTGAGAAAGCAGCTTCATAATATCATTATGTACACTTTTTCTATCCCTCATGCTTTGTTATCCAAATTTTAGACCTTTTCTTTTCAAAATTCCTTGTTTTAAAAAGTGTGAACTCATAGTGGGAACATATGAAACTCATTCTTTTGAAAATCATCGACAAACAACAAATGCAAACCTCAAACAGAAAATTATTATCAAAATAAGGTAGGTAATCATTGGAAAGTATAGTCCATAAAACATATCTCCAAAATAATCAGGCTTTTCTTGCATGGTTCTCACATAGTGATAAAATACAGTTCATGAATACTCCTCCTTAAAAAGGTTAGTACTTAATACATCGATGTAAAGGACACTCCAAGGAATTCATTTACATGAACAGGTCTTAATCAAACCTAACTTTCTTAAATCAGTCCTAGTTTTCTTATCCAACCTTCTTATGCACAATAATCCTTGTCTCAAGGGTTACAAGGATACCTATTAGCACAGTTGCTACCAATGTTCCAAATCCAGATCCAACTAGACGATTGAACTTCTAAAATCATTACAAGTAATGCTTCTAAGTTATTTCAGCAGAAATTTTCACCTACAAAACAATGAACAACTAAATAAAATTGGCTAATGACTGGTGCTAGTAAGTGGAGACAGGTCAATGGCATTCAACACTGAATTCAAAATCCAGCATAATCAAGAGTGACCAAATCAAAGCCTAAAAATTAAGAATGAACTATTGAATCCTCACCAAGCAGAAAAGCTATACTTACGTAGTTTTTCCATATGCCTTCCCTATCTCACTTGAGACTGTATCGCTCAACTTAGTACAGAAACTGGCTACAAAGCCAAGGCGCCAAAGTGCAAGAAATGCCTGTCCCCCAGCTCCAAATATTGACAGAAAAGCGCACACACAACCAGCAGCACTTGAACCTATCACACTGCCTGGTCCCCTTCTTCCCTTCCGCTTCTCAGCCACCCCTTGAGCTACCTTCTGAGCCATTTTCACTTTTGTAGCTGCAGTTCCCTAACAGCATAAATTAACTGAATCCTGTTAAAAACAAGAATTTGAATGAAAAAGAAATAAATTGCAACGACTAATAAATCACCCTCTAAATCAGGCAATTTGTAACCAATCAGTTGCTAAGAGTAAGCTCTAAGCTTTACAATTCAAGTCCTGCACAATAGAAATACAAAATAATCTATAAGATTGAAGAGAGAGATAAAACCCCACATTAATATTTCAACCACTTGAAAGAAATGAAACCATTACAGATTAAACCCAGAAAAGGACCCAAAGTTAGAACAAATAACTAAAAATCCAACATATATGGCAGACTATCCAATTAATTATTGCACAAAAAAAATAATCCAAATTAAGGGTACAAAACCTAAATTCTATAGAATCAGACAAAAAGCTCAAGCAACCTAAACATGCATAAATAGTATACATATATAAATAGAAAAGACAAAAAGGGCATAAAATGAATTGCTTGAATCACTAAAAAATGAGGATTCACTTTAGTCATTAAAAAACCCAATAAAACAAATCACCAAAACCCAACAAAAATAACAAAATACATGCAAGCAAAGATCCAATCTTTTTTGTCTTTTTAGCTTACAAGAACAAAGTAAAAGGCAACAAGGAGGAACCCGGAAGGTCCAAAAGCGCGCCAAGTAAGATTGCCCAGCAAAAAAGCTGCAAAAATCCCAGAGAGAGAGAGCCCAGATACCAAAATTGGAGATCCAACAACAAAAATCAACAGATTGCTCAAAAGGGCTGATTCCCAAGAGGGATGTGCTGATTGGATCAAGTCCATAGCCTTCGATAGAAATCCTTGCATTGAGACTGCATGTGGTCTGTGAGAGAGCATTTTCTTGTGGGATTTGAGTGTTGGAAATGTTGGGGTGGAAGTAAGAATTAATGGTTTTTTGGGGTGAATTTGTGATTTGGAGAAGTGGCAAGGAGGGAAGGGCTTTGGGTGTTTGATGTGGAGGAACATCGACAGTGGCAGTGCCATTTTTATGTTTTTTTTTGTTCTGTTTGACTTTTGAGTAAGTTCGGGTTGAGAAGAAGCATGAATATTTGACTATCCATAAGAACAGTGTTGGCCTGAATTATATGAAAGGATCTGATTTTATATATATATATATATATATATATATATATATATAAAAGTTAGCATAGGAAGTTAAAAGTTTTGCTAAATAATATCATTACGAAAATTTAATAAAATAGCAAATTTTTACTTTGCTGAATTCTAAGATTGATATATATTAAATGTTATTGTTTTTAATCATGATAATATAGTTGTCGCGCTTCAAAATAGTAACATTTAGTAAATATCATGTCTTTAAAGCACAAAAACTTAATATATAGTCTCATTGCTAATTTTTCACCTTAAACATTTAGTAAATATCATGTCTTTAAAGCACAACAACTTAATATATAGTCTCTTTGCTAATTTTTCACCTTAAATGATTAGTTGTTTGATCCAATTATATGCATCGGTGGATTAATTTATATACAAATCATATTTTATAAAATAAAATTCAAATATATTTTATGAATATCAATGACATAGTTAGACTAGTGATAATAGATGATCCTAAACAGTCAAATATGAGTCAATCATAACTAAATGAGAATTTGTCCTAAATAAATTACATGAATGACTTAGCAATGTATTTATAGACTAGTGGGATAAGTCTAGATCCAACAAAATGATTTGTGGCGCGTAAATTAGAATGATAACTCAAAATGACTATATTTTTCTTATAACTATATTTTTCTTATTCAACTCTTGGATCGTGCTCAAGTTCTTATGGGTTTTCAAATGTCATTTTTTTAGAGTAGCATAGAATCACCAATCTCACTATCATTTAAGGCCTTGATTTTAATAATTTTGTTATTTTTCTTATTATTTTTTAATTAGTTGATTGATTAAACTGACCAACATTAATGAGAATTTTTTCATGGTTCAAAACCGTGACATCTAAAAATATGTTATTTAATTCAAGCTTTATGTTGTTATAATAATTCTTTTATTATTATTTTGTATGTTATCTGTCCAATTTATCCTAAGATCTCTCTCTCTTCTTAAACATCATTAAAAGCTAATGTAATCATGAAAACGACTTAGGTCAGAACAAGATGGGTTTTTCATCTACTCATGTTTGATTCCATACCTCCATAATCATTATTGACATTCGTATTAGACCTGAACAAGTTGAGGGATTTTTTTCATCCAAACTTAACTCAAGTTTTTCTTTCATTCTTTTAAAAAATTATATCCAAATTCATTATAACACCTCACACAATCACATTTTCACAAATTAATAATAATAAAAAAGACACCCATTGATAATCTTATTTTTCTAATTTGTATTTAAAATTAAAAAAATTACAATTTATTTTTAAAAGATATTTCATTAAATATATTAGTGGTTTTATATTAAGAGCTTGTTTGTTTTCGCGTTTTAAAAATGTTTTTGAAAAACAAATCTTTGCTTTAAATTAATATTTTTTAGTGTTTTCAGATTTTTTTTTAATGTGTTTATATCAAAATAAATATTAAAAAAATGAATATTTTTTCGATGCATCTCCAAGTATAAATGCTACATTATTAATAATTAGTATAATTATATATCTATATAAATCATTCAATATCTAATTTATATTTATCTATCTTGTATCTAGTGTTGAATTATATGTTTAGTAATTATTCGAATGATCTTATATCATGTTTTTTCTTTTAAAAAAACATATATCAACCACCTAATTTGCATCATATACCATATATAGATACACATGATTAAACTACATGATATAATTTTCCCTTAAGTATATTCCATGATGATTTATAAAGTAGTTTTAGTGTTATATTTTCTTTCACTTTTAAATTATTAAGATATAAACATCTTTAACATATGTTATAAAAAAATCTAAGAGGTGATGAAAAATTATTGTGCACGTATGCACGTATGTACCATGCACTCTTTCACAAATTGTTATAATATGTAATGATTTTTTAAAAATCTTTAATTCCCAAGGTTTTTTCTCCTAATCTTATAATTGTAAAGTTTAATAGCAATTTCTTCCTATTTATTAACCAAGAGCAAAATTAAATGGAGGATCAAAGTAGAGAATGCATAAAAAATAGATGGTGGGTTCAAAATTGACGTGAAAAGTTATGTAACACCCTCTATATCAATCCTTTGTGGGCACATAAAGATAACCATAAATAAAATACAAAATAAATATGAAAAACATATCACAAACTCGAGTGTATTCCTACCCTCCTAATAACATTATCCATAACCAACCACATATATTTTCAAATTAAACAATCATAGATAAATTTTACAATAAAATTATAGGACTTAAAATAGTAAAACATTCCAATCTCATATTTATAATAAAAAAATTAAATAAATACATCATTATAATTATAGCTTTACCATAATAAAATAATAATCCTCAAAGATTCAATAGTTATATTTATTCATTCCCTCCAAAACTAAAATGATAATTTATAAAATATAAAATCTTATAGCTAAACATAATTGAATTAAACCTTATAGCTATAATAGTTGTCATGCCAATTTAGTTTTAACAAGTATATGAAGAACTCGTAAAAATTAAACATACTACAAATTTAGATTAACAATTATCATCACATCAAGATACTAACAAATATATAAATTTACTTTCATATTTTTTCACAAACTTCATTGTTCATCATTTATTATAAAAAAATTCCCCTACCATGGTAATAACAACCCAATCAAAACCTTTTACTCTAACAATTAACATATAAGCCTCAACCTCAAGTCTAACCTCTTCATATAACATTAAATTCAAAATATTGTTTTTCTCATAAGAATACCAAAAAGGTAACTTAACATCAAAGTTAATTATATTCAACCCTTCAGAAACCTCTTTTAGAGGTTCATTAACATAAACAATACTTAATCTTGGATTTTACTTGTTTTTTGTGTCTAAGTTATACATCCAATACCTTCCTAGTCTTTGATAATGTGGCTAACTATAATTTTATCCACTACATCCACACCTATGATCGATACATTAATTTATTATTAAGTTCCTATTTTTTTATGACCGAGTTGAGGCCCAATTCTTGTGGCTGACTCTCATGCATAAAAATGCATCCATTTTATCTTTCAATAGACTTACTTTAGCTTTATATGTGTGACTGACTATCATGCACACAAACATATGTATTTGTTTTCTCAATTAAAGCGTACTTAGCTAAGCCCTAGTTATAGGGTTAACTTTTCATTAAACTACCCAAATATCTTATAAATAATAGTGTATCCATCTATACCCCTTTATATGCCCATCTTAATTAACACAATATTTGTCTATACTAATCTCCATATTGAGACTTCATGAGTCCTTATCATTTTATAACATATATGTACAAAATAATATTCATAATATTGAAAATAATGACTTATAAAAACTACTATAAATTTAAAAGATTGAGGTGACAAACACCTACATATTCCCCTTCCTAGTCTTATCTTGCTTGTTTAGGTCCCGCAACACATGTCTCTCTTATATCACACCAAGTCTTTTATGACATCCAGTACTTTAAAATATTAAGAACATACTTCTCAATATTCTTTTAACAATTTAGGCACTTATTACTCATGAATACATGTACCTTTACATCATTACATGTAATTTCTCAACTTTTAACATTCCAATATAATAAATGTTATCAAACAAATAATTTTATGCATAATCACATATTATATTTTCTTTTTTATATAATAATCACTTATATTCCTTAAACAACTTAAACGATTCAAAGAAAAAACAAGAAAAGACCAAAACATAAAATTAAGCTACCATAAAACAATAGCCAAAACGATCTCCCTAGTTTAAGAAATAGTCCAACTATTTTTTAATTGGGTCTAGTTATTTTTCAAAATAGCTAGCTCATTTTTGTTACTTAGGATTATTTTTTCTTTTTTTCTCTAGCTGAAATCTTTACCCTCACAATAAATTTGAGTTGTACTTTCAAGATTAGTCCTTACATCATATATGTTACAATTGTAACACACTAATAGATTTTTTTTTTTTTTTTAAGAATAACGCTCAATCATCACAAATTCTAGCATTAAAAAATTCAAGAAATTCATATTTCCTCCTAATTTTTCAAGCATAAACTAACATATTTTCTTTTTTTTATGGTTGTGTCACTATAACCATGTATAATTTCAAAGAAATATTACACCTAATTGTCTTTTTCTAATTGACCAAACTTATTCTCCTCTTTTATTAAAGACGTGTCTTCAATTTTAAACAACTCCTTACTCAATACTACTCCTTGTTTTTATGTATATCGATCAATTTTCTCATTACTTTCTAGTTTCCTTAAATTTCCAATATGAACCATAGAACCAAAATTAGGATGTTATTTTTATATGTTTCCAAGTAATGAGAATCCTTTGGTTCTTCACCCTTTAAGGTTTTACTACCATCATCAAATCATCAAACTTTCCAACAAAACATTGTCCCCTTAAATTCTTCTTCTTGGTCAAACCTCTTTGAGGTTCCTACCAAAAACTTCTCTTAAAACTTCCTTCTTATTTCTACTGATTAAGGTTTATCATGAGGTTATACCATGTAATCTCTACAAAGAACACATCTTTCCTAATTTCTCATAAACCTTAATGTTTTAAGGGATTGGGGATTTTTCTTTCTAGCTTATGATCACACATTTGAGTTTAATAGACATTTTATCTTATTTCTTGAACTCAATTGAACATCTCTTGAGCAAGTTCTTGACCAAATCTTATATTCTTTTTATTCTTGATTTTTCTTTAAGTTCTTGTTTCTATTTGTTATGTTCTTGATTAGATGTGTTTTCTTTTCTTTTTAAAAGAAAACTTAAAATTCTACAATATCCTCTTTGCTCTTCTCTTTAATCATTCTTGACCATAGTTTCCTTTGAATGTGAGAATAGGAGTTACTTGTTTAAAACTTCTCCCTCTCCTCTCATAAAATCATTGACCCCTCTTTTTCTTTTTTTGAAGCAAAGCTTGTTTTATATTTAGTTCTTAAGTTTCTTATTTACTAATTATAGTCCTCTTTTCCTACGTCAATCCTATTGTTCAACCTTAATCCCTTTCTTTATACAATTTCAGCCCCTCCCTTCTTTATTATTGGTTTTACAAGTTCACTTTTTTTCTTTCAAATTTTAAAATGATATATTTATGGTCCCTTAGGTTTTCTAAAATTTTATTTTAGTATAAGACTTTATTTTATTATTTTCTTAGTTTTGTTTTAGAGATAATCATTAGATTTCAATGATAAAGACAGTTTCAATTGCTTCAATTCTAACCATCAAAATGGTTGATTTTGGAGTAATTTTATTTGATGAGAGGAATTCCATTAGGGTGTTATTTTCCATCAACATGTCATGATATGGTAGATTTAATCTTGAGAATTGTTTTGGATTTAAGTTGGTTTTTATTTTTTTTCAAACCAATTTATGGGTTGTTTGAAGCCATAAATGGGTTAATCAAGGTGTATAGGGTGGTTTTTAGGTGTTTTAGGTAAAGTATTAGGTTGTGAATTGAGGTTTTAAGCATAAAAGATCCATGCTCTCATTTGTTGCTTTGTTTGTCATATTCTTTGTTGTAGATAACACATTGTTTGTCTTTTTTATTTTTTTTCAAATAAAAGGTGGACAACTCATCATTTATCTTTTTATATTAAAAAATAAGTTAATGGGCTAAATGCATAGACCCATAAACACACCTCGCCTGGTTTCTTTCTTTCTTCTTTTTCCACATATTACTTTCCAGCTTTTTTTATTGTTGTTTAATCCATTTTGGTCCCTCAAATTAAAAAATAATAATTTCACCCTTTTTTATCAATTATTTATTTTAAAATTTAACTTAAAACTAAAAAATAACCTTTTTGTTATTTAGCTTTGAAATATTAGTTTCGCTTTTACTATTTCAATCCCATATATGTCATGTTTTTATGTTTCCTTTAATTAAATAGTTAAAACCTCATTTACTTTATAATATAACTAGCATTTATGTCATGAATATTTGTGAATATATTACGTATAAAAAATAATTATAAGTTAATATAGTTAAACAAGATTGGGATGATTTTTGACTAGATATCCATGTGCTAAAATAATTTTAAACACGGGTATTGATGATTTATAAGATTAATATATAACGCAAACATATGATTTATAAGTAACTATGTTTTCTTTCTACAAGTATTATTATTATTTGCAATACATTAACTTTTTATTCATTTGTTAACAACTTGTGATATAACATCTTGTGATGTCTATATAATACCATCACATGATAGTTTCATTCTACTATTACTTTATTCTGACAAGTAATTATAAAAATATGCTCTTACTAAGACAAAATATAACTAGAAAATATCTAGAAACTCATATTGTTAAGAATCAAACAAGCAATGGAGAAGTATACTGATAGTTTAATGTATTGTTTGGGTTTGACTAATCTTTTTCAATAGAATATTGTTGGTAAATATTGTTAGTGTATATACTTCATTATTAATTAGTTGGTTACACGTGATATTGACTTTGTTCATGTAAATATATTTAGTATTAATAAAAGCTTATTTATTTTTAATATTCACCACATATTTGATTAATTAATCTAGAAAATAAAATCTATGAGACAAAAATTATTTGGAAAGAAAATTATGAAGCTCTTAAATGTTCATTGTGAATTTTGTTTTAAGATTGAACATTAATGATAGTTCTTGAGACTAACACATATTATACTATTTTTTTTTTATGAAAGAAAGCAATTGTTCTCATAAGTTATGATATAAGGGATACCTATAACTAATATATATGTACTTGTCAAATGATATATGTAATGAACTGATCCATATGAGAATTCTATATAGAGAGATTACTTGTGTTTATGAAAAAGCTCTTATAATAATTGTGTAAATGATTCTTAAACTTGAGATCACCAAGTTATCTTATAAAGAAAAGATTGTGTTTTGATCCTATCACACATTGTCCTAATCAAGGGTAATAAACAAGTAAATATTAGGTATAACATGAATTATATAAAAGTATTTAAGTAATTAAGAGAGGATTTATCATCCTCGAGGAAATAAAAAAAATCCATCTATTCTCCAATAATATTGATTGTAAATCCTTGCTCATGGTAGAATGAGATTTGTAATGAGTTTAAATCTTATTCAAATAATCAATGACCATAATGTTCAAACAAACATGATTTGACATAGTTATATACTCCATGCCATAAGAACAATATTGATCAAAGAATAATAATTACATTGAAAAACTAGTTATTGAAAAGTTAAGTCAAACTACTTATAACTTTTGTAATATTTAGAGGATCATGACAAGTTGCTAGACATTGCATTTGATCTTCAAATATTAATGAATTAATTTTTAAATTGGTAATAAATAAATTTATTAAATTTATTTAATCCTATTTTATTTAGAATTGTGATTTATATTTGAGTCAGCTTATTAAAACATAATGAGTTACACACATAAAAATCATTGATTAAATTAAAATTGAATGATTAATGAAGTGTGACTTAATTATAAATAAATTTTGAAAATTGAGAACTAGAGTGTAGTTTATAAAGGGAATTACAAATCTAGATCTAGAAAAATCAAGTAAGGACTTGATTGAATAAAATTTTAAAATTAGCCTCAAATAATGTATATTATATTATTTAAGGATCAAATTGATATTTTAGTATTTATAGAATTTTTAGATTTTTCTATAAATAAAAAAACTAAACTTTTATATTTTCAATGGATGAAGAAAAATTAGAGTAAAGTACAATATTGCAATACCCTAAAAAACACACACAAAAAAAGGGTTAATACTCTAAGGTATAATAATTTCTTTCTCCTAAAAGATGAAAAAGATTTCTCACTAATAATTCATGTAGATTATTATTAAAAGCTGAACAATTGAATGATTTTTTGTTTGTGATCTTAGCATTTGAAACAAAAATCCAAAGCTGATAACAACATCTAATCTTTACATAAAATCTTAAAACAACTCTTGATTTATCTAATAAAATTTGTGAAACTCTTTAAAAAATTTAAATTTAAGGTGTCTGCTACCTTTATATTTTGGGAAATCCAACAAATATAACAAGTATCAGTTGACAACATAGCTGTCAGTTTCGCTTTGGTTAGTGCTTCGTTTTTTCTATTGGAAAGGAATATTTCGGTTTCGAAGCATTTCGGTGTGCCGTTTCGGGGTTGTACTGTTCATATATAATTAATTAATTAATTATATATAAAAAAATTAAAAAGCAAAAAAATTAAATATAATTTTTAATTTTTATAAAATTAAAGTTGATGCAATAATTTTATTTTTTTATTATATATATATATAGGGGGGGCGGGAACAGGTATAGGTATAGGGGGCGGGACCGGGAATATATATATATATATATAATTATATATTAGAGATAGATATAGTGTTAATGTGTTGAGAGAGAGAGAAGTGGGAGATCAGAACGGCACACCCGGTGCAATTCCAGTGTATTTTGGCCGGAATTTCTGGTCCAGGCCAGAATAAAAACTATGATAAAAATTACGCTATTTTATTTTGTTTTATTAATTGGTACGGGGCGTTTCGGTCATTTCAGCCGAAACGGAACGGATTGGACAACTATGGTTGACAATACCGACGTGCAACATTTGCTGAATAACAACTTATCCACTTTTATGCAATAATAAAAAGAAATTTAATGTTTCCCTCTCATGATCACGAATCATTATATGCTGCATGTGGACATCAAAATCGAATCCATTACACCCATGTCACATTGCTTTCACAGAAACTGTTTATTCAGGGTTTCAGCATTCATTTTGCCAACTATCAAATACTTAATTCTGTAGCAATGCAGCGTATAGTAGCTGGTTCCAGGTGTCAGGAACACCAGCAAGACACCAGTGACTGCAATCATTTAATGCGATGCTTTTTGTAGCATAACTACCCGGGTGTCCATCTTTTCTCAGCTGAGTTAGTAGTGTAATGTCGAGCAAATACGCAGGCCTCGCCATTTTACTAATCACACTTCTTACAACAGCTTCTCCTGGATGACTAGGTCCTGGATACTTCGGTCCTTCAACTGGTTTGGTTTGTCCTATGCATGTCCTCGCACTTGGATCCGGATCCTTCCATTCCTTAGGACTAAAACGAAAGATGAAATTAAGACCAAGATTAGTAGCAAGAAGACATGGTTTATTTGCAGAAAAGATGATCAGTTCTGCTGTCAAACTTCAGTAAAATGGAATCTTACTCGAGATGAACGGCGGCAACTCCTTGGAAGTATACTTTAGTCTTCGAAGGATCAATGTTATGGTCAATCCAAGTAGCCCAAGTGGTTAATGCAATCTTCAAGGCTTCCAAACGATCCATGTCTTTAACAATCTTATCTCCCACTTGAAAATAGTCCCACCTGTAACACAACATTGCATCATTTGCTAGCTAATCACTTCATAATTTATTTACAAGTTAATTGGCCAATCATTCATTTCATGTAGAAGTGTTCATCGTACGTCTGAGAGCGTCCACTGTGAAGCCACCAGTGATAGGTGTTGAAGATCAGCATGTCCATTCCCAGCCACTGGCTGCCAGTACCGATGGAATCCAGCTTCAGAACCTTGCCTATTTTTTCATAGATCACATCTACAAGGAACCCATTTTTCAGCCACAAAACTGAGAGCCCATACTCCTACGAGGCCGAAAACAAAGAAACAAAGATAGTAAAGAAACGAACTTTTCCCTTTTGGAGAAGAGTGATATACACAAAAAAAGAACGAGAAAACTAAAATATATATATATACCGGCATTGTAAATGTTGAGAGCAGTCCTCTACTGTCTATGGTGTAACTAGAATTTGGAACTGATGCATGGAGCAGGCATGTTAGGGAAACCCACATGTTCTTACTCAGGGAGTCACCAACAAGCATTATCTTCTTGCCTCTACACCTCTCCAAGAAATCCACACCATTGAATCTATGATGTGATTAAAATATTATTATGAAAAGCGTAGAAATGTAATAAAATATAAGGTTTGGGCATGGCATCTGGGTTAGTTAGCTAACTTTTTCTTGAAAGCCATATTTGGTAAAAAAAAAACCCAAAAATCTGACTTAATGCTGTACATCGATTTCCCACCCGAGGTTGCAGCCCATGTGTGCGTTTAAAGAAAAAACAAACAGCTCTTGAAGCAGGACCTCTAGCATAACCCATTTTCATAGGCTCGTAATTAAGGGGAAAAAACTGCTTAGCAAACAAATAAAAGAAAAGGAGAGGAGAGAAAAGAAGGCACCTGGGAATGCCACAACCAGTAGGCTGCCATCTGTATTTGAGGTAATCTTTGTCAGGTCTGCCATTTTTCTGACAATCAAATCCTTCTCCAATGAAGGGACAACTTGTTGAATCGTAAAGTGGGTATGATTCATCGTAAACCCAACTTCCTTGGAAATAATCACACTTGTTTGAGCTCATTCTTTGTTCGTAATATTCTCCGCCATCGTAACCAAGCACTTGGTATGGTAATGGCAGGCATGGTAGCAGACACAGATAGCCTAAGATGCCAACCCAAGAGGTCATTGAAAGGATTTGTACAGCACAGAAGAACTAACAGATCGCAGGAAGAGAGATAGAAATAAATTCTGCAGCATTTAGTAATAGGATTCTGCCTGGCAGCAAAAATAATAACGACACTCTCTTGAACAAACTAGCCATGACAACACTTGTATGACGTGCCATTTTCTTAGTGGGTGGGGTTCGTTTTTTTCCTTCTCTATCTTAATTTCTTTTTTATTCTTATATTTTTATTTTTATTTTCTTGAAATTTGTTAATTCAACTATTATGTTCGCTTAATTTGTCTGATTAACTTAATAACTAACTTATGTTAGGTCTCGATATCAAATTGAGCTCAAGTGTTGAAACAATTTTTAATGCTACCCTTAATTTGTTAAATATTATCCACCTCTTCTTTTTTTATTTTTTTAATCAATTTGGCTTAATTTGCTTAAGATTGATTTTTGTCAATTTGTATTAGAAAGACTAAATCAATCTTTATAGATAAGGGACTTTAAATGACAAACTTATTTTTAAAATATTTTTAGTTTATTTTGCTTGTTTTAAAATGTTTTATTAAAGAATATGTATAAGCATAATTGTTATGGTATATCTATTATTTATATAATTCAGAATCAATTTCTTAACCCTTCACACATGTACATATTACTTTTTATTTTAATTTTTTAATTTCAAAATCTATATAATTAGTACTTCTAAGTAAAGATTAAAGATTGATCAACTGAGTTTTAGAACTTGATTTTAAACATGGTTTGTCTTTTTACAAGAGTAAGACAAATAGCACACAAATTTTATGAGGGTGATGAACCTAATTCTATTATTTATACATCAAAATTCACCCATTAACCATCTAGTGGGATCCAATTAGACTTTTCTTCAAACCCCAATATCTAGAGTTTTCTAACTCTATTTTTTTTTATATATAAAAAAAAACAGATGCATTTAAAAGGTAATATTCACATCTAAAACATTTATATAAGAATATATTTTAAATTTTACTATTTTCATGTTTAGTTTTCTGCTAAAAATTTAGCGATGAAACTGGTTTATTTTTGGCTTGATAATTTAACAATCAACTAAGTGTTTTTATATATTTTTCTATGATTCAAGATAACCAATTCCATTCCATACACCTTACAACACTATCAAGTATAAATCTTATTTCAATAAAATAACCAAATCTATCCTTATTGAAAAATTCATCATGGTAAACAACATCATTTCATTAATAATAACATCAAAAGAGAACCAAAACTCATAATCTCAACTTCACATAACATTAATATATTCAATATATCTCATAACATGTGATTATACAATATAAACCTTTTATATGAATTACTTATCCTTAATAGATGATGAACCGAGAGAAAGATGTAAAAAGAAACCAAGTTTTCTCTACTTTTCCCTTCCTCATCTCACTTCCTATTAAAACCCTTACTTCCAAGTTCACTCTCTTTAAAACATCGAATATTTTGTTCTTTTTCTCTCAAGATCTTGTAATTCTATGCTTTTTGAAGTTATTTAACAAGAAATTTAGTAGAACTTCATGGATTATCCTCTCCTCTTAATCTTTTTTAAAAATTTGGCCAACTTAGTTTTCTTTAAAAGCTATGTCATTTATTTATACTCAATTTATTTCTTATTTATGTATTCTTATGGGTTTTTTATTTGCATACTGACCCTTTCAATTTACTTTATTTACATAGTAACCTCACATGTTTTTCTTTTTTTGACATTCAACCCATACAAATTCTTTATTTATACATTGTCCCTCCATGTTTGCTTTATTTTTAAAATGGCCCCATATATTTGCTTTTGTTATATTTTATCCCACTAAACTCTTTCTTTCTAGTTATTTAATGTTACACCATATTTTGTTTCTAATTCAATTTCACTATTTCTATTTAATAGAGTTTTCTTTAGACTTAATCCATTTGTTTATTTAAAGAGCTCTAATGAATTATAGGTGGAAACTGCATAGTTTTTTTGACCAATTAAATTTGAAAAATGCATAATATATTGATGGAAACTAAGGATATATCCAGATTGCTTAATTGCTAGAAGAAACTGGATGAAGAACATAAGTAAAGGAGACGTCATATTTGGCAAATCAAGGCAAGGTCACCCTCGTTCAAAACAAATACAAGTTATATATTTTGACATGAAATCGATGTCTATAGTAACTAAAGTGGTAGGATTGCTTTGGCATTCATATATGATGAATTTTAAATCCAAATAAAAGACACCTTGAAGTCATATTTTTTGCAGAATTAATATAAGGTTGAGAAAACATATCATAATTTATCAATTCATGGCTAAGAATATTTTATAAGTTGTGATGCCAACTATTAGGGAGCATTGGTTGCAAGGATGCTGAATCTCTTGGGGCAACTTCAATCGTAAACATGTCTAGTGGAAAAGAATTTGAAATTTTGAATCACTTATTGGAAGATCACATATATTTGTTAAACAATCAAAACAAACTAAAAGAGAAAAAGAAAAATAAGAAATAAGGCTTGAGTTTCATTAATGAATACTTCAATACTTAATTAACCTAAATACAAAAAGACTATATATAGACTAAAGTAAAAAGATTATTCTACCCTTAATAAATAATAAAACAAAATAACCCTATTATCTTAATATCTCCCCTCAAACTCGTGATACGACAACCATAAGTATTGAGAGTTTGCCAAGTAGAAAACAAAATCAGGAAATAGAATGTGACTTGATAAAAAAAATCTACAATCTACAAAGAAGAGAAAACAAAAGGCAAAGTAATGCTTCCATGCTTGAGGTGATGACAAGTAATATGACAATCAATCTCAATATGCTTAGTTCATTCATGAAAAATAAAGTTATGAATAATCAGAATAGAACTCTGATTGTCACAATACAAAGGAGTGGGATGAGAAAACAAAACATGTCCTAAATGAGAATGCCATAAATAAAAACTAGAAGAAAGACTTAATATAAAATAACAAATCAATACTAATAGGAGCAGTTGTAGTAGCAGCGATAGTAGTTGACACTTTTAACTCATCCAAAATATAGTTTTTTTTTTTGTCTTTATGACCTGTCTCAATCATCTTTTAAGACTGTAGATCCTGCACATAATAAAAAAAGGAATATATAACTAAATAATAATCAGAATCACATATTTGACCAATAAAAACAAAATTCAATGTGAGGTTCATAATGAGATAGACATTAAGAAAAGACATGTAAGGTGTGATAACATAATCAACATCTGATAAGGGCATACAAGTTTCATCAACAATCATGACATGAATAAGGACGAAGAGGACATAGACATAAAAGATTAAGAATCTGGAGACATATGACGTGAAGTGCCAAATCAAAAACTCATTTAGAATATGACATACCTGGAGAACCATGAGGCAACTGACCTATAGAAGAAGAAATAAATATAACTTGTGGTTGTAAAGAGAGAAACTTATGAAATTGCTTAAGCAAAGTACTATGGTCGATTAAAGAACCAACTGAGATTGTTATTGTATTATTATGGTATGGTAGTTTGTAACCCTGAGGTCATCTATGAGCATTAGATTGTGACTAACTGTCAGGTTTCCAGGCGTGATTATACTATCTCAGCTTAAGACATTCAGTTTGTTAATGATCCTTCTACTTATAAAAATTGCACTCGTCGAAAGCAACACTTATATATAACTTATTCTGATTATTGGAGAATGGTTTGGAAGTGTTGCTAACACTAAAGGATAAGTGAGAGTTCCCTTTTAATAAGAAGAATGAAGACGTATTACTTCAACCAATAACTCGTTGACAACTTAATCAACAAAGGGAAATGGAGAACAATGCAAAATTGAATATCTAAGTCCTTCAAATCATTCCGAATTGACATTAAAAATTGTACCAATCATTTTTGCTCTTTACAATCAATATAGGCACCACATGCTTTTAACTCTTTTGATTTTGTAAGAGAAGATCTGTCATGGCAGAATAAAGCTCATGAATACTCATATTCTTGTCATGAAGAGTTTGTATGGAATTCTCCAATTGATACCACTCTGCAAAATTTGATTGAGTGAATAACTTTTGCAGATGATCTAAAACTTCCCTTTTGTCTTATGTTTTGATAGTTATGTACCTATTGAATGCTCAATATAATTGTTAATCCAAGTGATAATTTTTGCATTGTTTATTTCCCACGCATCTATTAAAACAGCATAACCCTCATCAATATATTTAGATTTTACCGGAGTTCCACTAACAAATCCCCACATCTTTTTACCATTAAAAAATTTTCTCATCATATAATTCCAGTACGAATAATTCTTTTCATCCAACCTCACACTCAAAGACTAAAGTGAGTCATCTCTTTTGGCAGTCATAATGAACAAATCAAAGAAAAAATAGAGTGCACATAATGAAAAACAAAATACCAGATTATAGGAACCGAGGGGAAGATGAAGTAGCTGATTGCAAAAATTATAGGAAGAGGAAATATCAAATTGCAAAAATCGAACAATTTACAGGATCATTCAAAAACAAATTACACTCTGATACAATGTTAAACAATCAAAACAAAATTGAAGAAAGTGAAAATAAGAAAAGGCTAGGGTTTCATTAATAAATACTTCAATACTTAATTAACTTAAATACAAAGAGACTATATATAAACTAAAATAAATAATAAAACAAAATAAACTTATTATCCAAACAATATTAACAAACCCGACAAAGCTTATGAATAAGAATAAGACCAGTTCACGAACTAAAACAACGAAGTTGAAGTTCTTCTGCAGTTGGTTTATAATAAGCACAATTGACGTCCAAGTTGAGGTTTTACGACGTTGACAACGATAATTAAGAAGAAGAATCATATGGAACCTATCTCCAACAAACGATGCATCTAATTTCATAAACTTTTGAATCAAGATAATTCGGTCGTAAAAAGTTAGGTCTCACCTGTTCTGTCAAAATAAGGTCGACTGTGCATGCTTGCTCTTCCTCATATTGTCATAGCAAAAGGCAATAATTCATCGAGGAAACAAAGGATACGACACCGTAACCCAAACAGTTTATTAAACTGTTAAAAAAGAAGCAATTTTGTGTTTTAAAGGGAATAATGCTGGAACGGGAAATAATTCATCAAGGAATATGATGAGGGCATGCATATCAACAATAGAAAAGGAATCAAAATCTTTAACATGTGATAATTCATTAACTGCTTATCAGAATTATGAATGGATCGCAGCTTTAAATTCAGACAATAAGACCATTAAAACAAGATGTTATAGTAACCACTTCCGGTGGAAGGAAATAGTCAAAGTTTTTGGTTACTATTCAGTCATAAGAATAAACTTTATTTGTTCCCTAAATATACAATTGTTTCAAATGAGGTATTGAACTTTGATTCTATTTTTTGATTTGATAAATGTCAATCAAAATTGGTCCATAAATTTCTAATTTTGACCCTTTTTTCTTCACAATAAAATATATTCATTTATTGTGAAAATTTAATATGATCAAATCGAGTTTTAGTCGAAAATATTGAACTCTTTGTCAACCATATTTTCAAGACATGTCCACTCCTTTTCAAATGCTAGTAGACCTTGTCTCGAGAGAGTATTTTTATAAACCAAAATTTATTACCAATCAAATTTCACCATGTGTTGTTTTTATTTTAATTTTACATGAAAGAATGAAGTAAAGTTGAATAAATGAGCCTTCATTTATTTCTTAGTCAATGAAAGGTTGACTTTTTATAAATGCAAGATCAATCAATAAAGGTGAACCTATAAAATCATTTCATATGACATTGAAAAAGAACATGGAAGTCTCTAAAAACCTCTATAAATAAAAGGTCTCACTCTATAGAGAGAGAAAACTCTCATTCTCAATAGATTTCAAGCCTCCTTTATAACAAATCAAAAGCACTCTTCAAAGCATCAAATGATAAAATCCTGCTTTGCAATATTCACCTCAATTCACGTTCTGCAAAACACAAATCTTGGCTTGATTTCACAAATAAAGTAAAAAATCCTAGACAATTGTTTATTCTTTTTTGTAAGATTATTTTCAAAAAGATTATACTTGGTCATATATTTAATAAAATCATATATTTGTACATATGTGCATGTTTAATTTTAGATGCTCATAATTGTATTGATAAGATGTTTTTTTTACAACAACAGCAATAAAAAAGAAGATCGGTTAGACATGTCCCCGAGAAACAACAGGACAGAACAGTAATCCTGAGGAGATAGCTAGCAATCCTAGGGCGATGAATAAACTAGCGTTGCCTTGGAAGAGAGGCAAATACATAATATCTTCACACAAAAAAAGACAAGAACGCACGATATTTCAAACGCTGTGCCCAACATAAATGTTTGTGCAATATCCTTATTACACCATTGATTGATTCTTAAGAACATCTAATGTAAATGTTTCTGAGTTTAAGGAAAAATTGAGAAAGGGTTTAAAAAAATGCAAGAAATCTGATACTTTCTCAGAAAAATGGGAAGTACCATTCAGTAGAGCCCCCAGCATATGAATGCCCGACATAATTTATTAATTCATGTAAGAAATCGTTCAGCTTCCTCCACCCTCAATAAACTATGTCTTTTCAGGGCAGAAGATTGTAAAGGATTTCATTCCAAGTGTCAGGCACACCGGGAAGACACCAATGGCTGCAGTCCAGTCCGGCCGAGCCACCTAGACCATAAATTGAAGGGTGTGCATCCTTTCGTAGCAGGGAGAGGGTTGTTACATCGAGCAGGGTGACAGGCTTTGTCATCTTGCTCAAAACACCTTTCAGCACCTCTACAGCTGGTGGCAATCCTCCCGGATATGTTGAGCCCGCCACCGGCTGCTGCTGCCCCGCACAACTCTTAGCGCTTGGTTCATCCCATAGAGTCCCGCTGATAACGAAATAGCAGTAAGAAAAAATTCGATTGATCAGCTGAAAAAATAGTTAAACATTGATTTAATTATAAAAATAAATAAATAACTTAGAGCATTGCTCGGAATTGCAGCATTTCAGGCAGGGGAGGAAACATTCTACGAATATAATTCCTTTTTCTTTATTAAACTGAATTTTTTAATAGTCGCAAAAGTTGAGGAGCTAACCATAAAAAACACAGAAAAAAAAGAAGAAAAGGTTAAGACAAAATCTACAAGGCTTGAAAACACCAATCTGAAGACAGGCAGAGACAACTCTCCCGATAGAGCTGCTAATCATGCATGTCAGCCAAAAATCATGAAACCATTAGAGAAGAAAAAATAAACTACAAGCACAAACAATGAATCTTGTACAACTAATCGTTGATAATAAGTACTCAGAATTGGTTTCTACTAGATTTATACACAATCCACCACTCGGACAACCGATAAGACTATAGTTTGTCTAAAAATAATAAAATAAAAACATAATAGATCGATTCGGTTTAACCTATCAAATTCATTACCCTACCAAATTGATTACTCAGTTCTTGAGACCATAATAACTCTATGGATAACAAATAAAAATAATATTAAACTCAATTATCAATCAATCCAATGTTTAATAATGAAATTGAAAACAAAATTAAATTAAAAAACTAAATAAAGTTGATTCAAATTAACTTACCAAACCTGGATCATGAAATTGAGATAATCTCATAAAAAATAATTAAAAAACATATAATGTCTAATTTTCAATTAAATTAAAATTAATTTACATAATAGTTTTGCTTATAGTTCAATATTGTTGTCCTGTATGTGTATGAAGAGAATTAGAAGCTTAATCTAGATCTCATAATACAAGGATCTCATTTTGAGGACTTAGATAGGGTATGTTTCTTAGTATATGTTTGATAACATGATGTATAATATTTTTTAAAAATACTTGTCAATTAAAAATATATTAAAATATTTTTTTATATTTATTTGTAACATTATTACATCAAAACAATTAAAAAGTACATAAGAAACCAGTTTAAAGCTTTTAAATATAAAAAACAAGTTCAACCACAAGAAGAAACACTTTCTTTGAATCAAATTCACCCTTATGGTTAGATTTAGCCTCAGGCAGGACCAAAACTAATTAGTTTTATTTTCTACGAGAATGGAATTTATATTTTATGGTAGAACGTAAATATTCATTAATGTTGCAATCAGAATTGAAGAAATTACTTGTAATGAGATGGAGAGATTCCTTGGAAGAAAACCAGGGTTCTAGCAGGATCAATGTTTGAATCCACCCATCTAGCCCATGTAGTGAGTGCCATCTCAAAAGCAAGCATACGATCCATGTCCTTCTTGATCTCGGCCCCTACTTGAATGTAATCCCATCTGCAAAATCACAATAATTAGGTTATCTTTTAAGAAATAAAAACTCTGAAAATAGCAGTGCCAGGTTTGGACGATACGGTTGCGTGGGTCCTCGGCGGTTCCACCAATGCCACGTGTTGAAGATAAGCACGTCAATGCCATTCCAGAGCTTGCTGCCTTCGATTGAATCAAGCTTCAAGACCCTACCAATTGTCTCACGAACAACATCTACCAGGTAGACATTGCGATCGAGCATCACATTTACGTTGTAATCCTGCAAGATCTTAAATGTTAGAAAGAGTACTCTTCCATTGGGCAAAATCGAGTGATTCCATCCTATGCCGAGTGATTCCACCCTATGCCAAGTGATTTGGCGAAACCAGTATTGTTTTGTTGAAATATAAATCAAATTCTCCAAATAAAAAATAATACAAATTATATTTCAAGATTTTATTTAATAGTTTAAGTTTTTAGGTGAGATAGTTCTTTGATATGGTATCATAACATTATTGACCTAGCAATCACGAGTTCGAATCTCACTACACTCAAACACAAAATAGTATAGATCTATGTGCAAATTTCAAGTCCAAAGAACTTCAATTAAAAGAATATGTTAAAGAATAATATAAATTATATCCCGAAACCTTACCTACTAGCTTAAGATTTTAGATAGAATAATTTATTTGACACTTAAAGTGCAAGTTTTACGAGAACTTGTAATAATTCAACAAAATTAACTAGAACAGGAAAATAATGTATGTGTACATAGTAATGGACCCTATGATAAATCGATTCGTCTCATCTCTTGGAATAAAAACAAAAAAAACATGCAAAAAGGTCCGTGTAATCTCGAAAGGTGCCTTGCCAGTGGGAATTTATAGGAAACCCAACGGCGTAGCATGCTCTTTTCCAGAAGTCGTTTAACAAAGAAAAGTAACCCTACAGGGCCACATGGTTGGACATATGAAGACAAAGCATATGTCATAGATTGTCTGAATTGATTTGAAAGATGATAAATGTATGATTTCACGTGACATTAACCGATGCATCCATGGCTGTTTTTTCTTGATTCTAAACCAATCTTATCTTAAAAAAAATATAAAAAAAGGTTGCTGGTTGATCGATACCTACCGGAAATGTAAATATGGAGAGGTCTCCTTGCCTGGTTAAGTTGTATTTGGCTTCCGGCATTGAGGAATGAAGAGTGCATGTCAATGATTGCCACTGGTTTCGGCTTAGAGAATCACCCACAAACATGATGCTCTTCCCCTTGAATCTTTCCAAGAAGTCTGCTCCATTAAACCTACATAAGTTGACAAAATATCAAGTTTGATTCTTGATTTCTCTAGCAGCAATATTCATAATTTGTAATCAAGAACATCCATTGATCAGCAACTGGGGGTTGTTAAGGATTGTAAAAGCATGTAACATTGTGAATTATTACATCGCCTCTCTGATTTTACCAAAAGAATAGGTAGTCTCTATCTGTTAAAATCATCATAACTCTTTGTTTTTTTGTAATTCGAAGAAACCCTCAATTGTTCTAAGTTCTTATAAAGTAAACATGTATTGACTCGAACCCAAAACATATAAAATAGATCTCAAACCTTTTGACACCACGCAACTTGAATACTCCATAACTCACTCCTATGTCGATATTTCCATTTATTCCTTCAAGTGTTTGTTTTCAATTTATTTTCAGAATATCCTTTTTATTATGTATTAATTGAAAGAAAAATTGAGTGTAGTTTTTGTAAAAAGTGTTGGAGCTTTAAAAAATTGTCTTAAAACTAAGTTATGATTTTTTAAATTAAAAGGATCAAGTAATTATATAACTAAATATACCGAGACTAATTTATTTATTTATTTTATATATATATATATATATATAAATTGACATTAATTAGTGTTCAATAATCAATGAAAAAACCCTATGATGTTGGTATTTTAAAATTACATATAATTGCATTTAAACATTAATTGTCCTCGTGGGTTTCCTCCACAGAAATCAAAGAAGCAATTTTGGCGTGCAAGTTTCAAGCAATTGGAAACAAAAACTGTCACGGAGATGTCAACTTCGTTGTACACCCAAGCAAACGAAGCACAACAGAAGTAGCTGGGCCGCGCTTGACATCATTTTTTGTAATGTTTTTCATGCCCACGATGTTAGAGCAGAGAATCTGTTGTCCCCCTCCCGACCCTACGATGAAACAAAGCGTAACAACGCACACAAAAAAAGAAAAAGAAAAAGTGTTGTTCTAACCCCAACCGCGTGGCCAATCATATATTTGTTTATCACTTTCTTTTAAAAGTATTTTTAAAAAAAAAATAATATTTTTATATCAAGTGAAATTTTTTTAAAAAAATAAAAAAATATTATTTTAATATATTTTTGAATAAAATACTTTCAATATCAACTTCATTCACACTACCTAACATGCCCACATGCCCGTAGACAGACAAACAGTGTATTTTTTTTATATATATAATGGTAACTATTGTTTTTTAAAATATATATTTTTTTATTTTTTTAAACTTTATTTTCAAAATGCCATAAAATTAAATAATTTTTTTTCTTAAAATACAAGAATAAAATACAAGTTTATAATAATAGAGATGTATCTGGATTCGACTGTTGTGGCTCTTATTAAATTAGTAGAAAAAAATTGAAGGTAACGGATAATTGGAGGGAAAAACGTGAGTTGTGCAACTGTGTTCTCAAAATTAATTTCCCTAATGATTTTCTTTGGCTTGTCATATCAGCAGGTAGGGTGGTTCCTAGTGGGTGAATCAATCAAACACGAAATCTATACGATCATATCAACAAAGAAAAGAAAAATACATCTGCCAAGAACAACATTACTACTCAAAAGATTCCCACAGGCCTGCCAGCTGCCAAACCATGTTCATTGATGGGTACGATTGCAGTGTGAGCAACTTTTAACGTCTGTCATCATTGTTTTGTAAAACGTTCCTCAATGGAATAATGATGCATAAAGCCATGAGCCCTTGTTAATTATACTAATTATTCCCACAATTTTCATGCAAATCAATTCAAAAAAACGTAAAATCATGGAGTAATTCGAAGCAATACCTCTGTAAATTACAGTGCAGAGGCTTCCATCTGAACTTGGTGTATAACGAATCAGGACGGCCATTGTTCTGGCAACTGAACTCTCTTTCAATGAAGGGACAAGCTGAGGCGTTGTAGAGCGGGTAAGATCCGTCAACAACCCAAGTCCCTGTGAAAAAATCACACCCACTTGCACTTGCTTTATAAACAAGAAGTAGCAGAGAAACAGCTGCAGTCAGAGAGGAACCAGAATGGAACCTGAAGCTCATCTCTAAATCTGTAACAGCTTAACCCTCCGACAGAGTGGTCGCGATGATCTTGGGAGAGAGGCTGAGCCACCGGAAGGAGAGGCTGAGCCACCAGGAGGAGAGGCTGTGAAGGAGGAGATTAATGAGGCCAGAGAAAACCTCTCTGACTCTCTCTGTCTCTCTCTGATTTCCATTTACTACCTTCCTCTATATATATTCATAAATGTGTGTGTGTGTCAGTCACCTTTGAGAATACAGTTGGGCACGGTTGTGTAATTATATAAGAGTTTGGGTGGTAAAATGGAAATATCATAATCTATTGTTTTATGGGGAGAGATTGAGTGGTTGTCGGCGCATAGACGTTACATATGGAATTTATTTTGCTTTTATCATCACTCAATTTCTTTTTCTATCTTGAGTGAACATCTTGCTTTATTTCTTCCGCACTTTCCTTCGCTAACAACTTAGATTTCACTTCTACCAATACAATCCATTTTATTTTTTATTTACAAATGAATCAAAAGTTTGTTCGTTTTCAGGTAGTTTTTGTGTTAATGATTTGAAAAATAAAATAAAATTTTAAAAAATTATTCTTAATTGTGGTTATTTAAATTGAAATACATGTTTAATTAAAATTGTTATTAAGAAAACATCGTGTTTGTTTTAATATAGTTAGTTTATTTTGTTTTATTATTTATTGGGAGTATAATAGTCTATTTATTTTAACTTGTATATAGTTTTTTTTTTATTTAGATTAATTAAGTATTGAAGTACTCATTAATGAAACTCTAGCCTTTTTTATTTTTATTTTTATCTTTTAGCTTGTTTTGATTGTCAAACATGGTATAAGAGTATAACTATTATTTTTTGAGTGATTGTATAAATTGTTCAATTTTTTTCAACTTGGTACTTTGTCTTCCCTTCAATTTCTGCAATCTGGTATTTTATTTTTCGGTGTGTGCACTTGGTTTTTTTTTTCAATTTCTTTATTATGGTTGTTGAAAGAGATGATTCATTTTAATATGTGAATGTGAGGTTTGATGAAAAGAATTATTTGGTGGAACACGAGAAAGCAACTATGGTTGATTCTCATAAAAAAATATGTTGTTGCAAATTGTAATTGGATAAAGTTTTTTGTTAATCCCATATTTTTTTTAAAAAACACAGCAATTGCCACAAAAATAAACACAGTCAAATATTGTTGGAGGTTGAAGAATGAAATGTATGGGTTAACTACAAATTAATCATCACACTCTTAATTATTCTCAAGATTAACTAACAAAACAAATAGTGTTATTCTCACTCCAAAATTTATTGTTTCCACTCCATAATTTATCTTAAAAATACCCTACTTACACTTTTTAAAAATATTATTAAATATTTTTTTTTATTTTTACAACTAGAAAATATCGCCAAATGGTACAAAAACATACTTTTTTAATTAGTATAATAAAGATATACCCTATTTTAATATCACCTATCACCAAATTTAATTTCTTTAAACAATTTGTGTTCGTACTATAGTTATTTTCTTTATATTTTTCAGAATTAATTAATTTTTAATAACTTCAATTTTATTTTCAATTGTTTTTAGAAACCAATAAAAGACAATTTTAATAATTGGAAAACAAAACATTCCAGGAACATTTATTTTAATTATATCGAAACAATATCTTCATAGGTTTACAAAAAGTAAATATTCAATTAGTGAATCAATAAATAATTTATAATAAATGTGAAGTGAGAATAACCCCAATAAAAAAATCTGTCTAACCTCACTTATTAATTTAAGGATATTTTATTGTATATTTTAAAGCATCCATGGATTAAATCATTTTCTAATCACAACACATCAATGTTTGTAGTCTTGAAGTTAAGAAGTATCATGTTAAGAAAATATTCTCCCATTAGCACAATGTCAACATTGCGGAAAGCCAAAAGACTTAAATGAGGTTCTTTTCTCATTAAAACCCCTATGTTATTTAGTACCTTTTGCTCCATTGTTTTCAATTATAAATATCCTTGACTCATACTTCCATGGAATCATTTTCCTTATTAATATAGGTTTTTGCAAGTTTTTTTTTTTGTATTCAACAAACCTAATATTTGTTCTATCATTTCCCTTAAAGATTGGTGAAGGAAGTGGAAGAAGAAATTGCTCTTCCTTTAAAGAGTGGTGAAGGAAATGGAAAGAAACAATAACTTTTCCCTTATACATCAAATGCAAATACATTTTTTTTTCAAGTAAGCTAATAAATTGAACCATTCATGATACTTTGTCATAAAATGAAAGGACTCTTCTTGTGGCAGCTTTACTTCATCTCCAATTATCTGAGTCAAACAACTGAACTCGAATGCGGTGGTACATTTATAATTCTTTATCATGAGAGAGAAACTTGGGCTTCAAGAATCTCATGAACTGGTAGTGTGAAGATTTTGATTTATTAACCATCCATCATGACAAAATTTTATAGTATCATATCATGTCTTTGGATTTGGGATCTTCTACCATTTTTTAATAGTAGGATTACACATATAATAATAAGTTCATTGTATGTGTGACAGAGTAACACTCCTTGATTTGTTGTTGCCAAAATCTCTACATGGAGAGGCAAGCAACCAAAGAACATTTCAAGATGAGGCTTCAAGGCATCATTTGAAACAAAGGAAACATGATATTGATTTTTATCATGATTTGTATAAAGAAACCAAAGACAATGTTGGTTTCTGTGGTTGTGTAGCTTCATGAAAGAGGAGTCATAAGTGAACAGCTTCATGAAAGAGGAGTCATAAGTGAACTTGTTCCACTCCTTAGAAAAAATCCTATCTTTCTCCATATTTTTCATTTATGAATGTATATTTTTCATTGATGAATGTATTAAACTTTATAGATTATATTTAGGTATAAGTCACAAACTAAGTCCATGATAAATTAGAGATTCTTGTTGTTGGCTTGATGAAAACCATAACAATGCTTCTAGATTGGAAGTTGGAGTCAGACTTAGGCAACTCTTGAATTTTTAGGGGAAAACATATTCGAGGGACCTATTTTTCAGCATGTGAACATGCATGTTTAATATATGAGCATGTATTAATGTAACAAACTTGCCCTTAAAAGGATGACATATTATCATTTTCCTGTATGATGAGCAAAAATTTTGATTCGTGCCTAAACTCTATAACAAGAATTTCCCAAGTGACAACAATTGTGTCAACTATAAGTCTTAAACTCAAGACGCTATATGAAAGGCTTGCCTTGATGCAAAACAAACATAAGGAGCATACAACCTAAAGGCAAGTTATAGTTCTTTTACATGATATTAAATATAGGTTTACTACATGGTCTCTTCAAAAACAAAAAAATAGGTTTACTACATTATTTTTTAAGACATTATTTGGAAAATTTACATTTTCTTTTAGAAAATTGTCATAATAGGTCTAAAGGTGTGTTTTCCAAACACACCTAACCAAAAACTCCTTTAGCAAAAACATGGCAAGCCAAACAAGGTCTCAATCTTTTGACCTGACCAAGATGATCCGATTAGGTTGACTTGAAATTTTTGATTCAACCATAAACCCAACAAACTTGAAAACAAACCTAAACTTCAACCATAATTCAAAATGAATCAAACTTGAAAAAAAAAGTCAAAAGGTAAAAAATTCTTTATCAAAACCTAGAAAAAATAAAGAACACAAAGAACACCAAAAAATATTCAAACCAATTCTAGAAACATGAATTGGAGTCCATACAAGATTTCATGAAATCAACAGCATATAAAAGTTGGAAATCATTCTTGGATCAACAGTATGACATCCATTCACTTCAATTAGCACTTATAAATTGAGATTTTGTCAAAATAGGTTTTATTCAAAATCAAAACTCTAGGATTAAAACCCTCAAAACTTGTTACTAAAGCAAAAAAAAACATCAATTATTAACTAATCAAGTACAAAACAGAATTGCATGTAAAGGGATGAATAAAAAATGTTTCAAATCATAAAGATAAGGCAATGTTTTCACAATAACATGAAGAACACTAATTTAGAAAACCCATTCACTGCTAAGAAACCCAAGCATTGTCAAACCTCTAAAATTGACATTTTTTACTTCTAAAACATGTTTTTTTTAATCCAACAAGTCATATTAAAACATAGACATATTTGAATAAAAAAAAAAACAACAATAATAAAACATCAAAATCTTGCAAAAGGTTCCAAACTTCAAAATCATCAAAGCTAAACAACAATTATTTTCGATAATGTGAGATAAAGACTCAAACAAAATCGAAAAACAAATAACATGCATCAGTCAACATAGAAAAAACATTACAACCTTGCTACCATATATGACAAATTTCAAAACCAATTTACTTCATTAAAACTCACCTAACAAACATTTGTGCCCTTTAATCATCTAACAAACATTTCAAATCCAAGTATTTTGGAATATCAACAAACAACTCAAAGCAAAATTTAAACAATAAAAAAACATTTTTAGGTATTAATAAAAACAAAACTAAAAAACATCATAACACTAAAAGAGGTTCAAAAATATCATTAAACATGTAAAATAAGTTAAAGGTATGCCTCATGGACATCATGAACTAGGTTAGTTAAGGATTATGCCTTCCCAAAACTCAAAATAGTCATTTCCCTTCATTATTCAAATATCAAATATTTTGCTCAATATTTAACTTATCCTTTTAGCTCTTAGATGTCAAACAATAAACTTTTTTTTTCTTTCCTATTTTCTTCCCCTTTTCTCTTTTTTTTTCTCCACTTGCCTTGATTTTCCACAAGGTATTTATAGGGTTTCAAGCTAGGAATATTATTGATTTAGTAAAATGTTGATTCTCATTCATAAAGCTTGGCACTGTGATTCAAATGAGAGGGTTTTCGACAAATATAATCAGTTGGGACCTTTGTCCTTGAATGGTTTTGTCATTTGGATGAGATCAAGGGTGAAATTAAAGAAAATTAAAATTTATTGGTTAAAATGCATAAATCTAAGACCAAGGATCAAAGTAAAAAGACGCTTAAATTAAAGGCTGCTATTAAAGCTTTGGTGGGGATAAAATTGCATAAAATTAAAAGTTTAAACTAATTAAGAGCATAATTAGAACAATCATAAATTGAGGTTCTGTAACAGTATATGCATGTCATCGTCCTCATCATTGTAGAAGAGGAAGAAGCGACCTATAAACATCATCGTTACACGCAACGATTAGCTGAAGAGTCATTTTCATCCTTAAAAATATATGCTAGCAATTAATAGAAAGGAGAAACGAAAGAACAGAACAAAAACAATGGAGAGAACACCGAGTTAAATCACATATCAATTTTTTCCTCCCACCATAAACAAGCTGCAGCGACAACCCTTTCCTCTCCTCCAATGGTAGTAGCATTAGCAACTGCTCTTATCTAGTGATAGCAACACCTTTTTCTTCTCCGGCTACAGGCAACAACTTTCACTTCCCTTCTGGCAGCGGCAACAACTGCACTTCTTCTTTCGACAAATACAATGGCAACTGCCCTTCTTCTTCTCTGGTGACAACAACGACTACACTTCTCTAGAGACAGCCACAACACTCTTTCCTTTCCTTTGGCAACAACAGCGATAGAAGCAGCGACAACATTACTTCTTCTCTCCACTGCAGCAGACGTCCTCCTCTTTCTATAGAAGCCACCGACCACCATTCTCACCATCAGCACCACCTCCAAAACCAACTTAATCTCCTCTACACGAAAAAAAACAACAACAGGTCAGCCATATCTCGTCATCCTCCAACCACATGTTACTATTCACTTACATTGAATAGTAGGCAGTGGTTGGGTTGGACGCAACGTTCAGCCTAGCCACTGAAAGTGATAGGCCGTTTTTGTCCCATTTCAGCTGGGTAGCCAAGCCCTAAAATAAGAGGTCATTTCAGCCCCTTTGGTTGGGTCGTCCAACCCAAAAAGAAAGAAAAAAGAAAAAAGAAAAAATCTACATAAAAAATGCAAGAAAATATTTTTGTTTTTGCGCATACAATTGAGTTCTAATATTTTTCTAAACATGTTTTAGCAAAACAAAATGCATCTTTCTTATTTTTTTTAAAATAAAAATAGAATATCATAACTAGTTTATGACTATCCATCAAATTTCGGCCAAAATATCAAAAAACTTTCACCAATCTTTTTCTTCTTTTTTAGTCGTAAACTTTAATTATTGAGGTGTAAAATTACATTGTAATGTATATCTTTAGATATTTAAAGGCAAATAAATATAGTGTTAAAATTATGACCTTTAGAACGGTTAGGTTTTCAACCCAATGAGGTAAAGACTCTCACGAAAAGAGATCTACTTCAAGCCTTAGAAAAGACCAACAAATAAAAATTTGACCTAGAAAAAACAATCAAACAACAATGTAGCTTACCATAGGTAAGGTGCACTGGGGTGATGTATCTTCTCCATGCACAACAAGTCCTCTTACTTAAGACTCTCGTAGACCATTAGTTTCTTAGTAATCTTAATACTAGGTGGCGACTCCTAAAAATTATATTCATAATTTTATGATTACAACAAATCTTTTTCCATGCACCTCCTCCTGTCTTCAAGGATGGTCGTGTGCAAAAGAAAAAACATCATCGTGATAGGTTTTAGGATGGTGGTTTCATAACAACCTCAATAATGTTTTTTTTATGAAACTAGGATGCCAAAGGGAGGTGTTTTTAATCCTTTAATCTTGGGATAAATGTTTCAAGCCTTTGATAAGATACCCCTGAGAAATTTTTAAGTGTGAACACGCCAAAAATATGAGTGGTTTTTCACAAATGTGGAATTAGTCACGGCTGACTCGGTTGATTAATCACGATGCTTTGCTGGAGTGACTTCAATGTGTACATTATTAGAGATCATATAAGCTTGGTAAAGGAAAAGCATACCTTTCATTTATATCTATCACTGCTCAATTTAGAGGATTGTAGCTCCACATTCATTTATTTGAAAGTGCCAACTAGATCAACCTAGAATTTAAAAATGCAATGATGTCTTATTTGGGAAAAAATATTGAGTTTGTTGAAAAAAATAGGATGTAAACATTTGATAGAAGTAGTTAGTCTTTGTAGAGGGGGTATCTCTCAATTGAATAATGATGATTTCAACTTAAGAGGTGGTCAGAGGCATTCATTTGCATGAAAATGCATACTTGATCAATTAAAATTGTCAAATGAGAAGATAAATAGTGATCGAACGACGCATCATTTAGCCCCTTTAGATTGAGTGACATGTTGTCTACGCTAATCTCTAAAAATTAGGGTTTTTAATTTAAGATTTGATAAACTTTAATTTAGTCCATGTTCTTTCAACTACACCCATAATAGCCTCTAAACTTTTAATTTCATGTAATGCCATATTTATCAAAATCATTTGTCAGCCTCAAAGTTTGATGCCTTTTCCAATTCTGTCTTTGGTTCTCAATTTATATCAATTAACCCTCAATTGACCATCAAACTTTCAATTATCTTCAATTTAGCCCTTGATTTATTGATCTAAGTTCTTGAAGTCTTGCACCTTTTACGATTTAAACCTTGATTTTGAGTTTCTTCAATCAAGTCCTTAATTACCTATCAAACTTCAATATTTATGCAATCAAATTTGAAAAATAGCTTTTTAAAATTGCAACTCAACCCTAAGACTTCAATTCCTTCTATTTAAAGCCCAAGTTAAATTCAACAACTATTTTTTCTTGCTATTAAAACAACAATAAATTCAATTAAACCCTAAAAAATCCCAATTGAGTTATTAAGAAAAAATGATTTTTTCTTGTTAATATGGCTTTTTATTTGATCCTCCTCAACCAGTCTTTGATAATTTTATAGATATTCTTCATATTCTTTCTATTGATGTATATGTTTTTATTTTTCCAAGTTTTTTTATTTTTTTAATTTTGTATTTGTATTATCTTTTTTGTATATTTATGTGGTGTACCAGAATGGGTAACACAACATGCTTGCTAGGAGGAGATTCAACCAAAAAATCAAATAATTTTGGAATCCGAACATACTTCACATGCGGAATCTTACAGTAACATAGTCCTTCCGATCATAACTTGATAGTATTTTTTGGATTTTGGTTCAATACCTGATCCGCGTGCCTGGAGAAGCCTTTAAGATCCAAAATTATTTAGGACCCTGTAATAATAGTTAGGCATGCATAACGGACCCTGTAAACCCCAAACATGTGCATACAATTTGATTTGAAGACCAGGCTTTGCAAATCCCGGACGAATGCCAGCACACGCAGTTTTTTATTTTAAGACCGGGTATGACCAAGGCGGTATAGTGGTGGGTGGAATTAAGGAGGCGTCTCCTAGAAGGACCAAGCCTCAGGCGGCAAAACATGCTTAGGGTTAGGGTAAATCCCTGGGACAAGAGGAGTGTCAAACTTCTTGGGGGAAATATTCAGAAATTTGCAAAATCAACCTCATCAAACATCATGTAAAGGTGAAACTGGCCATCAATGTCGATGGCCTCTCCTAATGGATGGGTGAAATTTTGATCAGGAGAAGCACACATGACTCTGTGAAGGAATTTTGATGAATCCAACAAAACTTGAAGGAATGCTATGAGGGTGGATTTATTTTATTAGCGATTTCAATAATTATTCTTATTTGCAAAACTCTAGCATCTTATAACAGATGCCATGAGTACAGAGTTTGCAATTCTAATCATGAATTTTTTAATAAGACAACAGCCGAGATATTGCATGCCAGAGTAGAGTCGAAGTGATGACAGTACAAACAAACACATAGGATGGGGTGGAATATCTGGACTGGCAGATCCAAATAGAAGTTCTTTTTATACCAAGAATTCTTTTCCATGTTGCAGCAAATAGAAGTTCAGACTCCAATAACTTACCCCCAGGAAGTTCTGAAAAGGTTGATCTGTTTGCCTAATGGAAATAAGAAATAAAGATTCGCATATCCAAATATATATGAGCAAATTATTTAAAACAATTCTTCATTCAGTTACAAGTCAAAAGGTTTCATGTTAAGTTTTAGAGTCATGAACAAATAGGTTGCCGCCAGTCACTAGCCAGAGAAACCTATTTAACATGAAAGAAGAAATGTCACCCTGTGGATGCTACACCAATTCTTACTGACCAACATGGAATTCATAGATCAAAACAAAATTGTTCGTTTCACCAGAGCTAATATCATTTATTTTGCTGCCATTAATCAGACTCTTTTTGAGGCTCTTGGCAAACCCATGATGATATGACTATCAGTCATCTGAACATTTTTCAAAACAGTTCACCTGAAGAGTGGAATTCTAAACATCATAATAGCATTTTGAACCAACATCTTAAGTCCTTACAAAAGCTTAAGAAACAAAATCAAAATCGTAGAACATGAAAAGATATGCACTTTTGTAGCTCCACAAGTATGAATTTGCCCTTTTCATTTTCTAAATGACAAGACAGACTCCTAGTTATATATTGGACCAAAAAACAAAGCACAGAGCAATAATATTATTATTAATTCAGGGTAACAAACATTAACAAGTGGGCGAGACCTGAGTTTCACTCTTGAAATCATCTTCAACATTTTGCTCATCATTCTTAGTGGTTTGCCACCCTATCAACTGCTTCTCAACTTCTTGTTCAGCCTGCTTTTCTGCCTTGCTGTGTTCCTTTAGTACAGCAATCTACAACATAAAATAAAATAAAATATTATCAAATTTCCAAATCTTATTTCTACCAAAATAAACAGCACCCTACTTTACTTAATTTCATCTCCCCTCTTACAAAACGCAAAGTGCAACAAGTGGAAAACCAAAGAAAAATTAAACAAAATTCACTGAAAAAAGCCTATGCCATGTTGTGTTTTACTTACTGGGGTATATCGGAATTTGCGTTTAGGTGGATCCTCAGTGATTGTGCTGGTGGCGGCCGCGGGGGAGAGTGGGGTCCATCGACAGAGGAGGAGGCGAGACCCGTTGTGGTTTTGGTCGTTATGGCCGTTGGAGTGGTTATTGCTGCGGTAATTAAGTGTGGGAGAAGGGGACACGTGGACCCACTTTCTCTTCCATTTCCTGACCGGACCGTTGAAAATAGTGGCCGTCGCTGATAAGCCGTACCGAGACGAAGTCCGGCCCAGCCGAGACCCCATTCCTTCCATTATTTTCTCACCCCTAAATCTCGGCCCTTTTTCGGGTTCGTTTGGGTGCAAACTAGGTATTTCAGCAGTAGAAGACGAGTGACGAGCAGAAGCTTCCGAGCTTTCCTTAAGGGACCCACATGAGCCAACGATGCCGTGCTTTGACAAAAAAAAATTAGTAAGGTTTTGTGAGTTTGTTTGAGTTTGATTTTAAAAGTGTTTTTTTAGAGATAAATTAAAATAATATTATTTTTAAAAAAATATTATTTTTTTTAAAATATTATTTTTGATATCGACACATTAAAATAATCTAAAAATACTAAAGTAATTTAATTTTAAATAAAAAAATCAATTTTTTTTTAAATATTTTCCAAACACATTCCTAAACACCACTCAATAAATACTCAAAAGTTAAAACAACATAATTTTTTATTATTTTACTTTAAAAATATGTTAATTCATTAAGCTAAAACGTTAATTCACTATAGTTGTACAGTGAATCATATCACATCAACATCAACATCAACATCAACATGTCATGTGTTACAACTATTTGTGGTATTTTTAGCTCTTTAAAATTTCTGATTTTTTTTTACTTTGGTTATTACAATTATTTATTTATTAATTTAATTCTCATAAGTTCTATTGACATTGTTTTATATTTTATCATTTATTCCACTTTTCATGCTATCATAGAGGTAAAGAAAGCTCCTTTTGAAGTCCATTCTTAAACAAATTGGACAACTTTAATTTGGTCCTTAAAGTTTCAAATTATTCATATTTGATCCTTGTTATTTATGAATTTTATGTTTTTTGTTTTAAATTTTATTTTTGTTGTGTTTCACTTGTAAAATATTGAGAAAAAAAGAGAGAAAATCAATGAAAAAATAGGAGAGTAAAAAGAAATATTTGGCTGGTCAGATTTCTTTAAAAAAAAAAAAAAATATTGGTGTTAATGAGTTTGTCTTGAAGATGTAGTTTAATGAATATGATTTTTCATTTCAAATATCCTAGAAAACTTAGATGGACCTTAATGTTTTCATAAATTTCATTTGATTTTTGGTTCTTACATTGGTTAAAGGTTGTTTCAGAATTAAAAATGTTTATTGAGTTTTTAGAATGTTTAAAATTATTTTTAGATGAAATAAGTTAACAATTAGATTATTTTCTTAGGTCTTAAAACTTGGATTCAGATTTTTTGATTGTATAAGGTGATTGAAACTTTACTAATGAATGAGAGGTTATTTGCCCCAAATAGAGATGATAAAAAACCAAATGAGTTTGAAAAAATTAATTGAAAAATTGAATTGAGGAAAAAACTCTGAAAAAACAATTAAAAAAAAAGTCGGTTTAGCTGTGATTGTAGAAGTCTAAAACCAACTTAATTGAACTATTTTGGTTTGAAACCCTGATACAAACTCAATATAAACTGAATTTTTCTAAAATCATAACCTAAACTAGCCACCCCTATCGACTTACTCTCTCAAGTCTTAATCTTTCCATTCGTATAGCTGACCCTCCCTCTCTATCTCTTGTCTCTAGTCTCTACTTTCTCAAACTCTTATGTATTGTGATGAGAATCGATAAACATCACTAAATAATATATTAAAGATGCCAATTAAGTATTTTACAAGGTCATGACCCAAGAAGGTTAAAAAGACATTTAATGGTCTAATTCAAAAACTTAGGCCAAATCAAGCATTAAGATGAGTTCGAGAGATGATTGGGTTTTAATTCAAATAATATATATAAAAGAAGGAATTGGAAAGGCCTAGTAGCTTAAGGATTGGGCAAGTAATCTTGGTAGCTTGTTGATTAGACAAAGAGATGTTGTTTTCAACTTATTTTTTATAATGCATAGTTTTATGTTAATAAACATAATTTTCAAACTTACCATTGGATCAAGATGAATTTTTTATAAAAGATTCTAAAGGTTTGTTTTCTACATGGTTAAACTTTTATAGCAATTAGAGTTTAAAAAGAGCTTCTGATAAAGCACAAAAGCTACTTACAAGAATTACATTATTTTTGTAGTTGATGAAGTCCAAGAATGATTTTGTAATTTTTTTAGCTTATTTAGGATTTTTTTTATCTAGTATAAATAGGGTTATTTAGCTTTTATTTAAGTGTTTTCTAGACATTTTTTATTATTAAAAAATAATATTATAAATGAGCTAGTTCCCAATTTATAGAAACATGAGAGTCTAAACATGCTCATGACAATTAGTGAGGTATTGTCACCAAAGAAAAATTCTTGAAGAGGGAGTATGTTGTTCTCTTTAATGAAAAAATCTCGAACAAGGAATATTTGTTTTTTCTTTAAAGAAAAATTCTTGAAGAGGGGATATGTTGTTTTTTCTTCCAGGACCCTCTCATACCTACCATGACTAGAGGACTATCTACTTTAATTTAATATGTAGGTTTTGATTGTTTGAGCGTCTTTATTAAGAAGCTGTAATAAGGTGTTAGAACCCATAAACTATGTTTTGATTTGGAAGTTAAACCATGAACCTATGATTTAATTGATCAAATGAAAAAGGTTATATATTGATGTTTTAGAATATTAGTAGTGGACTCTACCCAATGAAAACTTTAACTCAATAAGGCTTACCTCCAATCTTAGAGATCAATATGCAATTTTTTTTGGATTCGAGGAAACCCTACCCCCGGAAAACACATTTTATGGGCTTAGGTGAGCGAGTAAAACCCTGATTGTCCTCGGCTCTTACAAGAGGTGCATTCCCTAACTCGAACTCGAGACTTACTATGCAGATCTCAAACCTTTTTCCATCAAGTAAAACCCCTTGGGGACAATACTTAACATGAGAGCACAAATGAAAAAGTTGTACCAAAAAGCTATATTTTCTAAACTAAAAGATCAAACATGATAGTTCAATAATTTAAATCAATATGATCACTTATTTTTATGACAATTTACTTTTAAAAAAATATTAATTTTTTCATATAATTTCCCAAAACTCTATCAAATTTCAAGTCCTTCTGATTTGGACCTATTTTGTAAACATTATATTCTTGGGATTTTTTAGCCTTGTTATTTTCAATTAAGACTATGTTGTACAATTATGACTTGAAAATTTACAGTTTCATATAAATTATCTCATGTTTCAAGTCTTTATTTGAAAGAGTCATCTATCAAATCCAATTATTTAAATCAAACCTATTTTGTACACCATAATTTGTTTTCTTATAGATTTTATCCTTCTTATTTTTTTATTTCCCTTTTCTTTTTCTTCTTTTCATTTATTATTTATTTTTCTATTTTGTTAGTTGCTCATAACTCTTCAAAAATACATAAAGATATGTATAAATATTGAGAAAAAGATTGAGATTGTTCGAAAAAAAGATCCAAAGACTAAATAAAAAAATGGAAAAATTATGTAATCTCATAAAAAAAACATTAAAAATTCTATTATGTTAAAACAATGTCATTCCATTTAAAGTGGCATGATGTTTTTGACTCTAAATTAAGTGAAACAATATATTTCACTCTAAAAATAAAAGGCAATTAGCAACATCATTTTATACATAGGTTCAAAATAGTAGCCTCTTCTTCGTACATGGCTTCTACAATTTTTTTTCTTTTGTTTTTTCATATTTTTTTATTAAACTTTGGTCTCACAATTCTCTCTCCCAATTCTCCCACAAATGTCGAACAACATACCACTCCCCTCCTATATATGTGTACTACATGCTCAACCAAAAACAATTCTCTAACCCTTAAAAGTCATTGAAATAGTGGTGCAAATAAGCCGAAAAAAAACTATTATTGTCAAAACGCAAAACCAGAGGTTGAGATTAGCCTAAAGGAGCCAATGACCATGATCACTCTGCCAAGAAAGGCTCTAAGAGCTCCCATATTGCTTATAAATAGTGGAAAAAACAAGGAAAGAAATGACAACAAATAGAGAGAGAGATAATATTAATAATTAGAAGGATAAAAGAAATAGGAGAGTTTTTAGATGAAAATTAATGTGGTTTGAGTGAGGAGGGAAGGGAAAATAAAGAAAACAAAAGAAAGAAAAATAATAATAATAAAAAGAAACAGAAAGAGAAATAGAGAGGAGTAGAAAAAAAGAGTTTTGAGTTGAAAATAAAGGTGGTTGAGCCAGAAAGGAGAAGACAAGAAAAAATGAAGAGAGAAAAAAGAAAACTCGAAGAGATAAAGAAATCCAAGGTCAAATAGAAAAAAAAAACACCTTTATATCTCCAAATGCCACTAAGTCTGCCACAATAGTTACCATAACAACTTATCTTTTATTTTGAACCAACCCTAAGGTAATACTGATCCTTCTTCCTTCTCTTTTTTCTTCTTTATTTTTTGCAAGTTTTACTATTCTAAATGAAATAAATATATAGATTACACTGTCCATGCATGGTTACTCTTCATTTTTTGTATTTTATGTTATTTTATATCTATTATTTTCATATTAATGTGTTTTTTTTATAAAACTATATTTTCACCTAATTATGTATGCATGTTTGTGTAAATATTTACTTTTTAAGAAAACAAAATAACATTGACAAGTTTTTTTTGTTAAGATCATGTTTTGATAAAGCTTAGGTTTTTAATAAATAGATCAATGTGTCTCCAAGTTCTTAGAGACCAACATAGGCTTAACATGACATTTTTAACATCAAAAAAAGTTTTAAAAAATGAGTTGACAAGTTTTCATGAAGTTCACATAATATATTGATTAAACTTGAATTTTAATGATGAAGTCAACATGTCTCCTAGGTTTAGAGACCAATGTATGCCTAATGCAATGCTTTTAATGGAAATAAGGTCAATAATAAGTCAATAAGTCTCCTTAAAGTAGGGACTAATATGGGTAAAACACAGTATTATTCTTAACTTTTATTTTTGTAGAAGAAATAATAAAAAGATTATTAAATATAAATAAATTAGAAAATATTAAGAGCTAAAAAGGCATCGAGTTGTAAGACTCTTGATTGAGGGCCCGATAAACATCCATTAATAATAAATGACTTTCCTATAATCTTAAAAAATAACTTGGACAATTAGTGGCATGCATAAAATCAATTTAGTTTAACACATAACTAAGATAACCTTTTTCTTGAAAATAATATAATAACAATTATTTTTATCTTTCGTTAAGCATAACCAAGCCCTTATCAAATCTTTAAAACCAATACATGTTGGGAGAAGGAAATGTCGCTGATGTTGCTTTGTCTAAAGAGTTCATAGTGGAGATTTCTGGTGGTAGATGCCAACAATTATAGATTGAAGATGGGTTGTATTTAGGGCTTGCAATTGTTGGGTTGGTCACGGTTTTATGAGATTTTTTGTTTTATTTTGAAGATGGTGTTTTGGTTAGGGTGTATAGTGCATTCATTTTTTTATTAACGCGAGTGTCTGAGCCAGTATGTGTGCTCCTCAACTAATCTCATAAGCCCTGAATTTAATGACCATATAAGCTTCCAATAGTCATCATATTAACAACCACAAGGCTCGAACCTGAAATCACAGGGGGAACAAACCCCTTAGTTCCAAGCTCTTACAACTGAGTCACCTACTAGATGATTGTGTATTATTTATTTTATGAGTGACAACTAGTGTTCAAAAGATGAGGTAGAGAGAAAATGTTTTTGGCTTCTTTTTTTCCTGCCGCCATCCCTTTTCTGGTGAGATTCCTTCACTATTTATAAGAAAAATAATTTATCTTCTTCCTCTCATTTGCTTGGTCCCCAAGCAATATAAATTTTATTTGTTTTTTTATGTGATACGATCTTTTGAAAAAAGTGACACAATGTGATGCAAATATTTTAAGAACATATCTTTTTTTTATTTTGAAAATAGTTAGGAAAACAAAAGGTTAAAATCAGGTTATGATGTTGATGGTGGTGAGTTAATAGTGGTGGTTTTTGGATAATATTATGAGTGAATTATTATCCATAAAATATTTTATGAGATTTCATGAGATGAAAATATTTTTTGATAATAAATTTATTATTAATATTGATTTTAAAAATATTTTATGTTGATCAGTTTTCTTGTAAAATGTGTTACAAAAAAACACAAAAAATATAAAAAATAACAAAAACTGAAAGGGGTGGAGGAATTATTATAAAAATAAATATTGTAGTTTTACTCATTTTGATGAGAATCAACGAGCATCGCTAAATAATTCATTAGAGATACTTATTGGGCCTAAAACTAAAAAGATCAAAGTAAAGTTTAATGGCATAGGTCAAGATGTTTGGGTTAAAAAGTTGTGAATTTGTCAAACTTGACATTTATTTAGGTTATATCTAAAACTACAAATGAAAAATTATTGCAATTCTAGTAGGGATTGAAACTAAACATCTCGGGCTTTCTATCATATATGGTAGGCTTGTTCACTCATCTAGACAAGAAAGAACAATTTGTTTGAAATCATACTTGGAAGCTGCCAACAAACAAGGAAAGTAAAAAAATGCTTGTTTTCTATATGATTTATGAATTCTTCTGAGGCAAGGATTTAATTACAAGTGGAATTTTATTTTGGAAGTTTTTCTTACTTTTTAAAAAGATTAATTAGACAACAATATTTGCCAAAGAGTCTTTATGAAGCAACAATCCTTATAATTTAAAGATATTAGAGGTGGTTTTTAGGTTTATTTTTCATAACACACAATTGTAATCTAACAAACATAATTTCTAATTTGGTTGTTAGATTGAGAGAAACAATATCCAAAATCTTATGTTGATTAGATGTTGAAAAGACCTCGCGATGAGGTTCCAAAGCTATTATGCAGGAATTATATTATTTTTCTAGTTAGTTTAAGGTTCTTTTTTCTATTTTTATTAAATCTTTTATTATTTTTCCAACCTTGGTTAAAGTATTTTTAACTAGTATAAATAAAATCATTTAGTTTATATGAAGAATGTTTAGAGAATAAATTATTTCAAAATAATATTTTGTGTGGTGGTTGCTTATACTTTTAGTCTTGATTGAATTTTTCTTAACTTATCGAAGACCAATTATATTTGTAGCATTTTTCCTTTATATCTTCATTTCATCATTCATTATAATCATGGAATGTTTAGACTTTTTATTTCGATAGCATAATAAAATGATTGACAGATTTTAGGGTCTTTTCATCCAACTTAAGTGTCTTGATTTAGATAATCATTGTGTTAGGTTCTTTACCTTAATTTCACTTAAGCTTTCCTAGGTTGAAGGGTTCTTACCCTTCAAGTTCACATCATATTTTCATTATGGATTGAAATAATAAAATTATAATTTTATCCTTTTCAAGTAAAATAATTGGCCTAGCTATTTCAGGTAATTTAGAATTTTCAAAAAAACAATTTCATAGTAAATTGGTCTATGCTCTTTGGATGATATGTGCGGTGTCCCTCAATTACCCAACATTGACTTCTGCAACGATGTTTGAATCATTTTGGCACCCCTTTCATCTATAAGTGGCATATGTGGCCAAGGAATATCTGATTCGACATTGACATTCCTTTTTTTCTCTAATTGTGAATCTATGTCTAACCTCCAAATCCTAAAAGCAACCCTTCAATTTATTTTTCCTTCAAATTTAATCTTTGTTCTTTTTATTAATATTTATTTTATTTTATTTTAAATAATTTATAAAATTAGATCTTTTTAAATTTCATCCTCCTACCTTTTCATCTATTAATTTGGTTCTCATTTTTTTATTACTATTTGTTTTGATTTTAATTATTTTCTTAATTAAATTTTTGTTTAATTTTATCCCTTAACATTTGATTCATTTTATTTTTATATCAATTTTGATTTTTATTCTTTTGATTGTTATTTGTTTTGTTTTGGACTAGTTTTCATTTAAACTTTCATTTTGTTCTAAAAAATGTTATTCTCGCCTGAACATTAGAAAAAGTTATGCCTTTTTTTTTACTTCAAAAATTTTTACTCCACGAAGCACCAATTTAATAATTTACTATAAAATATTTACACTACCCTCTTAATGGACAAAGCTATGAATAATCATCCTTTATTACTTGCAATTACTTACGAACACGAGATGTTTAAGGATCAAAAGTCATACTTTGCTTAGGTAAATCTTAAGTGGAGAAGATAAAGCAAGTTTCGAGTCTTCAAGCCATTGGTTGATATGCTTTTTTTTGTTATGAAATGGTATAATTCAATTATAAGAAATAAAATAAATTATATCTGACCTTTGACTCATTTGTAGAAATAACCGTTGGTTCACACTCAAGTAGTGTAAACAGACAGTTCATTTCAACACTCGCTACATTTCAAAAATGGTTATTAATGACAGTTACATGTACATTTATTTACATTTGGGATCGAGATTTCTGTTTATGCATGGAGGTCCCGATTTGCTAGCATTTCACCTTTGCAACTGGCAAGCAAGAAAAATTAAACTCAAGTCAAAACTAATGAAATGTACGAAATAAAATAATGCCTCTATGCCAAGATGAAATTGCATACCACGCAAAAAATCATTTCATTGTCCAAGCCTACAACAAGCTTCAGAAGCTATAAAATACAGATTTACATGAATTTGTTTCGGGTTTTATCAGGAAACAGCAGGAAAATTTCCACTCCTGGGCTTCCGCAAGGACTTCTAGAAAAAGGAGAAGGCCCTTTACAGTTCATATGGAAAAGGGACTGCAAGAGAGAGAGCTACAGGATAGGTTATATTATGATAGTCAAGTTTGTTCCTTGAAGAAAATGAGCAAGCTAGTGTTGGTTGTTGCTTGTCAGCCTTTCAATGATGAATGAGAATGCTCCAAGTGTAAGGCAACTCTACAAAAGTGCCTGAGGTGCGCCTGCAAATCCAGAAGAAAACCTCTCAAGACTCCAAATAGACATCAATATGATTTTTTTTTCTTTTTATTAAAAAAGAAGGAAAATCACAGGTATCGAAATGTGGCCATACATCACTTTCATTATATTCAATTAGAGAACTCCTTAATGTTTGCTCACATTTCCATGTAACTCCTTTTGGTTCACAATTATCAATTACAAAAAAAAAAACAACTAGCTTTAATACGAAGTTTCCTTTTTTTTCCCAGTTGTTTGTAATTTGTTATTCTTCCATTATATATATATATACACACCAAGTAAATAGAACAATAGTCCGTGGATGTTCTATTAAGAACAAAATAACCAAAGATGAGAAAAATAGAACAATAGTGTGTGGCGTTGTTACACCTGAGAATAATCCAAAGATTTGGTCACAAGTTTCCAACCGATATACTATGTTTTGAATGTTTATGAAATTTCTGATGCGAATGAACAAGGCGAGACCATAAAATTTGTATCCTTGATCAAACACAGAGCACACTTAATTTGTAGTAATATAAAATTGAATGTGTAGAAGTTTAAAGAAATGAACCATAAAATTTATATTGAATTCAGAATAGGAGATGATTACAGGAGATGTGTTTATAGTGGAAATGAAAAGATGTTTGTTTACAGAGGAATGAATATAAAATTGAATGTGTAAAAGTTTAAAGAAATGAACCATACAATTTATATTGAATTCAGAATAGGAGATGATTACAGGAGATGTGTTTACAGTGGAAATGAAAAGATGTCTGTTTACAGAGGAATGAATATGTAATTCTTTTATAGAAAAACTTGATAGTTTATCTAAGTTCCACCTCTCAAAATGGAAGAGAGTTCTTATATAGATGAAGACTGGCCAAAGAGCTTTGAACTGTGGGCTGAAAGTTATTTGTCCTTTTATATGAGTGGACTCTGAGTGGGAGACACCTTTTGTAATGGCAGGGACCACTTTTTGTAAAGAGGAATCTTCATATTAAAAGTTATTTGTCCGGACTCCAAGTGGAAGACACCTTTTGTAGTGGCAAGGACCACTTTTTGTAAAGAGGAATCTTCATATTAAAAATTCTTTGTTCGGACTCCAAGTGGAAGACTTCTTTTGTAGTGGTACGAACCACCTTTTGTCGTTTTTTGCCGACAATTTTAAAGAATCCTGTACTGTTTTTCAATGGATGACAAAATGTAATAACAATCATCTTCATTGTCGTCTCCAAAGAACATGGCAGGAGGTAATGATCTAAAGAAGGTTGATTTATTTAAAACTGGGGTGGAGTCTTGGTTTTATACAATCCCTTGCAAAATAAAGAGGTATTCTTCTTTAGATTTTGCAGAGGCAAAGAGAGCTGATATCTTAGCTTTGGGGGCTAAAAATTTAGATTGTGGATCTTGTTTGATAGTAGGGGTTAATTTGTTCTTTTGTAACCATTCTTCAACAGCAAACTAAGAACTTTTGTTTTCAGCTGCAAATGAATCCCACCATTTGATTTTAAATTTGCAAACCGGAACTGGAGATATGTTTTGGAGGTTGTAGTCATAGAACCATGAGCATACCAATGGAACAAAAACCTTTGTACAAAACATAAGAAGGGGAGAAAACATCCTTTCAAAAAGAGTGGGTTGGAAATGTTGTTTGAAAAGTAGGTAACCACTTTCAACTAAAAGGTGACCTAGAGCATGTCAGTATGATAACAAAATAATCACACCATTGTAGGAACCAAAAGGGAAGGTTGGTAGATGACATGGATTTATGAAAATAGAATAGCCGGGAGTAGGTATGATTTGTATTTTAGAGGAGGAAGGCATTAAACCAGGTTTGCTAATAATCTCAATATGTTTATGCACTGAAATCCTGATAATGGAGGTGTGTTGGGAAGATGATTGGCTTATGTAATGGTTTACCCCATTCCTAAGGGTGGATGATTTTTGGATGATGCATGTGGAATATGCTGGTTTAGAATGAGTTGGATGATTTTTGAAGTGTTTGAATTTGGCAGAGTTTGTAATTTCTAGGATGACAGCATAATAGGATTAAGGTTTGACTAAATCTCATGGTTTGTAATGTCAATTTGGAGGGAAAATTTTGGAAGCTGCAATGGAAGGGTTTTCATGATAAAATCCTTCTTCCATAGTCCAAAATATTTTGGAAATTTGTTTTGAAAATATATTTAGACTTGTTTTTGGAAAAACTTAGTTGTGGAGTTTGTAAAGAAATCAAGGGTTTTTGAGGAGGAAAACATGTCTGTGGTTTTGAAATAGGATTGGAAATACTACCTAATTGTGACACGAAGTCATTGAAGTCTTGTTGTGATATCTTTTGTAATGCCACAAGCAATTCTAGTGATTTGAAGATAATATCAATCCAATGTTGGACTGAACTTGTTTGTGATTGTTTTGTAACTTTTTCTTCTTTAACAACTACCTCATACCAAGACTTGATGGGATTCGCAGCTAGAATGGCTGAAGACATAAGTTTTGTAGATGGCTATCAGTTTTGTGGTTTTATAGGTTGGGTCTGTGGAGTTTTCCCCTTGTCTTGGGATTTTGCCTTAGAAGACATGAGGACCTATTTTGAAGGAATTCCTGGGTTACAAAATTAGGGATAGAGTTTGAATCTCTTTAATGTATGCAATGTCAAAGTCAAAAATGCTTAAAATAGCTTGTCATCAGGCAAAAATCTATTTTGAAGCAAGATTTTGGACATCTTTTTTGTAAAAAAAAATTGCGGATGTGTATTGAAGGATTTGTTCTTTGTTATTTTGGACTTGTTTAAGAATCCCCTTATATCCTAAGTCTAAGGCGTCTATCTCAACAATCTTAGGAGTTAAAGGATCTGCTAATTGGAGTAAAATGATGGTCTGTATTTGATGTTTGATTTATTTGACAATATTTGTATGGTGGTTAGACCAAGGAACCGAGTTTTTTTTAATCTGTCATGTAGAGGTTTTGCAATGCGACTAATATTGGGATAATAGTCAAGGATATAATTAAGGCTACCTAAAAACCGTTATAACTGGGTTTTATCAGTAATCTTATCAGGGAATTTATTTGTAAAGGATAAAGATTCTTCTATTGGTGTCACAATACCTTGATAGATATAATGGCCTAGGAAATGGACACGTGTTTGACATAAAGAATTTTTCTATGAAATGACTAAACCATTTTGTTTGGTAATATAGAAAAATATATGTAAACATTTAAAATGTTGATCTATGGATGTAGAAAAAATAAGGAAATCATCAATGTAAATAATTTAGAATCTAAAATGTGTATGAAATATGTCATTCATGATATGTTGGAATTCAGAAGGTGCATTTTTCAAGCCAAAAGGCATGATATTCTATTCGTATTGGCCAAAAGGAACTGTAAATGAAATTTTGTAATGATCTTTTAGATCAATCTGGATTTTCCAGAATCTTGATTTCATGTCAAATTTGGAAAATATGAATGCAAAATATAATTTTTGTAATAAAACTTTTTTGTTTGGAATTGGATATTGGATCTCTAGTCTGCAATGTTGTTCTAACTCAACATTTATTTGAATAGGTCTAGCTTTGGTGGGTATTTGCTTTTCTAAAAAAGTGTCTTCATAAGAAAGATCAACATATTTTTCCTTTCCAGAAGGCAATGGGTAAGTCTACAAATTTCTTTTGTAAAAGCAAATCTTGTAGCTGTTTGTCAGTACGACAAAATGAAATATAGTTTTGTAAATCATGCAATTGGAATTGCTTACCATGAATGAATGCATTTATATGATGTATGTATAGAACATGCTTTGATCAAATTTAAATTTCTAGTCTTAGATTTTTCTAAGAATGGGAAAACAAGTTTGATGTTATTGATTTTGGATGTAATGTAATCATAACGTGCTTTGTATGGTGTGATCATGTTGATGAAAGGAGTACCAAGGATGATGGTATGGTTAATATCTTTTGTAACGACAAAAAATATTGTAACTGAAATGTCGTTATTAAAAATAGAGGCTTGTATTTTGCCTATAATACAAAGTTTTAAATTGTTAGTAGCAAATATTTTTTTAGAGGTATTTTGTAAAAATCATTTTGAAACTATGCCTTCTTTAATGCAATTTAAATTTGTATCTGTGTCAAATAAAACAATAGTTTCTAGTTTGAAATCGTTTAAAAAGACTAATGTAATTTAGATCAAATATATTTTTTTGGAAGATATTTGGGCTAATACATTCAGGAAATCATCAGGAATATGTTCAATGTTTGTAAGTGTACGAGACTCAATGTGATAAGGTCCAGTCAAGAGCCAATTCTCAATAACTGGATTGTTCTATTTGGGGCAAGAACTGACCACAAGACAATATAGAATAAAAATTATTTGATGATGTTTATTCCTTTCCTTTCAGTGCTTATAAATGCATCAGCTCCCTACTTTAATTAACTCATCTACGATTACATTATTCAAATTCTACTATAGATTTTAATGGAAATAAAACATGCAACTGGTACACAATGACTGGTGCCTTAATAAACAATAATTGGTAAACAGTAATGGGTGCCTTAATAAACAATAACTGGTGTTGAAGTAATTGTGGTTTTAATATTTGCTTTCATTAACCCTTTTAACCCCTTTTTATTATCAGCAACAGTTACGCCTTTGTGTAACTGATAATCAAGCTTGCCTTGTCCTCATTCCTGCCTACACTTCCTCCTTTATACTTGGGATTCGGTTTTATTGTTCTCCCTTACCTTCGTGGCTTATCAATACCCTCCCTAGGGAGTGGAACCTTATCCTCAAGGTTCAATGATGGAAATTGATGAAACAGTAATTCAGTTGCTTCCTAGGTAGCTTCTTCTGGTGGTAAGTGTTTCCACTTTACTAGGCTCTCCTCCAGAAATTTGCCATCTTGCTTCACCTAACGATGATCAAGTAGGGTCCCTGGTGCTAATTTGACTTCACCTTCGTCGGTCACTGTGGGAAGGTATGTGGATGTCATGGTTACATCTCCCACATATTTCTTAAGTAAAGACACATGAAAAACAGGATGGATATGAGCCCCCTCTGGTAGCTGTAATTGGTAAGCCACATTACCAACCTTTTTATAATTTGACAAGGACAAAAGAAACAACTTGCCAATTTTTGATGTACTCATTTGAAGGCTAGGCTTTGGCGATAAGGTTGTAGCCGAATAAAAACCATTTCCCCTTCTTGGAAAGATACATCCCGTCTCTTCTCATCTGTCGTCTGTTTCATGCGATTGGTTGTTGTCGCTAAATTGTGTTTGAGCTGTAACAGGAGTTCTTTGTTTAGGATATTTTGTTCCACGTCATGAATTGGTGTTGTTCCAGCCAAATAATATAGAATGACTGATGGTGGACGACCATACAGTACCTTGTATGGTGTCATGCCCACAGATGAATGAAAGGTAATATTATACCAAAATTCTATCCATGATAGAAATGAGTGCCATTTACGTGGCAATTGATGGACGAAGCTCCTTAAGTACTATTCCAGACATCGATTGACCACCTCTGTTTGGCCATCGGATTAGGGATGGTAGGCTGAACTCATTTTTAGTTTGGTACCTGACATTGCAAAAAATTCTTGTCAAAATTTGCTGATGAAGATGGGGTCCCTGTTGCTGATAATAATTTTAGACATTCCATGCAATTTGATCACGCCTTTAACAAATTTTTTTGCCACTCTTTTAGTTGTGAACAGGTGAGATAGTGATATAAAATGGGCGTATTTACTCATTGTATATACCACCACAAAAATAGCATCCTTTCCATGGGACCTCGGTAAGCCTTCGATAAAATCTATAGTAATATCATCTCAAACCTGACATGAAATTGCTAATGGTTATAGTAGTCCCGCCGGTGGTAATGTTTCTATTTTGGTTCTTTGGCAGACATCGCAGCATTTCACATAATCCTAGACAGTCTTGTGCATGGAAGGTCAATAGAATTGTGATGCTAATTTTTTAAAAGTGCGTAGGACTCCTAAGTGTTCCCCCATTTTTGTATCATGCGCTTCATATATCAATTTGTTGCGTAGATTGAGATTTGATGGAACCATAATTCTGTCTTTCGGTAAATGGCCCTTCCGGTTGGGATTGAACTAGTTTATTCACAACAACCATATAGTCATATATGAGACAACCTGTTTAATTTCACTCCAAATATCAATTTGTGGCACAAATAGTGATCAAGAGTGGGATTGTATGGTCGTCGCGACAATGCATTTGCAGCAGAATTTTCCGCCCCGACCTGTACTAAATCTCGGTCATAACCTAGTAATTTGGCCATCCATTTCTGTTTTTCTGGTGTGGTAATCCTTTATTCTAGCAGATACTTCAAACTCCTTTTATCTGTTTGAATAACAAATCACTCACTTGGTAAATATGGACGCCATAGTCGTATGATTTTCATAATAGCAAGCATTTCCTTCTCATATGTAGACCATGATTTCTTTGACACCCCAAGAGCTCGACTCATAAAAGCGAAAGGCCTACCTTGTTGAAGAACTGCCCCAATTCCATCACCCGAAGCGTCAGTCTCCACGGTGAAGGCTTCGTTGAAATTTGGCATGGCTAAGATGGGTGTGGTGGTCATGGCTTTTTTAAGCGTATGGAAGGCTTCCTCTGCGTCTTCATTCCATTGAAAGTTTCCCTTTTTGAGGAGGTTTGTGAGGGCCCGAGCTATTATTCCATAATTCTAGACAAACTTGCGGTAATAACCTGTCAATCCTAAAAATCCATGTAATTCAAAAATATTAGAAGGTTGTGGCCATACCACCATGGCCTCAATTTTTCTACTATCGACTTGACCTCTTCATGAGAAATAATATGACCCAAATACTCCAGCTCTTGTTTACCAAAAGCACATTTATTGGCTTTGATAAAGGACTGTTGGTGCTTCAACATTTCCAAGTTTTGATTGATGTGATCTAAATGTTCTTCCTAATTAAGGCTATAGATCAATATGTCATAAAAAAAACCAATATGAACCTTCATAAATGTGGTCGAAAAATTGCGTTCATAATAGCTTGAAATGTAGACGGTGCATTACTCAAGCCAAATGGCATGACTAGGTATTCGTAGTGATTGTTATGTGTACAAAAGGCAATTTTAGGAATATTTGAAGGCCTTACTCACACCTGATGGTATCCCACTCTTAGGTCCAATTTGGTGAAGTTATCGGCTCCGTGCAGTTCGTCCAACATATCCTCCACGATCAGAATTGAAAATCAATCTTTGATAGTCACCACATTGAACGATCGATAGTCGGTTCAAAAATGCCAACTACCATCCTTCTTTTTTCACCAGCAATACCGGGGAAGAGAAGGGACTGGTGCTCAGTCTTATTAGCCCCGAATTCAGCATTTCTTGTACCTGTTTCTTAATTTATGATTTCTGGAAATAAGCATATTGATATGGCCGCACATTGACAGGTTCACTCTCGTCTTTGAGGATAATTTGGTGGTCAATTTCTCTTTTCGGTGGCAATTGCGTCGGCTCCTTGAAAATCTCAGCATATTTATCTAAGATCTGGCGTATGCTTGGTAGTTGATTTTCTTCTCTTTCTTCTACTTCTTGTCTGGATGTTTGGGGGCAGATGGCAAAAACTTAGTGGCCTTAATGGAATTGTTTTGATATCTTTAGCAACGTGGCTTGGATAGGCCGGTCACTAAACCCTTGCAGTTGATGAGCCTTGTATCCCCAATAGAAGTCCATGGTAAGGTTTCACTAGTTACATATCACTGACCCTAACATTTCCAGCCATTGGATGCCCAAAACAATATCCAATCCTGCCAAGGGAAGTGAATAAAGTGTAATTAAAAAAGTGATTCCCTGAAGAATAACCGGTATCGTTTCGAATTTTCCTTGGCACCTTAGCTTTAACTCATTAGCAACACAAACAATAAATGCTTCTCTTGGAATTGTTGGTAATCTCAACAGTTCAGCCATACGAGTGCTCACAAAATTATGGGTGGATCCACTGTCAATTAGCACCACTACTTCAAACAAACCCACCTTAGCATCGATACGCATGGTTCGAGGTGCAGACCAACCTGTTAATGCATGCAAAGTAATCTCTAATTCAACATTTTCTCCTCTCATTGCCTCTATGTCATTTATTTCGTTCATCTCTTCACCGGTGATATCAGTGATGTGAGTTAGGCCCTCTAGAATCAAGAGTTTCATCCCTTATTTATGGTCAGCGATGAACCTCTCGTTAAAGCATAGACCTTGAGCTCTCCTTTTTTGCATCTCCTCCCATGACAATCTCTTGAAAGCTGTATTTAGTGTTGTTCGTGTTGAAGTTGGTAGTGTTAAGGGTGCATGATTGGTTGGGTTTGTTTGCACGAATTGATGTTGCCTCTTCATTTGATCGCCCCTCATGCGAGCTAAGTTGATTGCTTCTTTTCGTGATTTTGGTTTGAATAAACGAATTCCTTCTACTATCTCCGACTTAAGACCTCCTATAAATATCCCAGCTAACATCTTTTGGGTCCAACCCTGAACTCGATTTCCCAATTTCTCGAAGTCACTCTAATAATCACGTAAGGATCCTACCTGTTTTATTCATGATAAGGATTCATCAAAATCCTCACTCTGTAGGTCCAAATCTTACCTATAATTCCTCTACAAACATTTCATATGTCATCATTTGTCCTTCCTCTTGGTAAGTCCGACGGATCCATTGCCACCACTGATTTGCTTCTCCTTCTAGGTGGAATGAAGCCAATGATACCTTTTGGTTGGCTAGAGTTTTCTGGAATTCAAAGAATTAATCCACCCTATTAAACCATTATGTCGAGGCTTGTCCAGAATACCATGGGAATTCTAACTTGGCTATTTTAAAAGAATAGTCTTGTTTATTCCCGTCATCTTCCTCGTGATATGTACGAGAGTTGCTCTCTCGATTTGTGTTGACTTGTTTGTTCCCTTCATCCTCCTCGCGATGTATATGAGAGTTGCTCTCTCAGTTTGTATTGTTTTGGCTTGACTCCCCTTTGTTTGATAATAAAGCTTCTATCAATTTATGGATGGTTTCTTCTAGCTGACGCAGCTTGTCAGACATGCACAGTTCCATTCTCTACATCATATCTTGTACTCCTCCCAATCCAACCTCTAGTAATTCAATTTGTTCTTTGTTAGTCATCATTGATACCTGGCTCTGATATCAATTGATAAGGTCCTAGTCAAGAGCCAATTTTCAATAACTCAATTGTTCTCTTTGGGGTGAGAACTAACTACAAGACAATATAGAATAAAGATTATTTGATGATATTTATTCCTTTCCTTTAAGTGCTTATAAATACATTAACTCCCTACTTCAATTAACTCATCTACGATTACAGTATTCAAATTCTACAACAAACTCTTCTTACTCCTAAGGTTGGAAAGAAGCTCAACATTCTTGTCTTTCAAATGAGAAGGGTCTCCAATAAAATGTAAAGAGATTGTAAGAATAAGGATTGACACAACATCTTAGATAATGTTTCAGATTGGTCAAAGGATAGGTGTTTGGTCTTCATAAGTTTGGAAGGAGTTTAGAATATGTAGGTGGTCCGTTTTAGTGAGATGGTATTCCCACCATCCTTTTAACTAGCTAGAGAAACTAGCAATGAGGAGTTCAACAATAGCTTTGACAGGGGTTCCTGATTGTGTTTTGTAGACATTGGCTTCCATAGTCATTTGTTGAAGGGTGTTCAAGATGTTATATTCAGACATTCCATCTATGTTCCATTCATAGAGGAAAGAGGCAATTAGTTGTGTTGGCTAAGAATATTTGGTTCAATAGATATAGAAATATCTGGAGCAATGGTTGTGTTGGGTGTCGGCCAGATGAGTCTATTTAATTCAAGAGGTTGGTTTGGAAAACCATATTTATCAGAAGACTACTCAAAACTATTTTGTAGGGTATTGACTTGATTTGTGGATACATAAGGGTTGGTCGTTTGTGGTGTGTCTATAACAGTTAAAGATGAAATGTCAAGGTGTTGTGTGTTTTGACAGCTCTAAGAAAATCAATTTGATTTTTCTGGATTTGTGTTTGGCTTATCATTATAATTTGATAAGGTTTGAAGACTGAGTTTTTTAGTTTCAGGTCAACTAGGGTTTTGGTGCCAACTGAACAAATATTAGTTCTTTGTATTTGTTTTTCTAATTAGCTAAGTTGTCTACCCAAGGTATTGAGGTTGGTATTTATAAAGTTATTTTGGTGGATGATCAGTTTGGTATTTGAAAGGGTGTCAACACTGGGTAATTTGTAAGATGTTGCATGGACAATCTAGTTATTGTGGGATATTTGGATATTTTTCAAAAGTGGATGTTCAGACTCAATTGTTAGTTCACTACTGAGGTTTCAAGTAGGGTTTTGGATCTTAATGTAACTGGGCATGCATGTTTGATGGATTTAAAAGGATATGCAATATGATGTGCAGATGCATAATGCAATTTGAACCAATCAAAGAACAAAATATGTACTTTATGTAACTTAATGTAATCGTAAAATTGTTTTTGTATTTCACTTCTCTATTGGAGAGTGTTAGAAAAACCATATTTGCTTTTTCAGAATTATGTACAGCATAAAAATCTTCTTTGAAAAGAGTTTTATCAAGAATAAAATGTTTTTCTAAAGTTAAAACATTCACCTCATTTTAGATGTTTTTAGTGACTGTTTAGAAAGTTGGAGATGTTGGAGGTGATTGATGTTCAGTGTTAGTAGTGTTTGTATACACTAGTTTTGGTATGTTTTTTGTATAGTTTACATGTTGAAACTCGCAAAATGGATGTCTAATGTAGAGTGCATAGGAGGGTCAAAAGAGATGTCTAATGTAGAGTGTCTAGGAGGGTTTGTAATATCATGCTTATGAGATGTTTTTATATTTTAGGGATATGGTAAGATATGGATAGTAGTTAAAGGATATTGGACCACTACAAAGGCTAGACTCAATGAAACTTAGGAGTCTTAGAAGTTTTGGAATCTAGCATCTCGAAGGATAGCTAGAATGGATGTGTTTATGTCATTCTTTTATAAGTGGTTTTATGCTGACTTGAACTAAGCCGACATGGATGTATTTGAAGTTTTTGGCCAAGTGTTTTTGTTGAGATTTTTGGGACAGGAGTTGGATAGTCTCAAAAGGTTTTGTAAGCTAAATATCTCTTTCTTCAGTTTTAATTGTAAAATCTATTTTGAAAATATCATATTTGGCTTTTTTATAAATCTATGTTTGAGAGATTTTTGGATTTTCCAATCATCAATATTTTTTATAAAATCCTCAATAGTTATTTCTTCACTTTGTACAATCCTTCTATTCTAAGAGGTTTCAGATGTAAAATAAGCCAAAATAAAAGTAGATCTACAAAAAAATAGAATCCATAGTTTGAAAAGATAGGCTGCAAGTTATATGGATTTACTACCCTAATCACTCAATGGGACTTACACCATTCAGTAGCGTTCACCAATGAACTAAGGGTCTCTCTTCTCACAAGGTTTCTGCAATCTATAGGTACTATTCCTACCCAGATCCCAATAGGCTCTGATACCAAATAAATAGAACAACAGTACGTGGCGTTCAAATATGAGCAAAATAAACAAAGATGAAGTAGAACAATGGTACATGATGTTATTACACTTGAGAATGATCAAAAGATCTAGTCATAGGTTTCTAGCCGATATATCATGTTTTGAATGTTAATGAAATTTTTGATGCGAATGAACAAGACGAGACCGACAATGTCAAGATCCTTGATCAAACACAGATCATACTTAATTTGCAGTAATATAAAATTAAATGTGTAAAAGTTTAATGAAATGAACCTTAAAATTTGTATTGAATTCAGAACAGGATATATGTACAGGAGATATGTGTTTATAGTGGAAATAAAAAGATATTTGTTTACAGAGGAATGAATATGTAATTCTTTTGCAAATAAACTTGATGGTTTATCTAAGTTCTGCCTCTCGAAATGGAAGAGAGTCTTCTTATTTAGATGAAGATTGGTTGGAGAGCTTTGAACTATGAGCCAGAAGTTGTTTGTCTTTTTGTATGAGTGGACTCTGAGTGAGAGACACCTTTTGTAGTGGTAAGAACCACTTTTTGTAAAAATAAATCTTCAAGGATGAAAGTTGTTTGTCTTTTTGTATGAGTGGACTCTAAGTGAAGACACCTTTTGTAGTGTTAATGACCATTTTTTGTAAAGAGAAATCTTCATACTAAAAGTTGTTTGTCCGGACTCCAAGTGGGAGATTACTTTTGTAGTGGTGGGGACTATATTTTGTCATCTTATGCCAACAGTTTTGTAGAATCTTTTACTATTTTTTGATGGATGACGGAATATCATAACAGTCATCTTCATTATTATCTCTAACGATGATGGCAATAGATAATGATCCGGAGGAGGTTGATTTGTATAAGACTGGGATAGAGTCTTGGTTTTGTACATCCCTTCCAAAATAAAGAGATATTTTTCTTTAGATTTTGAAGAGGCAAAGAGGGTTGCTTCACTTTTGTTATCTGATGCAAAGAAATCCCACCATTTGATTTTTAATTTGCGGACAAATTAACAAAAGTGAAGCAGCCACTCCCGATTATTCTATTTTCATAAATTCATATCATCTACCAACCTTCCCCCTTGGTTCCTACAATGGTGGGATTATTTTGGTTGTCATACTAACATGCTCTAGGTAACCTTTTAGTTGAAAGTAGTTACCTACTTTTCAAACAACATTTTCAACCCCCTCTTTTTGAAAGGAAGTTTTCTCCCTTTGTTATGTTATGTACAAAGTTTTTTGTTCCATGGGTATGTTCATGGTTCTATGACTACAACTTCCAAAACAAATCTCTAGTTTCGGTTCGCAAATTTAAAATCAAATAGTGGGATTCCTTTGCAGTTGAAAACAAAAGTTTTAAGTTTGTTGTTGAGGAATGGATACAAAAGAACGAATTAACCCCTGCTGTCAAACAAGATCCACAATCTAAATTTTTAGCCCAGAAGGCTAAGATAGCAGTCCTCCTCGACTCTGCAAAATCTAAAGAAGAATACCTTTTTTTTCCAAAGGACTGTACAAAATCAAGACTCTACCCCAGTCATAAACAAATCAACCTCCTTTGGATCATTATCTCTTGTCATGTCCTTTGAGACGACAATGAAGATGATTTTTATGATATTTTATTATCTATCGAAAAACAGTAAAAGATTTTCCAAAACTATCAGTATAAGACGACAAAAAATGGTCCTTAGCACTATAAAAGAAGTCTTTCACTTGGAGTCAAGACAAACAACTTTCATTGAGAAGATTCCTCTTTACAAAAAGTGGTCCTTACCACTATAAAAGATGTCTTTCGCTCAAAGTTTACTCATACAAAATGGCAAACAACTTTCATCCTTAAAGATTCCTTTTTACAAAAAATGATCTTTACCACTACAAAAGGTGTCTCCCACTCAGAATCCACTCATACAAAGGAACAAACAACTTTCAACCCACAATTCGAAGCTCTCTAGCAAGTCTTTATTTATATAAAGACTCTTCCATTTCGAGAGGCAGAACTTAGATAAACTATCAAGTTTCTCTACAAAAAAATTACATATGCATTCCTCTATAAACAAATATCTTTTTATTTTCAATGTAAACATATATTTCCTGTAATCATCTCCTGTTTTAAATTCAATACAAATTTCAAGGTTCGTTTCTTTAAACCTGTAAACTTACATATTCAGTTTTATATTATTGCAAATTAAATATGCTGTGTTTAATCAAGGATCATAACATTGTTGGTCCTGTCTTGTTTATTCGCATCAGAGATTTAATAAACATTCAAAACATAGTATATCAACTGGAAACTTCTTACCAAATCTTTGGATCATTCTCAAATATAACAACACCACATACTATTGTTCTATTTACCAAAAAGGGCGACGGAGTGCACAAGATGAATGAAGATACAAAATGAAGAGTTACAGAAAATAAAGATGAATGATAGAACAATAGTACATGGCGTTGTTTTACCACAATCACGAAAACAAGTAAAGCTTTCCTTTGGACCAATAGTTCGCAGATCAATGGTTTCCTGTCGATATACTAAGATTTTGCAGAAATGGATTTCTAATGTGAAATGAAAAAGGCAAGACCAACAATGTCAAAATCCTTGCTCAATCACAGAGCATACTTAGTTTTGCAAAAATGTAAAAACAGAAAGTAAAGTTTGAAAGTTTAAGAAATAAACCTTGAAATTTGTACTTGATAATGAAAGTTTAAATCACAGGAGATTTGGATTACAAGATAATTTAATTATAGGATAATTTGTAAGTGTTTACAGGGATAGTGTTTTGGATACAGAGAAAACAGATATGTAATTTCTTTTGCAGAGAATCTTCTTGGTTTAGCTTTTGTCTTTCAAAATGAAATAAAGTCTTCTTATATGGACGAAGACAAACAGAGAAGCCTTAGATAGTGGAGCTAAAAGTTCTTTGTCGTTTTGTAACTTTACTCTCGAGTGGAAGACACCTTTGATGTGATAGGGACCATTTTTGTCTGAAGGAATCTTTTACCAAAAGTAATTTTATCTGTTTACATAAATCGGAAACAACTTTTGTAAATGGCAGGGGTCATGTTCTTGTCTTCTTATGCTGACAGATTTTGAGGATCTGAATGCTAATGAATGGATGACAGGATGCCAAAACAGTCATCTTCATTATCATTTCTAAGGGAGATGACCGCTGAAGAAATGGATCCGGAGGAACTGGATTTGGACGAGATTGGTTAGCTGTCTCGGTTTGGAACAAGACCCTGCAATATTTGAAGGTATTCTTTTTCAGATTTTGCAGATGCAAGGAGGGCAGCAGTTTTAGCCTTCTGAGCTAAAAATTTGGATTGCTAGTTTTGTTGGATGGCAGAGATGACTTTGTTTGATTTTAGCCATTCCTCAATAGCACTTTTGGAACTTTTTGATTTTGCTGCAAAGGAATCCTGCCATTTTATTTTGAACATGCGGACCAAAATAAAAATTGATGATTCGTCTTTTGGAACTTTATAATCATAATACCACACATGGAACAAAGAATTTCTTCACCAGTCATCTCACTTGGAGACGATAATGAAAATGACTGTTATGACATCTTGTCATCCATTCATTAGCAGTCAAAGATCCTCAAAATTTGTCGGCATAAGAAAACAAGAACGTGGCTTCTGCCACTTACAAAAGTTGTCTCCGACTTATGCAAACAGACAAAATTACTTTCGGTAAAAGATTTCTTCAGACAAAAGTAGTCCCTACCACGTCAAAGGTGTCTCCCACTCGAGAGTAAAGTTACAAAACGACAAAGAACTTTCGGCTCCACTATCCAAGGTTCTTTTGCTTGTCTTCATCCATATAATAAGACTTTATTTCATTTTGAAAAGCAGAAGCCAATTTAGCAGAAGCAAGTCAAGTAGAAGCCGAACCGAAAGCATTCTCTGCAGAAGAAATTACATATTTATTTCCTTTGTATCCAAAATACTATCCATATAAACACTTACAAATTATCCTGTAATTACATTATCTTGTAATCCAAATCTCCTATAATTCAAACTTTCATTATCAAGTACAAATTTCAAGGTTTATTTTTTAAACTTTCAAACTTTACATTCTGTCTTTACATTTTTGCAAAACAAAGTATGCTCTATGATTGATCAAGGATCTTGACATTGTTGGTCTTGCCTTTTTCATTCTACATCAGAAATCTATTTCTGCAAAACCTTAGTATATCAGCAGGAAACCACTGATCTACGGACTATTGGTCCAAAGGAAAGCTTTACTTGCTTTCGTGATTGTGGTAAAACAGCACCGCGTACTATTGTTCCATCATTCATCTTTATTTTCTATAACTCTTCACTCTGCATCTTCATTCATCTTGTGCACTCTAGCCCTTTTTGGTATCAGAGCGATATATATATATATATAATTGCAAACCAAACCTATAAAATTTAGATTATGACCTTTTTTAAAATATTCTTTTTTTCTTTTCTGAAGAAACATCATCGAGTACATCCCATGGAAGTACCAATTAGAGTTGGATGAGGAAACTACTTATTGTGATCATGTGTGATTCATTGCTAATTTACTTTTACAAGAAAAATAAACTACTTTTTATAGTAAATAAGAAGTGAAAACATTTTATTATTGAAGAATTGGATTGCAAATTAGAGTAGAATAGTATGGAAAATAATATAAACAACAGTGGATGAGAGAGAGCTACAACTCTAAATACAAATTGCAACACAATTAATTTTTAAAAGCCAAACCAAAAGGCAGTCTTTGCAAAGGAAAAAAGCATGCACTATCACATGCAATTTGTCAAAAGAGATGTGACATAGCGTGGGACAAGAAATAGTAGAAACATAAATTAAAACAAAATAATGGCTAAATTTTAAGTACAATTGAAATTTGGAACAAGTTAATAGGGTTTAGAGTTCATAAGACCAGAATCTGAATTAATTGATATAGTAACCCCAACAACTTATTAACATTAGTTAATGCCTAAATCCATACAGGAAAAGGATTCCTAATCTTGGTCTCCAAGTAAAGCTAACTAACAACTCACATGACAATCATGTGACCTTCGATTAATTAACCATAAACTCCTATATATAATAGAAGGATTCTAAAGAGAGCTCTAGAGTCATTCTCCTCAAGTTGGAAGAAATTAATCCTCAAGGTGTCTTGCCTCAATCTCGTGTGTCCATTCAAGATTTGTCAACCCCTTTCCTTCTTTGTTTTTGCTTTAGATGCATAACAATTCTAGATATCAACTTTAGCTTTTCCATGATCAATTTTACATAAGGAACATCAATTGACAATTAATTTATGTTATATCGACTTCTTGAGTAATGAATTATGAATCTTAAACTTGCTTCAACATGTCTTCTATCCAAATAAAAACAATTCTTCTATATTTGGGATAATATCACACTTGTAATCAATAAAGGATAAACAAAATAAATCAATAAATTTCTACCTTTTCAATGAGGTTACCATTGATGACATCATCATTTCTATTGTTGTAACATTGATTGCCTTATTATCATCATAATCATCATTGCACTATAACATCATATATTAATGGAGAATCCTAGCCTGGACCTACTTTCTCAAATAATTCATCTTTTAGAACTTGTTGCTCTTCAACACTCTTTCCTAAAGAAATTCGTTGTTTTCCACCCTTCCAATCCAATTGCACCATATGATTGTCATGAAAGGAGTCTTCATCCATACAACCACCACTTTCTATTGTCTAAAGAGTCATGGCCACCTTCCAAAATCTCCATTGGAACTCCCACTAATTCTTGTTGCTGTAAAGCATCAATAACAAGGATTAAATGTTCAATTAACTACTTATCTCAATCATAATTGTTTGCCTATCTTGATTTCTCCATCTACACACTCCAAAACATCCTTCCATGGTTAAAGGATTGAAACCCTAACACACACTCTTGGGGATCCTTTTGCTTCACTACCAACTTGACAATGTGGGAAGAGAAAAATGTAGAAAACAAAGATTACAGCAGAATAAAGGTTAATTAGGATAAAATTGGGGTTGGAACAAGGTCATAGAGTTTAGGATTCATAATAAACCTCAAGAATCTAAATATATCAATAAATTAACAAAGAACAACTATAAAAAACCTAGTAGCCTATTTATATTATTTGTGAAAAGGATTCCTAGTTTAAGTCCCCAAGTAAAAACACTTAACCTCTAGTGAAATACTTTAAAAAGTTACTTGCAAATCACATTAGCCTAGGTATATTAAATAACCCTCATATCCAAAATAAAATAAAATGATTTGTAAAGAAAGCTCCTGTGTCTATACAAGCAGTGGAAATTGTTCAACTTGATGGCTTCAAATAAACATTAAGAATTGAAACAAGAGGGAATAAACATTAAGAATGGAAACGAGAGGGAAACTGAATAGAGCCAAAAGGTAACTCAAGTAGTAATCCGATTAATGATACTTTAATTCTTGTTTGACTTAACTGTGTATAAATGCGCAAAGGTGTGAAACTATTATGTTTGGACCCTATGGCTTGGCCTCAAGTACTGGTGTTGAAACAACCTGACATGAGTACAAGTATAAAATACGAGTCCAACCACCCGCCTAAATTTTGAAATTGAATCTATCAATATAAGAAATTGTTATGCAAAAAGATGGTGGGAGGAAGAAGACGGAGGGAGAAGAAGATGTAAACATGTTAGAGAAAAGAAGACAAATGCAGTGATATCATCATGATTATTATAATCCTCAAAAACATCTTCGTCCATTCTTTCTTGTTCTATATTTTTGTTCTTGTTCTTTGACTTTGTCCAACGCAAAGTGTGGTTGTGTTTCTCTTCAAGTCTCGTTCCTTGATTCTATGTCTCCCATTTTAATGAATATTTTTACCCTAATCTTTGTTTTTTATAGAAATATCCCTAAGTTGTTTCTTTCGGTAAATTAAAAAATGGACAAACAGGTCAAAACAAAACATAAATCAATTGAGAAAAAACTGAAGAAAAACCGAACACAAAAAGAAGCATTTCAAGCCAGTGCTCACTTTAATGCCTAGCACCCACTCACATGACACTCGTGGAATCAGCACTTCATTTAGATTTATCGAATGAAATTTATCGACAGAGGCTAATAAAGGCAATGTTGCCTCGCCTCACAAGGGCTCGCCTAAGCGAGCACCGGAGCGCCTAAGTGAGCACTTATGTGCCTCTTGACAGCACTAGTTACAAGTAGGTGATAATATAACATGGAGACATGATTCTATAGGATTTTGCTAAATCTTAAGCCACATATTAAAGTGTTACAACTCAAGTTATTTTCTTTTGGCTTGCTTTGATGAAAACTGTATATTTCTAACAAAAACTTGAATCAAACACCCACACACAAGTTCGAGCAACAAAGGTATTTTTATGTTTTTTAGGGGTACCAAATCCAACAAACATGCTTTTTTACAATTCCATGAAACAAATGACAATGATAAACAATGAGAAACAAAGATTGATGTACAATAGTTGATCAGCTGAGAAGAATAGAAATTAAAGAAAGTTGAAAAAAATAAATAAAATAAAAGTTAAAAAGCAGAGGAAGCTAAGCAAAGATAGGCAAGTGAGAACCTATCACCATTAAGCAGCATTAACCAATTAAGGAAGCCAACTTTAACCAGCCTTCCCTAGATCTCTGAGAAAATATCCAATGGCTAACAGCATTTTGCACTTTTAAGAACTTGATACCAACCATGAGTTACATATAGAACTGGTTCTTTGTGCAGATGTTGTGTAGTAATTAGTTACACCAATACTGAATTTGGAAATGAAAATATCATGATTGAAATTTTGGAAGTTTAGTAGTTTCAAATATTTGGATTATTGCAAAATATTTCTCAAAGATGAAGTAGAAATATAAAGTTTCAACAAAAAGACAAAGGGGGCATAGATTTTCAAAATTGGTGAGAACACATTTTTGGAAGTTCTTGACAAAAAAAGACATACAAAGGGTCCAAATTTTGGCATCAAATGGAAAATAAGATGATATGCTTAAAAGAAAATGATAGCTGATAAAAGATTTGAGAAATGCATCAAAAACTTAAATCAAGTATTGAGAACAAAAGTCACTTGCATCATAGGCATGCAGTATTGCTTGCTATGGAACTGTAAAACCACCTCCACAACAAGGGAAAAAAAGATATGCTACCAAGTAACAAGGCATGGCTAAAAACAATCTAGCAATGACAGCTTCATCTTTTTTTCAAAATGCCAAAAACATTGAGCATCCAAGGAGGTGTGCGTGCACATCAAGGGTAATTATGCTTGGACAATTGCTAATGATGGATGTGCACATGATCAAAAAACTTAAGCATCAGAGAAATTCATGGCTAATATAACTTTTTCAACTGAGACAAATTCATGTATTGTTGTAACCTAATGTATTACATAGGACATTGAATACCTGGAAAACTCAAAGCAAGACGAGCACAACATCCAGCCACTCCAGCATTGATAACTGCAAAGAAAGAAGCATGAATAAAATTAAATATAAATAAGCAAGTGTTGTGAAAGAACCAGTTTAACTATTGACATGTCATACCATCATCCTTCCCTCGTAGCCTCTTCAAAAAGCAGACAACCAAACTGTGTACTCCAGACAGAACTGCAAATGTCTAATACAAGAAAAAGATAAGAGGAGAAGATACAGTATGGGCATAAATTTCACCCATAAATTAAAAGAAAAACATAAGCACATCTTATAACCATCACACATGTGCACAAATAATATAGATGAAAATTAATTCATATCTCACACCTTGGCACAAGATCCTGCTTCCCCAAAGGATCCTTTGACGCTTTTCCTCTTAATCAAACCAGAACCTGGAAGGCTTCTATGTAAGGCATCCTCCAAAAATAGATTAAAACTCAAGCAGCCCACATAAAACAATGAAAAGCAGGCAAAACAGTGACCAATCAACGCATGCGACAGGAATTAGTAGACTTCCTCAGCACACTAGAATGATCATGGTGTATGAACAACTGATATCTACATACAGCAATGTGGGCTACACTTAATAAAAATATTTTAAAAAATAGATGACTGATACCAAATTAAAAGCAGAATCCAAAAAGGCATATCACAGCCAATGCTTTAGAAGCACCAATTTGACATCAAACTAAGGACAGGAACGATACTAATGACTTACTTTGGAGCTGCGTAATGAACCAAAAAAGAAAAGTAAAAATCCCTATAAAGCGTCCCATGAGCTGACACCAATCAACTCGTGAGCGCAATTGGAAAAAAGGACTGCATACATACAGCTCTGCCCTTAAAAATATAACTTGAAACAACATCACGTTGTGTGTGTATCAAAAGTCTCCATTTGAGCCCAAATATTTTTTTATTTCAAAAAACAAAGAAAAAAAGAAAGAAATGCAGGGTTTCAATTATCGCCATTGATTCCAAAACTACTAGACAACACAATAGAGGAAAATTCCAAAATGTCAAGTCATGAAAAACAGTAGTATTATAATAGATAGGTGCATGTATAGAGAGAGGACCGTAGCCGAAGATGGAGCCCATAAAAGCGCCAGCAGCGGAGTCACCAACGATGAGGAGGAAGCAGACGGAAGGGGAACTGGACTCAGCAGAAGATATAAGAAATCTATTGCTATTATTAATTGAAAGATTAGGTTAGGGTTTGTGTCTTCGACGTCGGAATCAGCATTGTTGTTGCTGCTGGCGCCTGGAGAATTCGCCGTCGCCATTTCTCACTCTTTCTATCTATGAAATATATCCTTCTCAAGCAATAATATGTTGCTTATCATTGCATTGTCTCTCTCGGTTTTCTTGTTTATACGGACGACATCGTTTCATTGGAGATAGTGTTTTACTTTGTGTTTTTAAAAAAATTAAAAAAATTTATTTTTTATTTTATTTTAAATTAAAATTTTTTGATATTTTTAGATTATTTTCATGTACTGATATCAAAAATAATTTTTAAAAATAAAAAATACTATTTTAATATATTTCTGAAAGAAAAATATTTTCAAAAACAGTCACAACCACACTTACAAAGACACGGAGAGACACAATACATTTTTTAATGGAAAATTAAAAAAATATCGAATAAGCTTTTGGTTAAGACTAAAGCATTTTAAAAAGTATAAATCTTTTATTTTTTTTTACTTTAAATTATTATTTTTTCATATTTTTATTATTTTAATATTTACTCTTTTGATTTTTTTTAAATAAATTATTTTAAAAACAATTCTGATTTTTTCCTCATTCTTTTTTTTTCTATCATACTTTTTTTTCATTCTTTTGATTACTATTTTATATTTTTGAAAAACAAAATTGATATTTTTTTAATTTTATTTTTTAATATTAAATTTGTTGGTAATTGAGTTATTTAATTGAGTTCAGGTCTCGAATTTCAATGGTTGCGAGTTTGAAAAATTAGATCAGCTTTAGAAGATTCATCTAAGTTTGTTAGGAAAAATTTCTAAATTGATATTTTTTATTTTATTCTTTTCAAAATTAAATTGATTGAAAATTGAGCTTTTTAATTAAGTTTGAGTCTAGAATTTCGCATATTATGAGCTTGGAAGATTAACCAAGGTTTAAGAGATTTGCTCGGGTTTACTTGGTATTTTTTTTCCTTTTTTAAGATCATGATTTTTCAGTTTTATCCTTCAATATTTATTTAATTGGACATTGAACTTTGTTTTTTATCTTCTTATTTTTTTTCTATAGAATTTTTTACTGATTTAAAAATAACCCGTGTTATCTATAATCTTTTTGTTTATCATTCTTTATTAAATTTATCTTTTTTAAAAAGAATTCTTGTTTTATAATTAAATTAGATTAATTAATTAAATATAAGTATCAGACGCTCAAGTCATGAGATTTTATTTGGTTTTGTTTTGTTTTGTTTTTCAAGCTAAAACTTCGAGGGTTGGTGTGACCCTTTATGGAGTTATTTTGTAGCACTTTGTAGTGATTATAATTGTCTTGATGATCTTTTTTTGGTGGTGGGACATGTTCATGATGGAGCAATGGTAAGTTTTCAATAAGCTTTTCTTTATTCTCCTCTCAAGAAAGATATTGACAACTCAATTTTTATAGTTAATTATGGTCAAAGAATATTGTTTGCTTTATTTATCATCGATGTCTTTTTTTAATCATATTATTAAATAAATCTAGCTTATTAAATCTAGTCAAATCAACGAGTAGTGTTTGAATTTTTCTTGCTACTTTTGAAAACTTTACCATAACCTGGACATCCTTTTCATTTGCTAGGGAAAATTTAGATCGACCCACGACATAGAGTGATAACCTATCTAATTTATATTAAACATTATCTTAGGTAAATTAGAAGATATTATAATTATAATATCTCAAAATAACCATAAAAATACATAACATGTACATTTTTTAGAATTTAATTGATAAAAGATATAATTTAAAAGAAAAATATCAGCCATATTTGCAGTAAATCAATGATTGAAGATAATTCAACATGTAATTTTATTGAATATGTCATAATCCATTTATGGGTTATTCTCAAAATAAAAAATACAAATAACAAAAAAAAAGGTTGATGTGGTGTAAAAATCAAGTTAAAAATTTTGAACAAACTTGAGAGTCTGATCGTACCTCTATTATGCCAAAATAATGAAGAGAAATACAATTCAAGACTACAATAAATGATTATTAGATAAATCTACAAAAACATTAAGTCCTATGCACAATTGATTTTTTAATATGCCAATTTGATTTTATCAAGTGCCAAATTAAAGTTTAATTATGTTTAAGAATAAATATAGCGTTCAACTAAAAGATTTAATTAAGTGCAATGACTTTATTATACTTTAAATTGATCAAAATAATTTTATTAAGAGTTTAATTGGTTAAAACTTAAGTTTGGGAGCCTAATTTAGCCTTGATTTAAAATATTAAGATTTTTGGAGACCAAATTTTTTTTTCCAGGTTAATTGCTTAAAATTAGAGGCAAAATTGCAAGAAAATCAAAATTTATGGGTCAATTAAGGTCAAAATCAAAGAAATACATAGACAAGGACCATTTTGTAAAAGACGTTGAACTATATGGATTCAATTGGTCGAAATAAAGGGTGAAATTGAAAGAAAATAATTTTTTAAGAGTCAAATTGCATAAATCTAAGAACAGGGAGTAGCTTGAAATAAATGCGTAAATTTAGGGCTGCCATTGAAATTTGTCAGGGGCAAAATCAAAAGAAATTGAAATCTTTGGGTCAATATAGGGTGTAATTAAAGCATTTAAAAATTGAAAGAGCAATTGAACTTTGGTCGAAATCCTAGTACAAAACGATGTCATTTTGGAGAGGAAAAAAGAAAAAAAAGGTCTAGATGATGTGCTTAGCTAACCAAACGATTTGTGTTTTTGGATATTGTTTATTGCTTTTTTCCTTATCCACCAGAAAAGACAGCTTAAAAGCCTACTTTGAAGGTGCATTTAATGCCTTTATACTTCATCAAATTTGACAAGTCATGTATCAAAATGATGACCTTGTATTTGCCTACAATATGATATGGTCAGTTTCGACTGATTGACATCACATCCTTATTGAAACCGCCTCAAAGGTGACAAGCAAGGCAATTGTGAGTTGTCAAATCTAACAGCCTAAGGTACCTACTTTAGACCAATGGTTAAGATAGTTTTAGATTGAATCAAAGGGTGATATTTTTTTCCAATACGGTTCATATTTCCCTTTTCCATCACCTACAAATATAGGTTCATTCCATGCTCAGAACATTAATAAATATGAAGCCAAAGTTGGGAAAGAACCATTTACAACCCATATTTTTCTCCCTCTAATTTTGGTAGTCACTTCAATCCTTCTTCTGCACCACCTCTGGCAAGACAATAGCTCCATCAACCATCTATACTATTCCCTACAACATCATCAACAACTTCGAATGCCACTCATCTATGAAAAGGCAAGGTATCCCCTCCATTTCACCACCGAAAATCATCTCTAGTATGGGGGCGGTGTCCACTTTTGACTTATATAAAATCTCTCTCATGCAATGACCACCTTGAGATGATGATTTTCGGTGGTGAAATGGAGTTTACATGCAATGATCACCTTGAGATGGTGATTTTGGGTGGTGAAATAGAGGGTTAGAATTAGTCTGTTAGGCTAAAAAAATCATTTACTTTAGCCTTTTGACCTTTGCATGCAATGGTCACCCCTCATTTTTATTTTACTTGATGGACTTGCAATGACCACCATGACGTGATGAATTTCGGTGGTGAAATGGAGTTTGCATGCAATGACCACCTTGAGATTGTGATTTTCAGTGGTGAAATGGAGAGGTTAGAATAAGTTTTTCAAGCTAAAAAATCATTTATTTTAGCCTTTTGACCTTTGAATGCAATGGTCACCCCTCATTTTTATTTTACTTGATGGGCTTGGGCTAGGTCCAACTCAAATATTTTGAGTTGAAGTTGGCCCAACCTAATGTAATATTATATTATATAATAACAAAATAATATTAAAAAATGAAAAATTCAAAAAAATGGATATTTCAAAACAATTATGATTATCCCGCCAATTTGTTTTCAATATCGATATGTAGACTTACACTATATTATACGCATTCGACATAAAATATTTGATTTTCTCTGAAATTTCTAAAAAAAAATCCTTATTTAATATATATATGTGTGTGTGTGTGTGTGTTATTTTCTTGCATATGTTCGAATCGTAAAATGTTTCTAAGCATATTTTCACAAAACAAAAAATTGCATCTTTTTTCATGTTTTAAAATGCAAAATGGGATATCATAACCAATTTATGATTATCCGTTAGATTTCAGCCAAAATATAAAAAATCTTTCACTAGTTATTTTGTTAGTTTTATTTGTTAGAATTTAGTTATAGACTTTAATATTTTGGGTGTAAAACTACATTGTAAAGTACACCCTTAGATATTAAAAGTAATTGCAATGTTAAAATTTAGACCTTTGCACAGTTAGGATTTTGCCAAATGAGGTAGGGACTTCCTTATGAATAGAGATATATTTTGAACTTTAGAAGAGGTCAATAATTTGACATAGAAAAATAATCAAACAACAATGCATCTTACTTTAGAGAGGATGCACTAGCGGTGATGCGTCTTTTTCTTGCACACCAAGTCCCCTTACTCAGACTCTCACAAACCATTAGGTTTCGTAGTTACCTTAATACTAGGTGGTGACTCCTGAAAATTATAATCATAATTTTATGATTATAGAAAAAAAAATTCACGCACTCCCCCATCTCAGGGATGGTCGTGCAAAAAACATCATTGCGACAGAATATATACATACATATACACATATATACAAAAAAAAAAACATAAAGATAAGTTAGAATATCAAAAGCTAGATAATAAATGCCAAAATAATTACAAGTCATGTTTCATATATACATATGGGATATATACATCAAATAAAGTTTAACAACCATAAAAATAGATAAATTATATATGTTATTACCTAATTTTGATAAAAAAAAATTATAAAATACAAAAGGATATACATAAAGAAAGGTAAAATGTAAACCCAAAAAAAGGAATCGCCAAATAATTGACTTAAAATACACTAGGATAAGAGAACACAACATCTAAACATGATCTAACCTCATTTATAAGGGAGTATAAATACATTTAGAGAATGAAGAGATAATTTTTCCTCTCCTTGTGGTCTAACCAAAACAGCTATGACAACCCTTTCTCTTGTAAATTCCCACCAAAGCACTTCCTTGTTGTCATCTTTTTTAAATGTTTGAGTGAAAGAAGAATGAATGTGAGGTGAGAGATAATGAAATTAAAGTACTGGGAGATACATAAGGTCAACTAGAACATCATAAGAGAAAGGAAGAAAAGCAAACAATAGAAGAAGAAAATAATAAAAACTTCCTCAAATTTGTGTACATTCATATGGTAAGATCAAACCCTTACTCTTCTTTATTGTTGTTTGAGTTAATTAGGGCTCAAGAGGAGGAAACCCCTACTCTTTTATTTCATGTTAACATATCATTATAATAAGTTCATATAATGGTTTATATGAGCATAATTAAAAAAATAGGGACGACATGATTCTGCCAAGAGAAGAAAATGAAAGAAACCTCCTTGTATGATGAACATCCCTAGAGAAGTAAACAAGCTGGTAGAAATTAAGCTCATGCATAATGTGGGAATAATTAATAACTTGTGTTTAATTATCTAAAATGGAATAATGAAATAAGCACTTTGTAAATATATCTTCAAAGACATGAATGAAACATAAACCTTTAAAGATGAATTGTGTTATGGTTGATGTCTATAAATAGGTTATGATATGATCTTTAACGAGAAACTTGGCGTTGAATTTTATTCATGACTTAGTTTTCATTGATGATTTCCAGTGTTGTAATGACTTAGGTTTTGTTGATGATTTTCAATAAAGTTGGAATGGATGTCATCTTATAACATTATTACCATAAAAAGATGAGAATGATATACACAAGTATAAAATATATTTATATGTATGGGTGTGTACATATATATGTGTGGAAGTAATCTTCAATGATTCCTATAGATGAAATATATTGAGCAATGACCTTTTTATGGGAATAGGTGTAACATGGATTGATCTTCAATCAGGCAAAGACATACTACAAGGGAAACAAGTAGGTAATTTCCAACTTCATCTAGTTTTGTTAAATTCTTGAAATACTTTTATTAGTATTACTATTTGAATCCTATCATTTAATTGCCCATGAATCATATTAGCTTTGGCTAATGGTATACATGTTGGATAATCAAAAATGATCAATGAGAATGGCTTAGGCTAATGGCACCCATCAAGGATAGTCAGGGATATATATTAATGATTAGTTTTGGCTAATGATATCCATACTGAATAGTCAAGAATAAATGATAAGATTAGCTTGAGTAATGACATCCATGAGGGATAGCTAGGAATAAACATTAATGATTAGGTTTGGCTAACGATATTCGTATTGGACCAATGGTCTCCATGCTTGATAGTAAAAAAAATGTCTAAGATCAATCTTGTTTAATAGTATACATATGAAATAACCAAGAGTAAAGGATAAGAATGACTCTGGTTAATGGTATCCATAAGAGGCCAATTAGAAGCAAGAATTATGAGTAACCTTAGTTGAAGAAACTATCAATATAATGAAAGAAAAATTATAATGTATTATTCCTAATCAAGAATCGCATTTAAGGAACTATGTAAATTAGTTATAGTTAGGGATGAATCATTTATGCATGGGAGAATTCTATATGTAAGGATTCTTAGACCAAAAAATATATCATTAGTTGTTTACCGAACATAGCTTAAATAAAATAATACAAACTATATTGTATGAAGATGAAGTAACTTATCCAAGATAGACTCAAAGAAACTTATCACTAAGAACCTACTTTATTATATATAAATATAAATCATAACTATATGATTATTTGCTCACTCATACCATAATTAATGTTTATTCACTTACATCAAGTTTGATTAGGACCATCTCATGACTATAACATCTAACAACTTCACAAATGCACCCTAAAAAATCATGTGATCATGTAATAATTTATGTAATAGTAAGAATTGACAACTTATATTTTGTAAAACTATATGATGTCAATAATAAAATTTAGGATATGTGAATTTTGGTAAATTGGTGAACTTTATATGTTGCACATGGTGTTCATGCACCCAAGGTTTGTGCCCTTTATGTTGTTGTTTTTTATGCACTTTAAGGCTCAAGGGAATTTTTGTGTTTTATTTCATTAATCATCAACACATAACTTAAGAAAATTCTATGTTATGTTTTCTACCATATTGCTTCTAAACATCCTTGTGTCCATAGGAAAAGAATATATGACAAATAAAAAGTTCACAAGTCAAAAGAAATCAAATAACAAAAATCATATAATAGTTTTGGTTTATGTTGTCGAATCTTTTTAGATTTTAATTTACTTGAAGTTTTAACTTAACATATAATAATATGTTTGGAGACTCTTGGTAAAATTTCAACTCATTTCAACAAATAAATTGAGAGTTTCTGATTGTTGTTGTGAAACTCAACAATTGGTAATATTACTAAAGTATAAAACTAATCTTCCTAGTAAAAAGCTCATGGAAATTTCTTATACCAATTGTTTTTTTTTCTTTCACATTTTCATTTATATTATCTAAGAGAGTAATTATCATTCCTAATAACAAAGAATTTTTGTTATTATAAATGCATCTTACAACTAATTTATATAAATATAATATGAAGAAATATGGAAACAAATTATACTAATCACTTTGAACCATTACAAAACTTAAAAGAAAATGTAAGAAAATAAAGAACTATTTTAAATAAAGTGAAACAAAAAATATTATAGATAAAACAGAGGATAAATCCATATTTAAAAAATCAATGTTAAGAAAATAATATAAAAAACACAGAAAAAATAATTTCTAGCCCTACTAATTTTGGGAAGGTAGACCAAGTGTTTGAATTATCATCTAAAAACATAAGACCATATGCCTAATAAGGGCTTTTGTTTTGAAGTACTGGACGACTTTTATATATATATTTAACCAGAAAATAGTTCACCTATTATGACAAACAGTTTGTTGTAAACTAGTATATATTAAAAGATCTAATTATCTCAGATCTCATATGAGAATTAAAAAAATCATAAGAAAATAACTAAAATTTTCTTGCATTCAAAGCTAAAAAGTATATTTTAGGGGCATTTAAGAATTGTATTATACAAAATACCTGAAAAGACTATTGTCCTAGGCCAAATGTTTCTAAAAGTTGATTAGTAATTATAATGTATAATATATAAAATATCAATGAACCCTATTGTTTTCTTGGAATGACTAATTAGTTACATAAAAAAAGTCTCCATACTTAAAAGCCTAAAATATGGATCTCATATGGTTTTTTTTTATTAAGGAGCGGGAAACTCCACTCTATTTTTTTTATATAACCAAAAAACAGTTTGCTTGTTATGGTAGACACTTTGTTGCAAACAAATATATATATATATTAAAAGATCTGATTACCCCTAACCCTATATAAGAAAATAATTATAGTCTCCTTGCATCTAAAACTAATAGAGATATTTTTAGAGGCATATAAGTAATTGCAATATACAAAAACTAGAAAAAAAAACCCCAAAAGCTATTTAACCTAATAATTTTTTTCCCTTTTAAGGGTAATTTATTAATTACATTATACAAAAAAGATGTTAAAATATCAATTAACCACCTCTTTTCTTGTAATGACTAATGGGTCATATAGAAAAGACCTTCCTATTTCTAAGTCCAAGCTAAATGAATTCCAAAAACCTAGGACCATGCACCTAACATGGGTTTTTGTTTTGAAGAAGTGGTCGACTTCACTCTAGTTTTTTTAATGTAATTGAGAAATAGTTTGCCTCCTATGGCAAATAGTTTATTGCAAACTAATATATATTAAAACACCCCATTACACCTGATCACACCTGACCCCATATGAGAATAATTAAAATCATAAGAAAAATAATTAAAGTACCCTTGCATCCAAAGCCAAGATAAGCTCATTGACCTAAGCAAAATGTTTTTTTTTTCTTTCAAGGGTAATTTAGCAATTAGACTGTGTAACAAATATTATTTTATGAGTTTTTTTTTTATTTTTTTGTTTATTCTTCAAGATAATTTTACATTGTTTACACAATAATAACAATAAAAATAATAATTTTAGTGATTATTTTTTTTATAATTGTTTTCTTTCTTGCTCTCCTGATACAATATTTTTAGGACAATTTAAATTTTTTAATTGTTTAAACAATAATAATAATGATAATGATGATAAAACTAATAATTTATTATAATAATTATAGTACTTATGGTATTAATAATTATGATTATTGTGCTAATGGTAATAACAACTCATAAAATAATATCAACAATATCAATGATAATAAATTTTATTATAATCCAAACATTTATAATAATTATATTTATAATGATAATACTATTAATTTTTTTTTTCATTTAATTTTGTCCTTTAATTATTTTTATTTATTCTTCAAATGAAATATTTTTTTATGCTACTAATATTGTCTTGAGTTTTGCCTTCAATCATGATAATAACAATTAGAATAATAGTAATAATTTATCATTTAATGTTATATTTATTAAAAATTAAGTTTTGCAACTTCTGTATTTATAATAAATTAATGATTTGAAAAATTCTATGACTCAATATTGTCTTTATTTTTTTAATCTTATTTCTTTAAAATTTTATTACTTAATATTAGTATTAAACACAAATAATTATCTTTTTTTTTTATTTTGGCTCTTATTCTTTTAATTTTTGGTTTAGTTTCAATTCTTTTAATTTTTTTCGGTCCTTCTAGGACATTTCCTATTATTTTTTATATTTATGTATCTGTATTCTTAGTTTTGATTGTTATTTTTTTATCATCTTCTCTCTTATTGAGGTTTTATTTTTTCAATTTAGTCCTGAAATTTTAATTCATATTTATAATTATTTTAAAATTGATATTTCTTTCCCCCCCGTTTTTTCTTCTTCTTTTTATTTATTCTTCAGATCAAATGATTTTTTAAATGCTAATAATATTTATTTTGATTTTGTCATTTATTTTTGTTATTTTTATTTGCTCTTTTGTTAAAGTTTTTTGGTTTTTTGTTTTGTTCTTTAAGATAATTTTATGGTTTTTATTGTTACATAATAATAATAATAATAATCATCTTAAGAATTTGTTTTTAATTATTTTCTTGCTTGCTCTTCTTTTATGGTTTATTATTATTATTATTCGAGACAATTTGATAATTTTCATTGTTTAAATAGTAATAGCGATGATAATAATGATAACAATAATTATTTATTACAATGATTGTAATGCTTATTGTATTAATAATTATGGTTATCGTGCTAATAGTAACAATAACTCATAAAATAATATTAAAATATCAATAATAATAAATTTTATTATAATCCAAACGATTATAATAATTATATTATTAATAATAACAATATTGATTTTTCTTTTGTCCTTTAATTATTTTAATTAATTTTTCAAATCAAATAATATTTTTTTATACTAATAATATATTTTTTTTGGTTTTTCCTTCAATCATAATAATAATATGAAAATAATAATTTAATTAATTATCATTCAATATTGTATTTATTAAGAATTAAATTTAACATCCTCTCTATATATAGTATTTCAAATCTAATATGACAGATTAATAGTTTGAAAAAATTATGTAACTTAATGTTATTTTTAGTTTTTATCTTATTTTTTTGAAAATTATATTACTTAAAATTAATATTAAATATATTAAATTGTCTTATAATTAGTTTTTTTAACATTACTTAACAAAAAAATTATTCAGATTAATTATTTTGTGTAATATTATAAAAAAATTCACAGTTTTAATATATGTTTTTTTATATTTTAAAAAAATAAAATTTTCCTGTGACGAATGGCAGGGCAAGTTGCTACTACTATCCATGTATAATCATATATAGAAAGAAAACAGGAGAGAGATTAAGAGTATCGAAGTGGTCGATTTTATTGGTTTCTTTTATTTTCACGTATTATTAATACCAGTTGTCACTTGCTTGCGAGCTTTTGCTTGAACAACAAAAACAAAAGCAAATACAAACACTCCGTCATCAATAACAAAAAGACCTCGATTCACGGACTGGGTCTTGTCCAGATCTTGTTTTAGAGCCTCACTTCACCTTGACTTTGTTGCTACGGGTGAGGTTTTTTTTATAAATAATTTCTCTGTTTTGGTCAGTTCCATTTCTTACTTTCTTTGGTAGTTTTTGAGGGGTTTCGAGGAGAATTTCAGTAGGTTTTGTCTTTCAAACCTCGGTAACTGTGCCATCTTTGGCCTTTAGTTAATTACGGCTTGTTTTTGGCTTTGAATTTTCTTGCTTTCCCTGTTTCACTCTCTTGGATTCCGGTTTCGGTGTGGAAAAAGCTGATAGCTTTATTGATATCTGTCATGTCGCATAACTGTTGATTGGTCTTCCTTTAAGTTTCAGGGTCAGGGTATACAGCATTTGTTCTCTAGATACTCTCAATTTTCAGGGTTCTGTCTTCTAGGTTTTTGAGAAGTTGGGACTGCCTTCTGCTTTTGGTGGGTTTTGGTTTGTACGCTTGTTTAGTGTTTTTATTACGGTTTTTTACACCAGTTCATGTTCAAGGTCTCTTTTTTGGGGGCTCTTGGTCTTGGGATTTGATGATTCTTTAAAACCGAACTTCATTTTGTTAATTTTAAGGTTGGTTTGGGGTTCTGAACTTAATCTTGTAAGCTTAAGGTTATATTTCTTAGGGTTTTGGCTTCTGGGTTTGAGATTTTTTATATTCACACCTGATCAACGGGGGGGCTACAGCTGTTTGCTTGCTTCCGAGTTTTATAGTTGAGTAAATCTTTTGTTTTGGGTTTAATTGGATCATGCATAAGGCAGAAGGTTTCTTTGCAATTTTCCTCTTAATTTCAAGAATTTTTTTATTTTTTAGCTCAGACTTGGTGTTAGAAAAGTGTTTCAAGCATCAAAGATCTCTATTTTGGGATTTAATATTCGGAATTGATTTTTTAGTGCAGGGTGTCGAGTACTAAAACACATACTATCTGCCGTTTTTTCAAATATCTTGTTCTGTGCTTTGCCAGGTCTATTATCGGTGCAGTTATGGATTCCCCTCAATCTGTTGTGTCACCATTCAAGACCTCTGTTGTCTTTGAGACAGAGAGGCAGAAGTCTGGTTATCCAGTTCAGAGCACTGGCAGCTTCTCCAAGGGAATTGAGATCCCCAGAAACGACGCCGTGGTTGGCAATCTAGAAGATTTTGTTGGTGTAGTTGAGGTTTACATACACCAGGCTAGGGACATCCAAAATATATGCATTTACCACAAGCAAGATGTTTATGCTAAGTTTTGCCTGACTAGCGATCCTGAGCACACTGTCTCCACCAAAATTATCAATGGTGGTGGGAGGAATCCAGTCTTCAATGACAGTTTGCGGCTCAATGTTAAGACTATTGATTCCTCCCTTAAATGTGAGGTATTCATGATGAGCAGGGTGAGGAATTATCTGGAGGATCAGCTGTTAGGTTTTGCTCTGGTGCCTTTGTCCGAAGTACTAATCAATAATGGGAATTTGGAGAAAGAGTTCGCTCTTTCTTCTACTGATTTGTTCCACTCTCCTGCGGGGTTTGTTCAACTATCTCTATGGTACAGTGGAGCTACACCAGAGGTAATGGTGATTCCAGCAATACCCACTTCTTTAGCTGCAAATGGATATATTCAGGATTCAGAGATACAGGAATCACTTCCTTGTGAATTGGATAAGATTGAATTCCCGGACCCAAAGGTTGTGAATGAAAACCAGATGATGGTCTCAGAGTATTTTCGAATTCCATGTTCCCATCTGGATTCTGAAACCTCTGAGAGCTTGGCCACTTCTGATACTGAAAATCATCTCAGTTCAGAAATTGGAGCTCATGTCGTGGAAAGCTTCTCAGCTGCCACTTCCGATTCAATTCAAGCTCCGAAGCTCGACTCTCCTCCAAGCAGTGTGTCAACTAACGGTGTTTCTTCATCCATTGATGCAAGTTCAGAAAGCTCTGCTAAAACACCAAATCTGGACCATACCTCAGTCTGTAAAGAGAGAGAAAGTACAAATGTCAGAGATGGTGAGACTGATTCCTCTGTTGGAGCATCAAATGAGAAAATTGCCATACCTGTTATCACAGTAAACATTGAACCGGAGCCAAATATGGTCCAGCAGGACATAGTAGACATGTACATGAAAAGCATGCAACAATTCACAGAGTCACTGGCCAAGATGAAGCTTCCTTTGGACGTTGACAGCGGACCAACCAGTTCAGGAAGTTCGAGCTCTGATCAGAATCTGCAGGGATCAAAGAACACTGGCTCCCGTGTGTTCTATGGGAGTAGAGCTTTCTTCTGAGCTTTGAGCTTTCCATTTCAGAGGAAAACAAAAACACACAGGTGACTTTAGACTTTAGCTTGGTGACTAATACTAATAGTGACGTGTAATAATGTATCATGGAGTGTGTTGTTTCCTTCCGTACGTTGAGATGTTTAGATGACGGGGAAATCATGGCTTGTATGTGTTATCACCTTTGTTACATACCAACTGTTATACATGAAATCTCCTCTTTCGTTCGTTCGTTGTTACTTTCCTTTATGTTTGAAATATTTATTTTCGTCAGCTAATAATGAATGCAACCATATTGGTGTTGGTGTCCACTTTTACATGGTGATAGTTTAGGCTGTTTGGGTTGCGGTTGAATTGAATTTTCATTTTTTTTTCTCTTTAAATTATTATTTTTTTAAAATGTTTTTGTATCTTTTGACATGACATCAAAGCATCCATGATTATTTTGCCAAAATGTGTAAGAATTATAGCATCCAAGAGTGTGAAACTCATGTGGCCAACCAAGATCCCATATCAATATCTTTGTACCTTCATCTGTAAAACTCTTTTATCTTCATTCCTGTTGTTCTCACAGCCTGTTCAACTGGATTTGCTAGATTTCTAACTTGGTCCATTCAGGGAAGTTTCGAGGAGAAGCTCTGTGATATTGGAATACAAAGGGCAGTCTTTCCTGCAAATAGGAATTAAAGATTTTTTGTGATGAAGGAGGTTTTTTTAAGGAAAAAATATATTTTCTTTTTTTCTCCTGTTCTTTATTAAGGTGTTTTTTTTTTTTTTTCTATTTGAAGAAAATACTTTTTGTAGTTTATTTATTTTCTATTTAGTATTATCAGGATTTCTAGATTTTTGTTTATATATAAAAAGCTAGAGTTTTTCACAAGTTGAGACAACCGGATAAAGTATATTTGGCTTTGAGTTTTTAATTAATTTTTGCTTAAACCTAATAAATTTATTTAGATTCATATCTAATAAATAAAATCTAGGTCATGGATCAAACTTGTTGAAATTTTGATGTCTACAAATGTCCCCTCTAAGATTAATTTATCTTGAATTTTATATATATTTTTATATTTTTATTTATTTTTTTGTAAGAGCAACTCTAATGGTAAAAACCATTTTGGAAAGCCAAATCTCTAAAATAGTTTTTTAAATAGTGTATATATGGTTTGATGTGTACTCCAATAGTAAAAATTATTTTTGAGAGCCATTTTTTATATTATTTTAAATATAGTGCAATTATTTTTTTATGTAGTTTAATTATACAATTAATAGGAGTAAGTTATATAATTAAATAATCACTTTTAAAAAACACTACAACAATATAATTATTAATTTTTTTTAATTATATTTAAATTAAAAAAATGAATTCAAAATTAAAAACCCAGCAACAATTTAAATTTGAAATTTTATGTTCAAAAATAGATCAGAGATCGATGAACTAGAGAAAGACTTGTTGTAACGAGCTTCACATTGCCTTTCACCAGTTTCATGGTCGGCACATTTAATCCCATTCAAATCTATATTTCTTTTTTTAAAAAAAACTCAAATATCTTGAAACAATCAAATTAATTTGTAGAATTATTCGAATATAGTAAAAATTATTTTTAGTCTAGAATTGAATTAAAAAATTATATTTTTTAAAAATTAATTTGAACTGTAGCATTTTCCTATCAAACTGAAAGAAAAGAGAATTAGCTCTAGCTAGGGACGCTAATGGCATGTAGCATATATTTTTAAATATACCTGCATGTATAGATGTTGTGCTTTCGCCAATGGTTCTCTCTGATCATGAACACAGAGCACATGGTTTCAAAGCACAACATCAACTCAGATTAAAAAAATTATATTTTTTTTGTTCCACTTCCATAGAAAAAAACTATTTTTAGCTATCCAAATAGCTTCTCCATTAAAAAGAAAAAAAGTTGCTACAAAATATTAAAAATATTTTTTTATTTTTTATTTTTTTATAGCACTCCCATTGGAGATGCTAATAAATAAATAAATAAGTTTATTTATTTATTTACTTGACTTAAAATTGTGATGAGATTAAAAGTATGTTCACTTTAAGTAGTCACATTCAAACGTGAGTCTATTTCCTACCACAAGAAGTAAACTTCTATATATATCCAATCAATATTTACATAAAAAATTTAAGAGATCAAATCAAAGCTTAAGTATACATTTAAGTAATTTTTCCTACCTGCACCGGGAACTTGCTACTGAGAAGAGAAGGTAATTAATTAATTGGAAGCCATTGAAGAATTGAGAAAAGGCTACAAGCTATGGACAGTTGAAAACAAGGTAATTAATATGGCTTGCTGTTTCATGTTTTTTTCTTTCCGGGAAAAGGTGTATATATATATTAAAAAAACAAAAAAAAAACATCGAAGTTTTACTGTGTACCTACCTAGACATAAATTACGGTGGATTTCAATAGTAAAATTATAATTTTACCCCTTGGACAAAAAAATTTAACTCTCCGGAGCATTTTAGACATTTTCCAACGGACATGTTTGATATTTTAATATTGTTTGGGGTTTTCTAGTATTATCTGTTTTAAATTGAACAATAAAATTAATATTTTACCCCTAGAAGCTGACAAAAGGACGAGGAACAGTGGGGGCTGTTTTTAGTTGTTCACATATTCGTGCACAATGAAACTACCCAAATACCCCTAAAAAGATAAAAAGGAAGGCCTGAAGTTGGGGGTATTGTGGTACTTTCATCACCAGTTTTTTCATGGTTATCGTTGGATTCAGGGGTGCATAGGTAATTTACTATTTTTTTATTATTTCTTTTCGGAAACAATGTAGGCACATTGTACGGACACACCAACAATGTTTCACGCGCACGCGCCTTTTAGGCAGTGCGTGCAGTGTTATTTGGCGGTGGAAACTAGTTGTCCACCGTGTCACCTGGTGCATCGTTATGTCCTCTACTTCCCAGTGCGGTGTGTGTTGGTTTTCGGTGGTCGGTGAATCGCCGATGGATGATTTTAATTTTCTCTCTCTCTTGTCGCCGAAAATTACCTGTAAATCCTTCATGTTTGTGATCGTTTTAGTTTAGTCACTATTCTTTTGATTTCGGTTTTATTCATGATTTCTTCAATGAAAATTTTGATTTTTTTCAATTGTTCCCTTCAATTGAAACTGATTATATATGTTGGTTTTTATTCCAGTCCTTATTGTTTTGATTTTTGGTTTGTTTTTGGCTCCTTTAATTTTTTCAGTATGTAAATTTGTTTTAATTTTGCCATCCAATTAAAATTGGTCATATATGCTTCTTTTCATTTCGGTCCTTATTCTTTTAATTTTTTCAACAAAATTACACTTCATTTTTTTCTAAAAAATGCCTTTATTTATTTCAGTACCAAGGTTTTTATTTGTTCAATTTTGTCTTTTGATTGGAATTAATTATATTTTTTATTTGTTATTTTGGTTCTTATTCTTTGAATATTTTATTTGGTATTAATTCCTTCTTTTTTTTGGTCCTTCTTGTAAAATGTTTATTTTTTACCCGTATTTATGCATCTATGCATTTAGTTTTTGTTTTTAATTTTTGTAGTTTTATTTTTTTATTGGCGTTTTATTTTTATTCAGTTTAGTTCTGAAATTTTAATTTATGTTAGTGATCATTTTAAAATTAGTATTTCTTATTTTTTCTCTTTGTTCTTTTTTTTTGTGTTTTTTGTTCTCTTTTATCAGCTCTTTGGATCAGATAATATTATAATTTCATTGTTTGCGCAATAATAACAATAATTTTAGTAATTGTTTTTTTTGGTTAAAAATATATATATTTTTAATTTTTTTGGGCAATTTAATGATTTTAATTGTTTGAAAAACAATGTTGATAATAATTTTAACTGTTATAGTCATGATAATGACAGTAACGTAGGGATGGATTTTCATTGATGTTTTCTTCTTTTTGTAGATAGAAAATTAACTACTTATTTTTTTATTTGATTATTGTAGGTATTTTCACAATTTATAAAATTGTTTGTTGTGTTTAATTGTTTTTTGTTGTTGTGTTTAATTTAAATTGGATTATAAAATGAATTAATCCTAATACAATGAATTCGATAATTTAGGTATCCAAATCTTCTTGCTTTTTTAATGATGATGATAATTTGATACTGGTGATTTCATTGAAACCTACTAAACAAATAAATTTATTTTGATTTAAAATTCATATATTTTATAAGAAACTTGCACTTCACAAAAATTCTGCACAAATTTATTATTTTGATCAAATTTATATTATAATTAAAAAATCTCACACAATTAATATTTTTTGTGTTGAAAAAAATATGATTCTGACCGCGACAAACCTTTTTGAAAGGGATCCTTGCGAGATTAAAGATCAGGTATTGGTCTTTGAGAACTTGATCTTTGATGAATCCTTGAGAGCTTGAAATTTGGTGAATCCTTTTGGATGATCCTTGAGAGATTAAAGACCAGGTGTTGATCTTTAGAAACTTGAACTTTTGGTGAATTCTTTTGGAGAATCCTTGAGAACTTGAAATTTGGTGAATTCTCTTGGAGGATCCTTGAGAGATTAAAAATCAGGTATTGATCTTTGGAAACTTGAACTTTGGTGAATCCTTTTAGAGGATCCTTGAGAGATTAAAGATCGGGTGTTGATATTTGGAAACTTGACCTTTAATGAATTGTTTTGGAGGATCCTTGAGAGCTTGAACTTTGGTGAATCCTTTTGGAGGATCTTTGAGAGATTAAAGATCAGGTGTTCATATTTGGAAACTTGTACTTTGGTGAACTCTTTTAGAGGATTCTTGAGATTTTGAATTTTGATGATCATTAAGAACTTGAACTTTGGTGAATCCTTTTAGAGGATTTTTAAGGGCTTGAAGTTTGGTGACTCCTTTTGGAGGATCTTGAGATTCTGAATTTTGATGAATCGTTTTGGAGGATCCTTGGAGCTTAAAATTTGATGAAGTCTTTCAAAAGATCCTTGAGACTTGAACTTTGGTGAATCCTTTTGGAAGATCCTTAATAGCTTAACTTTGATTAATTCTTTCGGAAGATCCTTGGAGCTTAAACTTTGATGAAGTCTTTCAAAAGATCCTTGAGACTTGAACTTTGGTGAATCCTTTCAGAAGATCCTTAATAGCTTAACTTTGATTAATTCTTTCGGAAGATCCTTGGGACTTGAACTTTGATGAATCCTTTTGAAAGATCCTCGAGAACTTAAAGCTTTGAGCATATTTCAATAGACAGATGGTTGATGAGTTTTGCCCTTGATTTTTGGAAACCTTTTTTTTCTTTCTCTTATTTTCAAGAAGAAATATTTTATTTATTTATTTAGCCATTCACAGTTTATACTCTTGCAGATCAGGAGTAGTACATTAGAGCATGATTTGTTCTTTGATTTGATTGATGATTTTTATAATGTGACTGAACTTAGGATAAATCCTAAGCTGCCTACATTGTACTTCAAGTCTTTTCTCTCGTAGAGCTTCCAACTCTTCCAAGCATAACTTTGTATTTTCTTCATCATTAAGGCCTTCTTGAATGACAATCCTTAGAGATGGGACTGGACATATTAATGGAAGAACAACTTCGGTTCCATAAACCAAAGAATATGAGGTTGCTTTTTTTGATGTTCGATATGTTGTGTGATATGCCCACAAAGCCTCCCTTATTCTATCATGTTAATCTCGTTTTGATTTTGAGACCACCTTTTTCAACAAATTACACAAATTCTTGTTGAATGATTCAGCTAACCCATTTGCGACAACATTATACATGGATGAGTTATGTTGGACAAAGACAAATTTTACGCATAAGTTATCCCTGAGGCTATTGTAAAATGGCTTTCCATTATCCGTGATGATGTAACGAGGTACACCATATCGGAAATGATGTTGGCTTTTATGAATCCCACAACAATTTCTTTTTTAACTTCCTTTAATGGGACTTCTTTAGCCCATTTAGAGAAATAATCAGTTGTTGTCAGAATCAAGGTTGTTAAAATCATGATTTTGACACGACACAGAATTGATATTTAAATTCGGATCGTAAAATATTTCCATACAAAAATCATAAAATTATAAGTAAAATATTTTTGAATACAATAGAACATAATTTCACCAAAGAAACATATTTATTAATAGTCTTTTTTTTGTTTAAAAAAAATGCTCATCACTTTTCATATTTTTAAATAGATTTTTGATATGATTTATAATATTTTTTTCCTTACGATATTATTTTAATATATATTTTTTATGATTTGCTTTTAAGAACATGATAGTTTTTTTTTTGCATTAAAAAATATTACAACTACTGAAGTACTGCATTAATGGGACTTCAGAGAAGAGAAATGGGACTTCGAGAGAAGAGAAATCGGACTTTAGGTTCTTGTCATGCAGGATTTTATTAGAATCATAAATCGGACCAATCCAGTCCGATTTTATGATTGTACCTGATTTTTGCGAGTTAGATCCGATTTTAATGGGGTTCAATTTTTCTACCCGATTTTATCAAATTTTTTTTTTTGACTCCTAAAATTATATGATTTTACGAGTCAAATTGTGATTTTGACAACAATGGCCAGAATATTTATATGGTTTGTTGAGGAGTTATAGGTCCAGTCCCACTACATCAAGACCCCATGCATTGAAAAGCCATAAGGCAATAGTAGGGTGCAAAGGTTCTGGTTGTTGATGAATGAAATTTGTGCGAAACTGACAAACTTGACATCTTTTTGCAAAATTCATATAGTCTTTTACCATGGTTGGCCAATAGTATCCCAACCTCTTTATGGGAAAATGAAGTTTAAGGCTAGACTAATGTGCACCACAAATCCCTGAATGAACTTATTCTACCACATGTGTTGAATTATCCTAATTTAAACATCTAAGGAGGATTCCATTGAACGAGTGTCGATACAAGACATCCCTAAAACAGATAAATCGAGGTGCACGCCTTCTAATTTCAGCTTTATGTCATAGGTTATCTAGTAATCTTTCATATTCTAAATAATCAATAATTGGTTGCCTCCAATCTTCCTTTTCTTCCTTAATGATAGAAACATTGTTACTTTCTGTATTGTCTAATATAAGTCGTGGAACCACCCATTTTTTGCAAACTAGTATGAATATTATCTGCTCCTGAGAATTTGCTAGAATTGTTGCAAGATTTGCGAGAGCATAAGCGTGTTGATTTTGATTTCTTGGTACATGATTAACGCTCAGCTGATTGAATTGTTGTAGCAATTGTGATGCGTATTTGTGATACGAAAGCAGGTCAAGCTTTCAAACTTCATACTCATGAGAAATCTGATTAACGACCAACTTCGAATCTCCATAAACCTCTAGTTGACAGACTTCCACATTTAATGCCATTTCTAATCCAATGATTGAAAGCTTGATATTTTGCCACATTATTAGAACATTGTTCTGTTAATGTATAAGAAAATGATATAGCTTCACCATATAGGGTTAAAAATATGACCCCTGCCCCCGAGCCATATTTTCTTGATCCTCCATAAAGAAACAACTTCCAAAGTGGCATGAAATCAGTGAAGAAGACTTTCTCATATGGTAGATCCTCTGAATGTTCCCATGTTGAGGGAACTGGAAGAGTTGCAAAGAAATCAGCCAGAACTTGTCCTTTCATTGCCTTTTATGGGACAATGAGGTAGAGACTCTCTTACAAAAAAAGATCTACTTTAAACCTTTGAGAAGACCAATGGATAGAAATCTGGCTTATAAAAACAATCAAACAACAATGCAACTTACTCTAGGGAGGTTGCATTGGGGGTGATGGGTCTCCGCTTTGCATAACAAATCCCCTTTGTCATACTTTCATAAACTGATAAGTTTCCTAATGACCTTAATACTAGATAGCGTCTCTTGAAATCATAATCATAATTTATGATTATACCTACAATCATATTTGCACACACACTCAAGAGGCAAACCAGTTATCCACATGTGGCCCGCGCCCTACGACAAGATGACAACTCCATTAGGGATCTGTTTGGTTGGATTGCTATTTGCTTGTTTGATTGTCTTTTTTTGTTGGTCTGTTTATTTTAATTTTAGCACATTTTTAGTATTTTAACATGCATTTGTTTTCTTCCAGTTAATGAATAATCACATCAGGTATGGATTAATGCCCTCATGCATTTTAATTTCACTCAATTTTAGGTTAGGTAAGGAGTAGTGGTCTACCTCATGACTCTCAGTCAGAGTTTAGATTCATGAAACATCCAATTATGAGCTGAGAGTATATTCGCTAATGATAGTCACATCATGCCCTAACCATTCCTTGTAAGCCCATATACTATCATACTATATAATAATAATATAATAATATTTTTTATAATAATAAAAAAAATTCAATAAATTTTCAAATGGGTATTTCTTTTATAATATATTATTTTCTCGCATATTTTCCCAATAATTTTGTATAATATCAGGTCATAAATTTATATTGAAAGTTACAAACCCTCTTTTAAAAACACCTTTTTTTTTGTTAAAACTTAAAAAAATTCAAAAATGTTTTAAGGATTATTCAAAAAAACTATTTTTTTGAATTTATCACATGATTTTTTAGCAATTTTGTTTAATATTAGGCCATCAACTTACACTGTACGATACAAACTCGGTACAAAATACTCAATTTATTTGAAATATTTTTAAGAAACCAAAACCAAATCCTTATTTTAAAAAGATTTAAAAATGTATTTTATTCTCGTGCATATGGACTAATCCTAAAATGTTTCCAAGCATATTTTTATTAAAAAAAAATACATATTTTCTCTTGTTTTAAAATACAAAAAAAGATATCGTAACCATTTTATAATTATCCATTAGGGTTTGGCCAAAATATCAAAAATCCTTCACCAATTGTTTTGTTCATTTTACATTTATAATATTAATATTTAATTATAAGCTTTAATATTTTAAGATGTAAAGCCACATTGTAGAGTACATCTTTGAATATTAAAATACAATAAATAAAAGCGATGTTAAAACTTGGGCTTAAAATGGTTAGGTTTTGACATAATGAGATAAAACTCTCTCATAAAGAGAGATCAACCTTGAACCTTGAAAAGATTAACGAATAAAAATTTAACTTAGAAAAACAATCAAACAATAATTCAACTTACTTTAGGTATGGTGTATTAGGCGTGATACATGTTTCTTTTACACAATAAATCTCCTTACCTATACTCATAGACCAATAGATTTTCTAGTGACCTTAATACACTATCAACTTGAATTGAAAAGTAAAATTAAAAACAACTAAACTTTTATAAAAAGGTTAATGAAAAAAATAGAAATTATAAGATTTAAATTGAAAACATCAATACGTGATAAAAAAAAAATTGAGCATGTAAAATTTTCAACATGTTTTTTACATTAAAGAAAATCATAAGTGTAAATCGACAATCATATACATGCATTCAATTGAATAAATCATTAATTATTGCATAAATAAATGAAATTTTTTTTATTAATGATAAATAAAAGCACCAGTGAAAAAATTAAGAGATAAGTCAAAATATCTAATATCACAATACATGTCATTTACCTTATTATGTTCAATGAATTTGTTTTTTAAATTAATTTATAATAGAGATCGACACACATATGTAACTCATTTAATAAAATTAAAAAACAAAGTATTATATAAGACTACACATATTTAAAGTATTATAAAAAGATTTTAATTTAAGTGAAATACATTAAATTTGTTTACAGATATGTTATATTAACTTATTGACAAATTAAACATACTAAATATAATTAAAAAATAATCGCTATTTTAAAAAATAAAATAAAAAATATAGAGTGAAGATTAATTAAAATATTCATTTAATTTTCTTTTAAAAATACATATAAAACCAAGTATTGATTAAAAACAATTAAAAAGGACAAAACTATACTAGACCAACATAGAAAAGATATGCATGTAGTATGGAATCTCAAAATCCAGTCATTATAGTGGCCGAAAAAACAAGATCTATAGTATTTTTTTATTCAAAATCTCATTTTCAACCCATTTATTACCTAAAACACTTTGAAAATTCTTTAAGAACCTTGTTAAGCCAAATAATGGCCTTCAAAAACACAAAAAAACAAAATCCAAAATCCAAAATCCAAAATAAAAAATCTTTTCGAGCTCAAATATGTTTTTTTAGATGTTTTTAAGGTTAAAAGAACATATAATCTAAATACCCTTCTCATTATATATAACCTTTTGACATTATATATATATATATATATATATATATATATATATATATATATTGGTGGCCTATGATTTTCACAACTTCTTTCTATTTGCTATGCTGGAATCGAGCAACCCCTCTCTCTTCCAACATAAAAAAACTAAAAAAAAAAAAGAAATATGTTTGATACCACAATGTATTTTTTGAAAATTATAGGGACCAAATAATTCTAACTTAAAAAGATAAAGGATGAAAATGAGATTTTCAAACAAATAGTAGACCTGTCACCAATTTTACCCATTTTTGTTACTTTAGTCTTTTATCTTTCAATTCAACCATCAACCCAAAAAAATATGCAATTTAGCCTAAAATTGTGGTATAAACTTCGAACTGTGAGAAGGCAGGCAAGAACGCCATCAAAGGTTAACAGATTTCCAACAGAGTCAGGGATCTGTGGATTAGGACCCCAATATATCAGTAGCATTTGCTTGGAAAACGATATGAAATGAAAGAGATTTGGAAAGCCAAGCAAGACACGCAATTCCATCCAGGTTTGGATAAGGGACAGTTCGACCACAGAGTAAAGATCAGAATTTTCATGTACATAACTGTAACCATTCATACAAGGGCAAATAATCCATGATTCAGAACAACAGATCACAGCAACAATACAATTTTAGACCATAACAACTTCAGTATGGCATTAGCATTTTGCACATTATTTATTTATGCTAACTAATAATTATAGAACCATATGAAGGCAATAATACAATCACATTCGCAATCGCAATCGCAATTTGACAAGCCTCGCATTCATTTAAATTCATGTAAGAACAACATCAGAGTGTAACTTGCTTTTATAATACTGTCAATTAATAAAAAATGAATCAGAATATAATGTAACTTATTTCTGGAGGTGGGGATCATAAAAGAGCATCCCTTATAATGTTCCACACTAAAAGATAAGGCAAAACCTCAAATACAATCTGGGGAGACAAATAAGGAGCAAAAATACTGACAGCAACCAGCACATCAGGCTGGCACAAAAAAAGAAAAAAAGAAAAAAAAATCCTTCTCTTTTTTTTTACCAACAACTACTGCCACAGGGGGAGCCTCGCTGAAGATGCACATACATTTATGGAACCAATCTTCCCGAGTAATGTGTCCCAAAATCCAAATTTACTCCTCACTTAAATGCCAAAGGAACCTAAGCTTTTGACTAATGTAGAAAGAAAAAATAATCAAATCTCAGACCTCACACAAAATCCCTTGTAACTGCTTTCTCTCAATGTGTATAATGCAAATCAAAAACCCTCGTTAGCTATATATAAGATAAATTTCTTTATAAGCTGAATGTAATCAAGACGGGAATGTATGAAATTCACAATTCTTCACCTGTTTGAAGAGATTCCTTCACCTACAATTATCAAGTGATATCCATTAACAGAACTCCTAGGTAGCAATTCCTGAAGCAAGTACCAATTAAAAGAAAAGCTAAAATTAGAACCTGATGTTAGCAACTAGCAACCGAATACCAGCAACCAAATGCTTACAAGCTGAAGGTGAGTCTTCATATTTTATTATATCTTTTAAACTCAGATTGCTCAAATGCATGTTTGGACAAGTCATTGTTTTAAATGAGCACAAATATTTAGAGAGATATGTACACACGCGTCTACACTAAGTCAACATAGCATAGGAAAATAATTGGAATTGAGAGATTCATGGTGTCCACTTCCACCTCCCAAAGGAAAGAATGAGAGAACTAAAAAAACCTTTCTGCGCATTTTTTTGTGCAAGTAAATTCATGCATAAGAGAATTTGACAATATATAAATAGGCCTACCAATTTAAAAATCTGGAAATGAAAAATGAAGTTCTGATATGTCAAATTGTTATGAATTTCAGGATTATATGCACCACAAGGTCAGCGAAAATAATTACATAAAAAAATCCATGTAGAATTAACACGACTAGAAAATTACTGAAGTATGTCATATATCACGTGTAACTAGAGGCAGTGGTGTGGATTCTTTTCAACAAAAATGCAAGTTAAGGGCAATAAAAAGCTACAATATCAATCCAAAGATATTAATATTGAAAAGGACATGTCTACATGGAAATGGATAACATCGTTCCAAGAGAAGATAAAACCTTCTTTTACTTTATAAGCAAACCTTCTTGAGATTTTTCAATGAACTTGTCAATGCAGAAGAAATAAACGAGCGCACAAACATCATCTAAATGTTTTGATGCTCTAGTAAAAGAATCCTTCTAGAAGTTTTCACTCAACATAAATGTTTGTGAAAAATGCAAACACACAGATGCCCATGTGCACTGGCATACATGTATATATAGTTCTATTATATTTTATTTACAACCTAAACTATTTCAAAGAATGTTCAAAGTAAATTGTTACCTCTATTTGTCTGTCTACTTGGAACACCATAACTCCCAATACAACCCTCGGAACTCTTAGTTGTCACATCTGAAGCTACATCTTCGGGTCCATAACCAAATGATCCAGACCCATCTAGTTCAGGGATAGCAGTTCGCCAAGTTGAATCACCATAAACCGAACCACTACGGTAAAATTCCCCATAGGACCCCCCCTCATAACCACCAATTGAACCAGAGAATGATGAAGGTGGTGGTACACCAGCTCCATTGTTTCTTGCAAATCCTGCCCCGCCCAAACTATAATTGTTGTCACCACTCCTATAACCCATGCTGCCACTAGTATAGCCAGAAGTACTCCCTCCACCTTGAGCTGAAACAGTAGAGGTGCCCCAATTCACTCCACTATTCCCAAATGAAACTCCAAATCTTCCAGATCCAGATCCCAACAAAGGACCAGGGCTGCCAGAATTTGTGGCAGTGTTGAGGCCCCCATTTCCCCAAACATTCCGAGTAGTAGGGCTCAAGAGAGAATTATTTCTTGCATTCCCGACACCATAACCTATAGGGGTGTTGTACCTGCTTGGATTAGTACTATAATAGGGACTTGAGATCCGCCCGTATGCAGGAGTGTTGCCAAAGTTGGAACCTCCATCATAGCTTGGACTCAAGACTGGCTCTAAATTCATACTCGTCCCGTAACCACTGGTGCCAAATGGAGCAAAGCCACTTCCACCAATGGCAAGTGGATTAAACCTACCATCCATCCTCATTCCAAAACCTCCAACAGAGCTCATATTATATCCCTGAGCATATGAATTAAGAAAGTTGTTGCCCCTAGTCAAACCGTAGTTGTACCCCATCAGAGGGCTCCGACTAGGCCCTGGTGATAACTCCTTTGGGACTGCCCGCTTGACCTCAACCATTTTACCATTGAGTTCATGAAATGTTTTATGCAGAACTCTGTCAACTGCTTCCTCTGAATCATAAGTGATGAAGCCAAAGCCTCTTGGTCTTTGAGTGTTATGATCATACATCACTACAACATCAGTAATAATACCAAACTGCTCAAAGTACTTCTTAAATTCATTCTCTGTAACTGTAGATGCCAGACCTCCAACAAAAATCTTCTTGGTGCGTCCAGGACCTGGAGAACTATGAATATTACTAAAGTTTCTACTTAAAATGTTCTGATCATCCCTAGGAACAGCCTTCTTTGCTTCAACCTGAGAAATTGAGAGTAAGGTATCTAAAATCAAGCAGTTACATTTCATTCTAGTTTCAAGCATACAACAAGAGTCAAATTCTACTCTAGACCAAAATTAGTTTACATTTCTCACCATCGTCGGAGACCATACCCATAAAGTCTCTCTCACTCTTTAATAAAGAGTACTAAACTTGGAGTTGATAAATTTCAAAACATTCTGCAACTAAATTAAAATATGAATATTTTAATCATCTTAATATTGATTTCACAATACTCAGATTTAAACACGGGAGAAAGATTGTGTTCAACTCATGAATTTGGACATCTAATCTGAATTAGAAAGGGAAAGTTAACATTGCGCCATAAATTTTCACAATGCACAGAAGATTTTTTCAATCAGGCTACTCACCATGCGGCCGTCAATTACATGCTTCTCCATGATGACCCTCTCGGCATCAGTAGGATCTGCAAAGACAACAAAACCGAAGCCTCGGGCACGGCCTGTTGCTCGATCTCTCATGATCACTGACTCAACCACTTCCCCATACTCGCTAAAATATTGTTTAAGACGTTCCTCATCAGTGTCCCATGAAATCCCACCAATGAAGAGCTTACCAAGATCTGATTCCATCTCTTGCTACAAGAATCCATTACAACAAATTGCCTCATCCATTGCGAATATCAATCAAAAGACAAAAGTACAAAATATAACATCCAAATCAAACAAAATTTATGATCTAGTAATCATTAGCTTAATTAGTAGTAAAACAAATGTGAATTACACAAGTGGCAATGATAATAAATACTTCGATGCTAATGCTGAATGTTTTTCAATAGAATTGCATTGAAGAGAAACAGATCAATCTGTCAATAAGAAAAATCAGGCAAGTAAGGAAAAAAGAAAAAAGGAATACCCTTTTAAAATGATTTAGATAGAATCTGATAGATGCCCAGTCAAAAAAGCAAGGTGGGTGTTTAACAAATCCAACCTAGGACCATCTGATCCTTCCAGCACCAATCAAAAGCCAATCCATGATACCTGATGAACAAAAATAATATTAACAAGCATAGGAATTGTTGTAGATGGATTAAGACCTAGATAATGTTTGATGGAAATCAGGAGAAAAGAAGAGTGAAAGATTAATAATTTACCATATTGGAGAGGACCCAGATGGGAAATTTGAGAGAAGCTAAGATCTAAAGGGAGGAATTGTTGAAATGTAAACAGAGGAAGAGGTACTCAAGCTCTCTCTCTCTCTCTCTACAAGAGAGGCTTTTAATTGTCTCTCTGTTTTTTCTTTTTTCTTTTTTCTTTTGTGTATCTTTTCTTAATTATTCCACTCCTCTAAATTAAACGAAAAGAAAAGAAATGGAATTTGTAACTGAGAAGGTGAGTGAGAATTTATTTATATGATATGAAAATGGAGAGAGCTATTGAGATTTAGCAATCGTCTGTTGCAAGAATATTTGAAGGAGTCTAAAAAGTGATGACAGGAGAGAGGATTTTTTTTTCCTTTTTAGATTCAGAAGAAATGATTTCATTTTAAAAAAATCCACAAAGATATAGAGGTACATTTTTAATTTTAGTGCTATTTTACAACATTACATTTCAAATATTTATGTGTAGCATAATGTCGTCGTCGTCTTCTTCTTCTTCTTCTTTACAATGCATGTGTAGCATAAGAATGATATGCACTATTTTGTTGAAATCTTAGAGGATGGAGCTAAAGGCTAGTTGTTTTAATATTCTTTATACTTATATTATGTTTTTTCCATATAGAATTGTGTCGGTGCAATTGATGATACACATGTTTGTGCCAATATATAATCTGAAAAAAAAAATATTTCATGTATTGGAAGAAAATGTGTACCGTCACAAAATATCATGATTGCGTGTAGTTTTGACATGCAATTTATGTTTGTATGGGCAGGATGGGAAGATAGTGCACACAATATACATATTTTTCTTGAGGCTTTAATAACGAGAGTATAAAATTTATAAAATCACTAGAAGGTTGTGATTTACCATATCTTGAAGAGATGATAATTTAAATTAATTAATATTCTTCTTTTGTTATTGACTTAATGAAAAGGTAACATGTTGTTCATATTTTCATGAAAATATTATTTAGTTGATGTCAGTTATCCCATTGAGTATAGGTATTTAGGTTCCTATAAAAGTGAGGTATCATTTACAAGATTTTCAACATCATGGACAATCAAGCGGTTGAGAATAAGTGTTTAATCGTGCACACTCATCATTATGTAACATGATATAACGTTCATTTTTAGTATGGAAATAAAGGTGGAGAATTTTACAAAACATGTAAGCTTATTCATACAAAATGCAAATTGAGATTGTAGTTGTATCTATGGCGCTACATAACTATATTAGAAGAACATCCAAGATGAAGTTACTTTGTTTAATATGATCTTAATCCCAATTTTATCCCGAATGATTTTTTACCAGAAACTGTAGCTCACACAGATAGTCAAGGATTGTAGAGGTCTTCATGTATGGATTTTATACGTGATGAGATTATAAATAGTTTGATGGGACAATAGCAAACAAACCTTTCTTATGTAAGGATTATTAATGTTTGTATGTAATAATAATAATTATTATAGAACTACAATATTTTGAAAGTGATTCGTAACACACACATGTATATGTATTTTGTATTTGTGTCCTTCTAAGTAAATTTTATTTTTATAACCGGGGTGTTCGAGTCAGCTTGCGCGCACCACAACTAATCTTTGGGCCCATTGAACATCCTACAAGCCCAATGAGCATGTAAAGCACCGCGGGGGTGACAGACGTGTTTGACAAGGCTTGAACCTGGGGTGAGAGGAAGGGAGATGCCCTTCTTGACTGCCAGGCCAAGACCCTGCTGGCGCTTCTAGGTAATTTTATAACAAAACCTTAATGTCAAAAATATATTAACCAAACACATGATATTTTTTTTATTCAAACACTTAACTTTATTAAACAAAACTCAATAAATAGTGATTTTTTAAAAAAGTTTTTTATTCAAAACACAACCATAAAAACAACCACAATATCAAACACACCTTAAGTCTAGTAGTAGATTCATGATTGTGTATTTTTTTTTCTAATCAAACAATGTATTTGAAAGAATAATATTTTTTTTTAATATAATGAAGCAAAATTATATTTGCTTATCTACTTATTTATGGTTAATATATTTTAGGAAATTGTTTCCTTTAAGTATGTTTATAATTTTGTTGTACTTCTTTTTATACATGTTTTCATTTTTTTTAAAAGAACATAAGCCTTGAATTATGTTGGATTTTAACTATTTGTCATGGTTATGGAATGATATAATATTTTAACTAATCGAGTTTTGTCTTGTCGTAATGGGGTTGTTTTGCGTTAGTTTTCAAAACTTGTTTTGTTTATGTTGATTTTGTTCGTGCCAGTATATTATCATCAAATTTGAGATATTTGTATGTTGTATGAGTTATTTTCATCACTTTTATATTTGTTTGTTTTTTATTACTTTTGGTCCTAACAAAAGTCAAATTTGCAATTTCAAGTCTAAATTAGTGTTTTTCCTACCATAAACTCTATTATTGTGTCTTCGTCTTTTTTTTCTTCCTATTTGAGTTATGTATTCAACAAGGGGTAGAGAATGCAGGAGTATTCAATCTTAAGAATTGGGAAAAACTAAGTCATGGTTTGAGGGTTTTAAAATGAGAATTTGACAAGTGTAAAAGAATATTCTATGAACTTTAAGATTTATGGGAAAAGGAATTATAATGCCAAAAGAATGAAAGATGAGGGAGAGTTGTCGTACTTATCATTCAAAAGCATATACACAAGTGGTTATTCTTATTTGAAAATTTTATCTGTCACTACTTTCATATAGTGTTATTGGAGGAAAGGTGTTAGCAATAAGAGAACTCTAAAGGCTTAAACAAGAGGCTAATGAAGTCACTAATGATCTTATTCAAGATTCTAGGGAGAATCTTTTTGAAGAGGGAAGGAATGATATGATTCAGATATGGTCAAATTCAGACTTGGACGTTACGTTTCATATTGTCCAATTATACACTATTGAGTATATCTACATATCTAACCGTTGGATTACACTAAAACTTTACCAAATGATTCTAAAGCTATGTTTCTATGTAGGGGTGAAATTTCAAATCAATCGCAGTTTGGAAAGACCAAGTATAGGTCATAACAAGCTCTACCAAATTTGTTGTTCATTTCTTTTTGGACAAGAAAGCTTATTTAGAGTGTATGTTGGGTCTAATTTGGTTCATTTTAATAAATATTGATTTGGTCCACATGGGGTCCAAAGTTAGCTTGGTTAATTAAGATGTTAGAATCAAATCAGATTTCTCACTCTATTCGGGACTTCTTATGGATGACAAATCTGTTATTAGCATATCTAGAATACTAATTTTGGATATTTTTCTTTTTATTATTTTTTATTAGTTTTTGGATTATTATTTACATATTTGAGTCAATTTTATAGGTGGGCTCAAATCAGCTCATATATGGGGATCTATTCGGGATATATGAAATATTATGTAAGAGCATCTCTAACACTGAGAGCCAAAGCTATATTTATGTATGTTTTTGCCTTTTTTTTTCATTGCATACTCTCCAACAAAGCATGCATCAGAAGAGCTAAATATACTTGTCCCACCCCCGAGTGCTAAATATGGCATGAGCAAATGGCAAAAGCCATATACATATATTACATTTTGTTATTTTGTGTAGATTTAAAGTTTTGTTTTTTCTGTTATAAAATGCAATTTATTTACACCACACCAGTTAATGTGCTACTGAGATACTGAGAAATTGGATTTTTTATTCTGAACTTTTTTTCCTAGTCGCACCCATGGATCATTCTAAAAGCAGATTTCTTGCTTTATATCATGTCCCATTAATCATGATCTTTTGTATCTTTTCGGTGATAAACATTTTTCTTCCTCTAATTCTTTGGTGTTCAATTTCATTTTTAAAAGAACAGTTATTTCATCTACTATTTTATGATGATAAGAAGTATAATTCTGAACTTGTTGTGGGGTTTTTAATTTTTGTTTTTTAATTTAAATATAATTAAAAAATAATAATTATATTGTTAGAGGGTTTTTTTAAAAGTAATTATTTAATTATATAACTTACTTCTATTAATTGTATAATTAATTGCATAATTAAACTATATACAAAATAATTGCACTATATTTAAAATGATATAAAAAATGGCTCTCCAAAATGGCTTTTACCATTGGAGTACACATCAACAAAAAAAACCATATATATACTACTCAAAAAGCCATTTTAGAGATTTGGCTCTCCAAAATGGCTTTTGCCATTGGAGTTGCTCTAAGTGAATTGTATGTTGCAAAGCTAGCATCCATGGATTAATGAAATAAAATTATATTTTGTGAGACACAACATGTTTTCTTTGCTGGGACAAAGATTAGATCTGACTTATTAAGGTATAATTGACCTTAGGTTATATTAACAAGGGAAAATTGGGTCAAATTGATTTTGAATTGGATATCACTAAAGTCTTAATCGCACACATTAATTTTAGGGTCAATTGGATACATTTTCTTAGGTTATCATGATTTATGGCATTGATTTGGAGTGTTAACCCAAGTTGATTTATGTTGTTTTAAGTCGTTATTGTGTCAATATTTTTTTAATTATTTTATTTTTTAAAATTAATTCAAGTTTTGAGTGAGTCAAGATAGTCAACTTGAGGCAACTAACTCAACCTCATTAAGGATGAATTTGAAACTTAAATGAGGTATGAAGCCGAGTTAGAGGTTTTCAAGTTGACTTGTTGGGCTAGTTTAGTGACATTAGCAAAGAGTTTCTTATGGCAAATCATGAGCGTTGGATTGTTCTTATGATTTTTTAATAAACTCACTTCAAAATTATCATAATATTTATTCAGTTAAAGTTATAATAAATATGGAGATTGAGGTTTTGAGTTCACAGTTAAAATATTATATTAGATTATATTTAGTACTGGAATTAATAGCTTTACTAATAGAAATATCTGTCAATATTTAAAATCATTATTCATCGATAATCTTCTTATTGATGTTCTCACAAGAAAAATCTTATGTTTGTAAAACCTCATCGGTGATTCATGTTATGTTGGTGATTCCATCAGTATTGAATATATCAATGGCTTTACTGACAAACAAAGCACGCTAAAAAAAATCACCTACTCAATTTTGTCGGTATATCCATTAAGATACTAAATGTATCATTGACAAAAACTCCATCAACAACATTTTTCCGGTATTTTGGTTGGTAATAGTAGCATTTCAAATAATTATTTTCCAACTCTTTGAAAATACCAACAAATTTTTTTGTCTGTAATTCAATCACTAATATTTTTTTAAAGCATTTATTGAAATATATCTAAAATCATATATACAAATAATATAAAAATAAAAATATATTTCAAATTAAATTAAATTTCTTACATTCAAATATAATAAATTTAAAACCATAGCGACACTAGAAGAAAAGGAAAAGAAGAAGGCTAATAAGGACCACATGGAACATGGATCACCCCAATTGCATTTGCATATGCTTTTGATGCAATTCCATCATCTTAACACGAAGTCTGACTATCTCATCACGAAGTCTAGTTTTCTCATTACACACTTTCTTGGTTAAAGTCATTTGGAGCTCTATAGTTTGCATGAACAAAACTGATTTGGATGAGGTTCAAAATGTTTGAAACACTACGGGCCATTCATAAATTCTTGATCACAGTGTTAGAGAGTTCATAGAGTTGATTTCTATCGGTCCACCAAACGATTATGCCTTCAACCACAAAATCAGATTGAAATTCAGATCGGTCAAAGGATTATCCTCATATTTCTCCTTCAACCGACTGTTATAAGTTCTTAAAAAGAAAAAAAAAGTCAGAAAAAACTCAATGAAATAATAAGTTCTATCATTGAAAACCAATATACCACAAATTGTTGAGCACAACTATCCATGAATTGTTGTTACATCTTATTTTGGGGATCATTACTCTAAACATGTGTCTCAACAAAAAGCTCCATCGGTAATGAATCGTGTCCAAAAGTTGTAGCTTGCAAGAAAAAATATTGACAATTAAAAATATTAATAAAAAGAGATTATAAGAAAATTTGATGTAATTTTTTTAAAAATCACCATCTACTTCGCATGTGAAATGGATGACATGGAGATGTTGGTGTGCATGGTAATAGAACTTAGAAAGAATTGACTCTGGTTTTTGCACACTGGAATGTGAGCATCATGTGAAATGCTCGGACATCACATCGTCAATGTAATTTTCCCATATAGACACGGAGATGTTGGTGTGCATGGTAATAGAACTTAGAAAGAATTGACTCTGGTTTTTGCACACCGGAATGTGAGCATCATGTGAAATGCTCGGACATCACATCCTCAATGCAATTTTCCTATATAGCCACTAAGGCTGTGTTTGTTTCCCGGAATTCACTTTCCGGGAAACCACTTTCCAAACTTTCCTGTGTTTGTTTGCCTTCCGGAAAATTGATCAACGGAAAACACTTTCCAGTCAAAGAAAAATTTGGCTTGGTTTTCAGGAAAGTGTTTTCCGGAAAATTTGGGCGGAAAACACTTTCCGGAAGTTGTGAAAAATTTAGAAATGTCATTATTTGCTGATTATATCAAATTTGATCCTCAAACTTTTGATTGCTATATATAATTTGTTTTGAATATTTATTTTTCAATTCCATCTCTTAAAACTTAATTTTTATATTAATTTTGATCCTTATTTTTATAATTGCTATTTGCTTTTTTCTTATCATTTTTTTATTGAAATTTTTTATCTATCAAATTGGTCCTCATTTTTTTTATTGTTACTTATTTTATTTGAAATAATTTATGAAATGTTAATTATTATTATTTTAATTTATTCACCTTTCATTTTTTTTAAATTTTTAGATTTGATCTCTATTATTTTGATTATTATTTATTTTATTTGAGATAATTTATGAAATTATATTTTTTTTCAATTTCATTCTCATTCAACTTTTTAATTTATAAGATTTGTTCCTCATTATTTTAATAAACTTGAAAAAAAATTAATATATTAATAAATTATTTTCCAGTTCATTTTCCATAACAAAAACAAACACTGGAAAGTGTTTTCCAGTTCATTTTCCATAACACTGCCAAACATCGGAATTCACTTTTCAGGAATTCACTTTCCAGGAATTCATTTTCCCCGGAATTCACTTTCCAAAAGGAAACCACTTTCCAGCAAACAAACGGGGCCTAAGATGTATGACAACATAAATTCCTTCGAGACTGCAATGCCATTCCAGTTTGGAAGCTCTCTAACTTGTGCATGTTTTTTTGTCTTTTTTTCATGCCTCATACTTGAAATCACATAACCTACACGGTACAAATGAAGTATTTGTAATAAATGAAAATAAAATAATGCTATTTGAAAAAAAATAAAAATTACAAAGGTAGCTGAAATTACTTTTTTAAAAACTAGGATCACCTCCCCTATACACGAGACCAACAAAAATAAAAACTGCAAGAACACATCATATATGTCATAAACTAGTTGATTTTATTTATTTCCTTCTAATAATTTTGCATAATTTATTTATTTTTAAAACTAGGATCACCTCCCCTATACACAAGACCAACAAAAAATAAAAAACTGCAAGAACACATCATATATGTCATAAACTAGTTGATTTTATTCATTTCCTTCTAATAATTTTGCATAATTTAATTTCATACAATATATTTATTTCTAAGTTATAATATTTTTTAAAATAATCCTAAACATTGAAAAATTTGTTCTACATTTACAAAAAAAAAAACAACTACAAAATTAATGACAACAATAATTTAACTAGACAAATAATTATCAATTAATAATCCATTAACACAAGAAAAATTAATAAAAAAATAATTTAAGTAGACAAAAGTTTCAATAAATAATGCATTAACAAAAAAAAATTAATTAAAACATAAAAATTATCAATTAATAATCCATTAACTTAAGAAAAACTCAAAAATAATAATTAATACAATAATATCACACCAAAACCTTTACTAACCAAAACATTAATTAAAAATAATGTAATAATCCCACACAAATACCATTAAGAACAAAAAATAATAATTCAAAAAACTAATGCAAAATACAAACAACAAAAGAGAATAAAAAAGATAAATCTTATCTTAAATTTGTTGTAATTGAAGGTTAGAGGAGAGAAAAAAATAACATAGGAGAAATTAGAAGAGAGATATTAATTAACAAAAAATTAAAAAAAATAACAAGAAAAAATAAGATGATAAGAGAAAGACATCCATAGTTTAGGTGGACGAGAAGAAAAGATAAGAGAAAGATTGAACAGAAGAGAAGAGAGAGAACTAATGGTTTGGGAGGGAGAGAGAGAGAGAGAGAGAGAGAGAGAGGCATAAGATGAAGATGAAATTTTTTGTCAGTGAGAAACAGTTTTTAAGGTAAGATTTTTATCTGTATTCTCTATCTATGCATGTTGTAAATGCTTAACACAATTGACACACAATATAATAACATCAATAATAATGTTGCACAATATATTTCTTTATTGTTGAATAATAATTTTACAATACAATAGATTTCATCTTGTAATCAGAATATTTAGGATTTAGTCAGTTGTGAGTTTTCGAAGAATAAAAATTGATGATGTTCTCTATACAAAATTCAACAATGTATAAATTTATGTTATTTGTAAGAGATAAATTGTTTGAAAATAACATGCTCAATAATATATTTACTAGATAAAAAGTCTCAACTCAATGTTGTCGTGTCGATAACAATGTCATGTCATTGTATTTTTTGAGTTTTTTTACTCCCACTATAGTTCTCTCGCTATATTTACTATCGACAAACAATTATTGTTAGTAATAGTATTTGTAAAAGTCACGTGTCTTTTTACGTGTATATTTTTTATCCTTTCTTTTTTCATTGAAATTTCATCGGTATATATCGACAAAATATTTTCGTTGGTGTTTATTGACTGATACTGAGACAGGAAAAAACCATCAGTAGTGTTCAGAGCAAAATAGCAATGAAAATATTTTGTTGGTTTTTCTGTATGTATTCACATATTTTGTGGTAGTGATTTGTTAGTAAATATTATTTTTAAAAGAGTTGTATAATTATTGGAAGCAAAAATTTTAAATTCAGAATTAGATTATTATTATTATTATTATTATTATTACAATGCTTATATATTTTTGTATATTTAATTTTTTTTATTCCAACGGTTAAGTCCTCAGTACCGGCCAATCATCGAGTGATATTTTAAAGGCCTTGTTGTGTGAAAAGTTTTACAATTTTTAATAGGGTTTAACGAAGTTTTCAAATATTATAATGTTTTCTACAAACATAATGAAAGGAAATAAATCAAAATTTACAGGTTAATAATTCTGAATAAAATAACTAAAATAAAGAATTAATTTGTTTATTGGGCATTGGATTATCTCTCCATCTGTCGTTGATAATAATGTTTACTGATCTCATTCATTCTTTTCAAAAGGCTGGTAGCCAAACTATTAGGTGTGTACATTAATTATATAAGGTCGGCATCTGCCTTCATTCGCATTTACAGTAAGTTTGTAACTGCATATTAAAAATGTTTTTTAAAAAAAATATTTATTTTATTTTATTTTTATTTTATATTTTAAATTAAAAAATTTTAATATTTTTAAATATTTTCATATATTAATATTAAAAGTAATTTTAAAAAATAATTTCGACAACACTGTTCGTAAATCTTGGACAAGTAGTTATTAGATACAATATTCAATCATGCGATTGAGATGTCTTCGTACTGATCAGCAAATAAAGTAAAAGCTAGTTGACCAAATCAGAAAAAAAAACGAGGGAAAAAAGCTCGTAGTACCGCAAGATCAAGAAATACCGTGGTCAATAATTTGAACCTGGAGTATCCCTAGTCTCAGGTATGGCAGAGTGAAGTAAGCACCACTCTGGTGGACTGGATAGTATTGAGCCCGTAGAAGAGATAGTGAAGTCCTCATTTGAATTTACTCCCTCCTCTATCTTCTCCATCACTTCTCCCATAGATGGCCGCCCTTCCGGTGAATTTGAGTGAGTGTTTGGTGTCGCGGTTCAACCTGCAGTTGCGTTGAACTGCAGCTTCAACCACACCTCTATCTAAACGGGACCCCAACTTTTAACTGTGGATTCCAAAAAAAAACAACGGTTGTGTGGTGTTTTGAAAAGTATCTGTGAGATGCTTTTCACCAAAAACGCTACATTGCAAAACACAAACATAATAGTCACTGGATCTTCCAACAAAGAGTGTGTTTTTGCAGAAAACAACATGACAAAGAGAAAGGAAGAAGACGATGGCTAACCATTGACCACCCTTGGCTCCGGCAGACCACTAGCAGTGCCTTCTCTCTCTTGGTTGCAGGCTTGCAACTTTCTCTCTTAAGATGCAGCCCTCTCTCTCCTCAGCAGTCACCGGTGAGCACCACCAGCTACTCCTTTGGCATCAGCGACCTCTTCTCTTCACTTTCATCACCTTCACCGTCTGGTCTTCTCCCACAGCTCTGGCGTCAGCAGCACCAGCGTCGGCAACACCAGCTGCAACTTTCCGACACCACCACCACAGGAATAATCACATCGGCCTCCTCTATACGTTGGTATCGGCTGGTGACCCTCTCGTCACAGTCAACCAAGTTACTGTTCACGTGTTAAATAATCACGATGAACGCAACGCACTGTTTTATGCGCTGTGTTTTTTTTACACTCTTTGGGTTGGGCTGCTCTCGGCCCAATCCAAGTCCAGGATAGTTGGGCTTTGGCCCAATTTGGCTGGGCCAACCCATTTAGTTGGGCGGCCCAGTTCGATTTTTAAAAAAATATATATTTAAAAAAAGAAGAAATATATAGATAAAGATTAGTCCTGATGAAAGGAAAAGGTGCGTAACTTCATTTCACTCCACAACCCTATTGGTTTTCGATTGATTATGAATCAGAAACTTACAACAATATTTTTGTTATGATTATTAATCAACAATAAAAAAATTATATATTGTTATGATTATTAATCAACAATATTTTTAAAAAAATATACTGATATATGTCTGTGTTCTTTAAAGTAATTTTACAAGTTAACAGCAATATGAAAAACATGATAATCAAACACATAAAATTATTTTTCATTAAACCTCAAACTCAACCACAATTTTAACCAAACACTTTAATTTTAGTTCTAAACCACAGCTAAAAGCACTTTCTATGAAACTGTTTTTTTTCCAACTTCAACTACAACATCAACAACAACAGCAACAGCAACAGCTGTGCCAAACAGGCTCTCAGAGACTATGGATCTGACCCATTTAGGAAGCTCTATCCCACTCTTCTCCACAATTTTTCCTGTTAGTAACTCGAGCATAATTATTCCAAAACTGAAAACATCGCCTTGTTCCGACAAAGTTTTCTCGGGAGCTGTTTAACCATTGGACGAGAAGGACCATAATCTCTTGGGGTCCAAAAAAGTTGAGAATCCGTACTCACTAATTAGTGGCTCTTGATCTTCATCCAGCAGGATATTTGAAAGTTTAATGTTCCCATGCGGTATGATCATATGCTCGATAGGATTCCTATGTATGAAGTCCAAACCCCTTGCAATGCCAGTTGCTATTGACAGCCGAAGTTTCCATGGGAGCTCCCTCTTGTCTTCAATGTAGTCTGCAGGTTACCAACACCAATCTGCTGAGATATATGCATGCATGCATGCAGTAAAGTAACACATTTCAAAATCTTAGCGTGTTGGTCATAAGAATAGTAGTCATGGGATACTGTGTTGTTCTTTAATTCTTAACCTCATTAGTTACAACGAAAACCGAACATAAAAATAATCTCTTAAGAATATATTCTAAATGGAAAGGCATGCATAAACTATATTCGGGAAGCAACAAGTCCATGTTGGACTAGAGTTCCATAGCATAAAAAAATTATTCATGTCAAATTATCAAGAACGCATAAACAATAAAGTGGAAACGTACTTGAATTCATTTTGAAAGTTGTTCTCTAGAGTCATATGGATGACCTTCTAGATTAACACATTCTCTTTTGAAAACCCTTTGATTCTCTCTGATGATGGGATGTCCGTATAAGAATGAAACTGAATGTGTAATTTGAGGACCATGACCATATATATAGGTAACAAAGTATCTTTTGGTATTAATGTTTTTTGACCTTCATATCTTTTGGTATTTCTACCTTTTGGTATTCTTATTTTAGTCCACCACTAAAATAGAAATAACCCTTTAATCTCTATACACTAAAGGTCCACATCCTATTAGATACATCAAAAACTCAATTGTCTAAAAATACTTAGTAGATCATTTTTAATTAGGTTTTACTTTATTTGACAGTCTATAAATACATAATTATTCTCGTATAAACCCAACATTGAATTAATGATCCAACAGGCCGGACAGTCTTTTGTTCTCTTTAATTTGATGAATGCGGAACAATTTCAGACACGAGAGAAGTTGAAGAGGACAGAACACAGTACTCGTGCATGCATGCATGGTTCTCCGAGTCTGAGTGCGTTTGTGTGTGCATCAAGCATGTTTGACACTTAAAACATATAAAATTCTTCCAAAAGATACGGTCAAGACCCTAATTATCTTGCACCTCTAATTTTTTATAAAGCAATGTCAGTACACGTAAAAACTGCTTGCTCACAAGTCACTTAGCTGCCTTCGACATGAATTTGTAAACTGATAAAATATTGGGTGCCGAGTCACAAAAGAAAGCACAATATATATCAAGATTCGGTGGCAGACTGGTCATGTAATTGCAAAAAGATTCCAAAAAACTCTTGTTGCCTATATTTACTTGAAAAACTGCAATTTTTGGTGTTGCCCATCGAGGTATCCGTCGTCACCGATTTTCTTCCTGTGAAATTGAGTTCATAAAAATTAGGATTTTAAAAACAAAAAACAAAAAACAAAAGAGAAAGAGAAAAGGAATTGTTATATTAGTCTTGAACATCCTCCTCACCTTTTTCTCGCAAGTTTTGGTCTTCTGTTTTTTCTTTTTCATCCTTCATCCCCTTCGATAACCCTACAAGTACAAAGAGTTACACCACCTTGCTGATGCAAATTATGATTCCGATTTCAATATTGATTCGAGCCCAACTCCGCTACCTCGGGTTAAGAGATTTTGGCAACTTCTGCTGTGTTTTCTCTCAAGATAAGGAGAGTGAGAGAGAGAATAGATAAGAGGAACATGACTAGTTGAATAACAACTAACAACACTGGTTGTGCAAGCTTTTTTTTCCTACTAACAACTACTAGATCAATGGCTAGGTTTAAATATTTACTAGATAAAGACTAGGTGGAGGACACAACATCATCATCGACCTTTTTCTTCATTTTTTTAAACAAAAAAATTATGTACATGCATGCATGGTAGACAAGAATATTGTATTAAAAAAATATAAATTATATCATTAAAAATAAACAAAATAAAAAAATGCTGTGTTATATATATTAAGAGCCATTACCCTCAGCTCCATCACAGGGAGAAATTTTTTTTATCTCGTTTCTACATGTAATGTTTTGTTTTGTATTTCGATTCTTATTTTTTTATTTTTTTGGTTTAGTTTCGATCCTTTTATTTTTTTGGTCCTTCTAGAATAGTTCTTAAATTTGTTTTGTTCGTATTTATGTATCTATACACTTATTGTTGACTTTTAATTTTTATTGTTATTTATCTTTGTATTAAATACAACTTGCATTAAAAAATTAAAGTAGCTTTAGTGGCATCAAAATGAGAGTGAAACTCTCTCTTATGCATGTATAGTGAATCTTCTGTTGTTACTAATTTGTTATCTTTATGGTTTTTTCCATCTATTTTGTCTATGTGTGACTTGATATATTTTTAGTTTAAAATGATTTTTATTTGAAAAAAATAGTTTTTTTTAAAAGATTAATATGTGATATTATTATATTAATTGCCATTCTCGGAGACGAGATAGTGCATGGAAAAGATGATTTTATATTAAAGTTACGACTACAATTCTTAGGAGTTGCCACCTAGTATTACGTCACTAGAAAACCTAATGGTCTGCAAGAGTCTTGGTAAGGGAACTTATTGTGCTAGGAGAAGACGTATCACCACCAATACATTTTACCTAAGGTAAGCTGCATTGTTGTTTGATTGTTTTTCTGAGTTAGATTTTAATTTTTGTTGGTTTTTCCTAAGGCTTGAGGTAAATCTCTCTTCATGAGAGAGTCTATACATAATTGGGTGAAAAATCTAACCATTATAAAGTTTGAAAAAATTTACACTCCATTTAGAAAACCATTTTTTTACCATCTGTGAGTGTACTTTATAATGTAATTTTACTCCCTAATAACTAAAACAAAATGATTGTTATTTTTTTTTGATATTTTGGCTAAATTCCAATGGATAATCATAAACCTTTACGATATACTATTTTCGTTTCAAAACATCAAAAAGATGCTATTTTTTTTACGAAAAATATGCTTGGAAAAAAAACTTGAAATTCGGCTAATCATAAACCGTGAACAATATCCTATTTTAGTTTCAAAATATGAAAAAGATGCTATATCTCTGTAAGAAAAATATGTATGGAAAAAAACTTGAAATTCGGTCGTATGCATGAAAACAAACACAATTTTTTTCTTTAAATGCAATTTCTATATTTTTATATTTTTTTAATGGTACACACATACACATATTCTCTTTTCATTAGTTTTTCATTACATTTACACATTACATAAAATTTAAGAGAAATAAAAAAAATAACAATTTAAACAAACACATAAACATCTAAAATTACAAATAAATCACCTTAGGAACAATGTTGACAATGGAGGCAACATAGGAGCAGTGGTGGCATGTCGGCTCACCTGCTGCCATCATTGGTGGCCCATGGAACCACGAGTCGCTGCTAGTGAAAGAGCAGGAACATGGGGGGTGTGGATCTGCCTATTTTCTTCTCTTTCCCATTGGTGGTGGCCTTCACGACAACCTGCAAAACAAACACAGGTTTTTTCCATACAAAATCAATTTTCCTCTTATTCAGATCTTAGGTTTTTTGTGTGTTTCACCTTCAAATGGCAGCTGAAAACTGTCATGGAGGCTGTGTGGTGGACAATCTATTGGTTGGTGATGGGTTTGTCATGGGGTAGTGAAGAGAGCTGATGGGAAAGAGCTACTGTGGACTGTAGCTTGGTGGTTGGTCGGGGGGCTGTGGGTGTGCGGGGCAGCCTTCAATAGACTGTAGATGGTGACTCGAGAAGGAGGCAATCGATGGAGAAGTTTTTTAGGGTATTTTGTGTGTTGGAGAAAGTGTATGTGTGAAAACATTTTTATCCCACCCTCCTAATTTCAACCAATTAACTTGGTAAAAAAAAATTTCATCTCTGAAATTCTAATTTTCTCAATTTAACCTAAATTAGGCTCTCAAACTTAATTTACCACCAATTAAGCCTTTAATAAAATTAATTTGACTCATTTAAAATATATTTAGGTCTTTGTATTTAATTAAATCCTTCTATTGGACCTAAATTAATTCTCAAACATAATTAACTTTAAATTGGCCCACAATTAAATCAAATTGACCGATAAAAAATATAATTATATTTTTTGATTTAATTTTTATGCAGATTTATCCAATAGTAAATTATTTTGGCCTTGAATTTGTATTTTCCTTCATTTTTAGGCACAATAAAGGCACGATTGAGCTCTTGAATGCGTCCAAATTTTCAACTTGATTTTTCCACCAATGTCAGCCCCTTTTATTTTATTTTTTTATTTTTATTTTATTTCGAGTAGATTTTGGGAAATAACCAAAAAATGAGTTATGACAAAACTTGTTTGCTAACAGAATTCAATTGTCATCTTTGAAAATTCATATCTCTATAATATGACATTGTTTGGGTTGAATGTTTGAGCATTGATAGGACTTGGAGTCCAGAATTCAAAAACATTAAGATTGCATCTATTGGACTTCTGTAGCTCAATACGTTCAAGTCAGAGTGGTCAAAGGTCAACACCAGCAGAATGCAAAATCTAACTTTGAAGGTTACGATTTCCATGCTCTTCCTTATTTTATTTTCTTTCCTTATATTTCTAGAAAGGTATGGATGTTAGATTTTTAATGCCATTGAAATCACTTTATTTAGACTGCTAGACCTCACGCTCTGCACAAAACATTGACTAATGGTCAAATCTGCCAATTACCTCTAATTTTCTCATTTTTGCATCTTTCATCCAAAAATACCTTCAAAACATAAAACAAAGAATATCAAGATATTTTTTATATATGGTTGCATTATCCACTCCCAATCCAAGTAAGCTCCTGGATCAATTTTCCCTTTAAAGACTCGGATTTTAAATTAATATACCCAAATTTTAGTCTACATCCCCCAAATCATCAAAATCCCCTCTATCCTCACAATCCTTAGGTGTCTGAATATGTCCCCTCTTTTACCGTTTCTCATACCCCTATCCCCTATTTGTACATAAGCACCACCTATTTGTACATAAGCACCACCACGGTTAAGATCATCCTTGGCTTTATTTGTAGAGTTTCCAACAAGACTCTCCTCTTTCTTACCTATTTTACCCTTTTTCCCAAGCCCACTTTCAACCTTAGTCTCCAATTTTTGATACCTATCTTCAATCCTACTCATCATGTCTCCAATCATGAACTCCATTTGATTTTGCATTTAAATAGCCCATCCTCTAACACTCCTCTCCTCTTCAGTGACACACTACTAGAAGACATCATCTTTTTATTATACATACACGAAATTGTTAGCAAAAATGATAAGAATAATAATACATTGCAAACTTGTGTTTCACACATATTTATAGGCTTTTAACTCTAATATGCTTCATACGTCTTTTCCACTCAAATTGCTTTTCTTTAGTTCTTGAAATCACTTAGCAACAATTAATTTTTTTTAACCAAAACGCCATGAATTTTTAAATTTGATATAGATTCAATAACCAAGAAATTTACAAAACTAACAAAACAAAACTACGATGACAAACTCACGACTAGCAATGAAAACTTGTATGAATAATATAATGATTTGAAGACATGAAGCAAAAAAAAGTCAAAAAATGGCTAAACAATTATGAAGTACTAAGGATTTAAATGAAGAGAATTCTAGAAACTCAAGAAATCAACTAAACTACTCAAAATTCAAGAAATACAGTCAAGACTACTAAAAGATTCATGAATCAAGACTAACCAATTGCCCAATGATCAAGGTTTCTTCAAGCATGTATTCGACAAAAACTCAAAAACATGATTTTTTTTTTATTTGGCAACAATCAAGATTGTAAGATTAAGCCTCTCTCTCTCTCTCTCTCTTATATATATATATATATATTTCAACAAGGACAAGCAAATCAAGAGCTTAGGTATATATGCCAATTTTGATCTAGAAAGCATCGAAATATAACTAACTTATGATGAAGTGTTCAACAAAAAAATAAAAAGTAAGAGCCTATATATCATTTTAATGAATTAGAAGGGTAATCATATATCGTTGGGAAGGTATGGAAGTCTAGTTTCCATCTCAATTGGAGTTGTCGCACCCCAAAAAAATGAGCACGGCGTCGTGATGACTCTTCCCTGTGAGCGGGGGATTAAATGTCGGGGGATTCTTTATTTTCATGAAAAAGGGAGTCGCCACCTAGTATTATGGTTACTAGGAAACCTAAAACTGGTCTTTCAGAGATTCTAAGGTAAGGGACTGGTTGCGTAAAGGGAAGGTTTTAGCACCCCTAGTACGCCCTACCTAAGGTAAGCTGCTTGACGTTTGGTTTGTTTATGATTTGCTATGGTTTTGATCTTTCAAAACATATGTTAACTAAATGGCAAATGGGATGTTACTCCGCCGAATATTTTGGATATTAACCCCTTAGAATTTATTTATCCAAACACCGACAATGAATAATAGCATATTATTCCCGCCGAATATTTTGGATATTAACCCCTTTAGGATTTATTTATCCAAATACCGACAGTGAATAATAGCATATCATTCCCACCGAATATTTTGGATATTAACCCCTTAGGATTTATTTACCCAAATACCAGCAGTGAATAATAACATATCATTCCCGCCGAATATTTTGGATATTAACCCCTTTAGGATTTATTTATCCAAATACCGATAGTGAATAATAAATTCCCCAAAAATAAGATTTTATATTTTTTGAAATATTGGCCAATATCCTTTGGATTTTACAAACATGTTGTAAAATCTCAAAATGCAAGAAATGATTTTTCTTTTTTGCGAAATCCATGCTAAAACTCATTTTTCTTCAAAACCAAAGATAATATTTTTTTTTCCTGAAGAAAATAATTTTTAAAATATACTAGTGTATTGGCCCTATGCAAGAAAACAACATATTTTGTTCTAAATATTTTCTAAAAAATGTATTTTTTTTATTTTTTTGCAATTTATATTTTTTTTTCGGTGGGCTGCCTATCAGCCCACCTTATTTAGAGTCTGGGCTGTCAGCCCAGCCTATCTCAGGCTGGGCTGCCAGCCCAGAGGGACCTGGGCTGTTGGCCCCGAAGACCTTGGGTCTAGGTCGTCGGGCCAGAAAATCTTGGGTCTGGGTCGTCGGCCCATGAATGTGGCCTGAGTTGGGCTTCAATCAGACTCGTCCCTCTCTCAGGCTGGAAGTCCGCCTCATTATCAATCAGGCCGAATACCCAGACCCGACCCGACCTAGCGCGGATTCACTCCCCGCATGCAGACATGAAGAAGATGAACAGTGAAAAATGGAAATTTTCGAGTGTGATGAATGGCTTACCTGTTTATACCATTGGGTAGAGGAGGTCGTGATGATTCTTCTGATCGTTATTTCGTCGGAAATGGTGGCCGGAATGGTCGTCGGAAAGCCTATTGTCACGTTGCAGGGGTGTTGTTGCCTCGACTGTCGTCACCTCTTCCTTTGCCTGAGATGATGGATGAGTTGCTGGGGTTGAGGGGTGGCTTATGGTGATGCTGAGGAGGGATATAGGTGGTCGATGGTGGTAATGCTTGGTTGGCCGAGAGTGAGAAAGAAAACAGGGGTCTGGTTTTTTTTAGAGAGAGAGGCAGAGGGAACGAGAGGGAATGCTGAGAGGAGCGGGGATTGACTCCAAATTTTTACTCCCTTTCGCTGCGTTTTTAAAACTGTACTTTTCACGTAAATTTCCCTCTTTATGTTCTCTTCTCTTTCCCCCCTTTTTCTTCTTCATCGTGCTGCTATTTATAGCAGAGAAGACCCAATGCTGAGGAAGGTAATTAGAGGAGAAATCAAGGAGAAAGGGAGGAGAATCAGGAAGAGATACTGATGGAGACGACTTAGGAAGAAGATCATGATTGATTAGGAAAAAATAAAATAAAATTCTGATCTGCTTTGCCGTGATCACCGTGAATTAAGCGCGCCTGAAAAATTCAACGCCAATGCATGCTGGAACAGTGCATGCTTTTAAAAATGCAGATTTCAAAATTTTTTAGGGAAGAAAAAAAATATGATTTGGTCCTTTAAAAATTCTCTAATTGCACCCAATTGGATTTAAACTTGATTTTATGCAATTGCCCCATCAAAAATTCAATCTCAACCTTAGCTTTGCGCGATCTCCTTATTCTGGTCCTTGGTTCCTGATTTTCGCGATTTAACCCTCAATCGACCTTTAAACTCTCAAATTGTTCAATTTTGCCCTTGAACCAAGATCTATTTTTTAAAAAAATAATTTTCTCGAAACATAAAAATAAAGAGTCAAAAATTGGGTAGCAAAAGGAGTCACAACAAAATTCAATTTGTAGCTCCATTTATGACCAAAAGACTAATGAAAGGTGAAACTGTCCTATCTAGTTTTCTTCCTCCAATCCTTGTGTCATGGTCTTGGTTCCACCAACAAGCCACTCTTGAACATGAATCAGATTAATCAAAGCTTGCTCTGTATTATTACAAATCCTCTTCAAGTCCACCTTAGCCCATTTATTTTGATTATCAATTGCATTTAATAATCCAAACATCATTTCCCCTCTGTTTGGCCAAATCCCTTATCTAAGAGGAAACAATTCTTTAAATAGAGTTGTTTCCTAATAATTTTTCACATCATTTAAAAATCAAAACATATATTCAACACCCTCACATACAATTTCAAATATCCCTACACACAAACTTTCAACTTAAAAATACAAACAAACTTTTTCAATCAATAGTTTTGGAGAACTTTCTTATTACTAACTTAGGGGAAAAAAGAAGGTTGAAAGCTTGGAAAAACTCTTTTATCCTAACTTTTCATCCTTCCTTCTAAAAATCGTTTAACCTAAAATTTCAAGGGTTTAGACCTTGAATTTACTAATTTTCCTTTTCCAAACCCCCTTCTAATACACTTTGATTAGTTAATTTCTCTCTCTTTTGTGCTTTTAGGATGAGTTTATTTGTTTTTTCTCACAATCTTCTCTTATTTTTTTCTCTTTGGTCAACCTTTGAGTGTTGTTACACTATTCATGATTTTATAGATACAAATTCTCCTTATTTACTCTTATGGTCATGTATTTCTTTTATTTTGTACATGAAACCCCACACTTTGTTTTTAGTTTAATTAGTGTTATTTGTTTTCTATTCTTTTAATTTCATCCCTTTGTTTAACCAAGCTTTTCTTAATTAATTTTTTTTATTCATTTGTATTAAATGAGTAAATTTCTAATACTTTCACAACATAAAACGTTCAAGCAAAAACATATATTCATACCCCAAGACTTTATTCTTTTTATTTTAAAAATAGGGGTTTACAAATATAAATGCGTCTTGAATTTTTTGTGAAAAACAAGAGGCAATGCCAAAACTTCTATTGTTTGAACAAATTTAGATTCATTAAAAAAGAAAACAATAAATTGTTTTCAACAATGGAGTTAAAATGGATAATAACATAACAAAAGTAAGATGCAAACTTTTAAGGGTTTGTCCATGATACAAGAAAACAATAAAAACTTGATACATTGGAAATAAACTTAGGGAGGAGACATGTCTTTTAGAAGACATGCTCTGGTTGAGATTTGGACACAAATAACTCGAGGCATAAAAGTTGAAATTTAGCTTATAATTATATACAAAACACAATAGTTAAAAACACATATTGGAAGACTTTTTAAAATCTTGTCATAAGTCTAAACAATATGAAAGGGAAAATAACATGGGTAGTATGAGATAATAGCATCAATAGGTGAAATAACCAAGCATAGCAAACTCAAACTAGATATATATCAATTTCTAACAATAAGTGGTTTGTGATATCCAAAATTCAATTTCTTACCTAATAGAAAGTCCTAATATTATTCATGAATGTGAACAACAATGTAGACTAACTTAAACTCATATATCTTTGTTAAAAAAATCACAATAGTTTCAACATCACAAACATTCACATACCCTAATTTTTCTCGTACATACCTATTTATAGTGACCTAGGACACTTTGTAGCACATAAACCATATGATTATTCTAAGTCAATCATCACAATTAGAGAAATGAAGACACTGTGACAGCTAGGCGAGACATTATAAAGGTATATGTAAGCTCTCGTTGGTGCAAAATGAATAAATCACTAAGAGCATCTTCAAGGGAAAAAGCTATTTAGAGAAGCTAAATTAGTAGCGTTGCTTTTTGAATAATATAAATATAAAAAAATTATAAGCCATTTAAAAAAGCCAATTCTATTTTAATTTATATATAATATTGATATAACTATTTATTAAAAATAACTAACTAATACAAGTACAATGAAAACTATTTTTTGCATAGAAATATATTAAGAAATTTTTTGACTCTTTGGATTAATATATAAGAATAACTCTTTAACTTAGAAATATTATTTTAGCTATTGAATATAGCTCTTTCCTTGGAGCTAAAAAAATGAAGGATGAAAACTATATATTTTTTGTCTTTTCTGTTAGTTTTTCCTTCAGTTCTCCTCTTGAAGTTGAGAGTTATTATAGTGCAAGCTCTAAGATTTGTCTTGGTTAAAAAAAGACCCACAAATAAAGAGGGCCAACACCTAAAATGGGTTTTACAATGCCAAAATTGACTGAAATGACAAGGTTTTAGTGGATCTTGTAAAGAGAGGATGATCAATTGCAAAGTGTTAAGCATAGTTGTCAATACCGTTCCGGTCGCCGTTCCGGTTTTTCGATTGGAACGGAACGTTCCGGTTTCGGAGCATTCCGGCGTGCCGTTTCGGAGTTGTACTGTTCATATATAATTATATATATATATGAAAAAAATAAAATATTAATTTAACAAGCAAAATTAAAATTCAAGATAAATTAACTTTAAATTTACAATATAAACACAAAGTAAATGTTTTAACTCTAATATAATTTAATTAAAAATCTATTCCGGATGAATTCCTTGTTTATTTGCTGCCCCATATCAACTATCAAGTTCACTTACACTATGCATGTGCATTTTATTTATTTATTTATTTATTATTAGTTAGGTATTGAGGACAGAACAAGCAAACTCTCTCTATCCTTCTCCTACCTGACGTCTTCTAGACTCATACCCATGACTTCCCAACTCACAGTTTGGTGCACATCATCTCTCGCATCTTCATAAAGGCACTCACACTTGATATTAGTTTCCAACTTCCTCCTCTTTATTATCATCTCACCTCTCCTTCCTCTCCTCTCACCATCTTTCCTTCACTTTCTCTTCAGCTGACTTTCTTTACCATTTCAATCTTTGATGTCGTGGAAGACGAAACGATGGGGGTGCTGCCATGAGAAGATTTGGGGAAGAAGTGAAGAACCGATGAGGGTGGTGCCACCATGTGGAAGAACAAGTTAGGGTTTGTGATTTTGAGTTAGGGATTAGGGATTGTGATTTTGAGGTGAGGAATTACTGGATTAGGGATTGAGATTTGAGAACTTGAGATTTGAGTTGAAATTTGAGGTGAGCTGATGGAATTATAGAAAATTGATTTGGGAATTTTGGGGTGTCGGGGCTGTATGTGTGTTTTTTAAAATTGAGAAGAAATTGACAAATTGAACGGCGTCGTTTTGATTATGATTCCGGAACGGAATCGGGGCGTTCCAGCCGGAATTTCCGGAACGGGCCGGAATGAAAACCGGGACAAAAGCGACGTCGTTTTGTCCTGATTTTCTTACTGGCATGGCACATTCCAGCCGTTCCGGCCGGAACGGCACGGAATCAACAACTATGGTGTTAAGGATTCTATCTTGATGGAAAAAGAGAGAAAAAAGGTAGAAAAGGTTCACATGCCTTATGCACAAAACAACAACATATAAAACAACAACATATAGGGTGATAAAAGATGGGATTGATCACTAATTTTAGCTTTTCTTACACTTTAACCCATAAGACTTTTGATTTATGCAATTGAGGACAAATTGACTTAAACAAAAAATAAATTCTCAATTGGGTCCTCGACCAAACTCAATAGACCTCCTTCAAGTTCTTTTATTTATACATTATGGCTCATAGATCTTCAATTCTCTTTTATTAAAGTCAAAACTGGATATTAAATCATAAATTTCTTTAATTTAGCTCCTACTTGAGTTAATAGGACTTCACAAATCATGCTAACATACACATTTCAGCCCTTGATCCCTTGGTTCTTTTAATTTTAGCTAATATCTTTTCAATTATACCTTTAAAAAAAGATTTGAATTAAGAAATTTGAAAGATCAACCATATTGTAATTAAGAGTATCATATATGACTCATTAATTAACCAACGGTAAGAAATGGAAATTAACAATGTGGAAACATGTCGACTGCACCTTCTCTCTCCACTCACGCTTGTCGCCGTAACTCTCATATGGTCACACTCACGGCGGCAAATATCTCTCCTGACCAAAGAACACATAAGGACTTTCTAAATTACCGAACTACCCCTCTTCCTTTCCTTTGCAGAATCCTCCCTGTGACCCTCCCTCCCCATGAACAATGTTAAATCTCAACCTGAGGTTTCCGACGGAAGCGATCAGACGATACCGGATACCGGTGGCAGCGCTAGGTACAAGCTGATGTCGCCGGCCAAGCTTCCGATCTCGAGGTCTTCTTGCATCATGATCTCTCCTGGACTCAGTCCGACCTCGTTTCTTGAGTCTCCAGTTCTTCTCTCGAATGTTAAGGTTAGTGGGTGGTTTTAGTATGTGTACTTTTTTGGTTCGGAGTTGATGGTTTTTTTTGTTGGGCTGGAGTGTTTTAAGGATGTGGTTGGCTGGGAGGTGAGATAAGTAGAGCCAACTGAACTGGAGGACTTGATGATTGAAGTGACCAAACAGACCATTATTAAATTAAAATAAAAATCTTTGTTTTGTCGCATCCACCAAGATAAGAATCAAAGTAGTTTTGTTGTTGTTGTTATATATATATATATATAAAGTCAATAATGTTAAAACTGTGTTTTCTACCATTTCATCTCCCAGCTGTCAAAAGAACGGTGTTCTTTACAGCTTCGTGCGTTGGGTTCAAGAAGTGGAGAATTGACTTTAAAAAACAAGATGCCCATACTTTCATTTTTTATTTTCAAAAAAAGAAAAAAACATTGAAATGCCAGTTTCTATATTTGCCTCGTTTCGTGTAGTTTAATTTATGGAGGTGAGGAGTTCTAGATTCTGATGCTTTAGAATTTGGTACCATGTCTAGTGTGGAATTTGTCTGGAGAATGTTACTTTTTTTTTTATTTTTAATCACTATTAGTCTACGCTTCCCCTTTTTATGTTCTCTTTATTTAAAAAAGATTTTTCTTCTTCTTTTAATGCCTGTGTTGTGTTGTGGTCTCACATAGTGAGTCTTTGCCATGCTTCTTCTTGTCTGTGTTCTATTGGTCTTGTTGGGTTTACAGATATGACTGCAAGAAGCTGATATATGTGAATCAAACAAGTGAGAATAAACTTGATTATCCATGGAGAGAACAAACTTGGTTTCCCATCGGGAGTCCATGACCATATATAGAGCTCAAGCTTAAAGGTGATAAAAAAGAATATGTCGAGTTCAAGCATGAAAAACTGGGTTGAGGCTTCGTTCGGTTGAGTATGTAGACTTATACATTTGAAGTACTGGGTCAAATGGAAATATTTGAAAATTGATGTCTCTCTTAGTGGGTTCAATATATATTTATTTCCCTCTTTTTATATTTTCTGAATTTCCTTACGCTTGTTTAACCTGGCAATGATTGGTTAGCTCACATCACTTGTTGAGGGCACTGGTCTTTGTATGTATTGATGCTGATAAGAAAGATCTTAGAGTTTCACAGATTTTGGTGCCAGACTCCAGACAGTGGCATAATAGTTATCAATCGCGCCATTGATGAGGGCCGTAGGACATTCAGTGATTATGCAACTTGCCTATATCTTGATTTTCTATACTTTAACGTCTTGTTTACTTGATCTGCTTGTACTTTGTCTTAAAAATATCTTTAGACTGATTCCTATCTTCTTGGCTTCACAGGTAGAGCCTTCCCCCACTACTGGCACATTTACCAATCCTCAAACTGTGCCTGGCTCTCTTAGCTCCACTTCATATTCAGCTACCAATGTTTCCTCCACCACCATAGGAGAAAGAAAATCAAACTGCTTTGAGTTTAGACCACATGCAAGATCAGACATGGTAACTTCCTAATGAAATTTCAGACTGTCATAAAATGAGTTGTGACTTTAGGTAATTAAGTCTTATGTAATTTTTGTTGGACTTAAAATGCTTGATAATTACTCCAATAATTATATGGTGCTTCTATCCCCCACATTCCTGTTTAGATAACAGCTCTGACAATTCCTCACATCACTCAGTCTCTTCTACTTTTTAACAAATTAAATTTTACAAGAGCTTCTAAACCCAAAATTTGACGTTTATTAACTAGTTTGTGGTTTCTCAACAAAACTGAAATATTCGCTTCCAATGAGCCATTGGTTTTATTCGTTCTCATTCTGAACAATATTTGCAGAAGGTTAAAATGAAGACTTATATGATGAGGCATGTGTTTTTACCTAACCTTCCTATTTCCCTTCTCTGGAATTAGTATATGGTTGTAATCTCATTTCAATTCCTGATATCTACAAGTAGCCTTGCTGGTTTAGGGGCATTGTTTACCTAACATGGTTCATTTATTTCAAGGTTTCTGCAGATATGAACCATCAGCGAAGTGCACAATGTGTTGAAGTCCAAAGACAATTGCAGTCTCAATCATTCGCATCATCATCCTCAGTAAAAGGTGAGATGGCAGTCTGTACAAATGAGTTGACTCTATCAACACCACTTCACATGATTACTTCAGGTTCTAGTGCACCTGCTGAAGTTGATTCAGATGAACTAAACCAGACGGGGCTCTCTAGCAGTGGGCTTCGCGCATCACAGTCTGATCATAAAACAGGAAGTGCACCTACAGTGTCATCGGATGATGGATATAACTGGAGAAAATATGGACAGAAACACGTTAAAGGAAGTGAGTTCCCACGCAGCTATTACAAATGCACACATCCTAACTGTGAAGTGAAAAAGTTATTTGAGCGCTCTCATGATGGACAAATAACAGAGATTGTTTACAAGGGCACACACGATCATCCTAAACCTCAGCCCAGCCGCCGATATGCCTCTGGCTCTGTTTTGTTCACGCAGGAAGAAAGATTTGACAAGTTTTCTTCTCTACCCAGTCAAGATGGTATGGATGGAAACTTATCAGGGAATTCAATTTGTCTGTTACTTTCCTTATGTACTAACTAATGTTCCTTCACTCCTTTCATTTTCTCTTTCAATCACTTACATTGCAGACAAGTCACCTGGTGTATATGGACAGGTGTCTCATGCTATCGAACCAGATAGTGCCCCTGAACTGTCTCCTGGCACAACAAATGATGATACTGGAGAAGGTGCTGAGGATGACGAAGATCCCTTCTTGAAAAGAAGGTATCAGTTCAGAACATTATTTAAGTTACTCATAAAATACATACATTAACCATAACATGGTCTCATTAAACACCATCTGAGCAGGAGGTTGGATGCTGGAGGTTTTGATGTTACTCCAGTGATCAAACCTATTCGAGAACCACGTGTTGTCGTGCAAACTTTGAGTGAGATTGATATACTAGATGATGGGTATAGGTGGCGCAAATATGGCCAGAAATTGGTGAGAGGAAATCCTAATCCAAGGTACGCTTTCTGTGTTGATGATGCGAGTTAAATAGTTTCTACTTTTTCGTTGTTATGCCCATTGTATCACGTTGTATCTCTTTTTCTTCAGTAATTTATTGAATTTCTGGGGAATGTCTTGCACATTAGTACTTTTGTAGCAGTCATACTTGACTTCTCATTATGTGGATAATGGATAAAGTGATGGAATCGACAAATATCATCTTTTGAGTTGATTAATGCCTTATTTTTCTGACTAGGGGTTTGACATGAAATCATTGTGATTCATAAACAAACTAGTCTCATAAATATGAGCTTTTAGTGTGGAACTATCTTACAATAGGAGACAATGCCTTATCTCCTATCTCATAGATTGTTGTGTTGTATATATAACAAGGTTCATGTCAAAAGTAGCGTGAATATCAAAGTTTAGGGATATAATTATGTGATTCAATCATTTGCAATACTTTAAAGGGTCTAACACTACTATGAAATTTATGATTGGTTTCCAAACGCTATTGTTTAAGGCTAATCTGTATCACAAAATAATCTCAAACATTAAGTACATCATGATATTTATGTAAATCAAGTCAGAATTTGTATGGTTTGATGCTATTACTTGAATTTGTTTTATGATCTCAACTTGCAAACTATGAAGTATGGATGTAAAAGACCCAGTTGAATCATACATTTTAGAGTGAGGAGACATAAAAAGAAGATCCATAAGCTTTGTAGGTTCGTAACTATGAACACTATTTTACTAAGAGTGTGGACCTTAGTAAATATAGTTTGTACATAACCTTGTAAATTAGGATTATCTTCTTCTTTCTCGTCACATGTAAGAGGAAATGGATTATAGAGCTCAAAATGTTGCTCAAAATATATAACGTGTTGGATGTCAAGCATGTTAGGAGCATGTTGCTTTTAAACATTTGATGTGCTGGACATCAAACATGATGGGTGGAGAATCAGGTAGTTTAAGAAAACTAATATCATGACTTCTAAGATCATATTTATATTTTTGGTCAATTAAACCTAATAAATAAACCTAAATAAAATTCAATAACAATCATCATAGATCATACAAACTTGTGAATCATGTCTCGGGTTTGATGTTTTCATCAACTCTCTCAAGGTTTGAAGAACTTGACCCCATCAAATATAATTCAAGAAGACTCTAATAATGCTCCCAAAGATCATGATCAAGTTGTGATGTCTCTCTGATAGTCAGTAGATTCTAAATCTGGTCGTCTAACTCATCTACTAGGATTTGCTGAAATTCATCATCTCTTGTAAAAACAACTAGTGCATTCTAAGTACCATTAATATGTTTTTATTGTACCAATGATAAATATTATGTGGTAGGGATATCAAGAGCATAAGGGATAAATTGTTGTGTTGTATATATAACGACGATCTTCATGTCAAAAGTAGCGTGAATATCAAAGTTTAGTGATATAATTATTTGATTCAATCATTTGCAATACTTTGAAGGGTTTGGCACTACTAACTTGAAATTGCCAAGGAGGACTAGGTTAATAAGCAAAATAACTGAATATGAAATGAAAAGTTAGCTGTGTTTTTTTCAAGGCAAAAAAGTAATATTAATTGCAATTTTAAATGAAAAGGTGCAAATTCAGAAAGTAAAATTCAACAAAATAAAAGCTAGGTAAATTTACTGACCAAAACTCTAATCATCAAACTCAACTCTTTTTGCCATAGATTGTGATGGAAATATGCTGGAAGTTACTATTGTTGATGTGGCATTATGTGATGATAAGGTAGAATGTGGTGATGTGGTGCTAACGTGTTAGGCTATGGTGGTGTGGCGCTGATGTGGTCAAATCTGGATGTGTGGTGCTGGCTTCGTTGAATACAGTGACATGTCACTTGTGTCGCAGTGTGATGCTAACATGGCTTCGTGAGAGTTTCTATTTTTTTTCCTGATCTGGGTTGTAAAACAAAAGGATTCTACATAATTTCTATGTTTAGGAACAACATTGAATTTTGAGGATTTTCACAAGCTCTTAAAGATCAATTAATTGTAAGAATAATTAAAGTTTGTGATGTGATACCAAAGTTGATGTGGAACTAAAGAGATTTGAAAATGAAATAATAAGTTAAGAAGAAAAAAAGAAGTAGCTAAGAAGAAGCCAAAGAAAGAAAGAAAAAACTTAAGAAGAGAGAGAATGAGGGTTAGAAAAGCCTTCAACTTTTATTCAATTCATCAACAACGATCTAACATATACAAATATAGCATATAAATACTAAATTCTAACTAAAACAAACAATTAGGTTTATAGCCTAATAAATTGAATATCTAACAATAGCTAAATTAATTCCAATAAATAAATTTAAATAAAACAATAAATGAAATAAGATCAATAAATAAATCTAAATAAAATCTAATAACACAAGTGTTTGACTATTCTCCATTATGTCCCCATTGTTTAGTCCCTGAGTAAACCACTTAGCTTCTAAATAAAAAAGTCACATGCTGATCACAGTTACCCTAGATTAATTAATTAAGTAACCTTAATATGAGAAATAAAATAACATAAATTGAAAAGAAAGTTCCTGCGTCAGATTATTCTTTAAACTTCAATAAAAGGTTGTGAAAATAAAGATCGTTTACTGTTTTAATTTGTCCTGCATTAGAGGTTTTTGCAAGTGAATCTGTGTTTAGAAATTGCAGACATTCAGCGAAATGCAGAAAAAGGTTGTGAAGACTTTTTAAGAAGTCCTCCTTCCCTCTCAATATCTTAAAGAAAAAAGGAGCCCCCCTTCTCCATAGAATGAAAGTATGTGCGATGATGTGGGGAAAATGTATGAAGCCAAAACCTACTGGCAAAATGCTTAATTTCTTGAAATCTGATTGGACTAGAATATTTAATGGTTGGTTGTTATAACGTGCAATACCCACCCCTATTCTTGGAAACTTTGTCAGGGTAGGGTTTTAATGCTGATTTTTCATTTCTTATTCCTTGCCAGAATCCTTGCTTTTGATCAAAATCTTTTGTCAAGGTTTCCATTAGAGGGCCTTTTCCTTTTTCCAAAAGTACTACAGGCTTTTGCATTCCTTTTATGAAGATGAAAGTAAGCTAATTTGAACCAAATATATGCTGATTTCAAGTCTGTCAACATTGAGGGTCCTTGGAAGATCAATAAGAATTCTTATGGATGTGAAACACTATGCCTGATATTGTGTTAATCAATATTCTGGAGAAACTTGGAAGTTTGCAGTGAAACCCTGAAGATTGTAATCAAATAACCAAAAAGATCAATCTCTAGGGACTTCTACCAAGTCATTCTTATTTTTAACAGAACAATAGTGATGCTCAGAATACACACACATGCAGTGATAGCTGTTTTTTTTTTAAATTTTATTTATAATTCTTTGCTTGAACTTATCTTTGTTTTCTAGCTAAATTGTCAATTTTCAATCTCAAAACAAAATTTGTATTCTTTCCCCATTTCGTTATTTCCTACGAGATATATGATGTGTTTTTGTCATGTTTTACTGATCCTTCAGGAGTTACTACAAATGCACATATGCTGGATGCCCAGTTAGAAAGCTTGTGGAGAGGGCTTCACATGATCCAAAAGCAGTTATGACCACATATGAGGGGAAACACAATCATGAAGTACCTACAGCTAAGACAAACAGTCATGACACAGCAGGGCCATCAGCTGTGAATGGAACCTCAAGGACCAGACCAGATAAAAATGAGACAATTAGCCTTCATCTTGGGGTCGGGATCAGTTCTACATCTGAAAACTGGTCCGGCGATCAGCAACAAGCTTTGCATGCCGAACTCGTCAGAATCGAAAACCAATCAAGTGGTTCCAGTTTCAGAATAGTTCGTGCGAGCCCAATTGCCGCTTACTATGGTGTTTTAAATGGTGGGATGAATCAGTATGGATCTAGACAAATTCCGAGTGAAGGCCATAGCATTGAAATTCCACCTCTAAACCATTCTTCGTATCCATATCCGCAGAACGTGGGAAGTTTATTAACAGGTCCATAAGTTTGATTAAATTTGTTTCTTGCCTTGCTGCTGGCAAATGACAGAACTGAATTTAAAAAAATATGTTTTGTTCTCTATATGTATTCTTACTTTTGGTCTTAGAGCTCATATTTGGTGATGTTATGTTCTTTTTCGCGTACTCTCCTCCCTCCAGTTTCCATCTCATCAGCTTTGCTGAGCACCAAGTTTTGTATAAACGTGAACGCAATACCTTATTTTATGAAAGCAGGATTGTAAACAGTGGTTGAATTCATTACAGGTTTCAATTAAAATTTCTGCGAATCCAAGTCTCTTTTCTTTTCCAGAGATTTTCCTATTTTCGTACTTCTTTTTTTTTATCTATAAGTTGTGTGAGGTAATAATGCCCAGGGGAGAATAAAGTACAGAAAAGACGATCTTAAAATTACATGTGCTAATTTCTGAAGCCAATCCTTTGAAAGCATGCTTGTGGGAATATTTGAGGCAAATTTCTGTTTTGAACCTCATTTGAAAAAAAATATTGGTTCAAATAAAAGAGTAACAAAAGTTTTGGAGAAATGGAGATGTATAGCATGTCACGATTAAAAAAATGTGGCATCTTAAAATATTGTTAATGGAAAATGATAGACCGAATCAAGAAAAAAATAAAGAGAGATCTCAAAAATACATTGAAGCTCCCATTAAAATATTGTTGTTATTATTAGAGGGATCTTGATGTGAACGCTAACAAAATTTAATGGAATTCACGACCCTAAGATCAATCTAACTCAAGTTTGTTAAGATTTGAATGAGCTCATCATAATGGATAATTTGCTCCAAGGCAACAAAACTATGAACCAACTCGATTACAGCATCTACACTTGGAGACAAGCAAAAAAAATATAAATTCATAACAAAGAATGGTCAATTCTTTGAAGAGTTAAAAAGTTCAATCAAGAACCAAGGTTGAGCAACCAAAAGTCAGCTACAACGTTGAAATTGTCATCAAAATTGTGCTAGAATTATTTCCTAAAGAGTTTTTAAACTCTAAACCAAAACCCTAGTTTCCTTAATGGATCTCACCTAATTTAAATAATAATAAATCCAAGCCTAAACTAGCCCAAACTAATTAAAATAAACAAGGCTTAAACCCAAACAAAAATTTCTCCTCTCATTTAAATAAAATTTGATAGCCCAACTAATTAAATAAGACAAGATTGTCGTTTTCGCATTCTGTCTGGCATTAACAAAGCTCAACTTAAAACGAATGATTCTTTCTAGTCTTAATGAATTAGAAGATGATCCATATACCGTTGGAAATGTATCGAAGTCTAGTTTTGAGACAAACTGGAATCACAAAAAAAAATTGATCTATAGATCTAGTTATGACTTAAATAGTAACAAAAAGTCAAATTGTTCGAATCTAGTCTTCTTCTCTCAATCCTTGTGTAATGGTCTTGGTTCCACCAACAAGCCCCTCTTGAACATGAATTAAATTAATGAAGGCTTGCTCTGTATTATTGCAAATCCTCTTAAAGTTCACCTTAACATATGTATCTTGAAGAAGTCTATTAAAGGCTTCTTTGAACTTCTTAGCCCTAAGCTTAGTAACTGGACCAACTGAAACCTTCAATGGATCCTTTCACGGTTGGATCACATCAGATCTTGAAAAAACAAATTCAATGACAAAAATGTCACCAATTTGGACCAAAGTTATCACACTATCCATAAAAGGCAAGTGGGTAATTATAAAGAAAGAGGTTTAGGTGTTAAAATCTTAAGATTTGGAATCAGATTTCCATGGTGAAACATCTTTGGGTTATGTATACAAATTCGAGGCATTCTATTTGGTTATCCTGGATTAATTCCTACATGTTAAGGGGAAGAAGTCTTTGGGAGGTACCGTGTCCCGGGACATGTTCCTGGAATTGAAGGAAGCTACTTGGTCTTCAAAGTATGGTGCAAGAAGTCAGATGAACCTCGATAAATCATTTTCAGTCCTTTGGAGAATCAAGGAAGAGAGAATTCTCACCCTCACATGCATACAAAGTTATAGTTGTAATAGATTGAGAATTTACACAACAGAATTAGAGAGAGAAGCAAGAGAGAGATGCTCTCCTTCCAGTTGTCGAAGTGCTTCCCTCCAGCCTGCCCACACTAATCTGTTGTCCTCCTTCCCCTTCCTTGAGTTGTGATTGAGTCCCAAGCATGGCTAAACACAAGAAGAAACACATAACATTATCTCCACTTGGAACTGTGATGCCTCCTTGACCATGCATGATTCGGGTTGGTTGATATAGGTTTAGTAGTGAGGAAGATAAGGAGATTGTCCTCAACAATGGTCCTTATTTAATTTATGGTAGACCTTTGATGTTAAAACCTATGATTGAATACTTTGACTTTGCGTCTAAAGAGAGGACTAGGGTACCGGTTTGGGTGAAGTTCCCTAATCTTCCTTTGAAGTGTTGGTCTGTTTGTCCAAATTATCTAGCATGATTTGCACCCCTATTCAATGTGATAAGTTAACTGCCTCCATGTCTAGGCTATCTTATGCTAGAGTGCTCATTGAAATGGATGTTGCTACTAATTTGATTCATTCTATTGAGATTCTGCTGCCTAATGGAGCTCGGTTGGTTCAACCTGTGGTTTATGAAACTCTTCCGAAATTTTTGCAAAACTTGCAAAGTGTTAGGGCATACTACAGTAACAGGCAAAGAAAGAGCCCTCAAAGGCTGCTGAGGGTAGAGATAATGGGTGTCCTACAGTCACTACCTCAGGAGACACAAGGGTTGTTGTTGCTGCTGCTGTTGGCAGCCGGGGATGGTCTGTGTGGATGCTACTGATGTGCAGGCAGGTGTTGGTTGTAAGGCTGCTTCTGATTTGCAGAAGGGTAAGGGCAGAGAGGCTGCATCTATAGCTGCAACCCTTTCTCTTGCAACTATGGGTGTGCTTCGGCTTGCTGCTGTTAGTGAGGTGGATGTAGGGGTGGTTGCTGCTTTGGGTCCTAAGGTTGCAGGGGTTAGAAACAAGGTTGTTTCAAGTGATTAAGTGGTTGTTGTGACACATGTTGCACAACACACTAACCCCATGCATCTTGAGGCTATCTTTTTGGATGATGAGTGGACGAAGGTTCAAGGTACGAGATTCAGCCCTCAAGGCCAGCTAAGAAGCAAGGAGAGTACCCTGCGTAAAGACCCCTAGGGAGGGGCTGGCACCTCGGCCATGACCAATGGTCCTATGGCTGCTCCATCCACCTCTGTAGTGGTAGTCCCGATGGGTATAGCTACCAAGAGTAGGACGCGATGGAATGCTCAAAGAGTGATGGGTAAGGGTGGAGCTTCTCCCCCTAATTGATGTTAATCTATTGTTGGAATGTTAGAGGGCTAAATAACCCTCTAAAACAGCATGAGATGGTTAGCCTCATGAAGAAGATTAAGATTGATGTGTGTGGTTTGTTGGAAACCAAGTTAGCTTTGCCTAGACTTGTTAACTTCTACAACTTTCAGCTTAAGCAATGAAAATATATTTCTAATGCGGATGTGTCTAATGTTGCTAGAGTTGTTCTTTGGAATCCCAAAATAGTTCATGTTGAGCTAGTTGATGCCTCTGCCCAAGGCATCCATGTACATATATGTTGTCTTGTTAATTATTACAGGTTTGCAACCACTTTTGTCTACAGGCACGATACTCTCATTGCTAGAAGACTGTTATGGTAGAATTTGCAGCAATGGGCTCCACAAAATCATTGGATTGTGCTTGGGGACTTTAATTCCATCCTCTTAGACTGATAAGCACAATGATGCGCCAGTAACCACTTATGAAGTCTCTGACTTCAGGAAATGTTGTACTGCTCTTGATCTTGAGGACCTCAATTATATCGGTTGCCAATTTACCTAGTCTAATGGTTCCACTTGGTCCAAGATTGATAGAGTTCTTGTCAACTAGTTTTGGTCCACTCTTCAGCTCAATTCTCATGTCACCTTCTCCACCCTGGGAGCCTTCTCTGATCACTCCCCTATCTCGGTTACAATTGGTCCAAGGCAAGCTTCGGGGAATAGGCCTTTCAAATTTTTTCAATATGTGGACTGACTATCCGAAGTTTATGGATCTCCTTAATGATTGTTGGCATGCTAATGTCTTTGGTTCCCCCATGTACTCCCTCTGCAAACGGCTAAAAATCCTAAAGGGGCCTTTCAAACTTCTCAATAAGCTTCATTTTAGCCATATTTCAGAGCGAGTGGTTAGAGCTGAAAAGGAGTTGGTTCAGCATCCGCTTCGACTTCATGCAGATCGGGATAACGAGGAGCTTCTTCTACAGGACAAGCTTCTCCGTCTGCCTTTGGTTAATTTGAAATCCTTTGAGAAGTTGTTCTTTGGCCAAAAGCTTAAGGCTTCCTACCATAAAAACAGTGATAAAGGCACCGAATTTTTCCATGCCATGATGAGCCGTAAGCATTGTCAAAACATTATTCCTGCTATCCGGCATAGTGATGGCCTTATGTTTACCTCGTGGGAGGAAGTGAGTGCAGAGTTCATTAGTTTTTTCAGTGTTCTCTTGGTGGCTCCAAGGACACAATTCCTGTGGAGGCCTCGGTTGTTCAGAGTGGAAAGTGTCTTGATGAAGGCTCTCATTCTCTCCTTCTTGCCCCGATTACTAATGAGGAGATCCGCTCCACTCTTTTCAGTATCGGTAACGATAAAGCTCCGTGTCTGGATGGGTATTCTTCCTACTTTTTCAAGAAAAACTGGGAGGTTGTTGGTGATGACTTTTGCTATGCTATTTGGGACTTCTTCTCCTCTAGTATGCTCCTAAAGCAAGTTAATCATTTCATTATTGCCTTGGTTCCCAAATCAGCCAAGTCTCCTCTCCAACGAATTTCCGACCTATCTCCTGCTGCAACGTCATCTACAAGGTTATATCTAAACTTCTAGCTGATAGAATGGCTACAGCCCTTCAGGATATTATCATCCTGGCGCAGAATACTTTTCTTAGTGGCAAGTGTATGTCGGATAACATCCATCTCATGCAGAAATTGCTTAGGCACTATGGTTGGAAGCAGACTTCGCCGAGATGTATGACAAAAATTGACTTCAGGAAAGCCTTTGACTTTGTTCAATGGCCCTTCCTTAATCAGCTCCTCCTGCTCCTTGGCTTCTCGAACTGATTTGTCAACCTAGTTATGGAATGTGTTGGAACTGCTTCGTACTCCATATCAATTAATGGTAACATTCATGGCTTTTTTTCGAGGAAAAGTGGGGTGTGGTAGGTTGATCCTCTTTCTCCCTATTTGTTTATTGATGGGATTGAGTACCTTACTTGATTGTTAAAGATTGGTTCCTAGAATCCTGAGTTTTGCTATGATCCAAAATGCAGTTCTCATGATATCTTCCACCTTGCTTTTGCGGACAACATTCTTCTCTTGTGTAGAGGTGATCGTTCCTCAGTAAAAGTTCTCCACCAGCAGTTACAAGTTTTTGGCCGAACATCAAGCTTGGATATTAACACTTCAAAATCTTCTATCTACTTTGGCGGTGTGGGTGACAAGGTGAAAATTCAAATTCTTCAGGATACCAGGTTCTCGGAGGGCTCCTTTCCCTTCAGATATTTAGGTGTTCCTTTGAGTCCTCACAGGCTACTAGCTAGTCAATTTTCCCCTTTGCTCCATCGCCTTGAAGCCACTTTCCAAATTTGGATGGGGAAGCATCTCTTTTATGTTAGGCGACTTGAGCTATTTAAGTCTGTTATTCAAGGGATGGTCCAATTCTAGCTAATCATTTTTTCTATGCCTCAATCGGTCATTCATAAGATTATCTGTTTGTGTAGGAATTTCTTATAGACCGAAAGTATCTTGTGAAACAAATCTGCCCTTATGGCATGACATTCAATTTGTCTTCCCAGAGTTGAGGGGGGTCTGGGTTTGCCAGATATGGTGGGTAAAAACAGGAGTTTTCTGGCTAGACAGTTATGGAATATTAATTGCAAAACTGACTCTCTATGGATTCAGTGGGTCCATCATTTCTACTTGGGTCATCACTCTGTTTGGGCAACTTCTGCTCATAAGTCCTCATCTCGTCTATGGAAATCTATCTTCTCTTTAAAGGATAGCCTTCTCCAGGACTATGGTAGATCCCCTCAGGTCATCTCCTTGATGCAGAGTTGGCACACTTCGGCTAGTCCTTTCTCAGCTGGTGCTTATAATTATTTCATGCTCAGGACTGATGTGGCTCACTAGGATAAGGTGGTCTGGGAGCATTGGGCATTGCCGAGAGCAAGCTTTGTGTTATGGCTAGCTGTCTAAGGAAAACTTAAAACCAAGGATCGTCTTCGCTTCTTTAGTATGGATGTTACTTGTGTGCTTTGTTCGCAGGCGGAGGAATCGCATGCGCACCTCTTCTTCTCCTGTAGCTAGACATCACTCTTATGGTCCAGGATCAGATCTTGGTTGCGTATTAACAGGCGGATGTCCTCTCTGCCCAGTGCTCTCCGCCCTTGGAATTGGAAAAGGCCTCGACTCGAGAACGCGATGGGTAGCTTTGGCTATAACTGTCTACAACATTAGGCATGAGCGAAATGGTCGAGTGTTCGACAAGCATCAAAACTCTGTGGATGTCATCTTTTGGAAATTTTAGATTCTGTTCTACACCATCTTTTATTTCCATGTGAAGGATCCCTCTCTTCTTAATGTAGGCTAGGATCAGTTACTAGTTGCTTGGCTTTGTTTAGTTACTTTTCTATAATGGTTTCATAGCCTTAGTTAGCCTTGTGTTTGTTTGAACATTTGGTTTTCTGCTTTGTATATCTTTTTCTTCTTTCTGGTTCTCCAAATTGGTTACTTTAATCTCTAATATACTTACATTTGATAAAATAAAGAAGAAGTTATAGTTGTAATCTGAATATCATTAAGTAAAAAACATAATATGAAACTTAGGTTACATATGTGTTTTTAACTTAAGCTAAACCATAGAATACCCAAAGATATGGACTTGTATAAAACTCACTTATAATCATATTCAAATCCCTAAATATCTAAGCCCAATTGATGTTTATTAACCCTAAAACATAAAATATGAATTTGAAATAAAAACTTTAAGTTATAGCCACATAAAAATAAGATAAAGAAATCCGATTTGGTCTTGAATGTTACTGACTTTTAGGTTTCCTTCCTAGACTAGGAGAATCATTAAATAATTCCTTAGCTTCGAAAATCAATTTGACAGCTCATTAGTTTTCTTTGTAGACTAGGAAACCTTTTCTTTTATATGCTGAAAAACCTCTCTTCTTTAGGAAGTAATCTCGAAGAATTTCCTTGCTTCCTTAGAAGAATACTATGCTGACATGAGTCCATATAATACTAAGAAAAATAAGCTCAAATCAAGATTGATATAAGACCTAACACATCATCCGTTTTCAAAACTTGAATGAGACCCTTCTTAGACTTGGACTTGGATTAGATGAATTAGAGGTTGCCCTTTGCACCATAGGCATCATTTGTCCCTTTTGGTCCATCTTATTCCATACACGCTGAACTATCACATTCAATGCCTATTTAGGTCTCTTTACCCTAGCTTTTGTAATAAGACCATTTGGCACCACCAATGGGTAATTGGTGTGATTACACTTGTTGTTAGGTTGGTCCTCATTAGAGACCATTTCCATTTCTTACCCTCTACAAGACAACTCAACTTCGCATCCCTTCCCAAACCAGAATCATATATAACACTATCCCCAAAACACTCCACCAAGGAGGCAATGAATGCAGTGATCAAACCAAAGAAAAATAGAGTGCTCATCACCAACATAAAAGTGTATATATTTTTTAACAATGCTACGAAGGACCAAAATCTTTCTTTTTTTTTGAACCAAGAAGGACCAGAATCTTCCTCTAACTCTAAGAGCAATTTTCTAGTTATGGAATCTCCTAGATACTTCTACATCGAAGCAGATAAGATGAAGTCTAAGATGACCAATTTGACCGCCTTGAAGACATTCCATAAATGTCTAACCATGGTTGCTCGATTCCACACCTCAATTTTTTTAACACCTAATCTTCCCTCTTCCTTAGGCAAACAAACCATATGCCAACAACCTTAGTATTACTTGAATTAAAATCATTTTCCTTCCATAAGAAAGACCTCAATAAAGAAATAATTTTCTGAGTAACAACCTTAGGTAGAATAAAAAGGGAAGACCAATACACTTAAATGGAGAATAAGATGGACTTTAGCAATTGAAGTCTACCCACTTACGAGAGGGCTTTTTCATCTAACTCCTATCCCTAGCCATGATATGGTCAACCAAAATCACACAATCACGATAGGAGAGCTTTGTAGTAATAATAGGAACTCTAAGATATCTAACTAGTAACTTACCTTCCTTATATCCGAGAACATTAAGACGCTGCACTTTAAAATAGGAGTTATACATTAAACTTTAGACTTCCCGACAAGGTTCTGAGTGTGGAGGAGTATGTGAAGGAATTTGAGCTATTAATGATACATTGTGATTTACTAGAGCCTCAAGATCAGACCATTGCTAGGTTTCTTGGTGGTTGAGAAGGGATATTGCTAATGTTATTGAGTGCAACCTTATGTATTCCTTTAGGACGTGATAAAACTTGCAACGAGGGTAGAGAGACAACAAGAGAGGGATTTTCTGAGCTCGGATAACAACATCAAAGGCTTCAAAGTCTATTTCCACATCTTCATGAACATGGAATGCACCTAAAAAGGATGAGAAAGTTGGGTTTAGTAAAGGGAGTACAAGTTCAAACTCTATGGAAGGCAAGGAAAAGGTGGTCGAACCTCAACTTTCTAAGAGGTCTCGGGACATCAAGTGTTTCAAGTGCTTGGGACATAGACATATTGCTTCTTAATGTCCGAATAAGAGAGTTATGGTGGTGCATGAGAAACATGGGGAGCTGGTCACTAGTGATGAGGCTGAAACTGAAGTTGAAGATGAGATAGGAGAGGATGAGTAAGGAGAAGATTTTGAGCTAGCGAAAGGAGATTTGTTAGTAGTGTAACGGATTTGAATGTACAAGTAAATGTAAGTGAAGACCAACATGATAACATCTTTCATACATGATATCAAATTCGAGATAAAATGTGTGGGATGATTATTGACAATGGTAATTGCATTAATGTTACATCCACTACTTTGGTGGAGAAATTAGGCTTAATTATTGTATCTCATCCCGAACCATATAGTTTGCAGTGGCTTAATAAGAATGGGGAGATTCGAGTAACAAAACAAGTCTGTGTGCCATTTTCCATTAAAACATATCATGATAAGGTCTTGTGTGATGTGGCTTTAATGTTAGCTAGCCATGTCTTATTGAGCGTTCGTGGCAATTTACTAAGGATGTAACCTACAATGGACAAAAGAATACTTATTTATGTTGAATGAGAAGAAGGTGAACTTATTGCCATTAAGTTCTTAGTAAGTTAAAGAAGATCAGTTACGAAGTCAACAAAAGAAGAGGAAATCGGGTGAATGGCTAATATTAGCCAAGAAGAGAGTGATGAACACCACCCAACACCAAGCATAATCACGTAAATGACCCATTGGTGGTGCCAAGTGAGCCTATTATAAGAGTTAGGGCGAAGCCACTTAAAAAGGCATTAAATAAGCTAGTTCAGAGCACATGGAGTAAGATGGATCTGGAGACAAAAGACACCTATGAAGCTTAAAGGTCAACCTCTAATTCATCTAATCCAAGTCCAAGAAGGGTCTCATTCAAGTTCAGAAAAAGCATAATATGTTAGGCCCTCCAACAACTTGATTTGAGATTATCTTTCCTAATATGACATGAAGTCACTTAGTCCATGCTCCGTGACTACTTTGCTTATGCCAAAGAAGGATGGCACTATGAAAATGTGTATGGATAGCCGTGAAATTAAAAAAAATAACAATTAAATATTGATTCCCTATACCTAGACTTGATGATTTTCTTGATGAGTTTCATTGTTTTCTAAGATTGATTTGATGAGTGGTTGTCACCGAATTAGGATGAAAGAGTGGGATAAATGGAAAACAACATTTAAAACTAAACATGTGTTTTATGAATGGTTGGTACTTCCATTTGGGTTGTCTAATGCACCTAGTACATTTATACGACTTATAAATCATGTTTTGAGGAAGCATATTGGGGTGTTTGTTGTAGTATATTTTGAGGAACTTTTGGTTTATAATAAAAACTTTAAGATCATGTGAAACATCCTAGGGTCATGTTTGAAACTTATGAGAAGCTAAATTATATTGGAAACTAAAAAAGTGTTATTTCTGTCAAGAAAATGTCATTTTTCTTGGTTATATTATTTCCATTAGTGGGGTTAAGGTTGATGAAGAAAGGATAAAAGTAATTAAAGATTGGTTAAAACCTACCATTGCTGATGTGAGGAGTTTCCATGGCTTATTATAGGTGATTTTTGAGGAACTTTAGTTCTATAGTTGCACTTATGGCCAAATGTTTGAAGAAGAGGAACGAGTTTCAGTGAACTGAAAATGCACAGAAGTCTTTTGATTTGATTAAAAAGAATTTATGTATTGCTCCTATTTTAGCACTTCCAAATTTTACTAAGACATTTGAGATAGTGTGATTCCAGGGTTGGAATTGAATCTATGTTATTACAAGAAAAAAGGTTTATTGCATAATTTAGTGAAAAGCTAAGTGGTACATGATTGAACTACCAATTTATGACAAAAAGTTATATGCTTTAATTCTGGCTTTAGAGGTTTTGCAACACTATTTATTACCAAAAGAGTTTTTTGTGCATACTGACCATGAATCTTTGAAGTATATTAAGGGTCAAAGCAAGGTGAACTAAAGACATGCTAAGTGGGTAAAGTTTATGGAGTCATTTCTATATGTCATCAAGGATAATAAGGGACAAGTTAATATAGTTGTCAATGCTCTTTCTAGGAGGTATGTACTGATTTCTATGGTTGTCGAATGTGTTATAGGAGCTTGCAATGGGTTCTTTATGCATGAAGCTTACTTGTTCAAGAGGCTCATAGTGGTGGTCTTAGTGTCCATTTCAGTAAAAAGAAGACTTATGAGCTACTAAAAGAACATTTCTTTTATCCTAGCATGTTAAAGGATGTGCACAAGATGATTGAGAGATGTATTGTATGTAAAAAAGCTTAGGGTAAGGAGAATCCATATGGGCTGTATATGCCATTACCTATTCCAGAGCAACAATGAATGGATATTACCATGGACTTTGCACTTGGGATGTCTAGAACACAACATGGAAAGGATTCAGTTATAGTTGTGGTTAATCGATTCTCTAAAATGTCACATTTTATACCTTGCCACAAGACTCAAAATGCTATAAATCTCCCTTCTCAACCCGCCAAGAGACCTAGCAATAGTTTGTTATTGGGGTTCTAGCAAAGCTTAAACTCGTTCACATACTCCTCCATACTCAAAGAACCTTGTCACAAAGTCTAAAGTTTAATATATATCTCTCATTTAAAGTCCAGTTCTTCATGTTCTCAAACTACATGTTTTTGTTCAAATTATTTTTAAACTCAAGTCACATAATGTCAATTATTATTTATCTATATTTTTTTTATTCTTGAGAACATGATAGCAAAAAATTATTTTTTAAAAATGATATGGTATTAGCTATACAGAAACAAACTGAATTATACCGATAGCACAAGTTTACCATGATTTCAGATGATGAAGGCAGGTTTACCGGATTGGATGGGAAAGGAGGCACTCAAAAGAGTGGCAAGTCAGTAGATCAATACCTTGGATTTTCATCAAGATATTTATTAGAGGAACCAAACTCGAAAAGACACCAGCACTGAAGTTTATGACAAAGTTGTCTTCCACTGATCAAGTAGGAATAGTAAGATACTATTCCAAGGGACCAAAATATTCTCCCTGATGTCCTATATCTATCGCATCGTGTCTAATAGGCTGAGGAATCAAGTGGAGATGGGTGCATTTTTTTCCCTTTGACATTTAGAAATCATGCTGAAAGTAAACATGTTTTGTAATTGGTAAGGTGATGGTTCTAAAACGATACATGGGCTGGGAAAACGATACATTTGATGTTCTTGGATTAACAAGGAAATACATCTTGGAAGAAGAGATTGATGTCACCCTTGAAAACATCAAATTCCAGCATCCGGTCAACCGTGTCCTGCATTTAATACAACAAAAAAATTCCATTTAATACTTGCATGCGTCCATGATTTCCTCTTTGAAATTTGGTTAAAATATTTTTTATTCAGAAATATATTAAAATAAAATATTTTTATTTTTTAAAAATTATTTTTAACAATAGCACATGAAAATAATCTAAAAATATTAATTTTTTTAATTTAAAATATTTTTTTTTTATTTTTTTCAAAAATATTGTTGAAACACAATATCAAATACCCCTTCATTGTTATTCTAAGAGTTATGTTCTCAAGGACCTCGTTTAGTTTATCCTGGGCTGATAGATTCTCATTGCACAATCGCTCAACATAATCGCTACTCCCGACGGTATCCAATATGAATGCTGCTCTCTTAATAACTTCCTCGGGGACGCCTGCATGAACAATGTCACTGGTCTATCAGTAAATTGTAGAGATCTGTCATCTGGAGAACTACATTCTATCACACTGTCAGCGCAGCATTTATCACAATCTATTAAGGTTCATGTAACAGACACCAACTGGTTTAGGGGTTACTTGACTTGAGTCAACCCTATAGGGAACTATACCTATCAAATGTTAGTCATGCTTGCAAACACGAGCAAGCTGTTACTGAAAATTTCTGTATCATATCCATATTTATTTCTCCATTAGCAGCTTCCCCGAGGAGAATTAAAAAAAAATAAGGAAAAGGAAACAACCGCAGACATATAGCTGTTATTTGGACATAATTTTGACTAAATTTCTTAAGCAAATCATGAAGGCAGAATGTACCAGCTAGCAGAGCACAATGGAGTCCTGCAAACCATAGATCAGCATGAGTTTACTGCAAGTTTCCAGCATGTATACCAAACATACACAAAAGTTTACACTCACCATAGCTATGAAGTGCACGTCCAGGAACTAACCTGTAAAAACAATCTTCTAAACATTAGTAGAATCATTTTCAATTTCCGTCAAGAAATAAGAGCTATCTGGACAAAGAAGTCCAATATGGAAGTTCACTGTTGATATGTTATGGCTCAAGAATGTACGTCTGAGGTCACAAACATGCAAACTGCCCTCTTGCCAACAAACATGACAACTTGGATGCTACAATCGGCAATGCAGAAGTGTGGAGCAGGGAAAAAGAGATTCATGCTTAGCAGTGCCCAAAATCCCATCATATTGTTACATCAATAATCCCAACATCGAAAATGAAAACAATTGAGTCATCAACCAATAGCAATCTTCTCCTTCTCACTGAGTGAAAAATGTTATTTTCTGTTTTTAAGTACAAAGATGTGACTAGTTCTAGCTAATTCCCCAACACCCAATCCTCCCTCTTGAACCTACAACCTTCACTTTTTAAAGTGGGGTGTGCGTTACCACCCTGGGTAGCCCAGGGGTGGCATGGGATAAAATATGTTGGCTTGCTGTAAATGATGCAAGAAGGTCACAGAAATATACCGATAGAGAAACACAATGTCCTTGATGTCTGTAGAGTTGTTGTCAGGTCTCAGCAAACTCATGGTGAAAAATTTTACCTTCTCGGACTGGAATTAGTTAAAAATTAAAATAAAAACTCACTTCTAAATGTTAAAGCATGAAGTGTTTCTAATTAGGTAAGCAACTAAAAAATAATTCATACCTTTGGTAAGCAACCGTCATTAAATAACTCAGTTAAATGAGTGGACATCAGAACCTGTAAGAACAAAAAGCTATGAGAAATTTTAGAAGATAGGAACTCAGCTTACCTATACTGTCCCATGTTCCCGATACTTGGTGTTCCTTATAATCGTTTAAAAGTGGCAGATGTGGGGTCAGAGGTGGGTACATTGCTTGCTGAGTTAATTCAAAACGTAAGTAGAGAAAACTAGCCACATGCAAAGAAAAATTATAATATAAATGGTGATGATGACCGCAAAGAAGCCTAGTAAATAGTGCCAGACTCGAATTGGTAATAAAGTCTAGGGGAAGATTTGCGTTTGTTGTTTATAGGATTAGTAAGGGTTTCAAATTAAGTATTTTTTAGGTGGAATTGAAAGCAGATCTGCAAGAAGAATTGAAGAAAAACAGAACATGGACTGCTGCTACCCTCACACTAGCAGATTGAAAGAATCACTCAAACCTAAGATGAACCTAGGGCTTAAGGAATCACTCCTGAGTGAAAACATCACATTCTCAAAGCAAAAGGCTTCACTTTATTCATAATAAATCTGTCATAATCCAATTAAAAGACAGCAAACAGATATATTATATATATTTAGCCTTGAGTTAGTACTAATCCTAATTGGTCTTGGATTCCTATGTAGGAAAGCGTAAGGATTCCTATAAGAAACATAAACAAGCCCACTTTATAAGGACTAAGAAAACAAATAAAACAGGAAAATAAAAGTTTGATCATGCTACTGAAATTTCCAATTATCTGTAAAATCAAAGAATGGCCCTTGAGCTTGGAGCAGCCTCAGCTGGAACTGAAAATGGTTTGAAAAACATAAACCCAGTCTCAAAACCAATCATACAAGCCTTTATCCCACCAAATTAAAGCTTGGATTGAAATCTCTTTCAGACCCTTCCTTAAACATGCACCCAAAGTCATATTTAAAATCCCTCAGATGCATGATGTCGTCGGCCAAATCAAAGGCTAAGAAACCAGCCCAGGTGTTTCTCTTTTGTGTGCTTTGTTGCTTCGACATATGGTAATATGCACCCATCACAGATGATACTAATGCTATTAGAGAATTGACCAGGAAAAAATAATAATAGAGGAAAACACAATTGCTTAGCATGATCCTGCATAAAAAGAACTATTATGCTAGTATAATATATAAAATCTCACAGGAGATGAAGATAAACATCAAACCTTTGGAGGGTCATCACATGCAACAAAGTAATTTACAGTTCCACCAAGTATACCAACGCCATCTGTATTCAAGATCGTAGCATACTCGTGAATTAAAGAACAAGGACAAATGATCAGGCATCACAAAAAGCCAGTCTTTGTAAGAGAAACTAACCTTCAGTTAAAGTACCTTTACCAAATTCATCCAACAGACACAAAGATCGTGAAGTTGTTTGCCTGAAAATTTGTCAACATAAATCCTTGTGGTTGCAAAGGGATTCTAAAGATGTATTATAAGCTTCTGGCTATTAAGCATTCGGATATTTTTAAGAGACTTCAGCACACCAACATTCTCTATAAAACCATGTTGAATGGGCAGACAAAAGAATGAATGTTATGATAAGATATCAACAAAGTCTAGGTAGTAAAAATCATGAGACAGTTATCATGAACAATGGCCGTTCCGAAATGTGAAACCATCCTAATTGACCTGATGCTAGTTTACCTTAGCATCAGTCCTACTTGATGCAGATCTATCATAAATGTTGATTGTTCTGCAGTCATAAGCTTGCTTCCGGATGCACAGAATATCCTGTTACAAGAAAGTAGACTTCTGCATGATGATTGAATACAAACATAACTGTTATTCTAAGAAAAATGCTGGAATCATGAAGGTCAGACACCTATCAGTCAATCCCACAGTGGCAGCATCAGCTGGTACAAAACTTCCAATGTGAGAAAGGAAAACAATTAAAGCAACCTGGAAAACAACACTCAGAAAGCAAAATTTGTTATAATGCGATACAAAACATAAATTCATCAATTGCAACTTGCATGAAAATAGACCATCACAAGAATGGACAGAAAGATGACCTCAAGACTAATTAAATAGACCATCACAAGAATGGATAGCAAGATGACCTCAAGACTAATTGAAACGAAAGCATCAACACCATGGACTTGACAGACACCCATAGAAATATAGAGATGGTGAAAACAAATCGTTATGATACACATGTTGCTGCAGCTTAAGAGATCCACCTGAACTTGCACTTTATATTTCTATAACATGTTTGATGATGACCAAAATATTGTACCAGTTTAGGTCTGTTGACTTTAAATGTAAACCGACACACATAGGAAGATGCTGCAAAATGTATCCATTTGTCTGACAACTGCTGAAGCAACCAACTAAAAGATTTTATTTGAAAGATGAATCAAACCCCAAATTTGAAGGAATTACAAAAAACATAAGACACCACCTATGTTTGCAGGTGCATCACAGAGATGCGCAAAAACACAACACACAGATATGCATGGGTGCATTCATACATGCCACAGAGAGTCCTCCCGATAATCATTACTGACCTGCTTTATATATATACTCTTCCCGGAATAATTTGGACCTGTGATGATAATGATCCTTTCTGAAGCAACACAAACTTGAAATTTCAGCACAAAAACTAGTAAACCTTAGTTTCTTATTGACATGGAATAGCCTTCGTTGACATCAATGTCATGATTAGTGTAAATTTACCATCATGATGAATCTTTGTATCATTAGGAATAAATGTGTCTACTGTCATTTCCTGCAAAACATGTCTGCAAAAGGGTGTAGGCTGCTCATTAACACCCTCAATCAGTAGATCCAACTTTTAAAGGGTTTTTTCTCCAATGAAAAGCAGTTCATATGATCCAATCAATTTTCACCTTCCATTTTGAATGTCAAGCACGGTTTCTTCAGTCAAAATAGGCCTCACATAATTGTTTTGACGGGCAACTATGGCCAGTGACAAAATGCTAAATGTAAACATCATATAATATGATCAGTTATGCATACAAAAAGAAATTTACATATATGATGAGAGTGAGAGAGAAGGGGGGGAGCTAGCAGCTAGATGATTCTTACCAATCAAGTTCTGCTGCAAAATTTATAGCCTTAAGCAGATGGTCAGAAAAGAGAAGCACATGTGAAACCAAGTCCCCAGTGATTGCCCTTTCCATATCTTTCATATTAACAACCAAAACAGCTTTTAAGAAAATTGAAAAAAAAAAAAAAGCAAGGTTGTGCTACACATTAAAAGTATTTTCCATTCTATATAATCTCAATATAAGACACAATTACACATTTTCCTCGACCAAAATGCATGTACAACTAGTCTTCTTCTCTTAGCCTTGAAGACTATCCAATTATGTACTAGACAACAGAGTTTAGCACTCACCGAGCTGGATTGAAGGCCAATAGACTCTGATATTACCTTTAACAACAGGCATTACATTGTTTGTATTTTCTTACATACATCTATAGAGAATAACAAGCCATTAACATAAATTTAGCAAGGTAGCGTAAGACCTAGAATGCATACCAAGAATCTTGTGATAAATGTCTCCCAAAAGTTCATCCAATTCTCTTGTCTTTGGAGTACGATAGAAATATCTTTTAGTCTCCCCATCAACATCGGAAAACTATATTGAATATATTTTCATCAGCATATGTAGAGTTACATTTCTTGAATGAATACTATTAATCAAAAATAGAAAAACAAGCATCGACTTGCCACAAATTCAAAGTCTTGAGGCTTCAGTAGTGAGGTTTCATCAAGTTTCTCTTCAAAAATACACAGCAAGTACCCTATATAAAAGAAAGCATGTATGTAAAAGGATAACAAACTTAAAATAAATAAGATGGCTTGGCATTGCATAACTCATAATGAACATCTGTTTGGAAACATCTATCCTCCATTTCTATGAGAAATGAGCTAAACCAATACGCTTAGAAATAAAAATAAAACAAAACAAAACAAAAACCTATGGTTGTTTTCAGTAAAATGCTTAAAAATAAAACAAAACAAAAATCACAGAATTCCTTTGAAACTAAGATATCCATTTTCCATTACTATGGAAAATAAAATCCACAATGTATCAAGCATATTAGATCCCATATGTATGCAGGCAAAGTTTTGTTTGGATCACAGCTGGCATTGTTGTGTTTTCAGTAAAAACCTATTGCTTGGTTTCACTAAGTGGTTGAAACACAACCACGTAGCCAAACATACACTAAATCTGACTGAGGCAGTAAAGCTGTTTACAGGAAGAAAAAAAGGTTTGGTAATGTGCCATTGAAAATGCTTGTCATTTAAAAGAAAAAAAATATATATAGGGTAAGATATTAAATCATGAATGATAACTTGTCCTTTAGAAAAATAAAGTAACACCTTCAAGAGCATCATCAAGTTAATGCTTCCAAATATTCTACCCAATCTACCTTTCCTTCATCAGAATACACTCCAAATAACAATCACTTCATGGTGCCAAACCCCTTGTGTTTCATTCAATGTCTAGCTCAATATGTAGCAACTTTCATGCAATGGAAGTATTCTTCCTCTAGTGCTTAGTGGAATGTAAAGATAATAAAATGTGGTATCACTATTGGAAACTCGGATTTTTATCATCTGTAAATGACATGAAAATGTAACATAAACCACTAGGTACTTCAAATTTGTGTTTCAACACAAACACACTGCATAGCGAAAATCTTGACCATTTACTTTTGGGACATTCATTTACTCATTATTTAACAGGGACACTATAAAAAGCCATCATTCAAGTATATCCAAGACACTAAACAAAGAAATAACACATAGTGAAGGCAATTACAATCAGGGATGAAAGATGAAATCCAAAAGAAACTTCGAATTAGTCATACAAAGTTTTTCAATAGCAATATAATACAGAGCTTCTGACCAACCTATTTGATGTATGTAAACAATACGAGGAATGAGCTTGTCTTTACCCAAATGGGGTAGTTGTGCACACTCCAATAAAGAAACCTGCAAAGGAGTCAAATGGATCTCAATGTACATACAGTTTCAATTCCTTACTCCAATTTGATGCATTTACAAATCACACAACTTACCTTGTAAAGAAAATCTGGCAGGTCTTCATAGATTTGCCTAAGCTCATCCAACTGCATGTGAAAGAAAGACTGAATTATCAGAAACCCAAATTTCGAGCACAAATGAGAAAAGTCGAATCCTATGGAACAGAGCATTGAGGTTTGGGAAAAACAGAAAGAAATCCTATTATCTCAATGATGGATTCCGTAGTGAGGAGAAGTGATCATCTTAATATCTTTACTGAAGAAAGAGAAACAAGAGAACATAGAGTGAATGATTAAACATCCATTTCTTAAAAAGAACATGGCCCAGAAAACACAAATCTGCAACCTCATCACAGAAACCTTCTTTCACTATTGTCCCGTAACCCTTCTCTTTACTTCTATTAACATCAATAACACCGATCACCTGTAAAAGAAGTCACGCATTAGAGCATGGCCCAAAAAATGATGGGAAGAGAATTCAACTCAGACTTCAAGAAAGATCAGATGCAGTATGTCCCAGTAAAAATATTAGGTTATGTCAACACATAATTCCAGCCGATACAGCATATTATAATAAATCACAACAATTGTAACATCTCAGTGATGCGACAAAATGAAACAGACAATAAATTGCAGAATAAAATATCAGCGCCTTTCTTATATTGATTTTTGTTAAAGATTTCTGTGTGGATCCCAGAACTTATCATCTTTAGACAGCTATTTGCACCTTTTCTTGGTACGGTTCCCAGGGTTGTTCTTATTTTTTGGACTCCAGTGCTCACCTTAACTCATTGAAGCCTTGTACCCCACATGTCACGGCTTTTTCCTTATTCATGCTATCAAATGTACAGAATCTGTCCCTTTTATTCCAATTAGCCTCACCATTTAGTCATATATAAATATCATTCAAACAAAGCTCCGAATAATAGAAAAGGAAATATTGAAAAAAAATCTTATTTTAGGCTACAATTACACTTGATTAAATAAATGAAATGCTATGCATGCTGGAAGAATAGAAAGGATAGTCTTTAACTATATAGCTGAACACAGAATTATTGAACAGTACACATTCTCGCACCATCTATTTTCCAACGAGATTTGGAACTCCATGTCATTCCGCGAAAAGAAAAGAACAAAAAAAGGAAGAAGGAACTTCCAATAAGAAGTGACTTATTACAAAGTTTACATATAAGAGAATATCCAGGAAGATGGACTAACCAATTCATAGACATAAACTAGCTCTGTTGTGATGCATGAACAAGCCTGGAAAATAAACAAACATGCATAGGCACATGAATAAACCTTGAGAACAGATAACTATATAAGGCTTCACAGAAAAAGGCAGGCAACAATTGTTCCGATACCTGTTCAACAATGTTCAGATTTAAGTACTTAGCATGCTCTTGAAGATTTTCAGAAATTCCCACTTCAAATATCTTTCCCAAATGCAAGAGCGCACAAACACTCTACAAGAGAATCACTGGATCAGGAGAAAAAATTATAATTTGAACTTTATGAATCTACTCACTAAAAGAAACTAAATGTCTTTTGGAAATTGCATGAAGATCTTATAACACACACATAGAAGGCATCATGCATGAATAGGTTTATGTGCCCATAAAAATATTTTTCTTTTGTGTGTGTTCCATTCATAGAAGGCAAAAGTCAGCCATTATTCCAATTATTTTTTTTATAAATAAAGAAAATAAATCTTTTCAGAAAAAATGAAGTATATTCTCTATTCTTCATCTATAGCTGAGATGACAGCAATTCTTTTCAAGGAGCTTACAGAAAATCTCAAGATTGGAAAGGAATATTTGATTGAAGCCTTCTTTGGATGGCATAAAATTGAGCTACTGACAGAAAATCTTTCACTATACACTACTAAGCAATTTTTCCTGGTCAGGCCCTACTTCAATCATTAAGAAGTTGTCAATGAGAAACCATTAAAACCAAAAAAGGTGGTCGGGTCCTATATTAAAATGAATAAGCCTATTTAACTGTTTCAAACTTTGAGACATGTGGCAATTAGTAGCAGAGAGAAAGGAGGAAACAACGAAATACAAATCAACTGCATGAAAGCAAATGAGAAAGGTAACTGTAGTGGTGGCTATCCTATAATTACGACACTAGTGAAGCATTGTCAGCACCAGCTAGCAGGTAAGGGAACTTAGAAATATTTGTCAACAGGATTGAGAACATAAGCACTGCCTGAGGTGAGATTACCTTCAGAAAGGCTGTCCAGTCACCAACAGTAGACAGGGAACTTGGGGAGTTGAACTTCTTCAAGAAAGAAAGGAAAAGATTACAAATTTCAGAAGATTAAAAAGAAATATAATGATAGGAATTAGCAATTCACTATGTTTGTAATAATGTCAGTAAATTAAGAGTGCAAAGAGTGAGTTATGGGTTTTTGAGATTAGACAAAAACAAAGAACTAAGCAAGTTTGTGTGAGAAGTTTGCAAGTCCACAAAATTATTTTGTATATAATCACTGTTTCAAATAAAAGATCATTCTGTGTGGAAATTGTTACTAAAAAGCAATTGGAAATCTTCATTTTGTATGGAATAAGGCTTTGAAAACCTAGATAAGCATAGCATGAAAAATAACAGGAAAAAAAAATTACTCTAAGTATTCGCTGAATGTCCTTGACAGACTTCAATGTTTCTCGCAAAGAAACCATCAGTTCTTCAGAACAAAGAAAGAATGATATCTTAATCTGTCAAGGAATATGCCATTGTAACAGTAAACAGAAAATACGAGGTTTGATAATTTTGAAAACTGATCCTAAAAGTATTGGAATGAAAACAATTTAATGCATTAAAATAATTCACTCTAATCATAGCATTTTCACTCTATATCTTCAGCTAGATCAAGCAACCGAACCCATGCCAAATGGTGCCAGCTTATGTAATTGTTTTCCATCTTTTGCGATATTACTGGACCAAGCTCTAATTCATGTAAACAGGAAGCCATTTCAATAACTTAAACAGTGGAAGGATACAGCATCGAGTCGACCATTCAAATTTTTCACATCCAGCAAAGGCCTCAGGAACCAGTTTCTAAAGCAAGATAAAACATTTATTCAAGGCCTTGGGTTAGAGAAAATGTTGGAAAAGCTACATCACAAAGTCTCAAAATTAATTTACCTCAGAAGAAGTTTACCAACGGGTGTCACACACTGATTGAGGGATTATGTTAGTCTAATATGCTACAGATACTACTAATGGAAAACTATATTTCTACAAAGATACTACCAATAGAAAACTATATCTATACAAACCTTATTCATCATTCCAAACACAGAGAACCTGCATGTCAAAAAATTAGGATACAACTTTTCTGAATAAGAAACCTGGCAGGATAATACAAAAATTACCCTTCTTTTGCACTGCCAATGCCCATATGGCTTGGATGTTTGTCGATTTGAAAAATCTGTAATGCTTCATGAGCTGCTGCATCAAGTTTAAGAAATTTGTTTCTAATTTGAAAAGTTAAGGATATTATTGTTTTCCAAGTTTCTTTTATGCCTTCTGTTAACTTTTTTCAAAAAGTAAACACAAAAATTAGTGGGAGAAAAGAAAAGAAATAGTTCAGATAATACATAAATAAAAAGATACAGTGAAATTTCCATGATAGAGTCAATAGTAATTGATGCGTTTCCACATTCCTTTTGCTCGAGGGTATCTACAATCCTTTCACTTTCTAATATGGCAAGAAGACCTCCACTTGCTCGAACTTGAACATCGTTTCCCATGTCCATCATGGAACTCAGCTACCAAGATGAAACAGAGATGTAGATTAAAGAAGAGAAAGGTCATGCTATGAAGGCATCACCAATGGAAGAATAGAAAGATATGGTTAGACATTAATGATTCTGTATAATAATTCTTATTTTAGACTGTACCAGGGTTATATTTATATACAGTACAAAAGATAAAAATATTATCTTGAACGTGTTCCTGGACCTGAAAAAGGACACTCACAATTGCAAACAGAATGAAGTACCAAAATACCCCAATTACATTACTCGAAAGAAAGCTCTCCACAGCCTTATGAGGGTCATGGGATATAGTAATATGTAAGGGCTGGCAGATCCCAACATTGGCCATCCATTTCAGGGGGAGAAACAGAGATTATTTTATGTGTTCTCCAAACGGCATTAAAAAAGAATAGAATCAAGATATAGAGTTATTTCTTCTAAAAACAACTTTCTCATCTGGTACTCTAGAAACACTATCCATATTAATTGTCGAGTTCGAAACTAAAGTCGAGTCATTTCTTCTATATCATTTCTATTTAAACAGAATATACATGTCACTAAGGACGATATGACATTCTCCATGAAGATCAAAGGATGATAAATGAAATTCAAGTACTAATGCTTGCTACCCTTTCTGAATCTCATGAACCGATTATGATCTGAAAAGCACTTTGTTAAATTATATATAATCTACTAGATAAGAACATTATTTAAAACTATTATATCACAATGCTCACCATTTCATTGAAAAAGTGTTGGAATCACCAAATTTCAGGTGGAAAAAAAGTATTATGGAAAGAAGATGCATACATAATAACAAGTTTAAATTGTAGAACAATATTTATTAAACAACGCCTTAAAAAAGACAAGAAACAAAAGTAATGAAGTTTGTATTTGTCTATTTACATAAGAAACCCTCTCCTTGATATTCAACCCATCATCCATTCCTGTCACTCGCAGGTAAATCAATCTACAAAACCAAACAGAAACATAAAGTTTTATTTGTAAGCTCTCGGGGCCAATCAAATGACACATTCATTGTAGAGTTGATTGTACTTAAGCCACACTTTTATATTTAAGCGCAAGGTATTTGTTATCCTGTTATCATTTCTGTTATAGTTACATTTGAAATGCTAATAGAATGTATGCTAAGTGATACATTCTAAAGAGTTTGGAATTTCACATGTGCTCTTCAAGTGCTTTGTTTTTAAGGGAACTCAGTGATGACACAACAAGAATGACCGACAATGAAACGACTTCGAAGAAAATATGAAGAAAGTCAATGACTAGTCTCTGCATCATGTGAGCATTAAATTCTTGACCCATGCATTACAATGAATCGTGATAAGATTTCCAAGTATCACCACAAAAAATGATTATCAAAGAGTGATCTTATGGTTTAGTTAGTAGGGTTTGACCATGACCCTCCACTTTTTTTAACGCTAATATGAAATTCAAACCTAGTAGAGTTGCACGAATATGTCAGGATCCATTCTAATACCTGTGCCAGGCTTGCTCATAGCTGAATATTGAACTTTTTACAAGCTTCACCACAGGAGCCTCAGTTGTGCCATCTGTATCACATTGAAGCTTAAACACATTCCACATGTATATTATTAGCTCATAAGTCAAACAGGTAAAGAGCAGGGTACCACTTTTTTGTAAAGCAGATAAGAAGCACTCTTCACTTTTAGTGCTTGTGTAAATAGTCAAAGGCTTCGCCTGATATTTTACTGAACCAGTGTCTCAGCAAAAGAAAAGGATATTAACAATATAATGGTATAATTGAATCCAGATATAAGAAAATAAAAGAATATAAATAGAAGGAATGGAAATATGAAAAAACTATAATTTAAATGTCAAGCAATGAATCCATATTCCAGAACCAATCATTTTCAAAAATCAAGAAAAACCATTTTAGAATTCAAATATAATGAAGAATAATAGAAATAAGCGCCATTCCAACAAAGAGACACAGCATACCCAGATCAATTAGGGGGAAGCCTGAACTTCCATCATCCCAAACTTCAAGCACATGCAGTTGGCGAATACTGGAATCATAGTAAGAAATCCCAACCCTGTGCAGGAATTTGGGAAATGCCATCTTAGATATGAATTGTATACAATTTTCCAAACACAAATAAAAATTGCAGACTAAGAACTTTTCATTGAAGAGTTAAACAGTTAGCCCCTATCAGTACATCAATTTATCAACAACATCATTTTCTCTTTATACCATTTTAAAACTCCAAAGTTATTAAGAATTCAAAATTGCCACGCCCACACAGTTTCTTCTACAACAGGATCTCTGTTTTCTATTTTTAACAAGATCATTCAGTCATCAATATTTCCAAACATAGTTCATTCAGAGGAAACACATAAATATCTTGATTGTTATCCATGTGGTGAGATAAAACACTAAAAAGACTTGAAACGAATCCTTTAGGTAATTAAAACGTCAAAAACCCTGAATAGCTTTATTATTTTGCCTGCATATAAAAAAAGAAAATGTTTTAAGTTCAAAAAAATGAAAACCTAACAATAAGCAGTTCCTGACAAACTACTATACAAGTAAATCACAACCGTTAATTAAAACTCATTTATTTTTATTTAAAAAAAAAAAGCCATCTTCATGCACATTTCTTACCGATGGCCATGTAGGAAGCATGCCATATAGACCTGCATTTAGATGTAGATTTAGATTGAAATGAATAGCAGAAATCTGAATGAAACGGTTATACATGCATTGCAAAAATGAAAATGGAAAATGCTGCAGCATTTCCAGCAATTACGACTATAAAAAATACATTATAATTTCGTATTAATTACGACTATGAGTATTGAAATCACATAATTATTGCGATTATTAGCAAAACCTATTTCTAACTGTAAGTCCTAGTTAAGAGGCATAAATTGTTGACTCCTTTCTTTCTCCTCTCTGTTTTTTTTAGATGATTCTTTTAAAAATGTTGATAACTAACAGAGAAATCAGTATTTAAGTTTTTCTGTTGATAAGGAAATTCTCCTCTTGATGAAATAAAAAAAATCGGTTTCCTTTGTTTTCTCGGCGACCAAACAGAAATGCGAGAGAGGAAATATAAACCAGAAAGAAACGGAGGAAAATAGACCTGAGGTTGGGCTTCCGTTTCGTCTACTTCCTCCATTCTTCGAGCTACAACTATTGTCTGCGTCTCTGGTTTTCGTTTTTATTCTGTGCGCGTCCTGGTCTTATTCTGATTTTGAAATTCGAAGGAACCGCCATCCTTTTATAGGGAAAGGCTTATTAATTAAAAATGATAAAATCATCCATGCCATCATAAGTTTCAACTAAGAAATGTTTTCATTATTATGTTTTAAAAATATTTTTGAATAAATTTGAAAAAAAAATTATTTTTTATTTTAAATTTAATTATTTGATGTTTTTATATTATTTTCATATATTAATGTCATAAATAATTTTCAAAAATAAAAAATATCATTTTAATATATTTTTAAATAAAAATTATTTTCAACCTCAATCGCAATCTCAACCACACTCCCTTACAAACACTAATTACAATTGTATTTTATATCTTATTATAACCGCGTTATAGATACAAAGTAAAAAATTATTTAGATATTTATATGTTTTTTTATAAAATAAAAATATTATTTTATTCTATAGTCAATAAAATTTAGAATTGTGAACAATAACTTTATTATTATTGTAAAAATATAAATAAATTTATTATTTTATTAACTTAATTGTATCTTTTTCCATATGGGATGACGTGTGGTGGCTTTTGGAGGTTCATCGATGGTTACTTGTTTTCTCTCTCTTTTGTAACAATACACAATCCTCCTATATGTTTTTTATTTTTCAATTCCAGTTTTTGTTCTTTAAATTTTTTTTATAAAAAAAATAATTATTTTGCAATTTCATCCTTCAATTGCATTTTTTTCATATATTTTATTTTTAATTTCAGTCCTCATTTGTTTTTTGTTCATATTCTTTTTATAGTTTTAGTCCTTATTCTTTTAATTTCCTATTTCATTATTATTCCTTTTAAAGAATTTTTTTATTATTTTAGTCCATCAATTACAATTTATCATATTTTTTTAATTTCAATCCTCATTTTTTTATAATTTTTAATTTTGTGCTTATTCCTTTTATAGAAGTTTTGTTTTTCAAATTAGTTCTTCAATTACAATTTCTGAAAAGTTTTATCTTTCATTTTGGTAATTTTCTTAATTTTTATTTTTTTAATTTTTAATTCTTCAATCAAAGTTTTTTTGTTTATTTTTTCGACTTTAGCCTCATTCTTTTGATTTGTTATTTTATTTTGTTAAAACTATTTTTCAATTCAATTCAACCCTCCAACAAAAACAAATATTTGCCCTTTAATTATTATTTTTCACTTCAATTTTTCTTTCAATTTTTTTATGTAATTGATTTTTTTTCTTGGTTTCATCTTTCAACATTTGATTTGTTGGGAATTTGACTTCATGCAATCTTATCATTTTGTATTAGTGTTTGTTTTAAAAAAAAAATATTGATTTTATGATTATCTTCAATTTCTTTTATGAGTTTTTATCATGGTCTCATGACCTAAGTCTCGAGATTTGCATATCATTTTTTAATATAAGTTTTTTAGAATTGTTTTGTTTATATTTGGCTTTTCAAGATATTAGTATGATTCATTTATTTATTTTTTTGGTTTTATACAAATGAATTTTATTTTCTAAAATAAAAAATATATATATTTTTTAAAAATAATATTGTTGATTTGTTGGGCCTTGCATGATATTTTTATTTCTTAAGTTTATTCAATTAGTTTTATTTGTGTATATCTTTTAGGGTGTGCATTTATATTTTATTGATTTAAATAAACAAGTTTAATAAATATAATCAGGTGAACGTCTTATTTTGTTTAATTAAATATTGGGATCCACATCTATCTCTTATTTTTTTTAATTTTCTTTTGGTTATTGTTAATGATTTTTTTTCATTTATTTATATAAATGATTATAGATGATTGCATAAGCTTTTCGATTTATTCTTGTTTTTTGTGACTGCATAAGTTTTTCTCTTATTAATGTTAATATGTTTTTTTTTCTGTGATGTTTATAAATCAATAATCTTTATGTAAAGCAATGAGAAAAAAATCATCAATAATAACAAAAATAAAATTGAAAAAAAAGAATAAAAAAATAAAGATTAAGATATCTAACATTGCAATAAGAGTATTGGATTTAATTAAATTAAGAAATATGTAATTGGCATTAAGTTATGTCTATTTAAAAATAGAGATAAATGTTGGAGAAGTGAACAATTATGCATGATAATAATGTATAAATTACAACATAATTGAAATCATATTTTATCATTTAAGTTTATGAATGATAAATGACATGTTAATTATGTTGGGAAGGAGGTGACAAGACCCAATTAGAAATAGGGGACCATTTCTCAAACACATGAATTAGTTAGATGTTTGACACCTTGAAACAACGTAGTGATTATTTAAATACATTATAAGGAATTTACTTTGATTGCACCTCAGTGTAAAAAAACATGTTAGGTTGTAAGATAGATTTGAAAGATTAATCCTTGGTTAATAGGATTAGTGCCTAGGTTAATGGGAAAATTGAGAAAATCATTTCCTAGTTAGTAAAAAAAATGTCTTCTTAAATAAAAGGATAAAGAGATTAAATCTCTGGTTATTGGGACCAATGCTTTTATAAAATAGACTAGTTGAAATATTATTTCCCTAGTTAATGGGATTAGTGCCCTATTGAATAGGCAAGATGAGAAATTATTTCCTTGATGAATGAGAATAGTGCTTTGTTGAATGGACAATTGAGGATTTTACTCCCTAGTTAAGATAATTAATGCCCTAGTTAATAGACAATTATAGAAAACTAATCATTAGGGTAATTGATTTAACACCCTGACACATGGGTAATTATAGAATTTAGATGATTTAATAAAAAGTTTAAAGACTTGATTTTTTATAAGAGATGATTTTAGTATTGTTATAAGTTTTGGAATCTATATTAAAGGAGATGTTATTATATCAAAGATAAGTTATCTCATAAATTGTTTTTGTGAATGTATTTATGTTTATGAATAAATAATTCTAAATTTTTAATTTTTATAAAGTGTGAATTTACCTAATAAAAAGAGCATTTTTTTAGGTACCTCACACTCGTAAGCCAAAAAAAAAATACTTTTATGGAGACGAGTCTTTTGTTTGAGTGAATGATGTATTTAGAAGAACCAATATTTTGTTGCTATATACTTTTGAGCTCAAGAATTGTATTGATTATCTTATGTAAATATGGATAATGTAATTAAGAAAGTTGTCCTTATTTAGTTAGTTTATAGTTTTGTTTTATGCTTAAATTTGAAAAGAGAATGATGTGTTACTTGAATTAAATTGGGCTTAAATAATTATTATATGGAATATCATAATGTTAATACTATTAAGAGAATGGAAAGTTGATATTATGGTTGAGTTATAGAAGTCTAGTGTGGTAAGACAAGTATTGTAATTGATGATTGTAGGTTAATTGTATATTATTGTAGTTTATATGAAAACTTAATTGAATTTGACTTCAAACAGACAATTCTAACCCTTTTGATACAACAATTATTTAAAGAGAATTCCTAAATAATAATATAACTTTTTTCTTATATTTACACATAATAATTAAATTCTTTTATTTATTTTCTATAGAATTGACCCTGGCCATTTTTACAAGGAAAATGCTCAAATTGGGTTGTATAATGTTTAAACCCCATAAGTGCCAACTAACTTGACCACTCAAATAAAATGGGCTAGTAACTGTGATCTTTTTACCTTACTGATTTTGGATTTCCAAGACCTAAAAAAAAGGAATGAGTTAAATTACCCAATTAATTCCAATTCTAATTTGATACTAAACTCATGAGATATGTTAGGAAATAATGACTTGTAAAAAACTATATATATAAAAAAAGAACCTGTAAATATAAACTTGTAATAAAACCTTTCTTACTATTTATGTAATTCCTTATATAATGAACTCCAATACCTAGGCTGTGTTTGTTTCCCGGAATTCACTTTTCGGGAAACCACTTTTTAAATTTTTCTGTGTTTGTTTGTCTTCCGGAAAGTTGATCAACGGAAAACACTTTCCAGTCAAAGAAAAATTTGGCTTGGTTTTCAGGAAAGTGTTAACACTTTCCGGAAGTTGTGAAAAAATTAGAAATGTCATTATTTGCTGATTATATCAAATTTGATCTTCAAACTTTTGATTGCTATATATAATTTGTTTTGAATATTTATTTTTTAATTCCATCTCTTAAAATTTAATTTTTATATTAATTTTGGTCCTTATTTTTATAATTGCTATTTGCTTTTTTCTTATCATTTTTTTATTGAAATTTTTTATCTATCAAATTTGGTCCTCATTTTTTTTATTGTTACTTATTTTATTTGAAATAATTTATGAAATGTTAATTATTATTATTTTAATTTATTCACCTTTCATTTTTTTTTTAATTTTTTAGATTTGATCTCTATTATTTTGATTATTATTTATTTTATTTGAGATAATTTATGAAATTATATTTTTTTCAATTTCATTCTCATTCAACTTTTTAATTTGTAAGATTTGTTTCTCATTATTTTAATAAAATTGAAAAAAAATTAATTTATTAATAAATTATTTTCCAGTTCATTTTCCATAGCACAAACAAACACTGAAAAGTGTTTTCCAGTTCATTTTCCATAACACTGCCAAACATCGGAATTCACTTTTCAGGAATTCACTTTCCCCGGAATTCACTTTCCAAAAGAAAACCACTTTCCTGCAAACAAACGGGGCCCTAGAGCCATTGTGTTTCAAAAGGGATGGTGTAGCTTTATCTTTTTATCTTCTTGCAAGTTGTCATGGGCATTCAATAAAATAAAATAAAATAATTTTATAATATATAACGAATATAATAAAATAAAATTATTCAAGAATCCCTATAATCTTGTATGAAAATTTTAGAGTTGTTTAGGGATTATTATTTGAATATATGATTTTCTCCTGCTTTGAATATTTTTTTAAAAGTTAGGTTGTCGTAAACCACTAGTCATCCAATTGTTCGGCCTCCAATGATAATCCATACGAACCACCAATAAAAAACCTTCTAAACCCCTATTTAGGAGAAAATGATTGTTATGCCTAGAGTGTTAAGCTCTCTATCATGTGACTTGCATAGTTTTTCTACCTAACATGCAACCTCTTAGAAAATATAAGGCATAATTTTATGTAGAGAGAGGATCCTAAAAAATCATATAAATGGGAAAATATGTATTTGACCCCTAAATAATATTCATATATTATTTAAAGATAATTTTAGGAATAACCAATCAAGTCTCTACTTGATTATTCGAGGACTAGAATTATACTCCCTTTATTAATTATATTCTAGTCCTTGATTTCTAAAATTATTTTCAATCAAGTCATACTTTCATTAAATCACCCTAGTTTATTTTTTTTTACTAATGACTCTTAATTTATATGGCCCATTAGGTTTCTAATATGTTGACCAAATACAAATTATAATTCTAAATAAATAGAATTAAATAAATCAATCCTTTTAATTAATTATTAATTTAAAAATGAATTAATTTATATTTGAAGATCAAGTGCATCATCTATCAATGCGTCATGATCTCCTAAATATTAGGAATGCAATAGATGGTTTGATTTAACCTTTCATTAATTGGTTTTCCATGTAATTATTATCCTTTCATCAATAATATTTTGATTTAAATATTTTAGTATGAAATATGTTTGTCATGTCAAATTATATTTGTTCATAATATTATAGTCAATTATCATTTGAATAAGATTTTAAATTCTTTCAAATCTCATTTCATCTTGCTCAATGATTTAACAATCAATACTATTTGAGAATATATGAAACATTTACCCTAATTAATCTAGGTTGATAAATTCTCTCTTAATCACTCAAATACTTTTATACAGGTTTTTTTATATTTAGTTTTTGCCCATTTCTTACTTTTATCAAGATAATGTGTAACAAGATCAAAGATAACTTAATAATCTCAAGTCTAAGATTACTTGCACAACCTTCACGTAAGCCTTTCCATAAACATAAGTGATATCTCCATATAAAATTATCATGCAGGTAAGTTCAGTGTATACGTTTTATGATAAACACATATATACTTATTCTAGGTATCTCTTATACCCTAAATTATGAGAATAATTGCTTCTGTTTATAAAAGAAAGAACATAATATGCATCAATCTCTATAGTTCTAATAAATATTCAGTATTTAAAAGAGCATCAACCAATAATATTTTAAGAACAATGTTTTGATACAATAAAAATCTTATAATTATAACAACTTTATAATTTTTCTTACAAGATATTTTCACCCTACAGACTTTATCTTTACTCTATATTCATAAATTGAATATGAGGTTCATTAATCTAATGGTATATAAATATTAAAACAATTTTTTTTTAATAATATATATATATATATATCACATGTAACCAACCAATTCACTAAATAGTATGTTAAACTAAGACATTCAACTTTTCATTTTTCTCAATTAAAACCTGTTCATTGCCTGTTAGTAATGGTGATTTTACCATACCCTTTACCGATTTTGTAAGGAAAATTGGTAAATGGAGAAAATTGGAGGCCACAGAGCTTCAAATCCATCGGTCTCACAGCTCACCAGCTGAGGCCGCTTGGGAATATGCATTCGATTTGCACATAATCTGATTTTAAGCTGGAGGAATAGATTTCTCAACTTGAGAGTACTGATTCAGTGTTTCTCAAGAAAGTCAAGTCAGTAACATGAGGACAAATCATTAATTCTAAAAGTGTAATCTTCTTAGCTGCTTTTATTATTCATCGCACAGATTTCATGAAACCCTTTTCTCTTGTTCAATGATAACAACTCTTTCATATCATTGAACTTTCAACTCCCATGATCAGTGCTCTATTTGAAAAATTGACAGCTACAGCTGATAAGATAATTACACCTTTCCTGCTTCTTTCGGTACAACCCTCTAGAAAGGTAAGGCTCTCATTCCAGGCGTGGAGTGTTGCTGTGCTTAAACTGTCACGAGCTGCCTCACATTCATGGGGAATGCATATTGTTTTGGTCCATCAAAAATAGCATCAACGAGAATGGCGGCAGTAGCCTCTGTAGGATGATACAGATCCCAGAAAACATGATCTCTCCTACGGGGGCAATATTTTGCAACGGGCAGGCATGGAATCTGGGCGTTCAATTTCCCACGCCCACAGCAAGCAGCTTCAGCCTCGGCAAACCCTGACCATAAACATAAACAATCGATTAGATAACTTGCTTGCATGGTTAAGATGATTCAGACTAACTCGTGAAGAGTGCATGCTTGCTGCGTACCATAGGTTGCTGGGTTTTGAATGATTTTGAGCAACAAGCTGTAGGTGTCAAAATAGGAGTAGGATATGGCAGTGAGATTTGATTTCAATTCCTGCAGCATCGAGTTTAGCCCTTTATTGTATGAAACAGCCATGAGATTACTGCCCTCGTTGCATCCATGATCTGTTGGGTTCTTAATCCTTTGTGCTGGAATGCATCCGATTGGTCCAATGCCAGCAAATACAAATTTACGTGCACCAGAAGCGTGCAATCTCTGCTCAGCAAGTAATCATGGAGTTACTTAGTAATTAAAGCTGCGGAAACAAGGTACTCCTATGCATGATAGAGTAATTATGAAGCGTAAGCAAAAGCGATTATATACAATGGATCAAGTTTTTGTCAATTAACCATCTTACCAAAAAGTTATGCTGGAATGTGAGGCCAAATGATATAATTTATATTATTGTTTAATATATCCCTTTAAGTATTTGGGTTTGAAAATTGCACATACTCACACTTTTTATTATTTTTTAATATACCCCCGCAAGTGAAAGCTCTTGGGCTTGAAACTTGCACAGGTCCATATAGATGGTAAGATTTAAACTTGTGATCGCTGGGTCAATAAGGTTTTAATACCATGTTAAGGAACTATATCAGCTAAAAACTTAAACTAATGAGGTCACAAGATATGATTTATATTATTCTCTAGTATTAATGAGAAGAAAAAGTTATCCGGATTAGCATTAGAAGAGAGAGATCGGTAAATCAGACCAGTGGGGTGCTTGAGAATGCGTTTGGAAAATGTTTTTGAAAAAAAATAAAAGAAAATTATTTTATTTTTTATTTTAAATTAAAAAAATAGTGTTTTTAGATCATTTTGATGTGCTGGTATCAAAAATTATTTTTTAAAAAATAAAAATATATTATTTTAATACATTTTTAAAAGAAAAACACTTTTAAAAACAATATCAGTTGCACTCCTAAACAAGCACTAAATACCTTAAGGAGGCCTTTGAGTGTAAGAACCATCGAATCCACGTATTGTTGTGGGGTGCTTTCCTTTTGGAGATCAGACGAACCAGAGTAATCGAAGATATCATTGCTACCGATGACAATGGCAAAGAGTGATTTAGATAGGCTCTTCTGTGCGCCAGACAATCCTTGCTGCTGGATCAGATTGTCGTATACTGATTCATAGTAGCCAACTTGTTTAGTTAATGGTATAGATTGACCCTGTTTGAAAAGAAAAGAAAAAATATTAGTAAGAATATAAAACTAAAAGCAACCACCATATATATTTTTAATGTTTTTTACAATGTTTTTAATAGTCCATCTTACAAACGGTCAAGAAAGTTCCATAATTTGAAGAGGTAAAGAGATTGTAAAGATTCCAAATAGAAAATCATGGATCAGGTTATGTTTTAATATACCAGAGTTCGATCTGTGCCATTAAAGATCCCCGCACCACCAGAGGCAAAGCTGGCACCGGTCATAAAGGCGGAGGTACTCTTCGGCGAGACTGATAGGTATGCCGGTGAAGTAGGTAAGCCCACTTTTTGAGCTGCAAAATTCATATATATATTATTAAACAGTACAAAGAACCATCAGAAAGCAGATTGCTACTGTTTTTTTAATCAACAGAGCAACTCGATCTACAGTTGCTTCGGTTACTTACAAAATTCTATTTCAGTTGTTGCTTTGTTTATTTAATTGAAATGAAATATTTTGGTTTCGAAATGTTTCGACTTTTTGATTAATTAAATGTATTAAGACAGGCACTGATTCAGGAGGGATGCATGAGATGGATTTGAGCTTAAACATATTGGAGAAAGTGATGCTAGCTAGCTAAGATTAATTGGGATTATACTTCCGTATACTGTAGTATATAGAGTTAAGATTTGTCAAGCAAACATCTTTTAATTTATATACATGCATGCATGAAACTCACCGAGGAAATCTGCTGCGTTCTTTCCATTACAAAACCTTCCTGTAGCTTTCTTTGTAGGAAAATCGATGCCGTTGTGAGGAAAATTTGCTTTGGCAACCGACACTGGGAGTTTATTGTTGTTGCCCACATCCACCAGGGAGTCACCAAAAACAAATATGGCTGGCACCATTTGAGCGCTGGCGAATTCGAGGCTCAAGATTAGGGCAAAACCAATCAAGAAACTCAGAAAAAATGCGTTGTTACCCATTTTCCTAGCTATCAACAAAAGCATACTTCCCAAGAGTGTGTGTGTGTCTATATATATATATATATATATATATATATGAATGTGATCTCTTGTTTTTTTTAGTGTGTAAAGAAGATATTAAAAGGGATGCTGCGTGAGAGTAAGGGCAACTACACCGATTTTAAATTATAAATGTTACTATCATAAAAGTCGACGTGGTTGTTTTATTTCGAATCTGCCAATAATCACTTAACGAAAATGATGTATGTGGGTGAGTTTCTATTTTATTTTATTTTGTAAGAAATTCAATGTCAAAGTGATTGATCCATTTGCCTGACATCATTTTTCAGTGGTCCATAATGCCTCAGTTACTTCAGTGTACCCTGCAACACGAACTGTTCTTGCTGATGGATTTTATCTGTAACTGCGTTCACAAGGCTGGATCAGAAATTAGAATCCAGTCAGTCTTCAATCTCTTCTTTAATCTCTCTTTAATCTCTTCTTTTACAAATATGCATTCAAGTGGTTTAGAGAATAATATAAAATATATTTTGGGACTTTACTTGAAAACTTTGGTTCATTAACATGGTATCAGAGCCTTGTTGACCCAGCGGTTACAAGTTCGAATCTCACTATCTCCATTCTATTTGATAAAAATCAAACACAAAGTAGTATGAACTTGTGTGTAAGTTTCAAGCCCAAAATACTTTAACTTGAGGAGGGTGTTAGAGAATAATATAAGATATATTCTAGGACTTTACATAAAAATTTAAATTTTTAAATGAGATGGTTCCTTAACAAGTGGGTCTCAATGAGCTTATCCTTCCTTGTTTGGAATAAGGGTATCATTTTTCTTTCACTTCTAATCAACAAACAAATATCAAATTACATTTTTTTTGTAAGAAAATAATAATCTAACACTAGAATACATGTTAATTCAATCTCCACAATACTTTTTTTTATTCGAGGACACTTCATTTCTCTTTAGTCATTCTTTATGGGTCTAGAATAAATGAATAAAACTCCGGCTGTTTCAGACTTTTACAAGTTGAGCACGTCATAACTCAAACTTAAAACCTGCAAGGCATGTCTCAAACCCTTTGACACAATATTAAGCTACTTTCTTTTTAGATTCGATAAAATCTCACTCCCTTTTAGTTATTATTTGCGGGGCTAAGTTAGACGAGTAAAACTCTAGCTATTTCAAGTTATTACAAGTTGAACATGCTCTGACTCGAACTTAAAATCTGCAAAATATATCCCAAACCCTTTGATACAACATCATGCTACTTTTTTTTTGGATTCGAGAAAACCTTATTTTTTTTTAGTTATTTTTTGCGGGATCAAGTTAGGCGAGTAAAATTTTAGCTATTTCAAGCTATTACAAGCTAAATATATCTTAACTCGAATTCAAAACCTGTAAAATAGATCTCAAACTCTTTATCGATACGGTAATTGGGACTCCCCCTCCATACTTTGTAGAAGTATCAGTGGCTAAATGTGGTTGCTGTATAGTATCGGTCAATGGTATACTCTGCTTCAATTTTGATAATCCAAGAATGCATGCGCGTCAGGTAACTAACAGATGTGTATATGAAATCAATCAAATTTCCAAATCATGTCGGCTATTACTGTTAAATGGAATCCAACAAGAGTTGATGGGTCCTATCTTGTACCCACATGGGAGGAAGTAGCCAGAAGTTTATGCTACGACGAAAAGTCTCAGCTTTCACAGTTAAAGACGGCCAAGAAAGATTTTTCATGCTTCGTATCTCCTCTAGATTTTTATTTTGCGTGGCGCTGATTATATACCTAATAATTTTACAAAATAAAATGTGAGAAAAACATGTGATTTCGTGACTTGAATTTACATTTTGGATATTCTGGGGAGTTTATTTTAAATAGATATGGTAATTTGGATTCCAGTCGTCTTGGAATTTTATATATTTTTTGTATTTGCCTTAATTAGACGTGTGTTATGCTTATGCTTTATATGTATCAAGAACGTTTTTCAGGTCAGCTATTAGTATGGCATCCTGCTATGGATCTCATGTTATTCTTTAACATGATATCAGAGCTTTATTGATCCAGCGATCATGAGTTTGAATCTCATCACCCCCATTTTATTTATTAAAAATCAAACACAAGACAGTGTGGGCCTGTGTGCAAGTTTCAAACCCAAAGGACTTTCATTTGAGGGAGTGTATTAGAGAATAATATAAATCATATTCTAGGGCCTTACCTACAAACTTGAGCTTTTAGATGAGATGATTCCTTAACATCCCCCATCCTCCATACAAAAATACAAAAATCTCTCAAATATATGTTTTTAGGTGTTGTGAAGGTAAATAAACAATTAATTGTAACCCTCCATATTATAGGAAACCTTTTAACACAAAAAACAATTCTTTTTAAGGCTAAAATCTTCTTCAACGATCATTTTCTCTCTCTAAATTGGGATCTGACGACCCCTATTCTTTTCTCCCAGCAAAAGAAAAAACTAAAAAAGATAAAAATGATGTTAGGTACCAAAATGTATTTTTTTTATTAAAAAAAAACTCAATTTAGATGAAGGGTTAAAATGAATGTTTTAACCTATCCTCTATGTTACCCGGGATTCTCATGTCGGTCTCCTATCTTTCAATTCAACTCTCCCTCTTAAAACAACATGCAATTGGGGGCTAACTTGGGCTCAAAAGGCCAAATCATGTAAAAAACAAATTGAAGGATCAAAATGAATTACAAAAACAATACACTACTCTAATCTATAGTGTGTTGTAAGAGAGTGCATGATAAATCAAAAAACTAACCTCTTTTAGTATAATAATTTAATTGGTTTAGAAGGCTTCATTGAGTGAATGACCAAGTGACTACGTGTTGGAATTTTTTTCTAACATTAGTCTACTTGTTTTCTTGGATAAGATAGAAGACCAAAGAGTTACTATTCTAAAGTATAATTTATTTGTTAAGGTTAACTCTAGGCTGGTTTTTTTTTATCTATCTTATACGACACAAATTTCTTTCATCCCTTTTTACATAAAAATTTTACTTTTTACTTTACAATTTTTTTCTCACAATTTGACTTTTTTACCCTTTACTTTGTGAGTTATTTATAACTCTATATTTTATCTTTTATACAATTTACTTTCATAAGCTTATTATTTTCTTTACAATTTCTTCATTTATTTATTTTTATTATTTCATTTAATTGATTAGTTTTACAAGCTTTTAGTTTGTTATTACTCTTAATTTTATAGGAATATAATGTTTTCTCTTTTAGATTTATTGTTTTTTTTCCAATATGTCGATTTAGCTCATTACAAGAATGATCTTCTAGTTTCATTATTATTGATTTGTGATGCTTTGTGAACCCTTGAGTTTCCTCTATAAATAAATATATCTTAGCACTAGAGTAAAAAATATTTGATTTTAGGTTGTTTAGATAGTTTGAGAAAATACATTTGATCAACTCTTTAAGGCTAGATTATCGCTAAATACAAGTATCTAATTGTCTGATCTCTAAAAATAATCTACATGAATCATAAAATCATAAATCTATGATTTTACTTCTCTAAAAAAACATTTTTAGGAAAGAGTGATTCTTATGCCTTAAGCGCTAGCTCTTGTTTTGTGTTTTTAGGTATTTTGTACCATATATACTTATAAAAATAGAAGACATGACATTCTTTTTATAAAGAACCTAAAAATCTTATAAATAGTAAAAAATCACTTCTCTCTAAGAACATCACATTATTTTAGATTTATTTAAGAAATTTATACAGGCAAGTCGTTACTTGATTTTTCTAAATCTAAAATTGTATCCATTATATAAATTACATTATAATTTTTAATTTATAAAATCAATTCATACTTGATTAATCATTCCAATTTAATTTCTTTCATTAAATCTCAATTTGAATAAATTACAAAATTAAAAAAGTTTTTAATGTGCAGTTGTGAATCTAGCACTTGATCCTATATGAACTTTTAAATTAAATGTGTCTGGACTAAAATAATATCAGAATGAGTGATCTCCATTATAAAAGTGGATTTTTCTCTCTTGATTTGACTCTTAATTTTCCATTTATAAATTACAGTCCTGTTTTGCACTGTATTTTAAAAATATTTAAAAAAAAAAATAAAAAAATTATTTTTATTTTAAATTATTTTTTTTTATATTTTAAATCATTTTCATGTGCTGATATTAAAAATATTTTTTAAAATATTATTATGATATATTTCTTAATTAATAAAACATTTTTAAAAGCAACATTAACTATAATCTCAAGCAGACAGAACATCTAGAAGTGTCTTCACACTCGGGGTCCTTCAACTAGTAAGGAGATATTTGATACTGCGTTTCAAAAGTATTTTTGAAAAAAAAATTATATTTTACTTTAAATTAATTTTTTGGTAATTTTAAATTATTTTCATGTACTGGTATAAAAAAATATTTTTAAAAAATATAAAAAAATTAATTTGATATATTTTGAAATAAAAAATATTTTTAAAAATAAATAGAAGAAAACTCCGAACCGTCACTAAATACGAAGTATTTCACGCAGAAACCAAAGAACCTGCGCTCAAGGGGGCCGACCACGACCTGTACACCACTAAGAAATGAGTGGCTCTTCTAGTCCATGATATTTGCTATCATCATGTTTGTCTTTCTTTCGTATGAATATTAATGGAGCTTAGACTTTTGTTTTTGTCCATTGTTACTGCTTTGTCTTCTTTGAATTAAAAAATACAACTACGTGGTGCCGTGTAAACAACCCAGCAAAGGATCGACACATACCGACCTCATCACTAAGCAGACTGCAACTCTATAACTGTTTCCCATTGGCAACCCAACAAAGCTCTTCTTTGAATAATGTTTGTCGTTATGTTTTAAACATAGTTGTTAATTTCATTCTATTTCGTTAAAAAATCTGAAATGAAGCGGTATTGTTTTTGTCTCGGTTTTAATTCCGGCCAAATTCTGACCGGAACGCCTCAGTACCGTTTCGGGTGTGCCGTTCCGGCCTTAAAATCCTTTTTATTTTGTGTTTTTTTCTTCTAATTTTGAGATTATGTTTGTTTGACTTTGTGTTTATATTGTATAATTTAAAGTTAATTTATCTTGAATTTTAATTATGCTTGTTAAATTAATATTTTAATTTTTTTATATATAAAAAATTAATTATATATGAACAGTACAACCCTGAAACGGCACGCCGAAACGCACTGAAACCGGAACGTTCCGTTCCAATAGAAAAACCGGAACGGTATTGACAACCTTGGTTTTAAAATATATTTTAAAAAAAATTATAAATTAATTTTTTTGGTGTTTTTATATAATTTTTATGTATTGATATCAAAAATAATTTTTAAAAATAAAAAATATTATTTTAATATATTTCTAAACAAAAAACACTTTAAAAAATAACTGTAACCGCATTCCAAAACAAGTTCAGGCATAACTCTTCGCTTCCCATTTGCAAACGGGGGACAGGGCGATTACTTCACAAATTAGTCTGTCTCCTAGCCTAAGAAAAGGGATCCGCTTGGTCATTTGCTCACCCAGGAATTCCAAAAGGTTTGAACACAGAATTCAGCGAAAAAATGATTGAGAATTGGTGTTCGATTTTTTTTAATATTTTATCTCAAAATATTTTTTAATAATTTATACTTACAAATTAGTGTGGTAATCATATCTTATAAATTACAATTATAACAATTAATTAATAATAGGATCTATAGGATAAGAAGATACGTGTAAAACACATATGATCACAAAAATTATTATAAGTAATTATATCATCATGATTAATATATTTTACAATTATATGAATAAAGTCAGTATCATTAGCCCTTTCTATAAGCACATCAATCTATGTTTTTTTTTTTAATTTAATTTAATACTGAAATTGTGTGCTGAAATTCAACAAAGGATCTCCACCATTCATGAGTATCTATTACTTCAAGCTTCTACTGGCAGCCATATAGATCCTCAGAAAGAACAAGAAATTCAGTCTCTCAAAATACAACTTAAGTCTCTTCAGACCGAGTTAGCCAAATCTAAATCAAAGACTTCACCATTCCCTGAACCTTCACAAAATAGGATGACCTCCTATTACCCAGACCCTTATTGGGCCAAACACTCTCATTCTTTCACTCCACAACCTCTACCTCCTACACCTCAACTATTTGGAAACCCCGACTCCGAAAACCTTTTCAAACCTTTCTCCAAACGTGACAAAGGGAAAACCCACGTACCACCAATTTCCAAAAAACTCAGATCACCAGCCCCTATCATCTCCTCATCCTCTGATTCTTTTGAATCCAAAAAACATGAACCAGATGACCCTTTCCAAGATTCCCAGGACCCTTATCAACTAATGATTCAGTCTCACCAATCTTCCAACCCTATCCAGTCTTTACTCACTACCTATTCCCACCAAACCATCCCTAAAATTCTCACTCATGAACCTCTTGCCAATACCCCTGAAGAAGAGAGTCCTACTGATGATAGCACTCTTGTGACTTCTAAAGACGACTCTTCCGACACTTATTCCATGCCACCATTACTAATGGCTGATCCTCCTCCAACACACTCATCAGATCCTCAATCTTCCCGGACTAGGCAAGAACCTCCACCAACTTCTACCACCAGAGTTAGCGTGGATGAACCAGTCAGCAGTGACGATGAAGTAAATCTTAACCCTCGTCATTACCAGCCTCATATCCATTCTTCAAATACCGGTGGATATTTTACTTTGGATGACATCCCACGAGTAAAATGGCGAGATAGAATGCTTGAATTCCATTCATGGCTGACTAGTTATATGCTCAAGGACGGAGTGACCCTTCGAGACGCATTACAACAATTCTCTGCAAAGTTCTCTGGCACCTTATGGGATTGGTTCCATGCCTTAGGAGATTATCGGCAAATACAATTTGTGAACAGTGCATCCCTTTCTGAAGCTTTAGGCTGGCTCCATTATGAATTTCTTGGCGAAGCTCTAAATGACAAAGAAATTGCAAGGTATGAGTACTTCAAAATGAAGTGTTGTTCCTATTTGCGATCTGATCTTGAAAGACATTTTAAAGAAATGTGCCGACGATACCATATTCTATCTGGCCCTGATGATCCAAGCCTCAAGCATGCCTTTTTGGCCTCCATACCTAGAGATCTGGCTGATGAAACGTTCAGACTATTCAAAATCAGAAAAGAGGTTATTGACAACCAATCTCTTGGCACGATCTTTCATCAGGTGTTAGAAGCCCTCAACAAAATGTGCGATCAACACAAGTATTTCACCAAGATCTTACAGCCTGATAAAACTATGCTCCGTGCCTGCAAACGACCAGATCTGATGATTAAATGCTCAAACAATGCTGATTGCAATTGTTCCATGAAAAAGAAGAGACATTTCAAGAAAATCCACAGATCTTCTTTTAATGGTCGCCAGAAGAAATGGAAGTTCCTCAGAAAACGCCACACCAGACGCCCCAAGAACTTCCCTTCAAGCTCCAATAGATGCTTCATCTGTAAACGCAAAGGTCACTTTGCAAAAGCCTGTCCAAAGAAACAGGCCCAGTCCCTGAAGTTAATTGATTTCCTGGCCCAAAACACAAAGTTCAATCCTGATGATGATGAAGTCGAATCCCTATTCTCCCTCACGGATGAGCTCACCCCTGACACCATAGCTGCTGTTGCTGATGAAAGTTCTGATGACGAGATCTATGAACTTTACCAAGCCCAACCTACCAGCCCCCCTTCACACCCAATACCTCTAGCCCCTGTTACTATTCTTACATCCACATATGTCAAGCCCATCAAAGCCATAGCCTTATTTGATACCGGAGCTCACAGAACCATTCTTAACCCTAAAGTTCTTCCTCCTCATTGTTGGGTCACCCATAAAGAATACTTCAGAGCTGCTGACAATCAAGTTTTCTGCACCCAACTCAAAACCAAAAAACCAATTACCATACAAATCCTTCCACAGTGTTCAGTCAAAACCCATGTTCTTGGATCTCATCTACCTGGAAAGGATTTAGTTATTGGGTTTGATGTTTATTTCAAATCTAAGTTCAGAATCCTTCCTCGTGGTATTCAGTATAAAGCCCATTTTCTTCCATATACAATTACCCCTTCCCTCTATGAACTCCAACCTTCACACCCAGACCAAATTGCCCTTATCAAAGCCCAAATCATTCAACACTCATGTTCAAACTCTCATCAGGAATTTCTTGCTAAATGTTCTCATTCCTTGTGGCAAAACCCGCAGTTTTTTATTAGGCTTCCTTTCAAGCTTAATGAAGACATCAATCCCACAAAAGCTAGTCACACCGGAATGAATCCTGAGCACAAGATGCTAGCTCAAGAAGAATGTGCTCAATTACAGGCTCAAGGATTAATTGAACCCACAGACTCCTCATGGTCTTGTGAAGCCTTTTATGTTAATAAAAGGTCTGAGCAAAAACGAGGCAAGCTCAGGTTGGTAATTAATTATCAGCCCTTGAATCATTTTTTACAAGATGATAAATTTCCCTTGCCAAATACCATGACATTATTTGCGAACCTCCACAATGCCAAAGTGTTCTCCAAGTTTGATCTTAAAGCTGGCTTTTGGCAACTTGGCATTCATCCTGAAGACAGATACAAAATAGGTTTCTGCATACCAAACCATCATTACCAATGGCGAGTCATGCCCTTTGGTCTCAAAGTAGCACCTTCCTTATTTCAAAAAGCCATGATTAAAGTATTTGAACCTATACTTCACTCAGCTTTAATCTACATCGATGACGTGTTACTTTTCTCAAAAGACGAGGAGTCACATGCTATGCTGCTAAAGCAATTTGCAGAGCTTGTTCACCATCATGGCATCATGCTTGCTGAATCCAAGATGCGTATCTGCCAAAAGGAAATTGAATTTCTTGGTATGATTTTTACAGATGGTGCTTACACACCTGGCACCCATATAGCTGAAGAACTCCAAAAATTTCCTAATGGCCCCCTCACTAGAAAACAAGTCCAACAGTTTCTGGGTATTGTCTAATATCTCAGAAATTTTATTCCCCGTGTTGCACAGATGACAAGGCCACTCCAGCTCATGTTGAAAAAGGATGCAGACCCCTGGACAGAAAAGCAGACACAAGCAGTCAAACAATTAAAGATGGCCACACAACACCTGCCTGCTTTAGTCATTCCATCAACAGGGCAACGTATACTCCAGACTGATGCTAGTGACAAATATTGGAGTGCTGTGCTACTTGAAGATAAAGAAGGTCACCGACACATATGTGGCTACAAAAGCGGGTTTTTGAAGGAGTCAGAAACCCACTATCACTCCACTTTCAAGGAGATCCTAGCTGTAAAGTATGGCATCCAAAAGTTCGAGTTCCACCTGGCAGCCTACCACTTCAAAGTAATCATGGATTGTTCTTCCTTTCCCAAGATGCTACAGTTCAAACGAAAAATGCTTCCTCATCCACAGCTTCTGAGACTAGCAGAATGGTTTTCCAAGTACACCTTCATCGTCGAGCATATAAAGGGACACAAGAATGTCATTCCAGACATGCTCACCAGACCACCTAAATCACAAACACTGCTCCTTCCCTTGATTCTTATGGCCTCCTCTTCCAATCCACCTCCACCTGAGCGAGATTTCCCCACAGCAGATTTACCTCCTCTTGCCCAAGAAATGATCCTTAACCATACCCTTAACCAGCAAGCCAAAGACAAACTCTTTAGCCTCCAAGATCACCTTCTTCTCAACTATGATATGACCTCCCTTTGCTTCCAAAGCCTAGGCATCCACCCCAAATACCCTTTTATCCACCTCTTCACTTTCAAACCATCCGGCTTGTTCCCTAAAGAACTCTACGTTTTCTTATGGTACCTCTGTCACCTGTACCACATTGCTATAGAGTTCCCCATCGATTGCTTTCTTGCCAGTTTTCTCAAGACTTCTTTGATAGCGGACTCTTGGTACTATACCTTCAAGTTCCTTACTTGGTTTCATGACCCTACACAATGGATCTCAATTCTCCAACATGAAAAATTCCAATGGCCTAATTCACACCCTTGTTGGATTAAAGTGTATCAAAACAAAGCCCGACCCAGGTCTGTCAAGCAAGCCTTTGCCCATTTGTTTTCTATTTTCATATTCCACAGGCCTTTCAAAGCCTCGCCAGACAACTTGGTTATGAGTTTTCCCCAGGATACCCTCTACAAAACACATCCATACTCTCTGTATGAACAACCCCTCACAAACCTCCCGGAGCTCAGGACATTGCAAAAAACAGTGTGCCTCAAGAATAATATTATTCCTGATGAATTATGGCCTAAAGGCTCAGATCCTGATGAAGAACCAGACTATGACTTTTATGACCCTCACTATTCCGATCATCTCCATGAACTGAGCATGAGGTACAAAAATAAAAAAATCAAGCAGATAATTCTGGGAATCCTAACACTTCTGAAACCACATGAGATTGAAATGATTACAGACGATGACTATGAGTTGGCCCTACAAATCCAAGATAACTGATCAGATTAGAATCTCTCTCCAGGTCATGCGTCTATTACCGGGTGACACTTATCATTTGTTTTATCGCTTGTCTTGTCATATAGTGGTGTCTTATTAGTAAGTGTATGTTTATGTAATCAATGATGTAAGCAACCACTTATTTAGTGGTGCATTATTAGGTGAGTGCATATTTATGTAAGCAACCACTTATGTAGTGGTGCATTATTAGGTAAGTGCTTGTTTATGTAATCCATGATGTAATCAAAGGCCTCAAAACTTGTATAAATAGAGGCTGTGTGTAATGTTTCAGGGCAGAACCCGAAGAGAGTTTTCTCATAGGTGAAGCCTCTTCAATAAACACCTTGTTGGTCTAAATTCTCTTGTTCTCTTGTTCTTCAAGCTCTTCCTTATAACTAGAAAGCTTTGTTTATCATTGAATAGACACACGACTCCAGTGAGCAGCCATTGAGTGCCCATAAACTTGGCCGTGTTGAGCCGCTCTGTCAGAGTATTCTGTCTATGTAGTTTATTGATGGACTCTTCTTTTCCATTAAATACATTTAACTATTGTCATTACACATGTAAACTAGTCCTTGACTTACCATATATTACATAACTCATCTGAATATATTTTTCACTCATGTCTTTTATGTTTATTTAATTCATTGTAATGTTTCCATACCATAAGCTTTTTTAGTTCATGATGTTATTTAATTTCACAACACCCTTAATTCATACCACATTTTATTTTTTAATTACCATCATTTGCCTTCTAAGCCTTCCTAAACATTATTTCATTTCAACCAACTAAAATTGTTGGCTCATCTCTTCATCCATTTATATCATTATTGGCTTGTCAATATCACTTTCAGTCTTGTTGTCTATTATGTCTATCAAGGCTCAACCATATGTATTTTTAAACTCAATGTACTTCTAGATATTTTAGTTTGAACATATATTTCTTCCATTCTCATACACCTTACACCTATCCAACTTCTTTAGTTATTTTGTTTTATCTTAAGTATTTCTTAAACTCATTTATGGTAGATTCCAATGTTTTTTTCTCAACTTAAATATATCTTGTCCATCGATTAAAGTTCCAATATTTTTTCAACTCAATTATTTCTCATGTCTTTTTATGACACATTACAATATTTTCCAAATATAAATATTTCTTGTGGCATGTCGCCGCGCAGTGTCCGAGAGGCGGTGTCACGACCCAATTCCCGGATTCATGACCGGCACATAGGCATGGTCCCCCTCCAAGGTTCCACAGCTATGCGAACCTAAACTTACAAGCTTATTATTCATATTCAGAGTTCAACGCAGCGGAAATAACAAAGTAAACTTTATAACATAATTTGATTATCCTAATACAAGAGTTGATTACATACTGTTATAACTGTGGAGCACTAACTAGACATAAGAACAAAAGTGTTAATTATAACCAAAATAACAGGTTCCGAGTGTACGATAAAAATGACCTGCTAGTAAGCTACGAGCCTGAAAATAATAAATAATGAGAGGGTGAGTTCAACAACTCAGTGAGTAGATAATATCTAATATACACATACGAGATAATACAACAATAAGAAATATATTATCGAATCGACTCAAAGTTCTTACAAGAAGTTTCTCAAATAGGTCATAACAAAAATTTAATAGGTAAAGCTCGTCAGAAAATCAAAATGCAATGAGCATGAGGCTCTGTACTGTGGGATGATCAGTCCACACAGGTTGGTGACTCCCCCGACCAACTAGGATTTCAGATACGATGTGCACAAAGACTAACATTTCCCTGTTAGCGTGGGTATTCTGACTAGTATACCATAGGTATATATATATATATATCATAATCAGACATATTCATATCTCAAGGCTCAACTCATGATATCAATCAAATGAGGAGCTATCAATTCACAAACAGATATTGGCTCATATCAAGAATGTATATTCAACAATTGATTATGCTTTATCGTATCAAGAATAGTAATCAATATATATATTATCAAGAAGCATAATCCAAATACTAGCAAATCAAATATTTATAATATTTCTCATGCATATTAAATATTATCCACTCATCTGACTCAAAAGCAAACAACGTTCAAAAGCAGAATGTTGAGGAAACCTTACTAACGTCTCGCAGGTTGAATATCGGGATTATCTGAATATATAAAAGAAGATATACTAAAAAATAACTCAAGAGAAGTAAAATACCTTTAATAACATATCTAAGAGTTCAACTCATAATCCTATATGTTTTTGAATCAAACTATCCATTTTTCGCAAAAACCTAAAACAAAGGTTTTTCCAAAATCTAATTCCAAATACACAATTCATAAAATTGATAATAATTCATCAAATAAGCTTCAATTATCCATCAAGCCAATCTGAAATACTATTATTCACCTAGGGACCATTTTGATTTTTTCTTATATTTTTAGGATCAAATTGTAATTTTATCAAATTGAGTGACTAATTGAACTCCTCATAAATTCATAACTATACTGAAATTTTTCCACTAATTAAACCTCAATTCTGTCCAGAATCTCTAATTTTACTCCAGGGACCAAACTATAATTTTCCAAAGTTCAGGGACCAAACTGTAATTTTCACAAAAGGACCAAAATGGAATTTTGTCATCTTCAACCTCCAGCCCAGAATTCCAGCAAGGGTTTTTCACCATTTATAAACATTTTTTTACGCCAAACACATCAAATAACTTTAAAATCATCTACAATCAAACTAATTAAACCATTACCCAACACATTCAACCCTTGACATCTCTCTTAATTCATCAATCAAACCCAAATAAAATCCTCAAACCCTAACAATCAATACAAGCAAAAATCATAACTAATAACCACATTTATACATATTAAAACATACACATTACCTTAACAACTTATTTCTCCTTCTTCTTTTCTCCTCCTCTTCTCTTTCCCTCTTTTCTCTTCTTCTTCTTCTTTCTTTCTCTCTTCCCGTTTCTCTCTCTCTCAAATTTTCAGATTACTTCTCGTTTTCTTTTCTTTTCTTTTCTATTTATATTTACTAGCTTATACATTTACTACAATACCCTTAATTCATTTAAACTTAATTCTAAGCCACCAAGAGCATTCGTGTATTTGTCTTTTTAAAATTTTCAAAACACTATAGGCGGTGTCAAGGAGTCACCACCTAATCATTGAGGGTCGCTAGGAAAACCTAGTTGGTCTAATCAGAGATTAAAAGGTAGAGGACTAGTTGTGTAAAGAAAAAATATTAACATTCCTAGTACGCCTTACCTGAGATAAGTTGTATTACATGTTTTTGATGTGATCAATGTTTTGATAGGTAGTATTTATTATGTGCTCGTATACCCAAAAAATATATCGGGAAAAATATCAATGCAGATACCTTAAAAGGATCATCTATTCTAAAAAGTGGGTGGATTTTCTGCAATTTATGCGTCATAAGAAATATTCAGATTAAAAATCGGTAACCACTCAGAACAATTCTGAGAATTTTTTGCTTGTTTCTATATATTTAAATATTAGCCTATTTATAGATCCAACATTTATTATCTGAATTTATACTATTAATTCTCGTGAATTAAGTTCATGAATTATTTAACTTATACCAAATTCTCGAAGATTTAATAACTAGCTATTAAATCTTTATTAACTCTTAAAACTCATGCAAAAACATATTTTTTTGGTTTTTCATATGAAAATACTAAACGATGCTTCTATTTGTATATTTTTTTAGGCTTTGATTGTATGCAATAAAACATTGTGTTTGCATATAAACATGAAATGAAATAAAATAAAATACAACTCACACACCCATTCTTTTTTATTATTATTGATTTTGTTACACAACTAAATATCAAACATGTTTACTAATAAAAAAACAATAATAATTTTAATAAAATTTAATTACACACTTTGACATATAAAAATACAAAAGGGACCCAAAAACAATGGTGGGAAGTTCTGGAAGGTGATCCATTTCCATATTCGAACTTTTACTTTCATTGTTCGTACTCACTAATTCTTTTAGGAATTCCTAACTCTTACTTCTAGCCTCATAACCCTCACCATTGCAAGGGGGTTGACATTTAAAATACCAGGCCAACCTTTGCGGCTTATCCAAACTTTTACACATTAAATTTCACCATTGCTATCATTTTTTATTTTCTTAGATCCAATGTTTCACCGTCGTGGTCCATTTAATTTTTCTAAATCATATTCCCGCACCATATGTTTATCTTGCCTATCATTAATTCCATTATATTTACTCACATCTTTTTTCAATATATTGTACATTATACTAGCATATATCCAAATTAATAAGGCCACTAAATTAATTAATTCCAGGCCTTACTTTGTCTTAACAACATTTTCCCATTACCAAAGTATTCAAACCTCTAGTCCATATCCATTCCAAACACTCATCTACAATATAAAAATCTTATTCCTAAAAACTTCTTTTCGAAAACATATTTCTCATATCATTTTCTCATTTCTTAGTTTAAGAGACCTATTTAATCCATAATTTAAGACTTTTACCTAAGCTTTTAACATTTATTTTTACTAAAGCATACAAACTCCCAATACAAAACCTTCTTAAAATATAACTTCTCATGCAATTATATCAATTAAATCAACAATCTAGCACAATTCAAATGAACTATCTATTTCTTAAAACTTCTTTATATGACTACTTCTAAAGGTCATTTTCCTTTTGTAATGGTTTGTAAATCCTCAAATAGTTAGACAAATTCTACTAAAAACACATTAACAATACTTGAAAATCTTTTTAATATATATAAAAATTGATCAGACCCACCACAACCTAGTATGGGTAATGAACTAGTGATAGTACACTCTGAAACAATACCATTAATAATACGATTATGATTTTCTACGAGTTACTTGCCTTGCTTTATTTAGTACTAGCACTAAATTATTGCCCATACTACACATAAAATGGCATAGCAAATAAATAGTAGAAAAACTAGATTTGGTGTTGATTCAACTATGCTTTAGGTGAGGTTTGGATTGAAATTAAAAAAAAAGGAATAGATTATCATAAGAGTAATTTTTATGATTTTTAAAAGTCTAAGCATATAAAGATGTATTGTGCTATAATAACGTATGATTTTTAATTGAATGAAATAGAAAATATTTAAAATAATAATATTAAGTGGGAGAGAGATAATGCTTTTTTATTTAGTAAAGTTTATATGATTGCAAGAAATAAAGATAAATAATAAAGTTTTGCAATGTTAAATGTAACCTTCTCCAAGAATATCATTTCACATCTCAAAAGTAGAAATGTGAGGTGATAATTACCTCCTCAAACATGTATATATATATATATATATATATATATAGTTTGATAGATAGATAGATAAATATATGTTAAAGGAAGTAGTTATCACCTAGCATTTACATATATATATATATATATATATATATATGATAAAACAATTCAAGCTAAATTAGTATAAATACTAAACTATTGTCTCCTGTTATGTTGTAGATTAAATTAAATTTTATTTGAACATATATAAAAAATATCCAAGCATTGCTAATGTAATTCAAGTAAAACAATTTTATAAAAACCGTGTCGAGATTGATATGATATGACTTGGTAAACATTGCGGATAAAAAAATAACATGAACTATTGATAAAATCATAGTTTAATAAAAAAATTCAAGAGGATATTTAAAAATAAATTAAAAAGAGAACCTATTAAATTGATTTGGGCCAACTTAGGATATCCTGTAAAATTCATACCCTAGATCATGAGATCATGAAAACCTAAGAGAAAGTGAATCAACCAAATTATGAACCTTTATAAAATAACCCTCACCAGATAAGCAATTCTCCCATACAATCTCTCAAAAAAGGGTCTCATAAATAGAGCCTAAGACTAACATAATTTTTTCCATGTTATTCACAAAGCAATGAACTTTGGTTATGCACAATAATTCCCCAGCCTTGATTCTTAGAAAGTCCCTTTTAATGAATTACATCATTGAAGACTTTGTCCTACACTCAAAAAGATCATGAAAATCATGGTCTTAGCTCGAATAAATTAGAAAAAGTTTAAGATTTTTTATTAGATCTACCTTGATGCAAAATAAATTATTAAGGAGTCCAAATCCTAAATGCAAGTTTTAGCTACTATATGAGAGGTAGGTTTACTATCTATTTTCAAAATAGTCTATAATTTGCCTAGTGACAACATGTCATGAAAGTAGTATAAGGGTTTATAAAAAAATGATTATGACATTGGGTGACCATCATTACCAAGTAAATCCTCAACTTATACCTGGGTATTTCAAGAATCAGAGCCCCGATGAAAGTCATGGGCCAAACCAATACTCCTTTACCTAACCTGGAATTGGAATTATTCTTAAAATTTTAAATGCTTAAAGACATTAATTAATATCTGATATACTTATGTATGAGCAACATGTAAAGAAAATATAAACAATAAAAAAATAATCGACAAAGTTTAGTCTAACTAGAAAAGTTCCTATTAAAGTCGTCATCCTATCATGGCATGCATGACTTTGAATGGTAGGTCAACCTCCAAGATTTTTTTTTTTTAGATTAATCATAAAATTATTATTTTAAAGGGAGTCGCTACCTAATATTAAAGGGATCTTAAAAAAAACCTAATGGTTTGCAAAAGTTTAGGTAAGGAGACTAGTTATGCATGAGAAAGATATATCTCTCTCAATGCACTTTGTCATAGTCTAATTTTTGAACCCCTATGTATGTATGTATGTATGTATGTATGTATGTATGTATGTATGTATGCATGCATGTATATTTATTATTCCTTGTCATGATTATTGATATATATATATATATATATCCATAATAGATTCATACCAATTAACATATAATGATATAATTCAATAATCATGACAAGGAATAATAAATATCAATAATAGAACATAAAAATCTATATTCATACTTTAAAAATAGAAAACCAATCCATAAATTCGTATATTAACTGTGTAAGATTGATGTCATCCAAATCATTATAAACTTAAGGGAATGAGAATAACATTCAAAATTTGTAGTTCTAGAATTTATTTATTACAATCCTTCATGGTTAACATAAAACAAAAATAAATATAAAAACTCTAGCTAAATAAAAACATCTAAAGTCCTATAGTTACAACTAGTGATCATGCTAGTTAGTTTTGAGGAGTACACAAAGAACATGTCAAAAGTAAACATATCAGCAATTTAGAATAAAAATCAGATTAAGAAATCATGGTACTAATAGATCATGTAGTAGTTTAAATATCTTTTCACAAAATACACATAGACTTTGTTGTTATATCTTTCACTAGAACATTTCCCTTAACATCAATTAAATGGTAATAACATTCAATCAAAACCTTTTACTCTAAAACAATTAAACACACAAGTCCCAAGCTCTAGTTAAACTCTTTTATTTAACATTAAATAGATATACTTAACATTAAGGATTATCATAACAATCCTTTGAAAACCACCTTTAAAAGTTCATTGTTATAAACAACATCTAGACCTTCTCTTAACTTGGCTTTCATGCATAGGATGTATGAGCAACATCTTTCTAGTCTCCACTCATGCAATTAACTATAAAATTGTTCATTGCCTCCATATTTATGGCTAATATATTAACTTTTAAAATCAAGTCCTTAATTTCTCACGGCTAACTTGATGCTAACAACTTGGGTTTCTATTCATGTGGCTAACACCCACACATAAAATGCATCCATCTCGACTTCTAAGAAAATTTGACCTTAGCCCCATACATGTGGCCGACTAGTTTACATAAAAACCATATTCATCTTGCCCTCCAAGGAAGTTTAACCTTATTCCCTACTCAAGTGGCCAACTATTGTACACAAATCATATTCTCATGATTCCATGATTTTAAATTTATTAGGCCAAGCCTTAATCATAGGGTGGTTCTTTCATTCATCATCCCAAATGTTCTGTGAATAATAACCTCATAGTTTAAGCCCTGCCAATATGGTCAACTTATGTACCCTACACTTCTTTAAACAAATCTTCACATCAAGATTTCACAAGTTTTTATAATTCCATGACACATTGTACAAATCAACAATTATAAATACAACTTATAATAATTTTTGTAAATTAAAAGGTTGAGGTGACAATAACCTATATTTTCCTCTCACTAGTCTTATTCAACTTGTTTAGGGTTGCAAACAATACCTTGATTGCATCACACAAAGCCTTACATCAAACTTTCTCCTTAGCACAACTTTCTCCTTAAAGAAAAGTGCACATCTCAATATTCTTTAAACACACTAGGTATTTGTTACCCATGAACACAAGTACCTTATATACTTGCTCATAATTTTTCATCTCTTAACATTTTAACATATGAAATGTTATCAAACAAGCTAATTACATGCATACACACATATTATGTTTTTCTTTTCCACATAATAATCACCCATATTCCTTAAATAATCCAAAGAATTCAAAGAAAAACCAAAGGATTCCAAGCATGCAAACGCAGGCCAGCAATGTGTCAATTGCAGCTCAAGTGCCTAGCATTGTTTTGGGCTCTTTTCTCTCTTTGCTTTTATACCCTCACCCAGCGTGAATGCTGAGGTCATGTGTTCCCATTGCTATATAATGTTCATCCTCCATATAAATATTAATTTCATTATACACCCATTCATTTGGTACACTGCTATATATTCTAGCCCCACGAGAAATCGTGAGGTGGCCACATGATTCCTATACCTCTCCCTCTGCCTTGAGTTGCTGCTCCAAGACGATGCCCGAAGGTTTCCTCCTACAATGTCGGGGTTTTCACAACCACTGTCAGGATTGACTCCTTTTTCTTTTTACTCTTCTCGTTTTGCTTCATCTGCAACTGAGATTGCCTGCATCCCAGAACGAATATTATTTAATACATTTGATTCATTGCATTCCATAATTTGGAAACATGCACCTTAGAATCAAATAAACTAAGAGTAAGTGTGGCAAGGCCACCCGTTAAGCATATCGGTTGTCAATATAAAGAATAGTTCAAAAATATAAATGTTTATTTCTGAAGAACATAGTCCTCACCTCCCTAAAACCTTACCTGTAACTGCAGAGTTTTAATTTTGTATTTTTTTTATTATTTTAGTTCTAAGAACTCAATTCACGTACAATTATTGATGACTCATTTCATATCATGATTCAAAGATTACAAAATCAGTGTGGTTAGATGTTCAAGATCAAAGACAACAAAGAGATGGAAGGTGTTTTAACGAATAAAAAAGAGAAAAGAAATCTGACATTAATTCTTTCCTTTATGCTTCTTATGTAGGAAAAGAAACAAAGAACAAGTCAACGAAAGTCAACTTTTATGTTTTATTGATTCAAACAGTTACTGTTTGAATCAATTTCTGGCAATACTAAAGAACAAAAAACACTGATGAACAACTGATTTCGGCAAGCATGAGCAGAATCAAAAGATAAGGTTACTGCTATCCCTCTTCTTTATTTATAGCAAAAACTAGAAGTGTTACATTTAAATAAGGACTCTGGTAGTGATGACTTCAGAGTACATTTTATCAAATTTTAACTTCAACGATGACTCGATATCTGCTTGTCTGAATTTTTTCGCTCCTCTAATTTCCTGAATAAAATAAATATTTTTCTTGTAATTATCTTAACAAAACATAAAAAATGACATGGAATAGTTAGTCTGATGAAAATTCACCTGAATTTTTGATTTCCGCCACTCATCGCTAGCCATAATTGTCCCTAATTCGTAACTCCAACCTATACCAGTTTCAGCAATCAATTTCGTCTGTATCCTCCAATCTTTTTTAAATACATCTTATTTGTTTTTCAGTTGCGTTTTGGTGAACGCATGACCCGTTTGTTCTTTAATTAATGTTAAAATAATTTCCATCCGCATCTATCAAAATAAGTATTCGGTTTCATCCCCATGTCAATTGCCTTAATGCATATATCACAAAATATATGCAACATTTCTTTATTCCAAGCAGCTTTATCCATAGATTCAGGAATGACAGGAAATTTTGTTGCAGTTGTTTCCTGGGGCATTTGTTTGCTACAAGACCCTTGTGGTAAAATTTGTCTGGAGCATTCCACAGTGAAGAGCTCGGGCCATTAGCATGGTTTACGGCATCTCATTGTTAGTATTAATAGACTAGAAACTGCCCTAATCTTACAAGTTATTGCAATTTTAGTCTTTGCAGTATATATGTGGTTGGGGTACTGCAAATAGTGGTTGTTATGTGTCATTTACTTGACTTATGTATGCTGTAAAATACATGTTTTTTATTGACATTTAGTTAAAACATTGCATGACAGTATTAGTTCCTTCATAGTATTTAGTGTTTGTTTTAATGTTGATTTGTTTTCAAAGTTTTACGAGATATCATGGACGATCTTGAATCTATGGATAAAGCTGCTTGGAATAAAGAAATATTGCATATATTTTGTGATATATGAATTAAGGCAATTGACATGAGAATGAGACCGTATACTTATTTTGATAGATGCGGATGGAAATTTATTTTGACATTTAAAAAACAAACGGGTCATGTTCACCAAAACGCAGCTGAAAAACAAATGGGATGTATGTAAAAAAGATTAGAGGATATGGACAAAATTGATTGCTGAAAGTGGTATGGGTTGGAGTTACGAATTAGGGACAATTACGGCTAGCAATGATGGTGGAAATCAAAAATTCAGGTTAATTTTCATCAGACTAACTATTCCATGTCATTTTTTATGTTTTGTTAAGGTAATTAGAAGAAAACTATTTATTTCATGCAGGAAATTAGAGGAGCGAAAAAATTCAGATAGGTCGGTATCGAGCCATCATTGAAGTTAAAATTTGATAGAATATACTCTGGAGTCATCGCTACCGGACAATATGCATGAGCACCATCGTCGGGCGAAGTTGGTGCCAATGAAGTCGATTTGGGCACAAACAATGTCGGTCTGGAAGGTGCTGATTTGGAAGAAGGAAGCGGAGATTCAAAGGAGGATGTCAATCCAAATTTTGAAAATCATATTTCTCGAGGCGTTGGGGGGTGCATATGTCTAGTAGTAGCAACACAAAGAGTAGTGGCAAAAGAAAAGAAAGAAAGCACCCGGAGTCAAGAGCTAGAAAGAAAATGTCATTTGGAATTGGTGCTCAACTACTATCAATGAAGCAGCAGCTTATCGAAAGCATGTCTAGTAGGAGTGATTCCACTTCTGCGAATAGGGATTTGCCAGGTTATAGTATTCTTGAAATTATGACTGAGTTCCATTCAATACCTAGATTGACATTTGACGATGAGTTTTTTGACTTCACTGCTGAGTTTCTAGGTCAGCAAAAAAGAGGTAAATGTGGGCTAACATGAAAAGTATTGAACAAAAATACAGTTGGCTTCAACGAAACTTTGCGCGACGTAAAAACGCATAACTACAATGGTCTGACTTTGTTTGACTGTTTGGTTTTTATATTTGTCTTCCTTCAGACTGTAACATAATAACTAATTTGTTGAGCGCTAGTTAGTCTGTTACGACTTTTGTATTGAGTTATTTCGATGTTTTAAAAGATATTATTTTATAATAACCTCTTATATTATGATTTAAAGTTTATTATTTATCATAAATTTTTGTTCTCATTGTTATTAATGAATTTTTTTTGTACTAGTGAATACAAATATTGTTAAGAATATTAAGAACATGATATTGATTAACCATGAAAGTTGACTTAAAAAAAATTGGGATCTTGATTAATTGACATAAAAAAAAAATGGGATTTTGAATAATTGCTAAAATCAAGAAAACAAAATTGGGATATTTAATAATTGACTTAAAAAACACAAAGAAAATTGGTATCTTGATTAATTGACATAAAAAAATGAAATATGACATGTAACGATGAATAATTTGTAGGAAAAAAAATGATAATTGAAATCTTGAATAATTGATAAAAACAAAAAAAAGATATGACATGTAATGTTGAATAGTTTGTAGAGAACAAAAACTATGATAATTGGAATCTTGAATAATTGATAAAAACAAAAAAAGATGACATGTAATGTTCAATAATTTGTAGAGAACAAAAACTATGATAATTGAAATCTTTAATAATTGATAAAAACAAAAAAAGATATGACATGATATTTTTTTTTTAATATGATCATAATCCAATTATATTCCAAATGATTTCTTACCAGATATTGTAGCTCACGAAAATAGTCAGGGATTGCTGAGGCCTTCATGTATAGATCTTGTTCCTGATGACATTGCAAATAGTTTTCTGGAAGAATAAAAAGAAATGTTCAATTTACTTGAATTATTAATTATATTATGATATTATGATTATTAAATCTACAATATTTATATATATATATATATGTGTGTGTGTGTGTGTGTCTATGTCCTTTAAAGTATTTTCACAAGTTGATAGCAATATGAAAAGCTTGGTAACCAAACACATGAAACTGTTTTTCATTAACCTCAAACTCAACCACAGTTTTAACCAAATACTTTAATTTCAGTTATGAACCACAGTTAAAAGTGTTTTTCATGAAACTGTTTTTTTAAAACATCAACCACAAAAGCAACCACAATACCAAACACACCCTAACTCTAGCTCTGTCTCTTTGTAATTAACATTCAATCTTCTATAGCATACAATATTTATAGGTATCATGGAAAAAATGTCAGATCCTCTTGTGGTTGGGAGAGTAATTGGAGATGTTATTGATCATTTCACTGCAAATGTGAATGATGGTGACTTATCACTACAATAGGAAACAGGTTTTTTATGGCCATGAGCTATTCATATCTGCAATAAAACTAAAGTTGAGGTTCATGGAGGTGATATGTGATCCTTTTTCACCCTGGTACGATACATGTTTATATTTGTTCTTCCATGCCCAAGAACTCCTTTCCCTCTTTTCTACATATTCTGTTTCTCACTATACCCCTTTCCCAACAACCCATAAATCGTTAAAAAAACTACTTCTATCATTTCTAGATTTAGCGCACACACAAATTTAGTCAATGACAACAGATTTTAATAGCCATAAACTCACGGTAAAAATTCAAATGCAAGACCCACATGTCTGTGAGCTTGTTAATGCTTGCAACTGTAATCTAGCATCCTAACATGAAAATAACATGAAAATCCATAACATCACAAAGTTCACAAAACAGGTAAGAACACAGATCCAATCGAATAACATGAAAATAAGCGTCAAACAAGAGAAAAAACAAACAGTTGACAGAAACAAGAGCTTATTTTAATGGGGTGGTGCACAGATCTTGTTGCCCTGAAAACGAAACGGGAGCAGTGGGGATCTCTTGCAGAGTTGGTGAGGACGAGAAGTGAGGGACGGGAGGGTGTTCTGTGAAGGAGAAGGGGAGCAGTGGATATGTTGCAGAGGAAGAGAAGTGAGGAAAGGTGTAAAGTGAAGGAGAAAAGGAGCAGAGATGGTAAGGACAAGAGAAGTGAGGGACGTGAGGCGCAGGGATGGGAGGTGTTCTGTGAAGGAGAAGGGGAGCAATGGATCTATTGCGGAGGAGAGAAAAGTGAGGGACGTGAGGCGCAAATGAGAAGGGATTTTTTGATGGTGAGGACGCTCCAGGGTTTTTAATTTTCAATGGTAATTTTTGTGTTGGAATAATGAAAATTGTGATATACAAAAAAAAAAAAATAGCTATTAGCTGCTTTTCTTACACCGGCATTCCCCTCATTTTATTCTATAGGACCCATGTCATATTTCTGCTTTTCAAATTTAACCAAACACTAAAACTGAGAGTTTTTTTTTAAAACTCGGTTTGCACCACACAAACAAACACCCACGAAGCTGATAACGGAAGGAGAAAAGCATGCGATACAATTGGCATTTTTGATTAATTATGCTTCACTAGGAATCTAGGAGGATCTTACTATTAGTGATCTGAGCCAGGAGTAGCTTCTTTTGAACCTCGCCACTTCTTCTTTCCGCCCCTGTGCCTTGACCATCTTGGTGCCTCGTCCTCACTTTCACTCTCATCATTTCTATTGCTATTTACAGCACCAAATTGATCTCCATGGTAAGCCTTACAGGTTTCCTGCAGGTATCTTTCCTCATCATTTTATTCACCATGTCTGTCATTTCGATCATTAGCTGCTGCTCTCTGACCCCTCTTAAAAGAGCAGTTATTGTTCTGGGAGGATGGTGCAAGAAGTGGTGCCAACATGCCACCAGGCCGAGGACCATCACCACCCATCATCATTGGGATATAGCTCTCATGCCGGGGATGGGTCTAGCCCCACGAGAAATTGGAATGTGAGGTGGCCACATGATTCAACGATTACAAAATCAATGTGGTTACATGTTCAAGATCAAAGACAACAAAGAGATGGATGGTGTTTTCAACGAATAAAAAAGAAAAAAGAAATCTGACATTAATTCTTTCCTTTATGCTTCCTACTATAACTAAATTACAGTGGGAATGAACAGAAATGAAAGAATATCTGCCTCTATTTTCTTCTGGTCCTTCAATGAACTCTTCCTTCTCTTCTAGTAACCAATTCAATCCCTTTTGAACCAAAACGATTGGTATAATGAGAAGTAATTGAACCTATCGAGAAGTTTAGTAGAAGAGAAGGAAGTTCATTGAGGGAGAAGAAAAAAATAAAGACACATTGAGGAAGAAAAATATTTCTTTCATTTTTGATTTATGCCTTTAATGTAATTAAGTTACAAAATATATAGCAAGATGCATAAATAAGAACCCCTATTGTTAGCCATACACATGACTGAAATATGAAGTAACCAACTCTTACAACTGAACAATAGAAATTAAAATAAACTACTTTAGCAAGCAAGGAGATTATCATATAAAAACAAGACAACATGCATGAATTCAGTATTTTTTGTAAAAGCTAATGTTAATTTTTCTATGTTGTTAAGTCAAACACACACAGCAGGTAGAAGCAAATAAAATCATGTAATATTCCAGCTACTATAAATTCTACTATGCTGTTAAATCAAATACAAAATGAGGTGGAAACAAATGACAAATATATTCAAGTAATTCCTTGTTGGAAAGAGTGACATAAGTCATTGAATATATAGGATTGATCCGCGGCCACTTGCAGCTAAGATTAGGTTTTGGTGATATAAGTGCTACTCATGGAACACATAAAGAAAGCATGTAACAATTAAAATTTGATAATTGCTTCTGAAGAGGTACAAATTGCTTAAACTTTGATAGTTGTAGGATGATATTCCTTAATGTTTAGCTTGGGTGATTTAATTGAACATTTCTTCTGGATGGAGGACAACTTCACTAGCATCCCATAAACTTAATCATCACCCAGCAAGCACCGAGTTGCCATGAATACCACACCTTAATGGATATATAATTTTTATGAGATATAATTACCTATATGGAATTCAGGAACATAAACCAGAGCAAAAAGGTGGGAAAAAGTGAAAGAAAAACTGGAAAAACAAAACATTTGTTTGCTTTTATTAGTTATTTAGCATTAGGGATCCTCACTGATATCTTATGGAAACTAAATGGGAGATAATTAAAGAAATAAAATTATAAATGCCAACATGAAATGTCATTAAATTAGCAAGGAATAAAATATAGTTGATCTATCTGGTAACTATTTATGATAATTGTGAACTCGGTGGAATAGGTATGTATGTTATAAAATACTAATAACTTATAGAGCATCACATTCCTTCAAGAAATAACCATACCTTGTAGATCTAAAAAACAATCAATCGCGTTCATTTGTACTAGAAATACCCTTTTGATCACCAATGAGAAAATGTTTATAATACCACCATACCTTGTAGATCTAAAAAAACAATCAATCACAACTGCAAGTGGGAAATTGCAATTCGCTATATCATACATTACTAATATTTAAATCGCACACATTTATTTTATTTTATTTTTATTTTTATGACTATAATGCCCTCATTCAATAATAAGTGTCTGATGCACATAACTATTGTGATAAATATGACTTTCAAAAGCAGCTGCAGTCACAACTACATTTGAAGGATTAGCTATGAGCTCAAAACTAAAATACTCCCTATGCTATGGAGAAGACACAAAAATCTAGAGCAAGGCCACTCAGGACTTTGAAAGACAAGGAATTAATGCGAGCCTCTGTTGTTTCTTATTACCCATTGTTACTTCTGTAACTGAAGTAAAGTTAAAAATACAATACTTTGTTTATGTTGCAAGATTAATGCCCAAAAACAAAAACAATTGCGTGCATTTTAAGATGTATATTTAGTCTGATTGCCTTCAAAGAACCAATCTAAAGTTGATGTTACCAGAGCAATTGAATACCCACTTTGAAGATATTGTCTTTCTCGTGAAGAAGGTTTGAGTTCCTCATTTTATTCTTCATTATTTAGCCTAGGTCTACTTAGCATTATGAATTTTGAGTTCCTAATATATGCTAATGTAATTGTTTAATTTAACGGAGAACACAATCTTTTTAAAACAATTCAAGCAATTTGTTCCTTATGATCATGTAGTGTGTTAAGCATGACACATGAGAGTTGAGAGTAATTAGTTTGATGCTTTAAGCTGTGCATGCTTGTTTCAAGTTGTCTAGAAAGCTCAAAACTATGTGAAATGCGTTTAGAAACTAGTATTTACTTCCAACATATGTTTTCTATTCTACCAGTTCTCTAGAAAATGAGAGAACTACTAAAAGTTGTTTTCCAAATTCTCCACTCTAATAAAAAAGGTCGGTCCCTCTTTGGTTCATCTATTTTTTAATCTTTTAGTCATTCATTATTTTAAAAAACCCAAAAGATGGACTTTGTTTTCTATTTCATAAAACTACAGTCAGTAAACTTGATTTTGTGGAGAAATGAGTATAGAATAAAGAAGAAAAATGGAGATAAAATTGGAGGATCAATATTCTCCATCTACAATGATTATAATGCAATGCTAATCGTCTAATAGCTCAACTGCTAATTTATAAACCCTAAATCACTTTTCTTTAACCCAGACCCTTAAATCCCCAATTTTCCAATCCAAAGTCCACCAGAAAGCATTTGCGTGATAAAAAGTCAAATCTGTACCACATCATGCACTAATCCTTCTTAGTTGCAGCCTGAGGTTTTACATAAATCTTATTTAAAGTGTTACAAGATGATATTATGAAAGACATAAAATACAAAACTTTCACATACATTAAATTTCTTAAACTCCACTTAAAATTAAAACAAGCTTCTATGGGTTTATCGGTCAGTTTTTACTTCAGATCAAGAAACCAATAATCATTTTATAATGAAAGTATCGCATCTTGCCAACCAAAGCATAAACAAACATAGAAGGAAAAAAACCTTCAACCATTTGACTGAGAAATTCCTCCCATAACGTGCAGTTCCATGTGCATATTTCCATAATAGCAACAATTTTCAGACATCCACTTCATAAGAGGGGTTTTTTAAAAATAGAAAGAAAGAAGGGTAGTTGATCTTTTGGAACTGTTTCAAGAGCCTTGACTACGAGAGAAGTTGTTGGAAAAACTGGACTAGAATCTGGAGTAAATTCAGTAGTAAGAATAATTACAGCTGATTCATGCCTCTTCAAGCAAAGATGAAACAATCACATTTGTGCCGCCCTCTTCAGAACATAAAAGAGAGGATGGATGGCTTCATGCCAAAGGCACACCAAGAGACATTCCAATTTGGCATCAGCACGATTCAAAGCACAGTATTAATGTTTGTCAATTATGGGTTTGGGGACCTCTAGATCAGCATATACATGCAAACGACCAGGAAAAATTCAAAAAAAAAAAAAAACACCCATAAAGGAAAGAAAAGTTCCGTTGCCTATCACAATTGAAGTAACAATGGGCTTGATTAGATGATCAAAGACTTTTTGGAACAGAAAGTCTTCCAAGATCAATGCCCATCTATATGTATAGTTTTAATAACAATAATCAGAATATCCAAGAGAAAGAAAATACAATAATTGATTTACATATAACTCAATTAAAGACCTCAGAACTCTGAACGCACCTAGATATTCCTTGAGGTAAAGGCGTTGCAATTCTGTTCAATGGATTAGGCTGTTGCTGTTGCTGTCCATTTGGAAGATTTGGTGTCTGCGTCTGTTGTTGCTGCTGCATATTAGCAGATTCCGTTCCTGAAGGTTTTATGATGGTAAGAGCAAGTCCAATGGTAGGAGGTATTTTTAAGAGGCAAATGATAGAAATGACTCTTTGAATAGTGTATAAATAGCTCTTGAGTTGATGTGGTCTCCAATGGTAAGAGTCATTTTTAAGAGCTATTTTTTTGGCATTCTAGACTTGTCGTATTGGTGAAGGAATCCGCAGGCGTCGCCTTTCATACAAAGGCTTCGAAGCCAGTGCCGACTGCCGGAAGCTCTGTCGACCCGCCAAGAAATCCGCTGCACCAGAGTTCCTGTTGTTGTTGTTGTTGTTGGTGGTGGTGGTGGTGTTATTGTTGCCGGCGCCGGTGTCTGCGGTGATGGGGGCAGCTGTCATTGCGGATCCGTGATTGTCGGATGGGATCGCAGGCATGGAGGCACTAGGGTTCGAGGGCCCCAAATCGAGGCCGCCCTCGAGTCGAAGTTTAAAACCCCCTCTGGGTCCTCCATGGTATGCCGCCGCTGGTGGTGTCTAATTAGGCTTTTTATTTCAAGGTCATCTATAAGATTGTTGAGCAGAAACTGGAATTGGAAGTCGGGTTTTTTTTTTGCAGGTAACCAGTCAGTCTGCAGTGATTTTTCTTGGGAAAAAAGAACTTCGGAAAACTATATGTAAATTGATGAATTTAAAAGAAAAACATTAATAAATCTAATCATACTTTTTGGATCAACAAGTTCAATTCTGAAAATTTTATTGCAGATAAAACAATATTTTATAATAGTTTTTTTTTTTGGAACTGATCGGGGCGTTACGCCCTTCTAAATTTCACGAGGAATAGTAGACCCAATCAGGTCATAATACAGCAAAGGATAAATGTCTGACGGAGGATCGGTTATAACATCTGAACCTTTGTCTAATAAATCTCTACCTAAACCAAAATTAGCCAACCAATCAGCCACATAATTGGCCTCCCTATAAATATGTAAGATTTCAACATCCCATTCCCTACCCAACATAGCTTTAATCTACATAATAAGATTATAGTGTCTACCAACCCCCCACTACCAGTCTTAATAAGCTTCACTACAACCTTGGAGTCTGACTCCAAAACAACTTTCTGAATCCCTTTATCCCATGTAAGTTGCAACCCATCATATACAGCCCATAACTTCGCAGTTACTGACGAACAAATACCAATATTTCTTGCAAATCCTCCTATCCAAGTTCCCATATGGTCTCGCATCACTCCTCCCGCACCTGCCAAACCCGGATTGCCCTTACTGCACCCATCAACGTTTAGCTTGATCCAGCCTTCAGCTGGATATTTCCAACCTATATAATTAACCACTGTACCTCCAGTCATTTCCCCATAACTCCTCCCCTGCACCATCTTACTATCTCCCACCATTCTTTTTATAGCAAGCACAGTCCCATACCAATTTCCTTGGTTCCCTCCGAGTGTTCTACTGCATCTCTCCTTCCATATGTACCATAACGCTACTCCGAACACCAGCTGCCAATCCCCAAAACGATTAGTCCTATTCCTGGATGATAAGTTGGACACCAACCAAGCATACCAATTTTGACTGAAAAACACTTCCCTTTCCTCCACCTTTACGAAGGCCTCCCAAATTGTCCTTGTTTTAGGGCAATCTCGAAGAACGTGCGTTAAAGATTCCACTTCATTAACACAATAACAGCAACACTTATTATCTGTTAACCTCCTTCTCCATCTCATTTCATCGGTCATTATAGCATTATGAGCTACAGTCCATAAAAACACTCTGATTCGTTCCATCCCTTTCCACTTCCAAACAATCCTCCATATAGGATCTTGATCCATAGTCCCCTCTTCCTCCCGAACCGAATAAGCTGTTTTAACAGTAAAACTTCCATTCGCTGAAAGATCCCATACCACTGAGTCTTCTAGCGCATCTTGCCAAGGAGGGATATAGCCAGCAATTCCCATCACAGCTTGCACAGTTAGTAAGTGAGCAAAAACTTCCCATTTCCAGTTGCCTCTACCGTCCACCATTTCAGCCACTGTATAGTTTAGAGACTCTATCCGCGTCTCCTATTGTAAGTGATTAACAAGGGGTCCACAACCTTCCACCCAACTATCTTTCCAAAACAAAACCTGTCTGCCATTCCCCAAATTCCAGCTGATATTTCCATGCACTACATCCCATTCCCTACATATGGACTTCCATAGCATTGAGTCTCTAGATGTTGCCACCGGACGTCCTTCTCCCCTATTAGAACTCATATATTTTTCTTTAAGGAATTGTACCCACAGGCTATTATCCTTTAACAATCCCCAAGCCAATTTCATAATAAAAGCTTTATTCATCAGCTCCATTTTTCTGAATCCCATCCCACCGTTCTCTCGTGATTGACACAACTTCTTCCAGTTTACAAGATGAATCTTGTCTCTACCCTCCTTCTGACCCAAATGAAACGTCTGCAAATTTTCTCTCTCTCAATACACGTATGTTTCGGAATAACCGCAGCTTGCATCGGGTATAATGGGATGGTGGCAAGGACAGCTTTGCACAATGTGATCTTTCCTGCCAGAGATAGATTGCTAGACTTCCACCCTACCAACCTTCTTTGCAAATTTTCTATCAAGTAGCTATAAGTCTGCTTAGTAACTCTTTGATGCAGCAAAGACACCCCTAAGTACTTTCCCAAGTCTTTTGTTACTTGGAACCCACTCCGTCTGCTAATATCATTTGCCAAAGCACGCAACACCCAATACTATAAATTTTGACCATTTAGAAATATATTTCAGATGGTTTTTAAAAGTATTTTTTATTTAAAAATATATTAAAATGATTTTTAAAAAAAAAATCATTTTTGATATCACTACATGAAAATAATATAAAATATCAATTTTTTTAATTTAGAATAAAAAAATCAAAAAATTTTAAAAATATTTGTAAAACACAGTATCAAACACCTTGTTCGCCTTTTAAAATAAAATTTTGTTATCTTTTTCGCTTTTTTTCATAAAAAATAAAAAAATAATGAAAACATGTTATTTTTTCATTTTTTTAATAGCTAATAATAAATTTTGATAAAAATAAAAAAAGCGAGTTTTAATAGTTTTCAAAACTTCTTTTACACTATTAATTTATAATTTAATACTTGAATAATAATCAAAATTGTAATTGATTTCACATTTCATGGATTAAGTTCAAAGTATAGAAACTAGTTTGAAATTAGGTTCAAAGTATAAAAACTAGTTTGAAATTGAGTTTAAGACACCTTGCAATAAAGTGAAGGGCAAGTTCGGGTGCCCTAAGAGTTCACAACAAGTTCAAAATGTTTCTAGGATTGAGCTAAGATCGAGTTTTAAGCATTTGATGCATAGCTATCAAATTCAATCTAAAAGTTGACTCGGCAAGTGGTCGGGTCCTCGATCAACTTAGAAAAATAGAAAGATAAAAAATTAGCTACAAATCATCCCTGAAATGGGATTTATCATTATAGGATCTCGAAGTGTACACTAGAAAAGAAAGAAAGAAAGAAGAACATCCTAACTTACAAACAAAACAACCAAGCAAGCTACAACTACAACTACAGGGAGCAAAGCAATTAATTGATTACATTTTAAATGTCATGTTTTGACAAGCATTTCTGCGCAAACATAATTTTCATGACCAAGAAAATCTCAAGATCCCACAATATTTTAGTTTAAATTTGATATTAAAACACCTAAAAACCAATACAACACATAAATAAATCATCGTCAACACCTTTACTCTAGTATAATGAACATATTGAAGTCTTCCTTTTTCAAAGGAGCAAAATTTGAAGAAGAAAAAAGTGTTACATGGGATTAAGTCAATCTCATTGATGTTTATCAAAACATTATCATGCTTCTTTGTAGCTTCTTCATCATCATCATCATCAATATCATTGAAATTTATCAAATTTAAAATTAGAACACAATTGACATATAAATATTACATGTATAACACTTTATTTAAAACAAATCAATATTAATGTTCTAAAATTCCAATATGCTTAGGAATATGGTTTTTTAATTGCTTGGATAGGGGTAATAACACATTCGTTTCAATATTCATTTCTCTAGAGTTCATAAAGTTGATGGTTGGTGATAAAAGACCTAACACCTACAAAATAGTCCTTTTTGATGGGATTTAAGAACTCTCAAATGGTAAAATTAGTTACTTTTAATAAGGGATTGCAATAAATAAGAGATTGAGCTTTAAATTCTAAGAACAATAATGTTTATTCTTAGTTATGTATGATCAATGCTCTAAAAATAAAAATATGAATATTTTAGAGAATAAGAAAAATATGAACCATTTATTTGGATGATATATATAGGCTTTTAGGCATCACTTGGAGAGAATTAAAAAACATTGTCATTTTGAATAAGTCATTTATATAGAATAAACATACATTATTAGTTATTATGGTACTTTTTTTTCAAATGATTAGAGTGTTAAGTGTGAGGAAGATTCTTTCATTCCATATCTTGTAGATGGTAAGTATTTGTCTTAACCACCTTCATGATTTGAAAGAACTATCTAATTTTAGGGCTAGTTTACCTCTATTTTCTCTATTGCTTTTAGCCTTCAACTTTTTTCAGCATTAAGTCTCCAAATTTGAGTCTTTTATTATAGAATTTAGCAATCAATCAAGATTCTTCTATGAAATCTAAATAGGTTATAAGGCCTTGTTGATTGCTTTCTAAAATATAATGGGCTACTTGATGACTTGGGCATCCAATCTCGATGATCATAACCTTAATCCATGATCCTATAGATGAGGTAAAAAAAAGTTTTTCTAGTAGATGCTTTCTAAATGGTCCTATGGGCCATAAAATCTCATTAAATAACTTTTTTTTATTTAACTTGATGTTTGTTATTTTATTCTTGAGCCTATTGAGAAGTCTGGTGAGTTCATCTTGACCATTAGTCTAAAGGTGAGCACTAAAAAGAATCGATGGTTCATTTTCTCCCCCTTTTCTCTCTCCTATAGTCGACCAAATACATTTTAGTCCTTCATGTCGATGGTTCTTTTATTTCAATTCCTATTCTTTTGATTTCGGTTTTATCCTTGATTTTTTCAATGAAAATTTTGATTGTTTGCAATTGTTCCCTTCAATTGAAACCGATTATATATGTTGGTTTTTATTTCACTTCTTATTCTTTTGATTTTTGGTTTGTTTTTGGTTCTCTTAATTTTTTTGGTATGCAAGTTTTAATTTTTTTTTTAATTTTGTCATCCAATTGAAATTGTTCACATATGCTACTTTTCATTTCGGTCCTTATTCTTTTAATATTTTAGTAAAATTACACTGCAATTATTTTTAAAAAATCCCTTTATTTGTTTCAGTCCCAAGGTTTTTATTTGTTTCAATTTTGTCATTCAATTGGAACAAATTATATATTTTATTTCGGCCTTTATTCTTTGAATTTTTTATTTGGTATTGATTCCTTTGGTTTTTTCTGTCATTCTTGGATAGTGTTTATTTTTTACCCATATTTATACATCCATGCTTTTAGTTTTTGTTGTATTATTTTTTTATTGGGGTTTATTTTTATTTGGTTCAGTTCTAAAATTTTAATTTATCTTGGTGATCATTTTAAAATTAATCTTTCTTCTTTTTTCCCTTTGTTCTGTTTTTTTATCTGCTCTTTGAATCAGATGATTTTATGATTTTATTGTTTGCGCAATAATAATGATAATTTTAGTGATTATTTTTTTATTGTTTTTTTGCAAAAATGTTTTGCTTTTTTTTTTTTTAAGGCAAATGAATGATTTTAATTGTTTGGGCAATAATATTGATAATAATTTTAACCGTTATAGTCATGATAATGACGGTAACGTAGAGATAGATTTTAAATGATGTTTTTTTTTTTATAGATAGAAAATGAAGTATTTATTTTCATTATTTGGTTATTGCAAGTATTTTAACAATTTTGTTTGTTATGTTTAATTTAAATTGGATTATAAAATAAACTAATCCTAATACAATGAATTGGATAATTCAGGTATCCGAATCTTCTTGCTTTTTTAATGATGATAAAAATTTTATACTGGTGATTTTGTTGAAACCTATAAACAGATAAATTTATATCGATTAAAAATTCATATATTTTATAAGAAACATGCACTTAAATGGAATTCTGCACATATTTATTATTTTGCTCATATTTATATTATAAAAAAAATCTCACATAATTAATAATTTTTATGTTAAAAAAAATATAGTTTCAGTTATGACAAGACGCAGGTAAGTGACTAATATATATATAACTAGAGAAGAATCTTTTCCATGTCTGTCACGTTGGAAATCCTCCTACTAGGTGTTGATAAACATATATTATTAGTTAGTTATGTGAATAATAATAATAATAATAATAATAATAATAATAATAATAATAAAAGTCTTACCACATTGGCAACATACAGTACGAGCTTGATACTAAAGAGTTTGATTTTTCTAAAGTCACAAGTTTGAGTCTTGTGATTGTTAATATAATGACTACTCCTCTGTAGTCTCAGGTTTCAACCCTGTAGTTGCTAATATGATAACCACTGAAGGCTTACGTGATCGTTAACTTCAGAGTCTGTGAGATTAGTCGAGGTGCATACAAGCTGACCTGGTAACCCATATTAATAATAAAAAAATTCCTTGTCCCTTAAAACAAGTCTAGATCCCCACATACTTGACATCTTTGTTGTGCTATATGCCATGTATGTAAACCTTAAGGTTAGTTGTATGTGAAAATCAAAATATTTATTTTAATTTTTTTATTTATCATGAAGTATAATACAAGAAGGACCTTTGAATTGAATAGACGCAAAATGTTGAGCATTACAATTCATCCATAATAATCAATTAAATTGATAAATAACAGCTATTGATTTATTTTCAAAGGATATTCTTTAAATGCATGTATGTTTTTCTGTGTTTTGTTTTTCAGAATTTGAAATCCTATGAAGTGTCTGTTTGATATTGTGATTGCAGTTGTGGTTAAGGTTAAAAAAACAATTTTATAAAAAGCATTTTTTATTGACTTCAGATTCATAAAGTTAGATGTTTAGTTAAAATTGTGATTGAAATTGAGGTTGAATAAATGTAATATGATGTGTTTGGTTAATCTGTTTTTGAGATTAAAATTTGGTTGTAAAATTACCTTGAAAAACATAAATATTAAATACATTAAAAAGAATGTGTATTTTTCCCATTTGCAATCTGAATTGGACCATCAAAGCTCCCAGATTTCCAAGTCTTTCTCTTGATGTTTGTTGATACAATCGGTGAGGACATAGAGGATCTAAGGGTTAATTTGGCATAAATTTTCAACGGTAAAATTGTTTAGTTTTTGGGCGTGTTTGGCATAGCTTTTGCTTTTGTGGTTGAGGTTTTAAAAAAATAGTTTTATAAAAAGCACTTTAGCTGCGGTTCAAAATAAGGTTTGAAGTGTTTGGTTAAAACTACTTTTGAGTTTGAGATTAATGAAAAACAGTTTCATGTGTTTGGTTACCAAACTTTTTCATATTGCTTATTTGCTTTTAACTTGTAAAATTACTTTAAAGGGCATATATATATAATTTTTTAAATATTATAGATTTAATAATTATAATAATATAATGTAATTAAAAATTCAAGTAAATTGGACATTTTTTTTTATTCTCTCACCAAATTATTTTTATCAGTATAATGAAACTTCATGTCAAATCTTATTTTATTTTTATCAATTACTCAAGATTCCAATTATCAATTTTTGTTCACTTCAAATTATTCAACACTACATGTCAATTTTTTTTTTGATCAATTATTCAACATTACAAGTCATATTCCTTTAATTTTCAATTTTTAATGCTAATTAATCAAGAAACCAATTTTTTTTTAAAGTCTAAGTATTAAATTTTAGCAATTTTATAATATTGATTTTAGCAACTATTTAAGATCCCACTGTTTTTTGTTTTTAATGACAATTAATCAAGAATATCAAGACAATTAATCAAGAATGACAAAATAATATATTTTAGAAAATCGAAATAACTCAATACAAAAATCGTAACTGAAAAAATTGTGCTCTACAAATTTCTTAGGTTACAGTCCAAAGGAAGACAAATATAAAAAACAAACATGAACTCAAATTCAGAGCATTGTAGTTAAGCGTTTTTTTGGCGTGCGGTGTTTCGTTGAAGCTAACTGTATTTTCTTTCAATACTGTTGATGTCATCCCACAGTTCTCTATTTCTTCGCACACTTAGGAATGCAGTACCTCAGTCAAAAAAATCATCGTCATTTATCGAACTAGGTACTGATTGGAACTCAGCCAATACTTCACGAATACTGCAACCCGGCAAATCCCTATTCGCAGAAGTGGAATCACTCCTACTAGACATGCTATCGAGAAGCTGTTGTTGTATTGATACTAGTTAAACACCAATTGATCCAGATGATTTTTTCTTTCTAGCCCTCGGCTCTGGGTGCGCTCTTTCTTTTCTTTTGCCACTACTCTTTGTGTTGCTACTAGTAGACATATGCACACCCGCAATGCCTCGAGAAGTATGATTTTCAAAATCCTCATTGACATTCTCCTCTGAATCCCCGCTTCCTTCTTCCAAATCAGCACCTTCTAGACCGACATTGCTTGTGCCCAAATCGACTTCATTGGCACCAACTGCACCTGAAGATGGTGCCCATGCATATTGTCCAGTAGCGGTGATTGCAGAGAATATTCTATCAAACTTCAACTTCAACGATGGCTCGATACCGGCCTGTCTGAATGTTTTTACATCTCTTGTTTCCTGCATGAAACAAATAGTTTTATTGTAATTATCTTAACAAAACATAATGAATGACATGGAATAGTTAGTCCGATGAAAATTCACCTGAATTTTGGATTTCCACCAGTCATCGCTAGCCACAATTGTCCCTAGTTCGTAACTCCAACCCACACCAGTTTCAGCTATCAATTTCGTCTACAACCTCCAATCTTTTTTGCATGCATCCCATTTGTTTTTCAGCTGTACTTTGTTGAATGCATGACCCGTTTTTGCTTCAAATGATGTTACAACAAATCTCCATCCGCATCGATCAAAAAAAGTATTTGGTCTCATTCCCATGTCAATTGCCTGGATGCATATGTCACAAAATATATGCAACATTTCTTTATTCCAACGAGTTTTATCCGTAGATTCACGATCGTCCATGATATCTCGTAAAACTTTGAAAACAAAAACAAATCAACTTAAATTCCACACATGCAAATCTCCATCCGTATATTGGTTAGATAATAACCAACACCAATTTCCAATCCTCAACTTCCTTATCCTTATCACTATCAACAACCCCTTCACCGCTAACAGCACCATCTCTACTTAAATACACACACTTTGCCTTCTTCCCTCTAGAAAAAGCCACTTCGATTCTTCCATACATAAACCCAGTTCCAACTTTCATCACTGTAAGATTATAACTTGTTTTTGGACCGAAAATGAAGGGCTTAAATTAACTATGTTGAGAGAAGGTGTTTAGTAACCCTTTCATAGTTATAATTATCTTTGAAGATTATATATTTCTTTAAGAGAAATAAACAAAGAGCAACGAAAGCATGAAAAGAAATAAACAGCTCAAAGATAATGCAGTCCTAACAATGGTCATGAAGAGAAATCATCAGTTTTTGAGAAGACAAAACAAACCCATCAAATGAAACCAACTGGTGGACTGGATGGAGAAGGAATTGTTGCTCTCTCTTTCAAGTGTTGGTTCGTATTAGCACAGATTATCACTGTGGAGTGGACGACAGGGGTGAAGAGGCCAGCAACTATTTTAATTTTATTATTATTATTATACAATGCACAATCAAGAAATATTCATGTTTCCAAAATAAAATCATAACTTTCTTAATCTGGGTTTGCTTTCTTTATTACAAAAGCAACAATTCTGCTAGACCATTTACCCAAGAACAACATCAGATCTCTTCTTAGTAAATTTAGAGCAAAAAAAACCTTAGTTAACTGTTTGATTAGTGATTCATTAAAAATTAAAAAGAAATAACAGTGAAATTAGAAAGAAAAAAAACTTATTGCTCTAAAAAAAAAATCAACCACTGAATAATATTTAGAAAGAAAAAAAGTATGCCTTAAAAGTTGAAGACGTGATTCCAAAGAGCGATTGCAGTATCAGTCTCTCTTACAGAGTACTAAGCAGAGCTTAGCAGACGCGTGAGGTTGTTCTTCTGCGGATCTGTTGCAGAGTTTTGGTGAGGACGAGAGGGTGTTATATGACTGTGGATCTGTTGCAGGGATGTGCCCAAATCGAGAGATGTGAGGGACGGGACAAAGGCGAAGAGAGCAGACGGGTTTCCTCAATGATTTGCAGAAGAGGGAAGTGATGGACGGGAGAAAGAGATGGGTTCAATTTGTGTGGTTTGCGTGAATGTGTGTGTGAAGTAAAAAATAACCATTGGGTTATTTTACTTTAAAAAAATGAGGTCAGCGTTTTTATGTGGCGGGGCCCACACGAAAATTTTCAACTTTTCACCTTACCAAACATTGATCTGCTTTTTTTTAACCCGCTTCTAAAAAAAGAGATGTAGCAGCGCTCCCAAACAGCCATTTTGTGGTCGATGGCTGCGTTTTCTTTAGCCAAAAAGCTGCCAAAGCAGCTTGATTTTGCTTTTTGCAAACCATGGTTTGAAGGCATTAAAATATGGGTCCCATGTAAACTCCCGTTGTAGTTAAGAGAAGCAAAGGAATAATGTTTTGTGTAGGAAATTCATGAGAAAAACTTGAAAAACATAAAAGGAAGCTGTAATCTTTAACAATGGAGTAGTAGAAATTAAGGTTGAGATATGCAGTAGTACATCCTATTCTTTTGTTGAAGTTTTTAAAATAATTTAATTTTTATTTTTATTTTTTATATTAAATTAATTCTTTTTGATATTTTTATCATTTTCATATGTTAATGTAAAAAATAATTTTTTTTAAAAATATTTTCTAAATTAATCTCAAACTTGCTTTCAAATGACACGTTAAGGGTGTTAAACCAGCTGCATATTAATTAATGAAATTGTAATTTTGCTTCGACATAGGAGAAGGATATTGTCCGGCACTTGATTTTGAATTTGGAAACTGATCGGAGAATTGGATTGTATCTCTCTTCTTCCTAGAAGTAGTAATTAGAGCTCTCTTCTTTGCAGGAAATGCTATTAAAGATGAAGAAATTGCGGAAATATATATATATATTTATTTTATTAATCATCCACGGTGAGACCGAGACTGTGCCGCGTCAACATATTTTGGCCGGTCAGGCGCCAACCACACGACAAGATACAGCGGATCGTGATTCAGATGAAGCTTGACATTGACGTTGAAATTTTGTTTTTAAAAATAATTTTTGTTTAGAAATATATTGAAATATTTTTTTTTATTTTTAAAAATTATTTTTAATATTAATATGTTAAAATGTTTTAAAAACACCAAAAATATTTAATCTAAAATAAAAAATATAATTTATTTAAAAAACAAATTTAATTTTTTTTTGGAACGTTGAACACATTTGAATATAACTCAAAAACGTCGACATTCGGACCCTTTAGCATTGTTTTTCTTTGATACTTGTGTTTTTGTGAATCGAAAAGAAGTCGTTTTATTGGGGTGCTCGAGAAATATTCTAAAAGTATTTTTTAAATTAAGTTTTTTAGTATTTTTAAATTATTTTAATAGGTTTATATCAAACATAATTTTTAAAAAATAATAAATATTATTTTAATATATTTCTAAATAAAAATCAATCACAACCTTATTTCTAAACAAACACTCAAATAAATTGATTTTGAAAGTTAAGCCAGCCGATGGTAAAAAAAACACTTTGATGAAAAATTATAAAATTAATAAAGTTAAACTAGAGTAGAGGTGGTGTACATCCATAAAATTTCAAAAATATTTTTGAAAAAATTTAAAATTTTTATTTTTATTTTAAATTAAATATTTTTAGCATTTTTATAATTTTTACGTATTAATATCAAAATGATTTTAAAAAAACAATAAAAATATTATTTTTATGTATTTATAAATAAAAAAACACTTTAAAAAACAACCTAAACCAAAAATTATTTAAATGAAAACAAATGATTTTGATTATATTTTTTAACTGTTCACACTAAAAAAGAAAACAGAAAATTGATTTTCGTATTAAATAAATATATCTGAACAATTAAAATTAAAAACAAATTCATCGGATATGCAAGAAGATGATATTATTATTATTATTATTATTATTTAGAGGCGAGGGTAGGGTTTATGGGTATATTCTCAGACAACTCTATCTGAAACACACGCACTCTCTCTGTCTATCTAAAATAATAAGAGAATCCATGGCAGTTTCATCTGTTTATCCATTAAATCCTGCCCTCTTCTCTCACTCTCACTCGCTTGTTCTTTCTCAAGCTCACTTGAAGGCACGGTCACTCAGAAGAATAATAAGGAGAGGCAGCAGAGTGGTGGTATTGTCGGCGCACTCAAATGCTAAGATTCTCAAGCCTAATCGAAAGTCACGCTACGGCGACTCTTTGAGTACTTATGATACTGATGATGATTGCTTGCTTGATGTGAGTTCTCTCTTTGGCTAATTTAGATTCTTTGTATATTTCAATTTCAGATTTTAGTTTCAAGAAAAGAAGAGGAGAAATTAATAACATTATTAGAACTAACATACAATGTGTTAATTACTTAATTTGTAAAAAGCACTGGAATTCTAGTGTGAAAGTTTGCCAATTTTTAATGAATATAAAGGCTACATGTACGATGAGTGTTGGTGATTATGAACTAAGGATTCTATCCATAGAAACTATCTTACTTTTGTGCTTAACAAAATGAAAGGTTAAATGATTTCCCCCCCAATAATGATAATATAAAGGAAGTGAATTTGGTTTTTTCAGTTATATCCGGCCAGTTGTTTCCATATTGCGGCCTGTTGTTCACATGGATTGTAAGAAACATGGGCATTCTTCTCATTGACTAACATGCTCATCGTTGATTTTCCATGGTTTCATTATCGCTTGCGGGAATTATTTAGTGTCGAGCTAGTCACTAGCGCTACCTGTACAGCTCATGTTATGTTAGCTTTGCATTTGTTGTATCTGTTTTTAATTCCTCTGGTGGAATGGGTTTTAAGGATGAATTTGCAGAATCTGTGGATTTTGAAGTGGATGGAAACAAGAGAGTTAATTCACAAAAGACAAGTGGTGCAAGAGAAGGTATGGCCTAATATTCTGACAAGGTTTTAAGGGATAATATGCATATATCTGAAGGAGAAAGTTGGGGTTGCAGGTGGCCAGAGACTATTCAATGAGAGAACTAGCAAGAACACCCATGAGAGGAGTATAGTTGGAAAATCTTATCACACTAAAAACAGAATAAAGGAAGCTGCTTTCTCTGACATTAATGAACACGGGAAGGTATGGTTAGAATTTTAAATTTTCACAGACATATATTTCAAAAGCGCTTAGAAATTGGCTTTCATTGCAGCGGTTGACTGGGAAATCTGTTGAGGAAAGATATCCAAAGCTATATGAAGAAATAGATCTTGATAAAAAGTGTCTCCCGCTTTTGGATTACCTGAGCACGTTTGATCTCAAGGAACCACACTTTATCCAAATCTATGAGAGGCACATGCAATCCCTTCAAATAAATGTATTTTCTGCGCAGGAGAGGTTGGATTACCTGCTAAGTATTGGTGTCAAACACAGAGATATAAAAAGAATACTTTTGAGACAACCACAAATTCTAGAATATACAGTTGAGAGTAATTTGAAGTCTCATATTGCTTTCTTGATGCATTTGGGTATTCCTAATTCCAGAATAGGGCAGATAATTGCTGCTGCCCCGTCTCTGTTTTCTTATAGTGTTGAGAATTCGTTAAAACCCACAGTCAGATATTTGGTTGAGGAGGTTGGAATTAATGAAAAAAACATATGCAAAGTCGTGCAGCTAAGCCCTCAAATCCTGGTTCAGCGGATTGACATATCATGGAATACCCGCTATCTTTTTCTCTCCAAGGAGCTGGGAGCATCCAGAGATAGTGTAGTAAAAATGGTAACAAAACATCCCCAGCTCCTCCATTACAGCATTGATGATGGATTTCTCCCGAGGATTAATTTCCTCAGGAGTATTGGATTGCGTGATTCTGACATTTTGAAAGTCTTGACCAGTCTTACACAGGTAAATATTCTTTTGTATCCTCACTAAAAACTTCTCTCTGCTTATGCTGGATATGATTTTGTTGTTCCCTACAGAAACATGATTGATTTCTCTAATGGCTATATTTATCTTCATACTAGTTTAAATCTTAGTGTTTGATTTTATCCATTTTTGTGATTTCGAAATGTCTTGTAAATTTTTCAATGATGACGCTGATTGTCCTATCAGGTATTATCTCTGTCAGTTGAAGACAATCTAAAGCCTAAGTACATGTATTTGATCAATGAGCTTCGTAATGAGGTGCGGTCATTGACCAAATACCCAATGTACTTGAGCTTATCTTTGGAACAGAGAATTCGCCCACGCCATAGGTTCTTGGTTTCCTTAAAGAAAGCTCCAAAGGGGCCATTTCCTCTAAGTTTATTTGTTCCAACAGATGAAAGCTTTTGTCAGCAGTGGGCTGGAACTAGCGTAGAAAAATATTTGGCATTTCGGCAGCAATTGCTACTGAAAGAGTTTGCTCAGAAATATGAAAGACGAGGGGCTCAGAAATATGAAAGACGAGGGTAGTATTTCTATGTTATCACCAAGCTTGTCCCTGTGGTTTCTTACAAAAGTAGAAGAGCGAGGTCTCTCCATTGATTAAAGCAGCCTGCAAGACTGGCTCGGAAAGCTGATTAATTAAAGTGGCCTGCATGACTGGTTTGGAAAGCTGAACAGGTGACTTTGGGGTGAAGCTCTGTCATTCAAACTAGCTCTAAACCTGATATAAGTTATTAATCGCAGACATTTTATGCGGGAGATTTTGGCTTCACAACACATCAAGTTCGGCACTAATCAGGGCAGCTGCAGTCCGAGTTTGGGCACTTTTTTTTTTTTTGATATTAAAGCTGCAGGTCACGTTGTTGTACAATCAGGATTGCTTGTAACTGAAGGAAATATAGATCAAAGAGAGGCCTATAGAATTAAGATCAGTCTTAAATAGCGAACTTGAAAGTAAATCCTATTCATTCTTTTTTATTTTCATAAGAATGAGGAAAGTAAATCAAAATATGAGCTAATTTTCACGTAGTTCCCGTCTCGTTAGTATCATAAATAATTAATTTGTGCATTGATTGATGTTGATCATTTTTAATGTAGTAGTTTTTTTTATTCCCTAATTACCTTTTTTTGTATTCAAGTATCTTCTTTTCATTTAATTTTCTTTTCCTCCTATTTTTCAAGAAGGGACAAAATAAATTGAAATCAAACATAAATTCAAAAAGATTAAATTATATATATAAAATCAAACAAGAATAATTCATGTTATCCAAACTACTAAGTGAAATATATGCTATGTGGGCTGCAATTTTTCATTCTTGTTAGATGTAAGGCTTTATAAAGCCAAAAGATAATCCAATAAAGCGTAGGGATTTCAAACTAATTCTTTGTGTTCTTGTACTATTTGATACTTTACAAGTGGTATTAGAGCCACCACTGGGCTTGTAGAAAAGAAAGAAGCAGTCATCGAGTGATCAAACACTAAGAGAATGAGTGAACACAAGACTCTAACGAAGATCCCTCACTCCGATGGTCATTATGACCACTGGAGTGAACTGATGGAGAATTTTCTTAGGGCAAAGGGTCTTTGGGGCTTGGTGGGGAATGGTTTGAAGAGCCAAAAGAAGGGACGAAGCTGACTGAGGCGCAATGATGATTCCAGAACCAAGGATCACTAAGTCAAGCATTATCTATTCTAGGCAAATGATTGAACTGTCTTCGAACAAATCTTGGACCGTCGCACAACCAAGATTGTTTGGGACTCGATGAAGCGGAAGTTTGGAGGAAATATCACTAAGAAAAGAGTTTTAAGGTTCTTGCGATGAAGAAGGATGAAATCATCATTGAGTATTTTGCAAGAGTGATGATGATCTTCAACAAGGTAAGGAGCGATGGAGAAGATATGCATGACTCAAAGATTGTTGAGAAGATCCTACGAACCCTAACTGAGAGGTTCACATATGTTGTAGTGTCCATTGAAGAATCAAAGGATATTGACAACATGTCCATTGATGAATTGCAGAGTTCGTTGGTGGTGCATGAACAGAAGTTTCGAAGGGTAAGCAATGAGGATGAGATCAAGTTCTGAAGGTAGAGGATCGGACTAGAACTAGCGACAGAGGAAGAACAACTTTCAACAAAGCAACTATTGAATGTTATAAATGTCACAACTTAGGACATTTTCAATATGAATGCCCAAAGTGGAATAAAAAGGCAAATTATGCAGAGTTAGAGGAGGAAGATGAGTTGTTGTTGATGGCATATGTAGAACTACATGAAGTGATGCATGGTTTATACATTCTAGATGCTCAAACCATATGTGGGAATCAAGATATGTTTACAAGTTTGGATACAACATTTTCACATACTGTCAAGCTTGGAAGCAATACTAGAATGAAGGTTATTGGAAAGGGAGTTGTGAAATTGTTTTTGAAAGGAATTAGCTATGTCATTGGTGATGTATATTATGTACCTGAGCTCAAGAACAACCTCTTGAGCGTGGGGCAACTTCATAAAAAGGATGGTTAGTGTTGTTTAAGGATGATGTGTGTAGTGTTTATCATCCACAGAGAGGAAAAATGACGGAGTCCATCATGAGTGCAAACAGGATGTTTATTTTGCTAGCTGAACCACCTATCACGACTGAAGAAGAAAGGTGTCTCTAAATTAGCAATACAAACTAGTCAAAGCTTTGACACCATCGTTATGGCCATCTTAGCTACAAAGGTCTGTGTACCTTGAATACAAGAAAATGGTGGTTGGATTGCCAAAAAATTTAGCTCCAATTGTCACTTGTGAGGCCTGTATGAAGGGCAAGCAACATCAGACTCTAATTCCCAAAAGGAGTCAATGGAGAGCAACTGAGAGACTAAAACGAATTCATATAGATCTTTGCGACCCTATCACACTAGCTTCAAGCAGCCAAAAGAGGTACTTATTATGTTTCATAAAGATTTTTCTAGAAAACTTTGGATTTACTTTCTATTAGAGAAGTTAGAAACATTCTACCATTTTAAGCGTTTCATGATACTTGTGGAAAAAGAAATTGGAATGTCTATTAAATGCTTGATGATAAATAAATGAGGAGTTTAACTTTGCAGAGTTCAATGATATATGTAAGCAACATGGGGTGACGAGACAATTGACCACAACATACACTCCATAACAAAATGGAGTGGTTGAGCACACGAATCACACAATGATGAACTTGGTGAGAGCTATGTTGTTAAAAAAAATATATTAAAGCCTTTTTGGCTAGGGGCAATTCGGTGGACAATTCGTGTCTTGAATAAATCACCTGGCAATTCAGTGGACAATTCGTGTCTTGAATAAATCACCTATCTTAGTTGTGAAGGACATGACCCCAGAGGACGCATGGAGCAGAGAAAAGCCATTGGTGGAATATTTTCGAGTGTTTGGATGTGTAGGACATGTTCACATTCCAAATGCTAGGAGAATCAAGCTTGGAGATAAAAGTGTGAGATGCATACTATTTGGGGTTAATGATGAATCCAACAGGTACATAATGTTTCATCTAGTTGCCAAAAAGATTATTGTAAATCATACATCAAATTTACTTTTTGAAGCTTCATAACACATCTATATTAAATCTTTTTATGCAAACAAGTTTTTGAATTTGTGATTGAAGTTACTAACAAAGTTTCGGGGGATAATAATGATATTCAGTTGACTTAGGCTATATTTCTATCATTCCATTCTTAATGTCAACATGTATGTTTAATATTATACATATATAAGTACAATAACTAGTAACGTTTCATTGAATATAAATTAATAACCATCTCAAGTTGTAATTATTTTTTTCTTCAACTATCGCAAAAAAAAAATCTCATTATCTATATCAATAAAACAACTACACAATAAAAAACTTCCATCATATGAAAATGCCTAACTTTCTTTTGGTTCACAATCAAGCCATTCTTTATATTATAGGTATGTTTTTCATATTATATCAAAGTAAATATCAAATTCATGTTTTAAAGATTCATAACACATCTTTGAATTTGATGTGATCCTACTATCAAAGGATTCATTGGAAGTTCCAGTTGGTCCAGTTACGAGGCTTAGGTCAAAGAAGTTCAAAGAAGCCTTCAATGCACTTCTTCAAAATACATGGACTAAGGTTGATTTCAAGAGGATCTATAATAATACAGATCAAGCCTTGATTAATCTAATTCATGTTCAAGGGGGGTTTGTTGGTGGAACCAAGACCATTACACAAGGATTGGGAGAAGAAAACTAAATTCAGAAAGTTTGACATTTCTTTACTCTTGTGGTCATAACTGGAGCTACAAATCCAATTTTGATGTGATTTCAATTAGGGGTTGGAAACTAGACTCCCATACTTTTCCAACGGTATATGGCTCGCCTTCTAATTCTTTAAGAAGAGAGAATCATCCATTTTAAGTTGGGCTTTGCTACTGCCAGCCAAACTGTGGAAACAACAAACTTGTCTTATTTAATTAGTTAGGCTATCAAACTTTATTTATTTGAGAGGAGAAGTTTTGTTTGGGTTTTATCCTTGTTTATTTTGTTTATTTAAATTAGTTTGGGCTAGTTTTATCTTGGGTTGATTATTATTTAAATTAGGTTTATGTGGGATCCATTAGGGAAATTAGGGTTTTGACTTGAAGTTTAAATACTTTTTAGGAAATAATTTCAGAACACTTTTGATGATAATTTCAGCATTGTAACCGACTTTTGGTTGCTCATTCTTTGTTCTTGATTGAACTTTTCAACTCTTCAAATAATTGACCATCCCTTGTTGTGAATTTATATTTCCTTTGTTTGTCTCCAAGTATAGACGTTGTGATCAAGTTGGTTTATAGTCTTGTTGCCTTGAAGCAAGTTTTTCATTGTGATAAGCTCATTCAAATATCAACAAACTTGGGTTAGATTGATCTTGGAGTCGTGAATTCCATTAAATTCCGCTAGGGTTAACATTAGTTGGTATCAGAGCATATCACAAGCTATATTTCTGTTAAGGCTTTCTTGATCAAATTCGGCATACACGCCAACGTTCTTGAATTGATTTGTCCTTTCTTGCAATCTTGATTGTTGCCACAAAAAAAGGGAGAAAGAAAATCACTTTCTGAGTTTTGGCCGAATATATGCTTGAAGAAACCTTGATCATTGGGCAATTGGTTAGTCTTGATTCATGAATCTTTTAGTAGTCTTGATTGTATTTGTTGAAATTTGGGTAGTTTTGTTAATTTGTAATTGTTTAGCTCTTGAATGATTTTCTTTTGTTTTATGTCTTCAAATTGTCATATTATTCATACAAATTTGCATTGATACTCATGAATTTGTAATCATAATTTTATTTTGTTAGTTTTTTAAATTTCTTGCTTCTTTAGTCTATATCAAAGTTATAAATTCATTGTGTAATTGGTTAATTTATTTTCCTAAATTGTTGCTAAGTGATTTCAAGAACTAAAGAAAGACATTTTGAGTGGAAAAATGTGTAGGGAGCATATTAGAGTGGAAAGCCTATAAATTTATGTGAAACACGAGTATGTGATGTGTTTTTTTGCTGAAGACTTCCGTGCAGTTTTATAAAAAAATGTCTTCTAACAATGTGCCACAAAAAAAAGATGAAATCTCAGAAGATGGGCTTTCAAGAATACAACAATAGGTGGACTATATGTTTGGTGTGTTGATGACAAGGATTGAAAAATTGGAGATTAGGTCAAATGGAGGACGTAGTAAAAGGGTAGAAAAGCTAGGAAGCAGGAGAGTGTCGCTGGAAACTCTGTAGATGTAGCCGAGGATGATCTTAACTGTGGTAGTGAGTTCTATACACATAGGGCAGAGAGGTATAAGAAATGGCCAAGGAAGGGACATATTCGACCACCTAGGGATTTTGAGTAGAACCCAATTTTTTCATTGGGTTTATAAATGACTCATATATTTTTTTCATTTTAGATAATTTGGCCCAATTTTTCCATCTATTTTGTCTATGTGTGACTTTGTATATTTTTATTTATGTTATATTAGATCTGAAATATCACATATAAAAAACTGAAAAATCAATTTTTAACAAAAACAACATCAACTCATGAATTTTTGGGTTATTATTATCATTTTTATTATCGTGATTGTTAAATTGTCATAATTATTGTAGCTATCATTATAACTATTGTTGTAAATAATTATTATTCTAATTATTATTGGCAATACTATTGTTGCCACCATCATTATTGTTATAAAAAAATAGATTTTTTTTAAAGATTTATTCTTCATATTATTATATTAAAAGTATTTCAGAACACTGAGATTAAATAAATTTAAGATTAAAAAAAATTAGTTCATTTTTTTTTACATATTTTAAGGTGTTGATATTAAACAAATATTAAATATATAATTAGCCTCACATTTTTAAGAAAAAACACCTTTAAAATATTTGTTATCATTATTTTAAAGCCTTATCCATAATAAAATGAATATAAAAAAACTAAATAATTAAAAGGTTTGTAGGTTGATTATTTCTCTCATATATAGCATCATAAAAAAAAATCTAAAACCATTAATATTTTTTTACATGTTAAAAAATTTAGTTCTAGCTGCAACGAAATGAAACTGAAATATACCAAAAAATATTAAGGGATTTAAAAAAATTCCAAAATTAAAAGAATAAAGACCGAAATGAAACTGAAATATATAATCAATTTCAATTGAAGGACAAAATTGAAACAAGTAAGAACTTATATCACAGAAATAAGGACCATACCAAACAATCAAAAGATCAGGGACTGGAATGGAAATACCATAAACAAAGGGGACTTCCGTGTAATATAGCGTGCCAAGAGACAAAAGGGAAAATAAAGATCAATCGACCACCATCACGTCTCTAGACACTATGGGACAACACGCGCACCACTATGAGAAGAGGACATGCCAACGCATCCGGTGACACGCCAAATGAACATTTTTCACCACCACACGAGGCTCACGCGCTACCGGAAAGGAACGTGAACTATCAGCATGTTAGTCCGACGCACCCACAATGTCTGAAGGGAAGAATAAAAATAGAATTACCTAGATACTCTACAACCGACTCTTGGATTTTGTCTTTTATGAGGGCATATCTGTATTTATACATTTTCAAAACAATGTGAAATACCAATAACAACCCCACTAGCAACTTTTGGTTTTTTTCTAATTTGAGGGTATTATGGTTATTTTGCTATACACAAAAATGTAAAAAAATCAAATATACCCCTGAGCCCAATGCTAAAATGGAGGCGCATTAAGGGGTAAAATAGTAATTACACTATTACAATCCATAGTAATCTATGTCTATGGCTATAATATTTTAACATTATTATTTAGCTTCTTTCTTAATCTTGACTTGGATGAGAACTTGAATGAGACCCTAATATTAGGAAAAATAAGCCCAAATAAAGGTTTTCATAAGGCCTAACACATCAGCCCTATTCAGAACTTGAATGAGACCTTTCTTGAACTTGGATTAGGTGATTTAGAGATTGTCCTTTGTCCCTCTAGGTCCACCTTACTCCATGAGTTATGAAAGCTCATTCAATGCTTTTTTAAGCCTATTTGCCTTAGCTCTTGTAATAGGCCCCCTTGGCACCATTAATGGGTCATTTACGTGATTACGCGCGGTGTTGGGCTTATCCTCACCATCCCCATTCTCTTTAAAATAGGTTCCTCGTTCCCTTCTTTCTTTAGATAAAAATTCATACATTTCAATAAGACCTTTTCACGGGCTAGTCCCATAACCTCTTTAACATCCCGAAAGAAACAATTTATCATACTCCGCTACATTGTTGTCATCCACCAATTCCACAAGTTTATCATAGGCAATTATTCATGATCTTCAAAGTTTATAAATCTACAAAAAAAAAGATTTTGACCAAAAGCTTGAAATAAATTAAATCAACACTCCACTACATTGTTGTCATCCACCAATTCCACAAGTTGGGGTGTCTTCTTAAGGCTAAGATCTGCCAATAGTTAGATTTGATGGTGCATCATTCAGTATCAGATGGGAAGATTTTAGAAATGATAAAGAAAAAATCACTACAAAGACAATATCAACCAAGCCTCAATCCTAAACTAGTTGTGATTGAATTTAATTTTAAAAATGCAATAAAATATTCTTATAAAAATATTTATTCTACCACATGTCATGACCAAATTAATGAATATGTGCAAAAAAAAATTTATTTTAATTATGAGGACGGATTAAATGTGTCAATGAGCCATGCTAATGATTTTACTGAGAAAGAGGAGGTGGAGAAAAACATGTGTTCCCCTAAATGTGTAAGAATTAGTCTTGGCTTTGCAAGCTTTGCAAATAGTCCCTTTTGCAAAAGCTTTTGTCATCTATTTTATAGGCACCTAAGTTAGAATTGAAATCTTTGCTCAAAAACTTGAAGTATGAATTCATTAAAGAAAACAATACACTTCTAGTTATCATAAAAAGAGGTTGGACAAGTGTGCAATAGGAAAAACTTGTGAAATTGTTACGTGATCAGAAAATAGACATTGGGTGGAATTTAGTTGACATTAAAGGCATTTGTCCCTCAATGTATATGTATTAGATACTATTAGAGGACAATGCAAAACCAATAAGGGAAATGCAAGAAGGCTGAATCCGCATATGGTGAAGGTAATGAAAGCTAAAATTTTAAAACTATTGGATGCAAGAGTCATTTTCCTTACCATGGATAGTAAGTGGGTGGCGGTAATCCATATGGTGTCTAAAAAAATAGGAATTATGATGGAAAATAGCAAAGATGATAAACTCATTCTTACTCACATCTCAAATGGCTGGAGGATATGTGTTGATTATATAAAGCTGAATTTTGCTACACATAAAGATCATTTCCCATTATCATTTATAGACAAATGCAGATCTCATTTGAGCTTCTTTTGCATAAAAAATAGTTGTTTTTTTAGTTTTTCCGTGCTAGTACATAAAAATCAAGGTTTTACGTATACTCAACTGATTTAATTAATGATTTAGTTTTAGTCGAATCTGATGGTCTTCTCTCAATATTGTCCTTATGTGAATTTTCACTCTTCCTATTCTCACATTCTTTTTTTAATTTCATTTGAGAGTCACACACTTGTTTTGGAGACAAATCTACAAGAGTTATGACTTTACCATCTTTTACAATTGTGAATCTATTTCTAAACCTATCATGAATCGCCTTCTAATCAAATTGTCAAAGACACCACAATAGTAAGTGATTAGCATGAATTGATATTTCTAAACCTATCATGAATCGCCATCTAATCAAATTGTCAAAGACACCACAATAGTAAGTGATTAGCATGCATTGGGACTACATCACACATAACCTTACCAGAATACATTGTAGTAGCAAATGCAATCAACACTTGCTTAGTAACCTTCACTACACCATATTCATTCAACCATTACAATCTATAAAGCCCAGGATGCTTAATGCAAATCAGATTTAATTTCTCCACAAGAGTATCACTAGTTACATTAGTTGTTGTAATGTCAGAGTCGCATAAATTAATTATCTTAACTTAGAGCACATAAGATAATATAAAGCAAATAAGGGGTCTATCCTTGAGGAAGGTGTAATTCAAATTTTCATGTGATTATCTAGATGAAAGCAGAATTAAACAATAAAACTAAATTAAATAAAACTAAAATTTATCAAGAAAACAAATTTTAGTCAATAGTAAACATTCATCTACAAAAATTAGAATTGATCATTGAAACGAAACTTCAATTATATTCTAAATTTTTATCTTTTCTTAATGTTTGTCCATTAACAGATCCACCGTACAACTAACCCTAACCAACAAACATTCACAGTGTTTGCACTAATAATTTAGTTCAATGGTAGCTTTAAGAACTAGATAAGTTGATTGATCTAGACAACAAAATTGTCCATAATTCATGTTGGTTTGTTCGAATGTTATCCCTAAAATAAATAATGTAGACCCACCACAATTATTAAGCTCAGTTGCTTCACAAGTTTATATATCACAATTCTGATTTTGATAGCAAACTTAGCAATAAATTGTTCACAATAACAACTACTTTAGCAATCAAGATAAATAATCATAGGAAATATCTATAGAAAAACAAATATGTTCATCCATCATATAAACATAAAATAAATAGAAGATTAAATCTCACAATTCTTGAAATCTGAAGGTTTCTATGTCTTGCAACTAAGAAAAAGAGTTTAGTCTTATATATTTATTGAACAACCACTCCAAATGATGGAAAAATGTTTGAATTCAGGTTTTAAGAGGAAAGAATTTGTGATTCTTCTCTTCTAGCCACCACCCTCACTCTCCTTCTTCCCTTTCTCTCTTTCTTTTTATATCTAAGAAAACCTTACAAAGTAGTTCTCCTTTAAGTAGACAATGTACATTTAAGTACTTTAATAATTATTTTTCTGAAGAAAAAAAAAGAGAAATAGTCGTGCATGAAATCTTTAAGTTTTAGCTTAAATGAACTAAGTTGTTGAAATAAAGATTTGGATGTCAGTGTGGATGCTTCGGGATGTAATTTGGACTTTTATTTTCACAAAACCTATCTGTTGATAGAATTCATGTGTCATCTTAGAAAAAACTTTTTGCTGAAATTTTTTAGATTGATAAGTCTTTGAGTTAGGAATCCAACAAAATTGAGTTTGCATCAAATGAACTTTTATAGCTCAAGATATTCAAGCCTGAATAGCCAAAGATCAACATTGACATAATACAAGATTTGACTTTGAAGGTTGTGATTTCCATGCTTTTTTTTCCCCATAGATGTCTAGAAAGGTATGGATGTTAGCTTTCTAATTCCATTGGAGTTACTTCATTTCGACCTTTAGAGCTCAAACTCTGCACAAAATATCAATTAAATGTCAAATTTGTCAATTACCTCTAATTTACCAACAAAAAGTCTAATCCAATGAAAGCACAACTTTCTAGGAAAACTTTCAGATGCAAATGATAAAGAACTTTGTCAATTTCGTTTCTTGTAATCATTTGGTCATAAAGACTTTTTGTCTTTTCTTTGTAAATCCTTGCAATCTCATAAGCATCATTTCGAATTTTTTCCAACTCTTGCAATTGTAGGATTACCGACCCAACATTGCAAATATATTTTGTCTAAACCCTTCGTAACTACTTCGCAAATATATTATTTTCTTTAACAATGATATTATTTAAAAAAAAATTGAATTTATCACTAATATATATGGTTTATATTCATGTTATTTTCAATGTTTATACTTTGTAGAAATTTAAGCAAAACAAGGGATGTTGTAGATCTCATTAGCCTTGATAACGTTGACTTATTGAATGAATGAATTTTTGAAGAACCTAGCATTCCTGATGTAGATGATTTAAGTTAGAAGACTATTTAGACACATTTGTCTACTTTAACTTAAATGATGAAGAGATCCATTTATATGGTGAGGATAAGCATAGTAGAAATGACCATCTCTAGTTGATGAATTTCTCTACATATCATCACAAGATCAAGATCCTCTTTACTATGCTAGTGCTAAAAATAATGTTTGATTTATGCTTCATTTATATTAAAACCTTTTTCTTTCTCAATATATTAACATTTTAATTGTGTTAAATTACTTCAAGTTGAAATTATCTTTAGTCTTAACTCTTGACTATTTATAAATGTTTTATATTTTAATATTTTGTTAAGATATATGATATTGTGTTTGTATTACATGATTTAAGTTAATTTATCTTTATATTTGAATTAAAATCATGTATTTTGAATTATACAACCAATACTGGATCCCAAAATAGAACACACATCGAAAGGCTTCGCAAACAGAATTCATCATTCCAATAAAAAAAAAACAGAACACCCATGGGTGACTGATTTGAAAGAAGTGGAATCCATCACACGATATTAAAGGCGAAATTGATGGATGCAATTGTTGAAGGGCAATATTGATAACAGCATTCAGGGTAATTTGTTGTAGAGGCAACAACCTGCATTTTGTCATCACCAACTAAAAGATTTGGTGGATTAGCAAATACAGCAGGATCGATCAAATTGGTCTAGTTGACTTGACGTCCTATATCCTAAATCTGATGGAAGTGTTCATAGTTTAATTTCAATAGACTGGCTGATTTTTGGCTTAGGTACAATATAATGATAATCTAGAAATTAAAAGCTCAGCACAACTGACATTCCATAAGCATTTTTCGTGGATGATCATATAACTAAAACCCTTTTTTGTTGATCCTTTGCAAATCAAGGTGGTCTTGAAGTGCAGTAGCTGTCACAATAACTGGAAATTCTAGTTTTTCAACAAGACGATTTTGATTTGCAGAGATGCTCAACTCTGGCAGTACTGTGTCGTTGGAGCTCATCATGCACCTGGCCTTACAAATGAGGTGCTTGACTAGAATGGTCATCGGCAAACAAATTCAGTGATCCAGCAAGAAAGATTAAAGCGTAAGAAATAATTAAGAAAAAGAAATTGAACCAGTGAAGAGTTCTCTTCTAAAACAGTATACTGCTAGATTGCCAGGCTGTGTACATTGACTGTACGAATCAGAAGATTTATGGGAGGGTGTTAAGAAAGACTCTTGTTGAAACAATGGAACTTATTCGACATTTGACTCCTTTAAATTGAAAGCAGCTTGAAAAAATATCCTCTCTGGATTAACAAGTGAGACAGAAAACATGGAGTAAATTGTATCAACCAGCAGTAAAATGGATACTGAACAAGGGCATGCAAATTCCATGGTAGCATTTTCTTTCAAAAAAAAGGTATCATCCATTTGAAACTGGAGACTTCTTCAAAAAAAAAGGGGGGGGGGGGCAATATCAGTTGGCCAAAACAGGCACTGAAACTATACATAACAGGAATAAAAATAACAATCACACATAACACTTCAGAAAGCTCTTATGGGTCAAAATAGTTGATTATATATATAGTCATTGCAGAGAACGCTGGATACTGTTTTGAATCATCACATGTCAATTTTAATGATCTCAGCCTCAACTGCAGAATTTGGACTTAAGTACCATGTTGCACTGTTGTCCAGCATTGGAACACAACCAAAGCACCAAGTTCATTGTATTTTGAGAGAAGTAACTGCTACAAGGGGCTTCAAAGATTTGGGTACTATCATTCCTATAGTGTATTTCTTAATAGTTGGGGCTACATATGAATGGGTTTTTTAGGCAACCAAGGTTTGGGTAGTCACTAAACTACTTCCATCCATCTAGGCCAAAATAAAAGGTGAGAATTGCACTTTTTTGCCAACCTTGTGGCTAAACATATGACAGCAAAACTTCATTATAAGGAGAAGGATGCTGAAATTTGAATGTCACATATCTAACTATTTTTATTTTATTTTTAACCTCAGTAGGTATGGGGTAGAAAATACTTTAACTTGCTTGGCAAAGATAATTTTCCAATAGAACCCCACACCCTGGTTCACGCTAAATGAAAATCAGGTAATTCTTGCAACACTATTGGAGGATAGTTTAGAATAGTACAGCCTTGAGACAAAAAATGTTTGCATGGTCCGAGCATTTGAATTAAGCAGAGGAATAGGAGCCTACCATGTATAACATCCCATGTAGCAGATTTGAGTCAAACAGATGAACAGAATCACAGATAATCAGTGTCCTGCAAAGCACGGATCATGGATGAAGCAGCGGAATTCTCTCCATCCTTTACTCTCATTCTTTCATCTCCCCTCACGTATAGAATACCATCTGCAGTTGAAATTTGAACTGCGCATACAAATTTCTTCTCATGTGGAGGACCCATTTCGTTCTCAATGCTACATGCTCAAGAAATAAAAATAAACACTATTAGAAGCTGTTAGATTGACATGAGTAATTAGTTCATGAGACAAAAAGCAAAGCATTGAAGATTATACATGAATGGTAAATGGTAAGTGTAGGTTGATCTACCAAGAAGCCAATTCTCATTCCCTAACAAAACATAATATGTTAAACATGGCAATCATCCCTGCAAATTATCTCACTCTCTGGTCTCTGTATCCTTTGAGGTTAGAAATCTTTTTTATAGGGTTCTTCTTATTGTTTGTTATGCTTTTATCCACCATCATGTTTTCCTAGGCTATAACAAATAAATTTTCCAACATACAAGTTTCAAAGAAAAATAGAGCACCTAAACAGAATTTTCGTAGGTTGATATGTGGTACAAAGGGATTAGTTTCTGAGCATCTCAACAAAAACATTCCTTCAAGTGCAGCTAAGACGTATTATTTCAGAATTAATGCCGGGTTCAGTTGTCAGTATACACAGTATGTTAATTTAAAACCATCATAAAAGAAAGTCCTTGTTAATCTAGATCAACATAAAAGATCACAGCCGTGCAACCCTTAACAGTTCATAACAAATCATAGGATATCTTAGACAGCACCACAACCCTGCACACAAGGTCACTTGATGATCTGATAAAATGACTGATAACTAATCTAATCAAATTAAAAAACAAGTTTTATCATTTCCATGATCATTAAATACAACTGTTATGTCATATCAACATAAATCATTTGGAATTAGGGCAAGTTATCAACAAGGGAAATCATGTCACTAGAATGGGGGGAAAATCCACAAAAGCACAAGGTATTGATTGCACTTTGATATTCCTTTTAACTCAACATAATGAGTCTTTATTTTACTCTCAACATGGTGCATCAATCATTTCCAAAGTTATGCTGTTGCTTTTTCCATCTGCCTCAAAGCTAAGACCTACTTTTATTCCATGACTGTATACCAATATCTCATCTAACAAAAAGCACAAGGTACTTGCCTAATTTCTGTGGCAATTACTAAGGCGAAGAGTGTGCGAATCATGTGCCAGAACACAAGGAAGCACCCAGTATTTAATTAAACAGCTTATAAAACTTCCTCACTTGACTCTGTCTTATCAAGCCTCAAACCGTCTCTTGAATTTAGTTAAGCAACAAGATCCTAATAGTTTAAACATGTTTTTACCTTGCCATTTTACTCCACTGCATACCTTTTAAAACAAAATTGAAGTTCCTTGATAGACTGGTAGGACTTGCTTAAAGGTGGGAAAGAGAACATCAAGAAGGCATTAATAGCAAACTAATGGTCGGTCCCAGCAAAACAATAGGTAAAATGCACCCTATGAAAGGTAAGAAATTAATGATGGGAACACATATGATAATATAGAACTGAACAACATATACTGTGATTGGAGCATGTACTCTCCGTGTTAAGTACATATTCTCAACAGAATTTACTATGTGGGTTAACTAAAGAAGTAAATTTTGAAACCGAACAAGCAGTGAAAGTAAGGTGAAAAACATACTTGTAATTTGGTTTGGGCCATTTTTTCCTGATGCAGAGTTCATGTAACTTCTGTTTAGCTCCTTCAATCTCGAAAGACGACCCATCAAAAATATCAAGAGAAACATTATTTAGATTAGTAGGGAATGAATTTGATAGTTTGAGGAGGGCCCCCTTGGCGGCATTAAGCTTTGCAATTTCTTTTTGCTCAGACGAACTGGAAGCGATAAATTGACCATCTACATGTACACTGGCAATATTTCTGCTCTCATTTTTCCAATGTTTAATATCAACAATCTTTCCTTGCTTCTGACACAGCTCAAACAACGTAGTCACCGGTTGTGGTTGCTGCTGCAAGTCTTCGAAGGTCACTATTGGCTCCAAAATACCCCTAAATATCTTTTTTTTTAACAAGAACAATATTAATGATGCAGCATTATATTAGATAAATGAAAAGGAAAGGAAAGGCAAGAAAGAGACCACCCAAAGTTTTTGAAGATCGAAATCGACATCAACATAAACAGCAGCAGCCACAGACTCCACAATATCAGCAAGAATCTTCGGTGCCTTTATTGACCCGCCATATACTAAAGCATCGTCGTCGTCATCTTCTCTACTCACAGCATCACTAAAGTCCTTAACCTGTAGTTTTCAATCAAAAATTGATTACTTCTACTCCTACTCCCACTCCTGCTGGTTAATTATAATTATCGGTGCTTAGTTTTACCTACCTTATCATCAAGAGCAGTGGCGTTGTGTCTAACAAACCTATAAAGACCATGCTTGATGGCCACACGCGCCAGTTTCTCAGTACTAATATTAGCAGCACGCAAAAGTGACAATTGACCAGGATCCAGCTTAGGGTAAGCCAAAAACACATAATTACTCAACGCAAGACCCAGAGCCGCGTCCCCTAAGAACTCCAGCCGCTGATAAGAAGCTGAGTCTGTGTAGGAGGAGTGCGTTAATGCTTCCTCTAGAAGCCGTTTGTTTTTGAATTTGTAGTTTAGGATTTTTTCCACCGCAAATACCGATGCCTCCATTTCTCCCTTTGATTCGCTCAGTTGTTGAGCACCAAACGCGATCTTCGGTAGCCGTTTGGATCTCCAATTCTCTACGATGCTCCCGCTCCCGCTCCCGCTCCCTCTCCCTCTCCCTTCATCTTCAAGCCAACTCCTGTCTCGCTATACTATGTCTTTCTTCTTAAAAAGTTTTCTTTTCTCTAATTCAAAGAGAAGAAAAAAAATAAATTTCAACATATTCCCTGATTATAATTTAAGGATGTTAATTCTATTCTCTTATGTCTAGCGGTGGTATATCATTTCAAAAAAAAATTAAAAAAAATATTTTATTTAAAATCTCGATTCATTATGTAAATTTAAATCCAACTATTAAATCAAGCGGTGGTATATCTAATTTAGAATTTTGTTGATACAACACGAGTTCGAATCTTATTACCCTCATTTTATTTGATAAAAATTAAGCATAAAATAGTGTGGGTTTATGCAAGTTTCAAGACTAAAAGACTTTCACTTGAGAGAGTGTGTTAGAGAATAATATAAATCATATTTTGAAACCTCACATAACAGCTTAAGTTTTTAGATGAGATAGTTCTTTAACAATATATATATATATATATATTATTTAGTTTCATGGTATCAATTATATCTTTCAATCCAACTATTAAATCAAGCTATTTTTTGACGAGAAATCTCCTATTATATCATTATATTTCATATTAGCCTTTTAGGGCAATCAGATTGCAATACTAATAATTATATTTTTATAATTTTTTTCAATTTTATAATTTTATTTAGAAAGGTTAATTTTTGTGTTTTTTTTAGATTGAATTTTTTTTCATCATTCAATAATATGTTTATTAAGAATTGACTTTATAATTTATCTTAATTTATTTTATTTCTAGTTATTATGGTTTCATGACCTAGGTCATGGATTTGAAAAGTTAATCCATGTTAATTTGATTTGATCCAATATATTATTATTTCAATAATTTTTTAAATATATATATATTATCTAGAATTATTTTTAGGTCAAACTATATTTTTATTGACTGTTAAGATTTTTCTTTAAACTCGTCAATTTGATCAAGTCATATCGGTTTAGCTCCTACTTTTTTTTGTATTTGAAAGTTTTAATTGTGTAATTTCAAGTTAGTTTATCTTTAAATTTGAATCAAGATTATATTTGTTAAATTCATATTTTAAATTATATATATTATGAACAATACAACCCCAAAATTACACAATGAACATTGTGAAACCAAAATATATTAAACCAATTAAAAAAAAACATCAACCATAATGGAACTCACAACCTTGCTACTGTATGTTGTATTAAAAAATCAAACAAATAATTTATTAAATATAATTTCATACGAAACTGTCTTTTACATACATCCCATATTTAAATCACTCCCATTCTAGTTTTACTAAAGTTGGTTTGAAGAGCTATGAAACATATCTAAATTGATATTTTTATCATTTTAAACCATACCTTTTTTTAATAAATTACAAGTAATCATCATCTTAAGTTATTAGTTTGAAAGTTCATGGGAATGATTAAGAAAAATCACAAATTTTTTTAATACAAAAATAGAGTTTTGTAAATTTTACTTTTTAAGGAAAGAGTTATATTAAATTATTACAATGTAAATTGTCCATGTAAGTTTTTTAATATCTCAGAGAAGGTTTTATATTTTACCCATGTTTTTTTCTAGATTTGCATTTTGGATTTTATGTTATGATGATTTTTAGGGATATTATTGATGAAGCTAGGAAAAAGTGCATTGAATTTAAGTTTCCTTCAATGGTGATAGTTGTTTGGATAGGGTGTTAAATTGAGTCATATTTAATTAAATCATCTCAATTTAATTTCTGACTAATGGTTCTTAATATGCGTGACTCATTAGGTTCCTAATATGATGACCCAGATATAAATTCTAATTCTAATTAAATAGAATTAAATTAATTTATTTATTATCAAATCAATAATTTATTAGTTTATATTTGAAGATTAAGTGTATCGACTAGGGAAATGTCATAATCCCCTGAATATTAAAAAAATCATTAGTAATTTAACCTAACCTTTTAATGACCAGTTTCTCAATATAATTAATATTTTCTCATAAAAAATGTTCCAATTTAACATTAAAATATAAGGTATGTCTATCCTATGAAATCATGTTTTGTTTTCTACGTGATAGTCATTGATCAATTAAATAGAATTTGAAACTTTTTTCAAATCTTATTCACCATAATAAATGATTTCTCAATCAATACTATTTGAGAACATATGAAATATTTTTCCTAATTCACCTTGGGTGATGCATCTTCTCTTAACCACTTAAGTATCCTCATATAGTTCATATTATACTCAATATTTTCCCCTTTGTTACCTAAATTAAAATAACATGTAACAAGATCAAGACATAACATTCTCTATATAAGATAATTTGGTGATTTCAAGTCTAGGGATCACTTACATAGACAAGATTTCAAGTCATTTGAGTCTTTCCATAGACATAGATGATCTCTCCATATAAAATTCTCATGCGAGTAATTTCACTATACATGTCTTATAACAAATACTTACATATTAGTTTTAGGTATTTCATATTCCTTGACTTAAAAAGAATAATTTCTTCTTTTCATAATAGAAAGAACATAATATGTACTAATCTTTATTGCTCTAATAAATGGCTAGTATTTAAGAGACCATTGACCATGAATATTTTAGAAACAATGTTTCGATGCAATAGGAATATCATATTATAACAACTTTATAATTTCCTTTGAAATGTATTTTTATCTCATGAACTTTATCTTTACTTTAAATTCATAAATCAAATATTAGATTTATTAATCTAATATTAAAGATAAATTAAGCTTTTATTAATAATAAATATGTATTTATATTAATATAATAATGTCATGTATAACCAACCAATTAGCTACAAGATATGTCATGTGTAACCAACTAATTAGCTACAAGACATATTAAACTAACAATCTTTTATTTGCGCTAAACTCAATCGCTCATATATCTAATATATTGCTCTATGTAACATTAATGTTTCTGCATGGATAATAACTTAGTAAGAGGATCTTTTAGATTCTTTTTTATGGGTACATGTTTTATCTTTACATGTTTCATTTCATTGATTTATCAAATCAAATGAGATTTTTTAAATACTTGTTTAGATCATTGATGCGCCCTTGGTTTCTTTGTTTATGCAATAAGTCCATTGTTATCACAATATAAGGCAACTGGATCAACAATGCTAGGAACCAACATAGTTCATTGATGAACCTTGTGCCAAACGGTGCCAAAGGATTTTTTAGTGTCATACTTCATATACACTAGAGTATAGTTCCTAAACACCCATCTTTGGTTATACTACAACAAGATGGATAAAAGGATCCATAATGATAAAATGTTGATCTATTTCTTCCAAGATAGTCTAATAGAGTCCACCCTAAATTGATATATAAGACTAAACAACACTAAAATTAAGAAATGAAACTATTTGGTCAAGGCTTTACTAAAGCAATATAATTTTACTCTAAAAATTATCTTACATGAAACTAGCCTAATGACCATGGAATAGGAAAGTAAAGAGTCAATAAGGGTCTATACACAAAGATGGCAAAATAAAGCCACCCATGTCTAACCTTTTTTTTATATAGAAATAGAGATGGTGACTTTGTTCATCAATACCTTCAATCCCTTTTATTATGAGAATCTAATAGGTAGTTTATCATAATATTTCTACAATACTATGTATATTTCTAAAATAATAAAGCAAAAGGTTTTATCGAGAAAAAAAGGGAAAGTGGTGTGAAAAATTTAAAAGGCGAGTATAAGAACAACAAAAACAAATTGTCATGATCACTAAATACATGCCTCTCAAGTTACCAGTATTAACTGTCAAGCTTTTTTCCTCGAATCAAACCAATTAATCAAACAAAAGAATAACCACCAAATACAAAACATAAGAAATACCCTAGAACAAATACCACCTCTATATATGCCCTTGAAAGATTTGTATGCTAAATTGTTGAGTATTGGGCATATTGCTCATATCCTTGTACCACCATTATAACCATCTTTTCTTGTTTAGTGTCACATGTCTTTGCATGGTGTTTAGTACACTCAAGAAAAGCTTAAGTGTACTAGTCTTGTTAGAGATTCAACGGTAAGAGACTAATTGCGTAAAGATAATGTACTAGCATCCCTAGTTCACCTTACCTAAGGTAGGTTGCATTGTGTTTCAATATGGTTTAATGATGCAACCAAATTACTCAATAGTTTTACTCATATTTAGCTAGTGTTTTGTCTATGTTTTATATATAAATGTCTTGATATTATTTGTTTTATGTTTTGAAGGTATATTTGGATGAAAGATTTTAAAAGGAGGAAATTAGAGGATATTGACAGATTTGAACATCGGTGGATGTTTTATGTAGAGTTTGAGCTATAGAGGTCGAGATGGACTCTAGTGGCATAAAAAGATAATATCCATACCTTTCTAGAAATCTACGACAAGAAAAATAAAGAAAGAAAGAGTATGGAAATTACACCCTTCAAAGTGCAGAAGTCCATTTCATGCAAACTCAATTATGTTTAGATGCCTGGCTCAAGACCTACAAGCTCACCAAACTGAATAAGAAAAAATGAGCTCATATGAGAGATATATGATTTTTCTTTCATTTTTGACTTTTTTTTTGTTACAATGGCGATACCGTTCAAATTAGATTTGTTGGTAAAATTAGGTCTTAACCTTTATTTCTTGAAAGGAAACAATGTCTTGAAAAGGACTAGTGGCACCCCACCCTAGCAAGGTCAAATTTCAATGTTTTCTAGGGTTTTTAGGCAAGTCTTGTTAGGATTTTTGTTCAATTTGCACTACTTTCAATCTTTTATATGGTTGATTTCTTTCAAGTTTTCTGGATTATTTATGCTTGTAACTTGTTCTACTAATTAGAGTCAAGTGCAAGTAGATCTCAAAATAGAAAACAATTTATATAGATTACAAAAGGAAGCTCATGTCCATACGATAGCAGTTGCATGACAACAAACACTCAAGGAGTTTGCTTCTCTTATCGTGAAGAATCAACCATTTGCATAAACATTAACAGTAATGTCAACTTTGGACTCAAGTCTGGCTTTATACGCTTGCTCCCAACATTCAATGGACTTATCAAAGAATATTCTCATACTCATTTCAAGGAGTTTCATATGGTTTGTGTTGACATGAAACTAAATGGAATTGATAGAAAACAGGTTAAGTTGAAGTTTTCCCTTTCTCTTTAAAATTGGTAACAAGGATATGGTTTTTTCTATTCTCCCAAGTTTTATTGGAACATAGAAAGACGTAAAAAAGATCTTTCTTTAAAATTATTTTCCAACCTCTCGAGTTGCTAACATAAGGAAATAAATATATAGTATTCAAAAATCTCATTGGAGATACTCTTCGAGTATTGGGAAAGATTTGAGTAACTATGCATTCAATATCCTGATCATTAAATACTCGATCAGCTTCCCATTCAAAAACGTAACTTAAAAGGTATAGGTACAAAAAACCTTATCTTAATTTTATGTGTGTAAGAATCAAGGGAATATAGAGAGTGGTTCTTGAATATTATTTTCTTAAGAGACATGTAAAATCTCCGGGCAAAAAATCATAAATTGACTAGTTTTATGTAAAACAAAAAAATTTTTAACTCTTGATTGGGTTATCAAAACATTCTGAAATTTTGCGTGAAGCCTTATAATATGATACCTTATCTTGGGTTAAAATTTCAGAATTTTTAGAGAAATTAGAAAATTTGACGAAAAATCACAATTCGACTAGTTTTACATTATTGGATGAAATTTTCAATCCGACCATCGGATTGAGCTGAAATTTTCTGAAGAACCTTAAAATATATTGAATAAAATATGGTTAAAATTTTAAGATGAATGGATCTTGGTAGTGCTAGAAAAAAATAAAGAAATAAAGACCGTCAAAGAGGGAAAAAAATATTCATTTAGGGTATAATAAAAATTTGCCATTGAAAACAAAACATATAAGCTCTCCTTCTCTTCTATTAACTTCCGAATGGGCAGAAACAAAAGGGTGAAAAGAGAAACAGAGCATAACGTAAGAGAAAGAGAGAAAAGTAAGGAAAAACAATAAGGAAATTGAGAAAATACCTTTATAAGCTTGCAAGTTCAACCTATAAAACACTAAAGCAAGTGAAGGAAGGAGGATTTGAGAAGGCGAATTCAGCTAACTTTGGAAGAGAAGAGAAATTGGAAGAAAAGCAATAGGTAAGCATGAGAAGTTTGGATTTCATGTTTGATTTAGATGTGTTCTTAAGCTTATTTGATTAAGTTGGGAAGTAATTTCATGGAATTTTACCTTAGTTTCCCTTAAATCCTAGATTTTTGAACTTAGGGTTCTTATGTGAATTTGGGGGAATTAGGAGGGGAAGGAAAAATGATGAAATTGAAGTGAAATAGAATGAAAATAAGTTGAAATAACAAGTAAATGAAGGAAAAAGTGGGAGAATGAGTTGTGATGTTAATGTTTAGAAACAAACCATGTTTAATCATGATAATTGAAAATGTAAGAAAGACTAAATGAAGAGATAACATTTAAATTGAGAAAATAATAATAATAATAATAATAATAAGTAAATTCAAATTAAAAGAGAAATAAACTAGTTAAAAGAAAATATGAAGACAAGATGTCTAGATTGTGTTTGAATATAGTATTTAGATAAAATGAATAATATGATGTGAAGATATAAAGAATAGAAGAATTATTTGATGGAGGAATTATGAACATAGAGTAAGCAAAGAAGTAACTTGAGTTAAATATGACGTTATATGTAAAATAATGATGTTATATTTGAGAATGAATTTTTATTAGAACAAATTACAAATAAAAATATTATGTGCTTTGTGTTTCGGCACGTAAGAAAAATATTGATGGACTAATGATATAATGACACTTGATTGATTCAGGAGTTGTGTCAGGAGCTGATTATCAGACAGAAAGAGTCGAGTCATCCCAAGCAGAAGGTAGGTGATTCGTCACCTTATTTTATAATTTTTAGTTTCCCTAATAATCTATGTTGCTTATTTAATTGATATTAAAAGAATGAAGCAAATGAATAAATTGAGTTATGATTATGTGAATTACCGGTAAATTATGTGAAATTACCGGTTTTGTTGGTTAACAAAAAGGTTAACCGCATATGGGGTAATTCGTATGGAAGTACCAGATTGTTTGGCTAATAAAAGAGGTTAGCCGGATGCTGGGTAATTCAAATGGAATTACAGGATTGTTTGGCTAATAAAAGAGGTTAGCCGGATACTGGGAATTCAAATGGAATTACCGGATTGATTGGCTAATAAAAGAGGTTAGCCGAATACTGAGTAATTCAAATGGATACCGGATTGATTGGCTAACAAAAGAGTTTAGCCGGATGATGGGGAATTCGAATGGAAGTACTGGATTTATTAGTGACTGAGGAAGGAAACCAAATTTCTGAGTAATTATATGGAGGTGTTAGATTTATTTGGTAATTAAGATGAGTTAGCTGGATTTGTAAAAAAAATTTGAAAAGATTATGTAAAATTAAGGGATTAAGTTAGATTGAAGTAGAAGTATTAAATTTCAAAGGTTAAGAGTAATTAATTAATATTAGAATAATATAGTGAGTAAGTTACTTAATATTGTTATTGTTGAAACAGGTACACCGCGAGGTGATGCAGATCGTTAGATGTAGGAATACTCCCGTTTATGAATTACTATTTTGGAATGTAATATTCATGTCTTTACTTGAGTGTAAATCCTTTTGTGTTGTAAAAATTAAGTAGAAGGTGTAATATGTAGTGGATGTATTATGTATATGTATAGTTGTTAGTATGACCAAATCATTTTCAAAATGATAAGATAAGATTTATTATAAATATAATATGATATGTAGTTAGTTAGCATTTATTACGTTTAATGATGAATTTGTTTATTTTTTGAGTTGTTTTGGTAGTACATTTATGTTGATTTACTAATTGATATTATGAGACTTGCATATATTGATAAGTATGAATATTGAGTTATTGTTTGATGAATGGAATGTGATCCAGGATGATTGGATCAAGATGGAAGTCGTAATGACATATAATAGAAGTGTTGTCGATAACTTGGTACCAACAAAAATAGAGGAAACTCTACCGAAATTTCAAAAAAAAAAATCTCATAATTTTAGACATATTACCCAATACTTGACATTGGTAAAGAAATGTTGGGAGATTTCATGATATTATAATTTGAGGGTGTTACAGACATGACCAGAGATGATTCATTATTCTCATGTATAGCCAAGATTAATGGTGGCAAAGTCACGTTTAAAGATAACTTAGTGCCCGTTTGGTTGTGAGGCACAACCCACGTTTCAAAAAAAGCCAAGCCCTCAGTGTTTGGTAATGTACATTCGTGATTTTAAACCACATGAACAGTGAGTAGGCCCCACCATTTTAGCGTTTCCACCCGTGGTTTTTGTGCAGCAGGTTTTTTCAACTTTTTTCAACCCGTAGTTGTCATCGACTTTTCACATGCGACTTTTGTTTTTCACCAACACCAACCACATCGACTTTTGTCATCTTTTTTCAGACCAGCAAATTGCAACCCATCTCCCTTGCAAACTCGACAATTTCACTTCTCTTTTTTTCATCTTTTTTCAGACCAGCAAGACCCATCTTCCCAAAACCTTGCAAACTCGACAATTTGACTTCTGTGTTTTCTTTTTTTTCAGACCAGCGAACCCATTGCAAACCCATCTCCCTTGCAAACTCGACAGCACCCAAATCCCTCAGCGTCCCCTCTTCTCCCCTGCAAACCCATCTCCCAGCTCCTCTCTGCTCCACATCTGCTCACTTCTCACTATCGTCAAGACCCATCTGCTCCCAAAATTGAGCTGTCCCCCTTCTCCTTCACAGCTGCTCAGCCTCACCCTCTGCTCCTCTGTCTCCCTCATAGCTGCAACGGCCTTCCATCATCGTCGTCCTTCCCGAGTTTACAACTGATTGTGACTGCTTCGGTAACTCTTTCAGGGCAACAAGATCGGAGCACCACCCAACCGAAGTCATGTAAGGAGCTTTGATGTATGTTCTGACATCTTTGTGAACACTATGATGTTATGGGTTTGTGATGAATTAGAGGAATTAATGTGCAATTTTGAACATGATCTCGTGTTGCATGGGGTTGTCCGTTCGCCAATGAATTTTGGATGATATTGCATCTGTGTATTGATAGCAAATAGGAGGTGGACCTGCAAGATCATAGTTGAAAGTAATTGCTAGATACACAGGAAGCTGGTGAAAAAATCAAAACAAAAAAACTTGATGATTTTACATATAATTGATTATCCCTGATGCAATGGACTCGTTTTGGTGGAAATGATGGATAATTGATTAATTATTCCTAATAAAATTCAGGGAATAAGTTAATATTAACCCCAATATTTGTAGATAAGAAATTATCAATTTTATTATTATTCGTAATCTACAAGAAACTATAAATAAAAAAGGGAGATGGATTTGTTTGATGTAAATAAATGAGAAAAATAGAGATTATAATCTCATTTGTAGTAATAAATATAAATGTAAACCAATCTATATTTGTTTTTTAGATATACTGTCAAATTCGACTCAAACTTGAATCAAGATGAACTATACCAATATTAAAATATACATAGATTATATTGTGAAGAGGTCTTTAATCAATACAAAACGCAAGTTCAAATTGTTGTTGCGTCGATGACACTTCATAACTTTATTAGAAGTAGATCGTAACATGATGTTGATTTTGTTCAATATGATTGTAATCCCAATTATATACCAGATGATTTTTTACCAGATATTGTAGCACGAGATAATAGTCAGGGATTGCAAAAGCCTTCACGTATGGATAATGTTCGTGATAGCATTGCAAATAGTTTGATGAACAAATAATAAATAAGTGTCAATTTGACTTGATCTATTCCTTCCATTACAAAAATATGATTATTAATACAAAATATACATACAGAGAGAGTTCTAAAAATATGTGTATATATGTGAAAAGCTACATGCAAAACTTGGTAACCAAACACACAAAACTGCTTTTTTTCAACCGCAGACTCAACCACTGTTTTTAACCAAACACTCACTGCTTATTTTGAACCGCAGAAAAAGCGCTTTTTTTTAAACTATTTTTTTTCAACCTCAACCACAACAGCAACTGCAATACCAAACAGGCCCTTAAAAGGAAAGATTATTGGATTTGACAATATTAGAGGTAAGTCCTCTTCCTTGATAGAAAAGGTGTTTCTTGTAAATAGTCTAAAATATATTTTGCTAAGTATTAGTCAATTGTGTGATAAAAACTATAAAATTATTTTTTTACCACGCATGTAGCTTAATCTTTAAAAGTTTTATTTTTTTGGTCATAGAAAATAGAATGTTTATAAGATAAATATCGATGCATGCATGAAGATAAAAAGTTGTCTTGTTGCTAGCATTAATGATAGTTTTATTTGGCATAGATAAGTCATATAAGCATGGACATTCTTTCTATACTTGTGTTTGTTAAAGTACTCTCTCATATTGCATTCAAAAAATAAATAAATTATCTGATGCTTCCAAAATGGGTAAACAAGTAAAAATAACTTTTAAAAGTAAAAAATAACATTTCTACCAAAAAAACAAAACCCTCTAGAATTGGTATACATGGATCTATTTGAACCAATCAGAGTTTGAAACATAAGTAGTAATAGATATATATTTGTGATTGTGGATGACTTTACTAGATGTATATGGGTTTTATTTTTAAAATCAAAAGATGAAACAAAATTCAATAGCCCTATCTACAATTAAAGCAAAATATATAACAATTAGTAGTTGTTGTGCTCAGATACTCTAGATGAAACAAACCTTAGAAGACTTTTGTTTTGCATTTGATCATGTACCTATCTAGTATGATAACACTACTGCAATAAATTTATATAAGAGTCATATACAACACTCACGCACAAAATGTATTGAAGTGAGACATCACATCTTAAAGGATCACATAATGAAGGGTGAGCACAAAACATCAATTACAATATATTTTTAAAAGCTTTTAGATAAGTATCACTTTTGTGAAATAAAAGGGAACTTAGGTTTTGTTCATGCTAATGACAATTGAAGTTTTATCTTTGAGTGTATAAATGATTAGAAATAAGATGTACATATTTGAGTGATAAAATGTATACCTTTTTAGATAAAAAGTCTATTCTACTGTAAAATTCACTAAAAGTGCATATCTAGGACGAGTTAGTCAACTAGTTTGTAAGTTTGAGCTTCACCTCCCTACCTGTTATTTCATGGTTGTTTTAGAGGGGATGATGAAAGAGATACAGAAGGATCTTGATTCCTAAACGCTTAGTTGGCCTCATGGATGATTGAAATGAGTGGGTTCTACTTCTTGTTGGCAACCCACTCGACCTTAGTGTCGCATAATAGTTCCAGTCTCCTCACTTATCCCTCTCCTGTAAATAAAAGTCTTTCCAAAAACAGATATGACTACGAATAATGCAAAGTAAATACTTTTATATATATATATATATATATATATATATATATATAGATATAGATATAGATATAGATATAGATATAAAGGGAATGTGGTAATACAACTATGTATAATATAACACAAGTAAATCAAATACTATGATTTCCTCTCCTATTGATTATGCTTATGTCATTATATTAGCTTACATTTGATTAATTTGATAAATGCGGTCACTAATCATTGGTTAATATAAAATATTTTCTATTAATATTAGATGTTCATAATGAGCACTAATAATATTTTCTAAAACTTTCTTATTTTAGTTTCAAGTGATTTAGATTGCAGGAAGATAATACATGTCTATGTTTTCTGATAGATCTTTGTCATAATAGCTAAGTATGTTTGTTATGATTAAAACATTTGTGATTGATATAGTGACTTTTTTATATTTCCTGCATTATTCACTTGCTTTTGTATTTATGGAGTGGAAGCGAAATTAGCCTTTGTAAGAGCATAAATGTACGGGGATGCAAATTACTATAAACATCAATTACTATATGTGTGTGGAATATCATCACAAATTTTAATGATGGCAAGCAAGTTGTCCAAGATACTATGAACACATAATAATCATGAAATTAGAAATATTCATATGATTATATTGGAAAAATAAGTATTAAACCCTTCTTTAAAACAAATAAAATAAAAATACATGTTTTTGTCCAAAACTAAATAGATGATGTTGGATACATGTATATACAAATTTATGTTGCCCATGAATTGTATACTTGAATTCATGATTTGTAAAGAGATTTCATGCCAAAAGCTTTGTGAATTACTAATGTCTTTCTATCCAATAATTTTGTTGTCATGCAAATACAATAGAATTGGAAGCATGTGTTCAATAATAACATTAATTACATATCAATTGATTATCTTCTTTTTTTCGAATCATTGATTTGGCAATAAATAGTATGTTCTTTTCCCTAGCAAATCCGAAATTGAGAATAGATGATGCATATTAAGTATATCTATGCTATTATTGCATGCTCCACAAAATTGGTGATTCTTGTTCATCCTTATTAATATATTCTACATTTAATTTAACTTATGATGAAATAAATGAGGTTTTTATATTAAATGTAGACAAAACATTAATTATTCTTGACAAGACAAATTTAAGGCCCAAGTGTAATGGTTTTTCTAATATATCCTACATTTAATTTGACAAATTTGTTTTCACGATGAAAATAACAATGAATGAACAATGTTTCATGGGTGTGAAAAGCAGCATTCTGTTTTTTTATTTGTATTATGAAGGTCTCGAGGGAATAATTTTTTGGGTTTTGTATGGGTTCCACATAAGCCTTACTTGAATAAGGGCATGTAAACTAAAAAAGAAAATGCATAATTAATTAATTTATGAAAAGATATTATCTCAATTATCCAATGGGTTTGCCTATAGATTTTTAGAATTCCAAATTATCAGTGGGCTAATAGGCGTAAATGATGACTGGAAGCAAAAAAATATAACGTTGAGTTGAGTGAGATGAACTGGTCAGGGCCTGATTGTTCACTGTCTGAAAATATAGTTGAGGTTATTTAAGAAAATATTTTTTTATATAAAAATATATCAAAATAATATTTTTTTTATTTTTTAAAATTATTTTTGACATCAACATATCAAATTAATTTTAAAATATCAAAAAAAATTAATTTAAAATAAAAAAAAATCATTTTTTTCCAAAATACTTTCCAAGCAGATTCCCCAACACCCCTTAATAATGCTGCTTTTCACGCCCATAAAACACCCCTAACTATTTTTGAAAATATGATTGATATTGTTTAAGTTTTCATTTAGAGATACATCAAAATAATATTTTTTAATTTTTAAAAATAATTTTTGATATCAGCACATAAAATAATCTAAAAACACTAAAAAAATTAATTTAAAATAAAAATAAAAATAATTCAAAAACATTTTGAAAATACATTATCAAACACAAAAAAAACCAGATTTTGCATGCTGTCTGGTGGGGCGACGACAACCTGATCAGAATGCTCAGAACCGATGAAAAGAATGTAAACGATAAAATTAATTAGGGCAGGTCGAGAATGAACTTGGTGTTCATGGAGAATGGGAAAAAACAAAGTTCCAAAAAAATATATTATGCAGCGAATAGCGGAATTAATGTTGTGGAGTAAAGACTAGTAATTATGTAAAAATTAATTTATGGTGTGTACCTTTCGAGTCCAAATGCCAACCAGCAACTGACCCTAAACATGAACAGATGGAGCGAGTGAGTTTTCTTTTCATTATACAACGAAAACCAGCTAAATGATACGCAACTAAAATTGAAATTGCAACAAGTCAGCAACTAGACAAGCTTTTATCTCTTCCATCGCATCCTCTTCTGGGTGTTAATTACAGCTACCGCAAATGCTCACATCAAAAAGGAATACAGTAGGCCTTGAAGAAAATTGCAGTTTTAGTTCACCAGCATATGCTCAAATCCTCCCCCGGCCTGAAGTCCGGGAACCCGATTCCCTCCGACATTGTGAAGCAGCTGTTGTAGCCATCGCCTTGTTGTTGGATCTTCCTAGAGAAATTACAATTTACAAAGAACATAAAATTGGTAGTGCACTGAAGAAAGAAAGGGGATGGTGGAGGGCAAAGGATGTACTTGATTTGAAAATTATTCCAGCGAAAAATATGGAGAACCCATACATCATTTGAAACTATACATATTAATATTGCTGACACAATAAAATATTTTTTCTGGCATGGAAAACAAATAAATTTGATATCCTACATAGCTATCAAATTTTTCACATAAACACGGGTTCCAGTTAGCATTGTCAGTGAACCATGTATTTGATTGATCATTGTGTCATAATTATATTCCCATCTCAAGCCATACTAGCTTAAAACTTAAACTAGCTATCTGCCACTTTTTCCAATATGATTAAACATAGAGATATGCCACGTTCAACTTTATCTCAAGAGCAATCAAGCTCATGCAATTCAATCCAACAGCACATCACTCACATCGCAAACTACAGAGGTGAAATTTCTATTGATGGGTTCAAATGGGTTACTATTGCCAATGCCAGCAGAACAAAAACTGCATAATTAATGCAGAAGTGGATCTCAATCAGAGAGGCAATAATTAAGCAGCAGCACAGAAGTTTGCTTGAATGCTAGTTAGGAATTTCAAACCATATAAAGGCCTCACAGTACTTGTCACAGTCAAAATTCACTTGATTATGGACTAGCTAATAATCAACATCCTCCCGATGAGTCCCGAGGCAATAGACTATGAGCAATTACATAAGCTTTACTTACACGAAGGCAGCTACTGAAGGTGGCATCTCTCAGCATGTCTGGCAGGCAACTTCGTAATGCATCACAAGCCCTGAATTCCAAAAACGAAAAATAAATAACAAAATAAAAAGTCAAAACATAAGACAAGTCATAAAAAACTCAATGCAAGAAGAAAGTACAGAGCCAGCTAGCTGCTTGGAGCCATTGCTTATTTGGAAATGTAAAAACCTTGGATTATCAGAAAGTCGAAGATAACATCGGATGATATGTTTTAATAACCGTGATGAGGGTTGTTCAGCAAGTGCTGCAACCATGTTCCCCAAAACTCGGCCCACTGCAAAAAACCGTTCTGCTGTAGTGCAAATATAATCCAGGCCCACATCATCCAATAAAATCTTCTGAACTATAAATGTGGCAACCTGCCGACAGAAAAGGAAAAATGTTTGCTTAGCAATAACTATGACTATTTATCTTATCACAAGTATGGGTGACAAGACAACTCTATTGTATAGTAGCTAGCAGTCACCGATGCCAAAATGAGAACTACATGTTTGTAATCTGTTTTTAAACATAGCATCTCATAAGATATTTTGGATCCATAAAAATTATATTCTCCATGACATTTCAACAAAAAATTGCATGATTGACCCAAGTGTACACATAATTGGTTGGAAAGTAAGAGCACAGATTGAAACTTTGAAGAAGATATATATTGCAACCTCAGGTTTCTAGCAAGCAGCTGCATAGCAACCATATGAATCAAGTGGAGCAACAAAAACATTGGCAGGCATTTCTGAGATAGTGTCAAGAAATCAGAGCAGATAAAACCCATTTTAACATTTTGATATGTAAGAAATAGTAAGCAAAATTTTGTGAAGGCTGTTTCTTGAAATCTAGGTTGTTAAAAGCATATTATACAGGTTCGTGGTATCTTTTGCTGCCATTGGCCTTGAAAAAAAAACTATTGAACCTTATCAAGACTAAGGTTGTATTTGGTTAGTGTTCCGAGACAAAAGGGAAAAACTCAAAAGTGACAAACGTTTTGGTTGGAGAGACACAAACATGTAACAGTTTTAGAGTGAATTGTCGCCATTTCAAATCAAAACATGAAGCCCAAAGGAACATGTCTCCTCTATCTCGAAATATTGATTTATTTTATTTGACCAAGAAATCAAATGCTACCTAAAAATTAACATAAATTTCATTATTTGACAAGAAAGTGCTAATAAAGATGTTCAATTAACTCTACACCTAAATTAACTTGGGAATTCTATTTCTACATAATAACTCTAATCTAAAACTTAATATTTATAATACATTGAACTTAAACATTTAAAAGACATTTTCTAGAGCGCTAAACAAGTTGTTATTTATGAAATTGAATTCATTCATTATTACCATGTGATGTGATCCAACTTCAACACAAAGAGATCAAATCGAATAGAGGTTCCATTAGATCTACTCACAAGACTTGGAGCAAAGAGATTTAAGAAGGCAATTAATGAACTTCTTCAAGATACATCGGTTAAGGTAGAGTTCGAGAGGCTATGAAAGAATGAAACACACGCCTTTAAAATTTTATTCATGTTCGAGAAGGGTTTATAAGGGAGCATCCAAACATTATAGGAAGATCAGAATAAGAAAATTCAAATATGTCAGTTTTGACCTTTCACTTATGTTTTGGCCATTAATAGAGCTAGATAATGATTTTTCATGTGATTCCAATTGCATTGAAAAAAAGACATCCATCGTTTTCCAATAATATATGATAGACCTTCTAATTCATCAAGACAAGGGAGAACCATTTGTTTGAAGTTAAGTCTCGATTCTACCAACAAATTGCAAAATTCGACTTTGGACTCATTTTAATTAGTTGGGTTATTATTTATTTATCTTTTAGTTTATATTAGAGCTTGCGGTATTTAGGAATTTATTTGGGTTAAGTTTTATTTTATTATTTTAGTTATTTTGGGTTTTTAATGTGCTAAAGACCTCAAGTTTGGATCTATTAAGTCAAATTTAAAGTTAGTTTTGTACTATAAAGACCTATTATTAACATTATTTTTTATTATGACATTTTTTAAAATTACTGCATATTCTGTTTTTTTTGTGTGTGGTTGAGAAATTGTTATACTAAGTTCTTGATTGAGTTTTCAAACTCTTTAAGAGATTGATAAACTTTGTTATGATTTCTACTTCTCATTCACGTCTTATTATAGACACAGGGTTAGAATGATCAATTGCATATAACTTTGGTTCTCTAAGGCAAAGTTCTTGTTTAGTCAAGTTGCAAACTTTTCTTCAACCTCAAATTAACAATAAAAGGAACAATTCCACATTAGTTTGGTGTCAAAACACGACTAATTCAGGTTATATCTCTTTAATTTTCACTGTTATAAGAAATTCTAAGGTTTTCTTTAGATATTGCTATATCTAGGGTTTTCTTTAGATCTTATCATAAGGTTTATTTTCTTTTGTTTCTTAGTTTGTTTCTTTCTGGGGTTTCAGCTAATACAATAAAAAAAGAAAAACAATTTTTATAGGAAAAGTCAAATCTACTAATTTTGACTTTTAGCTACTTTTTTGTCCATAACTAGAGCTACAAAACGAATTTTGATGTAATTCTAGTTGAATTGGAATGTGGATATCCACAACTTTCCAATGATATATGGTGGACCTTCTAATTCATAAAAACGAGGGAGAGCCATTTGTTTGAAGTTGACCTTTGATTCTGCAAGCAAATAAAATTCGACTGAGGTTCTGTTTGAATTAGTTGGGCTATTATTTATTTATTTATTAGTTTATTTTAAAGCTTGCGAAATTTAAGATTTTATTTGGGTTAGGTTTTATTTTATTATTCTAATTATTTTGGACTTTTAATGTTTTAAGATCTAATTATCAAGTTTGGGTCCATTAAGTCAAATTAGGGTTAACTTACTATATAAACAAATTGTTAGCACTATTTTCTAGTTCATGAATTTTTCTCTAAAGTTGCCGCAAATTATAAGCTTTGTTTCTCTTTGTATGGTTGAGTGGTTCTTATACAACTTTCTTGGTTGAACTTGTAACGTCTTCGAATGATTGATAAACTTTGTTGTGATTTATAATTCTCATTCGTGTCTCGTTAAAGGTGTAAGGTGGGGGTGATCAATAGCATATAACTTTGATTCTCCAAGGCAAGGTTCTTATTAGATCAAGTTGCAACCTTTCCTTTAAACCTCAAATTCGGAATCTAAGGGACAATTCTGCATCACTATGCATCTCAAGTGGGTAGACATCAACCAAAAAATAGCCAAACAGGGCATAAAAAGTACACAAAATCAGCATAAGTTTATTTGAAAAAAGAAGGATGTACAATAACAACACTCAACTGTTTTTGATAATTCACTTCCCATCTCCATAGTACGCAGACATAGCGGAATAATCTCAGTAGAAAGAAGGAAACTAATCACTTCTGTGTCATCAACCTAGTAATCAATAGAAAAAAAACTAAGATCAAAATTTCAAACTACTTAAGAGCAAAAGCAACAAAAATAAAATGCTACAATGTAGAGATCAACACAAGAAAGTAAACTAGTAATATAATACTCTTTTGTTTGGATAAATATTGATATGCTTGTGCCAAGTGATACTGCAATAAGGCAAGTGGATAAATGGACACATTCATATATCATTATCTTAATGAGAAACAGTTGTATTGTTCTATGAAACTATGGTGGTTAAGTACAAAAAGGTTTAGACATTGCACTATTAAATGATAAAGAATATAAAGATTGCGAAGTTGAGGAACAGAATATCAGAAAGGTTGAAGTACCTTCACTAGGGCACCAATGACACCTAAACTAGTAAGCCTCAAGTACTCAAAAGGCCTTGATTTGCTAGTTGTATTCAGGAAAGGGTAGAGATATAAAGGTATATGAGCTGAAAAGGACAAAAAAAAATGGTCAACTGGATGATAACATACAGCACATTAATCAGGTTATATCATCTCCACATGGATAAACAAAATTCAAACCATATGATCCAACCAAGAATAATAAAATTTCCTCTCAAACGCTACTTAGGTGAGTAAACAAGATTGAGAACATTACCATTGAGGAAAAGCATTCTCGTGTCTGGATGTGAAGCTACACACTGTAAGAAAATATAAACATCAAAAATAACTTCAAGCCTGAAATAGAATAAAAAGAACCACAAAGTCTAGAGACAGAGAATATCTATTATCGCTCTTCAACATTGCATAAGTTATTTTAGGCATGCAAAATGAAACTAGCAGCATATTGTGAAATTAGACATAAAAAAGAAGGAAAAAAAAAAGATTGTCTTCATTACACTGGCACTTCTTTTTTTATCTACTTTTTATTTTGATTTTTCCTCTCATAATATCAGTTGCCTTAGTTCTTTTGGAAAGCACTCCATTAATTAAAACTCCAAAATAATTTAAGTTAATTTTAGTATTTAACCGATTATAGAAATGAATTAAAAATAAAACATCCAAGTCAACAAGTAGGCAGTACACTCACCATAATAGATAGCCGAATGGGAAATTGATTTTTGACTCTTCAATTAAGCATCAGCAATATTTCCCAGAACAATAAAGGTGAGGTTTGTGCAAGAACCTAAACTATTAAGCTTTGTTCATTTACCCATTGAACTTTTGAGCATATAATGCTTCATTTGAATACCTAGAAGTGTTTCAGCATCTTAGATCATAATTTCTCTAACTGGAAAATATATGACAATCTATGCATAATAAATTCCCAATGAAGGGAAAGAAGGAAAGTTGATATCATTAACGAAAAAACTAAAGTAGAAAATAAACAAACAGCAGCCAAAGGAACAACAAAACCAAAATATTTTGACCTGAAGAAGTGCTAGAGCATTGCAAACTCGATTTGATTGTGCTGGACTTAAGTTAGGTGGTGATAAAACTGGGTATATTGAAACAATCTCCTGCAAATAAGAGGAAAACTCAAAAATCATGGAAATAAAATACATCAAGCACTTTGAGAGTGGAAGATTTTTACACTTATCTACAATTTCTGGAAAACTAAAAGGCATGTAGAGGTCATGAGAACTACAGAGCACCAGTGGTGTTTATTTTGCTTATTAAGCTCCAACCAAAATCTCAACAAAATAATGCTAATGACTACACATGTTCAGTTGACAAGTTGGAAAAAAATGAGCTCCAAAATAAACACACAATAAATACTAACTTAAACATTAACAGTATGAAAGAAACATTCATCAATTCTGTCCAGTTTAAACACATCGTAGAGAAGAAATAGGTATATCCCTTTTGTCCTTTTAGAGTTTTAATTCCTTCACTCCTGTCTTAAATATGATCTATATTTATTTCTTTTTCTGTCAGCATAATGCACTACAATCAAGGGAAACTAACATGAGCTTCTATAATTCCAGATGAGATAAAAAAAAAACATATGAAGTTAGGAAGGTGATGCAACCATATTATTTGATAATTTCATCCATATTTACGTAGTTTTTTGCATATGTTTTATGTATAAAATGCCTTGATATTCTTTGTTTTATATTTTGAAGGCATTTTTGGATGAAAGATGCAAAAAGAAGGTAATTGGAGATGATTGACAGATTTGACCTTTAGTGGGTGTTTTGTGCAGAGTGGAAGATCTAGAGATCGAAATGAAGTGATTCCAGTGACATTCAAAAGCTAACATCCATAAATTTATGGAAAGCTAAGGAAAAGAAATAAAATAAGGAAGATCATGGAAATCGCAGCCTTCAAAGTCAAATCTTGCAATCTGCCGATATCGACCTTTGTCCATTACAACTTCAATATCTCGAGCTACAAAAGTCCGATAGATGCAAACTCAATTTTCGTGGATTCAGGACTCAAAGGCCTATAAACGCTCCAAATTTCAACTCAAAACGATGTGATACGAAGGAGATATGAATTTTACAAGGGACAACTAAATTCTGTCAACTTAAGGAAGGACTATTTTGTAAAATAGACACTAGGGTTTCTAAGCATATATAAAGGAGAAGAGGAGCAAGGAAGTGGCGGCCAGCACAAAAGAAAACACAAAGTCTTCCTCCTCCAAACCCTAAATCATGTGTTCTTCCATCTTTTTATTTAGTTGTTCAATAAACATGCAAGGCTAGACTTTTTTGCTTGGTTGCAAGGACACAAAAACCTTCGGACTCTAAGTTATTGTTGTGAACAATCTATTGCTAAGTTTAATATCAAAACCGGAGTTGTGATATATGAACTTGTGAAGCATCTAAGCTTGATAATTGTGGCGGAACTACATTATCGAACTTAGGGAGAACATTTGAATAAATTGACACAAGTTGCGGACAACTTATATGTTAATCTTGATGAAATTATTTTTTATCTAGTTCTTAAAGCTACCATTAAATTGAATCATTAGTGCGGACACTTTGATTGTTTGTTGGTTAGGATTAGTTATACGGCGGATCCGTTAATTAATCACGTTAAGAAAAGATAAAATTTCAGAACATGAACTGCATTTTTAGTTTCAAGGATCGGTTCTAATTTCCGTAGGTGGATGTATGCTTGTGACCAAGGTTTGTTTTCTTGATTAGTTTCGGCTTTAATTGATTTAGTTTGCTAGTTTAATTGGTGCCATAGTTTAGATAATCACAAACAAATCCCCCCAATCACATAACGTACAACATAAAAATCTAACTTGAAACTTCCTCGTGGAATCGACCCCTTGCTTGCTCTATACTATCTTGTGTGTTTTAAGCTAGGGTTATTAATTTGTGCGACCGCGACATCGCAACAGAAGGAAATTCTACAAGATAAAATACATCACAGAGAAACATGGTTGATTTCAGCAAACATGAGAAAGAGGGAAAATAATTAACTAAGGAACTGATATTAAAGTATCAACTTCAAATGGCATACCTGTAACAATGCAGCAATTGTACCAAAAGAATTCCACAACAATGGAGCCAAATCTTGAAATAATTCTCTCTTCTAAAAATAAAGACAAAAACAAGTTTATTAGGCATACCTGTATGAGTGCAGCAATAGTACCAAAAGAATTCCACACGAAAGGAGCCAAATCTTGAAATAAATCCTTGTTCTAAAAAATGAAAGCAAAGGTAGACACTAGTTTATGATTGCAGCAAATGAATGTTCAACAGCTAAATATAACAAGTTAATTACATGCAACTATTGCCCATGGAACTATGTCCAGCTGTGTATGCGTGCATGTATCTTTTCTTGTTTAAGCATGTACAGAGAACTGATGTACAATGAAAATGAAATACTTTCTCCCCCTCACACATATGAAACCAGCCAAGATAACGATTCCTTTGCATGCAAGATCGAAGAAACGTTTAAACAACCAGTTTACCACTGTAATGACTTCCGATTTAAAATGAAAAATACATCGTGTTTAAGTATACAATGTTTTATTGCAAGAAAAGTTTGAATATGCCTTGAATTCTAAGTTTCACTAGTTCAGGGCAGCATTTTTCTTCCTCGACTGAACAAAATGGAGCGGAACCCACAATCATGGGTGGTGTCCAGCAGGTGGTGGATCTACCTTAAGCCAATAACCATAAAATTCCTTCCTTTCAACTGTCTATCGTAATTTATTAAAGCTGTTTTACAAAACAACAACTCTCACGAAATTTTCTAATCTCCTAATAAAGAAAAACAAATAAAATAAAATAAAATATAGCACAAGATCCCTACTTATTATTAGGGTTTCAGCCAAAACCCCTCATTTCTCAATTTCTTTTCTAAAAAGTAAATGGTAATTTTGTCGTTACCTTTGACAGTTCAAGAAGGGCATTTTCACGAAGATCAGGATTGCTTAGGTCAAGAACCAGGTGCTCTGCTGATGCCATCTTCCGGTCTTTGTTAGCGGGAGCTCCAGCAGCTGCGGCGGCGGGATTAGACGCGCATGGTCCTCCGAAAGGTATGTTCATCGACAGAGATTGAGGAAGATTTGCCGTTAGAATTGTTTTGGTATTTCCTTCTTGACTTTATAATAAAGTTTAACCAGTGCTATTGGATACAAGGAATTAGAGGTGTCTTGTATTCATGTACTGCATGTTAAATTGAAATACAATTTCATAACTTTTAAATCAAATTGTATTATCCAAAATAAAATAAACATGAAATATCTCGATTACAATTTAGGCAAAATATCTTGAACCAAACCTCAGAGAAATTGTATGATACTAATAGGACAATAAAAATGAGACTAGGTTAGATACTTAGATTTATTTTTATTTTTGTCTTTGCCTGTTTGTTTGCTGGAAATTAGTTTTCTTTTGGAAAGTGAATTTCGGGGAAAGTCAATTCCTAAAAAGTGAATTCCTGAAAAGTGAATTCCGATGTTTGGCAGTGTTATGGAAAATGAACTGGAAAACATTTTCCAGTGTTTGTTTTTGTTATGGAAAATGAACTGGAAAATAATTTATTAATAAATTAATTTTTTTTTCAAGTTTATTAAAATAATGAGGAACAAATCTTACAAATTAAAAAGTTGAATGAGAATGAAATTGAAAAAAAATATAATTTCATAAATTATCTCAAATAAAATAAATAATAATCAAAATAATAGAGATCAAATCTAAAAATTTTTAAAAAAATGAAAGGTGAATAAATTAAAATAATAATAATTAACATTTCATAAATTATTTCAAATAAAATAAGTAACAATAAAAAAAATGAGGACCAAATTTGATAGATAAAAAATTTCAATAAAAAAATGATAAGAAAAAAGCAAATAGCAATTATAAAAATAAGGACCAAAATTAATATAAAAATTAAATTTTAAGAGATGGAATTGAAAAATAAATATTCAAAAACAAATTATATATAGCAATCAAAAGTTTGAGGATCAAATTTGATATAATCAGCAAATAATGATATTTATAAATTTTTCACAACTCCGGAAAGTGTTTTCCGCCCAAATTTTCCGGAAAACACTTTCCTGAAAACCAAGCCAAATTTTTCTTTGACTGGAAAGTGTTTTCCGTTAACCAACTTTCCAAAAGGCAAACAAACACAGGAAAGTTTGGAAAGTGGTTTCCCGGAAAGTGAATTCCGGGAAACAAACACAGTCTTTGTTTAATGTTTGGAGATAAGTTGAAATAAGAGTGCAAAAAGTTTTTTCTTGTATATGCATGTTATTTTTCTATGTATTTTAATATATATATATATATATATATATAAACGGCGGCGGCCTGGTTTTATTGTGGTTTTTTTCATTATGCATATTGACACAGATTATTATGGATTGTAACAACCCAGAAACTTTAACCCCTAGAACCGAAGTCATTTTCGACATTTCCAGAGGATATGTATGGTATTTTCAAATTCTTTACACAGTGAAATTATTATTTTACCCCTAAGTGTTGACAAAAAGACGCGGCACAGTGGGAGTGTTTTCGGTTTTTTTCAAATTCATACACAGTAAAATACTAAAATAGCCCAAGAAAATGACAAAAAAAAACCTGGAGCTGGGGGTATTGCAGTACTTTCATCACCGGTTTTTTCATGGTTATTGCAGGATCTAGGGATGTATAGGTAAAAAATGTGGGTGTGTCTTACGGACACGCCCACAGTGTTTCATTCGCACGAACCTTTAAGGTAGCGCGTGCTACGTCGCCTAGCAATGGAAACAGACCATTCATCATTTCACCTGGTGCGTAGACATGTCATCTGCCTCCTGGCGTGTGTCGATTTCTAGTGGTCGGTGTGACCAACCGGGACCAACCAAGGGAGAGAGACGAGCAACCAGGGGAGAGAGACTAGAGGAAGGGGGCTAAATGAATGAAGAAAATCAATTAGCTTCCTTAACAAGCCAACCTACATGGGAAACGAGAGAGGGTTAACGTGTAAGGTCGAGATGAAGGCAAGGACGACTTACGATAACGGCCAGGATGGAGGGCATCTGACATCAACAATTGAGGGAAACACCTGGTAGTAAGGGTAAGGAACAAGGAAATGACATCGTTTGGTAATTAAAGAAGGGAACAACTAGCAGTACAAGCATGCACAATACATATACAACCAAAACTCTAGTATCTGAACAAAACGTATACAAACAGAAGGCTAGTATTCCTAACACAGTATTATAAAAAGGAAGAAAGGGTCAAATACAGGGCAACCAAAGAGAAATTGCTTTGAAGCAAATCAATTGTCCAAGGAGGCCAGGGCTACCTCGAATTTGCCTAGAATATTAGTTGTTTAGTTTTTAGTTTAATTTTTAGTTTCCTTTAAAAGTCCTTTTTGTTTTGATAAACCCTAAAAAACACAAAAACATTGTTATTTTCCTTCTTTTTTTTTGAAAAATCCAATAAAAAGCTCCCGAGAGAGGGTTCTCTCACAAAAAGAAAGATTTAATTTAATTTAAGAGTGTTACAGTCAGTGCATTGTCGAGTGACGATTTTGGTGTTTTCTTTCTTTTCTCTCCTGCGCCGATAAGTACAGGTAAGTCTTTACTATTTGTGATTGTTTTAGTTTAGTCCATGTTCTTTCGATTTCGGTTTTATTACTAATTTCTTCAATGAAAATTTTGATGTGTTGCAATTGTGCTCTTCAATTGAAATTGATTATACATGTTGGTTTTCAATTCAGTCCTTAGTCTTTTGATTTTTGGTTTGCTTTTGGTTCCTTAACTTATTTTGGTATGCAGGTTCTGATTTGTTTTAATTATATCCTCCAATTGAAATTAGTCATATATGTTACTTTTCATTTCGGTCCTTATTCTTTTAATTTTTAAACAAAATTACAATGCATTTTTTTTAAAAAAATATCTTTATTTGTTTCGGTTCCAAAGTTTTCATTTGTTTCAATTTTGTCCTTCATCTGGAATTAATTATATATATTTTTTATTTTTTTTTAATTGTCTCGTCCAATTGAAATTGATCATATATGTTACTTTACATTTTGGTCCTTATTCTTTTAATTTTTAAGAAAAATTACACTGCATTTTTTTTAAAATGTCTTTCTTTCGAACCCAAGGTTTTTATTTGTTTTAATTTTATCCTTCTATTGGAATTAATTATATATTTTATTTTAATTGTTTTAACTGTGTCACCAATTGAAATTGGTCATATATGTTACTTTTCATTTCAGTGATTATTCTTTTAATTTTTAAACAAAATTACATTGTGTTTTTTAAAAAATATCTTTATTTGTTTGGGTCCCAAGTTTTTATTTGTTTTAATTTTGTCCTTCGATTGTAATTAATTATATATTTTGTTTTAATTTTTTTAATTGTGTCATCGAATTGAAATTGGTCATATATGCTACTTTTCATTTTGGTCCTTATTCTTTTAATTTTTTAACAAAATTATACTGCATTTTTTTTTTTAAAATGTCTTTCTTTGTTTTTCGTCCCAAAGATTTTATTTGTTTCAATTTTGTCCTTCGATTGGAATTAATTATATATTTTGTTTTAATTGTGTCATCCGATTGAAATTGATCATATATGCTATTTTTCATTTCAGTCCTTTTTCTTTTAGTCTTTAAACAAAATTACACTGCATTTCTTAAAAGAATTCTATGTTTGTTTCGGTCTCAAGGTTTTATTTGTATCAATTTTGTCCTTCGATTGAAATTAATTATATATTTTATTTTAATTTTTTTTAATTGTTTCATCCAATTGAAATTGGTCATATATGCTACTTTTCATTTCGGTCTTTATTCTTTTAATTTTTAAACAAAATTACACCGCAATTTTTTTTTTAAATACTTTTATTTGTTTCAGTTCCAAGGTTTTTATTTGTTTTTAATTTTGTCTTTCAATTGGAATTAATTATATATTTTATTTTTCATTTTGGTTTTTATTCTTTGAATTTTTTATTTGGTATTAATTCCTTTGGTTTTTTCGGTCATTCTTGGACATTGTTTATTTTTTATTCATATTTATGCATCTCTATACTTTTAGGTTTTAATTTTTGTCATTTTATTTTTTATTGGGGTTATGTTTTTATTCAGTCCAGTCCTGAATTTTTAATTTATGTTGGTGATCATTTTAAAATTAATATTGTTCTTTTTTCCCTCTGTTCTTTTTTGTGTTTTTTGTTCTTTTTATTTGTTTTTAGGATCAGATGATTTTATGATTTTATTGTTTACGCAATAATAATGATAATTTTGATAAAAAAAAATTTATTGTTTTATTTTAGAAATATTTTGCTTTTTTTTTTCAGGGTAATTTAATTATTTTAATTATTTGGGCAGTAATGTTGATAATAATTTTAATTATTAGTAATGATAATGACGGTAACATAGGGATGAATTTTCAATTTATGTTTTTTTTGTTTTAGAGATAGATAATTAACTTTTTATTTTTTTATTTAATTATTGCATATGTTTTCACAATTTATATTTTATCTGTTATGTTTAATTTAAATTGAATTATAAAATGAATTAATTTTAATACGATGAATTTCATAATTTAGATATCCAAATCTTCTTGTTTTAATGATGATAATAATAATTTTATATTGGTTATTTCGTTAAAATCTACTAAACAAATAAATTTATATCCATTTAAAATTCATATATTTTATTAAAAACTTACCCTTCACAGAATTTCTGTATAAATTTATTATTTTACTCAAATTTATATTACAATAAAAAAATCTCATTTTTCTGTGTTGAAAAAAATTCCCACCGCAACAAGTCACGGAGGCAAGGTAATATATATATATATATATATATATATAAAGAAGCAAGGCAGGCTGCTGCTAGCACTCTTGTATTGAAGACTACAAATACAGGGTCAGGTAAAATATAAAAGAGACTACAGATTCAACTGTGTCCAACTGATAGGGGTGACTTTCTATAACAAGAAATGGAGAACAAGTGACCCCGAGAAGTAAAGTCAAATAGTCCACTAACCCTAATTAGCACACGATTTCCTAAGTTAACCAGATCAAGATGACGAGTAAGAACACAACCTCATGGCACCAGGCAGTAGCCAGTCAAGGTCTGTTAAGAACACCATCAAATCATTACAATTAATCATTCGACGGCAGGAATGCCTTCGATTGGCCACTTTCAAAACTCACTACATGACCCTGAAAAAGCGGGAAGTGATGAGATTTAGTAGCTGTTTTGCCATAGCTGTTGAGCCTGCTTTGAAGGCTGGCCTTGAGAACCACCAAGGGACCCATCCCTCGAGTTTTGCTGCTGATGTTCCAAAGACATCCCCGTTTGTGAATGATAATAATTTGGATACCCTGGAGCCCCAAAATGCTGGGATGGTTGCTGCTGACCTTGCCGGAATCCACCAGGCTGCTGATTCTGCCCCTGGAAGTTGTAATATGTGCTGGCAGGGACGGCAGACATTGTTCGAGAACCAGGCCCATGCAGCCACATAGCTGAATTCTCATTCTGACAACAAAAGGAAGACACAAAATAAACCTACTTGAACTTCAAGATAGAGAGTATTATCCAGATGAAATAAAGGAAATGATTCACTACTACAGCCATCTCACATCCATGTTGAACCTGCTATGATAACGGGGGCCCTACATGAATGTGAGAGTAGGACCAAGTGAAGTGAATAATCTCCCATGAAACAATTTCTTTATGCTGGTCATAACCACACAAAACTCAAGGTTCCGGTAGCTACACAATGAAAACTACAAAAAGATTTTGGACATGCAAATAAGAGTTTTCATCTGACACCTATCCCTGTATGGATGTCGTGTATTCAATGCAGGCTAGGTAATTCACATTCATGAGAGTTTGTGAATGCTTGGTAAAGAGCAAAGGATTACCTGCTGAAGTGAGATCAAGTGGCTGGCATCCTTGTACTGAGAACCTAATATATCATCATAGCCTATTGTTGTGCCTGCAGGGGCAGTGGGTGTGTTCAGAGGAAAGTTTCCAGCGGGAATGCTGGTGGAACTCCCGAATCCATACCCAGAAGCGACAGCAGCAGACTGAGGCAAGCTGCTTACAGAAACACTGTTCTTGTATTGTGGAAGCACTGCTGCCAGTGACTGATGGTATGAGTTATTGCCAGCAAAAGTCTGCTGGAAGGCTGATGGCATATATGTGTAGCTCTGAGCCATGAAGGGGTAGCTGATCATGTTGGCAAAATGTCCCAAAGGAAGGGCAGGCTGTTGATAAGGATGCACAGCAAGGTGTTGTGGAAGAGCTGGTCCGGTGGCAACATTGGCACCAGGAAGAGTCTGAGGAGTTGGCTGGGGTGTAGAAACACCACCTGCTCGCAAAGCCTGGCATTTTACAAGCCAATAATCAGAAGTTTGAAACTAGATTCATTATGTAAATTTCTTGTGTGACCTCACTCTTTTTATTCACACTTCAAGCAACCTTACAAGACAATAATCAGGAGGGAAACAATCAAATCATTACTCCAACCAAGTTTGAAACTAAATTCATCTGTAAATTTCTGTTGTGATTTCACTCTTTTTATTCACTTCCTAAACCACCACATCACATCTTCATCTTATAAGAAATCAACTCCACCAACTTAAATTACCAAAATATGAAATCAATTCTATCATTATATGCTCAAATATCATATTATATTCTACAATCAAGGAAATGCAAGAAATTACAAAGAAAAGGACAACTGGTTTTGATGTGTTACAGATGTTAAAAAGTATTTTGATTGAAGAATGTTTATGAGTTTTCTTCTCCTAATAAGGTTGTATCCAACATTTTGCAAGAATGGATCCATTTAATTTAAACTGCTGTTTCCTCAATCAAAAGAAATAGACCCTATCAGAAGACAAAAGATGCAAACTTAACAGATCACAACAATGAGGTCAGCTATGAGTAAGCATGTGTAAGCTCATCAGATGAAAACTAAACCCACGACATTGTTCAATATGTGATACAGATGGCAATTACTTTACAGCTTAGGAGCAACGTGTATATATAAAAAAATCTGTCACAACATGCTCATCACTATCAACAAATTCATTACCCTGGAAGAGAAATGGTTGAAAACCAGAGAATAGTTAGCAAGCTTTTTGCACATGTGAAACAAAGATGCATTGCACTTTCACTTCTATGTGATGCTACATCTTAACCTACATCTGTACAGAACGAGAATGCTGAATGCTCATTATCTACTTGGTTATAGACAACAGAACTTGAAAGTGGAAATATCTAGATCCCAAAACAGATGTACCTCTGACATGGAAATGCTTGGACAACTAATAGAAGTAGCTGCCTTGCTGTATTGCTATTATTGTTAACAGTTAAATGACTTCTTAAAGCATCAGCAAATACATGTTGATGAAAACATGGTAAACTTCAACAAGTTCAAAGAATGCTATGGTGGCAGCTTGGTACCTCTGACATGGAAATGCTTGGACCACTAATAGAAGTAGCTGCATTGCTGTATTTTGTGGGCAATGATTGCGTCACAGGGAAGGGTGAGTATGGAAGATCAGTCTCCCTCCCAGCCTGAACACTTGAGGCCAGCAAAGCGCTTGGCATAGAATTTGTATATGACTGCTGTAAAACGAAAATGCAATTAGAACAAATAAAAGAATAACCAGATCAATAGTGTGGTACTCTCTCCTAAGTTTACTTCTAGTAAGTTGGTAACACAAATTGAGTAGATAGACACACATAAACAGTACATATCCATTATTCCACACATAAACTCAGCTACACAAATGATAAGATGATATTAAAAAGGAAGATGAAGCAAGGGGTACTTCACAGTAAGATCTTAACTCTATACTTCCATTTATCTAGCATGGATGTCACATGAATAATTTAAACTCTCTCTTCAGCACACCAATCACTCATGCAGAAAATGAATAGAAAAGTAAAAAAAAAAAAATCCTAGTTAGAGATCTGAACAGCAGGAGTCATTGATAAAATCCTTATCTTTGATATAAAACCGAATCTCTCTTGAATAAAATAAAAATTTCCAGACAAGCCACCCTTGACCACAAACTAAATAAAATAAAATCCCGGCCAAACCGAATCTCTCTCTCTCTCTCTCTCTCTCTCTCTCTCTACCACAAAATATTCATGCATAAAATGAATAGAAAAGTTTTAAAAAAACCCCAAGATAGAGCTTTGAACAATAAGTCATTCATAAAATCCTTATCCTTGAAATAAAACTGAATCTTTCTCTTACAAAATAAACAATTTCCAGACAAACCACACTTAACCACAAAATAAAATCAATATATCAAGCAAAAATGAAAAATTCTATACATTAAAGAGAAAAATTCAGTTTATTGATTGCATTACCATAACACTCGAGAAAGGAGCAATATTCTGCATCTGAGTGCTTGTCTGTGGGTTATTAAATGCAGCATTCAACTGTTGAGTGTTTTCATAACTATAACCAGGTGTAGATGAAGGAAATGCATATTGATTTCCTTGAGTAGCCTCGGATGTCTCCTCCTTCAAAGTCTCAGACTGTGGAACTGAAGAAGAATCATAATTCACAGCACTTGCACCAGCTCTATGTACCAAACTTTCATCTACTGCATTTCTGAGATGCTCATCCCCATAATATTCAGGATTTCTACAAGAAACATGCTTTCCACTTATTATTGAAAAATGAAAAACACACATAAGGATATAAAAATATGACCTTAATAAGGCATACCTAGCTTCTGAATGTCCAGCTGATAAAGCATCTACCACTTCAGATGTCTCCTCCAAGCTGTTATTTACGGGCATTGATGCATATTGCCCCAAAAAAGAAGAATTCATGCCAGATCCAAAACTCCCAAAGCTTAGGTGTGAGCATTCTTGAGCATGAACTTGCAGGTGATTTGGAATTATTACAGAAGGATTATCCTCTTCAGACTGCACACCCTGATCATCATTCTGCAAGCTTAGGTGCTGTAAGTTAGCTGCTACCGATGAAGTACAATCTTCAGCTGAAATCACATGAGATACAATCAATTATGACAAATTGTCGATGGCTCCATAAAAAGAAGGCAAAGGAGACAAGTTTAGAAGAGCATTGCTGTGTGAAATATAAAGAAAATCACAATAATAAATTCCCCAGTAGATCATTACACTCTGTGGGAATGATGTTGACAGTCCCCAATGAGAAGGAGCTGATGAGAAAATCTAGAAACAGTGGAGGTGAAAAAAACCAGCATTTGTTGTTATGATGCCACATGTTTTATGCAAAATTCTTGTCTTTTCTTTTTCTTTTTTGGGTGCATATATGCTGGGGTGGGACTGTTACATTCAAGCGCTTGAAAAGCATCACAACACACTATAATAGAAACACAGCATTCAATGCTCCCTGGATAAATCTTACTGAATTTACTTAATTTGCATACAATGGCAATCAGTTCAAGGCTGAAATAATCTTAATAGGATATCACAAAAATCAAACTTATCCTCCAATGCCTTATGTCAATTTTTGAACATGCAATTCATCAAAATACTATACGAGGAGAAGTCAAAATTTTCAAAAGAATTAGTTGAATGCAATTGGGAAATGATAGATGAATCTAGAACATTAAACTTACCTTTGTTATTCTCAAAAGCATGACTGTCGGACTGGTGAGAATTAATGTTTTCATACATGTCATTATCAAAAAGTGATGAGCATCCAGAACCATCCTCCATATTTCTAGTAGATACAGATGCATGTGCAACATGGTTTCCATCAAAAGATTCAACATGAGCATCTTCTGCTGTTTGGTCATCTAACTGGGACTTGACATGCTGACTACCTCTATCCAGAGGCAAGTTGGATAGATCTCCATACAACTCAGAATCTGCAGGAACATCCCGAACAGAGGATGCAATACCAGCTGTTGGCTGCTCAATCGATGGCCATTCATCATTAGAATGGTTATGCTGGCTTGTAGCAATTTCTGATTCTGCAGTTATTTCCACTGCCTTGGAAGCATAATTTTCTGATGAATGAAAATCATTGTGTGATGCTGCCAAGGGAGGAGCTGTAGCATGGTGATGATTAACACTTTGGTGAGGCAGATTGATTGATGCCTTATTTTGCGGCCTACCCATTTTCACAATGTCAGCCATTGATACCTGACCTGGAACCCCCATCCAAGCAGATTGATATACAGGAGAAGGCTGCAGTGATGAAGAAACTCCATCACCTGCACTTGTAGCAGGCATTTTATTTTCTGCGGCCACAGATTCGCTGCACGAAATGCAAATCAAACATGATAAACAATAAACTCCACATCAACACTGGCAATCATATTGCCCCAGCAAGAAATGAAGCATCCCAAAATGGATGAGAACAAAATAATAGACCCAATGGAAGATTTTCATGATTTTTTCACATATTAATACATCGAAGTCAATAAAGAAGAGCACATAACCAATCGTTTCTTTGGCAGAATTAGCTAACATTAGCAATGTAGTTTGGATCCCCTGCGATGAAAGTTATATGTAAAACAAACACCACTATAATTCATAATGCATTCTTCATGTGCCCCAGGTAGGTAATTTAACCCAGATTTGTTCTAATCTAAGAAAACCATGCAAATTGGAAAACTATCCAATTATTTATCGCAGCAACAGTACATCCATGATGGCCCTTTTATTCAGGAAAACTATCCAATTCTTAGAGCACTGAGCTATGGAAATCTTGTTTTACAATACTAGATATGAAGTAAAAGACATCAGCACATGCATGATAAAAGAAATATAGCATAGAGAAATTATCACACATAATAGTTTTATCATACCATTCCTCAAAAACATGAATAAATATTGACATATAGTATAGAGAAAATTCTCAGCCAAAATAATTCCACTATTAAGGTTTAAACAGGAAAAATTACCTGTACGATGGAGTTTGCCAGTTAGTATTATTTCCAGAAATACCAGATGCAGAAGGAAAAGTATCAGCATAAGCATTTGTTCCATTCTCCTTCTTGTATGCAGGTTTGCTGTGGACAGTGCTCAATTCTGGAGAACATTTTTTTATTTATGGTCCACATCAATTGCATACTAAACAAATGATTAACTGTAGTAAATTGAATTGCAGCATTCTCATACCATTAGAGTTGAAATTTGTAGACCTCCCAGGGCCGCCACGCCCATAACGGTCTGCGCCGCCTCTACCACCACGATTTGAAATGTTACTAGCACCACGAGACCTTGAATCTGTTGAATCCTTATTCTGGATCAACAACAGAAAGATAAGTGAATGGATGACAGAAAAAAAAAAAAAAACAGATAGCTACATTGGGCCGCTGAAATGTAATACTGGAAATTTTCAAACAAGATGCTTCCTTAAATTAACAGTTTTAAGGCAAAACAAAATAGTTTGCTCCAATAGCCTTTCAAAGAAACAGCTAATAAGCAAAAGGATTTTTTTTTTGTCTTGACACTAAATCCAACAATCAGAAAAATCAAAGAGATAAGTATCAACACTGTATACCTCTTTTTTCTTTTCTCGCTTGCTCTTCACTTCATGGAAAGGATCTGCACCGTGAACAAATTTCAAGTCAAATTCACATGCATGCAAAACTCAATAGAAGACTTGAGACCTCAATTTTCCAATTGCATAAAAGACAAAAAAAAGTATCAAAACTCATAAACAAAACATTAATATGAGAGATAATGTAAAGTAATGACAAGAACCGAAACATTGAGATTAATACAACTAAAATCTCATACACAAGCAGTAAAACAGCTGGAACCAATCAGAAACATGCAGCCATAAAAAATAGCTAATAAGTTAAATCAGGGATTTGAAAAGGACAACAAAGACTGAGCAGCAGCAATGGCCTATTTTTCTGTCAATCAATGTTACTTTGATTTTCTGATAAAAAAAGGGACTTGTATAAACAAGCCAAAATAAAATCATGCAGGCACTTTTGTGCAAGTGCAATCAATTTAGAATGTTCGTGATGTTCACTTAATGTCTAACAATCAACATATCCAAATCCAAATCCAAAACCTAAAAATTTCAACGATTACAGTAGCAAGATAGTTCCATTGTCATGTTTTGTCAAAATGGTAGGAACTTTAACTATATCTCTCCAGAACTTCCACTGAATAACTTCTATTGCTCATATCTATGAACCAGAATCAAGCAATTTCATCAAAACAGCAACACCACAAAACACACTACAAACTGAAATCTTACCACACACCGGAAAGTTAAAAAATCTTAACTTTTCAAGCAACATGATCAAACAATTTCATTGAAACGATAAGACTAACACAAACCTCAGTTCAATTACCCGAAATATTAATATATATGTGTGTGTGTGTGTGTTCAGCCCATGATATCCTGAAAAAGATTGGAATGCTTGAAACAGAAAGAAAAGTAAACAACTTGAAATCGAAAACTTAAATTTATCATAATCAAATTCAAGAACCCATGCAATAAAATATGTGTCAGTCCAGTAATAAAATTCTAATCCCCAAACTCCACCGAGACCCAAAAAACAAAAGAGCAAACCTTGAGAGAGGAGGCGACTAACAGCCTCGTTAGGGTCCATGTTACACTCTTTAAGCATAGCATAGATCTCAGGTTCAGGACAGTTAACAATCTCCTTCAAGCTTTGTATCATCTTCCTTGACGCTGCTGGTATCCCTGATATTCCAGTATTACCCTTTCCACTGCTGTTATTTACTCCTCCTCCTCCTGCTCTGCCACTCATTCTCTCTATCTCGCTCGGTCTCTCAGCACGCACGGAGACGGTATCTGCTTCTCTCTCTTAGATCTGAAAGGAAGACAACGTTGTTTGCTTTGCCTGTCTGAGTTTTCTCTTCGGTTTTTATACGCGGCGACAGAGGGTTTAAAGGACGGAGTGGAAGAGGACAATTTTATGTCTAAGCTCTTGCTTTTAAGCACTCAAAACCCTCTCTCTTTCTCTCTCTTCCTCTTTTCCTCTTTCATATATTTTCCTTTTTTGTTTTTCGGAAGACTAATTTTTATTTTTATTTGTAAATAAAATTTTTCAAAAATATATTAAAAATAATATTTTTTATATATTTTTAAATAAAAAATAATTTTAAAAATAATTTTAATTACATTTCCAAACTATCATTAAATATTAGGTTTCGAGAATAGAGATATAATGGAGATTTATGGTTTGTAACAGCAGCTGAATCTAAAATATTAAGAGTCATAATTGTTAGCTTCAGATTCTTTCATCTTGAAAGAAAGAAAATAAAAAAAAGGGACGTTCCACAAATGGTTAGAATAAATGAAAACAAATTTCAAGGGTGGGTTACATAATTGAGAAATAATTTAATTTATGTTCACAGTTTTTCTAGCTAAAATTTCTCAAAATTTAATTTTTTTCTTAAACACTCAAGTAAATAAAGAGTTTGTTTGACACAGTTGTTGTTGTGATTAAGGTTAAAAAAACAGTTTCATGAAAAGCGTTTTTAGCTGCGGTTTAAAACTGAAATTGAAGTATTTGGTTAAAACAGTGATTGAGTTTGAGATTTAATGAAAAGCAGTTTCGAGTGTTTGGTTACCATGTTTTTCATATTGTTGTCAATTTTTGAAATTATTTTAAAGAACACACACATATATAGTTTTTTTTAAAATATTAAAGATTAAAAATCATAAAAATAAAATGTAATTAATAATTCAAGTAAATTAGACACTTGTTTTATTCTCCCATCAAATTACTTGCAATTCTATCATAAACTAAATCCATATATAAACGCGTTTGCTGTTGAGTTTGACAGAATCCTTTACTTGTTCCATAAACCCAAAACTCAAAACTCGTCTTATTCATCAATGCAAGCTCTCTTTTATAGAGCCATTTTACAGCAACAAAACAGAATCAATCAACTACTAACAGATTCTAATAACAGGGAAATTGAACAACAGAATGTAACAACTAACTGAAATTTCAACAGACTATAACAACTTTATAACAGACCCAACATCTGCGATTCCTGACTTTGTGATCGATGAACAACATCTGATAAAATATCTTCAGGATCAAAATTAATTAAAATAAATATTTTTTATCTTTATTCATAAATATTTTTGAAATACAGTGACAAATAATATATACATGACAAACAAACAAATCTCGTTCGGATAAACCCAACAAATAGCCCTCCTACAATTTCCTACTATATATATTTATCCTGTTCTCAGCTATATAAATATATATATATATACACACACACAAACACACACACATAGAACACAGAAACACACACACATAGAACCCAACCCCCCCCCACCCCCACCACCACCACCACCACACACACACCGACACAGCATTGCACTCCCCCCTCCCCTCAGCTCCCGTTCCAAGCCCACACACACACACCACACAGAGATAGCGCAGAGACACACTCCCCTCCTCACCTCAGCTCCCGTTCCAAGCCCAACACACACCACACAGAGACACACTCTCGATTACTGTCGTGTTTGGTTCCAGAGAAAAAGACCTGCACTCCATTGCTGTTCAAGAGAAGAAGACACACAGACAACACTCCCACTCCCGAACTTGCTTCTTCTTCTGAGTTTTTTTATTTTTGCTTCTTGTTCCGAGTCTTGTTGCATGGGTTAATTGATGTTGTAGCTGCAAAAACATCTCTCAGCTGCTTTTGCAGCTACACCTAAAGTTTAATTTTTTGGTGGGACCCACAGTAAAAAATGGGGTCCTGTATGGTATTATCTACATTTGGCTCTGCGGTTCAACGCAAAAACAGCTTGAACCGAGGAGCCAAACGACATCAAAAAAGAAATGCGATGGTAAAAATGGATTTCACCTCTTTTTTCCTTCGAAAGAACAATGTATGTGTATCTCGCAATTTGTTGCTTGCTTGAATTCTATCTTATTTGTAATCTTTATAAAATGTCAAGGATTATAAAATAAGTACAAGTTTGAGAGTGTAGTTGAGGTTGTTTTTTAAAGTAATTTTTGTTTAAAAATACATCAAAATAATGTTTTTTTACTTTTTTAATTATTTTTTTTAATTATTTTTGACATTAGCACATGAAAATGATTCAAAAACACCAACAAAATTTAATTTAAAATAAAAATAATATTTTTTTTTCAAAAGTGTTTTTCAAACACCCCCTAAAAGCTATATGAGAAATCATTGTAGCTCTCCACATAAAATGTAATTATTTTCACATAAATATAGTTATTTTTATATTCTTCCGTGTTAAAATTTAATCCTATGATTTGGGGATTTTGTGGTCTTTTTTCTCGATCCTGTTTGTCATTAAAAGATTGTTTAGAATTGTAGTCTTTTCTAAATTTTTAACATGGTGAAAATCTTTTTTTGCACTCATGGTCAACAAAATTTAAAGTTATTAACCAAGTGCTTTCTTGACTTTTCATAAATTTTATAAAAGTTAAAATATATTTTTGGCCTCAAGATTAGAAAAATATTAGGTTGTTGGACAAGTGTACTTCAAATTTTAAAAAATTGTTATGTACAATTGAATAACAATTTTAACATTATGAAAGTCCAAAAAAAGTTGTCTTTTGGGTATTTTGGTATTTTTCATATAGGTTTTTTGTGTACTAAAGAGAGGTTTGGGGGTGTTTTAGTATTTTTATATGTTTTTAATGTTTTTTTATTGGAAAGTTGATAGCAAATGTTTCAAATGCGCCATCAAATAAGAGACGTCAACATTGTACATGTGGCAAGTGTGACGTCATCCAGTGATCAAATCTGGTAATTCGTTGTCTCAATAGATGCATCGTCGTGGATTCTTTCACATGGTGTGTTGCATGTTGTTTTATGGTTGTTGGATAGTCATTGGTGGTCAATTGATTTTTCTTTCTTTATTTTCTCTCTCCTAACATCTAAAATACATAGATATCCTTTTAGTTTGTTGTTTGTTAATTTTGTTCTTCATGTTTTTAATTTCTTATTTCATCTGAATTCCTTTTATGCAAGTTGTTTTTTTTAATTTTGTCCTCCAATTGCAATTTCTTATATATTTTAGTTTTCATTTTAATTCTTATTTTTTTAATTTTTTTTGTTTACATCTTTCTAAAGTCATCCCTAATTCTGGTTTGTGCTTCTCAATCTATCCTCTTAGTTTTGATTTTTTATTTTAGTCTTTTTCTTTTTTGTTTGAGTTTTATTTTTCAATTTAGTCCTGCAATTCTAATTTGTGCATATGATGTTTTTTGAATTGATACCTTTACTTTTGATTTTTGATTTTTTTCCCCTTAACTCTTTTGTCAAGGTTTTTATGGTTTTTTTTATTTTGTCCTTTAAATAAAATTTATGGTTTTTGTTTTTCTCAATAGTGATAATATTTGTTTTAATTTGTCCTTTTCTTTTAATATTGTTTTTGCATGCGCTTTTATCAAAGTTTTGTTTATGATTTTAATTTTATCCTTCAAAACAAGTTTATGGCCTAGTAATAATAATGATGATGATGATAGTTGTAACAATACTAATAATAGTAACATTAATAATGATGATAATAATAATAATAATAATAACAGTAATAGTTTATTATAATGATTATAGTAATTATGATATCAATAAATATAGTGATGATAGTAATAAAAGCACTAATTATGATAATAATATTAAGAATACTACTACTATTAATAAAAATAATTTTATTAATGTTATTAATGATGATGATGACGATCTTAATGATATTAATAATAGTAATAGTAATAATAGTAATAAGAATAAGAATTATGGTATTATTAGTTATAGTTATGATGGTAATCACTATAATAATAGTACAAACAATAATAATTATATTAATAATAATGATCATAATAATAATATTAATAATAATTAGGATACTACTTATTGATAGTAGTCATAATTATAAAAGTTATAATAATAATGATAGTATTAACAATGAGAATAATAATTGTGATATTTCATCATTTGATGTTATATTTGCAAGGAATTGAGTTTTATAGCTTTTTCATGTGTGGTATTTTCGATCTAATATCTCAAATTAATGATTTGAAAAGTTTAAATAACTCAATGTTCTATTTTATTTTTTCCACATTATGTTTTTTAATTTTATTGTTCAACATTAGTTTTTGAAAATAATAAAAGTTCATACAAGTTCATTTAAATCTATTAAATAAATTAATTCGCATCCAGTTAGATCTTATATATTTTATTTGAAATCCACACCAAACAAAAATCCAATATAAAGATGTAAAGATTTATCGTCTTACCCTGTTTCATAGCATTGCAAAAAAATCTCTACACTCTCAATAAGTTTTTTTTACATTATAAAAAAATTGTTCGACCTGCAACTGGGAGCATGAGTTTACCTAGTTTTTCTTAAATATTGTGTCATCCAAATATTTATTTGGATTTTGAAATCTTTTGTGTGATATTATTATTGATTTTATTATTTATCCATGAATTATTGTTAAATAATCTATTGAAAACAAAATAACTAAGTTGTTGACATATGCCATAAGAATGGATTGGCAAAATTCAAAGGGCATATATGATAATGTTTTAAAATAACTTGTTATTTGATGTTTGGATTGTAATTAATCATGTAATTATTTATTCTTCTTAGTTAGGGAATACAAAATTGATAGTAGAAGTCTTTGTACTTGCAAAAACAGTCATTATCGATGAGATTTAAACACCCTTAGATAATAAATCAATAATTTTAAATGGAAAAGACAATAAATTAAAGAAAAAAGTTTAAATTTCATGAAGAAGAGTATTTATTCTTGTTTATGTGTTATTAATGCTTTAAGATATATAAGTTTTAGGGTAAGAAAGTTTAAATCCTCTTACCATGGTGCTTTTAGGAATATTTATAGCTCTCAAACCTTGTTGTTTTAAGGGAGTAAAAAGATCGGAGAATCTTTTTCTCTTGACAGTTTTAGCAAGGGATGAAAATACTCAACTAAACCTACTTAATTTAATGACCTTAATACTTAACACAACCAATTTTTTTAATTAACTAAATAACATATTTTATTAGAGCCATAGCAGCAAATGACTCTTTGCATTATTCTACATGAAAAACACAACTCTCTCTACAACAATGTTGTCAAAATCGGGAGTCAACTTGTAAAATCATATGATTTTACAAGTCAAAAGAACAAATCTTGTAAAATCAAGTAGAAAAATCAGACTCCGTTAAAATTGGGACAAAATAGTTAAAATCGTACGGACTTGTAAAATCGGATTGGATCAGTCCGATTTTACGATCCATACTGATCTCGTCTTGTTAAGTGTTAAACAACTTAATTAATTTCCTTTTACTGTTTTCCCTAATTCTTCTTCAGTTCTTCTCATCCTCTCACGTCTGATCTCCTCTCATCTCTCAAATCATCCTCTCATCTCATCTCGTCATCGTCGTTGCCTTTCATCAATTTTCAATCCGTCACTGCTCAAGGTTAGTTAACTTAAAAAATTAGGATTTCTGGGTTTCAGTGTTGATCAATTAATGCATATTTCGAATTTCATTGTTTAGGTGTTTATGGGTGCATGAGGTTTCTGGGTTTATGGGTATTTACGAGTATTTGGGGTTTCTAGGTTTCGGTCTTTATGGGAATTTCGAATTTCATTTTTCAAAATCTCCTCCTGCTTCTAGCTGTATCACGATTTATAAGCTCATGGCATTATCATCCCAGCAATTGTATAAAATGGAAGTGCCACTTCCAAGTATAACATCAGGTTATGAGTTAGCTTAGTCATGTCGTATCTTTAACATATTCAGCTTTTAGATGCCACTTGCCAATGTTATTTCTGTTAAGATATTTGTTGTCGGAGCTTGTAGACTTCATAATAACTGCAATAGCATTTGTTCCAATTTCTTTGTTACTATGGTGAATCAAGTTATGTTTTGTTGGTTATGCTTGTGGAAGTTCAAGCAAGCAAGATCACTCATAGTGATCCATGATAAATGTCGTAACCCAATTTTTGGGTTACTCCCCAAAATAAAATAAAAATGACAAAAATAAAATAAAAGGACAAAAATAAAATAAAAGGAGCCGGCGTGGGTAGAAAAATCAATGTGGAAATTTTGGTTGTTTTCGCGAGTCCAATCGTATCTCTTTGGTTCCTAAAATAGAGAAATACAGATTTAAGGCAAAAAATAATTTATCGTTGGATGAATCTGTGTAAAAACTAAGTTAAACGACATAATTATATTTTTTATGGGTTGATTCGATTTAATCATCGACAAATGTAAAGTTTAATTATGATCGGGAAGTAATTTAAGGTCCAATTGAAGGATTTAATTAAGTGCAAGGACTTAATTATACTTTAAAATGGTCAAATTAATTTTATTAAGGGCTTAGTCAATGAGAAATCAATTTCATGAATTTAATTCGGGCTCAATTGATGAGAATGAATTTTCGGAGACCGATTTGAATTTTTAAGTAAATAATACGAAATCAGGGGCCAAATTGAACGAATTGAGAATTTAACAGTCAATTGAGGGTTAAATCGCGCAATCGGAAACCAGATACCAAAATAAAAAAGGGCGCACACATTTAAGGTTGCTGTTGAAATTTTGACGGGGATACGATTACATAAAATTAAAAGTTTAAAACTAATTGGGGGTGCGATTGAACCAATCGAACATTGAGGGACCAAATTGTATTTTTTTAACACAAATTTGGCATGTCCCTGCACTGTTCCGACACCTGAACAGTGCAGGAATATGCCCTGCATCCCCGCAGGCCTCTGCATTTTTGCAGAGGCCACAGCACACCCCTCAGCCCTCTGCAAAATGCAGAGGGCAACAATCTCATGCACATTGCATGACGAACGGTTGCATTTTTTCCTATAAATGCAACCGTTCGCAGCATACACCAGGGGGAGAAAAAAAAGAAGAAAAACGGGGGAGAACACTGGAGAGTGGAAGAGAAAAAGAGAGAGGATCACAGAACAGAAGAAAAAAGAGAGGAAAAAATGCAAAAAAAAAAACAACTCCCCGCCGCAGCTTCTCTCTCTCCCCGTTCGCTTCTCTCTGTCTCTACAAACAACCGTGAAGCAGCCACCGTCTCTGTCCTCCATCAGCAGCCGAAAGCCACCACTTGTATCTCACCGTGACCACCATCAGGTCCAGCTTCTTCTCCAGCTCCGACGAGTGTACCAGCAGCAACGGCGAGCTCAAACGAGTAGCAGACCGGTGACTTCCAGCTCCTCCTCCGGCCACCACAGGCCACCGTTGACGACGCCACAACCACCAGGACAACCACCTCGTCCTCAGCTACCCAACCATACCAACAGGTGCGCCTTTCGCCACATTTGTATTTTTACTATTCATCGTCTTCTTCCCTGGTCTGCATGCAGCGGGACGTGATTCACGTCCCGTTGTTCATGCGGGCCAGGGCAGAGGGAGGCGGGGCCGGGCTTTGTGCCCGGCCCAGATACTTTGGGCTTCCAGCCCACGATGGCTGGAAGCCCAGCCCATATACTTTGGGCTTCCAGCCCAGACTTTTATGGGCTTCCAGCCCACGATGGCTGGAAGCCCAGTCCAGATACTTTGGGCTTCCAGCCTTGATGGCTGTCAGCCCAGCCCACTAAGGTGGGCTGTCAGCCCAATGTGGCTGACAGCCCAGTCCAGAAAAAAAATAAAAAAATAAAAAATTGACAAAAAAAAAGTATTTTTTTTTACTACTATTATAAATTTTTTTCAAAAATACAAAAAAAATGTATTTGTTTTTGTGCATACGGCCAAATTCCATGATTTTTCCATACATATTTTTCGTAAAAAATTATGTTGCATCTTTCTCATATTTTGAAACGAAAATTGGATATTGTAACCGGTTTATGATTATCCGTTGGAATTTGGATAAAATATCAAAAATAATTATAAATATTTTTGTTTCATCTATCAGGGTGTAAATTTACATTATAAAGTACACCCGCGGATAAAGAGAAATTTACTACGGTGTAAATTTACATTGTAAAGTACACCCGTAGATAAAAAGATTTTTACTAGGGTGTAAAATTACATTGTAAAGTACATCCGTAGATTAAAAAACAACTTGTAATTGCGGTGTAAAATTACATTGTAAAGTACACCCGCAGACACAAAAAAAATGTTTTTTTTTGAAAATACAGTTTAAAAATTTTAACTTAGAAAAATAATCAAACAATGCAGCTTACCTTAGGTAGGATGCACTGGGGGTGATGCGTCTTCCCCTTGCACAAAAAGTCCCCTTACCCAAGACTCTCGCAGACCAATAGGTTCCTAGTAACCTTAATACTAGGTGGCAACTCTTAATAATTATAGTCATAAATTTTACGACTATAAAACATCCCATTTTCACCGCGCGCCGTTGTCTCCCCCAAATCTAAGGGGAGATGACGGGGCGCGAAGCGCGTAGAAAAATCGTCGTTGCGACAATAAAATCTAACAATATTGAACAACCATCTTTCCAATGCCAATTTCTCTCTTTACAACTTCCATCTTTACACTGCCAAAATGGAAATTCAATGATATTGAATAGCCACAGAGCATCTCCAGTTCTTTTAGAGTATCTAGGTTTTGTTCAATCTCGGTAGTTTTTTCCATTTGCAGTGACAACCAAAAGCAACAAGAGCCAATTTCAGCAGCTCTAATTTGTGCTTTTATAATAGCAAGCTGATTCACTCAGAATTGAGGCACGACAAGCTCTCATCATTTTTACTGTGATTTAAATGGAACATCTATGCCAATTTTTATTTTAAATTTATTAGTTTTTATCTAATAAAATTCTATGTACATAATTGTTTTGTAATGTATTTTTAAGTTATTTAAAATCATGTGAGAACCTTAACTAATGAAGTTTTATAGCCATAATTGTGTTGTATTGTATTTGAAAATATTTTACTTACGATTTTACGATTTTTCCACCTACACGATTTTAGCTGCGATTTTACGATTTTTGTATGGAAAAATTTCAAGTACGATTTTATGATTCGATTTTTCGATTCAATTTTACGATCCGAGTTTAGAAACAACTTCCTTGTCGTGTCAAAATCATGATTTTGACAACCTTGCTCTACAATAAGTTTTATCAAAAACCTTGCTCTACAATAAGTTTTATCAAATCAAAATACGAAATGACAACTCTAGATAGTTGGTTTGAATTGAGCTTTCAAATCACATCGAGGTATTAAGATGAGAGACATTATTATAAAACAAGTCTATCATAAAATAAAATCTCTCAAATAACAAGAGACAAATCCTTTATCAAGTTATAACTAGCCAACAATAGAAAAAAGATTATTCCTTTATAGAACAAAAACTAAAAAGCACTAAGAAGCTACAAATCCCACTACACATAAGGTGTTGGGACAAAAACACAAAATTCAATTGTCTAATTATATCATATATAAAAATTATCATTATTGAATCCAGCAACCACTACAATAACCTTCATCCTTATCTAAATATGATTTTTTTGGTATAATTGTGGTGTTAATTTATATATATCTTAACTAATTTATGATACTTGAAATTAATGATAAGATAAACCTCTGGTACTTGAAAAAATATAAAATGTCAATGGCAATCATCGAGTCAATCAATAATATGTTATTTTTGCCAACAAGGTCTTGGCCTGGTGGTCAGAGAGGAGGTTTGTCTTCCTCCCACCTCAGGTTCAAGCCTTGCCAGACATGTCTGTTACCCCTGCGGTGCCTTACTTGCTCATTGGGCTTGCAGGATGTTCAGTGAGCCCGGGGATTTAGTCGTGGTGCACGCAAGCTGGCCCGACACCCCGGTTATAAAAATATATATATATATATATATTATTTTTTTATAATAAAGATATGAGGATACTGCTGTTACTTTATAATATTAGAAATCTATTTTTAAAGTAGATTGCAAGCTATATTTTTTTTTTATTTTTTTCTCTCGAAATTTCCACTTTAATACATCAAAAGATATGTGCTCGGCACCCTTCCTCCTGAACCTGCAAAACATCCAAAGGCAACAACATAAACAAGCAAAGAGATGAGTGTCTGTCTCTTCAATTCCCCGCCCACACTCTCATTACCAACGCCAGCAAAGAGAACCGTAACTTGTATCCTCGACGCAAACAACAATTGGACCAAGAAAACCTTACTAGGTGGTGCCATAAATGGAGCACTCTCAATCAATTTATTACTTTCCTCTCCATCATTACTTGCTCTAGAATCTCCATCTCCATCACCATCACCAACACTCCTACAATCACAATCAACAGAGTATCTTTGCCGTCAAGAAGAAACCCAACAGGATTTTAAAGTAGAGAACGAAGCTCCTCAAGTGGTGACTAATGAAGGAATTGTGGAAGAAGCTTGGGAGATTGTTAATGATAGCTTTCTTGATAGCGGGCGACGTCGATGGACTCCTCAAACTTGGCAGGTATACGCTCATGAATGCCATACAAAAGTTGCCTTCTTTTTAACTTAATCCTCTTTTATGTTGATTGATATTGTAGCAAAAGAAGGAAGATGTTTTAAGCGGATCGATTCAATCTAGAGCAAAAGCCCATGAAATAATTAGAAGGATGTTGGCTAGTTTAGGTGATCCTTACACACGGTTTCTTTCACCTGCTGAGGTACTTAATTCTGCTGCTGCCGCTGCTTTTATTTTATTTATTTTTTAAAGAAAAGTCTTACTGTATCTTATGATTACAAATGTTGTTCATGCCTTCTTCTTTTTCTACCCATGCATTTATCAGTTCTCGAAGATGGGGAGGTATGACATCTCTGGTATTGGAATCAACCTTAGGGAAATTCCTGATGAAAATGGAGAGGTCAAACTGAAAGTTCTTGGATTATTACTTGATGGGCCTGCGTATTCAGCTGGTGTAAGACAGGTAGTTATGAGTTTATAACTGTTAACCCAACGTCTCAATACCTATCTTGTTTGGTAGCTTTGTCTTCCAAGTGATTATTGGTGTTTGTATTATATCGCTATATGGTTATGGCTTGAGTTTAGTTTATTTTTTATTTAATTCTCTTTGTTGACTAGTGGCGAGAATTCGCTTCCTTTCATAGCACATTATATATATATATACACACACACACGTAGGAGTTTCTTATCGATATTTGAATATATTTTGGTTCATATCATTTCTAGTAGTACAGAATTGAAGGGTAGAACGAGCTTACTATCATTTTCAAAATTGGAAATGCTGTTTCTAGTTGCATATATGTATGGATAACAAAGAAGTGATCTCACTAACTCCTTTGGAGAGAAGACTATTCTTCCTCTTCTCATTCTGTCATTTCCAGTGCAAATGAGAACTACCATAATGGTATATTTTTCTCAGCAAAAGGTGTTTTCTCTCTCTCTTGTGAATATCAACATTTTTCCCAGCTTCTGAGAACTGAAACTTCAAAATCATTTAAGTTTTAGTACTGAATCTCATGAGCAATAGCTTCTGAATACCTAAATGCTACCCAGTTCTAGTGTATTTCAACGCTCCAATCATTGTGAATCCCATGCCTGCATTTTTCCCCCTAGAATAAATTCATTATTGTACCTAAAGCTTTGATTACAACATTCGACTAATTAGCTGCACCTATTGTTTGATCGATTTGTCTAGTTGATTTTGGGTTGAATAAGGCAGACATTCCTATTTTGTAGCTGTATTGTGTTTTCATCATAACTAGTGTATGGAGTGAGTTTCCTCATGTTCTTACTTCTTTTGGCAGGGTGATGAATTATTATCTGTTAATGGAGAGGATGTCAAAGGGAAATCAGCATTTGAAGTATCATCTTTGTTACAGGGCCCAAATGAAACATTTGTGATTATCAAGGTTTATAAAATTAGTTTCAGATGTACAATATTGCTGTATTAGCTTTTGGGTTTTCATCTTTCTGTGGATTATTCTTATATATACTGTCATATTATAGGTGAAGCATGGAAATTGTGGACCTATTCAATCTATAGAGGTTCAGAGACAACTTGTTGCTCGAACCCCAGTCTTTTATCGGCTGGAACAAATTGACAGCAGCACCGCTTCTGTTGGGTACATACGCTTGAGAGAATTCAATGCATTGGCTAGAAAAGATTTGGTAATTGGTAAATGTTTTTCTTGTCTAACTTAGTCATAGCAATTTTATTGTAGAAACCAACACATACTTTTATTTGCAAAGATCACAAATGTTATTTAAATTCGTAGTAGGGATTATCTCTCTAGGCTCATGTTATGTAGTCTTAGCTGGCCTGATAGTTAATGATGATTATGCAGCAATGAAGCGACTTCAAGACAGGGGTGCCTCATATTTCATTCTGGATCTGAGAGATAATCTCGGTGGATTAGTACAGGTTCTTATTCATTTTCCTCCAGTGTTAAAATCCAGTCCCATAATTAGCTCAGATGATCTACTCATTCCCACTACACGTATATGCAAGTGTTGATTTATTTTACTTTACCAAGTGAAAGAACTTAAGCGTATGTTGAAAGAAGATTTAAAAATGGAAATAGAGTGAATAAGCCATTCTCACACACGTAGACATCTTTTTGTTGGTCATCTGATAATGCCTTTCTAGAGAAACTTAAAATGAGAAGGAAAATTGTCGAAATAGCAGCTAAATGCCTCACAAATGTTTTTGATGAACTAGAAGTAGCTTGGAGATAAGACTGAGAGAACATGGATATTGGTGGTCTTTTTTTTAGTATATGCAAATGAATATCTTTTTTTTGTTTCATGAAATAAAATCTCAGTTACATATGTTTATCAGAATAAAATAGCATGGATCTACTTCAGTGAGATGATTATGGATTAGTTGTCAAATAAATGATCCACGCCTGCATTCTAAGTTTTGTTTGTTCTGATGAATGTGTGCAAATATGCCAATTGATTTATTATTTTTTTTACTTATTTCAGGCTGGAATTGAAATTGCGAAGCTCTTTCTGAATGAAGGGGAGAAGGTACATGTTGAAGATTTGAACTTCAAAGAACTTTTTCCTGTCTATTTTTGTTTTATGCAGTTGATATCTGAAATATTTTTTGCATGACTTTCATTTCTCATCAACTTCAAAAAAGTTGGCAATCTCTCATTAGGTTATGTTGGTAATGGGGTTGGGAACAGTATTAACTACAAGGCCAAAATGCACCTTAGCCTATAAAATGTTGAAAATTGTACTGAACATTGAAAGGTAGGTATTAGACATGGTCTGTACCATTAAATCTGAAGTTTGAGGCTAGATTGAGATAAAATGTAATGAGGTCCGCAGTGTCAATTTATTTTGACTGATTTTGACATTTGTCTTGGATAGTAAAAAAGAGGAAAGTTGAAGCGGGTGTGGGGACATAGAGCTGTTAATTGTTAACGAGGCAGATATTTACTTGGAGCTCTCTTTTTAACAGCTTCTTTATGTGAATTCGCAACTTGTTAGATTCAAGCATTTGCTGTTTGACTGTTATTATGATCATTCTTGTGATGTCTGATTATTTGAAAGTCCCATCTGAAAGGGTAACTGTGCATGACATTTTTAAACTTGACAATTACGGTTAATACTTTTTGAGTATGAAATTTGAGGATTGATCAAGAACTGATTATGGGACATCCCTAAATATTTGAATAGTGAGATGTTTGATTAGGAATAAAGGCTGGGATGAGGATATAAGAGTTCGTGATAAGGATTATGAAGGCATTTGAGTTTCAGGAATAAAAGTATAGGTTAAACTTTAAGTACAGGGGCTGTCTTGTGATCTGGTTTTGGAGCTGGAACATGCATATGATATTATCAACAACAAGGAGAAAGAAAAATAGAATTAGAGGAGAGTAAAGGAAAGAATCTGTGACTATATAAGAAAGAAACTAGGGTTGCATGGATCAAAATATGCTTTCATTCTAAAAACTCAATATGCTTATTAACGATTTCTTCATAAGAAATAATATTATTCTTATACAACTGAAATTATAAAACATTAAAGGCTGGTCTAATAAAATAACTATTAGCCATTGATTAAAACTCTGACTGAAGAAGCCACAGAGACTAAACTATTAAACTTGTTCACTGCAAACATTATAGTTCTGAAAATGAAACCTATATATATATATATATATATATATATATATATATGAAGTAGGAAATTGGGTAATGGATGGAATTGAACTTTGAGTTTTGATCTAAAGTCATGGAAGCAAGAATTAATGTGGTGTTTTATCTTGATGTATTTACAGGTGATTGGTACTGTCGGAAAGGATTCACAATACCAAAACACTATTGTAGCAGACAGCGCACCATTGGTCAAAGCTCCTGTTATTGTATGCTTCTTTTCTAACATATTACAAGCACTATGATGAATGTATAAGTTTTCGTTAATATCCAAGTCTTGGCCTTTTACTATCAAAGTTGATGGCTCTGAGCAATACCTTATTATGGCATTTATTATTTGGGTGATTTTGTTGCCTTTGCAACATGGGCATGGACAATGTTGATACTTTTCAGCATTAATAGCAGCTACCAGGACCAAAGACTTCAGGCTTGAGCTTCTCAAATTCTGCTAGATTTGATTGCCCTTTCAATCATATTCTAGTCAGACCTTTTTTTCCAGACAGTTTCTGTCATCCACTGCATAGAGCATTGCTTCTTTAGGATCTTGTATGCATTTTTTCCCTCTACAAAGCCTGACAATTTTCCATTCAGGTTTTGGTGAACAACAAAACTGCTAGTGCGAGTGAAATTGTGAGTTCCATGTTTCACCAAATATGTGTGTTCATTTGGCGATTAGCTTGGGGTGCTAATCAAGCTTCATGTTTTAGGTTGCCTCTGCACTGCATGATAACTGTAGAGCTGTGCTTGTGGGAGAAAGGACTTTTGGCAAGGTTAGCTAGCTCATTGTGCCGTTGATGTATTTTGTTTATGTTTTTTTCCATGTTTATTTCAATCAGGCTATGTGTGTATTATTGCTATATTGTAGATGAAGACCCCTCTAGAACCCCTTTTAAGTCGACATACATGCATTTGGTGTCCATATAGGGGGGAATCACAAAAGGCAGCTCTTTCTATCTCAGCCATAGGAAGTTGGTTTCTTTTTTTGGTCCTGCTTGAGTTAATCGAACATCCAATCATTTTTGCATCAATAAAAATAGCTGATTTTGATTGTTTAGCGATCCAATTTGTCGAGTTCAATACTCCGGGTTCCAACAATTCAAGTAAGAATAGGGGCGATTAGTGATAGACCTGTTAATATTCTGTTGCTATGGAAAATATATTTTCAGGGTTTGATTCAATCAGTTTATGAACTTCATGACGGGTCTGGAGTGGTTGTCACTGTTGGGAAGTATGTCACACCAAATCAAATGGACATAAATGGCAATGGAATAGAGCCAGACTATAAAACATTTCCAGGTACAAGTCATCATTGTTCCCTTCCTGTTCTGCTTTGTTTTGTGGGTACTAAAATGGTGCTCTCTCAATAATCTGAGCAAAACTCCATATGCAGGTTGGAGTGATGTTAAAAAACACCTGTCAGAATGCAACATCAATCGACAAGGGTAAAGATGAGGTCCGCATCAATATTATTTCCAGAAAATTGTGCATATTGATTACATAATCAGCTGCCCTATGATTCTCGTGCTTTGCTAGCTGACTAAGCACCTAACTGTGTGCGTCAGAAAACATAAGTTGACGAAAAGCATTGCTTATGCGTTCTTACCTACAGTGGAACTTTTATTGAGAGCTACATTAGTGCTGTCTTCAAAATGACAGGAATTGCCACGATGAAGCCATTTTTTTTTTTATAAAAAAAAACAGTAACTGGGATTGGGGTGGAAATGGGCAGGCAGCAGTGTTGGTTGTAGCCTGAGTTTTTCCTTCTGAGATGTATAGACAATTTGCTGTAACCTTTGTGGAACCAAGGATCTCTCTACTTTCTCGTACAGTACTGGGATGCGGAATTATTTTCCTTTTAACTTGTAACAGAAGAATTTCGACGAATTTCAAATCCCTCTATTGAGATCATGTAGCTCGCAGCTTATTTCTTCAGGGGAAAACCCCCCCTTCAACTATCAAATAACCATTGAAATTGGCGATAAATGTCTCGGTGATAGAGGGGCAGGTAGGAATGATACAGTGCACGAAAAAAGAGGTGGTAGCAAGGGGATGGTAGTAGTTTTCTGTGTGCGTGTGATACACACATATATATATATATATAGGATTAGTTTATAAAGTGTAAATCATAAATTTCAGAATGAATGAAATATATCCAAAAACTTTAAGCCAAATGCTTGCAGCGGGATTGCTGTCTTAAAAATAGTGGGCTACGTTGGCCAGTTTTGATTATAAAATGAAGGAGCTAAAGCTTCATTGTGAAAGAAGGTTCCAAACCAATGCCTGACAAAAGCAGATTGTTCGTTTTAGATTCGCAGGAAGGAAATCAGGCCCGAAAGTACAATCTCAATCTCAATCTCAAGCTTCTGCCTGCTAGCTAGTATAATAATAGGAAGATTCCATAAGCAATCTCTAGAGTAGTATTATAGCATGCCAAAAAGACGGTGTCCTTAACTTTGCACAGCTCTTTTTCTAGGAATCATCTCAGTTTCATCTGGGAAAATGGTGAAGCTTATCCAGCGTAGGAAAATAAAATCTCAACTGCCTGCCTTTAACTTTTGATCCAGTCCCATAAAACAGTAGAAAGAGAAGCACAAAAGTGAAAAGAAAAATGGCATGGCATCAACATCACATCAGGTTTGGACATGGATGACATCCCAAACAAACACCAGATTTAAATTCCCAGCAGATTGCTCTTTTTCCTTTTCCCTCCTTCATCCACTTTTCCCCTCTTTTTGCAGTGTCTGCCTCCTCTTGCTTGCAAAATTTAACTACCCGATGCCTCCTCTCTCAAGTTTTCTGATATTCTCCCGTCTCTCTACGACCCAAGGAAACTTTGATTCTTCAAGTTTTATATTAATATAACATATGTCAGGATGATATTTAAACTCTTCTTTGCCACAACTCCATTGGTCCTTAGGGTGGCTTGTGTCTCATTCTTCTTAACCAAAAAAACAAAAAAAAACGCACCTCAAAACTACATTATAGAAGCAACAGCAGCAGCTTGGCAACATGGGTTCTGGAGGAGCTCTTCAATATTTCACAATCTTAATCATGTACCTATTTCTCTATTCAGGTGATTGGCATTTCCTCTCTTGGGTTTCCAGCATTGCTCACATCAGAAAATTTCCTTTGGTGGCTCATGTTCTTCATATGAATATTATGTGCTTTTGTTTATATAATGTAAGCATGTGTGTGTATCCCTTAATATGTGAGACAAAAGGGGATCCTAGAACAAATTGTCTGAAAAACAACAGAAGAAAATCCATCCTTCTGTTAAGTGGTAAGGCTTTCGGTTAAACAGTCTATATTGAATTTAGCTACTTGTGATCATGCTGTATACTACATCTTAATTCAAGCGGAACCTGGAAGATTTATTCTTCTTGTATCTGTAGCAAGTAGATGAAATTCTTATGCTTTTCCATGAATGCATGAAACCCAAATTTGATTTTGAAATTTACCCCTTTTCGATTTTCTCTCGGGAAGAAATACTGCTTTTCAGACTGCATCAAACCCATTTTCTCTGGTTTTCTGCTTTTAGCTAATCAGGGAGTTGTTTGCGAAAAATTATGGGTTCAGTATGCTATCCTGTCAGCAATTCACTCTGACAATGTAGAACTTCAATTGCATCCATTAACATGGAACATGCAGCAGAACTTGGCATAGAAGAAAAGATAGAAATCTGATCCTGCCTTTCGACTTGTTCAGGTCATCCTGGTGTTGCTGAAAGGCCTACTCTGGATTCAATCCAGAAAAATAAAATAGCAGGCGACCGAGAAAACAAGATACTCATCTCCTACTCAGTGTCCACCACCCAACCAGACACAGTTACCGGAGGGGTTCCCGTCATCAATCCGACAACTCCTGTAGTAAATCCAGTAGACTCTCCTCCGTCACCATTCGGAATCAACCCATTACCTATGACGCCCCCAACTGTTATAATGACCCCAGACACTCCGAATCCTCCAGCTGTTATAATGACCCCAGACACTCCGACGCCCCCAGCCACTCCGACCACCCCGGCCACCACAAATCCAACCTCTTCAGGAGGGCAATGGTGCATTGCAAGCGCGATTGCTTCACAAACTGCCTTGCAGGTAGCCATTGACTACGCTTGTGGCTATGGCGCGGCAGACTGTTCTGCAATTCAACAAGGTTCAACCTGTTATAATCCAAACACCCTCCGCGATCATGCTTCTTATGCCTTCAATAGCTACTACCAGAAGAATCCAGCTTCGACAAGCTGCGTATTTGGCGGAGCAGCACAACTTACCACCACTGATCCAAGTAAGATACATGATCTTGACAAAGAACATCATTCTGTGGATTTCGAGATCCAATGCTGTATTTTCGAAACTGGCATACTGCAGAAGTTTTGAAATCTGCTCTGTTTTCAGCTGTAACAAGCAGTCCATGATCTATGTAACATGATTCCTATCAGATTACTGAACTTCTCTGTCTGCGCCCATTGCAGGTAATGGAAACTGTCACTACGGATCGTCATCCACGACAACACCGGGAGGGTAAGCTTTCATATCCATTTTGAAGCCATTCCTATCAGCAAAATTAGGCAACAGATACTCAATTCATGTTTTTTGGAAATACAGCATAAGTTCACCGCCGGTCAACCCAATCCCGACTATTACGACTCCTGCAACAACCTTCCCTGGTGGACCACCAACAACTTACGGCGTGCCAGAACCGACCGGCGAGCCCAGCTCAGCCACCTCTATTTCTTACAGTCTACTGCTCCTCTTTTCCGCCACTGGTATCGTAGGGTCACTTGTTGCTACAAAACATCTCTGAGCGCATGGAAATTCAGTTTATCACTGCCCTCGATTAGATGACAACTTCCCTGATTGTCATCAAACTTCATGAAAACAAGCAGCAGTAAGAATCAACAACCTGGTATTTTCTCGAGGATTTGTCCCCGGCATAAAATTTCAGAATCTATTTGCTTTATACTATGCTTTTTAGTAGCCCAGGAGAAAAGGAAGAAGAATATAGAGGTCATAGGTTCTTGTAGACAAGTTAACTAGTTACATTTCTCTCCAACTTTTAGCATAATAAGGAAGTAGAGAGGCTTGCATTGCCTTTAGGGTTGCTTTTACAGATTGTGTACTCAGCATGCAGTTTAATTTATGATCCAGCAGAGGCTGGTAATTTCATGGTAATTAATACAAGAGCTTATTACATTCTGTAATGGAGGGATTTGTGTCTTTCCCTGCTTAGCAAATGCACTTTCTTTGCAATAATAGCGTGATATGATATCGGAGAGCTTATGTTCTGTACAAAAGATCTCGAGTTCAAGTCAGGGTTTACATTCCTTGTAAGAATCTCAGCTGAATTTTATAGACTCATCTATATCCATTTAGACACAAAGTATATTTTATTCACTCACCTAAACCCACAAAATACACTTTCCAGAAATTAGATACTATTATCTAACAAAAAAAAATAATGTGCTTGTTTTAACACATGCCACCAAGCTGGGAAAACACAGAACCTAAAAAAAATCATGAGCTCATATAAGATCATGGCTGTTTGGAATTGTGGTTGTGATTGTTTTTTAAGTATTTTTTATTTAAAAATACATCAAAATATTTTTTTTATTTTTTAATAATTATTTTTTATATTTGAACATGAAAATAATCTAAAAATACTATTTTTTTTAATTTAAAATAAATTTTTTTTTTCAAAAATATTTTTAAAATGTTACGTTAAACACCCCCGTAATCTAAGCTCATACCACCACGCTGGCCTTGAATTTTATTTTTATTTTTCTCTTTCTCTTAAGGGGTGGCCGGACGATTTATAACTTGCTTGTCCAAATCGAAATGGTAACTAAAAAAATCAGGTTGGAGCTTTTTTATTCGATGTCTCTTTCCATACACACTCTCATAACTTCAATAAACTAATTTATCAACTTAAAACACTCTTAAATTAATTCAAAAACATAAAATTAAACAACAAAAATCTCTATAAATCCCAATCTATTTTTTTAGCTCAAAACAACTTAGGGTCTGTTTGAGACAGCTGTTGTTGTAGCTTTTCAAAATGCTTTTCGTGCTGAAATATATCAAAATGGTGTTTTTTTTATTTTTTTAAAATCATTTTTGACATCAGCACATCAAAATGATCTAAAAACACCAAAACATATTCATTTAAAATGAAAAAAAAATTGAATTTTTTGGAAACGCAGTTTCAAAAGCTGTCCCAAACAGCTTTAGTAACAATTTTCTCATTAATTCCCCTTCATTGTTTCAAGCTCTCTCCCCTTTTATATCTCAAGGATTGAAAAATATATATAAAAAAACAAAGTTATAAATTAAACCATAAAAGTTCAAAGGAGCCAAAAAGTAAAGTAGAAAAATTCCATTGCCCAAAATTTCTTAAAAGGTGCTAGATAAATAGTATAAAAAATCTTGTATACTTTCCGGTATATCAAGTCTTATCACTATATTTTCAAATTTTTGTAAGCATTGAAATTGATTTTTTTATATATATATAAAATTGAATATCAACCTAATATCAAAGTATTTTCTTGAAGTTAAAGTAACCCAATAGAAAATAAAACAAAATAAATTATCAAGGCTAATTCCTAGAAAACACAATGTTAAAGGAAAAAAGGAAAAAAAGAAGAAGCTTGATGTTGGATAAAAAAAAGATAGGAAAAAAAACTGAAAACATTATTACAATCCATAATAATTTTACTCACATACTATAGTACACTCCACGTTAAAACTAACTTTTATTTTAGTTTTTATTAATTATAGTTATAAGATCCAATTTGAGTATTGACTTGCAAGGTTATTTGTCTGTTTTGTAGTGTGTTTTAAAAGTGTTTTTGAAAAAAATAATATTTTTTTAAAAAGTATTTGATATTTTGACATCATTTTAATATACTGATATCAAAAATATTTTTTTTGAAAAAAATATTATTTTAATGCATTTCTAAATAAAAATAACTTTAAAAGCAACTTCAACCATAATGAGTTGTTGGCTCCTGTGAATTCCAGATGACCTTTTTTTTATTTTTTATTTTTGTTAAAAGCAACTAGGGCAGACAATAAAAGAAATTAAAAGCTCGCATTAGTGGCATACCCAAGGTTGTCAAAATCGCGATTTTGACACGAATCAGAAAGCCATTTTGAAACTCGGATCGTAAGATCGAATCGTAAAATCGTAAGATCATACTTGAATTTGTCCGTACAAAAATCGTAAAATCACAGCTAAAATTGTGTGAGTAGAAAAATCGTAAAATCGTCAGTAAAATATTTCTGAATACAATACATTATAATTATGGACATAAAACTTCATTAGTTAAAGTCATGATTTAAAATAACTGCAAAATACATTACAAAACAATTGTCCATAAAATTTCATAAAATAAAAACTAACAAATTTAAAACAAATCTTCAGCTGGCGTGCAATGTAAACTAAAATCAGCCTCAGATTCATCCCCCTCACCATGTCCTAGACTTGCATCAATAGCATCTCTATCAAAAGGATTATTAGTACTACCACTGGTGCTAACACCGATATTGGTAGTACTAGATCGAACTCCAACAATATTTAACCCTAAACTCCTTGGATTAGAAATCAAAGCACTGAAAATTCAAAACAAGTTAACACAATCAATTCAAAGCATGTATACAATCAACTTCAGCGGCTGGAGTACTCATCTCAACACCAGGCAAAATTCATTACATCCTTTGACTAACACAAGCCTATGCACAACAAACAACTTGTCCACTATATCCTGTGCATAGTTGCTTGCAAAGTTATGGAAACAACAGAGCACATCATTCATTAAAGTTTTCTGTCTCCTAGAAAATGTTTCTAAAGAATTGAAAATTCAAAACAAGTTAACACAATCAAAGTGCTTCCTTCATTACTAAGAACATCATTCATTCCAAAGCATCATGAACACAAATTAATTTGACAGAACACAAATTGAACATACACACCTTGAGTTCTAACTTCTAACATACAATTGAACCTCAAATTTTCATATTCTCGACAGCTAAACAGAATACATTTTCGACAGAACACAAATTAATTCATTCTTGGCAGTTTATGATCCTTTCAAAGGCTTATTATCATGAACACAAATTTCCATATTCTCCTTATCATGCACAGACAGATGTAATGTTTTGTTTTCATACCATCATGAACACAAATTTCCATATTCTCGGCAGCTAAACATCATGAACACAAATTAATTCATTCTCGGCAGTCTATCTAGGAAAAACTCGTTCGCTCTCTCAACCTCTAACTCTAGGTTTTATTATATCAAAACTTATGTGAAAGATTGAAATGCACTAACCTTGAACGGCGACGACAACGACAACAACGATAGACAAATTTGGGGAAGTCCGACAGCTCTTCTCCAGTAAGCTAGAAGACGATTCGAGAGATGAGAGGAGAGGACAATTTGGGGGAGGAAGAGAACAACTAGGGAAGAGATCGGGTGTGAAGTGTGAACTGAGAAGAGAATCAGCGATTTGGGGAAGAGAACGGGTGTGAACTGAGAATAGCTAGGGAGGAGATCGGGTGTGAATTGAGAAGAGAATCAACGATTTGGGGAAGAGAACGGGTTTAGGGCATGAAAAAGAAAGAGTATATTTGGAAGATTGAAGTGAAGAGTGCAGATTGAAGTGAAGACTAAAGAGTGAAGGGCGCCTGAAGACCGAACACTGAGATCGTAAAATCGGACCGATCCAGTTTGATTTTACGATTCCGTACGATTTAGACCGGGTTTGACCCAAAACGAGTTTCAACCCCGAGTTAACCTGTTTTGATGAGTCAACTCGCAAACTCGTACGAGTTTGCGAGTTGACTCGCGAGTTTGACAACCTTGGGCATACCTTTGTAGGTCTGTGTGTGGGCCTTTTCTTGATTAGGTCAAGTGTTCAGTGTGCCTTACCAAGCCCAACAATGTTTAGGCTCATTGCTTTTTTTCAAATTTTATATATATATATATATATATATATATTTTAATTGCTTTTTTATATGTTTTTTTTATATAAAAAAATCAAAATTATGTTTTGATTAATATCTCTTCTCTATGATTTAGTTTTTTTTACCCTTTCTTGAATAAAGATTATTTCTAATTATAGTTTTATTTTTTTTATATTTTTTATATATTCAATATATTTTTTGTAATATTTTTAATATGAGCACCCTTGCATAGTACTTTTTTTTAAAAATAAATTCTATGTGTGTATGAATCTCTATTGCAAATTGATTTTTATAAACAAATTTATTAAACTTAACAAGGTAAATAATCTGTGTTGTAATATTAAATATCTTTATCTATATTGGTCTTTTGATTTTTCCAATTATATTTTTATTTGTTGTTAATTTTTTTTTCATTTATTTACACAGTAGTTCATGATTTATTTAATTGGATAAGTGTATAAGTTTTTAGATTTACATTTATGATTTTTGTTTGTAAACAAACATGTTGAAGAATTTTATATGTTCAAATTATTTTATCATATATTGGTGTTTTCAATTTGATCTTTATTCTTATGATTTTTTCTTAATTTTTTATGACGATTTTAATATTTTAAATTTCACCTTTAAATCCAAGTTGAAGTGATTATTTTATTTATTTTGTTCCTCATTCATATATATATATATAGAAATATATATAGAAATGATAACGTGCCTTCACATGTGTGAATGGGTTCAATGTTGTATTGCTTTTTTTTTTCCTATATCACCCTCTATTATTTGTTTTTACTATTAGATTTCATTATCATTATTTTTATTGTTGTTTTTTTTCCTTGTAATAATTTTTACTTTGGTAATTGTTTTATTTGATTTTATCCTTAAACATTTAATTGGTTTATATTTGAGCTTTTTAATCTCATGTTTAGGATTTCATGAGTTCAAATTTTAAAAATTAACTTGGCTTTAAGGGTTCCTATTAATTTAATATTTTATTAATGAATCTAGTGCAAAGATAAAGTCCATGAGATAAAAATGTTTGACAAAGAAAATTATAAAGTTGTTATAATTAGAAGATTTCTATTGCATCAAAGCATTGTTCCTAAAATATTTTTAATCAATATTCTCTTAAATACTAAATATTTATTAGAGTGATAGAAAGTACTACATATTATGTTTTTTTTCTTTATGAAAGGAAACATTTATTCTCTTAAATTGATGTATAAAGGATACACGAAACTAATATACAAACGTTTGTCATAAGACATAAACATTGAACTACCTTGTATGAGAATCCAATATAAAAAGATCATTTTATCTATGGAAAGGCTTACATGATGGTTACGTAAGTTATTCTTAAACTTGAGTTTTCTATGTTATTTTTTGTAGAGAATATTATACTTTGATCTTATCACGTGTTATCTCAATTGAGGTAACAAAGGAGCAAACATTGAGTATAACATAAATTCTATGAAAGATACTTAAATGATTAAGAGATGGTTCATCTATTCTCAAATAGTATTGATTGAGAAGTCTTTGGCTAAGGTGGAATGCGATTTGATGATTTAACATGACAAACATACTTCATGGTTTAGTTTTAAATTTTGTCATGTTAAAAACATTATTGATGAACGAATATTAATCATATTAAGAAATCAATCACTAAAACTTTAAGTCAAATTAATCATTTGTTAAATTGATAATAAATTAGATTTTTTGACTTATTTAATTCTATTTAATTAGAACTAGAATTTATATTTAGAAAACATACAGGAACCTAATGAGTCACACATTGAAAATTATTAGTCAAAAATTAAATATAGATTATTTACTTAAGTATAAATTGATTAAAATATATTTTAGAAATTAAGGATTAAAATATAATTAATACATGTATTATATTTCTAGACCTAAAAAAATCAAGTAAAGACTCGATTGAGTTAATTTCTAAAATTTCATGAATTAGTATGTGGATATTATTTAAGTGATGAATTGTGATTTTGCCAATATATAAGGTTTTTCAAATTTTTCTACAAATAGTAAGGCATGCTTCGTATTTTTAAATGGTTGTTTGTTAGACAAAAAAACTCACTCGTGACATAACAATTCATCTCTCCTCAATAGAGATCTAGGAGATTTCTTGTTGGTGGTTTGTGTATATTATAGTTGGAAGCTAGAAAATTGAATGACATATAACCCAACCTTTACATAATTATAAAAAATTCAAAACATATTAGATTTTCAGATAATAAATCTCTAAACAACTATAAATTTGTATAACGAGGTCATTAGGGCTCCTAAATATTTATTATTATTATTTTAGCTGTGTGTATGATATTCAAGAACATAACAATTCACTTGAGATATTTTTGTTTTATTTATCAGTTTTTTAATAGATTGTTTTTTAGTTTAAGCCTTCAACATTTATTTAATTGGAGATTGACCTCTAATTTTGTTTCCAACTTTTTTCATCCTTTGTTTTTTTTTATTTAATTGGATTATCTCGAGTCTTTTTATTTATTGTTCTATATTAGATTTATTTTTTTAAAAATAAATTTTATTATTAAGTTAAATAGAATCGATTAATTAAAATCTCAACAAGCTTTTCTGACTTCAGTGATGAGGGACCATCTTCTTCTGCCATGGTTTAAACCTCAAATTCTAATCAATGTACCAAAGTTTTATTTGCAAAGTCTTAACAGGCACTGCAGATGGTGATGGAGTGGTGGAATCGACAGCTTTATCACTGTAGCCTTCAAGAATTTGGCTCTATTCAGTAGTAAATCCTGGTGGATTAACCATGTTAGGCCAGCAATGTTCGCCAATGGTGCTCAAACCTTGGCACCAAAGAGTCCCAGCAATAATCGAATAATCATCCATGAAGTTCATCAGAATCATTATTTAAGGTCCAAAGTTCTTATTTCTTAATGCTAGCCTAGATAGAATTTCAATATTTTCATACCGAGAATGAACTGACACCTCGCGAAGTTTGTTAGAGAATAATATAAATTATATTCTGGTATTTCATTTAAAAGGTTAAACTTTTAGATGACACAGTTTTTTGACATGCTATCAGAGTCTTGTTGACCCTGTGGTGATAAGTTCGAATCTCACCACCCTCGTTTTATTTGATAAAAATCAAATACAAAATAATACAAGTCTGCATGCAAGTTTGTGTTTTGTGGGTTTTTTGCGTGTATTATTTTTATTTTTCTTCAGCTTCTCTTGTTTTTATTTATGCTTCATCTTATTTTTTATGTATAAAATATCTACATGCATCATTTATTAATTATATATCTCTTTATAACACACATTCACTTGAGGTTAGGTTGAGTAGTAATGGATTTACTTATTACTTTCGGTCGAAGTTTAAGTTCATAAAACCCGTCATAAACCATTGCAATGATTAATAATTAAATTTTGTGATTTTTTTATTTGTTTTGTACGAGGAGGTTACCCTTGTATCATGACTTGCGTCAAAAGTTTAGTGGATTATCCTTAGTTTACTTAAAAAAAATTTGTGTGTGTTTCTTTTTAATTATTTTTTTTATTTCAATTTTATTTTTCAACACTAAATGGATTGGGAGTTTAGATTCATAATCTATTTTATTTTTTTCTATAGGGTTATTCTAGTTTTATAACTCGAGTTGTGGAATTATCAGCTTAACCTGGGTTGACACAAGTATTTTTTTTTATCCTATAGTCTCATGGGACATTTACTTGATTGTATTTGCTAAATTTTGTTAATTCAATAATGTTTTGATTCAATCAAATGATATTAGAAATAAACATACACATTAAATTTTTTGAATAAAATATAATGAAAAAAATATTATAAAAGATTGCACATATTAAAAATATTATCTAAAATAATATTTTTGTTTTAAAAAACAAAATTTATCCATACAAAATATAACAAAAATAATTATAGATAAACCATAAAAAATGACTCAAAAATTAAACACATATAAAATAATTTTTTTTTAAAATATCTATCCAAAAAATATTAAATAAAAAAAATCACAAACGGGCATAAATTTAAAAATAAATCTTTCAAAATTAAAATTATTGACTTTCATTTAAGATTAAACTAAAAGAATTGCTAAAAAAATAAATAGTAGATCTAGAGAGTAAAAAATGACAATTCAACAATAAGAATGTCAATTTTTTTTTATCTAATGATAACAATAAAAACTTTAATCAAAGTTTGTTTGATTCCAAGTGGTTGTTTGGTATTGCATTTTAAAAAATTATTTTTTTTAAATTATAATTTTAAGTACTTTAAAATTATTTTGATATGTTGATGTAAAAAATAATATTTTAAAAATAAAAAAATATCATTTTAATATATTTATAAGAAAAAATCACTTTAAAAAACAATCTCAACCAAGGTTGTTAAAATTGCTTATTTGACACGACACTAAAAATACAATGAAAATTCGAATCATAAAATCACAAGTAAATATCTTTAACTAATTATATATTGGTAATTTTATCCAATAAATTAAATTAAAATAAAATTTGACAAGAGAGTCAACAATATTATAATCAATTAATAAAAAATGCTAAATGTTTTCCATGTAGTCCAAATATCCAATTTTCATAATTTTCTAGTAGATTTCAGTTGTGATTTCAAACATATTGTCCTTTCTCATATGAATGAATTACTGAACTTACCATATATCATTGGAAATATTGAGATGTCTAGTTTTCATCTCAACTAGAATCGTAACAAAGTTCCACCTATAACACCGAATGTGTCCAAAACAATACATCGAGATCCACTTTGACAGATTTTACAAGATTTATCTAGTAACTTTGACTCCCTGAAATAATAGTTTCCTGAAGTCCGTTTGACTTGAAAATTTACCATAATATATTTTCACATGTCTAGTATTGCTCAATAAAATTTTAGCCAGATCCAATATATAGTTTAAAAGATACGATCAATCTTACAAAACTGGTCAATAAATATTTTAAGGTCAAATTCAATTTTTACTTGGTTCATATAAAAAATCTAGCAAACTCGTGAAATCAGACTGATTTTAATAATTTTACTAATTTAACACAAGTTAAGTCTAATTTTACTGATTTTAAATATTAAATTTTATTTTACATATAAATATATATTAACTTGTAAAATCATATAATTTTACAAATTAACTCTCGATTTTAATAACAATGACCCGACCACATATTTGGACTAGTTCGTAAAACCCGATAGCCAAGATGTTACCCCAGGGGCATGGCAGGTAATTAAGAGAACCGTAATTTCCACCGTCGATCTGTCCTCCTACGAAGGCCCAGATCTCTTGAATTAGACCCGTGGAAAGACCAAAACCCTAAATATGCTTTCTCTCACCCTTCATCTAAATCTTGAGCGAAGCCACACTCTTGAAATCTTGGCGGCGTAGGCGTAGCAAACCACCGTAAGCTCTCTCTCTCCGTTTTCTATTCTCATCTCTTCTCAGGTTTTCAAATCCTATCATCTTATGTGGATGGAGCTAACAAATGTGGTTGGTGTGTGTTTTGTTTGAATGTAGGAAGGGGAAAATGGCGGTGCCGTTGCTTACGAAGAAGATTGTTAAGAAGAGAGTTAAGCAGTTCAAGAGGCCACAATGTGACCGCAAGATCTCTGTCAAGGTAAAATCTACTTTTGTTACATTTGTTTGCATACAACGTTGGGATTTGTATGGAAAATGTGATACTTGTTGTCGCCCCAGTCTTACTTTCATTTTAAGGTGCAAGATGGTGATTGACATTCCTTGTCTAATTCCTTCAATTTTTAATCATTGTATCATGTCTAATCTATTTTATTTATTTATTGTAAATTGTTTTTTTAACTTTGTAATGAAGAACCCATTTGACACCCCAGTCTCACTTGCTTCCTTCTTTGGTTGCAGTATTGTGAGCCTGCGATGGACTATCCGATCCCTTTTAGGCTTAACAACTTCCGTTTTTATTAATCTTTATTCAGTATCATTGTATAGTTTCCTTTTCGTTTCTTAAAAAAATGTGAATGATATATGTATATATAATTATTATTTGTGTGATTTGGTTCTGTTTACTGAATTTGTTAAATACATGATTATTCTTTTGGACGCGCGGTCGTACCTTCATCTCTTGATGGAAGGTGTTGATAAAGATCGATCTTTATCCTATCCTTTTATACCCCCAACAATTTTATTTTTATTGTTTATAAATGTTGATTTCTCATGCGTAAACCTTTTTTTAGTCCTTGTTTCTTTTATAAGATAGGAATTGGAGTCTTTTTCTTTTTCACCCGGGGATTGAAGGATATGATGAAGTTTTTTTGACACCCAGTCTTTAGTCCTATTAGGAGCTGCTGATTAATTTATGTTTATCTGATCCTTCATGGAAAATAGTGACTTGTTACTTTTTTTGTTAGTGTTTTAGTTCTACATGTAGTTTCTTTAGTTATGGAGATATGTGATGAGGCGTGATGATATTTATCCACCATTTCTGCAATAAGATGATGAATTTTATACATGCACTACCATCTGATCTCTTTTGCATATCCATGTGTCTGTTTATTATACAGTATTCTATTTTCTATTTTATTTGTACTGCAATCTATGATGCAAATCATTTATCAGTGCTGATTGTCCTGTGATGATCATAAAAATATCACCATCTTTCGGCTGAGGTTGCAGATTTTTGTTAGTTTTTTTTATTGGGTTTCTTATACTTGGTTTATTATCTCTAAATTTCTTGGGATGTAGAGGTCTATTTAATGTTATCATTTGCCCATGGTATCTTGTGTCCAAAATTTGTTTCTGTGGCTGTGCATTTTATGTAAAGGGCAGAAACAAATTATAAACAGGTCTTGCGACACAGTTAGCTAGTCACTAACTGTTACTTTATCCCTGCATACATCTCTCTATTCCCTGGCTACCTATGTTTTACCTGTTAGCCAGTCTCTTTGATTTGTTTCCCATAACTCCCCCTTTCTCAATGCTACTATACGAATCTTCTTCATAAGCGTTTCGTTTCTTTTTGATACCAATGTTTTATTCCTCATAATTTTTGACAGACAAACTGGCGCAGACCAAAGGGTATTGATTCTCGTGTTCGAAGAAAGTTCAAAGGATGTACACTGATGCCCAATATTGGTTATGGTTCTGACAAGAAGACTCGTCATTATCTTCCAAATGGCTTCAAGAAATTTGTTGTCCACAATGTCAAAGAGCTAGAAGTGTTGATGATGCACAACAGGTAAAAATACAGATGAACTCTTACTATCAGAGTAATTTATACCAAGCAGATCACTTTCTTTTCCGATTGATGATTCTTTTTTCACGTGATCCAGGACTTACTGTGCTGAGATAGCACATAATGTGTCAACAAGGAAGAGGAAAGAGATTGTGGAGCGAGCTGCGCAGCTTGATGTTGTTGTCACTAACAAGCTTGCTAGGTTGCGTAGTCAGGAAGACGAATGAGGAATTGTATCTCAGTGAGTGTGTTCAGGAGGGATATATTATTTTCCATATCGAATTTTCGAAATTTGCTGGTTTACAGTACCTGTAACCTGGTAAATTATGATATCCTTATGATAGCAATATTACATTTGTTGCCTCTTTTGCGTTTGTGCTATCTATATGCTATGCTGGCTCTTTCCTCTCATTGTCTTATTTTGTAGGGTTGCTAAGTTGAAAGTCGGATGGTGTTTACCCTCTTTAAATAGTGTTGAGTATCATTTGTAGGGTTTTTGTTCATTTTGGATAGAAAATTGAAGGCAATCCGTCATTGAAAATGGAGCTTCGGTTCTTCAAAAGAAACATTGGTTTGCGAATAGATTATATTATAAGTCAACTGGGCAATTGAATCTCGATCCAGCTGCACAATCAATTTGTTCAAATTCAAATGGCTCATTGATAAAATTCTCTTAGATAAATACTTTATAAGGCTCAATAATAAGTTCATTTTTAACGCCAAAACTCTTAATTTGTGGAAAGATGTACCTTTAACCTAAAAAAAAGTATATGAGACCAAAAAGAGAGATTGAGGCTGAAACGAGTGAAAAGAAAGAGGTGTGTGAGATGAGAGAAAAGAGATTAGCCTAGAAAAGAAAGAGGTTTGTGAGGAGCATTCAATTTAGTCTCATAATTTTCTATTTCTTCCTGATATGGTTGACTAATATAAATTATCAAGGACTTGTGTCATCACTGTTAGTTTTTCTAATTTTAGGGCTGTTTAGATTTCCAATTTTAGGGCTGTTTGGAATAATTTTAGATGTTGATCTTTCACAATCGTGGTGTGGTGTTGTCTAATTTTGAATAAATTATCTTTCATCATGTGAAACGCTCATGTTATTCTATATTTTTAGTACTTTATTCTTGCTTTTAATACAATTTTTATGTCTTATAATACTTGAACTTGTTTTGTACTTAACAATGATACTAAGACAAGAAGTGTAAAAATAAGCTAAATGAAGCATTTTATCATAATTTCTAATGAAGGATTGGAAAGAGAACATTAGAATGATTCATTAGAGTAAAGAAGTGAAAATCTTAATTGCATTAGGAATCCAATTTGAGAAGGAAATCATAGTGGAGTTATTATAATTTATAATAAAGGATTAGAAAGAGAACATTAGAATGATAAAGAAGTGAAAATCTTAATTGCATTCGGAATCCAATTTGAGAAGGAAATCATAGTGGAATTAGGAGGGAGTTTGGTATCGTGGCTCCGCCGGAGGTTTAAAAAAAACAGGAATTTAGTGTTTGGTAAGGTTTAAGAAGTTGGAAATTTAGTGTGGGTCCCACTTGAAAAAAATGTAAAACGCCGGCTCGTGAAAAGTAGCAATTTGTTACTTTTCACGCTGCTGCGTTTTGGGGAGGGGGGCTGGGAGTAGTATTATTTATTATTTATTATATTTTGCATTATTATATTTTGTAGGGAGGGGAGTGATTTATTATTTATTATATTTTCTTATAAAAAAATATTTTTAATATTAAAATAATTTAAAAATTAATTCAAATATAAATAAATATATTAGAAAGAGATCACAATATAATTTTTGTCTTGCAATTTTAATTTTGTTTCAGATGATATTTAACTATATGTTGTTCCGGGTTCGTAGATGCCTTCACGTATGGAGTTATAGTTTGTGATGAAATAACAAGTAGTTTTATGAGAAAATAAAAACAATCATCTAATTTACTTAAATTATTAATTATATTTTATTATTATAATTATTAAATATTTAAAGAACAATACACACACACACCTTTTTGTATAGATATTGTTTATGATGACATTTCAAGTAATTTGGTGAGAGAATAAAAAAAAATATCCAATTTACTTGAATTATTAATTACATTATATTATTATAATTATTAAATCTACAATATTTAAATATATATATATATATATATATATGCCCTTTAAAGTAATTTCACAAGTTAAAAGCAATATGAAAAGTTTGGTAACCAAACACATAAAACTGCTTTTCATTAATCTCAAACTCAAAAGTAGTTTTAACCAAACACTTCAAAACTTATTTTAAACCACAACTAAAGTACTTTTTATGAAACTGCTTTTTTAAAACCTCAACTACAAAAGTAAAAGCAATACCAAGCACACCCTAGAATTGGTTAGAACAAATCTGGCATGTTAGACCAACGTCACTCTTTGGATCCTATATGAATCTATAAATTGAGTTTTATTGCAATTCAAGATTTTCATCCATATATGGTAGATTTAGTAACACACCCAAAAAAGAGAATATTATCTTTGAAAATAAAGTGGAGAGCTTTTCCTTTCTATTTGAAGGAATTGACAAAAGTTTGGAAGTATTATCTGCCTCTAGATCATTGACCTTATAGGAAGAGATACAAAGATATTTCTTTTAAAAAATATATTTTCTTGTATATAGGGCTGTAAGTATAAGAGAAGAAATATTTGGAATAAGGAAAAGAAAAGGGGAGTCCTAATATAAAAGATTTAAGAAACTATATACTAGTCGCGTTGAACATCAGATTTTTGATCTACTTTTCATTCAATACTTTTATAAACGACTTAATCCACAAGATATGAGTATAAAGGAAAAGACAAGCTCTTAACTTGATTTGTTTTCAATTCCTTCAAATAGAAAGGAAAAGCTCTCAACTTCTCATTCAATACTTCTATAATTAATCCACAAGATATGAGTATGATAGATGTTTCTATTAAAGGATATTTAGTGAAAAAACAATTAAGACTGCTAGACGAATGATATATAACATGGTTGCCAATACATAACAATTTAACACAAGGATCGACACATCTATTAAATGCATTAATAAGATAGATTCTTAAAAAATTAAGAAAATATAACACTCTTAATTTTTCTGGTGTGTTATTAGTGACAAGTAACTCACAATAGATAAATACTTGTGAGATTTGCATAATGCAAGGGCATGATATCATTTCTTGCCCAACTCTTTAATATAAATTTAGAAAACAAGTTAATGCTATGAAAATGATCTTATACATGTAATTTAAGTATGATCCATATTCTAATATATATATATTCCTTGATGGGGTGATCATTCTAATTTTTAGATATGGGAATCATAAAAGTGATTTTACATCATAAAATCAAGGTGTTAACAATGGCATACTCATTATCAAACTAGACCACCACTATCCCAAATGAATCAATCTAAAATTGAAAAGCTAATGGATGATATGAAAGAGATGATGAAATCACTGGCCTCTTACACCTTGATAATACAACAAAACATGATGCAATTTAAGTAAGAAACAACATTAAATATCCTAAATTTGAAGAAATAAGTAGGACAACTAGTTAATATTTGTTTGCAAGGTATCTAGTAAGGAGAATTCTTATTATATCATATTGCAATGAAAAACCATTGGAAAGACCTTAAAATTACATTGATAACTTGGAGGATAAAAAAAAGATGAGGCTAGAACATTCCCACTTGTTGTATAACCTTTTAAAAAAACATATTTTAAACATAACTAAACAAATAAATTCATTGCCTTTTAAAGTAAATTCTCAACCTTTCAGTTCCTTTTTAAGCTAACTCCACCTTTTTTTTAGTTCTTCTAGGTCATGTAAAAAGAAGCAAAAGAAGGAGGTTTTAGAATGTTTAAGAAAGTTGAAATCAATAGTCCATTTTTAGATGCAATTATATCTTTCAATATAAAATTTCTTAAAAGAGTTATGCATAATAAAAATGAATGGGCAACTTAAAGCTAATGAAATACTAAGTATAAGGGATAACTTATATGCCATTATTCAAAAGAAACTCCCATAAAAAACTCCCACTAAAAAGAATATAAAGGTTTGTTTTCCATTCCTTGTCAAATTAGTAACACAAATTTTGAAAAGGCTATATGTTACTTAAGAACTTTAATTAGTATAATGTTAAAATCTATTTAAGAAACTCTTAGCCTTGGTTCTTTAACCAAAACTAGTATTATTACTTAACTTGTTCATCTTCCTTTATTTATCCTAGTGATGTGCTTATGGATGTGTTGGTGCAAGTTAAAGGTTTGATATTTCATATTGATTTGTAAATTCTTGATATGAAAGATGATAACCACCTAATTCGTTACCCATTATTTTATACAGACCAATTATTAGGATATCTAGAATTAAGATTGATGTGCAAACATGAACATCAACTTGGAGTTTGAAAGTGAAATAGTTGAATTCAATATTTTCAATGTCATGCGATTTCCTAGTAATATATATTTTGTTATGTGTTTTGATTTATAGATTTTTTATGCAAATAAGCCAAAGTTTGGATTTGATTTATACAAAATATAGGCCAACTATATATAATGATTTGGTTATGGCATTGTATGTTTTGTAAACCATGTTATACATGTATAATGAGGTTTCATGTATTTTAATTATAGACTTTTACCTTATGTTTTGTAGGCATCCAAACTTGAATTGCAACCTTAACTCGATTACTTAAAGTATATCTTCTTAGGTAATAATGATAATTTACCTATGATTATTGTGAAGAACTTGACAAATATACAAGAGGGAAGAGTTGTGCATGTGTTTTATGACTATAAAAAAGTAATTGAGTGAAGCTTGACTGACATTAAAAGAATTATCCTTTCAGCTTGTATACATAGTATACTTTTGGAAGAGAACTAAAAACCAATAAGAAAGATGTAAAAGCATTTGAATCCATCTATGATAGATTTATGAAGGATAAAATTTAGATACTTTTGGATTCTAGAGTAATCTACCCTATTTTGGATATAAAATAGGTAAAACAAATTCATGTAGTTTATAAAATTCAAAAAGAGAAATAGGGATAAAAAGAGAATAACAATTCTTTTGGGCTAAAATATAATTTTGAAAAACATTACACTATATAAACCCTCTTTCTTCTCCTCCAAATCATGAGTTGCAAAATAGTAGAGAGACAGAGAGAGTACCTTAAGGGAACAAATTATGATAGCCATATCTTGATATTCACCGTTGGATTTGTATAATTATATAATATGTTATACTTCTCACCTTCCTTTAACACCTGACCATTGGGATATGAAATCTTTATCCATTTGATAGATTTTTCCCTCAAACCAATTTAAAAAAAAACTTGTATATAGATCATCACGGTCACTGGAGATGTTCTACTTATTTCACTGTTGGATCCTACTACATTTGAAATATGATGGTCATATTAATGAATGACATTCCAAATGGTAGTGACTAGTCGCATAGACTCCATCAAGAGGTTGTTCATCGGTGAACAACAAACTAATTAGTTGCAGGGTAGTTTAGTTTTTCTTTTGATCTATGAAGATCTATTCGTTAAAATGCTTAGATCTTTGGATTTGTGTTGCATGACATAAGTATGATTAATTTTGCCATTTGGATTTCATACTTACGGATTGAGTTAAGATATTATTTAACCTTTATGAAGCTTCTATTGTCTAATCCATGTATTGGGATTGGACAATTTGGTCACCCAACTTCCATTTGAGATTATGGCACCCAAATGATGCAATTTAATATTTGTTTCTTCACAAAGGTTATAGGTATTGACGTTATCTTTCAAACAAGACTAACTTCACTTAATTTGGAGTTAGATAACTTCAAATATGACTTGGTAATGAAGGAAGGAACAAATTGTCTTTTGCTTGACATATTTATTATTTAATTTTTAGTTGAGAGTTAAGTTTTGAAAACAACTGGATTTAAGATAGGTTCCTCCATGAAAGTTGTGTGTTACTGAACAAAATTGTTATTCAATGTTGATATGAACTTTAAGATTTGAAAATGAATAAATCAGAAATAAACTCTTTCATAGAAGTTGTGGGTTTAGGTGTTATGTTTCAAATTAGACTAAAATCACTCAGGTTGGAGTTCTAGAACTCCATATATATTGTAAAAATTGAGAGGAGTGTGGAGGAGTACTTTATTGGATATATTTTGTAAATTGCAAAATGTGAGGTTTAGGGAACCTTAAGGCTGAAATAAGGTTTTCTTACCTATAACAAAATGATTTGTTACTATGACTAACTTTCATATTAGTTAAAGAACATGAAAAATGTATGAATCATAAAGAAATAATGATTTGTAAGAACATGAAATGAAATGATAATTTTGAGTTGAATCAAGAGTATTAACAATGAAACTTTGTGTGATGTTGGGGACATTTTGGTAGGAAGATATCAATAAAGGGTTTCTTCCCGTGTACAACTTTTAGCCAGCTACTCAAAATTTCTTCTAAATATTCTTTATGTATCTTTAATTGTGAATTTATTGATTGTAAATGTAAATTTGATAATTGATGATGTAATTGGAAAAGAGATAAACATGTGTGGTAGAGGATTGAATTGATATTCATTGAAGAATACCATACTATTTTCAACTATGGGGGTTAACCTGAATTATTAATTTTCATAAAGAATTATGAAAACTCCTGTAATTGCTAGTAATCAGTCAAAATTCTAAGCATGGGTTTTAATTGAGTTTTAATGCAAAAATCATGATATGAATGTATTTAGAGAAGTGTTATAAAACAAATATAATTGTATTCAACTTGTGAGGATGTACAAGTATTATTAAGAATCAAATATTGTATTGAAAATCTAGAATGTTACAAAGAGTTTTGTAAGAAGTTCTAAACATGGTTCTATATGTCATTTTGAATTGATGCCTTAGTGTTGAATTTTAATTAATGTTCTTAGACTTGAATTGGGGGAAATGTAATAATAGTTAAAATTAAGTTAATTCATGTGTTGTATATGATTGGGGTATGCAATCATGATGATTCATCAAAGAAAATATATGGATAATTGAGTTAGAAGTGGCCAGCCATATGAAGAGCAAAGAGGTAAAGGGACAAATTGTGGTTTTTGTTATTGATATCCCTATAATAGGCTGTTATTGATGTGAATGTGTGTGTAAATTGAATGAAATTATCATGAAAGGAATTAGGGACTCTTGGTCTCATAAAGCTATGCTTTTGGCCAATCATGCATCAAAGGAGGAGAATGTTTAATTTGACATATTTAGCTTGATTATATGTGTCCAATTATGTCTAATGAAGAAAAATACATGTTGAAATAGCAAGGATTGTCTTTAGAAGAATATAGTTTGGAAAGTTAGTAAAATCAATAAAAATAATCTATTTGGACGTTAATAGGGAAGATTGAAATAAATAGAGTAAATTGGCTATTAAAAGATATTTCTGACACTATCATATGGTTTGTGATATGACCGGGGGGTGAGATAAAAGAGAAAGTTCAATTGTGGATGTTGTGTGGAAATGGAAAGGTGGATGAATCTGTACAAATTTATCTCATGACTTTCATAGAGAATTCAAATAAGAGGATGAGAGAATTAGGATCAGGTCCTTCATAGGAATTAGGAAAATTTTCTTACTCAATTTGAAGCTCTAGAACTTCAGTTATGGGCTACCAACTGAGATTGGGTCATGACAAACCTTATAAGATAGTAAGTCTGATTCATTGACATGTAATTTTGAGTCTTTTGGGGGAAGAATTGGGTTTTTCTCCATTTGAGGACTTTTAGCCTCATGTCTTAATTTTACAATGAGACCAACCTCGCTTGAAATAGAATCCTATAACTCCCAAGCCAAGAGCTAATCCGAGTAACTTATACTAAAGACGCTGGGTATCTTTATTGGCATGCTTTCACACTAGCAAAACAGGGTGCCAACCCGGGCCTTTTATTGTATGTCAATACTTGACTTTTGCTAACGAGGAAAGAGTGATGGGAAGACCATCTTATATGGTCAAAAATATAAGGAGAGGTCATAATATGACATCTATTGGAAAATTCAGAAGTTGCTAAAATGACTATCTAGACGCATTAAGGATGAAAATTGGATCCTTTCCCTTGAGCAACATTTGATATTATATTTTATCTTCCAAAAGAAATGAGTGATGTTTGAAATGGAAATTTGTAATGATTACAATGTTCGGACAAACAATGACAATATTAATGGGTGAAATACGAAAAAATGTACAATATAAAAAAAGGAATACAAAGAAATACCTATATTAGTTGTTAATATGGTTATTATAAAGTGTATCATCGAATGAGGATAATTTATTAGATACATATGTGATTACAATGGAGACCATAAATGTGGTGCAAAAGTAGTACAGGAGCACGAATAGAGCTTTTAATATTAGTAGGTGACCCACACTTATGTTTTCTAGTTAAATTCCATGAATGAAAGTTGGCGTAAGGATGATGTTATTTTGGATAATATCCTAAATGCATATATGTTTAAGATGAATGGTCTTCGTGTGAATTGTCAAGTGATGAAAATAACATTGACATATAAAATATGAGAAGTGTGATCCATGACATGTCTAAGATCCCAAGTAAGGGGATCACCATGCATCGACTAACATACATTTAGTATATGTTAGGGTCTCGGGTAAAGGGGTCACCATGCATCAATGCTTACGAGGAGATGATGATACAGGTGAAATTGGTATCGATAATATGTAAGATGATAATAATTGTGTTGATTTTATGGAATCTTAAATGAAAGTTTAAAATGAAAGTTAAATATTTTTAATAGTTGAATGAGAAAAGGTTCTAATGGAAACAAAAAAGAAGAAGTGAATAGAATATGAATACATATTAGCCTTTTAAATCGTTGGATTCTTGTGTTACTATACTTATTATGATATTCATGTTTTAATACTATGTATTTTGTTTTAGCAGCATCGCATGCACAACAAGAGTAGATCCTAATTTGTGTTCTCTTTTCTGTTATCTAGTTTTAGGAAAATATCATTGTATTTTGAAATATTAAAACATTTATATAACTTAATTTGTAAAATTAATGTTTAAATTTGAATAAATGAACTTAACTCTGAAATTCATATAATCATGTCTCATGTATGCGTGTTTATCTAATTTATTCCTCTATAAAGATAATTGTTGTTTAATGTATGTTATAAAGACTATGGTTGTGATAATGATTATGTATGTGAGATTGAGACCCAAGATGATTGGGTCATGATTGAGTTATGATATGTAAGATATTAGAAGTGTAAACAAGTTATATGTCGATAACTTGGGACCTCTTGATATTGGGGAGACTCTGTCGAAATTTCAATAGACTTTTACATGAGAAATGTACACACACATGCACACAAATCCCATTTTTTTCATAACTTGATGAGAAATATGGAATATATTAGATAAAATTTCAGGAGGTTACATAGTTCCTAAAAAAATAGGGATTACTATGGTGTAAAATAAAGATGTTGAACATATCACTACACATGTCGAAAATGGGTGACGATTGTGTGCTGACTACTACAAGTTGAACTTGACCACATGTAAGGATCATTAAGTGTAATTTTTTTTTATTGATGCTAGAGTTAGTAATATTAATTAAGAGTAATACTAAGAATATTATCTTTAATATTTATTGATGTTATAGTCAAGAGGACTATTAATACTCACCAATGTCAAAATTGAGTAATTTTTAGCTTAATATTTATTGATGTTAGAGCTAGAAATATTAGATTGTTTTCAAGTAATACTTACTAACATTAGAGTTTGAACTATTCTTAATTGAATATTCATTGATGCTAGATTTAAGATTATTATAGACTAATCATCAATAGCATAACACAATAAACCCTTAGTAATTAATGATAAAATCAACAGTGCAGCCTATCTCAGGTAATATACTTTAATGGTAATAATATTTTTTTAGTGTAACTAGTCTCATACCATATAATTTATTATGACAAGAGAAGGTTCTCAATAACCAAAATACTAGGTGCAAACTTCTTAAATAATATCTTTTTTTTTTAAGAACAAGATACCATATAATATGTTTTTCTTCTCTTTTTCTCCATGGTAGTTAAAATGTCGGGTAGTGATAGAATGATAACTCCACCAAGTATTTTGCCTGAGAAAATTTTCAAAACAATGTATAATGTTGCGTGGTTAAATTTCATCAAAAATAAGATTTATTGAGTATTTTAAAATGGTTGTGTTAATTGCTAAATTACAAAAGCATATTTTTGAAATTTGGATTTTTTTTAAAAGACATTGAAAATTATGAAAATATTGCAAATACATCAAAAATATATTTTTTAGATTTTTTTTTATCTTTTGTCTTTTTTTATAAAATATTTTTTTAAAAGGTCAAAATTGAGTTATGATAGTTGCCCCCCTTCACAACACTTATAGTACAAAGTCTTATGAAAGACTTTGTGTAGTGAGTTTGTCTAAGAAAAAGATGAGGCTACTTTGAAATGATTTAAAAGGTTTTTGCAAGCATAAAAGTTATAAAAAATAGATAAAGTTGTTGAAAACCTATTGTTTTTAAAAAACAGGTCTAATTCTTTTGCGAAACCAAACAAAAAAGTTTTAGAAAACATAAAAGTTTTCAAAAACATATTTAAAAATCTAGCCATTTAGAGAGATTGTATACCATAGGTTTCAAAAAGGATTTACCAGGCCATAAGATTTGATCAGTGTTGCTTTGAATAAGGCTGCTTTGAATCCACCATGGATTTTTGAATTTTACCAAATTAGGAGCATGTTAACCCTGCAAAGCTTCAAAATGTATCATTTAAGAGGTGACTTACCTTATTAGTAAAAAAATCAAAATTTTTACAACAGTCTTATTCCACAGGTGATCTATATGTTTTTATGAAAAAAATCAAAAAATGATCCTATTATAATAATTAACTTAATTGTGAAAAATTTGAAAATTTTCAAGATAGTTTTATTCTATTGGAAACCTACTTGCTTTTGAAAATCTTGAAAATATTTCAAGATGGTGTTATTCTTTTAGGTGACTTACCCATTTATAAAAACACAAAAGTTTCTCAAAAAGGTTTTATTCTACCAGGTAACCTACTTGTTTGTGAAAATTTTAAGAACTTTTCAAGATGGTCTCATTCAAAGATTTTTCAAAATGATCTTATTATAATGGTAACCTCTCATGTTGATAATCAAGTTTCTAGTTGGCATTTTGGAATGTATGGCTTGATACAATTAGAAAGTTTTTTTTTAAATGCTCTTTATAAGGATTTGATGAGTATTTGGTTATTTTAGTAATAGTTAGTTTTTAAAGTACATTTTATTTGAAAATACATTAAAAGAATATATATTTTTAATTTGTCTTGATATCAATACCTTAAGACAATCTAAAAATATATTAAAAAATATATATTTTTCTAAAAATAAATTCTTGAACCATGCTTGGGCCTCCATACATGCACTTAAGTTTGGTTGTGGTCCTTGTCAATTTGGTCGATAATGCGGTGGTCTTGGTCATTAGAGATGGTGAAGGAGATAAAAATGGACATACTTTACTAAATTCTTTAATATTTATCACTAACTTTATTAAACTTCATTAAATTTAGTTATGGATAATCACTTGTTGAGACCCATTAAAATGAGTATATTTTACTAAACCCTTTAATATTTATCACTAACTTTATTAAACTTCATTAAATTTAGTTATGATCAACTACTAGTTGAGTTCCACAAACTTCCTTCCTCTCTGCATGCTGTTATATCATTGGATGAACAAATCAATGAAAACTCAAAGAGAACTAAGGAGATCTTATGCATGGACTCATTCCAATATAAGGTATTTTTATCTAAGTTTGAATAATATCCTTTTAATATTGGGTTTGAACTCTATAATGATTGTTTTGTTTCTTGGTTTATACAGAACACACGCTTCATTTGTAAAGATTTCATTACTAATTATGATCTCTACAATGGATGATAGTGTAAAACCTGTTTAAATTGATAACCTTGCTTAGGACAATTAAAGTAGGGTCTTCAAACTTTATTTATATAGCTTTATTTAAATTAAATTTATTGCTTTGCATGAGAGTTTTATAACATTTTTTTAATTCTTTATGTCACCTACAGAGTTATATTCTTTTTTCTTTTTCTCGATTTTGCAGCCATTGTTGATGATTTGAATCATCTACTAGAAAACAGAGTCACACATTTGCCCCAATGAAGTTATATGATTTATTTTATTTTAAAAAAAAACAGAGCAAGTAATTGAATTTGGACACGTCACCTACTGGGGGAGAATATCACTTTTCCTCGGAGCAACTAAAAAGCAAGGAATGTTCTTATTGCAGGAATTGAATAAAACGCAAACCAAGTAAGAATCTTGTGATTCTGAGGTTTGCCTTCAACATAAAGCATCCCCCGCCCCTTAAATTATCGGAGCGGCAAAGAACCAAAAAGCCTCTTTATAAACCACACATCTTCCAGCACAGAAACACACATTCTCGTACAATCAAAATAACTCCCAAGTTCAGTTTGCAGAGCAGGAATGGCCTCCGAGCAGATGAAAAGTGTTGCCTCGGCACTTTTAGTCCTAAACTTGTGCATGTACGTCATCGTTTTAGGGATTGGCAGTTGGGCTATGAACAGAGCCATTGATCATGGCTTCATCATTGGTAAATCACCCTCTCCCCTCCTCCTCCTCCTCCACTCTTTTTTTTCCACTAATTATCATCTACTGGCGTGCTCATTACGTCACGTGCGACCTGATTTCAGGACCGGGGTATGAGCTTCCAGCACACTTCTCACCCATTTTCTTCCCGATGGGAAATGCTGCCACCGGATTCTTTGTGACTTTTTCTCTGATCGCCGGAGTTGTCGGTGTTGCCTCGGCAATTGTTGGTCTTAATCACACTCGCTTTTGGAACAGCGATGGCATTCCATCCGCCGCCTCCACAGCCGCCATTGCTTGGACTCTCACTCTTCTAGCCATGGGGTAAGCAACTATCAGCAACTATTTTAGCAATTCACTGTCAAAATTGAGGAAAGGAAAAAGGGTTTTTCTACAAGACAGATTAAATGGCTCAATTTACATTAAAAAGAAAAGATATATATGTTTCTTCTTGCCATGTTGATTGCTGATCGGCAACAAAATTTGCGCAGCTTTGCCAGCAAAGAAATTGAGCTCTCTATCAGGAACGCCCGTCTGGTGAGAATGATGAGCATCTCTATCTGATTTCTTTGAATCCACTACTGTTGTGTTCAATTAATTTGCCAGGATTTTATTTTTACGCATAATCATGCTCAAGAATTTGAACACAAGAAATTATCTTTCTGCAGAGAACCATGGAAGCATTTATGATCATACTCTCTGCTACGCAGCTTCTATACATCGCTGTCATCTACGGTGCCTCATCAAGTAGAAGAACTTGAAAGAATTAATGGTCCCTATAATTTATGCATGCATGGTGTGTTTTCAATATATGTATATATATATTATTTCCCGGCTCTCTGGGGGTATAAAACAAGCAGATTGATGTTTTTGTGTGTGTGATATGATTGGATTTTTATGACCAAATAACAAAGGAAATTGTTTCCATTTTGTGGTTTCTTATTGTTAATTATTATTCAGTAAATTACTATTTGCTCCTTGATTGCACGTGTTTTGATCATACTTTGAATAAATTGGATTTTGCAACTTTTGATGAGCCCTTATCTAGGTATTGACCCCATTTATATATATATATATATATATATATATATATATATATATATATATATATATATATATCCTAGCCAGTTTACCGCGTTTCGCCGGGGTCATAATTATATTTTTTCAACATAAAAAATATTAATTATGTGAGATTTTTTTATTATAATATAAATTTGAGCAAAATAATAAATCTGTGCAGAAATCTTATAGAGTGCAAGTTTCCTATAAAAACAAAAAGATTCGAATACCTGAATTATCGAATTCATTGTATTAGCATTAATTTATTTTATAATTCAATTTAAATTAAAAACAATAAACAAAATATAAATTGAGAAAATAGCTGCAGTAATCAAATAACAAAAATAAGTAGTTAAATTTCTATCTATAAAAAGAAGAAAATATCATTGAAAATCCATTCCTGTATTACCATCATTATCATGACTATAACAGTTAAAATTATTGTCAACATTATTGTCCTAACAATTAAAATCATTCAATTGCTCCAAAGAATAATAAAAAAATGCTAAACATTTTTACAAAAAAAAAATCACTAAAATTATTATTATTATTGCGCAAACAATAAAACCGTAAAATTATCTAATCCAAAAAACCAGATAAAAATAATAGAAAACACCAACATAAAAAGAATAAACAAAAAAAGATGAAATATTAATTTTAAAATGATTACTAATATAAATTAAAGTTTTAGGACTAAACCAAATAAAAATAAAACCTTAAAAAAATAAACAGATAAAAATTAAAATTAAAATCTAAAAGCATAGATGCATCAATACGGGTAAAAAATAAAAATTGTCCAAGTAGGATTGAAGAAACCAAAGGAATTAATACCAACTAAAAAATTCAAAGCATAAAGGCCGAAATGAAAAATAAAATATATAATTAATTTCAATCAAAGGATAAAATTGATACAAATAAAAAACCTTGGGACCGAAACATATAAAAAGTTTTTTTTTTTTAAATTACAGTGTAATTATGTTAAAAAATTAAAAGAATAATTACCAATATGAAAAGTAGCATATATGACTAATTTGAATTGGAGGACAAAATAAAAACCTACATATAAAAAAAATAAAAGAACAAAAAAAAAATATCAAAAGAATAAGGATTGAAATGAAAATCAATATATATAATCAGTTTTAATTGAAGGCACAATTGAAAATAATCAAAATTTTCATTGAATAAATCATGAATAAAACCAAAATCCAAAGAACAAGGACCAAAATAAAATGATCACAAACATTAAGGATTGCCATGTATTTTTCAGCGGTAAGAGAGAGAAAAGGAAGAAAAAACAAAAACCACCAACCGGTGCTTCCCAACCACTATACAACGACATGCCCCCGCACTAGGAGGCAGATGATAGGATGGCGTAACCAGCAACATTGACAGGACATTTTCGGCATCAAAACGAGGCCTCACGCGCCACCTAAAAGGCGTGTCCACATGAAACACTGATGGCGCGTCCTGATGACGCGCCTGCAGTGTTTCTAAACTGTAATAATAAAAAATACTAAATTACCTAAACACCCCTGAACCCAACAATAACAAAAAAAACTCGGGTGTGAAAGTACCACCATGCCCCTAGCCACAAAACTTTCTTTTTGTCTTTTTCGGAAGGTATGTAAGTAATTGTACTGTACAAAATATATGAAAAATCCAAAATACCCTCCACCAACCTTCTTCTTTTTGTCAGCTCCAGGAATAAATAGGTAGTTATACTGTGCAATAAAAATTGAAAATACCAGAACACTCCCGGTACCAGGGTCATTTTTTTGGCGATTCTAGAGGTAAAATAATAATTTTACTGTTAAAATCCACAGTAAACGGTATACAGTGAAACCTCAATGCATACACACACACATGTATGTACGTATGTATGACACGTGGATTTCATTTTAATTTCAACAAATTAAGGGATTTGTTTTTTAAGAAAATAGCATATTTTGCAAATAGTTTTGAGATAATAACATGTTAGAAAATATCATAGTTTAAACACAACCACATTTCAAAATATTATTTTTATACACAACCGTTGTTTGTTTATAATGGCAGTCGGGAAGTTGTGCACGAGTCGCACAATTTAGCTCGTAAAAATGGAGGACAAGAGTCAAGAAAGGGGGAAGGAGAAAGACACTGGTCTCATACTTGAAACGGTGAGTTTCATATCATCAATCTGCTAAAAGATGAACACCATACAACACCCGGTCTACTAACACAATAGAAAATCAACACGAAAATGAGGCTTAGGTTTTGGTATACCAAGCTACCCACCAATATTGAAACTCACTGTCTACAAAGTTTATTTAATTATTATACCTACATAGGTTTCCTATAAACTTTCCAGTAGAAACTCACTGTTTTGGAAAACTTTCCAAGAGATTCCAACTCCTGTTACCTCAAACTACTATAAACCAAATCATTCTCAGATTCCCAGTTCGCGACAGCTTCCTCAAGCTCACGATTGCTTCTGCAACAGATGTATGGGGGGCACTGTAAATTTATACCAGAAAACATAAAGAAAAGCGACAGCCATTGGAAATGTGCAAAAATCATAGTTCTAGTGAGTAGTTGAACCAAGGCCTCATGCAACACGCCTGCAAACATAGTTCAACCAAAATCAAAATATGAATAGAACATGAATCCAGTGAAAAGAGTGTTAACCATTACCAATCTGAAATGTTTAGAAGGGGGCAAGCACCTCCCCAACAGGTTTTTTCAGTTAAGAATCTTTTCAAAATTGCTTCTTTTTTTCATAACTCAATTAAAGAAAAAGAAGAGGGAAAGGGACACCTCAAAATGACAAATTTGAATTTTCAGCAACTCAAAAGAGTTTTTATAAGAAATTTAAAAATAAATAAGCTGCCCAAAAAAATCCCCAGATTTTCTACAGCAGAAAATTTATACTTTTCCTACGTTATCTGGCACAAATAGGCACTAGCTCCAATTTAGCAGCCCCATTAAAACTGACTCATGAAAGAATTATCTCTATGGCGATTCAGATTTCTTGAGATTTCTGCCGTAATGTTGAAAGAGAGGAGTAACGCATAACAGGGCATCAAAACAGATCACAACAAAATGATACCTGAAAATCATTAGGCATATCTATTTGCAGTATATGTACAAGATCTTGATATCTAATCCAAGTCATTCTGATTTAAATTGAGGCAATACAAACCTGAAATTATCTATTGGAGCCTTTAAAAACATCAAGTAAACCACAGCAACTCATCCAAGATGTTCTTTCTGCTACTTGTGAAGCAGAAGAAAGAAGAGACTGCAGACAAATTCAGCAACGCAGAGTATATTCAATTACTGGTGCAACATATTCAAGAAAAATAATGATGATCGAATCACAATCAAGAAGAAACAAACCTGGTTTACAGTATTTTCAAGAGCATCAGTGTCTTTGTTTTTGTCTGCACCATTACCAGTTTCAGTAGAATGACTGTCTGATGATGCCAATGTTTTCCCTAAATTTCCATGTACAGAAGAACCAACCACATTTGAAGATGCCCCAACATTCTTGTCTGAGGTGGGAAAAACTTTATCTTTGTTTTTATTTGGCACCACAATAGTTGGTGAAACTTCAACAACCTCATTGGATATATGCAAGAATCTATCCTCATTTTCCTCTAAACCAGATTCAACCACTTCCAGAACCTCTGAATTTTCAACTTGAACACTCTCCATAACAAATTTCTCTGAAATGGGCACCTCAGGATTCACCAAATAAACAACAGAAACAGTTTCCAAGACTGAATTGTTATTAACTTCCTTGACTAGTTTCTCATTTTCAGGGATCTGCTTCACCTCAATAGGAAAAGAACCAACTTCCTTTTCCTTTTCCTCATCATTGGCTTCATTTGATTTATTCTTGAAAACTTGAGACTCATTGCTGGAACTACTACTGCTAGAGCTCCTATCATCTTCACCATGAGATTCCTTTCGACAATCAACATGCTCAATAATTTCCAAGACTGAATTGTTATTTACTTCCTTGACTGGTTTCTCATTTTCAGGGATCTGCTTCACCTCATTAGGAAAAGAACCAACTTCCTTTTCCTTTTCCTCGTCATTAGCTTCATTTGATTGATTCTCGAAAACTTGAGACTCATTGCTGGAACTACTACTGCTAGAGCTCCTATCATCTTCATCATGAGATTCCTTTCGACAATCAACATGCTCAATAATTTCCAAGACTGAATTGTTATTAACTTCCTTGACTAGTTTCTCATTTTCAGGGATCTGCTTCACCTCATTAGGAAAAGAACCAACTTCCTTTTCCTTTTCCTCGTCATTGGCTTCATTTGATTTATTCTCGAAAACTTGAGACTCATTGCTGGAACTACTACTGCTAGAGCTCCTATCATCTTCATCATGAGATTCCTTTCGACAATCAACATGCTCATTAATATCTTTACTTTCCACATTTTGCTCAGAGTTCACTTCTCTCTCAATTTTAATAGCACTGTTGTCCTCTGGTTCAACTTTATGGCTTCCTTCTGCATCCCCAGGGACTCCCTCTATGGGCTTGTTCTGGTGGGCAAATGAGTTGGCAGGTGATGGACCTCCTTTCTCAGAGTCTCCATTACCCTCATTAAATGGATGCTGGTGGTTATGTTGGTCCTGTGATACAGGGGAACCAACCTCACCACAATCACCCTCTCTATCATCAAGGCTTTTTGGATCACCATTTCCTAAAACCATTGATGAAATCAAAACTTCCAGTAAGAAAAATGGTCAAGAAAAGAGTTTAATCAAATTTAAGGACAACAAAACTAACGAAGATATGTTCATTGAATCAGTATGATTCTGTGATGAAAAGTAGGAGAGCACTCAATAATGTATTGGATGCATCTAATCAAGCAAAAGATATTGCATCACTTTCAACTGCTGGTACGAGAGCAACTAACTTTGTTACTCACTCCAAAACAATTTAATTAAAACAATCTTTAAATGTGCACCAATCAGAACGGCGTGATAATTAAGTGAGAAACAAACATTTCAACTATATCCCAATGATGCTAAAGCGAAACAACTTCAACAAATGTAAATTGAGTTGATATGCTAAACTTCACCAAATATGAACTAAGTTAAACATGCAAGGGCCTGTATGTTAGTTGAACCATCACAATCAAAATCTCAAAGCAAATTCTTAAGCCTAAAACCTCGGGGGGAAAAATAATCCATCACCGCACAATTCCAGTCAAATCAAGCAAAACATAAACAAATACATCTAATCCACATAGCCTAAAAATAAAATAACCACCAAGAATCCAATCAAAGCAAAGCTAAAAGAAGGGCATCAAAAAGATACCCGTTAACCAGATTGGCAAAAACACCAAAATCAGTAGGTGAAAAAAACCCTATCAAACTCGATCAACAAGGGATGTCAACAGACACTCATTAACCCAAAATCCACAAAAACACCAAAACTACAAAATGAAAGGGTCATTAGAAAGTACCCATCACTACAAAATTGCACAGAGAAATACACCAATCCAAGCATACGCAATCAAAACAAGAATTATCAACAGGAACCCATTACTGTAATTCAAATAGCTTATCAAACAAGGACTTAAAAAAAGGCCAGCAAGTGAGTGTATGATTGAGTGACAGAGTGGCAAGTGATCGGTGGTTGTACTCAAAACCCTTTAAACAATTTATTTCTTTTTTTCTTTTAAAAAGAAAAAAAGAAAAAAAGAAAAAGAAACAACCTTGAGGAGTGTTGCTGTTGATTGAAGAGTTGTCGTTCTTTTCCATCTTTTTCTTGGCAGCTTTCCTCTTCTTAGCACCTGATGGCATGATTGATTTTAGCTTTAGCCCTTAATTACTCGATAATCTATTTCCTGTGGGCTCTCAAATCCGGGGGAAAAAAAGAGGAAAACGAGAGATTCACAGATCGTGGGCCGTCTCTCTGTAGCCTCTCTCGCTCTAGGCTTTGTTAGTACAGTACAACTATAAAGCACAAAAATAACACTTCGTACTGGTAAGGTCTGACAGGTAAAGGTAGAGAGGCTGAGGCTTGTGAAGAAGATCTATGTATTTGTTATTTTTATGATTTTTTTTAATGGAAAATCTTCACTTCAAGCGTCATATGTGTTCTTCTCTCTCCCTGTGTATGCGTTTCTTGGATTCTCTTTGCTTTGCTTTGCTTTTGTCTTGCTTACTGAACTGAGGCTTCACTGATTTGACAATTTCTCCCTTTTTTTTTTTTTTTAACATTAACATAAACCCTTCCTTTTCCTTTTCTTTTTCTTTGGATATTACGTTTTATAAGATTATTTTTTGAAAAAAATTAAAAAATTTAATCTTTTATTTTAAATTAAATTTTTTTACTATTTTGATATTATTTTCATGTATTAATATCAAAAATAATTTTTTAAAAATAAAAAAAATATTATTTTGATTTATTTCTGAACGAAAAACACTTTTAAAAACAATCTCAACTACACTTTCAAATAGGTACTTAGATTTGGTGCCAAATAATAATTCAAGAATTTATAGAGATTATATTCTCAATAAAAATAAATGGATATAGTTTTTAGCTCGGTTGAGTCAAGCCTAACTTAGAATTACAAGTGTTGATTTTCGTTTGACCTAACATTTTTTTTCTATTTTTTTATCATTAAAATTTAGGGTGATTATTTTTAGGTTCGGTTCGGTTTTTATCTATAGAAATAACTAAATTAAAATTATGATTAAAAAAAACCAAAACCAGTTTAAAACGACAAGTTTCGATTTGGTTTGATTTTTATGTAAAAAAGAAAAAAACTAGTACATCATTTTTTAGGTTTTTTTTGGACTATAACCAAGTCTTTCCCTTCTTCCATTTCACCAAAATAGAATCAGACTAAAAATTCAAACTGAACCAGTCCGATTATGGTTTACTGGTTTTAGAATAGATAATTTTTTTATAGTATGTTTTTTTTTTTAATTTAAATCAGTTCGGTTATATTTTACCGATTTTAGCCTTAAGAAATCTAAACTGAACTGGACAAAAAGTTTTTAAAAATATTCTAATTGGTTTTTTTTAATGGTTCATTTTTTCTCAGTTAGTTTTTTTAGTTTTCTCGGTTCAATCAGTTTTTCGATTTTTTTCTCACCCTTAATTCATACATGCTATAATTTATCTACACTTCAACAAGAATTGTCAACTAACATAGATGACATAGGTAAGCTATATTTAACATAGTAAGCTATGAAATAGAATTGTCATCTTACCAAGTAGTTTTAATGTTTTTTTTTTTAAAAGTAAGTTATATATATATATATATACACTTACAAAGGGAAGATTCTTTTCTCATCTCAATATATTTGTACACCCTAATGAACAAACTTTTACAAAAAAAAAACTACTTAACCCAGGGTGAATAAGGTTAGATTAAATTAAAGAAGTTAAATTAAATTACATATTGAGGGAGAAAAGTATAAACAATAAATTTAGTTTTACTCCGATTATAAAAGTGAAAATGAATGGGGTCAAAATGTGACACGAGTAAGTTGGGGGCCAAAGTATAAATAAAGAAAAACCTGGAGTATAAATACCCCAAGTTCTTCTCTCTTGCTACCAACAACAAACCAAAGAGAAAGGGGAGAGAATATGTCAAATTTTGGCACCAAGAATTGAGAGAAAAACATCAAAGTTCATTAAGTTTATGCAAGATGGAGAGTGATAGGTATGGAAAAACATCATTTCAGTAAGACATTAACAAGAAACAAGCAAAAAAATTGATTGGTGAGAGAGAAAACAACCAACCAAGTGAGAGACGAGAAATGGTTGAAATATTTCATTTAATTGGAGAAAAAAAGACTTATTTTATCTTTAGGTAAGAGTTTTTATACTCATGTATGCAAGCTTATTTGAATTCAATTCATAATTTAATAATTTTATGAGTTAGGGTTCATGTGATAATTTAAGGAAAATATTAGATTAATTGTAATTACTTGTATTAGCTTATAAAGGGCTATTAGTGTGTGAAAACATGATTTAGTGCATAAAAAACATTTGTTTATAGGTTGGACCCGAAACTAGAATCTAGGCAAATTGGTTAACTAACTTTCAGTTAGGTTTTGAGTTAGTTAATGTAAGAATTTGGGGTTACCTCCTTCATGGAAGTTGTAGTTAGATGTGTTATCTTTCACACAACTTAATTTTCTTGATTTGGAGTTGTTAACTCCATACATGTACTAAAAACTATGAGTAGGTCAAATTGTGTTTTATTGGACAAATTGTTGTTCAATTTTAAGCTAAAATGTAAGGTATGAAAATGAATGAATTTGAGTTAAGTTCTTTCATGAAAGGTGCAGGGCAGTATTTTATAAGTTAGAATAGGACTGGGGTCACTTGATTTGGAGTTCTAAAGATCTGAATATGAGTTTTAAACTAAATAAAGGTTAGATAATTACCTACTAAACAATCTGCATATATTGCATTAACACAAAAATTAGGTAACTTGAGGCTAGAACTAGGTTTTCAGCCCTTTAACAAGGTTTTCAACTGATCTCTTAGATTTCAAAATAAATAAGCTATATATATATATATATCCAAAATTTATAACTTGTGTAATGATTGAATTTGTAAATAATGTTCAAGAATGAATGAATTAAGTTGATTTACACAGTTATATCCTAAATCACTTAAAGAGTTGAAATACAAGGATGAGGGAATTTGAGTTAGGTTATTTCATAAGAATTGTAGTGTTTAATGTTGTCTATCTAAAAGAATTGGTCTTGTTTAATTTGGAGCTACAAAACTCCAATTATGAGCCACCAACCGAGACTAGGTTATGACAAATCTTATGGGGAAGTTAGTCAATTTTGTTAATAGTTAATTTTAAATGCCTTAGAAGCATAATTGGGTTCCTTTTCCTATAGTGTACTTTAAGCCTTTTGTCTCATATTTCCAATGAGACTATCTTCATTTGAAAAAGAGTCCTAAACTTTGGATATAGTCAAAAAAATTGAGAAGAGATCAAAATACAATCTTTGCTAGCAGATTCAGTAAGTCATTAAAGCGACTATCAAGACATATTAAGACTAAAAAATAGGTTCTTTTCCTTCAGGTAATGTTTAGTTCTACATAATTTTAAGGGATATAAGTCGTGTGTAAAACCAAGAATTAAAATAAAGGAAATAGGAAAAATATAAGTCAAGTAATCTCAGAGATGAGAGCTCACAAACGCACTCAATAAATGAAAGAGATGAAGGCTTGGAGATGAACTCAAAATGGATGAGAGAGGGCTTGTAAACTACAATCCCATTAAAATGTTTTCCTTAAATCCTCAATAAAGATCCAAATACAATGCATAATGATGCATGTATACTTCACTCAAGAAATATAAGTCCTTTTCCTCTTAATAATATTCTTTTATTTGGAGTCTGGATTTATATAACTAGATTTAGTGGTTTTTCCCCTTTACTTACTCAAACTGCAACGTGTGATCTTGACCTCTTGGGATGATAAACCTTTAGACTGTACCCATATGCCCTTTGCTTAAAGACCTTTAGTTTTGTTGAGCATCCTTTCTTTTCTTAAATAGAGAACCATAAAGCCAATCCTATTGTGTCTTTTTATTTCCTCCTAGTCTGATCATGCCTCCAAATGTTCTAGACATTGAGTTTTCTTTAGGAAGAGGATATATAGAAATAGGTTTGTTATTTACAAGTATTGCTTTCATTAAAAAAATTAGATATTTCAAAGTCATTTTTTTTGGAATTTTTTGGTGTTTAAAACAAATTTGTTCTAAAAGAATTCAAGTGATCCCCATTGTCAAACTTTCATAAGGATTTCACGAACTTATTTCATGTCTTGTAGGTCGAAAGGGTTTAAATCAATTGTTGTAAAGTGTTCAAGGCTTGTTTTGAATGGAGAAACATTGCTTATCAATCTAGATTTTTGCCTTTAAAGTGCCTACCAATCTAGATTTTCTACCTTTATTCAAAAAGGGTTTTATTAGACATGTAATGTAGGCTTCAACTTTTAGCTATGAAAAAAATGGATATTTGTAGGCTCAAAAGGTACTTGAAAGTTTTAAAATTGAGGGTTTATGACATTTTTTTCCTAGACTTATTTTTGGCCCATAGGCTTTAAAGTATCATAATTGATTTGCTAGATGATTTGTAATGCCTCCTAGTGTTAGATTTGGGCTTTTAACTTTTGTTTTTATTATTATTGGTTTTTAGTACTATCATCATGTTTGTTATTTTGTTATAGTGTTCTCAAAATATTCTCCCCAGCTTTGTTTTGATACCTTTAGTCACTAAGGACCTATTTGTGGATTTGAAATGCCTTTTATTCTTGCACTTGCCCCTAGTATGGGATATGATCTTAATGAGGGTTAATTATCAAGAAAAGCTTATTAGACTCAAACAGGGATTACAAGAGATATTTGAGAGTTATGAAGGGATGATTATATATGTTTTTTCTTTCATTTCAAACACAAGCATTAAGGATTAGTAAGCTTTTACTTTTTCATTCAAAATAGTTTCTCATTATTTATTTATCTAAGACCTTAACTATATTATGAGGGTTTTTGTAGGTATGGGATCACCTTTCAAGAAAATCATTTTAATTTCCCCTTTTCTCTCTCATGTAGCCTAAATTACATGGATATCCCCATGGTTTATGTTGTTTTCATTTTAGTCCCTGATCTTTTGATTATTTTGTATGGTCCTAATTTCTGTTATATAGGTTTTGATTTATTTCAATTTTGTCCTTCAATTGAAATTAAATATATATTTCATGTTCATTTCAGTCCTTATTCTTTTAATTTTAGATTTGGTTTTAAATCCTTTAAATTTTTGTTGTTATCTAATGGGATATTAGTTATCGAGAGATGAAGATAAGACTTTGAAAGATGAATTATTATGAGAAGCTCGTTAATCCCAATTTGGTACTCACCATAGGAGTACGAAGATATATAGGGATTTAAAAAAAATATTGGAGGCCGAACTTGAAGAGTGAAATAGTAGAATTTATATTGAACTGCAAGATTTGTTGACAAGTGCAAATAGAACACTAGAGACCTATAGAGAAATTAATACCATTATCAATCCTAGAATGAAAATGGAAGGGTATTTCTATGGACTTTGTGATAGGATTACCCAAAGGAAAGAAAGGTAATAATGTTATATTGATGGTTATGGATTAGTTAACAAAATCTACTTTGTTTTTTGCATATTAGGATGACTAATTTAGTGGATAAGTTGGTAAAATTATATGTAAATGAAGTAGTTAGACTCGATGGGGTACTAGTAATGATTGTATCAAATCGAGACCCAAGGTTCACATCGAGATTATGGCCTAGCATTTAGGACGAAGTTGAATCTAAGTATGATATTTCATCCTTAAATGAATGGTCAATATAAAAGGATCATTCAAACTCTTGAGGATCTTCTAAGGTCTTTTGTGTTGGAATTTTATGGTAATTTAGAGGATCTCATACCATTGGTGAGTTTACTTGTAATAATAACTATTGAGCTACTATTGGTATGACTCCATATGAAGCAATGTATGGGAGGAAATGTCGTACCCTAATTTGGTGGGATGAAGTAGGGGAAAAGAAGCTTTTAGGACCTAAATGGTACAACTGATAAAGTGAGGGTGATTAGAAAGAGGATGAGGGTAGCCAGGATTGACAGAAAAGTTTTGCAGATAACTAAAGAAGGCCTTTGGGATAAGATGTTTTTGAAGGTGCATCTTGGAAAAAACATTATTTGATTTGGAGTAAAGGGAAACTAGCCCCGCAATATAATGGTCTTTTTGCGATTATAGAAAAAATTGGATCAATTGCTTGCAAGGCATGGGAGAGGTGTCCAAGAATGGTGTGTTTTGTGTTGTAGTGTAGGAGTTGGTTGTAAGGCAAGTCTATCGGCATGGCACAAACATGGTTGTCGGTAATGCCTTGACAGTTTTTTTTTGAAAATTTGAAATAAATGGGTTGTGATAAAAAAGAGTTTTTCAATAGAAAAACCGATAAGAATGATGTTTTTTGCCTTCAATTTTGGCTTCCGATTTCATCCAAAAAGTTTCATCTCAGAAAATTCCGATCTTCTGAATTTAAACCAAATAGGCTTCCAAACTTAATTTCTCACCAATTAAGCCCTTAATAAAATTAATTTGACCCATTTAAAGTATAATTAAGTCCTTGTGCTTAATTAAATCCTTCAACTAGGCTCTAAATTAATTCCTAAATATAATTATACTTTAAATTGGTCGGTGATTATATCAATAAAAATATATTTATGCCTTTCGACTTAATTTTTACACAGATTTATCCAATAATAAACTATTTTAGCATTGAATATGTATTTTCCTTCATTTTTGGGCACAAAAGAGATACAATCAGGCTCTCGGAAACATCCAAAATTTTCACCTTGATTTTTCTGCCGATGTTAACCCCTTTTATTATTTTTGTTATTTTTATTTTATTTTGGGTAAAATTTGGGGAATAACTCAGAAATGGATTATGACAGTTTCCCCCCTCTTTACAATGTTTACGACTAAATCTTGTAAAACAATTTAGATAGTAAGCGTTGTAAAGATAAAAAGAATGGATTTACCAGACCAAGAAATGGTTGATCCATGTGAAAGTGAAATTGGTGAAGATGGAATGGAAGATAGGGCTAGAAAGCATGCTATCTAAGATCTATGGTTTAGGGCTGGAAAGCGCATTATTTGAGGTTGTGGTTGAAGGTTGGAAAATGCACTCAAACAAGAAGGAGGATAGGGATGGAAAGTACACTACCTTAATTTATGGTTGGAAAACAGATTCAAAGTGGGGGAATATGTCTAGACAACGCCCTATCTTAATTGATGGTCGAGGGTTGGAAAACACACTAAAAAAAAGAAGAAAAACAGGGTTGAAAAACATATTATTTTTAGTTCATGATTAAGGGTTGAAAAACACACTCAAATAAGGAGGATAAGGATAGGGATGGAAAGCGCACTATCCTACTTGATGGTTGGAAACACTCTCAAAGGAGAGAAAATACGACTAAAAAGCACACTATCCTAATTAGTGGTTAAGGATTGGAAAAAACCATACTCAAAAGAAGAGGAAAAATAGGGTTGGAAAACACACTATTTTAATTTGTAGTTAAGGGTTGGTAAACACACTTAAAGGAGAGGAAAACTATGGCTAAGAAGCGTATTTTTCTAATTGATGGTTTAGAATTTGAAAAAACCATACTCAATAGAGGAGGAAAAATAAAGTTGGAAAACACACTATTATAATTTTTGGTTCAGGCTTGGTAAACGTACTCAAAGGAGTGGGGGATAGAGTTGTAAAGTGCACTGTCAGAGTTGATTGAAGGCTAAAAGCACCCTTGAGTAAGGATGAGGGAGATAGGATCGAGAAAAGCTATCTCAGTTGATGGATGGGTGGAAAGTGCACTCGGATGAGAAAAAGGATGATTGTGCTGATAAACACACTATCAGGGTTGATTGATGGTTAGAAAACACACACAAATAAGGAAAGAGGTAAGGTTGAAAAACACGCTACCTGTTTTGATTGAAGGGCTCACAAGCACACTCAGGAAGTGAAAATAGTGAGGGCTCGAAGGCGTACACAAAAATGATGAAGGTTTGTAAATTATAATTCCTCTAAAACATTTCTTAGATTCCTAGTAGGGATGCGATGCATGATGACCCCTAAATTTAGGAAAGAGACAAGGCTGAAAAGCACACTATTTGTTCGATTGAGGACTCATAAACGCACTCATGTAAATGAAAAAAGTGAGGGTCGAAGGCACACACAAAAATGATGAATAAAAGTTTTTGTAAATTACAAACCCTTCAAAACACTTCCTAGATTATCAATGGGGATGCAATGCATGATGATGCATGTGTACTTACTTGAGAAATATAGGCCCTTTCTTCTTCATGGTCTTCTCTTTTCAGGGTTTGGATCTTTGGTGTTAAGGGCTTCTTGCTTCTGCTTACTCGAGTTGCAACTTATGATTTTAACCACTGGAGATGATGAACCTTCAACATATTCATATGCCCCCCTCAGTTTTGTTCAACATTTGTTTTTAAAAAGGGAATGATGGAGTCAACTTCAATTTCATTTTTAGATTGCCCCCCAGTCTGGTCATGCCCCGCAAGTGTTGTAGGCTTCAAGTGTTTGCAGGAAATGATTGGTTATTTGCAAAAATATTTGGAATTTCAAAGTCATTCTAAGCACAAAAACCATTTTGATGTTTCGTTTGAGCAAACTTGTTCTCGAAAGAATTCAAGTGATCTCATTTTCAAGTTTTATATTGGTTTTGAAAAGAATGTGAAATGATGTTTGTTTCATATGTTGCATGTCAAAAAGGCTTTGATCAAGTCTTGTGATGCATTTGTAAGGCTTGTTTCAAATTAAAAAGCATGGCTTATCGATCCTGATTGTCTGTATTTGATCAAAAAAGGCTTTATCAAGCTTATAACGTAGGCTCTAGTTATTGGCTATGAAAAAAAGATATTTGTAGGCTCAAAAAGTGTTTAAGGGTTTTCTAGACTAGGATCACTAGTGCTTACTCTTAGAAGCTCCTTTTGGTCCTTATAATTGATTTGTATAATGACTTGACATGTCCCCCAGCCTTTTGTTTGGGCTCCTATCATGGTTTTTCAGCGCTATCAGCATGAAGTTTTAGCGCTATCATCATGTTGAGTTGACATGCCCTCCAATATTTTGTTTGAGATTTTTATCATGGGTTTTTAGCACTACCATTATATTGACTTGATTTGCTATAGTGTACTAAAACCCTTTTTATGTTTATGCCTCCCAACTTTGTGTAGGCATCCCTTATCATGTCATTGAGGACTATTTTGTAGATTGAAAGTATTTTTTTGATTTTCACACTTGCCCCCTAGTGTAGGGTGTGATCCTTGTTAGGTTTAATTATCAAGAAAAAATTTATTGGGCTCAAACAGGGACTGCAAGGGCTATTTGAGACTTTGTGAAGGTATATCAAATATGGCCTCTCCTCATTTCAAAAACATGCATCCGGAATCGGTAAGCTTTGCTTTTCCATTCGAAATGATTTTTTGAGTTTTTTGGATTATTTATTTAGCTAAAAGCTTAGTTTTATTATGTGGGTTTTGGGGTATGAGATCACCTTTTAGTGAAATCCTTTTAATTCCTAGAACACATTTGTTAAGTAAATATCAATTTGCTATTTCCTTTCATACTAAACTTTGATTTGCCAAAAATAATTATGGGATCATGGGATCATGCATAGTTTGGATGAAAGGGTATAAGGAGTGCTTGTGTTATTTAAACAAAAAACATGAGCAAGTTATAAACACAAGAAAATACTTGATCTTATTGAACAAAAAGGCTTGTTTAAAAAAAGTTTTGTGGTGATATGAACAAGATTGCACACAAGACTAAATCAGGTTTAAACTAAAACACAATGTGTCAACATGACTAAACAAAGAGGAGTTATGGAACCAGGCTTCATTTTCTAACTCCGATGCACTTCTTCTTTAGAGACTCTTGTAGAGCCATATCATTTCTTGCTCGAGTAAGCTAGAAAGATGAGCCATGCTAGCTATCAGAGAGTCTAGTTTTTAAAAGTGAACATGGTGGTGAGCACGTTCTTCATTGTTCATATTTCTTTGAAAGACTTGAGAGTTATGAATAGAATCTCTTCGAGGACCTATGTTTTAGCTTGCTGATATGTTATGGACAATGATGGATGTATGAGGATGCAAATATATGTACACATATCGAGTGTGAATTATTGGGGAGTTTAAGGAAAAGTTTTAGGTCATTACATGAGGGGTAAGCTTTCTACCTAATCTCAAAAGTCTATGAACTACCTAGTGATTGCCTTATGTAAAGGTGGTATAGGGGTTTACAAGAAATGATTGAGGCATGATGTGATCGCCATTATCGAGTAAACTCTAAGCTCATAGTTGGATGTTTCACGAATCTGAGCCCTGACTGAAAATCATGAGGCAGACCAGTCCTCCCCACTAAATCTAGAATTGGATTTATTCGTAAAATTAAAATGCATAATGACATTAATTAATATTCGATGTTATGCCGAAATTGAAAGTAAAAATACATGCTAAAAATAAGCTAAAGAATAAACAATCAAACAAATAAAGCTCAGTCCAGCAATGTCCTCAGCGGAGTCGCTATCTATCATGACAACATTTTTTTTACACTTCGTGCCCCGCCATCCTCGGAGGGGGGACGACGCGCGATACAAGGGGTGTTTTATAGTTGTAAAGTTACGACTATAATTCTTAGGAGTAGGTATCTAGGAAACCTAATGGTCTGTGAGAGTCGGAATAAGAGGACTTGTTGTGCATATAAAAGACGCATCACCCCTAATGCACCCTACCTAAGGTAAGTTGCATTGTTGTTTGTTTGTTTTTCCTAAGCTATTTTTTTTATTTTTAGTCTTTTCTAAGGTTCGAAATAGATCTCTCTTCATGAGGAGTCTCTACCCTGATGGAAATTGAAAATTTAACCGTTCTACACCTTGTAAATTTCCGCACTACATAAAAAAACTCTTTTTTTACTATCCACGGGTGTATTTTACAATGTAATTTTATGCCCCTATAGCTAAAACAAAATAATAATTAATTAATTTTTGATATTTTGGCCAAATTCCAAAGGATAATCATAAACTAGTTACAATATCCAATTTTCATTCAAAACATGTGAAAGATGCAACATATATTTTTTACGAAAAATATGCTTGGAAAAACCATGGAATTTGGCCATGTGCATGAAAACAACACATTTTTTATTCGATTTTTTTTCACATTTTTCATTTTGTATTGTTTTTATATTTTTTATATTTAAAAAAAAAACTTTTTCGTGGGCTGAACGTCTAGCCTTGATGGGCTAAAAGGCCCATCATTTAGGGATGGACTGCCCAGCCAAGATGGGCTGACTGGCCCATCCCTTGATGGGCTGGCAGCCCACCTCCCTTCGATCCAGGCTTCCAATCCAGGTAGGCTAGCAACCCACCTTACTTCAGGTGGCCCGACTGAACACAAAGTCCAACCCGACACCCCCACTGTTCAACATTTGAATAGTGGGACGTAAGTTACATCCCACTATTCACATGCAGTGAACAGTGGGATGGGGGAGTGAATTAATTCACCCCTATTGTTCACCAAATGGTGAATAATAAACGAGAGGTTGATGGAGGGAGACGAGAGGCTCACCTACCATTGCCGCTAGGTAGAGGAGGCCATGGTGGTTCTCCTGTGGTGGTAGCGTTGGAAATGGTGGCTTGTGGTGCCCCAGAGGGCTGCTGGAAGCGGGTTGGTCTATGCAAGTGTTGTTGCCACTGCGTCACCAGAGCTGAGGAAGAAAGGATGAGTTGTTGCAGGTGCTACCGGTGAAGGGGAGAGGCTGACGATGCCTAAGGAGAAGTGCTGGTGCTTGCTGGGAACCGTTGCTGGAGGAGAGAGATAAGAAGAGAGCTATTGTGGGAGAAAGGTGAGAGAGAGGGAGCTGCTGCTGTTGCCACTGTAGGGTGCCAATGAAGAGGTGTTGTTGCCGAAGCTGGTGAAGAAGAACTGGACCCGCCGGTGTGTAGGAAGATGAAGTTGTTGTCCTACCGGCAATGGGAAGCTTGTATCTTCTTCTCCTCTATTTGGGTCTTTTCTTCAAGGTTTTTTGTTCGGGTCTCTCTATGTGTTTTTTTTGTCTTTCCCCGTATTTCCAGAATTATTTCATGCTAATCCCCCTCCTATTAACGATGGTCTCCCCCCTTTTATAGACTAAATTTGCAGGTTGCATGGCATGGGAGAGCTGTCCAGGAATGGTGTGTTGTGTGTTGCAGTGCAGGAGTTGGTTGCAAGACATGACTGTTGGCATGGCACAAGCATAGCTGCTGGTAATGCCTAGACATTTTTTTTTGAAAATTTAAAATAAATGGGTTGTGACAAAAAGGATTTTTTTCAATAGAAAAACCGATAAGAATGATGTTTTATTTCTTCTATTTTGGATTTTGATTTCACGCAAAAAGTTGTCTTTGAAAATTCAGATCTTCTCAATTTAACCCAAATTAGGCTTCCAAACTTAATTCCTCTCTAATTAAGCCCTTAATAAAATTAATTTGACCCATTTAAAGTATAATTAAGTCATTGCGCTTAATTAAATCCTTCAACTAGGCCCTAAATTAATTTATAAATATAATTACATTTTAAATTGGTCGTTGATTAAATCAAACTAACCCATAAAAATATAATTATGCCTTTCGACTTAATTTTTACATAGAATCCAATAATAAATTATTTTAACATTGAATATGTATTTTTCTTCATTTTTGGGCACAAAAGAGGTACGATCAGCTCTCAAAAACATCCAAAATTTCCACCTTCATTTTTCTATCGATGCTAGCCCCTTTTATTTTATTTTTGTTTTATTTTGGGTAAAATTTGGGGAATAACCTAGAAATGGGTTACGACAATGATGTTAATGGATAAATTAATCCACAATACATAAAAATAATAAAAAATAATGACTAAATAAATCTAAATGAGTTATGAAATATGTGTATATTTTACCAATGCTATTGTTAAAGTTCATGTTAATTAGTTGGGTGAGCTTTGTCCAATGTTGAAAACAACATCTAGCCTATTTCTTAGGGTAATATATATAAAATGTGCTATCATTTAATGCATGTACTATTTATGCCCTTGTATTATTTATCCCCTTGATCAAATTAATCTAAAAAGATCTTGTCATATCAAACTTGGAAAAGATGTTATGCATCCTTGTTCCCCCCCCCCCCCCCCCAATACGTTTGCATACTCAAAACTTTGGTGATTTGGTTAGAAACAAAACATGCGAATGAAGTCACAAATCACATAACAAATTGCAATATGGTTAACAAGCTAGCCAGTATTTCTTGCAATAGAAACCCATATAATCAAATTAAATTACAATCTATGTCAATCCATGCGGAAAATGTTTTTATAACTTGATGTTTTACTAAGATCTTTGATTGGTGAATTGATTGAAAACAAAAAAGTATAGTGAAATTGAAAAAAAAAATGGGTTAGGAGTTCATTGTAGGGTCTGTGCGATCATTATTAGCATAGTTAAAAATTTGATATATGTTTCGAGACAAGTTCTTGGTGGCTCAACATGTAGTTGAAAATGTAAAGAAGATTAAAAAGAATGTGAGCCAGGATATATAAACACATTTATTGAAGTGTTATCTAATGGGATATTAGCTATGTGTAGATGAAGATAAGACTTTGAAAGATGAAGTATTATGGGAAGCTAATGAATCCCAATTTGCTACTCATCGTAGAGTACAAAGATGTATAGGGATTTAAAGAAATACTATTGGTGTTCGAACATGAAGAGTGAAATAGTAGAATTTATATTGAACTGCAAGATTTGTTGACTAGTGAAAATAGAACACTAGAGACCTATCGGGAAATTACAACCATTATCAATCCTAGAATGAAAATGGAAGGGTATTTCTATGGACTTTGTGATAGGATTATCTAAGGGAAAGAAAGGTAATACTATCCTATCGATGGTTCTGGATCAGTTAACAGAATCTACTTTGTTTTTGCCTATGAGGATGACTAATTTAATAGATAAGTTGGTAAAATTATATGTAATGAAGTAGTTAGACTCCATGGGGTACTAGTATTGATTGTATCAGGTAGAGAGCAAAGTTTCACATCGAGATTATGGCCTAGCTTACAACGGGAATTAAGTACAAAGTTGAATCTAAGCATGATATTTCATCCTCAAACAACTAGTCAATCTAAAAGGACCATTCAAACGCTTGAGGATCTTCTGAGGTCTTGCGTGTTGGAATTTAGTGGAAATTTAGAGGATCTTCTACCATTGGTGGAGTTTATTTATAATAATAACTATTAAGCTACTATTGGTATCACTCCATATGAAGCATTGTATGCGAGGAAATGTCAAACCCTAATTTGTTGGGATGAAGTACAAGAAAAAAGGCTTTTAGGATCTAAAATGGTACAACTGACAAGTTCAAAAATTGAATTTTATAGTGTTGATTATGATCGGATAAAGAATGATGATGTTAAAGGGGGAAAGCAAAAATGTGTAAAATACATATAAAAAAATGAATAACTAAAAGAAAGATCCATATTGACTATTGTGGTTATTATGAAATGTATCATTGAATGAGGATAATTTATTAGACATGCCTTTATTTATAGTAAGGACCATGGGCGTGATGTTGCAGTAGAGCTTCTACGGTAGATAGATTATTCATTCTTACACTTTCTGGTTAGATTTCCATGATTTAATATGTTATTGATGCAAAATATGAGTTAGTGAATGTCGGAGATTCTATGTCAAAGTGAAACTTTGTGTAATGATGTGGTTAATTTAATTAATATCCTGAATGTATATGTGTTTAAAGGGAATGGTGTTTTATATGAATTACCAAGTGATGGCAATATCGCTAACGTAGAAATATGAAAAGTATGGAACGTGTCATTATCTAGCATGCATTTGATGTATGTTACGATCCAAAGTAAAGGGGATCACCATGTATCAATGCCTACGGGGCATGAAATAACATACGTTTAGTGTATGTTACATTTCCAGGTAAGGGGATCACCACAAATTGACTATCATACATGTAGGCGGAAAATAGTTGTTGATTTTATGAAATCTTAAATGGAAGATGAAATAGTCTTATTAATGGAATGAGAGAATTTCAATGGAAATAAATATGAAGAAGTTAATGGAATATGAATACATATTTATTTTATTTAAATTGGTTGAAAATTAGTGCTTCTATACTTATTATGAATTTTATGTTTCAATAATATGTATTTTTTTCAAGACCATCACATGCACAACAAGAATAGATCTTAAATTTTGTTCCTTTTTTGTATCTAGTACTAGGAAGTATATCCTTGTATTTTGTGATATGAAAATGTTTATATAACTTAATTTGTATAATTAATATTTAAAGTTTGAATATATTAACTTAACTTGAATATCATATAATTCTATTTCATGTATGGGTGCTTATCTTATTTAGTTTTCTATAATGATATTTGTTGTTTAATGTATGTTATAAATATCGTGGTTGTGATAATGATGATGTTTGTGGGATTGAGACCCAGGACGATTGGGTCATGATTGAGTTAGGAGATGTGGGATATTGGAAGTGTAAATAAGTTATATGTCGATAACTTAGGATCTCCTAGTATAAATAAGACTTTGCCAAAATTTCAGTGGAATTTTATAAAAAAAAATAAAACCAATGTTTACGTTTGAAGTGTGTTTGGTATTTTATCCCAAATAAGAGGATGTTACACTAATACTACAATAAATGTAACCTTTTTCAAATAATTGAGAATTGTAAACCATAAAATTCTTTGCAAACTAGAATTCAAGAGCTTTCTAATAATATATGGCATGCCATCTACTTCATCCTGGCCACAACCAGTTTATCCATAATGTTAACCCTGATGCACAAATTATTATTTTTTATTTTTGTGATGTTAATTTGTCAACTTGCGGGCAAGTTTTTTCTCAAATAAAGCCGATCTACGACAAGTGATGCACATAATAATGATATAACTTTGAAATAGCTTTTCAAAGCTTATATGATCACTTGATTTTCCCACCTATAAGGATGATACACCTAAAATAATAGGAATAAAACTGCAAGAGAAGTGCTGTTTTTCCTCCCCTCTCTATTATCAACTTAAATCAAATGCAAATACAAAGTAAACAAAATTAATCCAAAATACATAAAAATAATAAAATATAATGACTAAATAAATCTAAATGAGTTATGAAATATGTGTATATTTTACCAATGATATTGTTAAAATTGATGTTAATTAATTGGGTGAGCTTTGTCCAATGTTGAAAACAACTTCCAGTCTATTCCCCGATGTTAGAAACCAACTTGCATCCGCTTGCATGCTCGAAACTTTGGTTAGAAGCAGAACATGCGAATAAAGTCGCAATTCGCATAAGAAATAGGAATATGGTTAACAAGCTAGCTAGTATTTCTCGCAATAGAAACCCAAATGATCAAATCCATGTAAATATGACTACTTATCATATATTGTGAAGACAATTACTGAATCAACTTCCACGCTAACATGAGACCAATTAAGTGGCACTAAACTTTCTGAAATGCAAGACCCTCCCTCCTATTTATGTCCTTGAACATAAAACAAGAAGAGACAAACCCTTTATTATAAATTCGACACGAAAACACGACATGCATGAAGGAAGACACGGGACCCAAGGGACGACGCGGGCAAGTTTAGCAGAAAGATAGGTTAATCAAGATCTTCAGTTGTTGAAGGAGGATGAGGTATAGGAAATGGAAGAGCATATCCACACATCCCATAAGCACAGCCGACCCACCGGGGGCATCTGTTTCCGCATCTGCCACAATTAAACGGGCAACGATTTGTATCGACACACAACCCGCGGCAACATTGCCAAGAAAAATGGCATCTATTTCCGCAGAAACCGCAGTTACTAACATCCGAAGAGACATCAGCACATTGGTGTCTACAGCACCGCATTCTAGCTGGAGGTGGATGCAGTCCCTCTCTACATATCCACGGCGTTCTCCGGCACCCTGGAGGCCGTGGTCGAGGATGGTGGTTCATTGCTTTCTTCAGCCATGGTGATATTGAAGTTGATGAGGCGGTGGTGAGATTGCTCTGAACTCCTTCAAGTGTTGAGTTTCCTGCTGTTAACTTGGATACTATGGATATGAACAAGATAGCAATTACAGCAATACTACCTAGCTGCTTCATTATTTAGCTGCAGTGCCTAAAAGGAGTACTGATGAGATATATATAGTTGAGTTCAGCTTCGGTCTTTGCCGTCCGGTGAAGTATGATGGGGCGTTCATGTTTTCCTTGCATGACTAGACAAATGAATTCTCGTGCTAACAGAGTTTGAAGTTACTAAACTACGTGATTTGAAGAGGCTGGTCTTTTACTGTTACAAATCCCTGGTAAAAGTGTGGCTGGTGTGACCAAACCCTTGTGTTTTTTTCAGTATTTCAAGATATAGAAGGGCCATTGGCTGTATGATCAGAGAAAAGGGCTTTGGTGTCTGCTCCAATATGATAAACACGAGGTTCATCACATTCCCCTTAATATTAGTAACCCGGCCGGCATAAGCATGATCACTTGAGTGATATTAACGAGTCAAGAACCTTTAACCACCGATGGATCACATGCTTAGGCAGCTTCCAGTTTGCCACAATCTTCTACTTCCCACTAACTTATCATCAGCCTATATTTATTACAAGAAATGGATTAGATTGACTTCCACGGTGAGATTATTTGAGCACATTAGTGATCCAAATCGAAAACCAAAATGGCTTGCTTTAAGCATCTGCTTCGGGTGAGACGAAACAACCATTAGTAATGGAATGAGATAATTTGAAAATATTAGGGGCATGTCAAGTAGTGCTAAAAACCCATGACAAAAAACCCAAGCAAAATATTGGGAGGTATGTCAAGTCAACATGAATAATGGTGCTAAAAAACCCATGATAAAAAGCCCAAACAAATACTAGGAGCATGTCAAGTCATTATGCGCCTTCAAGCCCTCACCATTTTCATCCAGGTAAGTCATCAATTATAATAAGATCATCTTTGCCATTTACATTTGGATAAGTCATCCATTACGATGAGATCATTTTTTTGTATCTTTCACATACATCATCATCTTTTCATCCTTTGAGTGTCACATTTAGGCCTCAATTCTTAGGTAATGCGATTTCTAGCCCCAATCTTCTACTTCCAACTAACTTATCATCAACATATATTTATTACAAGAAATGGATTAGATGGACTTCCATGGTGATATTATTTGAGCATATTAGTGATCCAAATCGCAAACCATAATGGCTTGCTTTAAGCATCTGCTTCCGGTGAGACAAAACAAACATTAGTAATGGAATGAGATCGTTTTAAAATATTAGGGGCATGTCAAGTAGTGCTAAAACCCCATGATAAAAAACACAAACAAAATATTATGAGGAATGTTAAGTCAACATGAATGATGGTACTAAAAAACCCATGATGAAAAGCCCAAACAACTACTAGGGGCATGTCAAGTCATCATGCAAATCAATTATGAGGTTGAAAAACCTATGGACCAAAAGAGGCTTTAAGAGTAAGCACTTGTGATCCTTAGTATAGAAAACCCTTAAATACCTTTTGAGATTACAATTTTTTTCCATAGCCAAATACCTGAGCCTACATTACAAGCTTGATAAAACTCTTTCTAATCAAATACAGGCAATCTAGATCTATAGGCAATGCTTTTCCATTTGAAAAGCTTTACAAATGCTTTACAATACTTTATCAAAGCCTTTTTGGCATGCAAGACATAAAACAAGCATTATTTAACATTTTTTTCAAAATCGACATAAAACCTAACAATAAGATCACTTGAATTCTTTCGAGACCAGGTTTAGTTAAACAAATATCAAAATGGTTTTTGTATTTGGAATGACTTTGAAATTCCAATAATCTTAGTTGAAAATAATCTTTGTAAAACAACCAACCTTTTCATGCAAACACTTGAAGCCTAAAACACTTGTGGGGCATGATGCAATGTCACAGTCACATAAATTAATCGCCCTAGCTTAAAACAAATCAAACAAGATAGTATAGAGCAAGCAAGGGGTTGATCCCACGATGATGATTTAGTTCAAATTTTCGTGCTAAATGCTATGCAAATAGGGGGGGTTGGAAGTTGTCTAGGCTAGACTAAAGCAAACTAAGCGAAAATTATATAAAACTAAAATTTATCAATAAAGCAAACCTTGATCGCAAGTCAACATCCACCTACAGAAATTATAACTGATCATGGAAATGACACATCAATTTATATTTTGAATATTTATCTCTTCTTAAAATTGGTTCATTAACGGATCTGCCGTATAACTTACCCTAACCATCAAACAACCACAGTGTCCGCACTAGTAATTTGATTCAATGGCAGCATTAAAATCTAGATAAATTGATCAATTAAGAAACATAATTGTCCGCAATATATGTTTAGTTCGATTAAATGTTCTCCCTAAGATTAATAGCATAGACTCGCTATGATTATTAACTTAGTTGCTTCACAAGTTCATATACCACAACTCCGGTTTTGATATCAAACTTAGCAATCGATTGTCTACAATAATAACTTTGAGTCCGCTCTAATCAATTAAATAAACAATCTTAGGAAAATAAGCATAGGAGAACAAACATATTCATCATATAAACTGAAAAATTGAGGTAAAAATAGATCTCACAGTTCTTGAAATTTGAAGGTTATCGTGTCCTTGCAACCAAGCAAAAGAGTCTAGCCTTGCATGTTTATTGAACAACTAAATAAAAAAATGGAAGAAAACATGATTTAGGGTTTGGAGGAGGAATATTTGTGTTTTCTTTGCTTGCCGAAACTTCCTTGCTCCTTTCCTCCTTTATATATGCTTAGAAACCCTAGTATCTATTTTATAAAATATTCCTTCCTTAAGTTGGCAGAATTTAGGTGTCCTTTGTAAAATTCATATCTCATTAATAACACATCGTTTTGATCTGAAAGTTTTAAATTTTATAGTTCCTTTAGTCCTGCATCCAACAAAATTAGGTTTGCATAAATCAGATTTCTGTAGCTCTAGATATTGAAGTTAGAATGGACGAAGGTCGACATCGGCAGATTGCAAGATTTGATTTTGAAGGCTGCGATTTCCTTGCTCTTTCTTATTTTATTTCTTTTGCCTTATCTTTCCAGAAATTTATGGATGTTAGCTTTCGAATGCCATTGGAATCATTTCATTTTGATCTCTAGAGCTTCCTCTTTGCACAAAATATCGATTGAAGGTCAAATCTGTCAATCAGCTCCAATTACCTCCTTTTTGCATCTTCCATCCAAAAATGCCTTCAAAACATAAAACAAAGAATATTAAGGCATTTTATACAAAACATATGCAAAATACTAGGTAAATATGGATGAAACTATCAAATAATATGGTCGCATCAAGGCATGACCAGATTGGGGGGCAATTTAAAAAGCTTCATCGTTCCTTTCCTGATAAGGCAAAGAATGTTGAACAAAACTAAGAGTCTTTAAGCAAAGGGGAGCATATGGATATGGTGAAGGTATGTCATCTCTAGTGGTCAAAATCATAAATTACAGCTCAAGTAAGCAGAAGCGAGAAACCGTTAAAGCCACAGAACCAAACCCCCAAAAGAGAAGACCATGAAGAAGAAAGGGGACCTATATTTCTCAGGTAAGTATACATGCATCATCATGCATTGCATCCCTATTGAGAAACTCTTTTTTCTATATGCGGGTGTACTTTATAATGTAATGTTACATCTAAATGGATAAAACAAAATAATTATTGGTTTTTCTTTTTTCATTATTTTTTGTTACATTTTACACATTGCATAACATTTACAAAAAATAAATGAACACAACAACAATTTAAACAAACACATGACATCTAAAATTACAAAATACACCATCTCGAGAACAATGATGATGGTGAAGGAGCATTGGTGGTGCATCATCTCACTTGCCATAGTCACTGGCGACGCGTGGAACCACGCGCTGCCGGTGATGGAGTAGCAAGGACAGGGGGAGTGAATTTGCCTCTTCCCTTCCTTCTCTTGCTGGTGATGGCCTTCACAGTGACCTGTAAAACAAAACCAATGCAATACAACAAACACTACAAGCAAACAATGTTTCGGCCAGATCTTTTCTTCGATCTGCTTGATTCAGGTGGTTGTCGACGCTAGGAGAGCTAGAGCAGGAGAGGAGAGATGAAAGCTGGCCGAGAGGGGGAGAGCCATCGAGGAGGGAAACTGGGTGGCCGATCGGGGTGTTGTTGGTGTGCAGGACTGCCTTCGATCGATGGCAGCTGGTGACCCGAAGAGGCGGTCAGTGTTGGCCAACCGAGGTAGGCTAGAGGCAGGTGTGGCTGTTGGTGGTTGCCTGAGTTCAGATCTAACTGGTGACCCAAGATCTGACGAAGTTGACTGAAGAGACCTACCGTGGACAACAACTTGGTGGCTGGTCGGGCGCCGTGGGTGCATGGTCGAGGCTATCATTGGAGGCTGCGTGGGTGAGATGGGCTGTTTTGGTGGCCGATCTGTGAAGGGACATTGGCTAGTGAGGCTGGAGGGAAAGGCGGTGAGAGGCTGGCCGATGACACAAGTGAGAGGGAAGGAGAGTGGGGCTGCTGTGGTGGCTAGCAGAGCCGGAGGGAGGCAGAGAGGAGGTTGGCTGGGAGAAGAAGAGGGAATGGTGGCTAGCCGAAAAAAGGAAAAGAGGAATGGTTATGGAAGGGGCTGCAGCTGCCCAAAGAGGGAGCTGACAGCTACAACCCTTCTTATGAGAAAAAATTAGGGTTCTTTTGGGTTATAGGGTTTTTTAGTTTTTTTTTGAATTTTTTTTGGTCCCCCTCTCCCCCTTTTCTTTACTGACCAGCTCTATTTATAGATCTTAAATATTACACACTCTTTCTTTTTTGTTCTCTGTTTTTGGATTCATGCAATTTGATCTCTAATTGACCATTAGACTCTCCATTTTCTTCAATTTGACCCCTAACTTCACACAATTGGTTTGGAAAAATTCAATTGGATCTCTAAAAATTCCAATCTTCTCAATTAAACCCGATTTAAGCTCAAAAACTTAATTTTTCATCATTTCAGTCTTTAATAAAATTAATGTGACCACTTTAAAGTATAATTAAGTCCTTGCACTTAATTAAATCCTTCAATTGGATCGTAAATTAATTCTTAAACATAATTACACTTTTAATTGGCCGACGATTAAATCAAATTGGCCAACGATTAAATCAAATCGGCCCATAAAAATATAATTATGCCTTTCGACTTAACTTTTACGCAAATAATAAGTCACTTTAGCTTTGAATCTGCATTTTTCTTTATTTCTGGGCATAAAAAAGGTATGATCGGCCTCTTGAAAACATCCAAAATTTCCACATCAATTTTTTTACCAACACCAACCATTTTTATTTTATTTTTGTTATTTTTTGGTATATTTTGGGGAATAACCTAGAAATTGGGTTATGATAGTTGCCTCCCTCTTTACAATGCTTACGACTAAAGTCTTTTACAAGACTTTAGATAGTAAGCATTGTAAAGAAAAAGAGAATGGATTAACCAGACCGAGAAATGGTTGAACCATCCGAAAGTGAGAATGAAAGCTGTAAAGCGCACTAAGAAGAGAACGATAAGATAAGGCCATTAAATGCACTACTTAAGAATTGACGCCTAAATATGACACTCAAAGGATGAAAGATGATGATGTTTGTGAATGACACAATCAAAAAACCCATGGAAAGTGCTCCTATGCTTATTTTCCTTCAAATTTCAAGAAATGTGAGATCTATTTTTATCTCAATTTTTCAGTTTATATGATGAATATGTTTGTTCTCCTATGCTTATTTTCCTAAGATTGTTTATTTAATTGATTAGAGCGGACTCAAAGTTATTATTGTAGACAATCGATTGCTAAGTTTGATATCAAAACCGAAGTTGTGGTATATGAACTTGTGAAGCAACTAAGTTAATAATCATAGCGAGTCTATGCTATTAATCTTAGGGAGAACATTTAATCGAACTAAACATATATTGCGGACAATTATGTTTCTTAATTGATCAATTTATCTAGATTTTAATGCTGCCATTCAATCAAATTACTAGTGCGGACACTGTGGTTGTTTGATGGTTAGGGTAAGTTATACGGCAGATCCGTTAATGAACCAATTTTAAGAAGAGATAAATATTCAAAATATAAATTGATGTGTCATTTCCATGATCAGTTCTAATTTCTGTAGGTGGATGTTGACTTGCGATCAAGGTTTGCTTTATTGATAAATTTTAGTTTTATATAATTTTCGCTTAGTTTGCTTTAGTCTAGCCTAGACAACTTCCAACCCCCCCTATTTGCATAGCATTTAGCACGAAAATTTGAACTAAATCATCATCGTGGGATCGACCCCTTGCTTGCTCTATACTATCTTGTTTGATTTGTTTTAAGCTAGGGCGATTAATTTATGTGACTGTGACATTGCATCATGCCCCACAAGTGTTTTAGGCTTCAAGTGTTTGCATGAAAAGGTTGGTTGTTTTACAAAAATTATTTTCAACTAAGATTATTGGAATTTCAAAGTCATTCCAAATACAAAAACCATTTTGATATTTGTTTAACTAAACCTGGTCTCGAAAGAATTCAAGTGATCTTATTGTTAGGTTTTATGTCGATTTTGAAAAAAATGTTAAATAATGCTTGTTTCATGTCTTGCATGCCAAAAAGACTTTGATAAAGTATTGTAAAGCATTTGTAAAGCTTTTCAAATGGAAAAGCATTGCCTATAGATCTAGATTGCCTGTATTTGATTAGAAAGAGTTTTATCAAGCTTGTAATGTAGGCTCAGGTATTTGGCTATGGAAAAAAATTGTAATCTCAAAAGGTATTTAAGGGTTTTCTATACTAAGGATCACAAGTGCTTACTCTTAAAGCCTCTTTTGGTCCATAGGTTTTTCAACCTCATAATTGATTTGCATGATGACTTGACATGCCCCTAGTAGTTGTTTGGGCTTTTCATCATGGGTTTGTTAGTACCATCATTCATGTTGACTTAACATTCCTCATAATATTTTGTTTGTGTTTTTTATCATGGGGTTTTAGCACTACTTGACATGCCCCTGATATTTTAAAACGATCTCATTCTATTACTAATGTTTGTTTTGTCTCACCGGAAGCAGATGCTTAAAGCAAGCCATTATGGTTTGCGATTTGGATCACTAATATGCTCAAATAATATCACCATGGAAGTCCATCTAATCCATTTCTTGTAATAAATATATGTTGATGATAAGTTAGTTGGAAGTAGAAGATTGGGGCTAGAAATCGCATTACCTAAGAATTGAGGCCTAAATGTGACACTCAAAGGATGAAAAGATGATGATGTATGTGAAAGATACAAAAAAATGATCTCATCGTAATGGATGACTTATCCAAATGTAAATGGCAAAGATGATCTTATTATAATTGATGACTTACCTGGATGAAAATGGTGAGGGCTTGAAGGCGCATAATGACTTGACATGCTCCTAGTATTTGTTTGGGCTTTTTATCATGGGTTTTTTAGCACCATTATTCATGTTGACTTGACATACCTCCCAATATTTTGCTTGGGTTTTTTGTCAAGGGTTTTTAGCACTACTTGACATGCCCCTAATATTTTCAAATTATCTCATTCCATTACTAATGGTTGTTTCGTCTCACCCGAAGCAGATGCTTAAAGCAAGCCATTTTGGTTTTCGATTTGGATCACTAATGTGCTCAAATAATCTCACCGTGGAAGTCAATCTAATCCATTTCTTGTAATAAATATAGGCTGATGATAAGTTAGTGGGAAGTAGAAGATTGTGGCAAACTGGAAGCTGCCTAAGCATGTGATCCATCGGTGGTTAAAGGTTCTTGACTCGTTAATATCACTCAAGTGATCATGCTTATGCCGGCCGGGTTACTAATATTAAGGGGAATGTGATGAACCTCGTGTTTATCATATTGGAGCAGACACCAAAGCCCTTTTCTCTGATCATACAGCCAATGGCCCTTCTATATCTTGAAATACTGAAAAAAACACAAGGGTTTGGTCACACCAGCCACACTTTTACCAGGGATTTGTAACAGTAAAAGACCAGCCTCTTCAAATCACGTAGTTTAGTAACTTCAAACTCTGTTAGCACGAGAATTCATTTGTCTAGTCATGCAAGGAAAACATGAACGCCCCATCATACTTCACCGGACGGCAAAGACCGAAGCTGAACTCAACTATATATATCTCATCAGTACTCCTTTTAGGCACTGCAGCTAAATAATGAAGCAGCTAGGTAGTATTGCTGTAATTGCTATCTTGTTCATATCCATAGTATCCAAGTTAACAGCAGGAAACTCAACACTTGAAGGAGTTCAGAGCAATCTCACCACCGCCTCATCAACTTCAATATCACCATGGCTGAAGAAAGCAATGAACCACCATCCTCGACCACGGCCTCCAGGGTGCCGGAGAACGCCGTGGATATGTAGAGAGGGACTGCATCCACCTCCAGCTAGAATGCGGTGCTGTAGACACCAATGTGCTGATGTCTCTTCGGATGTTAGTAACTGCGGTTTCTGCGGAAATAGATGCCATTTTTCTTGGCAATGTTGCCGCGGGTTGTGTGTCGATACAAATCGTTGCCCGTTTAATTGTGGCAGATGCGGAAACAGATGCCCCCGGTGGGTCGGCTGTGCTTATGGGATGTGTGGATATGCTCTTCCATTTCCTATACCTCATCCTCCTTCAACAACTGAAGATCTTGATTAACCTATCTTTCTGCTAAACTTGCCCGCGTCGTCCCTTGGGTCCCGTGTCTTCCTTCATGCATGTCGTGTTTTCGTGTCGAATTTATAATAAAGGGTTTGTCTCTTCTTGTTTTATGTTCAAGGACATAAATAGGAGGGAGGGTCTTGCATTTCAGAAAGTTTAGTGCCACTTAATTGGTCTCATGTTAGCGTGGAAGTTGATTCAGTAATTGTCTTCACAATATATGATAAGTAGTCATATTTACATGGATTTGATCATTTGGGTTTCTATTGCGAGAAATACTAGCTAGCTTGTTAACCATATTCCTATTTCTTATTAAATCACGGAAGTCTAACCAGAAAGTGTGAGTATGAATTATATATCTACCGTAGAAGCTCTACTCATGCCTCCCCTGTTGCTATTGCAACATCACGTCCATGGTCCCTAATGTTAATAAGGGCATGTCTAATAAATTATCCTCATTGAAGGATACATTTCATATGACCACATCAACATTCAAAATGGGTCTTTCTTTTAGTTATTCACTAGTCAAATGCCCGCACTACGTTGCGGGCGTAGTGCGGACGGAACAAATAATTTTTACCATTAGTGAAATTAAAATATAATATTTAAACATGTAAAATTTAATATAATGAAAAAGATCAACATACTCTATCATAACAACAGTAACATCGAAGTCTTAACTTCTAAAATTATTATCACTATTACTGTCAAAACAATAAATATTATTAAACAAACCTGAGAAAAAAAATGAATAAAAAAACATGTAAGAACAAAAACTTCAATTATTATTATTATTATTCTTAATATCAATATTATTATTGCTTTAATAACGTGAAAAAACGAAATTAAATCAAAGGATGAAAAGAAGCCTAAAAACATTAAAAAAATAGAAAATAAAAAAATAAAATAAATGATAAATACAACAAAAATTATTGATTGAAAAAAAAAAAAACCTGGGAAGAAAAAATCGTGGTGCGCGTAAACTGACCCGGACACCTCGGTTAAGAAAAAAAAATATAAGTGGCAAAAAAAAATAGGGAAAAAAAAATGGATCTGGAGATTAGTCGTGGTGCGCGTAAGTTGGCCCGGACACCTCAGTTATTAAATTTTTTTTTTGTAAAAAAAACCAACAACCAGTTATTTAAAAAAAAAACCATTCATTTTTTTTAAAAGAAAATGGTTCTTGAAAGAAAAAAAAAAAACCAAATCAGAAAGAATAACCAGTTATTAAAAAACAAAAGACCTTTTTTTTGGAAAAAAAAAACAAAAACAGTTCTTTATATCAAAAAAAAAAAGCCAAATCAGTTTTGCGCCTGGAGCGGTTCGAACTCGCGCGCGCCAATGCTGGCAGCGCGCGGGCAACCGCTCGGCCACAGCCTTTGCTTTGTCTTTTCCACCATAAAAAATACAAAAAGAAGGCCTGTGTAAAAAAAAAAAAAAAAAAAAAAAAGCAGTCGAACGCCTGCAAAGCACGGAGACAAATAACCAATCTACAGTGCTGACGTCAGCTGACGTCAGATCCTCCTTTAGTATATGTTAATTTTTTATATATATTTTTCTTTTCCCCCATTAACATCATCATTCTTTATTTGATCATAATCATCATTACAAAATTCCATTTTTGAACTTGGCATATTTCTTTTGAAAAGTAAGATATAGTTTCATACTTTCCCCAAAAAGAAGACCCAATTTTCACCCTTAACATATCTAGATAGTCGTTTTAGCAACTTTCTGAATCTATCATCAGAGGTCACATTCCGACCCCTCAGATTTTTCACTCTATCTAGAGTTATAGAACTCTGTTTTAAGCTAGGCTGGTCTCATTGGAAGGCTAAAATACATGGATGCAAGTCTTTTGAAGGGTGGAAAACCCATTTCTTCCTTCAAAACACTTAAACTATATCATCAACATATCATACCTACTACCCTATAAGGTCTGTCATGACCCAGTCTCAATTGGTGACCCATAACTGGACTTCTACAGTTCCCAATTAAGTAAAAACAATTTCCTTGGATGGTAAAAATCCAAAAATACAATTTTTATGAAGGAAACTTATCTTAATTCCCTCATCCTCTTACTCATATTCTTTCTAAAAATGAAGAGACGAATCTATCTAGATTTGTTAACCCTTCCCTTTACACACAAACACAACATCCATAATTCATTTGTTTTACATCCCAACTAATTCAACACACATATTACAATGAAATTCAAAATAATTTTCACTACTCCACAATTCCCCATTAATGACCAACCACTCATGTCTTTATTAACCTTTCATTTTCTCTGATAATTCATCATAATTTCATGCTCATAATAACATACAACACATAAATTTATTTAGAAAATAGATGTGGATATTTCTTCTTTATCTCAAATTCTCTTTCCCATGTTTCTTCTTTAGTTTGAGAGCTTCTCCACAATACTCATCAAGGGAAGTCTTTTATTCCTCAACACTTTCTCATGCCGATCTAAGATCTTGAAGGGTTTGGCTTTCATGGTTAAATCCACTCTAACCTTCATAAAGACTTATGGCAATACTCATGAGGGGTCTATTTTGGCCTTTCATAACAAAGATACACATATTGTGAATCTTTCCAAATATGCAAGCAATTCCAATCGATAAGTCATTGATCCAATTCTTTCTATAATCTCAAAAAGGGCCATTATATCGCAGGTCTAGTTTCTCTTTACTCCAAATCAAATAATGTCTTTTTAAGATGCACCTTCAAAAACATCTTATCTCGCACTTGGAGTTCCAAAGGCCTTCTTTAGTTATCTGCAAAACATTTTTGTCAATCTTGGCTTCTTTCATCCTCTTTCTAATCACCCTCACTTTATCAGTTATAAATTGTATCATTTAGGTCCTAAATTTTCCCCTACTTCATCCCAACAAATTATGGTACGACATTTCCTCCCATACAATACTTCATATGAAATCTTACCAATAGTAGCTTAATTGTTATTATTATAAGTAAACTCCACCAATGGTAAGAGATCCTCTAAATTTGCCAAATTCCAACACAAAAGACTAAATTTGGCAAATTCCAACACAAAAGACCTTAGAAGATCCTCAAAAGTTTGAATGGTCCTTTTATATTGACTATTTGTTTGAGGATGAAATATCATGCATAGATTCAACTTTGTCCTTAATGCTAGGCCATAATCTCAATGTGAAACTTGGCTCTCGATTTGATACAATCAATACTAGTACCCCATTGAATCTAACTACTTCATTTACATGTAATTTTACCAACTTATCCACTAAATTAGTCATCTTAGTATGCACAAACAAAGTAGATTTTGTTAACTGATCCACAACCATTGACATAACATTATTACCTTTCTTTTTCTTGGGTAATCCTATCACAAAATCCATAGAAATACCCTTCCTTTTCATTCTTGAATTGATAATGGTCGTGATTTCCCTAAAGGTCTATGGTGTTCTATTTTCACTTGTCAACAAATCTCGTAGCTCAATATAAATTCGATATAACAAATCTCGTACTCCTATGATGAGTAGCAAATTGGGATTCACAAGCTTCTTATAATACTTCATCTTTCAAAGTCTTATCTTCATCTACCCATTGCTAATATCCCATTAGATAACACTTCAAAAAATGTATTTATATCCTGGTTGACATTCTTTTCAATCTTCTTTACATTCTCAACTACATGTTGAGCCACCAAGAACTTGTCTCGAAACATACATCAAATTTTTAAGTGTGCTAATAATGATCGCCCGGGCCCTACACTCAACTCCTAACCCTTTTTTTCTTCAATTCCACTGTACTTTCTAGTTTTTCAATCAATTCACCAATCAAAGTCTTTGGAAAACATCAAGTTATATAAACATTTTCCGCCTGCACAGAATCTAGGCTACTTTGACTATTATAAGCTTTTGGCCTTGGTCAATAAAACCTACAGGTTGTTATACATATACTTCTTCACCTAGCTCTCTATTAAGAAATTAATAGTCATAGGTGATCATCTTTAAAATCAATTAGGATTTATAAATTATGCTTAGGCAGCAACTATATTTTACATTTTACTGTATCAGTCATATGCAGTGAATGGAGATGTTCCCTGTGGTGACTTATTAATTTAACTTGAAAGATGCTCGATTTGTCTGTTGTGCTTAATTATTGCACTCTTTTTATTATTTTATTTATCCATGTGCGAACGCTGGGACAAAGTCGTCTTTCTATATTGAACTGGGGGGGAATAAGAAGATTTGTCCAATGATTCTCAAGCTCTCTGGGATGATGGATGACGACGCCATCTTCCTGATGCAAACCTGTCTCCAACTTTGACTGATAGTAAAATATAAGCATGAAATATACAATCCCTGATTCGTTCAATGCAGAGTGTGTAAATAAATAATAACCATCAAGACAACACATGGTTGTAAGTTGTGTTTTGTTTTGGCCAAAATATTTTGTACTAGTTAGAATAACAAAATAAAATGACATTGTTTTTATTTTCAATTAAAATTTCAATACATTCCAAATATTTCAGTCAAACTTAGGTGATATGGGACCGGTCTCGTGAACATGGAATCATGACTAATTACGAAGTATTTGGCCAGAAATGCTTCCATGTTCACAAGACCGGTCCCATATCACCTAAGTTTGCACCTTAAAAGCAAAGCAAACCGATCCTCATTCCACACTGCACGTATTTTTCAAGAATTTTCTTAAATATGCTACAAGTTCCCAGAAGAGCGAACACTCCATAATGTTTTACACAAATCCCACATTACATGGTCAATATGCTGAATACACAACAGAAATGATAGAACATCCAACAATCCACACCACGTTTGAAAATGCAAACCTAGTTTGCTTATTTAGACTAATGCCATAATCCACAAACACACTAGTGAAAACCACTTATATGCCAAACGGCCATCAGCTTATCTGAGAACCAGATAGGTCACTGGTCTGCTCACCAAAGCCATATACCTACTCCAGAACTAGACATCCTTGACTCCCAGTAACCATGGCTGAATGGGAGTTTTCATTAATGGCATTCACTTCTTCATGAGATTGATGTTTAGCATTTGCATCCTCGAGCACGTTCTCAGAATCAGCTCCACTGCCATTACCACTGTAGTAAATAGCTTCAAAGATGAGTGCGTTCACTTCTTGGAATCTCGCTTCGGAGAGAGACACCTCGGCAAGAAGCCTCCATGCGTTCTCTTCTGAAGCATCCTCATAGTCTTTCTTCCTCTTCAACACCATATGGCCGCTGATTTCCCACACGGCAGGGTTCACTTGGGTATCAAGAAGCTCAGAACTCACTTCCCCTAGAGCTTGTTTCTCAGCATAACACTGTTCATCCATTAGACAACATTAAAAGACTGAAGACAAGTGTAATCTGCGCAGTTAGAATATCAATGTTGCTCCCATGTTCATTACCTGTGGAAGGAGAAAGATGCGGTTTCCGCAATCAGCAATGAGCACATTGTAAGGTATGTTGTTTTCTTGAAGGCAAATGCAGGCATCTGAGACAGTGTTAGATAAATCTTGCAGGGCATTTCCACCCTCAAAGACGAGACCTCTGACAGGATAATTCATAAGCTCTGAGATTTTCACACCACTATCCAATGTAGCTATCTGCTTGGTGGATGCCTTCTCAATCGGAAAAGGCATGGTCAAGTAGTAGGCCTGTTCCATGGAAATTATCAAATTGCCAGCTCATTATCAAATGAACTACCAACCACTTCTAAGGGATATGATTATTCAAGTCAAAACGGATATAGCTATTTGGATAGTAACCTGGAAGTGAAGATGGTTAATGGTGGCAAAAGCACCCAAGCTGTTATAACCCAGTCGGAAGTAAGGATCCCCAGCTTCAGCTGCCATGTGAAGTGCAAGCAAGAAGCTATCACGATCAATCCTCTGAGGCAAGCAATCCAAGACGCGTGGGATTAACAGCACATGTCCATATTCAATAGGGCTCACCTGTTAAATTGACACAGCAAAATCAACCATCATCAAAGTGCTCTACTCGGATACCACTGTCAACCAAAGAAAAACAATGATTTAATACAAGAACCAAGGATGTACATTGATGGCAACCACGCTTGGAGAATTCTCAGGATCAATAGTGGCATCCGTGAAGAACTGGCCTTCCCCATCTTCACTCTCTCCAAACTGGAAGAGCATCTCTTCTTGGCCAACTTTAGTGAAGTTAAATTTGTTTTCGTCAAAGGGCTGAAGGACCTTATCAATACGGAATTCAGTTGGCCTCTTCTTCAAGTGACGGCCCTCATTCAGCTGAGCAATAAAACCATGGCTACCCGGTATCACCTAAAGGAACATCACCAAAGATTTGGCATCAATCTCATATCCAATTAAGTAAACACTGCCATATTATTATAGCAGAATCAGCTACAAATTGCAACCAGATAGTGATAATAAGAGAGAATTAAGACCTTGGTTTCACAGGTGGTGACATCATAGCGAAAGAGCCCTCTCTGCATTCGTTCCTCCCACTAAAAATCCAAAGAGGTACGTAAACTTAAAATTGATAACTCAACTGCGAATAGAAAATTAAATAAACATCAATTCAATCGAGTTAAGAGTGGGTTAACAATACCTCCCCAAGAAGAAGCGAATTGAGGAAGGAGACTGGAGGCTCACTCTTGTCATGTTCAAGCACATCTGTGGCAATCCTGTCCACTTTCTTGAAAGTATATAAAGGAAGGCGCGCGCCTATCCATACAGAAAATGTTTAATAAACATAAATCAAGCCCTTCAATTAAAGATCTTCTTCGAATATAAAAAAAAAATACCTTGAAGACAACAATTTCGAAGGCAATTGCGGCCGCAACCCCCTCCGCGGCGAGAACCCTCCTCACCTTCCTCTTTCTGGTAGTTGGAAACAACAGTAGGAACCCTTTTGATCCTTAGCATCATCTTCTTCGTTTATTCGAAATCTAATGCTTTATTTATTGGCTAACAGGCTTTTACAAAATTCGAATGAATTAATTTTTTTCTATTCTAGATATGATAGGTAGTATAATAATAGTTATAATACTAAGCTACAACTAACTTAAAAGAAGAAGAAACCGCCACCAGCAAGAAAGAGGAGATCAGAAGGGCTGCCGCCTTCGGAGGGCAGAGCGCCTCGTCCACCGTGCGGCGAAGGATTGCTGCTTTCGATTAAACAACCCTCACGTCGTACAGACCGGACATGAGTTAGTGGCGGAGTTACTCCGTGTATAGCCGTGATGTCAACAACTCGTCTACCCTGGGTTTTTAACCCCAATTCTCGAACCAGGGAGGGGCAAAGACCACGTTGCTTCTGCTGAAATGAGATCTGAGATTTTCTTGCTACTAGAGGAGAGGAGGGTGTGAGATTTTGGTGTTTGGGTGTGAGAGGAGAGGAGGGGATGTTATATAGATAAGAGAGGGAGCTAGTGGCTATGGCTTTGGCTTTGGCTTTGGCTTTGGTTTAAGGTGAGGTTTGGGAAACTAGGCTGGGTTGTTTGGGTTGGTGCTCCTGAGAGACATGTTGGAAAGTGGTGGTGTTTTGTTTCGAGGTACCGGCCACGGGGATGACCAATTGAGTTGGTCGGAGAGGGGACCACTCAGTCCAGCGACCGTGGGAAAGCAAATATAAAAAACAACTGTAGTGAACCACGCGCGCTCTCTCTCCCGTCTCTTTCTTGACGCATCTTGCTAAGTAGCCCTCTAAAATCCCAATTAGTTTGGAAAGCAAAACCTTAAGGAAGGAGAAATACTATTTTACTATAAATGGACATTTCACACGCGCTCTTTCAAAAATATGTGGAGTTTGTTTTAAAATTATTTTTTATATAGAAATATATTAAAATAATATTATTAAAAAAATAAAATAAATTAATATCAGCAAATAAAAATAAATGAAAATATTAAAAAAAAAATTAAAATTAAAAATATTTTTAAAATACAGTAATAAACCTCCATATTTAAATATTTTGTTTGATAAAACCACTCCATCGTTCAACATTTGCTATTTTGGCATCTCTTAATTCAATCCCCATCCTGCCATTATTAGAAGGTAATATTAATTAATTAATTAAAAAGCATGAAGAAACTCTCGAAATCACTACATATCAGACTTGTTAATTTCATTCTGTTCCGGTCGGAATGGCCGGAATATTTCGTGCCATTAAAAAAACTGAGATGAAATGGCGTCATTTTCTTCTCGGTTTTAATTCCGGCCCGTTCCATAAATTCCGGCTAAATTCCGACTGGAACGCCTCGGTGCCGTTCCGGCTCAAAATCATAATATTTCTTTTATTTTAGAACATTTTACTATCATAATATTTTGGAATTTTAGAGATATTTATAATTTTGAGATTATGTTTGTTTGACTTTGTGTTTGTATTGTATAATTTAAAGTTAATTTATCTTGAATTTAAATTATACTTGTTAAATTAATATTTTAATTTTTTTCATATATATATATATATATATAATTAATTATATATGAACAGTACAACCCCGAAACGACACGCCAAAACGCTCCGAAACCGAAACGTTCTGTTCCAATAGAAAAACCGAAACGGCGACCGGAACAGTATTGACAACCTCGCTACATATTACAACAATGATTTTTTTATTTGGTTTACAATTTAAAAAAAATAACACTATCTTTTTACATTGTGTTAATCAGTGATTAGGTTTCATTATTTATTTTTAATGGGCCAAAATTAAAAGTGACGTGAAATGTTAACCCTTTATTTTTAAAATATTTTTTTGTTCTCTTTTCTAGCTATCAAATGTTTTAGTTTTAGTTTTATCCTTCCACGCTACATTGATCGGTGCTTTAGATTGATGATTTGCTTCATGACGGGTTTTTTTTAGTTATTATGATCTCAAAAAAAATCCTAACTTTGGGATGATTCTCGATTTTGCATAAAACAATTTAGTTTTTTGCTTGTGAAAAATCAAAGAATATGGAGAAATTCTTGGATTGTGTCGAGACATTATGGATTGCAACAACAATTTTTATTTTTTTATCTATTAGATTTCTTGATTAATGACTTTTTCCAAACAAAGATGGAAAGATTATTCAACTTTATTTGACTCTAACTTTCGAATACTAGTTATAGTAATTAAGGTATCATTTTCTCATGATCATATCTCTTAGATTTCTCTTAAAATAAAGGAAATGAAAAGGTTCATTAAAGAAAGGGATGCTCAAACCTCCAGGTTATTCCCTAAAAATAAAAAACAACAAAGAAGGAAAGAAAGGCTGACATTGTGGAAAATCAAGTTGAAAATTTTGAATGGATTCAAGAAGCCCGATCATACCACTATTGTCCCCAAAAATGAAGAAAAAAACAGATTCAACGCTAAAATAAATGATTATTGGATAAATTTGGATAAAAATTAAGTCGAAAAGCATAATTATATTTTTATAAGCCAATTTGATTTAATCGTTGGCCAACTTAAAGTATAATTATGTTTAGGAATTAATTTAGGGTCCAATAGAAAGATTTAATTCAGTGCAATGACTTAATTATAGTTTAAATTGGTCAAATTAATCTTATTAAGGGCTTGATTAGTAAAAAACATTAAGTTTGCGAACCTAATTCGGGTTTAATTGAGAAGATTGGAATTTTTAAAGATCAAATTTAATCTTTACCGAGTCAATTGGATGAAACCAGAGGTGAAATTGAAGAAAATTGAAAGTTTAATAGTCAATTGAGGGTTAAATTGTATAAATCTGAGACCAAACACCAAAGTAAAAAAAAAGACATAAGTTTGAGGTTGTTAATGAAGTTTTGGCAGGGGTTAAAATTGCATAAAATTAAAAATTTAAAGTCAATTAAAATCCCAATTAGGACAATTATAAATTGAATGACCAAATCAGACTTGTCAACAATGGCGCCATTCTGCAAAGTGGAAGAGTCAACCAATACAGCATTCTGAATGCAGTACTAAAACTCGAACCTTAGAGTGGTTAGGTTTGCAACCCATTGAGGTAGAGACTCCCTCACGAAGAGAGATCTACTTCAAAACTTAGAAAAGACATATAAATAAAAATCTGATATAGAAAAACAATCAAACAACAATGCAGCTTACTTTAAGTAGGGCGCACTAGGGTGAAATGTATTTCCCTTGCATAACAAGTCCCCTTACCTAAACTATCGCAGACCACAAGGTTTTCTAGTGATCTTTATACTAGGTGGTGACTCCTAAAAATTATAATCATAATTTTATTGTTATAGAAAACCTTTTTCCGTGCACCTTATCCCCGTCTTCAGGGATGGCCACATGCAAAGTGAAGGAAAAAAAATTGTCATGACAGATGGCGACTCCACTATGGACATGTCTGGCTAGACTGAGCTTTGTTTGTCTGATTACTTTTGTAGGTCTATTCAATCTTAGCATGCATTTCTATTGCTTTAGCATGCATCTTTACTTCCAATTCACGTATAAGCACATCGGGAATGAATTAATGTCACCATGCATTTCAATTTCACAAAATACCCAATTCTTGGTTAGGGGAGTAGTGGTCTGCCTCATGACTTTCAGTTGGGTTCAGATTCATGAAACGTCCAACTATGAGTTAAGTGTCTACTCGATAATGACGGTCACACCGTGCCCTAACCATTTCTTGTAAACTCATATACTACCTTCATGTAAGGCGGTCACTAGGCAACTTATAGATCTTTTTGAGACCAAGTAGAAAGCTCATCCTTCATGTGCTGACCTAGAACTTGTTATCAGGGTGCAAAATCCATGATAATTCAAACATGATGTGTATGTATATATATTTACATCCACATAACATACATTCAACATATTGAAATATAGGTCCTCGAAGAACTCCTACCTATAAAGTCCATAACACACGACTTCGACAAAGAAATATTGAAATGAAGAACGTGCTCATCATGATGCTCATTTCTAAGAATTGGATTCTTTGAAAGGTAGTAAGGCTTGCCTTATCAGCTTACTCGAGCAAACACCGAGAAATAATTTTAGTGAGGGTCCTTCAACTAGACCTACAACAACTACTCCAACATAAGTCTTGAACCACCCTGGAGAGATAATAGGAGAAAGGGTCCAGAATCTGCAACTAAATCCAACTTTTGTACAATCAACACCACCCACACCAGCACCTACTATTGAAGCATTTGTAAATGAATCCCATAAGACATAATCATTTGATGATGTTGATCAAGAAAAAATGGCAACATTAGAGGCCAGAATAAGGGCCATCAAAGGGGCATATTTGTATGATCTGGTGAAAGCTGCAGAAATGTGTTTAGTCCTAAATTTGGTAGTACCAAAAATATTTTGTGTTCCTGAATTCATTAAATACACTAGGACACAATGCCCTGTCACTCATCTGAAATCATATTGTAACAAAATGGCAGAAGTAATGCATGATGAGAAATTACTAATGCATTTTTTCCAAGATAGCTTTAGTGGGGCAATATTAAATTGGTACATGAGACTATACAGCACCAAAATCCGTAGTTATAAAGATTTGATAGATGTTTTTATCAAGCAATATAAGTACTCCATGGACATTGCTCCTAATATAACAAGTTTGTTCAACATAGAAAAAAAGAACAAAGAAAGCATAAGGAAATATGCTCATAGATAGAGAGATCTCGCTGTAGAGGTGTATCCCCTGCTTCTAGATAAAGAAATTGTGACCTTATTTGCTAACACACTCAAGGCACCATACTATGAGCATGTGATGGGTAGTTTAGCACTACAATTCATTAATATTGTTGTTGTAGCTAAACGAATAGAGCAGGGAGTTGGGAGTGGTATAATTTATGCACACGTGGAGAAAAAAGGCTTCGAAGAAAAGAGGAAAGAGATCGACTATGTTGAAAATGGCTACAGGAAAAACCAATTCCAAAACTACCATAATTCTTCATCTCAAATTGTCAACATCAATCTTCAAGCCAAAAACTAGGTTGAAATTTTTTTCCCGAAATGAAATTACCAGAAAATTGAGGAACAACTACCTCTGTTACCACTGCCCTTAAAGACGTATAAAAAATTATTAAGCATTGGGAAAATAGCTCCTGAATCTGAGACACATTTGCAACCACCTTACCCCAACTAGTACAAGCTCGACCTCACCAACGAGTACCATACTAGTGTCGTAAGACATAACATTCATACTTGCAATACCTTTAAGAAGAAGCTTATACAGCTGATTAAAGGTAAATGGATAACATTTAAGGAAAATACAAATCCTATTCCCTACGATGCTTCAGGAAATGTAACGACCGCTTGATGGAAATGACGATTCAAAGGACCTAGCTAAGAGATGTGCCAAGTGTCAACACTATTGAAATGACCTCTGCAAGAGTTTTTGAATAAGAAGTGCACCAAAATCAAAGGATTAATTTTGCTTCTTTAATTGCTATTTGTTTGATTATGTCCACACATATGTTTTGGTTTGGGACTTGTCGGGAATTTTGCTCGTACCACTACAGACCTTTTTTTTAGTTAAGCAAGCCTTTCTTTTCAATAAGATCATTTATTTTCTTGTGTTTATGACGTGTTCTTGCTTTTTGTTTAAATAGCACAAGCACACCTTATACCCTTTCATCTAAATTATACATGATGCCATGATTTCATAAAGATTTTTGGCAAATCAAAGTCTAGTACGAAAGAAAAAACTCAAATTGATATTTGTTTAACAAATGAGTTATGGAATTCATGAGAGTTCCTTGAAAGATGACCTCATACCTACAAGAACCCATATAACAAAGCTAAGGTCTTAGCTAAACAAATAATCAAAAATCATTTTGCATGGAAAAATAAAGTTTACTGATCTTGGATGCATGCTTTTGAAATAAGAGAAGGTCACCTTTGATATCCCTTGCAATCCATATTTGAGGCCAATAAGTTTTTCTTGATAATTAACCCTGATAATGATCATACCGTATACATGGGGGGCAAGTACAAGGATCAAAAAGAACTTATAATCTACAAAATAGTCCTTAGTGACAAGAGATGCTTAAACAAAGTTAGGGGGCAAAAACATAAAAAAGGGTTTGAGTGCACTGTAACAAAACAAAATAACAAACATAAATGATGGTGCTAATAACCCATGATAAAAAGCCCAAACAAAATATTTGGGGGCATGTTAAGTTATTATGCAAATCAATTATGAGGTTCTGAAACCTATAGACCAAAAGAGGCTCTAAGAGTAAGCATCAGTGATCCTTAGTGTAGAAAACCCTTAAACACCTTTGGAGCCTACAAATATTTTTTTTCATAGCCAACAACCTAAGCCTACGTTACAAGCCTGATTAAGCCTTTTATGATCAAATACAAGCAATCTGGATTGGTAAGTAATGCTTTTCCATTCAAAACAAGCCTTATAACACATTTCACAAGACTTGATCGAAACCTTTCTGACATACAAGATATGAAACACCCCTATTCTCTCCAGCAACAGCCACAATAACTCCTTTCTCTCTTTCAGGGATAACAACATCCTTTTCTCTCTCCAATACAACATACTTCCTATCCCTCTATCAAGCGACACCAACCACCATTCTCTCCACCAACACCCCCTCTGACACTGGCTCGACCTCCTCTACACGACGACGACAACAGATTAGCCACCTCTTTTCCTCCATCTTCTCCCCTCCTCCTATTCACTACAAGTGAATAAGAGGACATGGATTAATTCATGTCCTATTGTTCACATGGTGAACACTAGGCAGTGGCTAGGGTGAACACAACATCCTGCCCAACCACTAAAAATGATGGGCCGTTTCGGGCCATCTAGGTTGGGCAACCCAACCCCAAAAAGTAATGGGTCGTTTCAGCCCATTTGTTTGGGCAACCCAACAAAAAAACATATAAAAATCCACATTTAAAAAAAACAAAAAATGTTTTGTTTTTGTGCATACGATGAAATTAAAAATTTTCTAAACATATTTTTTTCCACTAAAAACAAAAATTGCATCTTTTCTCATGTCTTAGAATGAAAAATGGGATATCATGACTAGTTTATGATTATCTGTTAGAGTTCGGCCAAAGTATAAAAAATCTTCAACAACAGTTTTGTTATAAACTTTAATTATGAGGGTGTAAAATTACATTGTGAAGTACACCCTTATATTAAAAAGACAATAAATATAGTGTTAAAACTCGAACCTCGGAGTGGTTAGGTTTTCAACCCATTGAGATAGAGACTCTCTCACGAAAAGAGATATACTTTGAAACTTAGAAAAGACCAGCAAATAAAAATATGACCTAGAAAAATAATTAAACAACAATGCAACTTACCTTAGATAGGGAGCACTAGGGGTTTACATTTTCTCCTTACACAACAAGTCTCCTTATCTGAACTCTTGCAGACCATTAGGTTTTCTAGTGATCTTAATACTAGGCAACGACTCTTAAAAATTATAATTATAATTTTATGGTTATAAAAATCTTTTCGTGCACCTCATCCTCGTCTCCAGAGATAGTCGCGCGCGAAGTAAAGAAAAAAAAGTTGGTGCAACAATCATCTCAATCCATTCAGAATATCTTAATATTCTTTCCAATTTATATTTCAACTATATTTTTTAATTCTTTGACCTTTCAAATGATTTAGATTTTCATAAAATATATATGATTACATCCAATATGGTTATTAATGATGAAACATGTTTATCCATCCATGACATGAAGTATTATTAGTCCACATACATCTGTATGTATTTGACCTAATAATTCATTAGATCTCTCACTCTTTTAGTAAAAGGTGTTTTGATAATCTTTCTCGATAAATAAGCTTTACAGGTTTCAATGATATGAACTAGTCTATAATGTCATAAATAATATGGATATTAATTATCTAATTTGTTATTCTTGAAATTTATATTAACATAGGCATTTCAATATTAGGTATATACAAATTATATGTATAAGTATATGATGTATAATAAAACATCATTATTATAATAGGAGAAACATTTACTCTCAATAAAAATTATTATCAATTAAAAAGTAGATATAATATTTTTAGAAAATACTAGACAAAATAATAATTATTAAGTTCAAGAATTAGCCCATTTGGAAAAGTTAATGCAACAATCTTTGATTCATTATCAACCTATAGGTCTACTTTACAACCATCTAGGTAGCTGTTGCAAATCTTTACATGTCTTTTATGAGCACTATGATTGTAGTTTTTTTCATCGTTTTTTTGTTGTTGTTGCAAATCCTTACATGTCTTTTATGAGCACCATGATTGTAGTGTTTTTTTTGTTCTTTTTTTTATATTACAAAATAGTTTTTTTGTCTAAATTCATATATTTATAAATTACATGATATTTATATACTTGTATTAGAAGCCTCAAGTTATATTTAAGAGTAATTAGATTAGTAGAGAATTTTATAACATAGAATAAAAAATAAGAAAAGACTAACGCACAACCCTATTTATTAATACAATCATTCAAATAGTACAAACACAATTGTATTGATCATTAATGTCCACAACCATCCATCATGCATATTAAAATTATTGCATACTTCAATTCTAATTATTGGCTTTATATGGAGTTTTTAAAATAATATTTAATATTTAAAAATATTAAATCAAATTTAATTGGATCATTTTCCGAACACGATAAATTGATTTAATACAAATTTTATTTGAACTTGTTTTTTCAGAATTTAAATGATTAATCTATTACAATTGTTATTAATATCCTAAATTATTTTAGGATCAAATAAATAAAATTTTATGACCGTAAAAACTGTTTTTTATTTCAGAAAACAATATTTTTTTAATTAAAAAATATAATTAAATTCTAATCTTATTAGGATATAATAAAACATAGAATTTTTGAATTAAACATCTTATTCAATCCATCAACATTAATTATATAATTAATTTATTTTAGAGTTTTAATTTTAAAATACAATATCTATATATAGGGGTAGAATCATAATTCAATTAAAAAAATCAAATTGCAATAAATAATAAATTATAGGGGTAAATTTGTAAATTAAATCCCAAACCTTTTGTAATTAAATCTAAGTAGCAAGGGTATAATAATAATTGTACTAAATAAAGCTTCAGGGGAAGAATTTTAAATTCCACCCGATTATCTTCTTCTTGCTGCAACAGTAAAGCTGCTGTAGGTGCTACTAAAGCTGCCGAAAGCAGCGTACTATACTACAATGTGCCTAAACAGTAAAGATTGTTTTAAAATATATTTTTTATTTAAAAATATATTAAAATAATATATATTTTTTAAAATATTTTTTAAATATAACGACAAACATGGCCAAAGCCCAGCAGAACGATGTGAGGATGCACAGTCCTCTGCGTGAGGTCATTTCCTCGTGTAGGCATACTGTTTAGCGCCAATCATTGTGCTTAGCAAGCAGCAACCCTATTGCCTCACCGACAGTGACATGCGCATCAGTTATTGGCACTTTTCTTTTTAATTTCTGGTAAATTCGAACCCAAATATCAAATTTCAAACATATTCAAATAATTTGGTCTAAATTAACACTAATAACTATTAAAACAGGCAATCAACTATTTCCCCGTTTGGCATTGCGATTGGAACTGTTTTTGGCTGAAATTTGAATTTTTTTTTTTACATTTTAAAGACCGGCGGTTTGGTGTTTTTAGATCATTTTGATGTGCTGATTTCAAAAATAATTTTTAAAAAATAAAAAAAAACATCATTTTGATATATTTCGGCACGATAAACACTTTGAAAAGCTATCGCAATCGCACTCCCAAACAGGCACTAAGGACGACTTTTATACCATTGTTGAGTTTTCTAAAACACATATACGCAATTAAAATTGTAAATTTAAAAATTTTCTTGGAGTCTCAAGTATCTCGTTAGATATATCTAGAATTGTTTAGAGTTTATACAAGGATTATCTAAAGATCATATGTTATTTTTATCTTTGAATATTTGCTTCAAAACTAGGTTATTACAACCATAAACAACCAAAATTATTCATTCTCTAACGGTAATCTACATGAACCACCAATAAGAAATTTCCTAAACCCTTTGAAGAAGTAGAGATTGTTATATCTTATAATGTTATAACTCTTTTCTTTTGAGTTTAGTGTGTGTTAGAAAATAATATAAATTATATTCTAGAACCTCACTTATAAGCTTAAGCTTTTAGGTGAGATGGTTCCTTAACTTGGTATCAGAGCCTTGTTGACTCAGCGGTCACGAGTTCAAATCTTACCACCCCCATTCTATTTGATAAAAACCAAGCACAAGGTGATGTGGGTCTGTGCAAGTTTCAAGCCCAAAAGGCTATCACTTGAGGGGGGGTGTTAGAGAATAATATAAATCATATTCTGGGGTCTCACTTATAAGTTTAAGCTTTTAGGTGAGATGGTTCTTTAACTGTGTGTTTATATATTGTACTCTATTTACCTTTTTTTATATCTCTAGAAAATAAGAGGCATAACATTCTATTTATATTTAAAAAAAAACCCTAAAAAACCTTGTAATTTGAAAAATATCAATTTACCTCTTAAATTATATCACATATATTATTTTAGATTAATTTTAAAATTTATTTAATCATGTCATTACTTGATTGTTTCTAGATTTAGAATTGTAATCTCTTGTATTAATTACATTGTAGTCCATAATTTCTAAAATTTATTTACAATCAAGTCATACTTGATTAATTATTCCATTTTAATTTATGACAAATAGTTCTTATATGTGTGACACATTACGTTCTTTTCTAGTTGACTCAAATATAAATCACAATCCTAAATAAAATATGATTAAATAAATAAATTTGTTATCAATTCAACAATTGATTGGTTTATACTTGAAAATGAATTATAATATCTAAATAAAATATTTTTTAAAATACAGACAAAAGATAATCCTTTCTAATTTTCAAAGTCTCATCTATTTTGCACGGTTATTTATGAAAACTATATATAAAACAAAAATAGTAAATAAAAGAAGAAGCTTCCCACGGCCGTGTCACCCAGTTGCCTTCCCGACATAAACAGGAACAGTTTCATACTTTCATGGCACGCAAAAGTCCACTAGGGGAAATTTCGTTAAAGATACCCATGCCAGGAAGGATTCTGTGGATGGAGAGGCTTCGGCCAAGTCCAAACAGTCCTAGCCAATGGCAACCAATGGCCCTGCAAACTCCGACCATCTCTATCTTGTCAATAGTCAACACATCCTCGTGATATGTGAACCTCATTGCTCGTCAAGGGTCCCACTCCCACTCTCACCTCGTCAACATCACCATAACTTTCCCAGGCAAAATCAAAATCCAGCAAACAGTGGAATAGTGGTAATAACTTGAACGAGAAGATTTGTTTTCCATGTGATTTATCGATCTTAAAAGATGAGATTAATGGTTTTTTCTCTATGTGATTTTAGAAGTTTTTTTTTTCCTTTTCTTTTGGTCTTATATTTGAGTATTGTTATTGCTAATATGATGATCACTAGAAATTTATATGATTATTAATTTTAAAATTCATAAAATTAATTGAAATACATGTAAACTGTCCGGATATTATCTTAATAAAAAAATATCAAAATTCAGCTAAAACGTATGCGTTCCCATTGAGTTACAGCAAGCTTCCATTCTTTATCCAACCGTTTCAAGCCGTATATACGCTGGGAATGAGATGGGAAAAAAATATTATTTTTTTTATTTTTAAAATAAGTGATTTATTAATTTTTTTTTTTTAAAAAAAAAACCTTAACTACGTTCAGGACTGAAACCGGAGGGGGTCCTTGAGATGAGTTGCTACAGGCTCACAATACATACCATGGGACGAGTCTCATGGTAGAAAGTCTGTGCCCAGCAAAAACCACGTGGGGTTGTTGGGAGGCAAATATAATATTATTAATACAAAAGAAATTTAGAAAGACACGTGGACCGGTACTTGAAAAGCTATTTAGATTCCGAATCTGGAGAGATCATTCTCATTCTCCATGCAACTGATAGGCGTGGTTTCCAAGTCTCTTCCACGTTCCCGTTATCCTCCGACGTTGTTTTCTAACGCCGCTACTCACTTAAATGCCATCGCTTTTCCACACCATTGGATGATAATCTTTCCATCTCCTCCATTCAATAAAATAACGTTTTAGATCAGACCAGTCGTGTTGCTTGCCCTCTTTTTTTTCTTTTGTTTTCCTCGACACAGTTTTTTTTTTTTTTTTTTTATTAGCTCATATGTTCGGTCCAAATTATATATACATATATATATATATTAATGATGATATAAATTTCCAGTATTTATTATATTTAAAACTATAAAACTTAAATTTAAGATTACAGGAAAAATAAATTTTTTAATTCTAAATTCTCTCTGTTGGATCACCTACTAGATAGTTTCAATACAATTTTTAGTTAATTAATACCCCTGCAAGAGTGAGATGCAATTTTTTTATTGTTTTATAAATATATATATTAAATTTATATTTTATATTTTTTAAAATTTATTTTTCAAATCAGCTGATCAAAACAATTCACAAAAATATATAAAAACTTAGTTTAAAATAACCTACAACACAACATCTCACCACTTAATTAGCCATCCAAGTTGGTCAACAAGCATATCGGGATACAATCCTACAACTCCCAGTTAATTATTTTTTATTTTTTTCCATTATTTTCTCCACACACTCAAATACAAATTCAACAAAAAATCGATTTATAGGAATCATTTATCATCTCGGTTAGCCAGTCTAGAAAATTATTTTTCTCTATGTGATGTTACCTCTATTGAATTTCGATTTGAAGCAACAATTAGAAATTAACAATTAATAGATAATAATTTTTACTTATTCATTGTGAAAATTGTCATCACGTATTTTATAACTTAACATATGAATTTAGTTTTTTTAGATTTCATTAGCTGATGCTTTTGATTATTTTCTTTTGTTACTTAATTAGTTTCCTTACATTGATTACTATTAATGTAAGCCTAATTTTGATTTATTTTCTTTTTATGGACGGATAAAAAAATCAAACTAAAAGATTTGGGACAATTTTGAAAGCTTAACTGTACCTTGTTGTAACTAAATAAAAAAGCAGATTCAAGAACAAGATAAATTGTTATTGAACAAATATGCATAAATATTAAGTCCAATGATATAATTATATTTTTAATAGGTCAATTTGATTTAATCATAAACTAAATCAAAATTTAATTATATTTAAGAATTAACTTGATCCAATTAAAAAATTTAATTAGATACAAGTACTTAATTATACTTTAAATGAGTCAAGTAAGTTTCATAAGGGACTTAATCTGTAAGAATAAGTTGGGGAGCCTAATTTAGGTTTAATTGGAAATATTAGAATTTTAGGATATCAAATTTAATTTTTACAAAGTCAATTGATTGAAATCAAGAGTATAATTGGAAGTGAATTGAAAATTTGGAGTCAATTAAGGGTTGAATTGAAAACATTCACAACTAATGATCATTTTGTAACAGTATCAAACCCTAAGGACTTAAGTGGTTGAAATCAAGGGTAAAATTGATGAATTGAATCTCTAACAGTTAATTAAGGGTTAAATTGTATAAATTCAAAACCAAAGAGTATTTTGAAAAAGGCGCACAAATTTAGGGTTGATATTGAAGTTTGGTAGGCACACAATTGCATAAAATTAAAAGTATGAAGTCAATTAGGGATGTAATTAAGAGAAATTAGATATCAAAGCACTAAACTAAACTTTACCAAAAAAAAATTGTTTTTGTTATTGTTCATCTTATTCTTCAATTTTCTCTAAAATGGTAGCTTAGGAAGTTACTTTGTAAGAGCATTTAATGCCTATATCCTTCACCAAATTTAATAAAATTAGCACGCAAATGATCTCGTAATGTTCGATCATACTATGGTAAGGTTCATTTCAAACTGATTGATACCACACATGCGGTGCTGCCACCAAGGTTGTCAAAATCGTGATTTTGACACGAAACTCAGATCGTAAAATCATAAGATCGTACCCGAATTTGTCCGTACAAAATTGTAAAATCACAGCTAAAATCGTGTGAGAAGAAAAATCGTAAGTAAAATATTTCTGAATACAATATAACATAATTATGGATATAAAACTTAATTAGTTTAGGTTCATACATGATTTAAAATAACTTCAAAACACATTACAAAACAATTATGTCATTAAAATTTTATAAGTTAAAAACTAACAAATTTAACAAACCAGTCACTTACCGGTTAATCCAAACACTTACAGTAACCAGAAAACAACAACTATCATTTTGAGGACAATCATAAAACAATCCACCACTGTAAATGTCACATCCATATTAACTAATATACACCTGGGTGCACTCTAACAAAAGCCCCTCCCTTGCTTCCTGCCTTCCTTTCCCTTTCTAGTCTGGTTTCGCGAACTTGATAAATGATAAGCAAACAACCAAACTGATGGTTAAGGCAAGTCCAATGGTAAGAGCTATTTTGAAGAGCTAAATCTCTAAAATAGTTTTTTGAATAGTGTATATATGACTTTTTTATTTATGTATACTTCAATGGTAAAAACCATTTTGGAGAGCTATTTTTTTTTAAATATATTGCAATTATTTTTTATATAGTTTAATTATGCAATTAATTATATAATTAATAGGAATAAGTTATAAAATTAAATAATTACTTTTAAAAAACCATCCAACATTACTTTAAACAATATTTCTTTGTTTTTATATACCATTAAAATCTTTTTTTGTGTATGAACTAAAAAACTTATCTTTTATATATATATATATATATATATATATATATATATATATATATATATATATTCAAGTACTTGAAACCAAAAGAAATAAAATAAAGAAAAACAAAAAAACCAACACATTATCTTTTTATTATTTTATTTGCTACATAACTTTGCGGTGAGTCACCATCTCTTGCAATTTGCAAAAGAAAAAAAAAACACATGAAACAAAACCACAACACAAAATCAATTTTTTTTCCTCTGTTGCTTTCAAGTTTGCTCCTTTTCTTCTCAGTTTGTCTCTCATTTCCCATCCTTTAGATGACTAGTGGCTTGGGAGCAGAGTGGGCAGTTGAAGATCGGTCAAGAAAGAAGAAGGAAAGAGTGGGGAGCTGCTATGGAGGAGCTTGGTCTGTTGGTTTCTAAATGGGAAAAGGGAGATGATTTGTTGGGGCTGGCGGGTGAGAAAAGGGAGATGATTTGTTGTCTCTCCTTTCCCTCCTCTCTACCTTGCTCGCCTGTGCTCTCGCTCAGTTCCTCAAAATCTCATCACCAAAGTCCGAACACCTTAAACTCGTAAAATCGGACCGATCCGGTCCGATTTTACGAGTCAAACCGATTTTAAACAGGTTTGACCGAGTTTGACCGGATTCGAGTTTTCTTCCCGAGTTAACCTGTTTTCATGAGTTGACTCGCAAAATCGTACGATTTTGCAAGTCAACTCGCGTTTTTGATTACCATGACTGCCACTTAAAATGTAATGACTCAAGCAACCTTGAGTTGTCAAAATTAAGCTGATAACTCATGATAGAAACTTTGAGTCAACAATTGGGATGCTTGTAGGTTGAATGAAAGACTGAGATTTTACCCTAACAAATACAAGATTACCCTCTTCCATCAACTATAAAAATATGAGCCAATTTCATGCTCAGGGCATTAAGAAATTCGAAGACAAAGTTGAGAAAAAACAACTATTTTCAACCCAAAATTTCTCCCCTATTTTGGCAACCTCTCTTTACCCTATTTTTTTCACTACCTTATGTCATAACCCCATTTCTGGATTATTCTTCAAAATCTATCCAAAAATAACAAAAATAAAATAAAAGGGGTCGACGTTGGTAAAAAAATCAATGTGGGAATTTTGGTTGTTTTTGAAAATCCGATTGTATCTCTTTTGTCCCAAAAAATAGAGGAAAGTACAGATTTAAGGCAAAAATAATTTATTATTGGATAAATATGTGTAAAAAATAAGTCGTACGACATAATTATATTTTTATGGTTGATTTAATCGTCAACCAATTTAAAGTGTAATTATATTAAGGTCTAATTGAAGGATTTAATTAAGTACAAGGACTTAATTATACTTTAAATTGGTCACATAAAATTAATTAAGGAGTTAATTGATGAAAAATCAAGTGTTTGAGCTTAATTCGGGCTCAATTGAGAAGATTGGAATTTTCAAAGACCCAATTGAATTTTTTTAAGCCAATTGTGCAAAGTGAGGGGTCAAATTGAAGAAATTTAGAGTTTAATGGTCAATTGAGGTCAAATCGCACAAATCGGAAACCAAGGACCAAAATAAAAAAAGGTGCGGAAAGCTAAGGTTGCTGTTAAAACTCTAACAGGGATGCAATTGCACAAAATTAAAGGTTCAAAGCCAATTGGGGGTGCAATTAGAATAATTACAAATTGAGGGACCAAACTGCACTTCCACTTTCTCCCATAACTGCAGTCCAGCGCATGCCTTTACCTGCACCACCGCCGACAGGCCACTTGCACCACCGCCGACAGGCCACCATTATAGGCATGCTGTTGCTGACAGGCCACCATGCCGCTGACAACCACAAAAGGTTAAGGCACCGCTGCACGCAAGTTGCCTCTTTCCTTCCCCTATAAATAACCTCGACCACAGCATGCAGGGAAAGAGGGAGGAGAAGAGGGGACAAAAATTTCACGTAACAGAGAAGGAAAAAATCACACAGAGGAGGAGAAAAATTTATGTAAAGAGAGAGGAGAAAAATTTACAGGAGAAGACGGATACTAAAAAAACAAGGGGGAAGAAGAACTTGACAGTGAAAGTGAAAGGGGAACAAAGGGAGAGTTTTAGCACGAACACAAATACAACAACAGACACAGACATGTAAAAAAACAACAAACAACCTCTCTCTCGTCTCCCTCGGCAACAATAGTTCATCTTCCTCGACAGGAGCCTCATCGCCAGCTACATCTCTCTCTCCTCCATCTCTCTCTCCTCACCTTCCCATTTGCAGTGCCAACTCTCTCTCTCTCTCCTGTAAGTCACAACCAATAGCCAACCTCTTTCTCTCCAGCTCTCTCTCTCCTTGCCAGCTCTCTCCCTCTCCTTTCCAGCTCTCTCCCTTACAGCGCTATCAGTTTCTCCCCCATGCCAGGATCACCACCATAACCTCCAACAATGACAGCCAACTTCAGTGAAGAAGCAGCGACGAATGACAACAATAGCAGCACAGGTTAGCCCCTTCTGACGCCTCTCCTGGCCGCAACAGCTTGCCATTTTCGACTCCACCACCACAGGGAGAATCACCTCAGCCTCCTCTACCCGACGATAGTAGTAGGTAAGCCTCTCATCATGGTCGACCGACCACTTGTCATTGTTCATGTGTGTGTATATATATATATATATATATATATATATATATTCAGCTTTGTTTTTAGGTTGGGTTGCTCTCGGCCCAGACCAAGGCTAGCAAAGTTGGGCTGAACCATTTAGTTGGGTCAGGTCCGACCTAATTATTCTATTTTATTTTATTTTATTTAAAAAAACAAAAATTACATTTAAAAAAATTGTGTTGTTTTCGTGCATACGGTCGGATTCCAAGGTTTTTCCCATCATATTTTTCGTAAAAAAATATGTTGCATCTTTCTCCTCTTTTAAAATGAAAATTGGATATCGTAACCGGTTTACGATTATCCGATGGAATTTGGCTACAATATCAAAAAAATTATAGTTATTTTGTTTTATCTATTATGGTGTAAAATTACATTGTAAAGTACATCTATATATTAAAAAAGAGGATTTTAACTATGGTGTAAAATTACATTGTAAAGTACATCCGTAGATAAGAAAAAAAGATTTAACTGCAGTGTAAAATTACAACGTAAAGTACACCGACAAACAAAACATGGTTTTTCAAAATGCAGTATAAAATTTTTTTAACTTAGAAAAACAATCAAACAATAATGCAACTTACCTTATGTAGGGTGCACTGACGGTGATGCGTCTTCCCCTTGCACAACAAGTCCCCTTACCTAGACTCTTGCAGACCATTAGGTTCATAGTAACCATAATACTAGGTGGTGACTTCTGATAATTATAGTTGTAATTTTTACGACTATAAAACACAAACACCTCATTTTCACTGTGTGCCGTTGTCTCCCCAATCTGAGGGATGACGGGGCGCGAAGCGTGAAAAACTGCCGTAGCGACAGATGGCGACTCCACTAGGGACATTGTCGAACTCAGCTTTGTTTGTTTGATTGTTATTCTTTAGTTCATTTGTTTTACACGCATTTTTACTACTTTAGCGTGCATTTCTACTTTCAATTCATTCATAACATTGGGTTTGAATGAATCTCATCATGCATTTTAATTTTCTGAATAAACCCAATTCTAAGTTAGGTGGGGAGTAGTGATCAGCCTCATGACTTTCAATCTGGGTTTAGATTTGTGAAATGACCAACTATGAACTGGGTGTTTACTCGATAATGGCGGTCACATCGTGCCCCAACCATTTCTTGTAAACCCCTATACTTCCTTCACATAAGGTGGTCACTAGGCCGTTCATAGACCTTTGAGACCAGGTAGAAAGCTTAACCCTCATGTAATGGCCTAGAACTTGTCTTTGGGTACAAACCCCCCGATAATTCACCCGCTATGAATGTACATACATACATTTACATTCACATGCATCCATCATATCATATCATCAACATACTGAAATATAGGTCCCTGAGAGCTCTTAAACTCAACTTTGCCAAATAAATATGGGAATGAAGAATGTGCTCACCGCGATGCTTATTTCTAAGAAAACTGGTTTCTATGAAAGCTAGTATGACTCATCTTGCCGGCATAATCAAGCGAGCACTGAAATGACCCCTGCAAGAGTCTTTGAGAAAGAAGTGAACCAATATTGGAAGATGAAGTCTGTTTCCGTGATTGCCTTTTTATTTTGGTCATGTCCGTAAATTATATTCCTATTTTGACTTGTTGGTAATTTTGCATGCAATGTCGTAAGATGTTTTGTTAAACAAGCCTTTCCCCTCTAATAAGATCATGTATTTTCTTATGTTTATGACGTGCTCTTGTTTTTTGTTTAAATAACACAAGCCTGCCTTATACCCTTTTATTCAAATTATACATGATCCCATGATTTCATAAAGATTTTTGGCAAATCAAAGTCTAGTATGAAAAAATGCCAATTTGATGTTTGTCAAACAAATGTGTTTTAAGAATTCAAAGGATTCATTGAAGGGTGATCTCATAACTACAGAACCCCACATAATAAAGCTAAGCCCTTAATAAAACAAAAAAAATTAAAATAAAAAACTAAAAGTATAGACGCATAAATATGGGTAAAAAATAAATATTGTCCAAGAAAGACTGAAAAAACCAAAGAAATTAATATCAAATAAAAAAGTTAAAGAATAAGAGCCAAAATAAAAAATATAATTAATTTCAATAAAAAAATAAAATAAAATTAAAAATCTTCATACCAAATAAAGAGGGGGACAACTTTCATAACCCATTTATGGGTTATCCCTAAAATTTACTTGAAATAAAAAAAATAACAAAAAAACCCTACTCTATCAATGCCTTGTTGATAACCATGTCGTGCCTTACCAACCATGCCCTGCAACACACCATTTCTTGCACTGATTCTGCATGATAGCTCCCAAGTCCTGCAACACCAATAGACTCTATATAAATATAGCATGACTCGAAGTAAAAGAAAGAGGAGGGCACATAGAAGGGAAACCAAAAAACATAGAGAAAAAAGAACAAGAGAACATGGAGGAGGAATTAAAAAGGAGAACACAGAAAAACAGAGGAACGAAGGAAACAGAGAATAGAACACAAGCAAATTATGGGCTCATCATCAACAGCTCCATCAACAGTTTCTTCTTCTCCTCCAGTGACAACAGCAGCCATCAGTTCCAGCTTTCCTCTCCTCCTCGTTGGCAGCACCTATAGTAGCTCCCTCCTCCTCTCCTCATCAGAAGCAATTCTAGCCTTCTTCTTCCTGTCCAAGTTACATTAGGGAGTGAATTAACCTCCTCCTTCTCCTTTGTCCATACTGTTAACTATTCAAGTGAATAGTAGGAAGGGCTGAACATTATGTCCAGCTCGACCCGACAGGGCTTTAAGGCTGAAATGGCCAAGCATAGTTGAGCCAACCCATTTCGTCGAGCCCGATCCAATTTGAATATTTTTTAAAATAAAATATAAAAATTGCATTTAAAAAAACAAAAACAAAAACAAAAACAAAAAAATGTTTTGTTTTTGTGCATACGGTCAAATTCTAAAAATTTTCTAAGCATATATTTTTTTTTTGTAAAATATCACATTTCTCATATTTTTAAAACAAAAAATTGTATATTATAACCAATTTATGATAATCTGTTAGATTTCGGCCAAAATATCAAAAATCTTTCAAGAATGTTTTTGTTAATTTTTTTAGTTTTAAACTTTAATTATCGGGGTGTAAAATTATATTGTAAAGTACACCATCGATATTAAAGTACAATAAATAAAGTGTTACTTGAGTAATCATTTAGAAATACACCAAGTGCACATGCATTTCCTGAGTACAAAAATGGAAAATAAAGTTCTACTATTTTGTCAACTCTACTGAAGTGTCCCCTATAAGAGCATGCTCTTATTGAAAAAGTAATTGCTAATTATGATTGCACAAGCATTTTGACTTTGTTTCAACCTGTTTCAGTCTTATCGATAATTTGGCTCATAATGTCTGTCATAACCCATTTATGGGTTATTTTCCAAAATCTATTTGGAATAAAACAAAAATAACAAAACTAAAATAAAAGTGGCTGGTGTCAGTAGAAAAAACAAGGTGAAAAATTTATACGTTTTCAAGAGCCTGATCGTACTTCTTTTGTGCCAAAAAATGAAAAAAATGCAGATTTAATGCAGATTTAAGGCTAATATTAAGTCGAAAGACATATATTTTTATGGGCTGATTTGATTTAATTGACGGCCAATTTAAAGTGTAATTATGTTTGGAAATTAATTTAGGGTCGCAAGGACTTAATTATACTTTAAATTGGTAAAATTGACTTTATTAGAGACTTAATTGATAAAAACAATTAAGTTTTTTAGCTTAATATGGGCTCAATTGAGGAGATTGGAATTTTTGGAGACCAAATTGAATTTTTCCAATCTAATTGCGCGAAGTCAAGGGCTAAATTGAATAAAATTAAAAGTTTAATGGTTAATTGAGGGTCAAATCACGTAAATCTGAAACCAATGACAAAATAAAAATGACACGCAAAGTTAAGGTTGCTGTTGAATTTTTGTAGGGATAGATTGCACAATATTATGTTTAAATCCAATTGGGGGTGCAATTAGAACAATTACAAATTGAGGGACGAAAGTGCATTTGCACCTTCTCTCAGACGTGACTATACTGTTCAGTCACCTGAGTAGTGCAGTCATGTTGCTACAAGTGACCAAGAGGCAACCTATGACTGAACACAATGGGCAGCCGAATAGGTGTCTCCTTCGCCTATAAATACCATGCATAGACGAACGAAGAATAGGGGGAGAAATTTTGAGAGTGACGATGAGAAAAACAAAAAAACTAAGGGCGATAGCATGAAATAATACAACACAGGGGGGAAGTTTTTACAGTTAAGGGAGGAGCAAATTTACAGAAAATGGGGGAGATGAGCACATTGTAAAAATTGCACCATAACCACCAACAACCTCCACTTTTTCTCTTCCTGGTAGGACCACCAATAGCCGTCTCTCTCCCACAGTCGAACGACAACTCTCTCTCAACCTCTCAGCTGACAACTCTCTCTCTTAAAAACCAATGGCAGCTGGCTCTCTCTCTCTTTTACAACATCGACAACTTTCTCTCTCCTTAGTAGCAGCTCCCGGCGAGCACCAATGACTTTTCCCTCGGCACTGGTGGCTCCTCCCTCACGTCAGAAGCTCAGTTGTAAGCTCTAGCAGCAGCAGCCAGCTCCGGCGATGCACAACAACAACTCCTACACAAACCAGTAGTAGCGTTCGACGCTCCTTATGGCCACCATTTCCAATGCCACTACCATAGGAAAAATCACCTCGGCCTCCTCTACCCGAAGGCAGTGGCAAGTGAGCCTCCCGTCACCCTTGGCCGACCACCTTGTACCGTTCATGTAACATGTGAACAGTGCAAGAATGAATTAATTTACTCTGCCTTGTTCACACAATACATAAACAATTCAACGACTCTTTCTCTCTCTCTTTTCCTTTCTTATGTTGTGTGGGCTGACCCTGTTCTTAGCCCAGCCTAAGTCCAACTTGGGTGGGCCGACCCATTTAGTTGGGCTAGGCTAGTCCATATTGTTTTTCTTTATTTTTTAAAAATATATAATATAAAAATCACAAATTAAAAAAAAATGTGTTGTTTTCATGCATATAGTTGAATTCTAAGGTTTTTCCAAACAAATATTTAGTAAAAAAAATATATGTTGCATTGTTCAAATGTTTTGAATGAAAATTGGATATCATAACCAGTTTATGATTATCCGTTGGGATTTGACAAAAATATAAAAATAAATAAATAATTATTTTGTTTTAGCTACTCGGGTATAAAATTATATTGTAAAGTATACTCGCAGATAGTAAAGAAAAAAGAAGTTTTTTTTATGTAGTGTGAAAATTTCCAAAATTTAGAATGGTTAGTTTTTGACTCCCAATGAATTAGATATTCTATCATGGAGAGAGATCTATTTCAAGCCTTAGAAAAGACTAACGAATAAAAAACTGACAGAAAAACAATCAAACAACAATGCAACTTGCCTTAGGTAAGGTGCATTGGGGGTGATGCATCTTCCCCTTATACAACAAGTCCCTCTACCCAGACTCTTGCAGACCATTAGGCTTCCCAGTGACCTTAATAATAGGTGGCGACTCCCAAGATTTATAGTCATGATTTATGACCTATAAAGTATAAACCCCTCCTTTCACCGTGTGTCGTCTCCCCTCCGGGGATGGCGGGGCGCAAAGCATGAAATAACATCGTCACGACAATGTCACGAGACTTTCTTTGTCAAATGAGTCTTTATATTCAATAAGATCATATATTTTATGTTCATAACATGTCTTTTCTTTTTAACATACACCTTATTCATAGGACCATCACACCAATAATTTTCTAGGGTGTTCCTATTTTGTATAAAAAATATACATGATCCCATACTTTCATAAAGATTTTTGCAAAATCAAGGTTAGTACGAAAGCAAGATCAAATTGAAATTTGTTTTAATTAACAAGTTATAGGAATTCAAGCCATACGAAAAGTGACCACAAACTAAAAAACTTGAAAAACAAACCAAATACCATGAGATGACTTTGAAGCTAAACAAATAGTGAGAAATCATTTTACATGGAAACAAAAGTTTACTGATCCTAAATGCTTTATTTGAAATGAGAAAAGGCTATCTTTGATCATTTTTTCACAACTCTAAAATATCAATTGCAGTTTCTGTTTGAGCACAATAAGCTTTTTCTTAATAATTAACCATGACTAGAATCACACTCTATATTGGAGGGCAAATGCAATAATAAAAAGACATTCAGAGTCAATGAAACGATCATCAGTGACTAAAGATACCCAAATAAATTTAGGGGGCATAAAAGAATTCAAAAAGTCTAAAAGGTTTGAGCTAACCATAATAAAATAAGAAACATGATGATAGTGCTCGAAACACAATGATGATAAATACAAAGATGAAAAGACCAAACCAAATGTTTAAAGGCATATCAAACCACTTTGCAAATTAATTTTAAGGTTTCAAAGTCTATAGATTAAAAATAGTTCTAGGAGAAAACATCAATGATTGGTAATACTATCCCATGTGTTATTGGTAATACTAGTTTTAAAAGGGCCTTACACGATTTATGAGTGTCAATTAGTGTTATGTCTAAACATGTTTATGATTCTCATAGTCTTGAGTCATTGATTAGAACTAGCATTCCAGTATAACTTGCTAATCCTAGTTTTGTTTATCCACTTGGTGTGATAGAAGATGCCTTAGTTACGATTGATAGTTTGGTTATTTCATGCGCCTATTATATTCTTGATATGGCAAGTAATTCTTGTGATTCATCAAATAATACTCCTATATTGTTTGGGAGACCATTCTTGAAAATTGTCAATACAAAAATTAATTGTGGTAAGGACACTTTGTCTATGAAGGTAGGAGATAAAAAAACTGAATTTAAGTTTTATGATGCACTTAAATATACTTAAAACAATGTTTATTCTATCATATGCTTTGACCAAGTTGATAAGTGTATAACAAGTTTTTGATTTTGGATGTGAGAATGGATTATGCATGATTTTGAGCTATGACTATGATTTTAATGAGATAGAAGAGATAGAGAGTCACATATGTGTTCCTTAAAACATGCAAGAATCAACATTGATATTGCAAGTTTTGCAGACCATTTCTCTTGGTAATGTCTTTATTGATTTAATACTTTCATACAAAAAGTGGTTGCCATATATTTTAAGGTCCCTAAGCTAGAATAATTGAAACCTTTTCCCAATAATTTGAAGTGCATAAGAGGAAAAACTTGTGAAGTTGTTGTGCGATCACAAAACGGCCATTGGATGGCCTTTAGCCGACACAAAAAGGCATCAGTCCCTTGATGTGTATGCATTATATACTTTTGGAGGACGATGCAAACCAATAAGAAAAATGCAAAAGAGGTTGCACTCGTCGATGATGGAGATAATGAAAGTTGAAATTTTGAAACTATTAGATGCATAAGTGATTTACTCATCATGAATAGTAAATAGTAGGCATCAATCCATGTGGTGCCCAAAAAGACTAGAATCATATTGGTAAAGAAAAAAAATGATGAACTATTCTGACTCACCTTTCGAGTGGATGGAGAATGTGTGTTGATTATAGAAAGCTCAATCTTTCTACATGTAAAGATCATTTCCCGTTACCACTCATGTTGAAATGCTTAAACGCCTAAGATGTAAGTCTTTTTATTGCTTTCTTGATGGATATAATGAAATAGTTATTAATCCTGAGGATCAAGAAAAGATTATATTACATGTCCATTTGGTAATGCACATGCAACATTTCAAAGATGCATGGTGAGTATTTTTTTTTTTTACTATGTTGAAAGAAAAATTAAGGTTTTCATGGATGATTTCACAGTATATGCTGATTATTTTGATAAGTGTTTAAAAAATTTATCTTTGATCTTGAAAAGATGCATTGAGACTAACTTTGTCTTGATATATGAAAAATGTTATTTTATGGTAGAACAAGGAATAATTTTTAGGCATGTTGTGTCTTCGTGTGGATTAAAGATTGATAAAGCTAAAATAGATGTTATTTCATCATTGCCTTACCCCTTATGCGTGAGGGAAGTTTGCTCTTTTCTTGGCCATGTAGGTTTCTATTAATGCTTTATCAAAGATTTATCAAAGATAACATCACCATTGTGCAAATTATTAGCTAAAAAAGTGGATTTTATGTTTGATCAAGCATGTAAAGATGATTATGATGAGCTTAAGAGGCGTGTCACATTTTCCCTTATCATCCAACCACCAAATTGAGATGAACCTTTTGAGATAATATATAATGCAAGTGACTATACGGTAGGGGATATACTTGGACAAAGAACAGGGAACAATTTGCAATTGTTCAATGTAAGCATTCATACACAAATATCATGTGATTCATTAGACTTCTACAACCTACTATCATCAAACGAATGGCCAAGCTAGAATTTCAAATCAAGAAATCAAGTTTATTATGGAGAAAATAGTGCAACCTAACCAGCAAGATTGGAGGCTACAACTTGGTGATGCATTTTAGGCTTATTGAACTGCTTACAAATCACCTATAGTAATGTCATTTTATATGATGATTTATGGAAAAACATGTCCTCTACCAGTGAAGCTTGAAAAGCTTTTTGGGATATTAAACAATGTAACTTGGATTATGATGTTGTTGGGATTGCAAGAAAGTTGCAATTGCAAGACTTGGAAGAGATTTGAAATGATGCATATGAGAATACAAAGATTTATAAAGAAAAGACCAGGAGTCTTCATGATCGAATGATTACAAGAAAGGAGTTTCATGTTGGAGACCAAGTCTTTCTTAATCATTTGTGTTTGAAACTTTATCTTGGAAATTTATGTTCTCGTTGGATTGGACCCTTTGTTGTTTCTAATATTTTTCCATATATTGCAGTTGAAATTTTAAGTTTAGAAACCAACAAAGTACTCAAGGTCAATGGGATTGCCAAAAACCTTCTATGAAGGTTGGACGACAGAACTCGCTGCTTTTATGGAGTTAGCTGAACCAATCTTTAAAGAATAAGCATGCAACATATCGATCCAATGATATAAAACAAAAGCACTTGTTTTTTTTTTCTCTCTTATCTTTTATTTTTTGCATTTTACTTTTTGTTTTCAGTCTTTTATATTCCCTTTTCTTTTATTTCAACATTGAGGACAATGTTATATTTAAAGTGTGGCGATATTAAGAGAATTTTGGTTTTCTCTATTGTTTTCCAAAAAAAATAATCTATGTTTAATCTTTTGAATTCCATTGGTTTATATGAATTAAGTATTATATATGAGAATTAATTGAGAGATATAAGAATATAAATTGAATGAAGGAGTGTGCATGCAAGTCTTAACGTTTAATTAGTTTAGGAATTGACTTTGAAAATATAACATGTTGACTTTATAGTGTTATTACCAATGCAAGCTTTTAAGCCTTCAACATTATATTCTTTAATTGTGCATTCTTTCAATGATATGTAACTCTAGAACTTACTTTATATCTTGTTGAGATTACATTCACATTATATATGTACATGAAGATGATAAAGGCAATAGAAATTTTAACCACTTGAACCAAAAAGACAACCTAAAGCATATTATCCTTAACGAGTCCCTTTTTGTTTATATTTTCTTTGCTTTATCCATTTGTAAGTCTTAACTTCTTATATGTTTTTCTTTTCCCCTAGCAAAGGATTAATAGAGAATATACTTGTTGATATTTCATGGGATTATTGTTGGAAATTATATGAAAAGAGAAAAAAAGAAGTGATGCTTGATGAAAAGATAGGCAAAGTTGTAAAAGGTAAAAAAAAAAAATAGAAAGAAACAAAATGAAAACAAAAGAAAAATGTTCCTTTATGTTCTTAAAATTTTATGTCGATGGAGCTTGAAATACAAAGAAGTTAAACGTTGGTGATTAAAGATGGAAAATTGTATGCTTTTATTCGATATCGTATTTCAAAAGATTATTTTTTTAGAATGTTCTACCACACCTTAACTTTATCCCCATTACAACTGAAAAGGAAGACCTTTTCATTCATATATTGCTTGTAATGTGTTAGTAATGTAGATGAGATTGAAGAGTAAGCTTATGATATAATATATTCAATAGTTGAATTTGAGAGATTTAAACACGTGAGTGTTGGAGAGTATATCAATTAGAGTACCTATGTAAACACCCAAAAAAAAAAAAAAAAAAAAAAAAAAAAAAAAAAAGAGCAAAAATCCGGTTCATTAATATAAATACCAGGAGGAGAGAGGGAGTGGGAATTTTCTTTCTTTTTCATCTCCATCTCCTCTCTTTTTTCCCTCTGCCAGCCGAACCCTCTCTTTTTTTTTTCCAACCAAATTCTCTTCTCTTCTTTTCCCAGCCGAATGCTCACCTTTTCTTTTCTCTTCCCAACCAAATTATCTTTTTCCCTCTACCAACCGAACCATCCCCATTTCCACTCCACACTGCCGAACCCTAGGCTAAAGTAAGGGAGAGGACTTGGTGAATATATGTGAAAAATTGAAACTTTGAGAAGAAAAAAAAAAAAGTGGACCTTTGCCAAGAGGAAAAAGAAAAGGGAGTAATTGGAAGGAAGGCAAACAAGAAAAAAAAAGGAAGAAAAGTTTCAAATCTTTCAAAAAAAATTGTAAGGTACGAGAGGTAGAGTCATGAAATTCTTTCTTCCTTTTTCCTCTTAGGATGTGAACCAAAATGAAGAAGTGAACCCTAGGGGAAATTTACCTAATACACAAGCTAGATGTATATAAAAACGAAATTGCAAATCATGTGTTTATAGGCTGAAAATTTATGCGATATGTGCTGGAAAATCATGTGTTTATAGGCTGAAAATTTATGCGATATGTGCTGGAAAATCATGTGTTTATAGGCTGAAAATTTATGCGATGTGTGCTGGAAAATCATGTGTTTATAGGCTGAAAAATTCATGTATTATGTGCTGGAAATTCATGTGTTTATAGGCTGAAAATTTATGCGATATGTGCTGGAAAATCATGTGTTTATAGGCTGAAAATTTATGCGATATGTGCTGGAAAATCATGTGTTTATAGGCTGAAAATTTATGCGATATGTGCTGGAAAATCATGTGTTTATAGGCTGAAAATTTATGCGATGTGTGCTGGAAAATCATGTGTTTATAGGCTGAAAAATTCATGTATTATGTGCTGGAAATTCATGTGTTTATAGGCTGAAAATTTATGCGATATGTGCTGGAAAATCATGTGTTTATAGGCTGAAAATTTATGCGATATGTGCTGGAAAATCATGTGTTTATAGGCTGAAAATTTATGCGATGTGTGCTGGAAAATCATGTGTTTATAGGCTGAAAATTTATGCGATATGTGCTGGAAAATCATGTGTTTATAGGCTGAAAAATTCATGTATTATGTGCTGGAAATTCATGTGTTTATAGGCTGAAAATTTATGCGATAGGTGCTGGAAAATCATGTGTTTATAGGCTGAAAATTTATGCGATATGTGCTGGAAAATCATGTGTTTATAGGCTGAAAATTTATGCGATATGTGCTGGAAAATCATGTGTTTATAGGCTGAAAATTTATGCGATATGTGCTGGAAAATCATGTGTTTATAGGCTGAAAAATTCATGTATTATGTGCTGGAAATTCATGTGTTTATAGGCTGAAAATTCATGTGTGATATGATGGAAATTTATGTGTTTATAGGCTGAAATACATGCTGTTTTTATGTTGAAATTTATGTAAATTTGGCTGAAAATTTTGTATGGATTTCGGCTAAACCTTGTTGAAAGATTTCGAGTAGAAATGTATGGGTTCAGCTTGTGAATTGTGATGGAAGATTTTTTGTGTTGAATTGAAAATCTATGCTGAAATTCAGGGGTATTTTTCTGAAAATTTGCATGTGTGTTGGGACTGGAAGTCGGTTGAAAAATTGTGTGCCGAATTGTGTATTTTGCGGCATATAAACATATGAACTTTTTGAAATGAGTGCAGTGGCGGATGTAGGCCGAAAATGCAAGTGTACTGATTATGACCCTTGATGTCGCAGGTGGTGCGGCTGGGATTGGATCATCATCAAGACAAGCACAACCCACTAGTGGAACAGGTAGGCGACCCTTACCTTCTTTTTCTTTCGTTGCATAATGAACAACTGCGATGTGAACACTACCCTATTGTGTGGGAGTTAATAATAAACGGAAAAATATTGAATGTCGATAAAAGATTGATTAGCTTCGGCTAATGGCATCCGAAGGGATGGCCGGGATAAAAGACTGATTAGCTTCGGCTAATGGCATCCGAAGGGATGGCCGGGATAAAAGATTGATTAGCTTCGGCTAATGGCATCCGAAGGGATGGCCGGGATAAAAGATTGATTAGCCTCGGCTAATGGCATCCGAAGGGATGGCCGGGATAAAAGATTGATTAGCCTCGGCTAATGGCGTCCAAAGGGATGGCCGGGTTAAGAGGTTGATTAGCTTCGGCTAATGACATCCGAAGGAATGGCCAAGACAAAACAGTGATTAGCTTCGGCTAATGGCATCCGAAGGGATGGCCGGGATAAAAGATTTATTTGCTTTGATTAATGACTTCCGAAGGGATGGCCGAGTCTAAGATTATGGTTATTAGAAAAAAAAATGGTATAATTACAAACATATTAAGCTTCAAGTGTTAAACTGAACGAGCATTAATAATATTATTAGCTCTAGGTAATTACTTTCTTTTAAGTATTTATACTGCTGCAGGAATGCCACACCCACGAGATGTCTAAGGAGCCGTTACATGGGAGCTTACTTTTGCAAGGAATCGTGTAGATGAAATTTTGATTACAATGTATTTTGGATGAAGTAATGTAATGAATGTTAAACTTTTATTAGATCCTTTTGTGTAAATGCTATAATGACTTATTGTAAGATAGGAATATAAACCATGACTATGCTTTGTGTATGTGTAACTTTTAAATTTAATATTACTCGTGTTAATGGTGTTAAAATGTTAAGGGGTGATCGGGTCCGTTGATTCTAATAACCATGCGCATAGAACAATATATATATATAAAAAAAAAAAAAAAAAAAAAAAAAAAAATTCCGGGTTGTTACAGTTGGTATCAGAGCCCCTGGTCTTGATTCAGTGGATCAAAGTTAATAGTGTTGTTGTGATAAATTTCAGGATGGTACGCACTCGCCAAGGGACACGAACTGAACCGCCTTCTTTTGAAAGGAGGGGCGGGAACCAAGGTACCCAGGGTTGGCAAGACGAGGATCCCTTGGATGATACGGCATCACATGCTCCGATGATGCTACCGGAGCTATTACAAGGGGAAACTGGGGCAGCAGGAGAAGGCGGAAGGCCGAATCAGACGGAGGAAGTACCTCCAGTTGCAACAGGGCAACAAGAAAGATCTGAAGCGCAACCATCAACTATTCCAACAGGAGTGGCCCCACAATATATAGATCCCGGACTCCTTGTACAAATAGTTAAAGCAGTAATGGAGGGTATGGCAGGTTCGGCAACTCAAACAACCCCCACCGCACAAATACCACCGGTTGCCCCTGCGACTAGCGTAACCATGGATAACGTGGTGCCGCTGGTGCGACTAGTCAAGAGTATGAGAGAAATGGGTTGTGAACCGTATATGGGGGAACAGGATGCAGAAATCGCTGGGAGATGGATTAGGAAAGTGGAAAAGACCATGATTCAGATACGCATACCGGAAGGTTTAAGGGTCGATTGTGCAACTCAGTTACTATCAGACAGAGCCATGACATGGTGGGAAACAGTTCAGTTGAGGCGTGCAACAGAGATACTAACTTGGAGTGATTTCAAGACGGAATTTGAGAAACAGTTTTACTCTCGATATCATCGCAAGGTGAAGGAACAAGAGTTCTTGGCATTAAGACAGGGTGATATGTCGGTATTAGAGTATGAAAGGAGGTTCCATGATCTTTCATTGTTCGCCCCGCATTATGTGCCGACAGAGGAACATATGATTGAGAAGTTGAGAGATGGCTTGCGACAAGATTTGAGGCAAGGATTAATCGCCTTGCGGTTTAAATCTGCGAGAGAATTGATTGAGGCAGCTCAGGCCTTAGAGGCTTGCATTGGAGAGAGCCAAGGGGGACAACAGGTTATAAGCAAAAAGAGAGATGGAGATTATTTCAGCGGCAGACCACCACTCCCGAAGAAAGGAAGAAGTGGAATGTTTGAACAGTACAAGAAGAAGGGGAATCTGATGTTTCCAACCCATCAGCAGTCCAGTGGGAGAGTGATGATTGGACAGACGCACTCAAGGGAAAACTCTTCAGTGGGGACCGGTGACCGCAAGGGTGTTGATTACCCTTTTTGTACAAAGTGTGGACAAAAACACCCTGGGGACTGCTCCGTTTCCCCCGGACGATGTTTTGTGTGCAGAGGGGAGGGGCATAGGTGGAGGAATTGCCAGTTTTTGACCCAAGGGTGTCATTATTGTGGTACAAGAGGGCATTACAAGAGGGATTGCCCTAAAAGGAATTCCGGACCGGTACAAAGTTATGGACAACCCAGTCAGAGCCCGCAACAGTCAGTCACCGTTAATAGGCCAGTAAAATCTTCTCAATCCGGAGCAAACTCCAACAGAGGGAGGCCAAGAGCACAAAATGATCGGACCCCGGGAAGGGTCTTTCATTTGACACAAGAAGATGTCAGAGCTGCTTCAGATGTGGTGGCAGGTACACTATTATTAAATGATATCAAAGTGCATGTGCTATTTGATCCGGGTGCCACTCATTCATTCATTGATAAGAAAATTGTCTCTAAACTGAAAAAGGGGGTAGAAATTGTAGAGAAGGGATTCTTAATTGGAACTCCAATGGGAAACATGGTTGAAACAGATATCGTGTATGCAAATGTGAGGGTTAGTCTATCAGGATGTGAGACAGAGGTGGACTTGATTCCATTAGAACTGCATGATTTTGACTTAATCCTAGGCATGAATTGGTTGAACAAATACAAGGCCATAATGGATTGCTATGCAAAATCTATTACATTTCAAACCCCTAAGGGTGAGAAAATGACGTTTGAAGGAGAGAGGATGCTCAGACCAATCGCCTTAATATCGGTGGTAACGGCCCAAAAACTTTTAAGAAAAGGATGTATGGGATACCTCGCTTACATCTTAAACTCCGAAGTTGGGGGTCCACGACTGAAAGACATCCCTGTGGTGAGGGAATTCCCAGACGTGTTTCCGGAAGAACTACCCGGACTACCCCCGGAACGGGAGGTAGAGGTGTCCATAGATATTTTCCCTGGAGTTCCACCCATAGCCCAACAACCTTACCGGATGGCTCCTACAGAACTGAAAGAGTTAAAGACTCAACTGCAAGAATTGTTAGACAAAGGGTTTATACGGCCCAGTAATTCTCCTTGGGGAGCGCCGGTCCTATTTGTAAGAAAGAAGGATGGGACCCATAGACTTTGTATTGACTATCGACAATTGAACAAAATAACGGTGAAGAATAAGTATCCATTACCTCGGATAGATGATTTGTTCGATCAACTAAAGGGAGCGAGTACGTTCTCAAAGATAGATCTGAGATCGGGGTATTATCAAATGAAGATAAAAGGGGAGGACGTAGCAAAGACTGCATTTAGAACTCGTTATGGACACTATGAATTTTTGGTATTACCGTTCGGGTTAACGAACGCTCCGGCCGTCTTCATGGACTTGATGAATCGGATTTTTAAACCATATTTAGATAAGTTTGTGGTGGTGTTCATTGATGACATACTGGTATATTCAAATTCTATCGAGGAACACGAAAAGCACTTGAGGCAAACCTTACAAACCCTGAGAGATCATCAGTTATATGCGAAATTGAGTAAATGTGAGTTTTGGCTGGAGAGAGTGACATTTCTAGGACATGTTGTTTCCGCAAAAGGTGTTTATGTGGACCCTCAAAAAGTTGAAGCAGTCTTGAAATGGGAAAGACCGACTTCAGTCACCGAAATACGTAGTTTCTTGGGACTTGCTGGATATTATCGGAGGTTTATTGAAGGTTTTTCTCTAGTTGCAACCCCTTTGACCCAGCTAACTAGAAAGAATAAAAAATGGGTGTGGTCGGAAGATTGTGAAAGAAGCTTCCAAGAGTTGAAGAAGAAGCTCACCACTGCTCCGGTGTTGACTCTTCCCTCAGGGACCGAAGGTTTTGTAGTTTATAGTGATGCTTCAGGGAAGGGATTGGGATGTGTCTTGATGCAACACGGGAAGGTGATCGCCTATGCGTCAAGACAGTTAAAGACTCATGAGGTGAACTACCCGGTACACGATCTGGAGTTGGCTGCGGTAGTGTTTGCTTTGAAAATATGGAGACATTATTTGTATGGATCGCAAACTCAAATTTTTACTGATCATAAGAGCCTAAAGTATCTAATGTCACAAAAAGAGTTGAACATGCGACAGAGAAGATGGGTAGAGCTAATTAAGGATTATGATTGCACCATAGAATATCACCCGGGAAAAGCAAACGTTGTGGCAGATGCCCTCAGTCGAAAAAATAAAGCCACCCTAGAAGGGTTAACAGTTGGGAAGGGGCGGCAACTGGTGGAATTGAAAAAGATGGGTGCAAAATTAGACGTTAATGTTGGAGGTGGGTTGGTAGCCCAACTTTTGGTGCGGCCTACGTATCGGGAACAAATACTACAAGCTCAGTTCCAAGATGAAGTTGGGTCCAAGATTAGGAGGAATGTGGAAGCCGGTGTAGAAATAAAATTTCGAATAGCGAATGATGGATCCTTGATGATGGGGCAAAGATTGTACGTACCTAATGACAAAGTAATCAAACGGATGGTTCTACAAGAAGCACATGAGTCCAAGTTTGCCATACATCCTGGCAGCACTAAGATGTATCGAGACCTGAAACTCTACTATTGGTGGCCGAACATGAAAAGAGAAATAGCGGAGTATGTGTCAAAGTGTGGGATATGTCAACAAGTCAAGGTTGAACACCAAAGGCCTGCGGGACCACTACAACCATTACAAATTCCAGAGTGGAAATGGGAAATGATAACGATGGATTTTGTGTCGGGATTTCCTAAAGGGAGAAAAGGAAATGACGCGATATGGGTCGTCGTTGATCGGTTGACGAAATCCGCACTATTCTTGCCTATAAAGATGACCGACTCGGTGGACAAGCTTGCCAAGATCTACATAAATGAGGTGGTACGACTCCATGGGATCCCAGTGTCCATTGTATCGGATCGAGATCCTAGATTCACCTCTCGACTTTGGCCGAGTATACAACAAGCCTTGGGGACCAGATTGGATATGAGCACTGCATTTCACCCTCAAACGGATGGCCAATCTGAAAGGGTCATTCAAGTCTTGGAAGACCTATTACGGGCCTGTGTGCTAGAATTTGGGGGAAACTGGGAGGAACACCTGGCATTGATAGAATTCGCATATAACAATAGTTATCAAGCCACAATAGGAATGGCTCCATATGAAGCCTTGTATGGTAGAAGGTGCAGAACGCCTTTGTGCTGGGAAGAAAGTGGAGATCGGAAGTTATATGGTGCAGAGTTGGTTCAAGTAACCACTGAAAAAGTGAGAATCATCCAGGATCGCATCAAAGCCGCACAGGATAGACAGAAGAAGTATGCTGATGTGAGGAGGAGACCTCTTGAATTCAGTACGGAGGATCGAGTGTACTTAAAGGTAGCCCCATGGAAAAACATATTGCGGTTTGGATTGAGAGGAAAATTAACCCCTCGGTTCATCGGACCCTTCAAAGTCCTACAGCGGGTGGGACCAGTAGCCTACAAAGTGGACTTGCCCCCACAGTTAGCTAAAGTCCATGATGTGTTCCATGTCTCCTTGTTAAGAAAGGCTGATGTAGATCCCGCCAGAATTCTACCCCAGATCCCAGTTGAAGTCAATGAAGACTTAACACTGGAAATGAGGCCCGCGAGGATACTAGATAAGGGTGAAAAGGAGTTACGAAACAAAAAGATCCCTATCGTCAGAATCTTATGGCGAAATGCTCAAATAGAAGAAGAAACTTGGGAAAGGGAGGATGAGATGAGGAAAAAGTACCCAGAATTATTTAAAATACCAGGTACGGAATGTAAAAAAAAAAAAAAAAAAAAAAATCCCTTAAATTTCGAGGACGAAATTCATATTTTAGAGGGGAAGAATGTAAACACCCAAAAAAAAAAAAAAAAAAAAAAAAAAAAAAAAGAGCAAAAATCCGGTTCATTAATATAAATACCAGGAGGAGAGAGGGAGTGGGAATTTTCTTTCTTTTTCATCTCCATCTCCTCTCTTTTTTCCCTCTGCCAGCCGAACCCTCTCTTTTTTTTTTCCAACCAAATTCTCTTCTCTTCTTTTCCCAGCCGAATGCTCACCTTTTCTTTTCTCTTCCCAACCAAATTATCTTTTTCCCTCTACCAACCGAACCATCCCCATTTCCACTCCACACTGCCGAACCCTAGGCTAAAGTAAGGGAGAGGACTTGGTGAATATATGTGAAAAATTGAAACTTTGAGAAGAAAAAAAAAAAAGTGGACCTTTGCCAAGAGGAAAAAGAAAAGGGAGTAATTGGAAGGAAGGCAAACAAGAAAAAAAAAGGAAGAAAAGTTTCAAATCTTTCAAAAAAAATTGTAAGGTACGAGAGGTAGAGTCATGAAATTCTTTCTTCCTTTTTCCTCTTAGGATGTGAACCAAAATGAAGAAGTGAACCCTAGGGGAAATTTACCTAATACACAAGCTAGATGTATATAAAAACGAAATTGCAAATCATGTGTTTATAGGCTGAAAATTTATGCGATATGTGCTGGAAAATCATGTGTTTATAGGCTGAAAATTTATGCGATATGTGCTGGAAAATCATGTGTTTATAGGCTGAAAATTTATGCGATGTGTGCTGGAAAATCATGTGTTTATAGGCTGAAAAATTCATGTATTATGTGCTGGAAATTCATGTGTTTATAGGCTGAAAATTTATGCGATATGTGCTGGAAAATCATGTGTTTATAGGCTGAAAATTTATGCGATATGTGCTGGAAAATCATGTGTTTATAGGCTGAAAATTTATGCGATATGTGCTGGAAAATCATGTGTTTATAGGCTGAAAATTTATGCGATGTGTGCTGGAAAATCATGTGTTTATAGGCTGAAAAATTCATGTATTATGTGCTGGAAATTCATGTGTTTATAGGCTGAAAATTTATGCGATATGTGCTGGAAAATCATGTGTTTATAGGCTGAAAATTTATGCGATATGTGCTGGAAAATCATGTGTTTATAGGCTGAAAATTTATGCGATGTGTGCTGGAAAATCATGTGTTTATAGGCTGAAAATTTATGCGATATGTGCTGGAAAATCATGTGTTTATAGGCTGAAAAATTCATGTATTATGTGCTGGAAATTCATGTGTTTATAGGCTGAAAATTTATGCGATAGGTGCTGGAAAATCATGTGTTTATAGGCTGAAAATTTATGCGATATGTGCTGGAAAATCATGTGTTTATAGGCTGAAAATTTATGCGATATGTGCTGGAAAATCATGTGTTTATAGGCTGAAAATTTATGCGATATGTGCTGGAAAATCATGTGTTTATAGGCTGAAAAATTCATGTATTATGTGCTGGAAATTCATGTGTTTATAGGCTGAAAATTCATGTGTGATATGATGGAAATTTATGTGTTTATAGGCTGAAATACATGCTGTTTTTATGTTGAAATTTATGTAAATTTGGCTGAAAATTTTGTATGGATTTCGGCTAAACCTTGTTGAAAGATTTCGAGTAGAAATGTATGGGTTCAGCTTGTGAATTGTGATGGAAGATTTTTTGTGTTGAATTGAAAATCTATGCTGAAATTCAGGGGTATTTTTCTGAAAATTTGCATGTGTGTTGGGACTGGAAGTCGGTTGAAAAATTGTGTGCCGAATTGTGTATTTTGCGGCATATAAACATATGAACTTTTTGAAATGAGTGCAGTGGCGGATGTAGGCCGAAAATGCAAGTGTACTGATTATGACCCTTGATGTCGCAGGTGGTGCGGCTGGGATTGGATCATCATCAAGACAAGCACAACCCACTAGTGGAACAGGTAGGCGACCCTTACCTTCTTTTTCTTTCGTTGCATAATGAACAACTGCGATGTGAACACTACCCTATTGTGTGGGAGTTAATAATAAACGGAAAAATATTGAATGTCGATAAAAGATTGATTAGCTTCGGCTAATGGCATCCGAAGGGATGGCCGGGATAAAAGACTGATTAGCTTCGGCTAATGGCATCCGAAGGGATGACCGGGATAAAAGATTGATTAGCTTCGGCTAATGGCATCCGAAGGGATGGCCGGGATAAAAGATTGATTAGCCTCGGCTAATGGCATCCGAAGGGATGGCCGGGATAAAAGATTGATTAGCCTCGGCTAATGGCGTCCAAAGGGATGGCCGGGTTAAGAGGTTGATTAGCTTCGGCTAATGACATCCGAAGGAATGGCCAAGACAAAACAGTGATTAGCTTCGGCTAATGGCATCCGAAGGGATGGCCGGGATAAAAGATTTATTTGCTTTGATTAATGACTTCCGAAGGGATGGCCGAGTCTAAGATTATGGTTATTAGAAAAAAAAATGGTATAATTACAAACATATTAAGCTTCAAGTGTTAAACTGAACGAGCATTAATAATATTATTAGCTCTAGGTAATTACTTTCTTTTAAGTATTTATACTGCTGCAGGAATGCCACACCCACGAGATGTCTAAGGAGCCGTTACATGGGAGCTTACTTTTGCAAGGAATCGTGTAGATGAAATTTTGATTACAATGTATTTTGGATGAAGTAATGTAATGAATGTTAAACTTTTATTAGATCCTTTTGTGTAAATGCTATAATGACTTATTGTAAGATAGGAATATAAACCATGACTATGCTTTGTGTATGTGTAACTTTTAAATTTAATATTACTCGTGTTAATGGTGTTAAAATGTTAAGGGGTGATCGGGTCCGTTGATTCTAATAACCATGCGCATAGAACAATATATATATATAAAAAAAAAAAAAAAAAAAAAAAAAAATTCCGGGTTGTTACAACCTATCACTTTAGCATGATATAGATTTCATTTAAATCCTAACAATCAATTGAGTTTTGAAGTTTACATGTAAATAAATTACTGAAAAATTATGCATATTGACTTAATTTAATTCGATTTTATCTCTCCATTCTCAAGGATGAGTAAGAGTTAAGTGTGGGGGTATTTGATGCAACCATAGTACCCTAGTTTAAAACATACACAAAATAGTATAGAGCAAGCAAGGGATCATTCCCATGATAAAGGTTTAGTTCAAAGGGTTTGGTTGATGATTATCTAGACTAAGACAAAATTAAGCAATAAACAAAAATTAAATAAACTGAAATTTATCAAGAAAACAAACCTTGGTCGCAAGTAATTATCCACTTGTAGAAATCAGAATCGATCCTTGAAACGAAACTTCAATTTATATTCTGAATTTTTAGCTTTCCTTAATGTCAGTTAGTTAACAAATCCGTTGTATAACTAATCCTAACCAACAAACAATTACAGTGTCTACACTAATGATTTAGCTCAACTACAAACTTAAATTGATTAACTTATAAAAAAGAATTGTTTGCAATTCATGTTGATTTGCTTACATGTTCTTCCTAAGATTAATAACGTAGATCTTTTATAATTATTAAACTCAGTTGCTTCACAAGTTTATGTATCATAACTCTAGTTTTGATACCAAACTTAGCAATAGATTGTTCACAATAACAACTACGAGATTGCTCTAGCAATTAAGATAAACAATCATAGGAATTATGCCTAGGAAAACTAAAATATTCATCATCATATAAACTAAAAATAAATAGAAGAATAAATCTCACAGTTCTTGAAACTGAAGGTTTTTGTGTCCTTGCAACCAAGAAAAATAGATTAGCCTTGCATATCTATTGAACAACTACTGTAAAAGATGGAAGAACGTTTGAATTTGGGATTTGGTGTTTCTTTATTATAGTCGCCTCCCTCCTTATCATTCTTTCTTTACTCTTTTTCTTTTTATAGCCTAGGAAATCCTAATCCCTACTTTACAAAATATTATGTCTTAAGTAGATAATGTCACATTTAAATACTTCAATAAATATTTTCCTAAAAAGAAAAAATAATCTTACATGAAATCTTCAGTCTTTGACTTGGAGGAGCTAAATTATTGAAATAAAGACTTGGATATCAGTTGGATGCTTTAGGATGTAATTTGGACTTGTTTCTTCACAAAACTATATGTTAGCATAATTCATGTCATATGAGCAAATTCATACCTTTCTTATATGAGCTTGTTTTGTGATGAAATTTGGTGCTCTTATAGGTATTTGCATTAGGAATCGAAAAAAATTAAGTTTTCATAAAATGGATTTCTATACCTCAAGATATTCAAGTTGGAATGACCAAAGATCAACAATGACGGAATACAAGATTTCACTTTGAAGGCTGCAATTTCCATGCTCTTTCTTTCTTTATTTATTTTGCCATAAATATAAGTTATGCATGATATATTTTTAATTCCACTAAAGTCACTTCATTTCGACCTTTATTGCTCAAGCTCTGCACTGAACATCAATTGAAGATAAAATATCTCAATTACCCCCAATTTACTGCTTTTCGAATCTTTCATACAAAACACCTTTAAAATATATAAAAAATATCAAAGCATTATATATATAAAATATAGGCAAAACACTAGGTAAAACTATTTAATAATATGGTTACATCATGTGTTTTTTAGTCGGTAACCAAATCAAATAGTGCACTTTAAGGTCCTATCTCTCTTTTCTTTTAAGTGTGATTTTCAATCCTCAACCATATTAAAAATTACACTTTCCATCTCTATCTTTACTTCTATTTTAAGTGTTCTTAGCAACCCTTAACCATATAAGACTATATGCTTTCCAATGTTATCTTTCCTTCTCTTTTGAGTGCGATTTTTTACCCTCAACTATCTCAGATAATGTATTTTTCAATCCTATTTTTCATTTTATTTAGAGTACATTTTACAACCCTCATCCATATAGGATAGTGCGTTTTCCACCCCTATCTTTTCTTTTTTAGTGCGCCTTTTAACTCTCAACCATATGAGATACTGCACTTTTCAGCTATATCTTTCCTTCTTTTTACTGCACATTCTAACTCTCAACCATGTTAGATAGTGCGTTTTTCAACCTTATCTTACCTTTTTTTAGTGTGTTTTCTAGCTCTCAACCATATTAGATAATGTGTTTTTCAGCGTTATCTTTTCTTTTCAGTGCACTTTCCATCCCCTAACCATATTAGATAATGTGTTTTCTAGAATTATCTTTTGAGTGCACTTTTTATTCCTATCTTTGTAGCCCTATCTTTCTTCTCTTTTGAGTACGCTTTCTAGCCTTATCTCATTATTTGAATGTGTTTTACAACCCTTAAACATATCATAGATAGTGTGTGTTTTAGCCCTATCTTTTTTACCTTCCAAATACATTTTCTATTCCTATCTCCTTTTCTATTCTAAAAAATATGTGTTTTTCACTAGGGTAGTTAGCCATACAATAAGATCATTTTATTTATTTTTATTTGTGTAGGTCATCCATTACAATAAGACCATTTTCATGTCTTCACCTGAGTAGGTCACCCATTATAATGAGATAATATCCATCTCTTTCACCTAGGTAGACCACCCATTACAATGATACTATTCTGAAATATCTTTGTGTTTTTTATTTGGGTAGGTCACCCATTACGATGTGACCATCCTTTTCCATATTTATGTTTTTCTCATAGGTAGGTCACCCATTATAATAAGACCATCTTCTCATTTTCACCTGGGTAGGTTACCCACTACAATAAGACAATCTTCATGTTTTTCTTAGGTAGGTCACCCATTATAATAAAAATATTTTTGTATTTTTGCTTGGATATATCACCCATTATAATGAGACCATTTTGAATACTCTTATAACTTTTCACAAACATCATCTTTTCCTATTCAAAATCTCTCTCTCATTTATTTCTCAATGTGCATTTTTATAATGTAGTTTCTGACCCTATATTTTCTTCGTACTGAACATGCTTTTTATCCCTCACTTATAGCAATTTGAGATGGATCGACCATTCTTGATATGGTAAACTCATTTTCTTATTCATGGATCGACCATTTCTTGATCTGGTAAATCTATTCTCTCATTCTTTTTACTTCTTTACAAAACTTACTATCTAAGTCCCTTATAAGATTTTGTGTCATAAGTATTGTCAAGAGAGTGGCAAATGTCATAACCCATTTATGGGTTAGTCCCAAATTCATCAAAAATAAATAAATAAAGGGTAGTTGTGGTGAAAAAATAATGTCAAATATTTTGGAAGGGTTTGAGAACATAAGTACAAATTGTCCCAAAAACTAAAAAGACAATGTAGATTCAAGTTTAAAATAAATTATTATTGTAAAAATCTACAAAAATATTAAGTCTAATGACATAATTAGATTTTTAATAGGCCAATTTGATTTAGTCATAGGCTGAATTAAATTTAATTATGTGTAAGAATTTAATTTGGGTCCAATTAAAGGATTTGATTACATGTAGTGACGTAATTATACTTAAATGAGTCAAATTAATTTTATTAAAAATTTAATTAACGAAAAAATATGTTTGAGACTGTAATTTGGGTTTAATTAGGAGATTAGAATTTTAGGAGACCAAATATGATTTTTAAAAGTCATTTGATTGAAATCAGGGGTAAAATCGCAAGAAATCAATTTTTAGGGTCAATAGTGGGATAAATTGAAGAAACTCTCAGACAAGGACTAATATGTAAAAGGTGTCGCACAATAGGGATCTAATTGACTAAAATTAAGGGTGAAATGGAAGGAAATTGAAAGTTTAATAATCAACGAAGGGTTAAATTGCATAAATATTATATCAATGACCAAAATAGAAAAAGATGTCTAAATTAGGGTTGTCGTTGATGTTCATCAGGGGGTGAAATGCATAAAACTAAATGTTTAGGTCAATTAGGGTGGAATTAAGAGAAATAATTAATAAGAGGACTAAATTGAACTATACCAAAATAACATTGTTATGGTTCTTGATCATCATCTTCTTCAATTTTCTATGAAAAGACAACTTTGGGGCTACTTTGTAGGTGTATTTAATTCCTATATCCTTCATCAAATTTGACAAAACATACATGAAAATGATTCCTTGATGTTTGACCATATTATGGTATAGTCAGTTCAGATTGATTAACATTGCACACGCACCAACGTTGACCAAAACATGACAACCCAAGCAACTTTAAGTTGTCAAATTTGACCGCTTATGATAGCAACTTTGAGCCAAAAGTTGAAATGCTTTTAGAATTAATCAAAGGACTGAAATCTTACCTAAACAAAGATAACATTACCCTCTTACACCACCTATAAATAAAGGTTAATTCCAAGCTCATATTATCAAAAAAATGTGAAGCCAAAGCTAAGAAAAAACACTATCTTTCAACCCAATTTTTTTCTCCCGCCTTTCAAGCACTACTCCCTTCGCCGAGCCTTAAACATTGTTGTCACCACCAACCACACTTTGGTCTTCCTTGCAACATCAAAAACAACTTAGGCTTAGGCCATCAATCGTATCCAACAAGATAAGCCACACTCGACTTTTCCTCCCTCAACAGTAGCCTTTCGGCCACTGCATACAATAGCCAAGGTAATTAATATATTTAATGGGCTAGAGTTGTTTTCAACCTCACCCAAATGGTTGGGCCAAGCTCAACCTAAAGTTAAAAAACAAACCAGAAAAGGTTAGGTCTATTGGGTCAGTAGGTGGTCAAAGCAGACCTGGTTGGGCCGGTTCATATGGCCTGGTCGGGCCCAACCCAACCCGAACCATATAAATATAATATATTATTATATTTTAAAAAAAAAGTGAAATTCCAAAAAAAATCAAAGGGGTATTTCACCATTTTTTTTATTTTGTCATATAATTTTTCCAACAATTTGGCATAATATCAGATTGTAAACTTGCATTGTAAGATACGAAATCAATATTAAAAGTACATGGTTTTCTCAAAAACTTCAAGAAAACAAATTCCAAAAATATTCTAAGGATCATTTGAATTTTTTATTTTATCACATGCTTTCTAGAAATGTTTTTCAATATTTGGTCATTTACTTACACTATAAGATAAAAACTCGATACAAAATATCTGATTTTAAAAAAAATCTGTATTGCACAAATATGAGAAAAAATGTTTTGTTTTTCTACATGTGGTCGAATCCTAAAAATTTTCCAAACATATTTTTATCAAAAAATTGTATTTCTTCTCATGCTTTTAAAATGCAAAAATGGATATCGTAACTAGTTTATGATTATCCATTAAAATTTGACCAAATATTAAAAATCCATGACCAATTTTTTTTGTTTATTTACATATTTAATGTTTGGATTTAATTGTAGACTTTAATATTTGGAGGTGCAAAATTATAGTGTAGAGACTCTCTCATGAAGAGAGAGAACTACCTCGAATCTTAAAAAAGACCAACAAATAGAAATTTGACTTAGAAAAACAATCAAACAATAATACAACTTACCTTATGTAAGTGCATTGAGAGTGATGCACTTTTCCCTTGCACAACAAGTGTCTTTACCTAGACTCTCATAAACTATTAGGTTTCCTAATGACATTAATATTAGGTGATGAATTTTTCTAAATATTATAATTATAATTTTATGATTATACCCACAACCTCTTTTCCACACCACATGTCAAGGAGGCCAAATCGTTGTCACGACCACAAACATGAAATGCGACGATGCCCCAAAATTTCAAATGTTTCAAGAACAAGTTTTTTGGTATTTAGATAGTAGTTAGTAAAAATGTTGAAGTATCCAATTTTCTTCTTTTTAGCTTTAGAAATATCAAATTAATGGTAAAAACCTTAATACATGCAAAATAGTCCCAAATAGTGGGACTTAATTGATGGTAAAAACCTTTCGATGATAAAGTCAATAATTTTTATGAGAAAGATAATAAATGAAAGAAGAAAACCTTAAACCCTAAGAGAAAAGGTGTTAGTTCTTTTTTTTTTTTTTTTTTGGGGGGGGGGGGTTATATATTAACCTAAAATAAGAACAAATTCTCTTGTTTTGGGGGTTTAAGGATTGTTTTCTACTATTTATTGGTTTTCTTATAAAAATTATATATATTATGTTGAAATCTGAATCAAAGTTAGGAATTTACTAAGATAGTCTGAGTAAATCAATATAGAAAATCTGGAGTTATTCCTGTTTAGGAAAGATTGTTTTCCTAATTAAAGGTATTGTCCTAGTTGAATCCTAATTCCTAGAAGAGCTATGTAGTTAAATTCTAAGTCTTAGATGATGTATATAAATAGATAGGGATGTATTGTAAAGACTAAGAAAAGAAGAAGAGAAAATTCAATCTCTTTCACTCAAAATTCTTCATGGTATCAGAGCTAGGTTCTGAAACCTAAAGTCAAACAAAACAACATGGCTGCCGAATAGCATAGCTCCACATCTGAGGTCACCTCAAGCCTTGGAAAACCCTCAAACACAATCAACCTTGGAGGAACTAAAAACTCACCTCTCCTCATCACATGTCACAAGCTCAATGGATACAATTATCTTCAATGGTCTTTGTAAGTCATGATGTTCATCTGTGGGAAAGACAGAGATGAATATCTCACAGATGAAGTCACCATACCAGAAAAAAGAGACCCTAAGTTTCAAACGTGGAAAACAGAGAATCACATGGCAATGTCATGGTTAATCAATTCCATGACAAATGAAATAGGAGAAAATTTTCTCCTTTATGGAACAACAAAAGAGATATGGGATGCAGCAAGGGAAACTTACTAAAGTTCTGATAACACATCAGAATTATTTGAGATTGAAGCAGCACTACATGATCTATGCCAAGGAGAGCTCACTGTCACTCAATATTTCAATACACTGTCTCGACATTGGCAGCAACTTGACATGTTTGAAATATATACATGGAAGTGCCCTGGAGACACATCTTTGTTCAGGAAAATTGTTGAACAAAAGAGGACATTCAAGTTTCTTCTAGGACTTAATAAGACCCTAGATGAAGTAAGAGGAAGAATAATGGGCACCAAACCTCTTCCAAATCTCAGAGAAGCATTCTCAGAAGTAAGGCGAGAAGAGAGTAGAAAGAAAGTCATGATGGGAACTCATAACTCAGGATCATCACTGGAAAGATCTGCATTAATCTCCAGAACAGCCAGTTGGGACAGCAGACAGAAGAAGGGAAGACCCTGGTGTGAACACTGTCACAAACCAGGACACACTAAAGAAACTTGTTGGAAAATCCATGGAAAACCTAGTGATTGGAAACCATCACGACCATCCCATGATAAAGAGGGTCGAGCCTATACTGCAGCAATCTCAAATGACAGCCAACTCAAGATCAACAACTCACCAACAGACCCCTTCACCAAGGAGCAACTGGAAGTTCTGCAGAAGTTGTTTAGTCAAACCATCACTCCAGCCTCTGGATCTAGCTTGACAGTTCAGAAAAACACTGCTCCTACAGGTAAAAATAATTGCTCAGAGCCTTGGGTTGTTGACTCTGGAGCTTCAGATCACATGACAGGAGACGACACTATCCTCCATGAATATAGTCAGTGCAATGAAGACAGTGCAGTTAAAATTGCTGATGGAACATTATCAAAAATTGAAGGAAAAGGCCAGAGCATAATTTCAAAAGACATGCATCTGAAATCAGTCCTTTATGTTCCTAAACTAGACTGCAACCTACTCTCAATTAGCAAACTAACACGTGATTTAAATTGTGTTGCTAAATTTTTTCCTAACTTCTGTGTATTTCAGGATTTGGCCTCGGGGAAGAGGATTGGCAGTGCTAGGATGTATGCAAAGCTCTATCTCCTCAGAAATACCTTTCCTCTACAATACAAAGCTCAAAAGGCAGTGGTTAGAAAACCCAAGGGTCAGTTAGTTTTCAATAACTATGTCATTAGAGGCAATGATGTTATGTTATGACAATATAGGCTTGGTCACCCCAACATCATGTACCTTGAAAAGATGCTGTCATCTTTATTTATCAATAAAACTTCCAAGTTTTTTAGTTGTGAAATCTGCCAACTCTCCAAACACACTCGGAGTAGCTACCCTAGCACAATATATAAATCATCTCATCCCTTTTAAATGATCCATAGTGATGTGTGGGGTCCTTCAAAAGTGCAAAACATATCAGGAACTAGATGGTTTATCTCATTTGTGGATGATCATACAAGGTTAACTTGGATATTCCTTATGAAAGAAAATCTGAAGTTGGTACATTGTTTCAGCACTTCAATTCAATGATACAAACTCAATTCCAAACCAAAATCCAAGTTCTAAAGACTGATAATGCCAAGGAATACTTCAACACTATCCTAGGCAAATACCTCCTAAATCATGGCATTATTCACATCAGTTCTTGTGTTGACACTCCACAACAAAATGGAGTTGCTGAAAGAAAGAATAGGCACCTATTAGAAGTAGCTAGATCCCTCATGTTCTCCACTAATGTCCTAAAACAATTTTGGGGAGAAGCTGTCCTAACAGCTGCTTACCTCATTAATAGAATGCCTTCAAGAGTTCTTAAATTCCAAACTCCATATCACACACTCCTCAAATCCTTTCCACACATAAAAATCATGTTTGATCTAGATCCTAAAGTCTTTAGCTCTTCAGTATTTGTCCATATTCACCAGCCACACCGCAACAAGTTAGATCCTAGGTCTATCAAATGCATCTTTCTAGGGTACTCCTCACATCAAAAAGAGTATAAGTGTTATTCTCTCATCACCAAAAGAGTCTATAACTCCATGGATATCATATTTTTTGAACATATACCCTATTATCCCACATTAGATATTCAGGGGGAGAGAATGAGAGAATATCCGACATGGGATATCATAACTGAGACTAATGACCCCAAGAAACCTCTCTTAATACCCTAACAGACCAGTGAAAATCCAATAGAGACTCACCTGAAAATCCCTGCCACTTATCCAACAGAAACTTACCTGCCAACCCCTACTACTTGTACTCAAACCACTGCCCAAATTCAACCTACACAGAACAAAACTCATGAGCTTCAGGTCTATATCAGAAGGAAAAATCTCAGACAGGGGATAGAGCATGCAATACCTCCTACTATGGACCATGCCTCTGAACCACAACCATAATCTGTTCAAACACACTTAGGTATGGAAAATCATGATTATGAGAGTACTACACCAGTTATTGATGATATTAATGTTCCTATTGCCCTAAGGAAAGGAGTTAGAACATGCACTCAGTATCCTATCAGCAGATTCGTCTCCTATGACAAACTATCACCATCATATCATGCATTTGTCTCTGCCCTTGACAGTATACAGATTCCCAAAACAATTCAGGAAGCACTAAAAGATACAGAGTGGACAAAGGCAGTGAAGGCAGAAGTAAATGCATTAGAAAAGAACAACACTTGGCAAATCACAGAACTTCCACATGGAAAGAAACCAGTAGGCTGCAAATGGTTGTTCATAATCAAATACCATGCTGATGGAAGTATTGAAAGACTAAAAGCTCGATTGGTTGCCAAGAGGTTTACCCAATCCTATGGGATAGACTACCAGGAAACCTTTGCCCCTATAGCTAAGCTGAATACCATCAGAATACTACTATCACTGACAGCAAATAAAGATTGGCCCTTACACCAACTAGACATCAAGAATGCATTCTTGAATGGAGAGTTGGATGAAGAAGTATATATGGAACTACCACTAGGCTTGGAAACACATGAAAACTACAAAAAGGTATGCAAACTGAAAAAATCACTATATGGACTCAAGCAATCCCCTCGACCATGGTTTGATAAGTTTGCTAAGACTGTGATTCAGCAAGGTTACACATAATGTCAAGCAGATCACATATTTTTTGTAAGAATCTCTAAAGAAAACAGAATAGCAGTATTAATAGTATATGTTGATGATATTATTCTGACTGGAGATCATGAAGAAGAGCTGGACAGATTGAAGGCAATAATAGCTAAGGAATTTGAGATAAAAGATCTTGGCACTCTCAAGTACTTCCTTGGCATGGAAGTAGCTCGATCTAAAAGAGGTATATTCATCTCCCAAAGAAAGTATATCCTAGATCTATTAATAGAAACAGGTATGCTGGGATGCAAACTTGCAGCTACTCCTATGGATTCCACTAAGAAAAGAGGGGCAAAAATAGCAGATGTTCCAGTTGATAAAGGGAGGTATCAAAGGCTGGTAGGTCGACTCATCTACCTTTCACTCACTAGACCTGACATTGGTTTTTCAGTGAGTGTTGCAAGCCAATTCATGAATAATCCAACTGAAGAACATATGGAAGTTGTACACAGAATCCTAAGATACCTAAAAATGACACTAGACAGAGGCATCTTATACAAAAAGAGTGACACTAGGCAGATTAAAGTCTACACAGATATAGACTGGACAAGGGATGCAACAGATAGAAGATCCACCTCTGGGTATTGTGCTTATATTTGGGGAAATCTAGTGACTTGGAGAAGCAAGAAACAATCAGTAGTCTCCAGAAGCAGTGTAGAATCAGAATTCAGAACTCTAGCACTTGGGATTTGTGAAGGAATGTGGATACTAAGGCTACTCAAAGAACCGAAACTCGAATCAAGAGATCCTATCAAGCTATTATGTGACAACCAAGCTGCTATAAGCATTGCTAAGAATCTTGTCCATCATGACAAGACCAAACACATTGAGATAGACAGACATTTCATCTCAGAAAAGATTGACAAAGGCATCATCCATCTAGACTACATCCCTACGAAGTTGCAAATTGCAGACATCCTTACCAAAGCACTTCCAAGGGCTAACTTTGAAGAACTTAGTCACAGGCTGAGTATGGACAACATTTACAACTCATCATCTACAACTCAGCTTGAGGGGGAGTGTTGAAATCTGAATCAAAGTTAGGAATTTACTAAGATAGTCTTAGTAAATCAATATAGGAAATCTGGAGTTATTCCTGTTTAGAAAAGATTGTTTTCCTAGTTAAAAGTGTTGTCCTAGTTGAATTCTAATTCCTAGAAGAGCTACTTAGTTAAACTCTAAGTCTTAGATGATGTATATAAATAGATAGGGATGTATTGTAAAGACTAAGTGAAATAAGAAGAGAAATTCATTCTCTCTCACTCAAAATTCTTCATATTAGCCCAAAAAATAAGAACAAACACTCTTTTTTGGGGGGGGGATGAAGACTTTTTTATTTCATTTATTACCTTTCTCATAAAACTTATTGACTTTATTATCTAAGGGTTATATAAGAGGTTTAAAACTTTTTCTACAAAAGATGTGAACCTTTACATGGGTGGTTCAAAAGGTATTTCAAATTTTTCAATATTGTTGTCTTTGGGGAAAGAAATGACATGAAAGTCATTTGTTCTTAATGACATTAATGAGGAACAAGTATCCCTTACATATCATTAATAAGAGTCAAATATCTCTTACATATAATTAATGAGATGACAAGTGTGGTAGACTTCTTAAGAGATCTTTTTTACATCTATGAATGCAAAAGATCATTACCATTAACATGAATAATTCGTGTAATTAATCTAAAAGTAGAAATCCATATTACTGGATTTATAAGATCAATTGGACCTAGCATATGGAGAAACTAAAATAAAAAGGGCATGATTATTCATCAAATTCATAGTACCTTAAGTTTAGTTAATGTCCAACATATTATTAGACCCATATTTAAATTGTATTCAACCGATAATTGAACCAAAATGTATTGGGCTTGACATACATGTTATGTTGGATTTAGCTAATGTTAAGTTCTAGTGTACTAGGTCTGGTATAATGGTAAGTCCACATTACCTTGCATTGTGTTTATCCAATGACTCAACCCAAGTGTATTGAGTATGACAATATATATTTATTAACTTTCTTCTTCCTTTTTTTAATTGATCATCAAAATTTATTTCATATGTCCTTTATCTTGTTCTTCTAAAAATACTACAATGCTTTCTTTTTCTTTTTAAATATGTTGGGGTTTACATGACACGTCATTTCCCCCCCTAAAAATATTAGGATGAATGACATGTTATTTGTACTAGATGCAAAGAAAAAAAAAGATTAGCCATGCGGACCTAACAAAATAAGTTAGGTTGACTAGCTTGACTTTTTAAGCGTAGCAACATTTGATTGTTTTTTAAAAATATTTTATATAATATTTTTTTTGAATTTTTATATGTATTTCTTTTTTAGTTTTTTTTTTAATTTTCAGATTAATACCATTCTCTCTTTTATTTTATTTAGAGATTTTTTATTATTATCCATTTAATTCTTAAAAGATTTTTTTTATTATCCATTTAATTCTTAAAAGATTTTTTTCTTCATCATATATGATTTTTTTTTTATATAGATAAATATTATTTCTTAATATAAAAATATTTATTTTTAGATATGCAACCATGTTTAATATTTTTTTTATTCAATCAATTTAAAATGTGTTTTTTGTTCTTTATTATCATTTGATAAACAAATCTATATTTTTAATAAATAAATTTAGTAAACACAGTCGCATATATGTTATTTTATGAGATTAAAATATTTTAATTTATACCTATCTTTGAATTCTTTTAATTTTATTTTTAGTTTTTTCCATTAACCTACACAATACTCGATTGATTTGACTACATGTTTATATAAAATTTTTAATTTTTATTTTGAATTCTCTTAACTATAAAATGGTGTAAAAAACCAATAAATATAATTGTTTTTATTAAAAAACCCTTGTGCACGTGTCAAATATCTAGCTCCGTATTCTGGTGCTTTTTTTTTTCCTATTAGGGATGGTTAATTACTGAGGATGAAGAGAGCACAGATACAGAGAAGGCAATCAGAATCAAAATCGAAATCCCTCGCACCAGACCCACTTGCCTAACAGCAACGCGATCTTTATAGTTTATTCTAAAATTTCTAATTTCTGTCTCACTGTCGGCTTCGGCTCATATATTTTGATTTTTGAGTTTCAATGGACGAAGTGATGACAGCTGCTGATGCATCGTCCAGATATCGATCCGCAACATCTCAAGCCGCTATTCTCCCCTCCAACATTCCTCTCCTTTCCGCCTTCTTTGCCTTTTCACTTGCCCAGTTCCTCAAGCTTTTCACGACGTGGTAATCTCTTTTCACTAAATTTGTTTTACACGCATAGTTTGCGTTTCTTGTTTGTTTTTTCTGTGGTAGGGTTTAATGGGTTCTTAGTTATATGTGGTGACGAGCCCTGGTAAGAACGAAATCGGGGGGCGCTGCCGGGGGGGTTTTGTGAGTGCAGAGCGTGGCGGGATTCTGGCCTATACCCAACAAACGCAATCCGCCGACACACGATTACACCCCCGGAGCACCAGAATGACGTCTCCAAAGCCACCACGGCCTTGCGTCCGCCAAAAAAATCAATGTACGACGCCGCTGTGTGTCTTGCCGCCGTGCGACCATTATCCGCATGGGAACGTTATGACGAAAACTACAGATCATTGTTTAATGATTGAACTTAGGGAGAACATTTGAATAAATTGACACAAGTTGCGGACAACTTGTATGTTAATCTTGATGAAATTATCTAGTTCTTAAAGCTACCATTAAATTGAATCATTAGTGCGGACATTTTGATTGTTTGTTGGTTAGGATTAATTATACGGCGGATCCGTTAATTAATCACGTTAAGAAAAGATAAAATTTCAGAACATGAACTGCATTTTTAGTTTCAAGGATCGGTTCTAATTTCCGTAGGTGGATGTATGCTTGTGACCAAGGTTTGTTTTCTTCATAAGTTTCGGTTTTAATTGATTTTGTTTGCTAGTTTAATTGCTGCCATAGTTTAGATAATCACAAACCAAATCCCCCCAATCACATAACGTACAACATAAAAATCTAACTTGAAACTTTCTCGTGGGATCGATCCCTTGCTTGCTCTATACTATCTTGTGTGTTTTAAGCTAGGGTAATTAATTTGTGCGACCGCGACATCGCAACAAATTTTGGCGCCGTTGCCGGGGAAGTAATTTTAGTTGATTGTTGTGCTTGTACTGTTATTTTTATTTTCTGTGATTCAAAAAAAAAAAAGAAAAAAAAAAAGAAACAGAATTTTTGCTTGCGACGGTACTGTTCACTTGCGGCAACGGTACTGTTCAAAACAGAGTTTTTGGTGGAATTAGGTATCGATTTTTTGTTACCTGAAGGAAAAGGACGTTATGAGCAAGACTAGTGATAAATCACTAGCCCCACTCTATTGAGGCCAAATTCCTTTCTGTTCTAGTGTTTTTAGGCAGTTTTAGTTTCTACCGTAAAATATTCGTACAATTTACATTGTTTTCAATCTCTTGTGTGCTTGGTTTCTTTTGAGTTTTCTTTGCGATTTATGCCTGTAACCCGTTCTGCTAATCAAAGTCATCAAGTGCAGGTTGATCTTGAAATAGAAAACACTTTACGCAGGTTACGAAAGGAAGCTCGCGTCAACATCATGGCTGGTGCACGACAACAAACACTCAAGGAGCTTGCTGCTCCTAACGTGGAAAACCAACCATTGTGCATAAACATAGACAGTAATGTGAACTTTGAACTCAAATCTGGTTTTATACATTTGTTACCAACATTCAATGGTCTTGCAGGAGAAGATCCTCATGCTCATCTCAAGGAGTTCCATATGGTATGTGTTGGCATGAAACCAAATGGAGTTGATGAAGAACAAGTTAAGTTGAAAGCTTTCCCTTTCTCTTTGAAAGGGGCAGCAAAGGCATGGCTTTTCTCTATTCTCCCAGGATCTATTGGAACTTGGAATGCTATGAAGAAGATTTTCCTGGAGAAATATTTTCCAGCATCTCGAGTTGCCAATATAAGGAAAGAAATATGTGGGATTCGACAATCTCATGGAGAAACACTTTCTGAGTATTGGGAAAGATTTGAGCAACTATGTATTCAATGCCCTCATCATCAAATACCCGATCAGCTTCTCATTCAATATTTCTATGAAGGATTGATGCCTACTGACCGTAGTATCATTGATGCTGCAAGTGGAGGGGCATTGGTAGATAAGACACCCGGTGCTGCACGCCAATTAATCTCAAACATGGCAGCCAACTCAAAACAGTTTGGCACTCGTGGAGACTTCTCTAACAAACGAGTAAATGAGGTAAGTATTTCTAACCTTGAAAATAAAGTTAATGATCTTACTTCTCTTGTGCGTTCTTTGGCTTGTGGAAATGTGCAGCAGGTGAAAGTTTGTAGCATATGCTCCTTACAAGGACATGCTACAGATATGTGCCCAACAATGCAAGAAGATTACATTGAACAAGCTCATGCAATTGATGGAGCATTCAACGGACAGCCCCAGCGTAAGTATGATCCCTTTTCTAACACGTACAATCCTGGATGGAGAGATCATCCTAACTTCCGCTACGGGAACCCACCTCAACAAGGCAATCAAGGGAGACAGTTCCATTCCCATGGATTTCAACCACAGCCCCAGCAAAATTATCAAGCAAGACAGCCCCCTCCGTTCACCAACTCCAATGTTATGGGGACATCATCCAGTGATGATCTTCGTGAGATGATGAAAACTTTGGCTTCTAACACTGTGACCTTGCAGCAAAATGTGATGTCTTTTCAACAGGAAACAAGGTCAAGTATTCACAACTTGGAGAAGCAAATGGGGCAAGTAGCTTCAAGTGTAGGGAAATTGGAAGCACAAATAAATGGAAAGTTGCCCTCTCAAGCATTGAATCCAAAAGAGAATGTTAGTGCTATCATGCTGCGAAGTGGGAAAGAACTTGAAGAGAAAAAGTCGAAACAAATTGAGATGGAGGAAGAAGAGATAGAAACTGAATTGAGTACAAAGAAAGAACATCCTCCTCCTCCACAAACTGAAACAAAGACCATCACTCCAAAGGTAACTTTTCACTCAATTAATTCCAGTTTTAAAACAAATCCACCCTTTCCTGTGAGTTCTTCTAGGTCAAAGAAAGAAGACAAAGAAAAAGAGATCTTAGAGGTTTTCAAGAAAGTGGAACTGAACATTCCTTTGCTTGATGCTATCAAGCAAATTCCCAAGTATGCAAAATTCTTGAAGGAGTTGTGTACTACCAAAAGAGCTTTCAAACTGAAAGGTCATGAAATGGTAAGTATGGGTGAAGTTGTATCTGCCGTTGTTCAAAAGAATCTGCCTTTGAAACAAAAAGACCCAGGTGCGTTTACTATCCCATGTGTTATTGGTAATGCTAGTTTTAAAAGAGCTTTATGCGATTTAGGTGCATCCATTAGTGTTATGCCTAAACATGTTTATGATTCTCTTAGTCTTGAGCCTTTGAATAAAACTAGCATTGTAATACAACTTGCGGATCGTAGTTTTGTTTACCCACTTGGTGTGATAGAAGATGTCCTAGTCAAGATTGATAGTTTGGTTATTCCATGTGATTTTTATATTCTTGATATGGAACATGATTCTTGTGATTCATCAACCAGCACTCCTATATTGTTTGGGAGACCATTCTTGAAAACGGCCAACACAAAGATTGATTGTGGTAAGGATACCTTGTCTATGGAGGTAGGAGATGAAAAAACGGAATTCAATTTTCATGATGCAATGAAATATCCTTATAGCAATGTTTATTCTATCACATGCTATGATCAAATTGATAAGTGTGTGCAGCAAGTTTGTAATTTTGATTGCGAAGACGGATTAAGCATAGCTTTGAGCTATGGCTATGATTTCACCAAGATAGAAGAGATGGAGAGCCACGTGTGTGTTCCCCAAAACGTGCACGAATCAGTATTGGCCTTACAAGCTTTGCAAACCATTCCCCATGGTAATGTCTTTGTTGATTTAGTACTCTCACATAAAAAGCTTTTGCCATCTATTTTACAGGCCCCTGAGTTAGAATTAAAACCTTTGCCCGATAATTTGAAGTATGTATTCATTGGCGACAACAATACACTTCCTGTTATCATAGCAAAAGGTTTGACAAGTATGCAAGAGGAAAAACTTGTGAAGTTGTTGTGTGATCACAAGACGGCCATTGGATGGACCTTAGCCGACATCAAGGGCATTAGTCCCTCACTATGTATGCATCACATACTATTAGAGGACAACACGAAACCAACAAGGGAAATGCAAAGGAGGTTGAACCCACCCATGATGGAGGTCGTGAAAGCTGAAATTTTAAAACTGTTAGATGCAGGAGTCATTTACCCCATCACTGACAGTAAATGGGTCGCGCCAATCCATGTGGTGCCCAAAAAGACCGGAATCACATTGGTGAAAAATAGAGATGATGAATTCATTCCTACTCGCATCTCGAGTGGATGGAGAATGTGTGTTGATTACAGAAAGCTCAATCTTTCTACACGCAAAGATCATTTCCCATTACCATTCATGGATCAAATGCTTGAACGCCTAGCAGGTAAGTCTTTTTATTGCTTTCTTGATGGATATAGTGGATACAATCAGATTGTTATTAATCCTGAGGATCAAGAAAAGACTACATTTACATGTCCATTTGGTACATATGCATATAGGAGAATGCCTTTTGGTCTTTGTAATGCTCCTGCAACTTTTCAAAGATGCATGATGAGTATTTTTTCTGATTATGTTGAAAGAATAATCGAGGTTTTTATGGATGATTTCACGGTGTATGGTGATTCTTTTGATAGATGTCTAGAAAATTTATCTTTGATCTTGAAAAAGTGCATTGAAACTAACCTTGTCTTGAACTATGAAAAGTGTTATTTTATGGTAGATCAAGGAATAGTTCTTGGGCATGTTGTGTCTTCACGTGGATTAGAGGTTGATAAAGCTAAAATAGATGTTATTTCATCATTGCCTTACCCCTCATGCGTGAGGGAAGTTCGTTCTTTTCTAGGCCATGCAGGTTTCTATCGACGCTTTATCAAAGATTTCTCGAAGATTACGGCACCCTTGTGCAAACTATTAGCCAAAGAAGTGGATTTTGTGTTCGATCAAGCATGTAAAGATGCCCATGATGAGCTTAAGAGATGTGTCACATCTGCCCCTATCATCCAACCACCAAATTGGGATGAACCTTTTGAGATAATGTGTGATGCGAGTGACTATGCGGTAGGAGCTGTGCTTGGGCAAAGAATTGGGAAGAATTTGCATGTTATCGCCTATGCTTCTCGTATGTTGGATGGAGCACAATGCAATTACCATACAACTGAAAAGGAACTTTTTGCAGTGGTGTTTGCTCTTGAAAAATTCAGGTCATATCTACTTGGTATAAAAGTCATTGTTTTTACTGACCATGCAGCTCTCAGGTATCTTTTGAAGAAGAAGGAGTCCAAACCAAGACTGATTAGGTGGATCTTGCTTTTACAAGAATTTGATCTTGAGATCAAAGACAAAAAAGGTGCAGAAAACCATGTGGCTGATCACTTGAGCCGACTGAGGACCGAGGATGTACAGATCGGAACAATAAGAGAGACATTCCCTGATGAGCAATTGTATATGTTGCATTCCTCTACTAGACCATGGTATGCTGATTTGGTAAACTATTTAGTCACCAAAGAATTCCCTTCAATTTTGTCTAAACCCTAAAAAGATAAGTTACGAGCTGATGCTAAATATTATTTTTGGGACGATCCTTACCTTTGGAAATTTTGTGTTGATCAAGTAGTTAGGAGGTGTGTACCACAAGATGAATTTCATTCCATTCTCATTTTTTGTCATTCTCATTCTTGTGGTGGGCATTTTGGAGCAAAAAGAACAGCCCATAAGGTACTTGAAAGTGGTTTCTATTGGCCTTTTATTTTTAAAGATGCATATCACTTCTGCAAATCATGTGAAAAATGGCAAAGAACAGGTAATATCACTCATAAGAATCAAATGCCTTTAACGAATATTCTTGTAAGTGAAATTTTTGATATTTGGGGTATTGACTTTATGGGTCCATTTCCTTCTTCTTTTGGCAATCTTTATATTCTTCTTGCTGTTGATTATGTGTCTAAATGGATTGAGGCAAAAGCCACACGAACTAATGATGCTAAAGTTGTTGTAGATTTTGTCAGGACTCACATATTTGACAGATTTGGAATCCCTAAAGCTATCATTAGCGATCGTGGCACTCATTTCTGTAATCGTTCCATGGAAGCATTGCTACGCAAATATCATGTGACTCATCGAACTTCCACAGCATATCATCCTCAAACGAATGGCCAAGCTGAAATTTCAAATCGAGAAATCAAGTCCATTTTGGAGAAAACAGTGCAACCTAATCGGCGAGATTGGAGTCTACGTCTTGGAGATGCACTTTGGGCTTATCGGACTGCTTATAAATCACCTATAGGAATGTCACCTTATAGAATGATTTATGGGAAAGCATGTCATCTACCGGTGGAGCTTGAACACAAAGCTTTTTGGGCCATTAAACAATGTAACATGGATTATGATGCTGCTGGGATTGCAAGAAAACTACAACTACAAGAGTTGGAAGAGATTCGAAATGATGCTTACGAGAATGCAAGGATTTACAAAGAAAAGACTAAGAATCTTCATGATCAAATGCTTACAAGAAAGGAGTTTCATGTTGGAGACAAAGTCCTTCTTTATCATTCGCGTTTGAAACTTTTTCCTGGAAAATTGCGCTCTCGTTGGATTGGACCCTTTGTTGTTTCTAATGTTTCTCCTTATGGTGCAGTTGAAATTACAAGTTTAGAAACAAATAACGTACTCAAGGTCAATGGGCATCGCTTGAAACCTTTCTATGACAGTTGGACGACAGAAATCACCGCTTCTGTGGAGTTAGCTGAACCGATCTATGAATAATGAGCATACCACATGTCGAGCCAATGACACAAAACAAAAGCGCTTCTTAGGAGGCAACCCAGGACCAAAAAAAAAAAATCAGATTTGCTTTCCTTTTCCCTTATCTTTATTTATTTATTGCATTTTTGTCATTCTCTTATATCCCTTTTCTATCATTTTCAACATTGAGGACAATGTTGTGTTTTAAGTGTGGGGGTATTGGGAAACTATCAATTTTCTTATTTTGTTTTTCTTTATTCTTTCAAAAAAAATAATTTATGATTGATCTTTTTAACTCCCATTGGTTTTTGAGAATATGAGTATTATGTATGAGAATTAAGTGAGATAGATGAATATATAAATTGAATGAATGAGTGTGCATGCAAGTTTTAATGTTTAATTGGTTTAGGGATTGACTCTGAAAATATGCCATGTTGACTTTATAGTGTTATACCAATGTAAGCTTTTGAGCCTTCAACATTATATTCTTTGATTGTTCGTTCTTTCAATGATATGTATCTCTAGAACTTGCTTCATATCTTATTGAGATTATATTCACATTACATAGATGCATGAAGATGATAAAGGCATTAGGAATTTTAACCGCTTGAGCCAAAAAGCCAACCTAAAGCATATTATCTTTAGTGTGCCCCTTTTGAGCTTGTTTATCTTTTCTTTGCTTTATCCATGTATAAGCCTTAAACTTTTTATATGTTTTCCTCTTTTCCCCTGGCCAAGGATTAGTAGAGCATATACTTGTGATATCTCATGGAATTATGGTTAGAAATTATGTGAAAAGAAAGAAGAAGTGATGCTTGATGAAAAGATGGGCAAAGTTGCCAAAGGTGAAAAATAACAAAAAAGAAAGAAAAGAAAAAGAACAAAAAAAAAAAGAAAAAAAAAAGAACAAGAAAATAAGAAAAGAAAAGAAAAAAAAAACAGAGAAAAGAAATAGAAAAGAGCTTGAAATCGAAAGAAGCTAAGCATTGATGCTTGAAGATTGAAAATTGATGTGTTTTGATGGAATATCTTGGTTGAAATATATATTTATTTATTTTCAGAATGATCTACTTTCTTTGGTTTGAACCTTTTCTTATACTCTCTTTTACCTCACCTTAACCTTAGCCCCATTACAACCGGAAAATAAGACCTTTTGATTCATGCATTGTTTGTAATATTTTAGTAATGGAGATGAGATTGAAGAGCAAGCTTATGGTAGAACATCTTCATTGATTGAATTTGAGAGATTTAAACACCTAAACCCTAAACACATGAGTGTTGGAGTGTATATCAATGAGAGGACCTATCACTTTGGCATGGCATAGATTTCTTTTAAATCCCGAAGAGTAATTGAGTTTTGAAGTTTGCATGTAAACAAATTCATGAAGATTTATGTTCTTTATCCTTCTCGATTGTATTTTTATTTATAATGCTTGAATTCTTGGATATTGATGGGAGATTAAGAGATTGGTCATGGTTATTTTTAATTTAATTTTTTTTTTACCTATCCTTTCTCGAGGACGAGCAAGAGCTAAGTGTGGGGGTATTTGATGCGACCATATTATTTGATAATTTCATCCATATTTACGTAGTGTTTTGCATATTTTTTATGTATAAAATGCCTTGATATTCTTTGTTTTATATTTTGAAGGCATTTTTGGATGAAAGATGCAAAAAGGAGGTAATTGGAGATGATTGGCAGATTTGACCTTCAGTCGGTGTTTTGTGCAGAGTGGAAGCTCTAGAGATCGAAATGAAGTGATTCCAGTGACATTCAAAAGCTAACATCCATAAATTTATGGAAAGATAAGGAAAAGAAATAAAATAAGGAAGATCATGGAAATCGAAGCCTTCAAAGTCAAATCTTGCAATCTGCCGATATCGACCTTTGTCCATTAAAACTTCAATATCTCGAGCTACAAAATTCCGATTGATGCAAACTCAATTTTCGTGGATTCAGGACTCAAAGGCCGATAAACGCTCCAAATTTAAGCTCGAAAAGATGTGATATGAAGGAGATATGAATTTTACAAGGGACAACTAAATTCTGCCAACTCAAGGAAGGACTATTTTGTAAAATAGACACTAGGGTTTCTAAGCATATATAAAGGAGAAGAGGAGCAAGGAAGTGGCGGCCAGCACATAAGAAAACACAAAATCTTCCTCCTCCAAACCCTAAATCATGTGTTCTTCCATCTTTTTATTTAGTTGTTCAATAAACATGCAAGGCTAGACTCTTTTGCTTGGTTGCAAGGACACAAAAACCTTCGGATTTCAAGAACCGTGAGATTTATTCTTCCTTCTATTTTCAGTTTATGTTATGAATGAGTATGATTGTTTTCCTATGCATATTTTCTATGATTGTTATTGATGATTGCTAGAGCGGACTCTAAGTTATTGTTGTGAACAATCTATTGTTAAGTTTAATATCAAAACCGGAGTTGTGATATATGAACTTGTGAAGCATCTAAGCTTGATAATTGTGGCGGAACTACATTATTGAACTTAGGGAGAACATTTGAATAAATTGACACAAGTTGCGGACAACTTGTATGTTAATCTTGATGAAATTATCTAGTTCTTAAAGCTACCATTAAATTGAATCATTAGTGCGGACATTTTGATTGTTTGTTGGTTAGGATTAATTATACGGCGGATCCGTTAATTAATCACGTTAAGAAAAGATAAAATTTCAGAACATGAACTGCATTTTTAGTTTCAAGGATCGGTTCTAATTTCCGTAGGTGGATGTATGCTTGTGACCAAGGTTTGTTTTCTTCATAAGTTTCGGTTTTAATTGATTTTGTTTGCTAGTTTAATTGCTGCCATAGTTTAGATAATCACAAACCAAATCCCCCCAATCACATAACGTACAACATAAAAATCTAACTTGAAACTTTCTCGTGGGATCGATCCCTTGCTTGCTCTATACTATCTTGTGTGTTTTAAGCTAGGGTAATTAATTTGTGCGACCGCGACATCGCAACAAGTGCTTTCTTAAAATATTTGGCTTTAAGTCTTGTAACTAAACCACTTGAAAGTGACAATGAGTCTTGTGCAAATTTAGCTCTATTCCAAACTGTATGATCAATATGTCCAACTCCTTGGTTTGCATCAGTTGAGCTAGTGACAAAGGTGAATGGATCAAACTCAAGCCCAACATATATCATTGGGTTGGGTCTACCCCCCCCCCCCCACACAGAGAGAGAGAGAGAGAGAGATAGAGAGAGAGAGATAAAAGAAGTATTATGGGTTGTCTTATAACCTTAAAAAAAGGTTAGGTGAGCCTCAAACCTATAAGCCTAGTCCATATGGTTGAGCCAAACCCAACCCACATCCAAAAACATCTTTGACACATCCTATTTTTGCTTAAAAAAGTGTTCTATTTGGGTCTTTAAGACATGCTTGTCAAATATTATTTTAAAGCATTTACAATCCTTCTAATTTTAGGCTACAAGCATGTTTGACAAATATGTCCTAATGTGTTTTCCTTTAACTTTAGTTTGTTCATATTTTAGTGTTTATTCAAGTAGACCCTGAACTAGTTCAAGAAATTATGAAAATAAGTTAGGGATTATTTTAAAATCATTTGTGGATCCCTTGCATGTTTTGCCAACAATTATAATTAGTATTGGATTGTAAACTTATAGTGTAAGATACTACCCTAATATTAAAAAATACTTATTTTTTATCTGATATCTTGAAATCAATCAAAAATACTTTTTTATTTTTTTATAAATAATTTTCCTTGATATTAGATTATAGACTTCCATTGTAAGATATTGACTTGATATTAAAAATACCTGGTTTTCTCTAAAACTTTTAAAAACTCAAAAATAATGCTCACATGCATAAGACCAGTTTCTAAACAAGTGTTCACATATATTTTTATAGAAATACAAAATAATATTTTTTATGTTTTAAAAATATAAAATGAATACAATAACTAGTTATGATTATCTATTAGGATTTAATCAAAATCTTAAAAAATATTACAATGTAATGCATATTTTCTAGTATTAAATTAACTAAATTATTAGCAATACATATTATAAATTAGTTGTTGATTTTATTATTTGAGAGTATAAAATTATATTATAAAATATATCATCAATTATTAAAGATACAAAGTAAAATTTATTCCTTACAATGATTAGGATTTAGCCTAATAAGGTAGAGATTTCTTCAAAAAAAAAACATGTCTTAAATATTATATAAGATCGGCAAAAAAAAAATCAATTAATACTTATAAATAGGGTGTGCACGAGGAATGATGTATTTTTTCTTTATACAACTAATTTTTTTACTCAAACCTTTATAGATTATTGAATTTCATATAAGTCATAATATTAAATTATAATTCATATAAAATTATAATTTCATATTTAATTATAAATCCTTTAGAATCAAATAACAAAAACTATTATAATAACAAACACAAAATTGAAAAATATCGTATTAGTAACCTGGGTAACTTGGTAAGAAGCCAAAGATAGAAAACGGCGTCGTACTCTAACCATCATCATGATGGTTAAAGTACGACGCCGTTATATATATATATATATATATGTGTGTATTATCCTACCCATCCTGTTTGTCTCACCGTAGCCAAACGAAACCCTAGTAAAGGAAGAGAGATGTTTGCCGCCGCCGTAGCCGCGAATTCAGCTGCTTTCAATATTTGTGGATACCAGCGGACAAGGAGAAGCATTTCAATGAAACCTTATCCTACCCATCCTGTTTGTCTAGCCGTAGCCAAACGAAACCTTGATAAGGGGATAGAGATGTTTGCCGCCGCCGTAGCCGCGAATTCAGCTGGTTTCAATATTTGTGGATACCAGCGGACAAGGAGAAGCATTTCAATGAGAAGAGTAACTGCAAGGCACCGCAGCCTGGCTGTTAATAATAATAACAATAATATAGAATCAATATCGCACCAAAGCGAGCAGCAGCAAGGTGCTCTTCATTTCTCTCTCTAATTACTCTTCTCTACTTAGCTTATTATAAAAAAATAAACAGATAAATAAAAATGATTAGCCTTCAATCAGTCGAGGAGGAGGATCATGTTAAAAACAGTTTAGGAGTTGAAGCTGCAATTTCCATGCTCAGATTCTACAAAAGTAAGTAAACTTATCATCGTAATCATTGCTTTGATTTGGTGTTGTAATAAATTTATTAGAATTTTGCAAGCAGGGGAGATATCGCCGCTGTTACCAAATAGTTGTAGATATGTACCCACCTGCAGTGAATATTCCATGGAAGCTTATAAGAAATACGGTGTCGTCAAAGGCACCGTCTTAACTGCCTGGCGTCTTTGTCGCTGTAATCCACTTGGTAATGTATTTGTTTTGCAGATTGTGTAAGTTTTGTTATTAATTAATTTTGATCGAGTTTTAATTTCCTTTGAAGGTGGGTCTGGCTTCGATCCTCCGCGATGGTTTGATGAGGATCCTCCTATTCAAGAAGAATGAGACGAGCTTCTCACTGTAAAGTTTTTGGAACAGCTTTTCAACTCTAGTTTTTTTTTAAAAAAATTATTTTATTTTTTTAATTTTAATTTATATTTTAAAATTGTTTTGACGTGTGAATATTTAAAATAAAAAATATTTTAAGTAATAATTTCTATCACTATCCAAATAAAGGTAAAACCTTTTCTTTTAACTTGAGTTTCCGGCTTGTCTTTAATTTGTTATATAATAATTTTATAGGGAATCATTTATTATTCTATATTTTCTAGGTAGGCGTCAAAGAGAGGGATGGCAGTTGAGAAATCTAATTATGATATACAACTATAAGACTGTGGATACAAAAAACAGAATTTCCTTGAAGGTTAAAGATGCACACTTCAGATTTGCACCTGATTCTTTATCTATTTCATTAGGTTTTAGATTCCAACACCTTTCTTGGGTGATTTTTGTGTATGTAAATCGTTAACAAAGAAGTGCTTAGCTAATAAAAGCAAGTGTTTAGTGAAGTTATTCAATGCTGACTGAATAATGTGTTTATTTTATTTAAGGGTGAATATTTTCGGTTCGGTTTGGTTTTTATTTATAAAACAACTAAATTAAAATTATATTTTAAAAAAAATTAACCGAACTAAACCAAACTTGGTAAAAACTGACTGGTTTTAGTTCGGTTCAGTTTATATGTTTAAAAATTGTGAGTATACAAATGCAAGATAATGTAAAAGGCTAATAGTGAAAACCGAAAAGGACTGAGTGATAATCATTTTACACTTCCAAGTCTTAAACCCTAGATTCACAACAAAAAAAGCCACACTTATTGATAATTATTGATGCTTTAAATTATGAAATTTGAGTTCTTCAAGGCAAGATAAAATTCACAACAAAGCCACTCATCCTCCACAGTTCACTAGGATTTTCATGCTTTGGTCCAAGAAGAAAGAATAGCATCTGGATGGAAAATTGGTTTTGCAAACCACAAGTTTGTCCTGTGCTGTCTATAATCAATCACCATACCTATGATCCAAGAACGAAAGACAATAACAATGTGATGAGATATTGCTCTTGTTTTTTTGGTGGTATCACTTGGAGGCACCCTATGATATCATGTGTCTGAAGAACAAAAGAGGTTCCATTTTCCAATGTTCTAGTTCACATCTCTGATAAGAGTTCACTGGGTTCCTCAATGGTTTTGTCGTTGAGTTGTATTATAGCCTGCATACAATAATGGATGAAGAAATTTAACAGTAGAGGAATAAACTTATCAGGGTTGAGAGGGGATGGCTGCAAAGGAGAAAATCGATTGGTTTGGATGCAATTGTAAAGGGAGTGAGAGGGGAAGGCTGCCGGAGAGGGATATGGGGCAGCTGCTGGTAGGGTTAGGGTTAGTAAATAAAAGAAATGAGAGAAAAGAAAGTGTGGTTTTATACTAACGTTTTTAACTGAACTAGTTCGGATCAATTTGGTTTTTGGCTTACAAAACTAATACCGAACTGAACCATATATTTTTTAGAGTTTTATAATCTGTTTAATTAGTCCTTTTTATCGGTTCGATTTTATCAGTTTTTTTTTTTTCCGGTTTTCTCAGTTGACCGGTTTTTTTGCTCACCTACTTTTAATACTTATAGTTTCCCAGTTTGAAATGCAATCATCCTTTTGTATAAACATGTCCAGCTCCTTGGTTTGCATCATTCTCCCCCTCTTGAGAAGGATTTGTTTTCAAATCATCACCTACATCAAATGGAGATAAATCAGAAACGTTAAAGCTTGCACTAACACCATACTCACCTAGTAAGTCAAGTTTGTAGGCATTATCGTTGATGCTTTCCACTACTTGAAACGGTCTGTCACCTCGAGGTAAGAGTTTTGAACGTCGTTTTTTTGGAAAACGCTCCTTCCTTAAGTGCAACCAAACCCAATCGCCTGGTTCAAACACTACCTTCTTGCATCCCTTGTTGGCTTGTTGGACATATTGTTTAGTCCTCCTTTCAATGTTCAGTCGTGCCTTTTCATGAATCATCTTTACAAATTCTGCCTTCGTTTTGCCATCTAAGTTCACACGTTCACTCACAGGTAAAAAAGTTAAATCCAAAGGTGACAAAGGGTTAAAGCCATAAACCATTTCAAATGGTGAAAACTTAGTTGCAGAATGTATACTTCTATTATAAGCAAATTCAACATGTGGCAAACAACCTTCCCATGTTTTCAAGTTCTTTTTAATGATAGCACGTAACAAAGAAGACAAAGTTCTATTCACTACTTCAGTTTGACCATCCGTTTGTGGATGACAGGTAGTAGAAAACAATAATTTGGTTCCTACCTTTCCCCACAAAGTCTTTCAAAAGTAACTCAAAAACTTTGCATCCCTATCAGAAACAATGGTCCTAGGCATGCCATGTAACCTAACAACTTCTTTGAAGAACAAATCAGCTATATGTGATGCATCATTAGTTTTATGACAAGCAATGAAGTGTGCCATCTTCGAAAATCTATCTACCACCACAAAAATTGAATCTCTCCCCCTCTTAGTCTTAGGTAATCCCAAAATAAAATCCATAGAAATATCAGTTCAAGTTTCACTAGGTATTGGCAAAGGGGTGTACAAACCATGGGGTTTCAACTTAGACTTGGCTTGTTTACAAGTGATGCCCTTCTCACAGAAGCTTTCCACATCACGTTTCATATGAGGCAAAAAAAATGATCATGCAAAATTCCTAATGTCTTAGCTACACTAAAATGACCCATCAAACCACCACCATGAGCTTCTCCCACAAACAATTCACGCAAAGAACACATAGGCACACATAATTTATTTTCCCGAAACAAAAATCCTTCATGCCTATAAAACTTTCCAAATGCCACTTTCTCACATGCATTGAACACATCACCAAAATCAGAATCTTGTGCATACATATCCTTAATGTATTCAAAGCCAAGCAATTTTGTATCTAAAATGGAAAGTAAAGCCTACCTTCGGGACAATGCATCAGCTACCACATTTTCCTTAACTTGCTTGTATCTGATCACATAAGGAAATGTTTCAATGAATTCCACCCACTTGGCATGGCGTCTGTTCAACTTTTGTTGTCCTTTCAAATGCTTCAAAGACTCATGATCCGTGTGAATCACAAATTCCTTTGGCTATAGATAATGCTGCCAATTTTCCAAAGCCCTTACCAAGGCATACATCTCCTTATCATAAGTAGGGTAATTTAGGGCTGCCCCACTTAACTTTTCACTAAAATAAGCAATTGGACGACCTTCTTGCATCAAAACAGCTCCAATACCTATTCCTGAAGCATCACACTCAATTTCAAAAGTTTTAGCAAAGTTAGGTAAAACAAGAAAAGGTGCATTAGTAAACTATTCTTTGATCAGTTTAAATGCCTTTTCTTGTTCTTCCCCCCCACTTAAACGACACATTTTTCTTGATGACTTCAGTAAGAGGTGTGGCTAAGCTACTAAAATCACGCGCAAACCGTCTATAGAAGCTAGCTAAGTCGTGGAAACTCCTCACTTGGTTGATTGTTGTATGTGTTGGCCACTCTTTGATTGCCTTAACCTTTTCCTCGTTCACCTCAATTCCTTTGTTACTAACAACAAAACCAAGAAACACAAGTTTGTCTGTGCAAAAGGTGCACTTCTTGAGATTAGCAAACAACTTTTCTTTCCTTAGAATTTCCAAGACAGATTTCAAATGCATTACATGTTCTTTCATGTTTTTGCTATAAATTAGGATATCATCAAAATACACAACGACAAATCTGCCAATAAATGCACGCAAAACATGGTTCATCAAACGCATAAATGTGCTTAGAGCATTATTTAAATCGAAAGGCATCACTAACCACTCATACAAACCGTATTTAGTCTTAAAAGCAGTTTTCCATTCATCACCTTCATTCATCCTAATCTGATGATATCCACTCTTAAGATCCACTTTTGTAAAGACACAAGAACCATGCAATTCATCCAGCATATCGTCTAATCTAGGAATAGAATGACGATACTTTACCGTTATGTTGTTGATGGCTCGACAATCAACACACATCCTTCATGTTCCATCCTTCTTAGGAACTAATAGCACCGGAACTGCACAAGGACTCATGCTTTCACGCACATACCCCTTCTCTAATAATTCACCTACTTGCCTCTGATGTTCCTTCGTATCCTCGGGATTACTCCTATAAGCAGGTCGGTTTGGAATTAATGCACCTACTATGAAATCAATCTGATGTTCAATCCCTTGGATTGGAGGTAATCCATAAGGTACCTCTTCAGGAAGGACATCTTCAAACTCCTGCAAAAGAGAAACAATATCGCTCGGCAAAGCACCGACGAGATCATTAGTACATAAAAGAGCCTCCTTGTACATGAGTACAATAAGGGGTTGGTGTGAAAATAATGCTCTCTTGATCTCACTTTTTTTTGCAATGTAATTGAATTTTTCCTCTCTTACTCTCACTATGGCTGAAATCCCTTCTCTTTCTTTTTCTCTCTGATCAATGTTTTTCTATCTTTCTTTTTTTTGAAAATCTCTTTTTTCATTTTCGGCCTTCATTTCTTTTTCTTTTTTTTGTTCACTTGATCTTTGTAACTTTAATTGGTCCTCCCTGACCTGTTCTGGATTCAATGACAAAAGAATAACAGGTTGCTTTCTATGAGTGAAAGAATACCTATTTGTGAATCCATCATGCGTAACCCTCCGATCATACTGCCATGGTCTTCCCAATAGTAAATGGCATGCATGCATAGTAACCACATCACAAAGCACCTCATCCTCATATTTACCAATGGATAATGCTACCAATACTTGCCTTGTCACCTTGATTTCGCCACATTCATTCAGCCACTGAAGCCGATAAGGGTGAGGATGTTTCAAGGTAGTTAAGGCCAATTTCTCCACCAAATAAGTGCTGGCTACATTGGTGCAACTCCCTCCATCGATAATGACAGTGCAAACTTTGTTTTTCACAAAAAACCGAGTATGAAACAAGTTCTCCCTTTGGTTACTTTCTTCCTCCTTAACCTACATATTGAGAACTCGCCTTGCTACCAATAAATCTCCAACCATAACACTTTGCTCATCATCAGCATCCTCCAGAGGTGGCATGTCATTATCATCTACTTCTTCCTCATTCTCCGACTCAAGCTCTCCTTGGGCGTTTGTCACCATCACCCTTTTGTTTACACACTGGCTGGCTATGTGTCCCCGCCCCTGGCATTTAAAACACTTAATATCACGTGTTTTAGAACTTGAAGTTTCGGTGTTACCTAAAGTAGCAGCGGTTGTTGGTTTGGAATTCTTAGAGGATTCAAATTTTGGTCTATGTGTAGTTGCTCATCTCTTTTCGGAGCTGTCTTCCATGGGCTGATGTTAGCCATAGGTTGTCCCCTCCTACCCCATCTTTTTCGTTTGAGTTGTTCCTCCACCTTTATGGCTTGCTGTACCATATCTGTCAACTCAACATAGTGTTGCATCTCAACTATATCTGTAATCTTACGATTTAAACCATGCAAGAACCTAGCCATAATGGCTTCCCGGTCCTCTTCCACATTAGCTCGGATCATAGCTACCTCCATCTCCTTGAAATATTACTCTACACTCTTGGAACCTTGATTTAACCTCTGCAACTTTTGATACAATCCTCTGTAATAGTGGCTGGGTACAAAACGCTTTCTCATAAGCATTTTCATCTCCTCCCAAGTGTCCACGGGTGGCTCTCTATTCCTTCTCCTATTAATTAGTAATTGATCCCACCAAACAATGGTGTAATCAGTGAATTCAATTGCAGCCAACTTACCTTCTTTATCTCTGAGTAGTTGTGACAATCAAACATCATCTCCATTTTAGTTTCCCACTCTACTTGACCGCTATTTATGATCGACTTGTTTTCACTCACAAGTGCACGAGTGTGCGATGTAGCAATTAACTTGGTAAGATCGAGGTCATATCCACAGAGAGTAGATTTAGAAATTAAGCTAGGTAACAACAAAAATATCTTAAGAGAATAATTAATGGATTTGTTTTCAAAGATGAAAAAGAGTAAATAGATTTTAAATGACAAGAAAAAGTAAGAATTGGTTCCAAATCAATTTTAATGGTGATGTACTGGTGATTCCTTCAACATATATAAGATAACTCAACCTAATATCAACGACGGTTATATTAGATCGGAAGATATTACAATGAAGTTTAAAAAGATGAAGATTGATTATTGCTTAAGAATAAACGAGTATTTTCATATTAAGTAAGACATTGAATCAAGCAATCTCTATACCAAAACTAAGTTTTGTTCATAAAAATTCAAGATTATAACATTACCTAAATGATTTCTAAAATTTCTTTGCAATAATAAAACATTCATGAAGAAAAGGTGAAGATAGACATTAGGATTCATTCATATCTTAAAGAACTCACCTCAATCAACATCATCCTTGATTTGGATCCAAGAAAGAGATTAGCCACCATAATTATATATAAGAACACTCTAATAAACATGAAATAACTTGAATCAAACTGAAATAATAAGTCTTACAACTAAAAAAAACTGAAATCTAAAAAAGAAGAGCAAAACACAATCTCGGAAAATATTGTAACACAGATATGACGCTAACTTTGGACTGCAATTTCACCCTCTTTTTTAAGCCTCCTATGGAGAAGGCTATTAGATACATATTTATAGGCCTTTCTGTTATCTTTCGAGAACATTAAATAAAATATAATTTCGAGCTTGGAGTCAAAAGTTATGACTGAAACACCGAAAGGTGTTCTGGAAAGTCAATTTCGGTAACTTGGAGAAGATTTTGTGCCCGATTTTCTTCCTCATTTTTAGCTGACTCTTTCTTCTTTTTGACCCAAAATAAAGTAACAATCTTCCCTCCAGCTTTCCATCCATGTGCTCTCCCTCTTAGGTCAATGGATTATCCAAAATAAATCAAATATGATTTATTGTGTAGACCTGTAAGATCATGGATTGTTCTTGGGCTGATTTGGGGAAAATAAGCACTCCAAAAATTGCCCAAATCTTCAACTAAATTTCCTCTTCAATTCTTTGTTCCAAATTTCGACGTTAAATTTCCTGAAATAATTCATTTAAGCTCCAAAAACTTGTCGAAACATTAAAAGAAATTTCATTACTAAAAAGCACATTAATTATTATAAAAAACCCAAATAAAAACAATAAATACATATGCAAAATAAAAACACTTACTTTCTCTTGTCATTTAAAATCTAGTTACTCTCTTTCATCTTTAAAAATGAATCCATTAATTATTCTCTTGAGATTTTTTTTGTTACCTAGCTTAATTTCTAGATCTAACTCTTTGTGGATATGACCTCGATCTTACCGATTTAATTGGTACATCGCACACTCGTGCACTTGTGAGTTAAAACAAGCCGATCATAAATAACGGTCAAGCACTTACGCTCGTGTTTTCACACTAAACAGCTTTTACCCTCTTATGGTCTCACACACTCTTGCCTTTTTTTCCCACTCTTTTGTGTCTTCTTTTAGTTCTTAATTGAACTTCCAAAAACTAATTCAAAATAATCCCACAGCAATTCAAAAATGAGAAACAACCAAAACTAACCAAAAGGCGAAGATCTTGAATAAGATGAGATACAAGATTGATAAGAGGAAGTTTTTTTTTTCTGGAATCATGTATTGAAATGAAGTTTTCCTACTGCAATCATGTAGTTTTTTTTTGATGATTTTTTCTAAACTTGAATATGGTGAGAAACAAGATTGATAACAAGAAGCTTTCTTACTGGAATCATGTACCCTTTTTTATGATTTTTTCTAAACTTGAATATGGTGAGAAACAAGATTGATAACAAGAGCTTTCTTATTGGAATTTGTACCCTTTTTTTGACGATTTATTTTCTACCAGAGGTAACAGTAAATAAACAAAAAAAGAAAATGAAAGATAGTCAAACTTATCTTAGAACCAAAGCTCTGATACCAAATAATATGAACTTCATCAACAATTATGATGAAACCCAATAAGAATGATGGTTTAGAACCCCAAGATCGTGTAGACAAGATTGGTTGAGCCTTGACCCGTCACCTAACAAGATGAAAACCAAGACTACGAAAGATTGAAACGCCACACCTAGAAAACCTGAGAATCTCTCAACAATCAAGGTGATAAGTTTGGTTGTTTGAATGCCACAAGATTAAATTGATAAGTTCTAGGAGTTCTTTTAATAATGAAGAGGAACACAAGACCTCACAAATATGATAATTTTCTGAAAACATAATCTGTTTATTCATTTCGAAATACCCATTTATATACTTGGAACAACCCTCCAAGAATAGGAAAAGTCATAACTAAAGCTTTAAAAGAGCTCAAACAATAACACAAACAAGTCCCCATGTTTTTAGGTCTCTTAGACTTCTAGAGGCTACAATAAATAGCTAAATGACTAAATTTAATGTATTTAACATAACCATTCAAGACCAAATTCATTCCTCTATTTAATACCCTTGGAACTCATCAAATTCATGCCCTTTGATGGTCAAATCATGTTGAAACGTTTTTGCATAATTAATACCCTCTTCAATTGCTTTGATGATGTGGACTAAGCCTTGATTATTATTTGATCCCATCTTGGTCTTTTTAGAATCAGCCCAAATCTCTTGGATTAGCCCATTTAGTGCTTCCTTGAAATGTTTGGCTCTAAGTCTTGTAATTGGGCCACTTGGAAGTGACAAAGGGTCTTGTGCAAATTTAGATGCATTCCCGAGTGTATGATCAACATGTCCAGCTCCTTGGTTTGCATCCCAAGGCCTCCCTAGTAACAGATGAGTAGCATGCATAGGCACAACATCACATAACACTTCATTCTTATATTTGTCTACTGAAAAAGAAATCATCACTTGTCTATTCACCCTAACAACACCATATTCATTCAACCATTGAAGTTGATAAGGCCTCATGATTTATGGTATTCAATCCCAACTTTCTAACCAAAACACTAGCAACATTGAACAACTACCAATATCAATGATCATACTACATACTTTATCGTTGATTAGGCATCTAGTATGGAAGACGTTCTCCCTTTATTGCTCATTAATCCTAGAAATAAAATGAAAAGTTAGCCACCCATGTTATTTCCAAGTTGTAGTAGGATTCTTTTGTTTTCTTTGTTGTCCTCACTTCATGACCCAATAAGATTGCATCGGACCCTTATTGGACATGGATAAGATGTACTAGGATCTACTCTTGATACTATTATAGACCTTGCAAACCTAACTTGGACGAAACCTTCAAAACCAATGCATTCAATGTCTCTTTCAATGCTTTTGTCTTAGACCGGGTCATTGGACTATTTGGAATATGTAATAGGTCCTTGCTAGTGTTTCTGGGCTGGTCCACATCAGGTTATCTAGGAGTCAAGTAATTGTTTTCGATACTATTTGCTTCTGTTTTATTTTGTGTCTTTGTATCGTCAACAATTCATACGAATATGCTACTTGTGAAATTGTAATCTTAGTTTTGTTTTGCTTTGTTTTCAGTATTTTTATTGCTTCTTGAGTCTGAAAATTATAATTAGAGTGCGTTGCGAAGGCTACTGACTTTGATTTGTTGATTTTAGTTCCTAAAAAACAAAAAAAAGCAAGTTGTGAGATAAAAGGTGTATTGCGCTTATTAGAGTGAAAAACCTTGATTTTTTTGTGTGATACATGAGTGGTGTGAGGATATATTTTGTGCTACTAACCAAATTTTGCAGAGATTCAAAGGATTTCTGAAAATAATGAATCAACGACATAAAATACTGACGTAACTTTCCAATTGTGAGCCATAGGGTAGCAACACGAGTTGATGACTAGGATGTACAATGATATGAAGACGAGGTGATTTTGATAAAGCAACATAATAACATAATAGTGGGGTTGATCACCGAGGAAATACATTTTGTAAGGCTATATGAAATATCAGATCTGATTTTGAAGAATTTGTTGATGAAAACGCAGATGTGGGTGGAGATGACTATGATTTTGCATTTGCTGGCCAAGAAATCAGGCCTGGACTGAACAGGGCAAGGAGGAATGTGAATTTCCATGGTATGGGGAGTTATGAAGATATGGATGGGGACTTGGACACCATAAAACTGAAAATTCATAACTTTCAAGGTAGAAACGATCCCGAGGCTTATTTGGAGTGGGAGAAAAAGGTAGATTGAATTTTGATTGTCATAGCTATTCTGAACAGAAAAAAGTGAAATTGGTAATAATTGAGTTTAAAGAGAACGCATTGATTTGATGGGATCAGATTGTAATCAATAGGAGGAGGAATAGGATTTGTATCAAACCCTTTGAGGAGATGATTTGTATCAAACCACTATTACATAGACTTATACCTAAAGCTCCAAGTTTTGAATGAAGGCTATAAGATAGTAGATGAATATCACAAAGAGATGAAGAAAGCAGTGATTCGGGCCAATATTATTGAGGATAGAGAAGCCACCATTGCTAGATTTCTTAATAGGTTGAATTAGGACATTGCCAATTTGGTTAAGCTACAACACTATGTGGAGCTAGAGGACACGGTGCACATGGCTACAAAGGTCGAGAGATAACTTAGGAAGGGACATGTTTGCACAACGTTTAATTCAAGTTCTTCATCATTTTGGAAGACAAATCTAAAGAGAGAGGGTATTGTCCGACCGAGATCCTTTGTTCTTTCTAAAACTGAACCACCAAAGGCTAAAGTTGATGTCCCTACTAGTGTCAAAGGTAAATCTGAAGCCCAACCTAAACGTACTTGTGATGTTAATGTTTCAAGTGTCAAGGGCACAGACATTATGCTTCGGAGTGTCCAAACAAGAAAATCATGATGATTAGAGATAATGGTGATACGAAATCTGAAAGAGACAGATCTAATTGTGAAGTTATGCCACTATTGGAGGATAGTGATGGGATGAGTTAATATTAGTGGTTGCGGAGTCCTTAGTTATAAGCGCACACTTTAGGTTCAGATCTTTCATATGCGTTGTTATGTACAAAGCAAGGTGTGTAGTTTAATTATAGATAGTGAAAGTTGTGTTAATATTTGTAGTACCATCCTTGTAAGTAAACTGAATTTGTTTAGTGTGAAGCATCCTAAACCATATAGATTGCAATTATTGAATGATAGTGGTGAAGTGAGATTCACTAAACAGGTTGTGGCTCCATTTTCGATGGGGAAATATGTTGATGAAGTTCTATGAAACATGAAACCAATGCAAGCAAGTCACATCTTGTTGGGGAGACCATGACAATATGATAGGAAAGAAATTCATAATGGGGTTAAAAATAGGTATACCATTGTAAAAGATGGTAAAACTATGACTTTTATACCTCTTACACCCAAACAAGTGTATGATGATCAAATAAAGCTAAAAAGTGAGCATTAGGCGACGAGGAGAGAAAATCAAAGTAAGGAACAAGGGGAGAAAAGACCATTAGATTTGGCTAGAACCCAAACCATTCGGACACCTAACCAAACACAAACAAATATTCAGCCAACACTCCAAACAAATCAAATCATTCGACCACTGCTCAAAAACACCTAAATCTGGCCGAGAGTGGAGGTAAGACATGAAAAGTGAGGAAGGTCAGGAAGAGTGATGAGAATTTTAAGGAAAAACTACATGTTTCACTAACAAGTCTGATGCGAACCTCGTGATCACGTGGTCACGCAACCCCAATAGAAGGAATATGAATTTTCAATTGATTCGGATGTGGTTTGCTTATGTTTCCCCAGAGTAGTGTTTTCTGTGGCAAGATTTCAATGATTCTTCAAATTTTGACTAATGCCTCTATCTATCTTTCTTTTCTTTTCTTGTGTGTTTTATTTTTTTTCTCTTAATATACTGAAATGAAGAGACAGAAAATGATGAAATATAACCTCTTTTTTTTATTAGATGACGTTGACACGAAGAACAAGGAGATGAACATAAACACTGGAAAACTTAAAGGAATACTAAAAAAAACACGAAAATAACAGAATGATATGACCTTGTTTCGGAGCCTAGCTTTGATACCACCTGATGCGAACCTCGTGATCACGTGGTCACGCAACCCACAACCAAGAATGAGATCTGATCCTGGAATGCCGAAATAGGTCTGATAGGAGTGTGACACAATGGAAACCTGCCCCAAGGCACCAGCACTATTGGAATGAGTAGAATGACGCCACGAAGCCAGTTAATCTTGGATTAGTCGGATTCAATTCATTCAAGAACTGAAGAATGCAAGAATCACTCTCACACATAACCTGAAAATATCAGAATTAAAATTAATCAATGGCTACCAAAATTAGGGTTACATGAGTTTAAATAGTCTTTTAAAAACCTAACCCTAATGGACTCCATATGTGGACTTAAATGAGGTCCACTCAAAACTGACCCAAAATCCTAAATTGAAAAGCCCATGACTTAATCCAAGCAAGCCTTGGATCCTAGCTGAAAACAAAGTCTTAATTAAACCCAAACAAGCCTTGGGCTATAGCTAACTAACTTAAATGAAGCCCATAAGGTTTATTTATTCTCTTCTATCCAGCCCATCAATCCCATGTTTCCAAGTTGTAGTAGGATTCTTTTGGCTCCTTTATGTGCTCACTTCATGGCCCAAATAAAGCTGGGTTGGACCCCTCCTACACATAGATACTTCAATGGTCCTTGCAATTATGACTTGGGTGAAACTTTGAAAACCAAGAACCAAGCCCCTAATCATATAATGGGTCGTTGCTGGTGTTTTTGGGCCGGTTCGCATCAAAGTCAGTGATTTTACTTGTGTACAAAAAGGCTTACTTTAATAGTAATGATCTTGATAGTGTTGCTAATTCTTTGTTGCAAGAGTTTCATGATATGTTCCCTAATGATACTCCTAGTGGATTACCATCATTGAGAGGGATAAAGAATCATATTGATTTTGTACTTGGAGCTTCAATTCCTAACCTACTAGCCTAAAGAAGCAATCCAGAGGAGACGAAAGAGCTTCAAAGGCAAGTTGATGAGCTGATGGAAAAAGGCTAAATTCGTGAGAGTATAAGCCCTTGTGTTGTACCCGTGTTACTTGTGTCTAAAAATTATGGCATATGAGGGTGTGTTGATTGTCGAGCCATCAACAACATAACGGTAAAGTATAGACATCTAATTCCTAGACTTAATGACATGTTAGATAAGTTACATGGATCTTGCATTTTTTGTAAAATTGACTTGAAAAGTGGGTACCATTAGATTAGGATGAAAGAGGTTGATGAGTGGAAAACTGCATTAAAGAGTAAGCATGGTTTATATGAATGGTTAGTAATGCCGTTTTGGACTTGCAAATGCACCTGGTATGTTTATGCGTCTAATGAATCATGTGTTGCGTGAATTCATAGGTAAGTTTGTGGTTGTGTATTTTTATGACATTCTGATCTATAGCAAGAACTTATTTGAGCATCTTGATCATTTGTGTAATGTACAGATTGCATTAAAGAGTAAGCATGGTTTATATGAATGGTTAGTAATGCCGTTCTGGACTTGCAAATGCACCTGGTATGTTTATGCGTCTAATGAATCATGTGTTGTGTGCATTCATAGGTAAGTTTGTGGTTGTGTATTTTTATGACATTCTGATCTATAGCAAGAACTTATTTGAGCATCTTGATCATTTGTGTAATGTACTTATTGTGTTGCGTAGTGAGAAATTGTATGCTAAACTTAAAAAGTGTGCCTTTTGCATGGAGAAAATTATGTTTCTTGGCTATGTTGTAACTACATAGGGCATCGAGATGGACGAGGAGAAAGTTAAGGCCATCCGGGATTGGCCTGCACCCAAATCGATAAGGGAGGTAAGGATTTTTCATGGGTTAGCTAGATTTTACAAGCGTTTTGTGAAAGACTTCAGTACTTGCTTTGGCTTTACTTGACTTTATGAAAGCATTTGAAATAGAATGCGATGTGTCTGGAATGGGAATAGGTGCTATTTTGATGCAGGATCAAAGACATATTGTGTATTTCAATGAGAAGTTAAGTGCAACAACCTCAAACGATGAACTCTATGCATTTGTAAGAGCAATTGAGACATGGCAACATTACTTGTGGACAAAAGATCATGGGTCCTTGAAACATCTGAAAGGACAAGGTAAGTTGAATAGGAGTCATGTAAAATGGGTTGAATTCATTGAAACTTTTCTTTACGTAATCAAGTATAAGCAAGGCAAAGAGAACATCGTAGCTGATGCACTTTCACGAAGGTATGTTCTTTTACACACCATGAATACTAGATTGCTAGGCTTTGAATATGTGAAGGAATTGTATGGTAATTATTATGACTTTGCTGAGATTTATAATGCATGTGGACATTTAGCTTTTGGTAAGTTTTATTTGATGCATTAAAGAGAATAGATTGTATTTCTCCTGCTAGTTCTTTGGATGAATTGCTTGTTCATGAAGCACATGGGGGTGGTTTAATGGGTCACTTGGGGTAGCGAACACCTTGGATGTATTGTATGAGCATTTCTTTTAGCAAAAGATGAAAAAAGATGTGCAACGAATTTATGGACAATGTATTACTTGTCGAAAAGCAAAATCTAGAGTACAACTACATGCACTATATACACCATTATTTGTTCCTACTGAACCTTGGGTAGATATCTCTATGAACTTTGTTTTAGGTTTACCTTGGTGAAAGAAAGGTAGAGACTCTATTTTTGTTGTGGTTGAAAGGTTTTCTAAAATGACGCATTTCATTGCATGATATAAAACAGATGATGCATCTCATATCATAGACTTATTCTTTAGGGGGATTGTATGTTTGAATGACATTCCTAAGAGTATAGTGTCAGATCGTGATGTTAAGTTCCTTAGCTACCTTTGGAAGACCTTATGGGGAAAGTTGGGAACCAAACTCTTATTTTTATAACATGTCATGCTCAAACAGATGGACCAACTGAGTTAGTGAATAGAATATTATCTCAACTTTTGCGTATTGTAATTAAAAAGAATTTGAAAAGTTGGGAAGAATGTTTGTCTTTTGTTGAGTTTGCTTGTAATAGAATTGTACATTTGACCACTGGTTTTCTCCTTTTGAAATTATTTATGGTTTTAATCCACTAACCCCCATGGACTTAATAATTCCTTTACCTTTTGAAGAAAGGGTAAGTTTAGATGGTGAAAAGAAGGAAAAGATGGTGAGACAACTCCATGAGGGAGTTCAACTGCAAATAGAAAAAAAGAACAAACTTTACACTTCTAAAGCAAATAAGGGATGTAAACTGGTTGTTTTCCAACATGGTTATTGGGTTTGGGTGAACATGTATAAGGAACAATTTCCTAATAGAAGGAAATCAAAATTACAACTTTGTGGTCATGGTCCATTTCAGGTTTTAGAGAGAATCAATGACAACGCATACAAAATTGACCTTCCAGGTGAGTATGGTGTTAGTGCTACCTTTAATGTTGTTGATCTTACGTCATTGACACAGATTTTAATTCGAGGTTGACTCCTTTCGAGGAGAGAGGGGATGATGTGGACTAACCCAGAAACACCAGCAAAGACCCATTACATGTTCCAAATGGTCCAGTGACCGGGTAAAAGACGAAGACATTGAAAGAGGCATTAAATGCATTGGTTTTGAAGGTTTGCAATACAACTTATCCATGTGCAGGAGGGGTCCAATACAACCTTATTTGAGCCATGAAGTGAGGACAACAAAGGAAACAAAAGAATCCTACTATAACTTGGAAACAACATGGGTGGCTACCTTTTCCTGTTGTTTCTGAGATTAAAGGGCTAGATGGAAGGCTATAAATAAGCATGGAATCAACTCTATAATATTTTACTTCTCTTCTTCTCATGGCAGTTAATGGAATTAATATTATGGGCTTTAGTTAATTTTATTATTTACAGCCCAAAGCTTGTTTGGGCTTAATTAATACTTTTGTTTTCAGCTAGGATCAGAGGCTTGTTTGGAATAATTCATGGGCTTTCCAATTTAGGGTTTTGGGTCAATTTTGAGTGGACCTCATTTAAGTCCACATAAAAGGTCCATTAGGGTTAGTTTTTCAAGAACTATATAAACTCATGTAAGCTAAATTTCAACAACTTTTGATGAATATTACTTTTGAATTTTTTAGTTTTAAAGTGTGAGAGTGATTTTTGCATTCTTCAATTCTTGAACGAACTGAATCTGACTTCTTGAAGATTAGTTGGTTTCGTGGCATCATTCTACTCATTCCAATAGTATTGGTGCCTTGGACCAGGTTTCCATTGTGTCACACTCCTATCCGATTTATTCAGCTTTCTGGGATCAAATCTTAGTCTTGATTGTGGGTAGCGTTACAACGTGATCATGAGGTTCGTATTAGATTAGCTTGACAAAAATAAATCTAGATAAAGTCGGATGAACAAGAGTCAATCCCTCAGCTTGTAACATAGGACTTCTATTGGTTTGCTCCCATATTAGTTCTCGTAACTATAGTTATGTATAACTTTTTCAATTTATATCCCTCAGCTTGTAACATAGGACTTGTATTGGTTTGCTCCCATATTAGTTCTCGTAACTATAGTTATGTATACCTTTTTCAATTTATATCCCTCAGCTTGTAACATAGGACTTCTATTGGTTTGCTCCCATATTAGTTCTCGTAACTATAGTTATGTATACCTTTTTCAATTTATTCATCCCATAAGGTCTCCTTTTGCTCCTCAACAAGATATCATTTGCAAATTCATCGACAGCGGGGGGGCAACACACCCCTTTCTTTTTTCGAGTGAATGAACAAATATAATGTCAATCATCAGCATGATGGGAAATGGTTGATGGGTGCCCACCATTTCCTTGCACTAAATTGGTAGCCCCCCCTTTTTTTATCCCTGGTTGTTTCACGAAGAATTTGACCCACAAAAAATATAAAGAGTTCATCATTGCAAGTGCTTGACCGCTATTTATGATCGGCTTGTTTTAACTCACAAGTGCACGAGTGTGCGATGTAGCAATTAACTCGGTAAGATCGAGGTCATATCCGCAGAGAGCTAGATTTAGAAATTAAGCTAGGTAACAACAAAAATATCTCAAGAGAATAATTAATGGATTTGTTTTCAAAGATGAAAGAGAGTAAATAGATTTTAAATGACAAGAAAAAGTAAGTCTTGGTTCCAAATCAATTTTAATGGTGATGTATTGGTGATTTCTTCAACATATATAAGATAACTCAACCTAATATCAATGACGGTTATATTAGATCGGAAGATATTACAATGAAGTTTAAAAAGATGAAGATTGATTATTGCTTAAGAATAAACGAGTATTTTCATATTAATTAAGACATTGAATCAAGCAATCTCTATACCAAAACTAAGTTTTGTTCATAAAAATTCAAGATTATAACATTACCTAAATGATTTCTAAAATTTCTTTGCAATAATAAAACATTCATGAAGAAAATGTGAAGATAGACATTAGGATTCATTCATATCTTAAAGAACTCATCTCAATCACCATCATCCTTGATTTGGATCCAAGAAAGAGATTAGCCAACCATAATTATATATAAAACACTCTAATAAACATGAAATAACTTGAATCAAACTGAAATAATAAGTTTTACAACTAAAAAAACTGAAATCTAAAAAAAGAAGAGCAAAACACAATCTCGGAAAATATTGTAACACAGATATGACGCTAACTTTGGACTGCAATTTCACCCTCTTTTTAAGACTCCTCTGGAGAAGGCTATTAGATACATATTTATAGGCCTTTCTGTTAGCTTTCCAGAACATTAAATAAAATATAATTTAAGCTCGGAGTCAAAAGTTATGACTGAAACACCGAAAGGTGTTCTGGAAAGTCAATTTCGGCAACTTGGAGAAGATTTTTGTGCCCGATTTTCTTCCTCATTTTAGGTGACTCTTTCTTCTTTTTGACCCAAAATAAAGTAACAATCTTCCCTCCAGCTTTCCATCCACGTGCTCTCCCTCTTAGGTCAATGGATTACCCAAAATAAATCAAATATTATTTATTGTGTAGACATGTAAGATCATGGATTGCTCTTGGGCTGATTTGGGGAAAATAAGCGCTCCAAAAATTGCCCAAATCTTCAACTAAATTTCCTCTTCAATTCTTTGTTCCAAATTTCGACATTAAATTTCCTGAAATAATTCATTTAAGCTCCAAAAACTTGTCGAAACATTAAAAGAAACTTCATTACTAAAAAACAAATCAATTATTATAAAAAACCCAAATAAAAACAATAAATACATATGTAAAATAATACTTAATGATACTTTTGATGCACAATCAGCAAGCATAGACTTGCATCCTCCGAGGCCGTACCCCTCCATTCTCAAAAACAAAATCATCAATAAAGAAGTCGAGAAGGTAGAGAGTATAATAATAAAGAACTATTGCAAAAGAAGAAATTCGAAATTGATTACGACAAACCTAGATGAAGAAGCAGACACAATTCAGGAGCAAATGGGAAAGGAATTACAAGCATCAGCCCTTCATCATCCATTCCAAGTAGAAATCACAGACAAGAGACAATATTGCATATTAAAGAGGAAAACGAGAGTGTACCTTAAAGAGAAGAGACATGAGCTAGGGATTAACTAATGAAAGAGGACGTTGCACGCTTGCAAGAGTAAAGAGTGAAGACTGGAGAAGAAAGATTGAAGGGGTTGTGAGGTCGATTGTTTTGGTTGAGATTTGAGAATTTGTGAATGGAGGTTGTGAGGATTAAGGAAGAGTAGTTAGGGATTCTTTTGGTTTAGAATTGAATTTGAGGCAAAACGATTTAGGGGTGGGAGCTTTTCAGTTTTCAATTAAATGAATTAATTTTTTTTTTTAACTAGTATAAAATGTTTCGGCTGAAACAGAATGAAATCAATAACATTGATAAAAATACAACTATGTATGTTATATTTAGGGGTGATTATTTATTATTTGGTTGATTTTTATTTATAAAAAATAATTAAATTAAAATTATGATTAAAAAAATCTAAAACCAAAACTAGTTTAAATCGACCTTTTTGGTTTGGTTTGGTTTTTATATAAAAAACAAAAAAAAGAGGATATTAATTAGTATAAAATTGAACCCTCTACAACTTGTGAGGTATAATTAGTAATTAATTAGGCAGCTCACTAGGCAACAATGGGGTATTACTAATGTCCATTCATGTCTATTAATTTGCCTTAATACTCGTTACATCTCCTCCTTTTTCTCTCTCATTTTTGGCTTTTCCTTATCCCGTTGCCTTCTCTCGCTCTCTTAGATTCTTTTCTAGGACCAATGAGACATTGGTCTGTGCTCCATCACAACGAGATTTGTTTTTGCATCGTTTCAATATATATAATTTTTTGTTTTGTATTTCGGCTCTTATTTTTTTATTTTATCATTAGTTTCGATCCCTTTATTTTTTTGGTCTTTCTAGGATAACTCTTAATTTTTTGTTTGTATTTATGTATCTATACTCTTAGTTTTAACTTTTAATTTTTATTGTTATTTATCTTTGTATTAAATGGAGCTTGCCTTAAAAAATAGAGTAAGTTTAGCTTTAATGGCGTGAAATAAGAGTGAAACTCTCTCTTATGCATGAATAGTTAATCTTCTGTTGTGAGTGACTAGTTATCTTTGTGTTTTTTCATCTGTTTTATCTGTGTGACTTGATATATTTTTATAAGAAAGTGATTTTTGTTTAAAAAAATATATTTTTTAAAGATTTATTCTTCATATTATTATATTAAAAGTATTTCAGAACACTAAGATTAAATTAATTTGAATTGTTTTTAAAAAACAACTTAGTTCATTATATATATATATATATTAAGGAGTTAATATTAAAAAAATACCAAAATATATAATTAGTCTCACATATTTTTAAGAAAAAAACATTAAAAATAATTGATATTATTATTTTAAATTCCTTATCTATAATAAAATGAATATATAAAATATCTAAATAAACAAAAGTTTTGTACGTTGATTATTTCGATCAGATGTAGAGCATCATAAAAAAACATAGGACCATTAATATTTTTTTTACATTTTAAATATTTGGTTTTGGCCGCGGCGAAACACAAGGCAAATGAATCGTATATTTTTTCATTGTAAATAATTTGACATAATTTTCCACCAGTTTTGTCTAATGTGGCTTCACATATTTTTTTTGTTTATGTAATATTAGATTTGAAATATCATACATAAAAAAATTGCAAAAGTCATTTTTTAACAAAAATACCATCGACTAATAAATTATTTTTATTATTATTCTCATTGTTATTATCATGATTGTTAAATTGTCACAATTATTATAGTTGTCATTATAACCATTATTGTAAATAATTAATATTTTAATTATTATTGACAATACTATAATTGCCACCATCATTATTGTTATAAAAAGAAATTAATTTTTATTTTATTTTTCAAGATTTATTCTTCATATTATTATATTAAAAGTATTTTAAATCATTGAGATTAAATTAATTTGATATTGTTTCAAAAAAAGACTTAGTTAAGTTTTTTTATATATAGTTTAAGGCGTTAATATTAAATAAATATCAAAATATATAATTAGCCTCACATATTTTTAAGAAAAAATACCTTTAAAATTATCTTTATCATTATTTTAAACACCTTATTCTTAATAAAATGAATATATAAAAAAATAAATAATTGAAAGTTTTGTACGCTGATTATTTTTACGTGTATAACATTTTTTTACGTGTTAAAAAATTTGGTTCTGGTTGCGACGAAGCGCAGGGCAAGTGACTCGTATGTTTTTTCTTTGTAGATAATTTGGCCCAATTTTTCCACTTGTTTTATTTATATGTGGCTTTGTGTATTTTCAGTTTACGTGATATTAAATCTGAAATATCATACTTTAAAAGCCCAAAAGTCAACTTGAACAAAAATAACGTCGACTAATCAATTATTTCAATTATTATCTCATTGTTAATATCATGATTCTTAAATTTTCACAATTATTATAGTTCTCAATATAACCATTATTGTAAATAATCAATATTTTGATTATTATTGGCAGTATTATCATTGTGACCATATTATTGTTATAATCGTTGTCATTATTAGAAAAATAATCATTACGATAACCAACACTGTTATTTTTATTAATCATCATCGAAATTATAATTAGTATTATTATTATTATCATTATCATAATTTTTTTGTAATTATTATTATTCTTTATATTATTTTATGAATTATTGTTATTATTAACATCATAAGCACTATAACAATTACAATAAATTACAATTATTATTATCATTATGATTAATAATATCACTATTATTATCATGATTATAACACCTAAAATTATTATTACTATTACTACTAAAATAATCATTACGATAACCAACACCGTTATTTTTATTAATATCATTGAAATTATAATTAGTATTATTATCATTATTGTAATAGTTTTTGTAATTATTGATATTCTTTATATTATTTTATGAATTATTGTTATTATTACCATCAAAGCCATAATTATTAACATCAAAAGCACTATAACCATTAAAATCAATTACAATTGCTCTTATCATTATGATTAAAATGTCACTATTATTATCATGATTACAACACCTAAAATTATTATTACCATCACTACTAAAACAATAAAAACTATAAATTGCCTTCATGAATAAAAAAACTCAAAAACTTTAATAAAAGAGCAAACAATAAAAAAAACTAAAATTATTATTATTATTATTTCATAAATAATGGGAAAAAAAAACTTCATTTTTAACAAAATAGCAAACAAAAAAATGACAATAAATAAATATATATTATTAGCTTAAAACAATCATTTGACTTGAAGAATAAATAAAAATAATACGAAAACAAAAAAAAGAACAAAGGGAAACAATAAGAAATATAAATTTTCAAATGATCACCAACACAAATTAAAGTTTAAAGACTAAATTAAAAAAAAAATACAACCTCAACAAAAGAGAAATAATAAAAAATTAAAAACACAAATTAAGAGCATATACATATAGACATGGACAAAAATATGGACTATTTAAAAAAAATAAAATAAAAAAATGAAAGTATAAGGGCCAAAATGATAACAAAATATATGAACGATTTCAATTGAAGGATAAAATTGAAAAACAATCCAAACTTTTATACCAAAAATATTAAGGGACTTAAAACCAATTCCTAAATTAAATTAATAATGACCAAAATGAAACCAAAATATATAATCAATTTCAATTGAAGGACAAAATTGGAGCAAATTAAAAATCATATCAAAAAATCAGGACAATACAAAACAATCAAATACCGGGGACTGAAATGAAAACAACATAAACAAAGGGACTTCCATGTAATTTAGCTAGCAGGAGATTGAAAAGGGAAAAAAAATCAACCGACCACCGTCATGTTTCTGGCCGCCGTGGGATGGCACACGCACAATCATGAGGAAAATGACATAACGTGATGTGAACCTCGTGATCATGTGGTCACGCAACCCACAACCAAGAATGAGATCTGATCCCGGAAAGTCGAAATAGGTCTGATAGGAGTGTGACACAATGGAAACCTGCCCCAAGGCACTAGCACTATTGGAATGAGTAGAATGACGCCACGAAGCCAGTTAATCTTCAATAAGTCGGATTCAGTTCGTTCAAGAACTGAAGAATGCAAGAATCACTCTCACACATAAACTGAAAAGTTCAGATTAAGTTTAATCAATGGCTGCCGAAATTCGGGTTACATGAGTTTAAATAGTTCTTAAAAGTAACCCTAATGGACCCCTTATGTGGACTTAAATGAGGTCCAGTCAAAACTGACCCAAAAATCCTAAATTGAAAGCCCATAACTTAATCCAAGCAAGCCTTGGATCTTAGCTGAAAACAACGTCTTAATTAAGCCCAAACAAGCCTTGGGCTGTAGCTAACTAACTTAAATGAAACCCATAAGGTTTATTAATTCTCTTCCATCCAGCCCATCAATCCATGTTTCCAAGTTGTAGTAGGATTCTTTTGGCTCCTTCGCTGTGCTCACTTCATGGCCCAAATAGAGCTGGGCTGGACCCCTCCTACACATAGATACTTCAATGGTCCTTGCAATTATGACTTGGGTGAAACTTTGAAAACCACGAACCAAGCCCCTAATCATGTAATGGGTCCTTGCTGGTGTTTTTGGGCTAGTTCGCATCATCCCCTCTCTCCTCGAAAGGATTCGACCTCGAATCAAAATCGTTATGTTGTTTATGGCTCGACAATTAACACACATCCTCCATGTTCCATCCTTCGTAGGCATGAGTACATGCGTACAGCACACGGGTTTATACTCTCACGAATATATCCCTTATCTATTAGCTCATAAACTTGCCTTTGAAGCCCAGTCATCTCCTCTGGATTCCTTCTATAGGATGGTCGGTTAGGAATTGAAGCTCCACATACAAAATCAATCTGATGCTCAATCCCCTGCAATGGTGGTATTCTGCTTGGATCATCGTCAAACTCCTGCAACAAAGAAATAGTAGCACTAGGCACCATATGATCAAGATCATTAGTATTAAAGTAATCCTCTTTGTACACAAGTAAAATCATTGGCTTGTTAGTGAGATATGCAGATCTGACCTCACCCTCTCTAGCATAAAAACTTCGTTGTTTCTTTACTTTTTCCATCACTCTTCCTAACTTTCTTCACTCCTCTTGTCTTACCTCCACTCTCGACCAGGTTTGGGTATTTTTGAGTTGTGGTTGAATGGTCTGATTTGTTTGTGTTTGGATGATTGTCTGAAAGGGTTATAGTGGTTTGGGTTTTGGTCGCATCCGATGGTATTCTCTCCCCTTGATCCTCATCTTGATTTTCTCTCCCCACTGCCTCATCATACTCATGTTTTAGCTTTATTTGATCATCATGCACCTGTTTGGGTGTAAGAGGTACAAGGTGATGGTTTTACCATCTTTTACAATGGTATATCGATTTCTAACCCCTCATGAACTGCCTTCCTATCATATTGCCATGGTCTCCCCAACAAGATGTGAATTGCTTGCATCGGCACCACATCGCACAGAACTTCATCAACATATTTCCCAATCGAAAATGGGACCACAACCTGCTTAGTCACTTTCACTTCACCACCACCATTCAGCCATTGCAATCTATATGGTTTCGCATGCTTAACAGTACTCAATTTCAGTTTACTAACAAGGGTTGTACTGCAAACATTAATACAGCTTTCGCTATCAATAATTAAACCACACACCTTGCTTTGTACGTAACAACGCGTCTGAAAGATATTCTCTTTTTGTTGATTAGATTCATCTTCCTTGACCTGAACCTGAAGTGTACACCTCATAACCAAGGACGCCGCAACTGTTAATACTAACTCATCCCCCTCACTATCCTTCAATAGTGACATGCCTTCACAATAAGATTTGTCACTTCCAGATTCCATATCACCATCATAGTCATCTTCACCTACATCTGCCTTTTCATCAACAAACTTGTAAAAATCAGATCTGGTATTCGGTACAGCCTTACGGGCCGTATTTCCTCTGTGATCAGCCCCAATATTCTGTTTCTTTATCCATTTTAAATCATCTGTCAGATCCATGTTCATCCTAGACAACAACTCGAGTTGCTGACATAAGGCTCGTAATTGGAACGCTACATCAGCGTTTTGTGTCGCTGATTGGTTGTTTTCAGACATCCTATGAATTTGCAAACTTTGGTTAGTAACAAAAAAATATATCTTGACAACTCTCGTGTATCACACAAAAAAAATCAAGGCTTTTCACTCTAATAAGCTCACTACGCCTTTAACCTCACAACTCGTGTATCACAAAAAAAAATCAAGGACTCTAATAAGCTCACTACGCCTTTTATCTCACAACTCTCGTGTATCACACAAAAAATCAAGGCTTTTCACTCTAATAAGCTCACTACGCCTTTTACCTCACAACTTGCTTTCTTTTGGTTCTTTAGGAACTAAAATCAACAAATCAAAGTCAGTAGCCTTCACAGCGCACTCTAATTATGATTTTCAGACTCAAGAAGCAATAAAAATACTGAAAACAAAGCAAAAGAAAACTACGATTTCGCGAGTAGCAATGCAAAGTCGTACGAATTGTGGACAATACGAAGACACGAAATAAAGCAGAAGCAAATACTATCGACAACAGTTACTTGACTCCTAGATTCCCAAAATAGGATAAAAAAAACGAGTTGGACACACATAAACAGTAGGGATCACTTTTTTGAGAATTAAGCAGAATCTAAAGTCTTACGCAATTTTTACGTAACAGAATTGGAACCCAGACTAAACAACCTCGAAATAACCTCAAATGCAATATTTAGTATTTCAATACCAAACTAAAAACCAAGTGAGACGCCATATGGACATTTTTTACCACCGCAAGATGCCACACATGCCGCCTAAAGGGAACGTGAGGCAGAAAACCACTAGTGCATCAGTTAGACGTGCCAACAGTATTTTGCAAAAAAAATAAATAAAAAATGTTAAATTACAGAAACACCTCTACAACCAACTATTGAATTTTGTCTTTTATGAGGGTATATTCATATTTATACTATTTTAAAAAGTGAAATTACAGAAACACCCCCGTCGACAAGTCTTGGTTTTTGTCTTATTGGAGGGTAATATGATTATTTTACTGTCCAAAAAAAGATAAAAGATAAAAAATAGCCTCAGTTAGGCAACAGTTGGTTATTTGCTGGAAGCGTAAAATAATATTTTAATTGTGCAAAAATATCTGGAAAAGACAAAAACACCCCTCAAACATTTTGCTAATGTCAACTGATCCCTTGATTTTATTATCCGCGGCTTCTCAAAGGAAAACTAATTCATCCCCAGCAAACAGTCAGTATCCCCCACCAGCACGTAACCTTGTCTTCTACCATCAAAGAATTTCAATTAATATGATTCATGAACTGGTTTGGTTTCGATTTACTGATTTTAGTCTTAAACAATCTAAATAAAGCCAGATCGGAAATTTTAAAAAATATTTTAATCGGTTTAATTGAATTTTTTTAATAGTTCAATTTTTTTCAATTAATTTTTTTTTCTCAATTTAATCAGGTTTTAATTTTTCTTTGTTAATAGTTACAATATTTTTTAATACTATTATATCAGACGTTATATCTGCTAATGGTTCCTCTTTCTATTGTAAGCATGGTTGTAAACTATGACCCTTTCTTATATTGGGTATGGATTGGTAACAGTCAAGTGTCATTCAGTATCATTTATTTCTTTATTTGTCTGCTAGACCAAGCCATACTTTAATACCAATTGTAATACCCAATCTTAAATAATGTGCTATTATTGTTAAGGATTATCAAATAAATAAGATAATGACTAAATAAGAAAGGAATTTTAATAAATAAGGTTTATTATTGTTAAGGATTATCAGATAATGACTAATAAATCAAAAACTTGTAGATTACTTTTACATAAATATTGACAAAGTTTGCCTTGCACTTAACCATACCAAGTTATCCTTCATATCATAAACACATTCAATATAATTTGTCCATTAATCAAGGGCTCCATCACTTGACCCATTAATTTATACGTTAAAAACAAAGTATAGGCTAATTAAATGTCTTAATCAAACAAAGAGCCCGTCATATAACAAGACATGATATTTACCTGTCATTGCAACACTACTTTAAGTTTCAAAATAAACTCATGATTTTTATTCCAAAAGTGACATCTTGATGCAAACCAAGGAGCTGGACATGTTGATCATACATTTGGGAATGCGGCTGAATTTGCACAAGACCCTTTGTCACTTCCAAGTGGCCCAATTACAAGACTTAAAGCCAGACGTTTCAAGGAAGCACTAAATGGGCTAATCCAAGAGATTTGGGATGGTTCTAAAAAGACCGAGGTTTAGTCCACATAATCAAGGTTTAGTCCACATCATCAAAGCAATTGAAGAGGCTAATAATTATGCCAAAAACATTTCAGCATGGTTTGACCATCAAAGAGCATGAATATAATGAGTTCCAAGGGTATTGAATAGAGGAATGAATTTGGTCTTGAATGGTTATGTTAAATACATTGAATTTAGTCATTTTGCTATTTATGGTAGCCTCTAGAAGTCCAAGAGACCTAAAAATATGGGGACTTGTTTATGCTCTTTTCCTATAAATTTTTACTGTTTGAGCTCTTTTAAAGCTTTACTTATGACTTTTTCTATTCTTGGAGGGTTGTTCCAAGTATATAAATGGGTATTTCAAAATGAATAAACAAATCATATTTTCAGAAAATTATCATATTTGTGAGGTCTTGTATTCCTCTTCGTTTTTAAAAGAACTCCTAGAACTTATCAAGTTAATCTTGTGACATTCAAACAACCAAACTTATCACCTTGATTGTTGAGAGATTCTCAGGTTTTCTAGGTGTGGCATTTCAATCTTTCGTGGTCTTGGTTTTCATCTCGTTAGGTGTTGGGTCAAGGCTTAACCAATCTTGTCTACACGATCTTGGGGTTTCATCACAATTGTTGATGAAGTTCATATCACATCTATCTAGCATAGTTCAAAAGAAATTTACTTATTCATTTACATACCAAAAGCAGCAAATTGTATATATGTATATAAGAGAACTACCTTACATAAACTAAGAGGGTGTTTGGCACGGCTTTTTTCAAGCCGTGTCGCAGCTTTTGAAGTTTTTTTTTCATTTTAAATGAATATGTTTTGGTGTTTTTAGATCATTTTGATGTGCTGATGTCAAAAATGATTTTTAAAAAATAAAAAAACATCATTTGGATGTATTTCGGCACGAAAAATACTTTGAAAAGTGATGCGGACCAGCCCAGAAACAACAACAAGGACCCATTACATGTCCCAAATGGTCCAATGACGCGCTCTAAGACAAAGGCATTGAAAGAGACAATGAATGCATTGGTTTTGAAGGTTTCAACCAGGTCAGAATTGTAAGGACCATTGGAGTATCAAGAGGAGACCCTAGTGCATCTTATCCATGTGCAGGAAGGGTCCAATACAACCTTATTTGGGCCATGAAGGGAGGACAACAAATGAGCCAAAAGAATCCTACTACAACATGGGATTAATGGACTTGAGGGAAGACTATAAATGAAAAGCCTTATGGGCTTTATTTAATTTTGTTAGCTACAGCCCAAGGCTTGTTTGGGCTTAATTAAGACTTTGTTTTCAGCTAGCATCCAAGGCTTGCTTGGATTAAGTTATGGGCTTTCAATTTAGGATTTTTGGGTCAGTTTTGACTGGACCTTATTTAAGTCCACATAAGGGGTCCATTAGGGTTACTTTTAAGAACTATTTAAACTCATGTAACCCTAATTTCGGCAGCCATTGATTAAACTTAATTCTAAACTTTTCAGTTTATGTTGTGAGAGTGATTCTTGCATTCTTCAGTTCTTGAACGAACTGAATCCGACTTATCGAAGATTAACTGGCTTCGTGGCATATTCTACTCATTCCAATAGTGTTGGTGCCTTGGGGCAGGTTTCCATTGTGTCACACTCCTATCCGACCTATTTTTGGCTTTCCGGGATCAGATCTCATTCTTGGTTGTGGGTTGCGTGACCACGTGATCACGAGATTCGCATCAAAAAGCTACAGCAACAGCTGTCCCAAACAGGCCCTAAATAGGCTAACAAAGAACAAGTCCTACTGAATATACAAGTACCTCAATGATTAGCCAAATAAGGTAAAAATACAATAAGTAGTTGGTATGAATAAACAAAAAATATTTTAAAGATTCTTTCATATTAATGCTATTAACATCATTTTATACAGAATAACATATTGTCTAATGATCCAATAAGTGACAATACAACTATTACATTCTCATGGTCAGTTGGTTCCTCATCTATGACCCCTGTCATTCCGACTAAATTGTCATTTATTTCATTCAACCTATTCATCAATCCTTCCATCAACAATCTTTCCCTTCATTGTTATCCTTTATAGTAATCTCTTTTTTTACTACCAAATATGTAACAGCCCGCAATTTTATTTTATTTTTGCACATGGAGATGATAATTCAGCGGACCGATTCACTCCAGATCATTAAATATAATTTGCACATGGATCATTTCGTTTAAAAGTGAATCATACATAACGCATATTCTTTTGGTTGCATGAATTAAAATTTCATATTAAAATATACAAACATAGGCATGGTTTACATTCCTATCCTACACATGGTCATTACGAACTTAAACAAAAGGATCTAATAATAGTCAGACATTTATTACATTGATTCATACAAAATACATGGTGAGTTAAGTTTCATCTACATGATTTCTTGCAAAAATAGGTTCCCGTGCATCGCGTGGATGTGGTGTTCCTGCAGCAGTACAAAACATTTAAGAGGAAGAAATTACCTAGGGATAATAATAATATTAATGATCTCACAGTCAAGTTCTTAAATTGAGGCGTCAGCAAATATAACTTCAATATATACTTGATGAAATTAGCTTGTAATGCTTATAGCTATACCATCTTTTCTTTTCTAACAACCATAATCTTATCCCTGGCTGTCCCTTCGGGTGCCATTAGCCAAAGCTAATCAACCATTTGTTCCGGTCACCCTTTCGGATGCCATTAGCCAAAGCTAATCATTATTTGTCCCGGCCATCCCTTCGGATGTCATTAGCCGAAGCTAATCAATATTTTGTCCCGGCTACCCTTTCGGATGCCATTAGCCGAAGCTAATCAATATTTTGTCCCGGCCATCCCTTCGGATGCCATTAGCTAAAGCTAATCAATATTTTGTCCCGACTACCCTTTCGAATGCCATTAGCCGAAGCTAATCAATATTTTATCGACATTTTAGCATTTGATCATTTAATATAAACTCTAACGCGGTAGAACAAGATTCGTATCAAAGTAATTCCCTATGTAACGAATGTAAAGGGGATGTAAGAGTAACCTACCTGTTCCACTTGTAGGCTGAGCTTGTCTGGACGATGATCCAATTCCAACCGCACCACCTGCGACATCATTGGTCATAAATCAGTACACTTGCATTTTTTTTAACCACATCCATCACGGCACCCATTTCAAGAGTTCATATGTTCATACACAAGTGTTCCACATTTAACCCCTTCATATCCTTAAATTGTTAGTAGCATTTTATTCGTTCTTGTATAGGGGTTTATTGTAGGAATCATCAACGAAAGCTGATTCGTGAAATCTGGTTTGCGAAAGCTGGCTCGCGAAAACTGGTCCGCGAAAACTGGTTCGCGAAAACTGGCTCGCGAAGCTGCTTCGTGAAATCTGGTTCGCGAAAACTAGCGCGTGAAAACTGGTATGCGGAACGTGTTTCACGTTGCTGGTATCACAATTTCGGCAGCGAATAACAATTCGTTGCGAAACGCACACACAAAATTTGACGACGAACACTAACTTGCTGCAGCCGATGCAACTCTGGCAGCGAGTCGCAATTCGCCGCAAAAATACACAATTCAGCACAAATTCCAGCCGATACAAGCATGCAAATTCTCAACAAAATACAAATCAATTTCAATCATAACTCACAACTGAAATCATTAATTTCAGCATACAAAATTCTTCGAAAATTGCAGCCGAAACACACATGCAATTTTCAGCAACATACACATCATTTTCCAGCACACAACAAGCATGAAATTCTGCGCAAAATACACATCAATTTCCATCATAATTCACAACTGAAATCATTAATTTCGGCATACAAAGTCCTTCAACAATTTCAGCCGAAACACACATGAAATTTTTCAGCAACATACACATCAATTTCCATCATAATTCACAACTGAAATCATTAATTTCGGCATACAAAGTCCATCAACAAATTCAGCCGAAACACACATGAAATTTTTCAGCAACATACACATCAATTTCCAGCACACAACAACATGAATTTTCAGTTCAACACACAAAAATTTCTCTTTTTATTTCTGTTTTCCTTGCCTTAGTTAAATTTCAGTTTTCTTCATCATTAATTTAGGTTGTGGGTCAATTTCCTTAGGGTTTTCTTCTTGGGGTTTAAGGAGAAGAGGAAGGGGTTTTTTGTGACCCATACCTTTCGGATTTAACAAATTTTTTTGACACTTTCCTTTCTCTTTTCCTGCTGGGTTTTCTTTTCTTTTCCTTCCTCCCTCTTTCCCTTTGTGTTTTTCTTCTTCTTTTCTCTCACGATCTGCTTTTCCACCCTCTTCTTCCTGTCAAATTTCCTCTCGGTCTGACTTCCTTTTTCCTCACATAACTCACAAAACACTTCTCTCTATTAGGGTTACAAGTTTACAGGGGAGGGAGAATGGCTTGTTTGCTGTTGAGAAGAAAAATCAGCCCTCCTTTCTCTCTCCTCCTTGTATTTATACTTCTCCTAAAATGTGATGGGTTGTTTGGGGTTAGTTTAGGTGTATTCCTATCCTTGTTTTGTTCTATCCAAAACCGTTTTTATCTTATCTCACCCTCCCCGGCTCTTTAAATAATTGGCAACGAAAAGCGCCTCGCTGCCGATCGAGAAATCGGCAGTGAAAATTGCGTCGTTGCTGATTTCTCGACAAGTCAGAATTTCGCAAAACTCATCTAGTCGATGCGAATCGCTATTTGCGGAAGAAATTGTCATTTTTGGCGCTTTAGAAAAATCTCGTTTCAACCATATGGTAATTTTATGCTTCCTTAGGGCTTATAGACCTACTCTATTTTGCGCTTATCTCAAAGTTGTCATTTATGGTAATTTTATGGTTTAGTATCATTTCCTAACCGTCATGGATTTGGTTAGGGCTTTGTATTAAACACCATATTTTCAACCTTTAATACATATATATATATATATATATATATTTTCTTTTGGGTGTTTACAAAATAATTTAACAATTTCTAGATTAATTGCCAATAGTTTTGGCACTCCACTGAGTATCCCATAACATTTTTCTTAGCTTTTCATGTAAAAGTTATTATCCATCCAATATCTCATTCAAATCTCATTTATTCTTGCATTCTCAACCAAATGCCTGATTCCATTCATTTTGGCTTTTTTAAATGCCAACATTCATCTGACATCTCATTCATATATCATTTATTCCAACATTCTCAATTGATTGCCTTTGTTATCCATTCCATTTTTTTTCTTAAAAGCCAAAATCTATTTGATCTTATTTGAAATCATTTATTCTTAAACAACTTCTTTTTAAATTTAGCTCAACAATACCATAGTAATATAAAATAGTGTTTTATAAGATAAAGATTATTACATACCCGGGGTCTGCTGTCAATAGTTGGTACCTAGCTACTATGTTGTGCCACTAACCTCTCTTGTGATGTGAACCTCGTGATCACGTGGTCATGCAACCCATAACCAATAATGAAATCTAATCCCGGAAAGCCGAAATAGGTTTGATAGGAGTGTAACACAATGGAAACCTGACCCAAGGCACCAACACTATTGGAATGAGTAGAATGACACCATAAAGCCAGTTAATCTTCGATAAGTTGGATTCAGTTTGTTCAAGAACTGAAGAATGCAAGAATCACTCTCACACATAAAACTAAAAAGTTCAGAATTAAAATTAATCAATTGCTTCTGAAATTTAGCTAACATGAGTTTAAATAGTCTTTTAAAAACTAACCCTAATTGACCTCTTATGTGGACTTAAAAGAGGTCCACCAAAACTGACCCAAAATCCTAAATTGAAAAGCCCATGACTTAATCCAAACAAGCCTTGGATCCTAGCTGAAAACAAAGTCTTAATCAAGCCCAAACAAGCCTTGGGCTGTAGCTAACAAAATTAAATAAAGGCCATAAGGCTTTTTTTTTAGTCTTCCATCATGCCTATTAATCCCATGTTTCCATATTGTAGTAGGATTCTTTTGGCTTCTTTTCTGTCCTCACTTCATGGCCCAAATAAGGTTGTATTGGACCCCTCTTGCACATGGATAAGATGTACTAGGGTCTCCTCTTGAAACTCCAACGGTCCTTGCAATTTTGAGCCGGTTGAAACCTTTAAAACCAATGCATTCATTGCCTCTTTCAATGTCTTTGTCTTAGACCGCGTCATTGGACCATTTGGAAAATGCAAGGGGTCCTTGCTGATGTTTCTGGGCTGGTTCGCATCATCTTGTATCAAGGGAAATTCAGTCCATTTCTAGTTGCTAACATAAAATTCCAAAAGAATCTTTATTTTGTTCATTTGTAGACTTATTGCTAAAACTAACTTCTCAAAGTCTTGCATGCACACACACACACATTCATGCATCTATATGTGTGTGCGCGTGCATTTCCTTAGTTTCATTTCCATAATTAATCATTCAAAATTCAATATAAAAAAACTCCTCAAATAGAACAAGAGTTGCTTGTTTTGACCTATTTAATTCAATCATATCAAAAGATACTTATTGTATTTTTCATAACTAGAGTCCTAGAGTTAGACTCGGGTGAAATTTATCTCTCCTAAAAGCTAAGTCACACACCTTTAAATGTAAAATAGGGAAAGAAATTGAATTCAACTATTAACATGTTCAAATCACCTATTTCACACATTCATTCAAACTTATCTAACTTCTCTATGGTGTTTTACCTATATATAAGTTTCATGGCTCCAAATTAAGAAAAGCCCATTTCTAATGAGCATTAACATTCTCAAGCATGATTTTCATTAAAGAACATATCTAAAATTGTTTCGTTATCTTGTTTAAAATCCAACTATAAGGTGGACAACAAAATTTGTTTTGAAGCACATAACTCGACTCTTCTCTAGTATTTTGTCTAAATCTCCAAAAAAAGCAATGATTGTTTTTAAATGAAATTTAACACATACATACAATATTCATACAAGAGTACATTTCAAATTCTATAGATTTCTAGTCTTGAACTAAGTCACAAATTTATCAATAAGACTATCTAAATTTGTGAATTGCATGTCTAGCCATCAACCACCCATTCTAAAAACATAGACACAAACATCTTCCAAGTTGCCAACTCTAATTTTTTTTATCATTCATGTTCTTTCTCAGGTATATATATCAAATAAGGCTTGCATCATTAGCTATAGTATTTCTCTATTTATTACTAGCAGTTCCTATCAATTCATTAAACTTCATACATATGTAACTTATCACTAATACATACATTAATCATTCCTAACATGCATGCAATAATCAATAGTTTAATGTTAGGTCAATAATGGCTTGCTTACCTTGCTAAGATGAAAAAGATAACATAATATACAAGGCTTGAAATTCTTTACACTTCTCTTTTTTATCTCTCCAATGTTCTTATAATCTTGATTTCCTAGTAGTGTAAGTCCTCAAGTTGTCACAATTTTCTCTTTACAAATGTTAACTCTTCTTCTTAATATCTCTACTTATATTTTCTTAGGTGATACCATTAATAGAGATGAGATTGAAGGTCACAAACTCTCCCCCCTTTTGTCATCCATTTCCCTGTTAGCTACGGAGAGAGAAAAAAGTGTATTTATACCTCTTTCTCTTAGAAATTGTTCATTTAAGTCCTTAAGCTTTTCTCACCTTTATAAGTTTACTCCAAATCAATCATTCCTTCATTATTTTAAATCAATTAACTACATTTATTTCTTTCATCTTTAATTTGTGCCCTTCTATTATTTATGTACAATCCAAAAAAAAATACAAAATAACAATAGGTGATAAATAGAAAAATAACATAAATTTTGAGTAATATAACTCGGATAAGGGCAAACTATAATTTTTTTAACATGAATATATTCTACCATAAAGATTAAGTGAGTTGAAAGAAATTAAGAAAACAATTAATATAGGGAGGGATACAATTAATATGGGATAAAAAAATCTAAGGCACAAATGATGGAACAAAGGAAAAGTGGGGATAAAAAGAGAATAATCTTTTGGGTCAAAGTATTAATTATACAAAATTTCACTATAAAAACCCTCTTTCTTCTCCTTCTCTTGGACAACAACTATAATGAATAAAATGTAGGGAGGGATTCTCTCATCTTTATATTAAGGGAAATTGAGAGAAGAATCACCAAATTGAGAGGTGATTTCTTAGGGCTTATATCAAACATCAAGAAAAACATAAGAGAGAAAGGAATAAAGAATAAACTAAGTGAAGAAATCTGAAACTTTCTTGGAGAAGCACGAAAAAGGTAGGAAAAAAAAGGTTGGGAAATTTGATCTTTGATTAACTCTTGAGGGCTTTGGTTGACATTAGGTAAGGTATTCTAACCTCTTCAATCAACTAATTTAAAAGATTTATTGATATGATGAAGAAATTAATTGCAATAAGTTAGGGTACTTAAGTTGAATGTGGGGTTTTTGAAAAGTTTCCATTGAAAGATAGAATGGGTTAGTGTAGGGTTAGAATAACATAAAAATCATGCAAACATTTAGAGAAACTTATTATGAATTAGGGGGATGATGATGTTATAAATTGTATATGACATGCAAAAGTGGTGTGGTGAAATGGAGTTGTTTAAATTGTTTGTAATCTCGTACAGTTTTGCTTCCCGACTTCTAGAAGAGTTTTGAGAATGAAAATAATAGAATTTGGCATAGGTTCCTTCATTTATATGTTGAAGGAAAGGATGTAAAATCTCTAATAGAATTGAACTTGATTTATTTGGAGTTCTATAACTTTATATATATGATGTAAAAATGGAGACAAGGTTGGAGGAGTACCTATTGGACAATTTTATAAGTTGCAGAATATTAGGTTTAGGGAACCTTAAGGCTAGAAATGAGTTTACTTCTTTTCAAAAACATCATATAATAATAATATCTTTTCTTTTAAAAGAGATAAGCCTCACATAAATTTGAATTATAAGACTTGAGTTGTAATTGAAAATGCAAATAGTATGTGCTCACAAACGGAATAACTGAATCTGTTGGTATGACTAGCTTCTAGATTAGTTAAAGAATAAGATGAATGTAAGTATTTGAATAATAAGGAATTATAGACTTGAATGTATAAATCATAAAGAAATAATGATTTCATAAGAACTTCAAATGAAACGATGATTTTGAATTGAATCATGAATGGTAACAATGAACCTTTGTATTATATAGGGGAATACTTATCGTGCATAATATTCAAGTAGGTGCCATGTACTTTAAGATGAGTTTATTTTAAAAAATGTAATTTTGTTGTATTGATTTTAAATTGTGAAATGTTAAAGAGTGATGTCTATGTGTTAATAAGGAAAGAAGGAAGGTAACAATGGAAACTATGTTAGGTTGACCAAAATAATTGGTATCCAACAGGGATAATTAGAATGTGGGCTTCCATATGAAAATGCTGGAATTGATTGACAAACATATTGGGTTAACTAGAGTAGAGGATATCTAAAAGGGATAACCAAATTATTGGCTTCTATTTAGAAATACTAGAATTAATTGGCAAACATATCGGGTTGCCTAGAGTAAATGACATCCAAAAGGGATAACCAAAATGTTGGCTTCCATGTGGGAATGTCGGAATGAATTGGTAACCTTGTAGGGATGGCCATAATTAATGGTATTTTAATGGGATAGTCGAGGTATTGATGACTGTGTTGAATGTTGGATAGACTGAGCAAACCATAAGGGTTAGCGTTGATGTGAAAATTGTATTTGTGAGAGAATACCAAATTGTGATTTATGAACATGAATATTTCAAATGGATTAATTTCTTTTTATGAATATTGTAAGTAGATTTATATTGTTGGTTTTATTATATGATTTCAATTTTATTTACAAGTCATGTTTAGGCACATCGGTGATAACCTAGTTATTTTATCATATAAACTTAATTATGTAATTTTTGAGATTTTTTTGTATAATTTAATATTTTGTAATGCATGTAAAACGTGTGAAGACTTAAATATTATGTGTGGAAATTGTATTCACACATAATATTTAAAGGTGTTGTCTGGTTGCTAACAATGTTGATGGAGTAGTTAGGGTGGTTACTAACGTATAAAAAAGGTGTTCTATGGTTATGATAATTTGTTGAAAAAATAAAGGGGTGAGAATGGATATTTAGTTGGTTTTTTTGCTATCTTTCTACCAAATTATCTCTCTCTTGTTTGCATAAAATTTACCCATAGACTTGGGGGAAGTGTTGGCTTGTTGTTGCTGTTTCTGCCAGTGTTATCAGTGGCTTATGGTGGTCACTAGAGGAGAAGAAAGGTGTCTGGTTGGGCAGCTGGAAAAAACAATATTTTTTTGCTAGTTTTTTCTTCTCCTTCCAAGCTTCTTTGGTTAGGATTTTATGGCATTTTTATAGAACAAATTGGGAGGCTCTAGGGCTTATGGATTAATGAGATCTCTACATTGGATATTAGAGAATAAATCTTAACCATTCATTAGAGCTAAAGATAAAAGTTTGTCCTACTCCACGACTGATAATGGGAGGGCCAAAATTATTTTTACACGCATAACAATGCTAAGTAGTGTTTTAGGAAGACAATTTACATGTGTTTTTGGTGCCATTAGTGCTGGAATTTTAGGTTAAGGTCAAATATAAATACCAGGGTATAAGTTGATACAATATATAAATGAAGGACCAATGTTATTTTTGCAAGTAGAATAATATCAAGTAGTGTTTTGGAGACAATTTACAAGTGTTTTTGGTTCCATTAAAGATGAGATTTTGGCTTAGAGTGAAGTATAAATATCATTGTATAAGTTGACAAAAACATTATGTGGTATGGACAAAAGCTTGTTCTACTCTACAACTGATAACTTGAGAACTAAGGTTGTTTTTATAGGTAGAATAATGTTTGACAGTGTTTTTGGGAGACATTTTTAAAGTGTTTTTGGTTTATTAGAGCTGGAATTTTTGACTTACAATGAAGTAAAAATATTAGAGTATAAGTTGAAATAAGATTTATATAGTATTATGAAGTGGTGAGGGAGACATTAGGGCTGGAATGTGGGCATTTAAGCATTTTTCTTCTCTTGTTTTAATGGGAAGAAAATGATGAATAATTAAATTATGGTAGTTTTCAATTTGATCCCTAAACCCTTGACACTTTGTACTGGAACCCCCAATCAGCTTTAACCCTTTGAAGTCCTAGCAATTTCAACTCTGGTCTTCTTCAATTACACCATATAAATTTTGTGAATTTTATAAAATGGTCCTTGGACTTAAATATTTTCACTTTAATCTCTAATAGACCTTCAAACTTTTAATTCCTTCAATTTCACCCATATTTTAAACCAAATTAAGTCTCCAAGGTTTAGTGCCCTTTTTAAAAAGGTCATTGGTTATGAATTTCTTCAATTTGACCCTTAATTAACCTCAAACTTTTATTGTCTTGCAATTTTGTCCTTGATTTCACCAAATTGACTTTTTAAAAAAAGGATTTAGCCCTTTAAGATTCTAATTTTCTCAACTAAGCCCAAAATAAGCTTTCAAACTTGCTTAATTTGACTCCTATATTTTCCCAATTAAGTCCCTAATAAAATTAATTTGACTCATTAAAAGTATAGTTAAGTTCATTCACCTAACTAAATCTTCTAGCTTAACTCATATTAATTCTTAAATAAAATTAAACCTTTAAATGACCCTATAATTAAATTGAATTGGCTTATTAAAAGTGTAATTAAGTTCTTAGACTTAATGATGATGTTGAATTGTCCAATAATCATTTAATTTAATATTGAGTCTGCATTTTCTTTTCAATCTTAGGTATAATACAATACAATTAGACTTCTAGCTTTGACATAAACTCCATATTGGTTTCTCCATATATTTGAAACCCTTCTTAGTCTTCTCTTGTCAAGCTATCAATCTAATAATCATTTTTATTCTTATATTAATTTGGGTTAATGGTCAACTGGACTAGTGACTCGGGCCTAGCCCCAAGTCACCTTTTAAGTCAAGTTTTAAAAACATGATAATAAATTTTTTTATTATTATGTTAACCCAAATCATTGGTTAACTTGGCCATGACCCGAGCCTAACCCCGGGTCGACTCCGAGTCGAGTTTGAAAACTATGATAATAATCATTTTTATCCTTAGGTTGACCTAGTTCAATGGTCAACCTGAGCTGTAACCCGAGTTTGGCCCTAGGTCGTCCTCCAAGTTGGATTTTAAAACTATAATAATAACCATTTTTATCATTATGTTAACCTATATCAATGGTCAACTTGGCTCATTACCCAGGCCTACCCTCGAGTTGACCCCAAACTAGGTTTTAAAACTATGATAATAATCATTTTGATCGTTATATTTACTTGGGTTAATAGTCAACTTGACCTATGACCCAAACCATGTCTCAGGTCGATACATAATTGGGTTTTAAAACTATAATAATAACTATTTTTATCATTATGTTAACCTAGATCAATGGTCAACTTGGCTCATTACCCAAGCCTACCCTCGAGTTGACCCCAAGTTGGGTTTTAAAACCATGATAATAATCATTTTGATCATTATATTTACTTGGGTCAAGAGTCAACTTGACCCATGACCCAAACCATGCCTCAGGTCGATACATAATCGAGTTTTAAAACTATAATAATAACTATTTTTATCTTTACATGACTAAGATCAATGATCAACTTAACTCATGACCCAAACCATGCCTAGGTTGACCCCTAAGTCGTGTTTTAAAACTATAATAATAATAATCATCATTTTTATCATTATGTTAACTCAGATCAATGGTCAACTCGACCCGTGACCCACGCCTACCCTTGGGTTGACCTCAAGTTAAGTTTTAAAAGTATGATAATAAGTATTTTTATCTTCATATTGACTTGGGTCTATTGTCAACTTAACCCATGACCCAAACCATGCATGAGGTCTCTCCCTAATTGGGTTTTAAAACTATGATAAATTAATTTTATCTTTATATTAACCCAAATCAATTAGATTAACTATTGTGTAGAAAATTAGACAAATGTGTCCTACTCTTTTTAGTTAGACAAATTTCTCTACTAGAACCAATTTGATGAGAACAAATTGATTTTAATATTATTAAATCCAATCGATTGCCTATCACCATTGTCTTTTCATGATTGATTTTTAAGCAGGTTAATGAGGACCATCCTAACATCAAGTGTAATCACGCAAATGGCCCATCATTGGTGCCAAGTGAGCCTATTACAAGAGCTAGGGCAAAGAGATTTAAAAAGGAAATGAATGGGCTCATTAAGAGCATATGAAGTAAGATGGACTTAGAGGGACAAAGGATACCTATAGAGTTTAAAGAGCAATCTCTAATTCATCTAATCCAAGTCTAAGAAATGTCTCATTCAAGTTCTAAAAAGAGCTGATGTGTTAAGCCCTATGACAATCTTAATTTGGGCTTATTTTTCCAATATGACATGTAGTCCAAGTCCAGATATTTTCCTAATTAAGGAAGGATTTCTAGCATTCAAAAGAAGTTTTCTAGTCCAAGAAGGAAACCTAAAAGTCAGTAACATTAAAGACCAATAAATTTTCTTTATCTTATTTTTATATGGTTCCAACTTAAACTTTTTATTTTAAATTTGTATTTTGTGTTTTAGGGTTTATAAACACCAATTAGACCTAGATACTTAAGGATTTGGGTTTGATTGTAAGTGGTTATACAAGTTTCAGATTATATTTTTTATTTAATGATATTTAGATTACGACTGCAACTTTGTGTGTTTAGGTGAGAATTCTATTTTCCTTGGTTCTCAAAATGACTGAAATCAACTTATCGAGGTTCCGCTAACTTCGTGATGCCAATCCATACTTCTCATTCGTGAATTTCTATTTGTTAGGTTGGGGTTCAAATCCAATAGTGTTGTTGTCTAAATATAAGTTATCTTTGTGTCACTCTTATCAAATTTGATTTACTTGGTTTTCTGGGAATTGGTTTCTTTACGTGTGGGTTGCAGGACAGCTTGATCCAGAGGTTCGCATCACAAGTTCTAAAAGGTTCTAAAAGAACTTGTTTACTCTGCAGGTATAAAATTATGTGTCGTCCACGAAAAGATGAGCAATCCAAAGTTATTTGTTAAGGAACCATCTCACCTAAAAGCTTAAGTTGATAGGTGAGGCCCCAGAATATGATTTATATTATTCTTTAACACACCTCCTCAAGTGAAATCTCTCTGGGCTTGAAACTTGCACAAACCCACATTACCTTGTGCTTGATTTTTATCAAATAGAATGGGGGTGATGAGATACGAATTGCAACTGCTAGGTCAACAAAGCTCTGATACCATGTTAAGAAACCATCTCACCTAAAAACTTAAGCTGGTAAGTGAGGTTCCCGAATATGATTTATATTATTCTCTTAACATTGTTAATAGATGCTTTGATACTTATCTACGTTGCATGACATCTTCCATTCCTCAGGATTTCTCTGGCTTTCAGATACAACACTAATAACCATTACGCATTTTCTTTAGAAGCTTCCTTGGATAATCTCCTGCTTCACATTTATCCTATTTCATTGGAGATTCTAAATAAAGTAAACGTGATTGATAGATTGTTGCTTCGTAAGGAGTCTATGTTTACGTAAGTATCATCGTAAGCATGCACATCATCGTATGAAGCAGCAAGCTTTTTAAAGATTGGAGGCATGGCATATTTATAGCAGCAAGCTTTTTAAGAAGAGAACTAAATCGTGATTTTCAGATGAAAAAGGCATGCTCCTTTCTAAAGTCGTTGATAAAGTTGGTAAGGCTGCTTATACATTAGATCTACCTTCCGTGTCTGCTGCTTATACATTAGATCTACCTTCCGTGTCTTTGATTCATCCTAGACTCCATGTTTTCACCTGAAACTTGCTCATGGAGACCACTTAGCCACTCTTCTATTGCCCGTTGATCCCACTTCACCACCCTACCCTACCCGTTGATCCCACTTCACCACCCTACCCTATTGCTATTTTAGATAGGAAAAAGGTGAAGCGATGTAACTAAGCTGTTAATTTAGTGGACTAATAATTCTGCTGATGCTACATGGGAGTTAGCTTTTGATTTGGCCATGTTTCCTGACTTCTTCAACTTTGAGGACAAGGTTTTTCAAGCAGGGAGTACTGATATAAATAGATAGGGTTGCAGGAGGAGGAAAATTTGCAGACTGATAAATTGCAGGATAATTGGGGATTAAATAGATCAACTTTGTCAGTCTACACGTCTGTACAGATACAAGTCAGCAAGCAAGAATGATTTAATGTGTGAAGGAGAGTGGGTCAGATAGTTTGTTACAGTTGGGAGGGAAAGGTGGTGAAAGTTAGAATTATGTTAGAGGATTGTCAACACTAAATTCGTAGTTCTTCTCATTCTAGATTAATTTATAAAGGTTTCTTTTTCCTATTTTCTTTCTTATGGTGATCAATATTCATTGAATCTACTATTCATTCAATCAATCTCTCTCTTGCTTAAATTTTATCACCTGTTACAATTTAAGGATATAGTAATAAATTTTATTTGAATTTCTAATGACTTCCGTGCTTGAAAAAAAAAAAAAAACATATCATTTCTCAAAGCAGAGTTTTAAATATGCAAGGATGGAACTCTGAAGTGAACAGAGCATCATCTTTAAAACAAAGGAAACATGTATTTAAGCAAAATACACTCCGAATCTCTTGATCCTATAAATTAATTAAGGATATAATGTAACTTGTCATCATTGAAGGGTGGCACGTGCAGTAAAATGGTAGCGGATTACATAAATTAAATTTTAAAGAGCTAAAACAAAATGCCAGGCCTATCAATCAAAACTATCTTATAGATTGATCAGATATAATTACATTTCATCCAGCAATGGAAGATGTATCGTTCCGCTTGTTTGAAGGTAGTTGCTGCTGCTGCTGATGTTGAGTATCAAGCAACTCAAGCTCTTTCTTCCTAACAATCAGTACCATTCTCTCATTTTCAAGCCGGCTTCTCTCATTCTCTAGCTTTACCCTCTCCATTTCCCTCTCTTTCTTGCTACTGAATTTCACCCACTTTAACCTTTGCTTTTCCAGCTCAAATGCCTGGCATTGGTAGCTCACTTGCTGCTCCTCTAATTGCATCAGCCTCAGCCTCATCCAATGATTCTTCTCCCAAGAACTCTTTGCTCCATCTTGGAGCACGTTCATTATTTCACCATTCAATTGCTGCATCAAAGATGATGTTGCTGAAAACACGTCCTTTCTTGGCCTTTTCCTGGATGATTTTTCGTCATGGTGGTCGTCTTCATCCCCTTGCCCATGCCCGATTTGATGCCTAGAATTGCCTTCTATTGCCTCATCCTCATCATCTTCATAGTGGTCTTCATCATCGTCGCTTTCATAGTTGTCATCCTCTACCGCATCCTCTTCATTTCTTGCCCTTTTTGCCATTTTTGACCCTTCTGTTTCGGTCCTTGAATTGGTCACAACTTGAGTATTTTCAGTTGAATGAGAACACCTTTGATGTTGTTGTTGTGCTGCTTGTAGGTGCTGAGCATGGGACGGACCTGTAGCCATCTCGGGTGAGTGATTATTACCAAAGGCAACCCAACTTGGAGAATGGCCACAGCTGTTATGATAGACACACATTTCTCTGAAAAACAAGTGCTTGGAATTGAGCAATTTTCTCAGTTCTTCCTTCGTTTTTGGTGACAAATCCATAGTATCAAGTAAATTTTGATCCTCCACAACCCTGCATGCAGTCCCCTTCCCTAGGATGTCATTAACCCTCTTATACCTCTTGTTCAAATCATTGAATTTATCTTCACACTGTTGTGGAGATACATAAAATCCTTTCTCCATCATTGCCCGAGAAACTGATTTCCATTTCCCTTTCTTCTGCGCTAGGCCACCTGGCTTTTTCTTTCCTATAGGGTCACTCCCTTCAGGCCCAATTTCATCACCAATGTAAAAAACTGCCATTATAAGGAGCCTAACCATATGATCAGTCCATTTCATTCTTTGCCATGGAGACATTTTCCTTTTTCCATCAGTAGTGCTGTCATCTCCAGTGAAAGAAGGCTCATCTTCATCACTCAATGGGGATAATAATAGTTTTGGCTTAGTGGAGGAGGCATAAGGATAGGCATGTTTGACAGATTGTTGGGAGTGTTGGCGATTATCAGATTCATGGTGAGAATAAGCTACAACTTGGGGATGGTGCAAGTGGTTAGGGTTTTGTGAGTTTTCTGGTGGGTGGAGTGGCAATTCTAGTCCTAACATTCCTGATCCAATGCCCGGAAATATCCCACCACGCAAACCATTGTGTTCCATCAACTTTAGAAACTATACTTAATTAATTAACTACAAATGATAAAAGTTTGTCATCAGCTACGTTTCTAACACTTTCAAGATTTTAGGAATAATATCCAACCAACTTTGGGGCTTACTAAGATATTGGAGTACTGAAATTCTAGAGCATAATTGATCGGCGGTAATAAAAGAAAAAAGAATGCATACCCAGAAACAGGAGGTGAATTGAAGCTCAGAACAAAAACAAGTAAAGATGACTGCTTAAAGCACCGAGAACTGTAAGATTGAAGCTGAAAAGCATCATTAAGAGGTATCAAGTTCTGCAAAGCATAATACCCAGGAAAATTTTAGTGCCCCGTTCAGACTTGGCAGGTATATATATAATTATTACAACAGAAGGACGGAGGGGGAGAGAGAGAGATGTGCGAACTGGTAGAGAATGAATGATAAAAAGGGATGGTGAGTGTAGAAAAAACCAGAATACAGAGAGCGTAGCAGTCGGTTTTGTTGTTGTGTTCGACAGAAAACTGCCCATGGTTTTGCGTTCGTAACTAAACGACCCACAGTTTCTTTATTTTTATTTTATAAATAAGTATGGGATGAAAGCCGGAACTTTAAAACCCGGATACAAAAGTATTTGTTTTTGTGATTGAATATATTTTTATGAATGTTTTTAAAATTATTTGTTTTAAAAAAATAAATTAATATTTTTAATTGATTAATATACAAGTTTTTTTTAATATATTTTAAATTAATTTTTTTCTCAAATAATGAAAGTTTTAAATAAGTTTTGGTAATAATTGTGTCACAAAATGATATAGATAATAAATTAAAAGAAATATATTTTTAAAAATATATTTTTAAAACTATCATAAAAAACTATTTATATTTTATTTCTTCATTCAAATATATTTTTATATTTTATATAACTTTGTTTATTATTTCAAAATAATTACAAAATACAACTTCGGGGAAAATATATTATCTTTATCTAAAAGCTAAAAAAGGTTGCGGATTCAAACAGTGTTTTGCACTATTCATCTAGACTCAGATGCACTGTGGACTAGAATAGTTAAATTACATGATAATATTATTATTATTTGTACACTACGACTGAACAAAGAAGTCGCTTGGCCGGGTGGTTAAGGTGTGCGTCTACCCAGTTTCCTCGTGAAAGTTCGAATCTCTCTAATAGCAAAAATGATTTTGGATCCGCTTAAATGGGATGGCTTTTCTGGATGCCCCAAAAATGAGGCCTCTCACCGATTATATTATATTATTATTATATTATATTTAATTACTAAAAAAAGCTTAAAGAGATTGGAAAATTAAACAGAGTGAATTTTCATTATTTATCTAGCCTCGAAACATTGTGAATTAGAATAGTAAAATTATTATTTTACCCCTTTGTTTACTTTGATTTTAGCCTTGGGTCCGAGGATATTTTTTATTTTTTACCTTCCTGTGCACAATACAATAACCATAATATCCATTAATAAGACAAAAATGCACAGGAACCGTCGGGGGCATTAAGATTATTGCACATGTTTTTTTAAATGGCTAAATACAAATTTACTCTCATATAACACAAAACGAAATGGTAAACTACAGGGTCAATAAGGTCATTGCACACTTCTTTAAATGGCTAAATACAAATTTACTCTCATATAAGACAAAACGGAACAATAAACTACGGGGTCAATAGTCATTGCACACTTTTTTTTAAATACCCCCATATAAGACAAAATCCAAGAGTGGTGTCGGGGTGCGGTGGTAATTTACCATTTTTTTATTATATTTCCTGGCGAGTTACTATTGGCGCGTCACCGGATGCGCCATCCATTTCCGTGCTCACGTGGATTTTGAAAGGCGCGTGCGGCGTATTACGGAGTCCCAAAATGCCCAACCGGCATCTAGAATGATTCTCATCCATTTTCTCTTCCTCTAGGTGCGGCACGTGTGGTTCCCGGTGGTCATAGACGTGTTAGTGATCGGTTGAATTACCCTCATTTTCTCTCTCCTGCTTGCACAAGTACACATCAACTCCGCTATTTATTGTGATTTCATTTTAGTCCCTGATCTTTCAATTGTTTTGTATAGTCTTTATTTCTGTTATATAGGCTTTGATTTATTTCAATTTGGTCCTTCAATTAAAATTGATTAAATATTGTAGTTTCATTTCGGTCCCCAGTCTTTTAAGTTCCGGTTTGGTTTGAAATCCTTAATATTTTCAGTATCAAAGGTTTGATTTGTTTCAAATTTATCCTTCCATGCAAATAGATTATATATTGCAGTTTCATTTCAGTCCTCATTCTTTTATTTTCCGATTCTGTTTTAAATTCTTGAATTTTTTCGCTATCAATGTTTTAATGGGTTTCAATTTTGTCATTTAAATGAAATTTATTATATATGTATTTTTTATTTTGACCTTTATACTTTTAATCTTGGATTTTATTTTAATTCTTTTATTTTTTATATATATATTTCTTACATAGTTTCTATTTTTGTCCATGTTTATATGTACATACTCTTAGTTTTTGTTTCCAATTTTTATTATTTCCACTGTTATTAAGGTCTTTTTTATTGAATGATTAAATTTTAATTTGTGTTGTTGATCATTTGAAAATTGATATTTATTACTTTTTTCTCTTTTTTTTAATTTTTATTTATTCTTAAAGTCAAATAATTTCTTAAAATCTAATAATATTTATTTTTGTTTTGTCAATTATTTTGTTTTTTAATTGCTTTTTTGTTAATATTATTGGGTGTTGAAATTTCTAATTATTATAGATAAGACATTACAAATAATGATAATGATTATTTGTTAGTTTTTTTCTTATAAATATGTGAAACTAATTATATATTTTGATATTTATTTATTATTAGTGCCTTAATATATATATATATATATATATATATAAATGACCTATTTATTTATTTATTTTTAAATAATAAATTACTATCAATGTTCTAAAATACTTTTAATATAATAATATGAGGAATAAATCTTATAAAATAAAATAAAAAATTCTTTTTTAAACAATAATTATGGTGTCATCAATAGTATGACCAATAATAATTAGAATATTAATTATGTATAATAATATTTATAATGACATCTATAATAATTGTGACAAAAAATCATTGGTCAATGTTATTTTTGTGAAAAATAACTTATGTGTCTTTTTTTATACATGATATTTCAAATCTCATATCACGAAAAAAAATGAAATCACACGTAGACAAGACAGGTAGACAAAATGTCATATTATCTACAATAATAAAATAAAAAATTGCCCTGTGTTTTGTCACAATCACCACCAAATTTTTTAATATGTAACAAAATTGTTAATGGTCCTATTTTTTTATTAAAAAAAATGCTATACATCATTGCTAAATAATTAACTTAAAATTTTTAAGATTATATTGTTTTTATATGTATTTATTTTACTATAGATAAAACATTTAGAATAATTATAATAATTATTTTTGAGACTTTTTCCTTAAAAAATAGAAGAGACTAATTATATATTGTGATATTTTTTTGATATAATAATGTATTAATATATATATATATATATAAAATGAACTGACTTTTTTTTCTTTTATAAATCTCACATTAATTTAATCTCAGTGTTCTAAAATAATTTTAATAGAAAAAATCTGAAAAAATATTTTTTTATAAATAAATAATATATTGCAGATAATAAATAATATATCTTTAGTCAATTTGATCAATTGTGGTTTTACTATCTACCAATTAAATTATTACCAAAGTAGTTAAAACAAAATCACCTATCAAATTGTTTGCTGCGTAAAACAAATTACTCATCTATGCTAAAATTCATCAATTGTAATTTTACTATTTGCTAATGGAATTATTCATAAAACAAATAAAACATACACAACAATCAATCAATATGGTACACGGAGTACGTAGCTCATTTTAACAAAAAAAATTTTATTCCAATTATAAAATCTACCGATTAAATAATTATCAAAATAGTTTTAAATATAACAACATTCAATCACTTTTAAGCGAAAAAAATCATTTCTAACATATTTTATGAACTATAATTTTACTAATTAAATATTAAAATAATCAATTACAACACGCACAAAATCAATCAATTTTCTATATAGAAAAAAAGCCAAGCGCAACGCGCGGGCAAGTTAGCTCGTATAAGCTAAAAGAGATCAACATTTCAAATAGTAATTTGCACTATTTATCTAGGCTCAGCAACACTATGGACTGTAATAGTAAATATACATAATAATATAAGTATTATTTTCTTGCTAGGAATTAAGAAAGAAGTCGCTTTGGCCAAGTGTTTAAGATGTGTGCGCAGGATACCTTGTGAGAGTTCAACTCTCTCAGGAACGAAACTGATTTTGGATTTTTAATATTATATTATCATTGTCTTTTCCCTCTGTTTCCAGTTCAGTTAATTACTGCAAAACGATAATAAATGCAATTTCAGTCACCCTGAGACATGTATATATATATATATATAATTAACTAATTGTTTAACTGCACAAGCAACAAATAGTTTTTAGATTTATAAATAATATTAGCTACTTGTGTTTTGTCGTGGTTAGAATCATATTTTTTCAACGCAAAAATATCATTTCATAAAAAAAAAAGATAATTTTGCTAAGCAATCAACAAATATTTTTTTTTGAAATTATAGATATTACTAGCCACTTACATGTTCTTTGTCGCTACTAGAACCATATTTTTTTCAATGCAAAAAATTTATTTGATCCGAAAAAAGAAAAAAAAATTTAAAAATTATAAATAACTATTTGTTTTGCTGCGCATGCAAGAATTTTTTAAAAATAATATAAATAATATACTAGCTACTTACCCTCGTTTATTCATAGCTGGAACCATATTTTTTCCAACGCAAACAAATCATGTGATTCAAAAAAAGATAATTTTTGTAAATTATAAATAATACTAGCTACTTACTCGTGCTTTGTCGCGGTCAGAGCCATATTTTTTTCAACGCAAAAAAATCATTTGATCTGGAAATAAAATGTATAGCTAAATGAGGTTGTGAAATCATTGTTCCACCACACTCTTTTTACTGTGGATTGTAAAAGGGCATTTCATGCCCTTTTATGTGTTCGTTTCATACAATTACGATGAACAGTGGCTTAGGTGCTCTTTTGATATTGTTCATGCTGATTGTTTTGCTACACATGCAAGAAATATTTTTTTTTTTTAAATTATAAATAATACTAGCCACTTACCCACGCTTTGTTGCAGCCAGAACCATAGTTTTTTTCAATGCAAGAAAATCATTTGATAAAAAAAGATATCTTTTAAAAATTACAAATAATATTAGCCACTTACGATGTTTGTATTTTGATACAATTAGCATGAACAATCTCTTTGGTGTTCTTTTGATACTATGCATGCTAATTGTTTTGTATTGTTTTCTCAAGCATCATTGTTTAGGTTAATCTTTAATGAATTTATTTGATTGCAATCATTATCTAAACAGTTAAAACACAACTAACAATCAATTGTTTTTTGCAAAAAGCAAATCACTCATTTGTGCTACTTTTAATCAATTGCAATTTTACGATTTGTTGGTGACATAATTCACCAAAAAGATAAAACATACACAACATTCAATCACTCAATGCAAAAGGCAAATAACTCGTTTTTACGGATTTTATTCAATACAATTTTATTGATTCAATATTGAGCTAACCAATGAAAACACGCACAACAATCAATCAGTTTACTATATAAAAAAGCCTAGTACAGCACGCGAGCAAAGCATATATGCTAAATGAGGTCATTATATTTACTGTAGATTAGTGTAGCAAAATTATTGTAGCTTCAGACTCAAATTACTATGGATTATTATAGTGAAAATAGTATTTTACCCCTCTGTACACAGTGATTTTAGCCTTAGCCTTCACACTCAAATTTTGATTTTTTGCATATCTATGCACAATAAAAGGGTACAGCGCATGGCGTTCCACGATGGCCAGAGACGTGCTGGTAGTTGGTTGAATCCCTCTTTTTCTCTTTCCTGCATTGGAAAGTACATGTTAGACCCCCTTGTTTATTGGTTTTCATTGTAGTCCCTCATCTTTCGATTGTTTTGTATGGTCCTTATTTCTGTTATAAAAGTTTTGATTTATTTTAATTTTGTCCTTCAATTGAAATTGATTATATTGTAGTTTCATATCGGTCCTTAGTCTTTTAATCTCTGGATTTGTTTTAAATCCTTTAATATTTTTGGTATCAAAATTTAGATTTTTTTCAATTTTTTCCTTTCAAATAAATTTATTATATATATATATATATATATATGTTTTTCATTTAGGCCCTTATACTTTTAATCTTTAAGGGTTTTTTTTAATTTAATAATTAAATTTGAATTTGTGTTGGTAATCATTTGAAAATTGATATTTATTATTTTTTCCCTTTATTTTTTTTGTTTTCTTATTATCTTTATTTATTGTTCATGTCAAATATATTTTTTTAGTATAATAATTGTTTTTGTTTTGTTTTTTCATTTAATTTTTTTAATTTCCTTTTTGTTAATATTGTTTTTATTTTTATTATTTCTACTATTATAAAGGGTTTTTTTACTTAATGTTTAAAATTTAATTTGTGTTGGTGATCATTTAAAAATTGATATTTATTATTTTTTCTCTTTTTTTATTCATTTTTCAAGTCATATAATTTTTTAAAATCTAATAATATTTTGTTTTCATTTTTTGGTTTTTTAATTGCTTTTTTTGTTAATATTTTTAGGTGTTGAAATTTGTAATTATTATAGATAAGGCATTCAAAATAATGATAATGATTATTTGTAAGTTTTTTTGCTTATAAATATGTGAGGCTAATTATATTTTTTGATATTTATTTAATATTAGCACCTTAATATATATATATATGACCTATTTTTGTTTTAAAAAATAATTTACTTTCATTTTTCTAAATATTTTAAATATAATAATATGAGGAATAAATATTACAAAATAAAAAATAAATAATTTCTTTTTTGTAATAATAATTAAGGTGTCATGATAGTATGATCAATAATAATTAGAATATTAATGATGTATAATAATATTTATAATCAACTATAATAATCGTGACAAAAAATTATTAGTCAATGTTATTTTTGTGAAAAATAACTCTTTTGTCTTTTTTTATGTATGATATTTCAGATCTCATATCATGAAAAAAATATACGAAACCACACATAGACAAGACAAATAAAAAAATTATGCCAAATTATCTACACTAATAAAATAAAAAATTGTCTTGCGTTTCGCCACAACCAGCACCAAATTCTCTAACATCTAAGAAAATTGTTAATGATCCAGATTTTTTAAAAACAATTCTATACATTTGAGCTAATTAGGCAACTTAAAAATTTTAAGATTATGTTGCTTTTATATGTATTTATTTATTATAAATAAGACATTTAGAATAATGATAATAATTATTTTTAGGACTTTTTCCTTAAAAAATAGGAGAGACTAATTACATATTTTGATTTTTTTTTATATATTAACATCTTAGAATATATATATAAAAATAAACCGGCTTTCTTTATAAATATCACATTAATTTAATCTCAGTGTTCTAAAAAACTTTTAAGATAACAATATGAAGAAAAAATATAAAAAAAAACATAATCTTTGATAAATTTTAGCAGTTGTATTTTTGTATCTGTCAAATAAATTAGTCGTCAAATAGTTAAAAAATGCCCAATAAATAATTAGTCTGTTACAGACAACAAATAATATATCTTTAGTCAATTTGATCCAACGATACAATACGCCAAAGTAGTTACAACAAAACCACCAATCAAATTATTTGCTGCGTAAAACAAATCACTCATTTGTGCTAAAATTCAACGATTATAATTTTACTATTTGCTAATACAATAATTCATGAAACAAATAAAATATACACAATAATCATAAAATGTACACAATAATCAATCAGTATGTTACACGGACACGTGACTCATTTTAACATAATTTTTTCGATTCCAATTGTACAATATGCCAATTAAATAATTATCAAAATAGTTTTAACAGTAGTAATATTCCATTACTTTTAGGCAAAAAAAATCAATTTCTTATTGAATTTATTAATTATAATTTTACTAATTCAGTATTAAAATAATCAATTACAATACACACAAAATCAATTAGTTTTTTATATAGAAAAAAAGCCAGTGCATCGCGCGGGCAAGTTAGCTCGTATATACCTAAAACATTATTGTTTTTAGTTTATCATTCACACTATTAATTATTGATTAAAGCTTATTTGATTTTAAAATTACAGAATCATCATAATTCATGTGTTGACATTGAAGATTATAAATTTAATATGGAATCAATAATTGTTTTTCAACATTATCTATATAGCTAAATTAGCTCGTAATTTTACTGTTCATTTACCCACTGTTCATCTAGACGCAAAAACACTATGAAATGGAATAGTGAAATTACTTAATAATATAAGTATTATTTCTATACTACAACAGCATAACGAAGTTATTTGGCCGAGTAGTTTAGACGTACACCTAATGTTTCCCCCCAACGAGAGTTCAAATCTCTTAGGCTACAAAATGATTTTGGATTTTGCTTTCAAAACACTTAATAATATAAGTATTATTTCTATACTACAACAACACAACGAAGTCATTTAGTCGAGTGGTTAAGGTGTGCGTCATTTCCCAGCAAGAATGTTTTCACTATATTACTGTTCAAAAAAGTGCTTTTTTTTTACCAGGCTTTTTTTAATAACCGGAGTGTCTGGGTCAGCTTACACGCACCATGATATTTTTTCCCACGTATACATTTTCTTATTATCTCCGGACCCATTTTTTTTTACATTTTTTTTCTTGTTTTTTTTCCCACTTATAATTTTGTTTTGTTTTTTTTTGTAATCGGGGTATCCGGGTCAACTTACACGCACCATGATTTTTTTTCACGTATATATTTTTTTGTTTTTGATAACAGGGGTGTTCGAGGCAACTTACGCGCACCATGGTGATTATTTTATAGAATAACTAAAGGAAATTGCAATTTTAAACAGTAATAAACAATGATTTCAACAATGGTTTTCGTTGTTCATTACTATTTGAAAAGGTGAATTGAACGGTGGTTTTCAAAGGGTGTTTGAGAATGCGTTTCAAATCGCTTTTGAAAAAAATGATTTTATTTTTATTTTAAATTAAAATAATTTAGTGTTTCTAGATAATTTTGATGTGTTGATGTAAAAAATAATTTTAATAAAATTAAAAAAAATATCATTTTGATGCATTTCTGAACGAAAAGCACTTTCAAAATCAACCTCTACCACACTCCCAAATAAGCACAACATGTGGTGGAGGTGGAAGGTAGAAGGTGAATTGAATTGCTAGCTAAATTTTGTCCTTTAAATGACATTCATTATAAATGTGTTTTGGTCTTTATACTTTTAATCTTGGATTTTATTTTAATTCCTTTATTTTTTTATATTTTTTAAATGGTTCCTATTTTTGTATATGTTTATATGTGCACACTCTTAGTTTTTGTTTCTTATTTTTATTATTTCCACTGTTATTAAGATTTTTTTATTTAATGTTTAAATTTTAATTTGTGTTGGTGATAATTTGAAAATTTGATATTTTTTATTTTTTCTCTTTGTTTTTTTTTATTCTTCAAGTCAAATAATTTTTATAAATCTAATAATATTTATTTTTGATTTTTTCATTTATTTTGTTTTTTAATTGCTTTTTTTTAATATTATTAGGTGTTGAAATTTCTAATTATTATAGATAAGACATTCAAAAAAATTATAAATATGTTAGACTAATTATATATTTTGATATTTATTTAATATTAGTGTCTTAATATATATATATATATATATATAAAAATGATTTAGGTTTTTTTTAAAAAAAAATTAATATCACTATTCTGAAGTACTTTTAATATAATAAAACGAGGATTAAATCTTATAAAATAAAAAAATAATTTAATTTCTTTTTCTAACAATAATTATGGTGTCATTGATAGTATGAACAATAATAATTAGAATATGAATTATTTACAATAAGAGCTACAATAACTGTGACAATTTAACAATCATGATAATAACAATGACAATAATAATTGAAATAATTCATTAGTTGATATTATTTTTCTTATAGGTTGACTTTTACGGGTTTTTTTATGTATTATATTTCATATCTAATATCACATAAACAAAAAATATATGAAATGACACATAGATGAAACAAGTGGAAAAATTGGGGCAATTTATCTACAATGAAAAAATATATGAGCCGCTTGCTCTCCACTTCGGCATAGCCATAAACAAATTTCTTAACATGCAAAAAATGTTAGTGGTCTTAAATTTTATTTATAATGCTATATATCTGAGCAAAATAATCAGCCTACAAAATTTTTAGTTCTTACTATAACAAAATTATTTACAATAATAATAATAATTATTGTATATTAGGTTTTTATATATTCATTTTATTATGAAAAATGCATTTAAAATAATGATGGCGATTATTTTTAAGGATTTTTCTCTTAAAAATAACTATATATTTGGTATTTTTAATATTAACACCTTATAATATATATAAAAAAATGAAGTTTTTTTTTAAAAAAATTCAAAGTAATTTAATATTAGTATTCTAGAATATTTCAAATATAATAATATGAAGAATAAATCTTGGAAAATAAAAAAATTCTTTTTATAACGATAATGATGGTGGCAACGATAATATTGTCATTAATTATTAGAATATTAATTATTCATAATAATTGTTATAGTAACAACTATAATAAGTGTTACAATTTAACAATCATGATAATAACAATAAGAATAATAATCAAGATAATGCATTAATCGATGTTGTTTTTGTGAAAAACTAACTTCTGTAACTTTTTTATGTATGATATTTCAGATCTAATATTACATGAATAAAAAATATACAAAGCTACACATAAAAGAAACTGGTGAATTGTTTTTGTCAAATTATCTACAGATATAAAATATATGAGTCCCTTGCTTGCGCTTCACCGCAGACAAAATCAAATTTTATAATATGTCAAAAAACGTTAATGGTTACTGCTTTTTTTTTTTTAATAATGCTATACATTAGAGTGAAACAATCAATTTACAAGACTTTCAATTTTTTTAATATATTCATTTTATTATAAATAATGCATTTAAAATAATGAGAAAAATTATTTAAAGGTTTTTTCTCTTAAAAATAATTATATATTTTAATATTTGTTTAATGTTAAAGCCTTAAAAAATATAACAAATAACTAACAACTGAAGATTAACTATACATGCATAAGAGAGGGTTTTACTTTCATTTCATACCACCAAAAATGAACTTACTCTGTTTTTTAACCAATACTACATTTAATACAAAGATAAATTTTAATAAAAGTTATAATTCAAAACTAAGAATATAGATACATAAATAAAAATAAATTATTTAAATTTATACCAAAATTATTGAAAAAATAAAGGGATCGAAACTAAATAAAAAAATAAAGAATTTTTTTCTTCATTACAACACTTTTATTTCTTTTTAATTTAATCCTTCCATTTAAATTATTTACAGTTTTTTTTTTCATTTCGTCCCATATACTCTTAATTCTTTTATTTTTTTAGGTATATTTCTAAATAGTCTCAAATTTTTTCCATGTTTATATATATACACTCTTAATTTTGGTTTTTAATTGTTCATTTTAGGTGAAAGTTTTGTTTTCTAAGAGATTAATCTATTGTAATTTTTCTAATAATATATTAAGGTAACCAATTACAACATGCAAAAATTTAATCATTTTTCTATGTAAAAAGAGCCCAGCGCAGCGCGCGAACAAATAACCTCGTTATTCATCTATAATGTATGGATGTATTTTCTATATGTTTTGTTTAAAAACTCATGATTAAAAGGATTAAAGTCAAGATAACAACTCAATATATCTAGGCTTGACAAAATGTTAAGCTCAAGTGACATGGGTCCAGTATTGCTTCCAAGTCCAATATCACTAGGCTCAACTATATTCTAAACCAAATACAAATAGGTATGGCGAGGTGTTAGACTCCACCTATTTGAGCTTAACTACATGATGAGTTCAAATGCATATGAGCCTTGTAAGATATCAAACTCAACATTCTTGGATTTAAACTATGTGCTAAGCTCAAATACATGTAGGGTTGACAAGATATAAGACTTAACACTTTAGGTTAACCTGTGTGTTGAGCTCAAGTACATATGATTTTGGTCATATGGAAGACCCAACTATCATTTATTTCAGTTATGTGCTGAGCCTAAGTACATATGGATCCATTAAGGTGTCAAACCCAACTACCATGGGTTTAGCGACGCTTTAACCCCAAGGGCAAGTGAGTTTAACATGATGATATACTCAATTGCAATGGGTTCAACTATGTACTAAGCTCAAATGCACATGGGTTTAGCAAGACGCCCGTTCCAAATGTCACGCGGACCAGCCCAGAAACAACAGCAAGGATCCATTACATGTTCCAAATGGTCCAATGACGCGATCTAAGACAAAGGCATTGAAAGAGGCAATGAATGCATTGGTTTTGAAGGTTTCAACCAGGTCAGAATTGCAAGGACCATTGGAGTATCAAGAGGAGACCCTAGTACATCTTATCCATGTGCAGGAAGGGTCCAATACAACCTTATTTGGGCCATGAAATGAGGACAACAAATGAGCCAAAAGAATCCTACTACAACATGGGATTAATGGGCTTGAGGGAAGACTATAAAAGAAAAGCCTTATGGGTTTTATTTAATTTTGTTAGCTACAGCCCAAGGCTTGTTTGGGCTTAATTAAGACTTTGTTTTCAGCTTGGATCCAGGGGTTGCTTGGATTAAGTTATGGGCTTTTAATTTAGGACTTTAGGTCAGTTTTGATTGGACCTCATTTAAATCCACAAAAGAGGTCCATTAGGGTTACTTTTAAGAACTATTTAAACTCATGTAACCCTAATTTCGGCAGCCTTTGATTAATTTTAATTCTGAACTTTTCAGTTTATGTGTGAGAGTGATTCTTGCATTCTTCAGTTCTTGAACGAACTGAATCCGACTTATCAAAGATTAACTGGCTTCGCGGCGTCATTCTACTCATTCCAATAGTGCTGGTGCCTTGGGGCAGGTTTCCATTGTGTCACACTCCTATCAGACCTATTTCAGCTTTCCGGGATTAGATTTCAATCTTTGTTGTGGGTTTCGTGACCACGTGATCACGAGGTTCACATCAAAATGCCTTCGATTCAACTACATGTTGAGCCCAAATATATGTGAATATGATAAAATGCTAGACCCAACTGTTTTGAATTCAGTTACGTGCCGAGTCCAAGTGTATATGGGTTTAGGAAGATGCCAAATGCATCACACTTGGATTTGAAATCTTTTTAAACCAAATACATATACAATTGGTAATCTTTTAAGCCTTGTTTTAGGTCATGTCAATTTATTTGATTATTCTCATTTCTTTTAATAAAAATGTTAAAAGTTAAGAATAATAATCTCCTCACATCGCTAGTTGTATAAGTGTCTCAAAATAACCTCCCATATTTCCATAAATATTAATTTTATGTAAGTGAGATCTAATACCACCTGATGCGAACCTCGTGATCACGCAACCCACAACCAAGAATGAGATCTGATCCCGGAAAGCCAAAAATAGGTCGGATAGGAGTGTGACACAATGAAAACCTGCCCCAAGGCACCAGCATTATTGGAATGAGTAGAATGACGCCATGAAGCCAGTTAATCTTTGATAAGTCGGATTCAGTTCGTTCAAGAACTGAAGAATGCAAGAATCACTCTCACACATAAACTGAAAAGTTCAGAATTAAGTTTAATCAATGGCTGCCGAAATTAGGGTTACATGAGTTTAAATAGTTCTTAAAAAGTAACCCTAATGGACCCCTTATGTGGACTTAAATGAGGTCCAGTCAAAACTGACTCAAAACCCTAAACTTAAAAGCCCATAACTTAATCCAAATAAGCCTCGGATCCTAGCTGAAAACAAAGTATTAATTAAGCCCAAACAAGCCTTAAGTTGTAGCTAACAAAATAAAAATATTAAATCCATGTTCTGCAATGAGAAGAAGTGAAGGAAATAAAATATTATAGAGCTAATTCAAGGCTTATTTATAGCCTACCATGCAGCCCCTTAATCTTGAAAAGCTGACTACTCATGTTGTGTTCAAGTTATATCAAAATTCTTTTGTTTCAATTGTTGTCCTCGCTTCATAACCCAAATAAGATTGTATTGGACCCCTCTTGCTCATAGATAAGATGTACTTGGGTCTCTCCTCTTGATACCCCAATGGACTTTCAATTCTAACATGGTTGAAACCTTCAAAACCAATACGTTCAATGCGTCTTTCAATGTCTTTGTCTTAGACTGAGTCATTGGACCATTTGGGACATGTAATGGGTCTTTGCTAATATTTTTGAGCTGGTCCAAATCAAGTACTTTTAAAGTTGTCGAAGGTTGTTTTTCCTCGTTTAGAATATAGACATTTAGGATCAATAAGATTTTCTTTTCCATATGAAATAATTTCTCACTATTTTGTTAGCTTCAAAGTCATCTCATTTTATTTGGTTCATTTTTTTTCAGGTTCTTAAGTTTATAGTCACTTTTTAGATCACTTGAATCCCCATACCTCATTTGCTAAAACAAGCACGAATTTGACTTTTGGTTTCGTAGCAAAACTTTTTTCACAACCTTTTTGTGACATGCATACTGTGCTTTTGGATTGTAACTATAGAGCTTTGAAATGTAAATTTCTATAATATAGATTATGCTTTTATTGTTAGCAATTTAAAGATAAAATCAAGTCCAGTGATCGACAAATTGACGCTATATAGATTGTTTGCATAGTATTAGTACTTAAAGTAATCTGTTGTCGACTAAACACTATTATCAGTCAATCGCAACCCCGGTGGAAGCAAAAGCATGCTAAAGAAAAACGTCCAGTCCATTATGTCCAAACCCAACCATTGAAGCGGGCAGAGGAACTAGTGTTATCTAATTATCTAAAAGCTAAAAGAGGTCATGATTTTGAATAGTGTATCTGCACTGTTCATCTACATTCAAAAGTAATGTGGACTTGAACAGTTAAATTACTTAATATTATTATTATTATTTGTATCCTACAACTGAACAAAGAAGTCGCCTGGCCTGGTGGATAGAGCGCGCCCAAGCGAAGTGGGGGGCGAGAGTTCGAATCTCTGTAAGAGCGATTTTTTGGAATAGTTAAATTACAAAATCATATTATTATTATTTGTATCCTACAACTGCCCAAAGAAGTCGCTTGGCCGAGTGGTATGATCACGCCCAAGCAAAGTGGGACGCGGGAGCTCGAATCTCTGTAGCAATGAATTTTTGGAATAGTTAAATTATAAAATCATATTATCATTATTTGTATCCTAGAATTGACCAAAGAAGTCACTTGGCCGAGTAGTGACGGTGGCATGTCCACACGGGGCGTGGGAGTTCGAATCTCCTTGCCATCGAAAATGAATTTTAAGTAATGAACAATGCTTTTCACTGTTCATTACTGCAAACATGGTTTTTTTTCCAGTCTTTTTTTATAACCGGGTTGTCCGGGTCAGCTTACGCGCATCACGATAAATCTTTGACTTTACTTTTTTTTTTACAATTTTCACTGTTCATTACTGTTTGAAAATGTGTTTCCTTTCTTTTTTTTATATTCACGGTGTCCGGGCTAGTTCACGCACACCATGATTTTTTTCTCACGTATATTTTTTTTTATAACTAGGGTAGGTAACACGCACAACGAATAATCCTTGTATCCACTCTTTTTACATTGTTTTTTCTGTTTTTTTCCCACTTATAAATTTTTTTTATAACTAGGATGTCCGAGCTAGGTTACGTGCACCACGACTATTATTTTATAGATAGCTAAAGGAGATCACAATTTCAAACAGTAATGACCAGTGATTTGAACTGTGGTTTTAGTTGTTCATTACTATTTGAAAAGGTGAATTGAACTGTGGTTCTGGTGGGAGATGACAGGAGTGTTTAGGAATGTGTTTGAAAATCGCTTTTAAACAAAAATTTTAAATTAAAAAAATAATGTCTCTAGATGATTTTGATGTGCTGATGTCAAAAATAATTTAAAAAAAATAAAAAAAAATCATTTTGATGCATTTCTGAACGAAAAACACTTTCAAAAGAAACCTTAATCACACTCCCAAACAGGTATGGCATGTGGTGGAGGTGAAAGGTAAAAAGCGAATTGAAATGCTAGCTAAATTTGTCCTTTAAATGACTTTTATTATATATATGTTTTTCATACTTTTAATCTTGGATTTTATTTTAATTCCTTTATTTTTTTATATATATTTCTTAAATGGTTCTTATTTTGTCTATGTTTATGTATGCATGCTCTTAATTTTTGTTTTTTATTTTCATCATTTCCATTGTTATTATGGTTTTTTTATTTAATGTTTAAATTTTAATTTGTGTTGATGATCATTTGAAAATTGATATTTATTACTTTTTCTCTTTGTTTTTTTATTTTTATTTATTCTTCAAGTCAAATAAGTTTTTAAAATCTAATAATATTTTTTTTTGTTTTGTCATTTATTTTGTTTTTTAATTTCTTTTTTCTTAATATTTTTAGGTGTTAAAATTTCTAATTATTATATATAAGATATTCAAAATAATGACAACAATTATTTGTAAGTTTTTTTTCTTATAAATATGTTAGACTAATTATGTATTTTGATATTTACTTAATATTAGCATCTTAATATATATATATATATATAAATAAATTTCCTAGGTTTTTTTTAAAAAAATATAATTGATATCAGTATTATGAAATTCGTGTCATCGATAGTATGAACAATAATAATTATAATATGAATTATTTGTAATAATATTTATAATGAGAATTACAATAATTGTGACAATTTAACAGTCATGAGAATAATAATGACAATTATAATCAAAATAATTCATCAGTTGATGTTATTTTTCTTTAAAGTTGACTTCTGCGGTTTTTTTATTTTTCTTTAAGGTTGACTTCTGTGATTTTTTATGTATGATATTTCATATCTAATATCACATAAACAAAAAATATACAAAGTGATACGTAGACGAAACGGGTAGAAAATTAGGGCAATTTATATACAGTGAAAAAATATACAAGCCACTTGCACTTCACTTCCCCGTGCCCATAAACAAATTTTTTAACATGCAAATTTTTTTTAATGGTCTTAGATTTTTTTTATAATGCTATATATCTGAGCAAAACAATCAGCCTACTAATACAAATAAAAATTCTAATAAAAATTAAAAGTCAAAACTAAGAGTATAGATACATAAATACAAATAAATTATTTAAACTTATACGAAAATTACTGAAAAAATAAAGGCATCGAAACTAAATCAAGAAATAAAATAATTATTTATTTTTTCGTTATCGCACTTTTAATTTTTTAAATTTAATCCTTCCATTTAAATTATTAACATATTTTGTTTTCATTTCGGCCCATATACTTTTAATTATTTATTTTAATTCCTTTATTTTTTTAAATATATTTCTAAATAGTGTCTATTTTTATCCATGTTCACTGTGACACAAATCACTATAGATGAAAACTGTAATGCTCAATTTTTGGGTCGTTTCGGGTCGATTCGACTCATTCGGTTCACCGATCACGTCAGTGTAGCTCTTTATTGTGATATTTATGTTTAGTCCCTGAACTTTCAATTGTGTTTTCTGGTCCTTATTGTCATTATATAGGTTTTGATTTGTTTTATTTGGGTCCTTCAATTGAAATTGATTGTATATTGTAGTTTCATTTAGGTCCCCCATTCTTTGAATTTTCAAATTGGTTTTAAATCCTTAATATTTTCGGTATCAAAGTTTTGAATTATTTCAATTTTATCCTTCCGTGCAAACTTATTAAAAATCCTTAATATTTTCGATATTAAAGTTTACTAATTTAATTAAAAATATTAAAATAACCAGTTACAACACGTATAAAATCATTCAATTTCCTACATCGAAAAAAGCCTAGATAAAGCATTCAAAATAATGATAATGATTATTTTTAAGTTTTTTTCTTATAAATATGTAAGACTAATTATATGTTTTAATATTTATTTAATATTATTGCCTGAAAATATATATAGAGAAAAAAAATCATTTCTAACATATTTTATTTATTACAATTTTACTAATTCAATATTAAAATAACTAATTACAGCACGCAAAAAAATAAGTTTATTTCTTAAAAAAAATATTTTTATTTATAATATTTTAGATCTAATACTACTGAGGGAAAAAAGGCAACTCATAAAAAAAATATACAAATTGCTTCCCATTTTGATCACACTGTTCTTTTTAGCCGGAAAAAAACTATTTTCTAATATATTTTATCTATTATAATTTTACCCATTAAATATTAAAATAACTAATTACAACACGTAAAAAATCAATTAATTTTTTACATAGAAGAAAACCCAGCACAGCACGCGATCATGTCAGCTCGTTGAAAGCTATATAATTTCGTTTGATCCGCGATGAAGCTTTTGTTTGTTTTACCTGTAAACAAATCCTAATTTCCTTCTTTTAATAATACAAATAATTTGTCAACACATTTTACAAACATTGCTGCCTTCCATATTTGTTCGAATCGAATTAACACATATCAGCTAAATTAATTACTTCCTTTCTTTTCCATCTACTTTAGACTCTCCTATTTCCATTGAATACAAACAATATACAACTAATAATAGTAGGAATTCATGATTAGGAGACTAGCTAGCTTACAGAACAATCACCAATAACCTTTGCACGAACATTGACCATTAGAAAAACAATGAAACCCAGAAGCATCCCGAAAAAGTATCTCCCTCTGGGTGACTACTGATGCATATTGCAAGAATGAATGGCAATCCCTACATAGAAGGATGTTCTTCACAACCCGAATGGGTTCTCCAGGTCTGGTCTTCAGAAGTCCATAGGTTGCAGCTAGTTTTGCACTGTGATAGAACAAGAAATTCTTCTTTTGCTGCTCCTCGACTTCCTGGAGAACAAAGCTCATGTCTGGCTCATATCCAGCTTTTAGGCATTTCAAGATTAGTATATCTAATCCACTATAGATGTCTTTTGCTTGGGGATGGGATTTATCTCTTGCATAGAATGTATGAAGCTTCTTCTTATTTATAACCCAACTTCGACATGGGTGCTTTCGAAGCCCCCTATCCCTCATATTCTCCCTGACTATTTCTGAGCAATGCCACCTCCCAGAAGCAGCATATAGATTTGATACAAGCACATATGTAGAAGGATCCTGGGGCTCCATCCCAATTATGTGCTTTGCAACACGCTTTCCAATGCTTGTGTTTGCATGGAGTCTGCAACTGTCAAGCAAAGCTCGCCAAACAGAAACCTCAGGCTCAAAAGGCATCTTATTGATCAACTCCTCTGCTTCTTCAAGGAGACCCCAGTACCCCAAAACACTAACTAAGGAGGCGTAATGCTCTGAAGTGGGTTCCAGATCATGGATCATTTTCATTGAGAGAAACAAACTTCGACATTCATCCAGTAAATTTGAGCTAGTATATTTATAAGCTGAAACAATCAAAACAAAAGTGATTGTGTCTGACTTTATGCCTGCCTTCTCCATACTTGACCAGATAGCCAAGGCCTCATCACCCTGCCGGTGAAGAAGTTGGCCTGCAATCAAACTATTCCATGAAACTATGTTGTGCGCTGGCATAGTATTGAAAGCCTTAATTGCATCATCTATGTTGTAACACTTCGAATACATGCTAATTATGGAATTTCCAACCCCTAATTCAGCATGAAACCCAGTTTTTAAAGCGTGACAATGGATTTGCTTCCCCATCTCATGGAATCCTAAAGTTCCACAGACACCAAGTATTGAAGTGAATGCAACTTCATCTAGAACCATTGTCCCCTCTGACTGGCTACGGTAGAAAAGACAAATTGCCTCCTCTGGCAGCCCATTTCGAGCATAGCCACATATCATTGATGTTTGGATGATTGTGTTACCCCCATCAGTTGACTGATACATCCTTTCAGCATCATTCATCCTTCCACACTTTGAGCACATATCAATCAGAGCTGCTTCAATACAAGCATTTGACCTGAAACCAAACTTGACGATAAACCCATGAATTTGCCTACTGATTTCCAATTTCAAGAACAATCCGCAAGCATTAATGACACTAGTCAATGTGAAATCTGTTAACTCTGCTCCCTCTTGGACCATCCTAACAAATAAATTGAGTGCCTTCAACCCTTCATTATTTTTGCAAAATCCTGTCAAAAGTGCATTATAAGACACAGAATTCTTTTCCGGCATCTTGTTGAACATGTCTACAGCCAAATCCACCAACCCAAATTCCATATATGCTGTGATCATCTCAGTCCAAGTAATTATATCTCTGAATGGCATCCTCTCAAACAGAGCCACCGCATGGTTCAGACTTTCACACCTAGTGTAGAACCTGATAATGGCATTGCTCACGCTCAAATTGTTCTCTAATCCAATTCTAATGGCATGAGCATGAATCTGTCTGCCTTCTATCCTAGCATGGCACCTAGTACAAGCAGTCAAAAGAGTCGAAAGCGTGAATTGATCAGCTTTAAACCCTTTATTATGATTCAAGACACGAAACAGTTCTAAGGCTTTTTCATATGATAAACCTTTCACCACACTCGAAATCATGGTATTCCATGACGCAATATCTCTTTGAGGCATTTCATCAAACAAATGAATCGCATTATCCAAACAGCCACACTTTCCGTACAAACCCATCAAGGCATTGGCAACAAAAACAAGTTGTGAATAACCCATCTTGATTGCCAAAGCATGAACTTGCAAACCCAATTCCAATTCCGAACTCCGAATACAGGCAGTTAAAATAGCAACAAAACTGTACTCATTAGGCTCAATACCTGAAATCCTCATTCTAAAGAAAAGCTGGATCGCTTCAGCTTCTCGATTCAACTTAGAAAAACTCGAAATTATAGCACTGTAAGACACCACATCGGGAGTAGACATTCCCATAAAAACCCCATAAGCATCAACAACAAGACCCAACTTGATATAAGCTGCTATGACAGCATTGCCCAGATGGGTATCCTCTTCCAGTTTGAGAATGGAAGCATGTAGGGCTCTTGCAAGACCAATGTCAGTGTACTTGACCGACAAGCGAAGAAAATTGAATAAACCGTCAACTTCAATGAGACAGTCAGTATTGGTCTGAAAAGAATGACAATTACGGTCTATAGGGAAAGAGGATTCTTGGGGTTTAGTGAGAGAAAGGGGTGAGGATAGGAGAAATTGAGATGTGCAGGAGGAGAAATGACGGTGATGGTGGTGGTTGGGTTTAGAGAGAATGTGTGAAGTGCGTAGTTGAGGCGGAGGTTGGGTGGTGGTTGGTTGTGGTTTTGAAGGGAAGTAAAAGGAGTTTTGGGATGGAAGAGAGATGGGAAATAGGGTGATAGCGGTGGTAACGGAGGTTTGAGGAATGGAAGCCATGAATAAGAGGCGGCGAATTGCAAAATTGCAACTGTATACTGTGTTTAATTTGCTAAGAGTCTCTTCTAATTTTTAACTAAATTTTAGTTAAGATAACTAAAATAGCTTTTTAAAATAAAAGTTATATAATTGTTTTTTTTAAATCAGTAATAATGAATTTATTATCAGTAATAAATATTATCAGTCAATCCATGATAAAAATATTGTTGTCAACTTAACAAAAAACTTGAATCTTCTATACCCACTCATCATTTTAGACATCCCAGAAATAGCCATCAAAGCATAGTCCATCTATCTCAACAATCATATATTCTTCTCTAGCCCGCATGTTAGAAAAAATAGTAGAAAATAATATTGGGGATAAAACATTAAATATGATTTAGAAAATTTGTATCACTAGTTTAAGTATAATTATATTAAAATAAAAAAAATAAAAACATGTTTTTTATTCAACATACCATACTTTATTTGCAATAATATTTTTTCTCAAAGAGGTTTTTTCAGAATCCTTTCTTCTCTCTTTTACTATGTTTTTTTAAATGTCTTTTTTTTCCTTTTCTTACATGTTTGTCACTTGTTAACAAACATATTTATAAGGTTGAAGAGTAATAACTCTTTTGAGTTAAAAAGTCAGGATCTACTTGAATATTCTTTTGAACTCTTATATTTTTCCCTTATTTATTAATATAGTTAATATTAACATGGATTAGGTTGCCTCATCATTGGTGATCCAAATTCTTTTTTTTTCTTCACATTCCACTCATTTATGATGGGATCAACTCTCTCTCTCATTGATTCAGTAGAATTCATGCTTCACAAATAAGTTATGTGACTAAGCATACTTCGAGAGTGTTGTTGTAAATATGTTAGGAATATATAGCTTTTCAAATATTAAGGCATCGAGTAGATGCAGTATGCAATCCCCTAGATCATTTATCACATATTTTATCTCTTGTGATCTTGGTCAAAAATTAAATTGAAATGATTGATCAAATGTGACTTGATTATAAATATATTTTAAAAATAAAAAATGTAATTAATATAGAAGATTACAATTCTAAATCTAAAAAAGTTAAGTAGAAATCTAATTGAAAAAAATTCTAAAATTATCATGAAATAATTTATGTGATATTTCTTAAATGAAAAAAAAACAACGTTACTATTTATGGGGTTATTATATAATCCTTATACTTCTCGATGAGGATAATGATAAAGTTGTGAATAAATGTCAACATAATATTAATTATGATGATTAGGTTACATGTGTAATTTTGGTTAAAATGTCACTTGAACTTTATTGGCAACATGAATTTTACATGTTTGTATTATAAGTATAAATCTTAAAGAGTTGTTTGATATGACTAGTAAGGCTAAGAGGTACGAGATCTCTAGAAAATTGTTTCATTATAAGATATTAGAAGGTTATGTTATGAACACTCGTTTTTTGTTTACGATTGAAAAATATCTTCTACTTCACATTGTATTTCTGAGTATTAAATATCTAATGTGGTTTTCATATTTGTAATAATATGAAGGAGCTAAAGAGAGAAACAAATTGCATTAAGGCAAAGTAGACATACAAATTGTGAACATACCAACGATTGTTGCATTAACTTTGCTAAATAGTTGATACAAGAACTTAATAAATGTTATTTTATTTAAATAATTTATAAGAACATCATAATTGTTTCTTACTTAGCTTTTATTGAATTTGAATTTGTTATTTAAGAAAAAATGTTTCTTTTATAATAATGATGTTTATTATATATCTAGTACTTGTACAAATTATTTGTATATAGTTTATTCAGAAAAGCCTATATTCAATATAAATAGAAAGATAAATAAATTGGATAATTAATAATAATTTTATTTATAGCATTATAGATTGTCATATTAATAAATAAAAAAGTCTCTAAGTTATATAAAGAGGGAAATTTTAATCATTTGAGTGTGTTATTTTCTCTTTGAGTGTGCTTCATAGCCCTCATTTCCATTACTTTCATAAGGACAAACCATCTCTTGATCTGGTAAGTCCATTTCCATTTTTTTTCTTTACAATGCTTACTATAAAAAATCTCTCACGACACTTTAGTCGTAAGCATTGTAAAGAAAGGGACAACTGTCATTACTCATTATTGGCTTATTTCTAAAATTTACTCAAAAAGTAAAATAAAATTAAAAAAAAATTGGCATGGTGGAAAAATCAAGTTTGAAAATTTGGACGAATTAGAGAGCCCGAATGTACGTCTATGGTGCCCAAAAATGAAGAAAAATACAGATTCAATGCTAAAATAAATAATAATCAGATAAATCTGCATAAAAATAAAGTCGAAAGACATTATTATATTTTAAATAGGCCAATTTGATTTAATCATGGGCCAAATAAAAGCTTGATTATATTTAGGAAGTTTAAGGTTCAATTGAAGGATTTAATTAAGTGTAAGGACTTAATTATACTTTAAACTGGTTAAAAAAATCATTAAAGGCTTAATTGGTAAAAACAAAAGTTTGAGAGCCTAATTCAGGTTTAATAGAGAAGATCAAAAATTTTGGAGACCAAACTTAATTTTTACCAAGTCAATTGGTTGATATTTAGGGTAAAATTGCAAGAAAATCATAGTTTTGAGTTCACTTAAGAGCAAAATTGAAGAAATTCAAGATCATTGACCAAAGTGAAAAGCCCCATAAATTTAAGGGCTCTATTGAATTTTGACAAGGGTTTAGTTGCACAAAACTAGCGGTTTTGGGCCAATGAGGGATAAAACTAGAGCAATTATAAGATAAAGGATCAATTGAACTATGGTAGAGAAAAAGAGAAAGGATCAAATGATGCATCGTTTGGTCCATAAGTGTGTCCAGACAACATGTTGTCTGATCAATATTTATTTTCATCCCCAAACTTTGCTGAAAATCCTACTTTGGTACCAATTTTGCAAGTTTCATGTAATTTCTTTATCCTTCATCAAATTTGACAAAACATGCACTAAACGATCTCCTGATTCTTGACTATATTAGGGTATGGTTAGTTTTGGCTCACTAACACCACAGATGCAATGGTTCAGTCTCAAAGTTCACAATCAAGGAGCCTATTGTAGTTGTCAAATTCGACAGTTCAAGCCACCTACTTTTAGTCAATAGTTAGGATAGTTCTACATTGAATAAGTGACTGAAATTTTATCACAATATAGATAAGATTATCCTTTTCCACCAACTATAAATAGAGATGAAATCTATAGCTTGAGGGAGGAATAATCAGAAGCTAAAATTCAGGGTGGGGGGGGGGGGGGGGGGGAACTTTGCTCTTTCCCTAGTTTGTTTTTGCCAGTGATTCCTTTTCTTTTTCTCGTCACGACTACCACCATCTGTCACCAACACCTATCATAGCCACCATAATAGTGTCCTTTACATTACGAATCAACCCAAGGTTTGCCATCTTCTCCCTTTTCTCCCCTCTCTTCCTCTCTCATGACTGCAATTGTCATGATTTCTTGGATTTTATGGCCAACAACGCCACCACAACCACCAATGGAGCTTCCTCTTCACACTAGGGTACTCCACGCCAGGTAAACCCCTTCCACCCCTTCTCCTTTATTCACCTTCAATAATTTTCACAAAATACATGAACAATAGAGTGAATTAATTCACTTTACACTATTCACATAATTTGTTTTTCGGCTAGACTCATTTTACCCTAGTCTGGTCGAGTCCAACCCAAACCTAGCAGAGTTGGGGCATTTGTCCCAACTTAGGTGGGCCTATTCGGGGTGGCCAAGCCCAACTCAAAAAATATTTAAACATAAAAGTATAAAAATCCACATTTCAAAAAAAAAAATGTTTTCATGTATGGTTGAATCCTAAAATTTTCCAAGCATATATTCATAAAAAACAAAAAAATCTTTTGTGAGGTTTTAAAATACAAAATGAGATATCATAACTAATTTATGATTATTCATTAGAGTTCGGTCAAAATATAAAAAATCTTTCAACAATCATTTTGTTTAATTTTTAATTGTACACTTTAATTATTGGGATGTAGAAATACATTGTAAGTATATCATTAGATATTAAAAAGACAATAAATGCAAACCAATATCAAAATGGTTTTTGTGCTTGGAATGACTTTAAAACTCCAAAGATTTTCCATAAAAGTTATCCATATGAATTACCACCCTTTTCTCTAGAGTATCCTCCATAAAAAAGATGCAAAACCCAAAAAATTTAAAGGATATGATCACACTAAGGGTATAATAATAATAATAATAATAATAATAATAATAATAATAATAATAATAATAATAAACACAATAGGATTGGCTTCATCACTCCCTTTCAAAGAAGATAAAAATATGTTGAACAAAATTGAAGGTCTTTAAGCAGGGGCATATGAATACATTGTAATGATCTATCATCCCCAAAGGTCAAGATCAAAAGTTACGACTCGAGTAAGCAAAAAAGAGAAGTCATTAAATCTAGTTATAGGGATCCAGACTCCAAAAAGAAGAAGACCATATAGAAGAAAGGAGACCTATATTTCTCAAGTACCATCATCATAAATTGCATCTCTATCGATGATCAATTAAGATAGTGTGTTTTCCAAACCTATTTCCTTCTCTGTGCGCTTTCCATCCCTCACCATCAATAACCCTATCTCTCTCCTTCTTGTTTGAGTGTGCTTCTAGCTCTCAATCATCAACTCAGATAATGCGTTTAAATTTTATATCCCTTACTCTCATCCGAGTGAGCTTTCTAGCCCTCAACTGTCAACTTAAATAATGCACTTTGTAGCTCTATCTATTTATTTTGAGTGGGTTTTATAGCTCTCAACCATCTTAAATAGTGGTTTTTAGCCCTATCTCTTTCCCACTTCCAAAAAAAATCTTTACATCTTTACTTGGATAGGTCACCCTTTACAATGAGACCATTTTTTTTGTCTTTCAACTCTTTGCAAATATCATATTTCCCTTCACAAATTCATTTCTTTGTCCTTTGAGTGTGTTATTTAGCCCTCATTTCTTAGGTGGTGTACTTTCTAACCTTATATAATCTTTCCCTGTTGAGTGTGCTTTATAGCCTCATTTCTAATACTTTCTTAAGGACAAACCATCTCTTGATCTAGTAAGTTCATTTTCCATTTCTTTTTCTTCTTTACATCGCTTACTATCTAAAGTCTCTCATAAGACTTTCTCGTAATCATGGTAAAGAGAGGGGCAATTGTAATAACCCATTTTTGGGATATTTCTAAGAGTTACTTGAAAAATAAAAATAAAATAAATATTACAAAAAGAGACTAACATGGTGAAAAAATCAAGTTGAAAATTTTAGACGGTTTAAGAGCCCAATCGTACCTCTATGGTGGCCGAAAATGAAGGAAAATACAGATTCAAGGCTAAAATAAATGATTATTCGATAAATCCGCTTAAAACTTAAGTAGAACGGCATAATTATATTTTTAATAAGCCAATTTGATTTAATCATAGGCCAAATTAAAGTTTAATTATGTTTAGAAATTAGTTTAGAGTTTAATTGAAGGATTTAATTAAGTGTAAGGACTCAATTATACTTTAAATTGGTCAAATTAATTTTATTAAGGGCTTAATTGGTGAAAAATTAAGTTTGGAAGCCTAATTCTGGTTTAATTGAGAAGAATGGAATTTTTGGAGACCAAAGGAGTAAAATTGAAGACATCTGACACCAAGGACCAAAGTGACAAGAACGTTTTTTGGGCCAATAAGGGATAAAATTAGAGCAATCATAAGATAAATGACCAAATTGAACTTTAGCAGAAAATAAATAAAGGATGAGATGACATATTGTCTAGTCACTATTCATTTTCTTCCCCAAAATTTTTCAGAAAATCCTGCTTTGGTACCAACTTTGCAGGTACATTTAATGTCTTTATCCTTCATAAAAATTTGACAAAAATGTGCACAAGAATGATCCATTGATTCTTGACTATATTAATGTGTAGTTAGTTCTGGTTGAATGACACCACACACGCGGTGGTTCACCCCAAAGTTGACAACTTAGGCAGCCTATTGTAGCTGTCAATTCGATAGTTCATAACCCTACTTTGAGCTAATAGTTGGGATGGTTATGCATTGAGCCATTGACTTAAATTTTACCCTAGTATAGAGAAGATTACCCTCTTCCAGGAGCTATAAATGGATGCAAAATCTATGATCGAGGGAGGAAAATCAGAAGCAGAAATTCATAAAAAACTAGCCCCTTCCCTATTTTTTTCATTGGTGTTTCCTTTGCTTTTTTTTGCCACCACTATCACCATATTCGTCACCAGCACCTCCCACAACCACCATAAGAGTGTCCTCTACATTGCGGAGCAACCCAAGGCTGACCATCTTCTCCCTTTTCTCCCCTCTTTTGCTCCTGTGACTACAAATGTCAGGGTTTCTTTGATTTTCTCGCCACTCCTGAGACCAACGACGCCACCATAATAATGAACAAAGTTTCCTCTTCACACTGGAGCACTCCACTAGGTAACCTCTTCCACCTCTTCTCCTTCCTTCACCTATTATTCATGCATTAAGTGAACAATATCATTGCGATGTCGCGACCGCACAAATTAATTACCTTAGCTTAAAACAAATCAAACAAGATAATATAGAGCAAGCAAGGGGTCGATCCCATGAGGATGTTTTAGTTCAGATTTTCATGCTATATGCTTACTTAGCCTTGCATGTTTGTTGAACAACTAAATAAAAAGATGGAAGAACTTGATTTAGGGTTTGGAGAAGGAAGATTTGTGTTTCCTTTGCTTCTGGCCGAAGTCCTTTGCTACCTCTTCTCCTTTATATATGCTTAGAAACCCTAATTTCTATTTTACAAAATAGTCATTCCTTAAGTTGACAGAATTTAGTTGTCCCTTATAAAATTCATATCTCATTCATAACACATCATTTTGAGCTGCAATTTGTATCGTTCATATTCACAAGAGTCTTGAATCCAATAAAATTGGGTTTTCATCAATCAGACTTTGGTAGCTCTAGATATTTAAGTTGGAACGGACAAAGGTCGACATCGGTAGATTGCAAGATTTGACTTTGAAGGATGCGATTTCCATTCTCTTCCTTATTTTATTTCTTTTTCCTTATCTGTCCAGAAAGTTATGGATGTTAGCTTTTCAATGCCACTTGAATCACTTCATTTAGATCTCTAGAGCTTCCGCTCTGCATAAAACATCCACTGAAGGTTGTCAATTAGCTCCAATTACCTCTTTTGTGCATCTTTCATCCAAAAAAGCCTTCAAAACATAAAAAAGAAAGGAATATTAAGGCATTGTATACACAAAACATATGCAAAACACTAGTTAAAAATGGATGAAACTATCAAATAATATGGTCGCATTAAATACCCCCACACTTAGCTCTTGCTCGTCCTCGAGAAAGGATAGATAAAGAAAATCAAATTAAAACTAACTATGACCAATCTCTTAATCTCCCATCAATATCCAAGGATACAAGCATTATAAATAAGAATACAATCAAGAAGGATAAAGAACATAAATCTTCATCAATTTGTTTAAATGCAAACTTCAAAACTCAATTACTCTTTGGGATTTAAATGAAATCTATGTCATGCCAAAGTGATAGGTCCTCTCATTGATATACACTCCAACACTCATGTGTTTAGGGCTTAAATATTTAAATCTCTCAAATTCTATCAATGAATATGTTCTACCATAGGCTTGCTCTTCAATCTCATCACCATTACTAACATATTACAAACAATGCATGAATCAAAACGTTTTATTTTCTGGTTGGAATGGGGCTAGGGTTAAGGTGAGGTAAAAGAGATTAAAATAAAATCTCAAACCAAAAAAAGTAGAGCATTCTGAAAAATAATATTTCAAACAAGATATTTCATCAAAGCACATTAATTTTCAATCTTTAAGCACCAATGCTTAGCTACTTTTGATTTCAGACTCTTTTCTATTTAATTATTTCTTTTTTTTTGTTTTTTAGCTTTGACAACTTTGTCCATCTTTTCATCAAGCATCACTTCTTTCTTTTCACATAATTTCCAACCATAATTCCATGAGATATCATAAGTATATGCTCTACTAATCCTTGACCAGGGGAAAAGAGGGAAACATATAAAAAATTTAAGGCTTATACATGGATAAAGCGAAGAAAAGATAAACAAGCTCAAAAGGGACTCACTAAAGATAATATGCTTTAGATTGGCTTTTTGTCTTAAGTGGTTAAAATTTCTAATGCCTTTATCATCTTCATGCATATATGTAATGTGAATGTAATCTCAACAAGATATGAAGCAAGTTCTAGAGATACATATCATTAAAAGAAATACAATCAAAGAATATAATATTGAAGGCTCAAAAGCTTGCATTGGCATAACACTATAAAGTCAACATGACATATTTTTAGAGTCAATCCCTAAACCAATTAAATGTTAAAACTTGAATGTACACTCATTAATTCGATTTATATATTCATCTATCTCACTTAGTTCTCATACATGATACTCATATTCTCATAAACCAATGAGAGTTCAAAAAGATCAATCATAGATTTTTCTTTTCTTTCTTTTTTCTTTTCTTTTTTGGGAAAAATAAATAAAACCAAAATAAAAAACTAACATTTTCCCAATACCCACACATTTAAAACACAACATTGTCCTCAATGTTGAAAATAAAAGAAAAGGAATATAGGAGAATGAAAAAAAATGTGAAAACTAAAAGGTCAGGGAAATAGAAAGCAAATCTATTTTTTTTTTGTGTTGGGTTGCCTCCCAGTAAGCACTTGTGTTTTGTGTCATTGGCTCGACATGTGGCATGATATGCTCATTCTTCATAGAAGTGGTGATTTTTGTTGTCCAACTTTCATAAAAGGTTTCAATCGATGTCCATTGACCTTGAGTACTTTATTGGTTTCTAAACTTGTAATTTCAACATGGGGAACGGCTTGCAAAACTAATGTTGCTTCGTGCATATTTTGGGGAACACGTGCGTGCCTCTCCATCTCCTCCAATTGGGTAAAATAATAGTCATAGCTCAAAGGTATGCTTAATCCATCCACATAATCAAAATCACAAACTTGTTTTACACACTTATCAACATTGTCATAACATGTGATAGAATAAACATTGCTATAAGGATATTTCATTGCATCATGAAAATTAAATTCAATCTTTTCATCTCCTACCTCCATAGACAAAGTATCCTTACCATAATCAATCTTTGTATTGGCAGTTTTCAAGAACGGTTTCCCAAACAATGTAGGAGTACTAGAATCACAAGAATTATGCTCCATATCAAGAATATAAAAGTCACATGGAATTAGCAAGCTATCAATCTTGACTAGGACATCTTCTATCACACCAAGTGGGTAAACAAAACTACGATCCGCAAGTTGTATTACAATGCTGGTTTTATTCAAAGGCTCTAAACTAAGAGAATCATAAACATGTTTAGGCATAACACTAATGGATGCACCTAAATCGCATAAAGCCCTTTTAAAACTAGCACTGCCAATAACACATGGGATAGTAAACACACCTTGGTCTTTCTACTTCAAAGGCATACAACAGATACAACTTCTCCCATACTTACCATTGACATTTCAGTTTGAAAGCTCTTTTGGTAGTGCACAACTCCAAAAATTTAGCATACTTGGGAATTTGTTTGATAGCATCAATCAAAGGAATGTTGAGTTCCACTTTCTTGAAAACCTCTAAGATATGTTTTTCTTTTTCTTCTTTCTTAGTCCTAGAAGAACTCACAGGAAAGGGTGAAATTGTTTTAAAATTGGAATTCAATTAGTGAGGAGTTACTTTTGGAGTGGTCGTCGTTGTCTTAGTTTGTGAAGGAGGAATAGGTTTCTTCTTGCTACTCAATTTAGTTTCTATCTCTTCTTCCTCCTCCATCTCAACTTGTTTTGACTTGTTTTCTCCAAGTTCTTTCCCACTTCGCATCATGATTGCATTAACATTCTCTTTTGGATTCAATACTTGGGAGGGCAATTTTCCATTCATTTATGTTTCCAGTTTGCCCATACTTGGAGCTATTTGCCCCATTTGCTTCTCCAAGTTGTAAATACTTGACCTTGTTTCCTGTTGAAAAAACATGATATTTTGCTGCAAGGTCACAGTGTTAGAAGCCAAAGTTTTCATCATCTCACGAAGATCATCACTGGATGATGAACCTATAACATTGGAGTTGTTGAACGAAGGGGGCTATGTCGCTTGATAATTTTGTTGGGGTTATGGTTCAAATCCATGGCAATGGAACTGTCTGCCTTGTTGAGGTGGGTTCCCATAACGGAAGTTGGGGTGATCTCTCCGTCCAGGATTGTATGTGTTAGAAAAGGGATCATACTTACATTGGGCTTGTCCATTGAATGTTCCATCAACCACAATCGCTTGTTCCATGTAATCTTCTTGCATTGTTGGGAACATATCCGAAGCATGTGTGTTGTATTGAGCATATGCTACAAACTTTCACCTACTATACATTACCATAAGCCAAAGAACGCGCAAGATAAGTAAGATCATTTACTGTATTCTCAATGTTAGAAATACTTATCTCACTTTGTTTGAGAAGTCTCTATGGGTGCTAAACTATTTCGAGTTGGCTGCCATGTTTGAGATTAATTGGCATGCAACATCGGGTGTCTTATCTACCAATGCCCCTCCACTTTCAGCATCAATGATACTACTAGTAGGCATCAATCCTTCATAAAAATATGGAATGACCAGTTGATCAGGTATTTGATGATGAGGGCATTGGATGCATAATAGCTCAAATCTTTCCTAATACTCAACAAGTGTCTGTCCATGAGATTGTCGAATCCCACATTTCTTTTCTTATCTTGACAACTCGAGGTGCTGGGAAATACTTTTTGAGGAAGATCTTTTTCATACCATTCCAAGTGTCAATGGAACTTGGGAGAATAGAAAAAAAAAACCATGCCTTTGTTGCCCCTTTTAAAGAGAAAGAGAAAGCTTTCAACTTAACCTGTTCCTCTTCAACTCCATTCGATTTCATGCCAACATAAACCATGTGGAACTCTTTGAGATGAGTGTGAGGATCTTCTCCTGTAGACCATTGAATGTTCGTAGCAAATGTATAAAACCAGATTTGAGTTCAAAGTTCACATTACAGTCTATGTTTATCCATAATGGTTGGTTTTTCACGTTAGGAGCAGCAAGCTCCTTGAGTGTTTGTTGCCGTGCAACAGCCATGATGTTGACACGAGCTCCTTTTGTAACCTGCATAAAGTATTTTCTATTTGGATATCAACCTGCACTTGATGACTTTGGTTAGGAGAACGGGTTACAGGCATAAATCGCAAAGAAAACTCAAAAGAAACCAAGCACACAAGAGATTGAAAACAACGCAATAGGCAATAGGATCCTACGCTAGAAAACTAAAAGTGTCTAGAAAACTTAGAAAACGATAGAATTTGGTTTGGGTAAGGTGGGGCTAGTCACCATAGGTCACTAGTTCTTCTCAAAATGTTGTTTTCCTTCTGAAAACAAAAAACCAATACCTAATTCCACCAAAAGGTCTGTTTTGAACAGTATCGCCGCAAACACAAATATGTTCTCTCTTTTTTTTTAGAATAAATCACAGCACAACATAACAATACAAGAATCAACTAAAATCATGTCCCCAACAACGGCGCCAAAATTTGTTGCGATGTTGCGGTCGCATAAATTAATTACCCTAGCTTAAAACAAATCAAACAAGATAGTATAGAGCAAGCAAGGGGTCGATCCCACAAGGACGTTTTAGTTTAGATTTTTGTGCTATGTGCTATGCAATTAGGGGGGTTGAAGTTGTCTAGGCTAAGCTAAAGCAAACTAAGCGAAAATAATATAAAGCCGGAATTTATCAATAAAACAACCTTGGTCGCAAGTCAACATCCACCTACAGAAATCAGAACTGATCATGGAAATGAAACATCAATTTATATTCTGAATATTTATCTCTTCTTAAAATTGGTTCGTTAACGGATCCGCCGTATAACTTACCCTAACCATCAAACAACTAGTGTCCGCACTAGTAATTTGATTCAATGACAGCATTAGAAACTAGATAAATTGATCAATTAAGAAGCAAAATTGTCTGCGATATATGTTTACTTTGATTGAATGTTCTCCCTAAGATTAATAATATAGATCCACCATAATTATTAACTCAATTGCTTCACAAGTTCATATACCACAACTCCGGTTTTGATATCAAACTTAGCAATAGATTGTCTACAATAATAACTCCGAGTTCGCTCTTAGCAATTAAAGTAACAATCATAGAAAAAATAAGTATAGGAGAACAAACACATTCATCATATGAACTGGAAAATTAAGGTAAAAATAGATCTCATAGTTCTTGAAATCTGAAGGTTTCTATGTCCTTGCAACCAAGCAAAAGAGTTTACCTTGCATGTTTGTTAAACAACTAAATAAAAAGATGGAAGAAAACTTGATTTAGGATTTGGAGAAGGAAGATTTGTGTCTTCTTTGCTGCTGGCCAAAGTCCTTTGCTGCCTCTCCTCCTTTATATATACTTAGAAACCCTAGTTTCTATTTTACAAAATAGTCCTTCCTTAAGTTGATAGAATTTAGTTGTCCCTTGTAAAATTCATATCTCATTCATAACACATCGTTTTGAGATGCAATAAAATTGGTTTTTCATCAATCGGACTTCTGTAGCTCCAGATATTGAAGTTTTAACGGACAAAGGTTGACATCGGCAAATTGCAATATTTGACTTTGAAGGATGTGATTTCCATGCTTTTTCTTATTTTATTTCTTTTTCCTTAGCTTTTCCAAAAAGTTATGGATGTTAAATTTTGAATGCCACTTGAATCACTTCATTTAGATCTTTAGAGCTTTCGCTCTGCACAAAACGTCGATTGAAGATCAAATCTGTCAATTAGCTCCAATTACCTTCTTTTTGCATCTTTCATCCAAAAATGCCTTCAAAACATAAAACAAAGAATATCAAGGCATTTTATACACAAAACATATGCAAAACACTAGGTAAATATGGATGAAACTATCAAATAATATGGTCGCATCAAATACATAGTGAATTAATTCATTATTCATTGTTCACGTAATTTTGTTTCTCAGGTTGGACCAGTTTCAGCCCAACCTAGTTGGTTGGGCCGGGGTCAACCCCAACCCAACATAGTTGGGCCATTTTTGCCCATCTTGGTTTGTATGGCCCATGTGGTTAGGCCTAGCCCACTCCAAAATATTTAAACATAAAAAATATAAAAATCCGCATTTAAAAAAATACAAAAAATGTTTTGTTTCCTTGCATGTAGCCGAATCCTAAAAATTTCCGAGCATATTTTTAAAAAATATATATCTTTTTGCATGTTTTAAAATGCAAATTGGGATATCGTAACCAATTTATGATTATCCGTTAGATTTCAGCCAAAATATTAAAAATCTTTCAACAATCATTTTGTTCATTTTTTGAGTTGTAAACTTTATTTATTAGAGTGTAAAATAACATTATAAAGTACACACTTAGATATTTAAAAAATAATAAATGCAGTGTTAAAATTCAAACCTTAGAACGATTAGGTCTTTGACCCGATAACGTAAAGACTCCCTCATGAAGAAATTTATTTTGAAACTTAGAAGAAGACCAACAAATAGAGATCTGACCTAGAAAGACAATCAAACCATAATGTAGTTAGGGTGCACTAGGGGTGATGTGTTTTTTCCTTCCACAATAAGTCCCCTTACCTGGACTCTCATATGCCATTAGGTTACCTGGTCACCTTAATAATAGGTTGTGATTCCTAAAAATTATAATCATAATATTATGGTTATAAAAAAAATCTTTTTCCATGCCCCCCGTCTCCGGGGATGGCCGCTAAAAAAACTCTTGTCACGACTATATAGAATAGGGAAGCTTTGTTGGCATATCACATAACATATCGAGCACCAACACAAGCAATTCCATATTCTTTGGTCTATGAGATTAAAGTTTTTCTTACATTAGAATGTCAAATTCCATTTCTAAGAATTGTCATTCACGAAGGCCTTAATTATGAAGAAAATACAAAGTTACGCTTGGAAGAGTTGGAAGCTTTATATGAGAAAAGACTTACAGCACAACAATGTTTGGAATGTTTTCAAGCTAGGACGTCAAAATATTTTAATAAAAAAGTTTTGCCTTTGTCTTTTCAATTGCAAGACATGGTTCTTGTTATTTGAAGGTCAATAGTCATTGCACGACGCACAGGTGAAAAAATCATCTCAAAATAGGATGACCCTTATGTTGTCACTAAAGTATATAACAATCTATTATTCAAATGAGAAAGTTGCACTTTTTTCCTTTGTATTCCTAACAATCTATTATGTCTAATCTACTAGTAGTCTTATATATATATATATATATATATGAATCATGATATTAGGAATCATGTGTGTATATTCTTATCAAGTGGATGAACTTTCAAGGGTTATTTTTCTATTTTCTACTTATTATTAACATGTATATTTATGAATTTCATTAAATAAATCAATAATCCAAAGTGACATGGTGAATATTAGACCTAAATATTTTAATATTCTTTTTTTTAAAATAAATTATTATGTTAGTTCCAGTGATGTTTGAAATAATAGCGCCCATGTATAGTCCATTTATCCCAAGCACAAACATGAATATTTTTTTGTTTTAAAATGTTTTTTTATTAAGACATGATATGAGTTTTGAAAAATATCTTAATGTCAGCCTTTTAAATGCCTCTTTATTTTGGTCTAAATTTATTGGATGTTGGAAATTGGTTTTAAAGAATGCATGCATGGATGGATGGTTCTAATTTTATTTGAAAACCAAATGGGAGAAAAACTTATAACCAAGGCATTGTCAAATAAAAATCAAAATAGGATTGGGAAAGGCTATAATAATGAAAGATATAAACAAGAACATGTTAAGCATAAGATGAGTATTTAGATTAGGTCTCGATACGATACGTAAAGCTTTCATGACTAGAAAGAATATAAACTCAAAAGAACCAAACTTGAAATAAATAGTTTTTTTAAGAAACCCTCTTTGGTTTTGGTTAACTATACTATCACACAAAACAATAAAAATATATTGAACATACAATGTAAAAAAATACAAGAAACAAGATCACAAGTTCATCTGAGGTTGCACATGGCTAATGATAAGTAAAGTAAAGGCAAACACACAATAGGTCATTACTAGTTACATTACCCGTACTATGTTGCGGGCCAACAAATAATTTTTATAACCAGTGGTATTAAAGCAATTAATAAGTCTTGCTTGTTTTACATTAAAATATAATATTTAGAAATGTAATATTTGATATACTAAAACACATCAACACACCCTAGTTGGGAAGAGAGGAGAGGGTTCGGTTGGAGAAAGGAGGAGATGGTGCTGGTTCGGTTGGGAAGAGATGAGAGGGTTCGGTTGGGGAAAAGAGGAGATGGTGCTGGTTCGGTTGGGAAGAGAGGAGAGCGTTCGGTTGGGAAAGGAAAGGAAAGGAAAGGTTTCGGTTGGGAAAAGAGAGGAGGGGTTCAGCTGGCTATGAAGAGAGGAGATGGAGATGACGGGAAACAAAATAAAATCCCCCACTCCCTCTCTCCTCTTTGTATTTATATCCATGAACCGGTTTTTCTCTTCTTTTTTTTTTTTGAGTGTTTACACAGAGTGCATATGGCTGACCCATTGACTACTTGATTTTCTAAGTTTATATTTGAGAGTATGGTTGAACATGTTTTTGAAAGTATTTTTTGTTTATAAATACATCAAAATAATATTGTTTTATATTTTTGACATTCGTACATTAAAATGATTTAAAAATACCAAAATAATTACTTTAAAGTAAAATATAAAAATATATTTTTTAAAATTTTCTTCGAGAACATTTTTAAAACGGAATGTAAAACGAAATTTAAGTTAGATTGTCGTGTTCTTCACTCGCTAGCTAAGTAAACCAAAGGAATCAACATTTCAAGACAAAACTGATTTGTGTGGAGTGATGAGCTGATTAGGAGTTAGTTTTGATAAGACTAAGTAGTAAACACTCGGTAGGTTTCTTTTCCTTTGCCTTCATAGAGTTTGTATTTGTTAAGGTGAGAGAAAAAAACAAGACAAATATGTCACACAATAAGGGCAAGTCCAACGGGAGAGCCATTCAGGGAGGCAAAGCTATATTTTCAAATTTTTAGCTTCTTTTGCAATTTTCATGTCTCCAACGGGGAGAGGCATCTTGATAGGCAAAATGCCTTTTCTTCAACCGAGTAGCCATTCCTACATATTTTGCACTTCAAAGCCAAAAATTATATAGCCGTTGGAATTATAACGTTGAAACAGTTGAAATCACAGATCAACACACATCAACATCAACGAGAACCACAGTTGAATCAATTCAAAAAATTTCCTCTAGTTTCTGAAGAAACAAAAAAAAAAGGTATTGATGAATTAACAAGGGTGGTATGTACCTTGTAATTTTTGCTGGGGGTGGCTGTGGAGATGCAGTTGCAAGAGAAGCGATTGTATCTATTGAGAGGGTTGTTAGCATTGTTTGATTTAGAGGCAAGAATTGAGAGAGACAAATTGGTGAAGGAAGTGAAATTGGGTTTGAACATGGAGAAAGGGATATTTGAGAGAGAGAATGATGACAGAGTTTTGATGGGGTTATGGGATGGAAGGAAAGAGTAGCTGTAGAGGTGATGGTGGCCATTCTTTTGGATTCCGAGAAAGAGAGGCTAATGACTGGGTGTGTATGGTGTGGAGGGGGGTGGCGGTGCAGCAGGGAGAAGATAAGGATGGTAGGGTTTTTTTTATGTGTGAGATGGAGGGGAACGAACAGTGTTTTTATACTAATTATTATTATTATTATATAATAATTATTATTAATTGTAATAATAATAGTTAGCATAAAAAAATAGGGGTATTAATTTGTAATTAATTTGATTGAATTATTTGTAATGGAATGTATTTTAATTAATTATGTTTGAACTTATTGGTTAATTGTTAATGTGTTCATTTTGTTTTTTTTTTAATTTTTCTAATAGTCAAAGACTCAAAGACAATAAGTAACATTAATTAACTTCAAATACAATAACCATAAAAAACATACAATTACTTGAAAAATATAAAATAAGTAGCTTAAATTTCAAATATTGTGGGTCTTTTAATTATATATAAATTCATTTTTTAAATTTAAATATAATAATAAAATAATAATTTTATTGTTGGAGGGTTTTTCAAAAGCAATTATTTAATTATATAACTTACTCCTATTAATTGTATAATTAAACTATATACAAAATAATTGAACTTTATTTAAAATAAAATAAAAAAAATGGTTCTCCAAAACGATTCTTTACCATTGGACAGCACATCAACTCAAAAACCATTTACATACTATTTAAAAAACTATTCTTATAATTTGACTCTCCAAAATATCTCTTGGAATTGTACTTGTACTAAGAGGAGGATCCGTTTGCCGGTTACATCAGGAAAAAGGAGGACGCATGTTGCCGAGGCGGACATCTTTCTTTCTTTTTTAATAAAATAAGATTAAAACTTAACAGTTAAGGAATAGCTTATTTTGTATTCAAGGGGTGCGGGTGTCACCACCATGGCGGTTCGCTCTGCGAGAAATGGAAAGGTTGTCTTTTCTTCATGGTTGATTAATAAATCAAATAATAAGAAGTCAGCCATCTTTTGGAGAGCGGCATCGTCTTCTTCCATTCCCAAAATTGATGGTAATAAGGATAAGAGTACAGGGGAAGAAGAACGTCGTCTATCAGCTGTTATTGACTCCGTCAATGACCGCAAGCTCCCTCCTGAACTCCGTGGCCAACGCAACTCTGTTAGGTTACTTACTTCATAATCCCTTCTGCCTGCTTTTATTATTTGTAATAATAACAATTCATGCTTTTATTTATTTATTTATAATATTATTTTGTTTTTGTTCTTAGCTGCATGAAAATAAAATCAATTTGTCTTGTATTTGATATTATTAGAATTTCAAAACTTCAAACTCTGTTGTTTTGACTTCTTTTATTAATTGGGACTCAGAAAGTGCTGAAATTCTGTATTACAACTACGAAGCGGGTGCTTGGGGTTAGCAAAAAAACAGCTAGGATTTTCACGCCCAGGCTCAGGCTGCTTCTTCCTTTAATTGCTTACTTTCCATGAGTATGCGTATATTTGTCTCAGCCGCACCAGTGGCCTTTCAACTTCACCTCCTAGTTCATTTTACATGAAAATGTTTGCTCAATTCACCGAGCTAAAAAACCAAAATTACTATTTGATTATTATGAACCATAAGTCAATGGCACATAATTGCTATTACCCTACCAAAGATCTCTCTCCCTCTCTCTCCAATTTGACTGTCATGACTTTGGAATATGATGTCTGGTTGTCATCTGGACAGGTCAGAAACGGATATTATCAATATTGTAGAGCAAAGAATATGGCACTCAATGGAAGAAGGCCAATTTGAGAATTTACCAGGGAAAGGAAAACCCCTTAACCTCAGTACGAATTCTCATGCTGACCCAGCTGAAGACACCTTGTATAGAATCCTTTCAAAAAATGGATGTGCACCCGAGTGGGTTGAACTTAACAAAGAGATAACGCGCCAGATATCTGAATGGCGGTTAGGATTGAAGAAAGCTTGGATGAGCAAATGCAATGGGGATTACTCCACATGGATTGAAGGGTCAGAGATTTTGCAAGTTCAACTGCGTGATATCAACAATAAGGTCAGCCTTCGTTACCCAGCTCTGTCTAATGTTAACTCTCATGTGGACTTTAGTTCAGGTGGAGCTGTTGAACCTTGACGCGCGCTTGGTTTGTCTCCCAGTTGTGGATGCTTAGCTCCTTAATTTTCACAGAATGGTTGAAACTTCCTATTCCTATAGGAGATGGTCCAAATTCTACCAAGTTGAAACATTTGTTGCACTGTCACAATTCTCTCAATGCCCACATGCAGCTGGTGGCAATGGAGCAGCTCCATCTGCTGTTACTATTTAATCTTATCGCTGTAGATATTCTCCTTTGTGTGTCCGTACTTGTTGATATGCACGTGACTTGATTGTAGATGATGCACTACAGGTTTTTCGCTACAACCTCATCGTACCATTTGGGCGACAGATGTTTGGTCTTAAGTGGGAAAAAGAACTAGATCGTGTCAAAGAATGAACCCTTTTGTTATCTGGTCGAGTGCGATCTGAGATAGTGTTTCTGGGAGCAGTTGATTGCTGATAGTGGTAGGATTTCATGAACATAAGTGATCTCTGTTCTATTTATCAGCACCCTTGACAAGAAGCTCATTTCTTTGCTTAGCCTACTTCATTATATCTCGTTATCAGAGGTTATTTGTATGCGTGGCCAAATAATAGTACATGTAATGCAAAACTCTTGCTATGAAAGACAAGGGATGCTTTCTATCGCATGATTTTGTGGTGACTATATATTTTTGCTAATAACATAGCAATATATGATATATGTTTGTTTCTTTAACATTATTTTGAATCAAATGACTTTCGAGTCTAAATCAATATCCTTACTTGAAGGTACAAGTTTTTGGATCAAAGTTGGAAAAATAATGTCAACAAGGTCAAGAGAGAGCTATATAATTAGTGTCTTTTTCCCTTCACAAATTGCACAAAAATAAGAAGAGTAAAAGAGATACTTTATGAGTCAACTCTCTCTCGTTCATGTTCAAAAAATAGAAACCCTGTTTTATTATACACAAGGAGATTTCCATTGAATCCATCATTAGTATCATTGTGTAAGCGAATATAATTTGTTTAGCACATCTAGTTTCTGCAACGATTTGGCCCCGTAGCAAAGTAAGAGTTGTTTGTAATCAGGCCAGGTACCGGTGTCTGGTTCCGTGTTGAAAAAAGATTGATGGAACTTGACCACTTTTATGTTGTAACCAGGCCAAAAACTAGTGTTGGCCTATCCTAATGAAGCTCCCAGAAGCTCAGCATATCCGGAGCCACTTTGTTAATAACTTGTAATTGGGTCTGAAGCAGGTGTTTTTCCCCGAAACAGCGGAAGGCCATGGGCAGGGCAGTATTTGTTCTAGTCGTTTCTATACGTGAGAGAGAAATCATTGGTGACAAAAATTATACAGACAGAGTAAACTCTACTAAACATCTCACAAGAAAAGGAAAAGCATAGGAAACTTTTATGAGCTTTAAAATCTCTTAACAAACACAAATTATAATTGTTATTTTTATTATTTTAGTAGTTCCCTTCAGTATTTGCTGAAACTGAAAAAAATGGAGAGCAGACAAACAGAATCGCACCAAAAACTAATAACAAACGATACACAAACATTCTGAAAAAATAAAATGAGCGAATTATACACCTTGTCCAAAAGTACACAAACAAGATCACATGTGCTCTCAATGTACTTGTATACATTCATTTACAGATCACCCCGTCGGAGATGCTTTTGCTGCAAGATGGATGAGTGCTCGTTTGTGATAGGTGGTACGCAGTTTTTTGTACTTCTGCACAAAAGCCCCAGGATCTATCTCCTTATGAAGGAACTGCCTATGGAAGGCTTCGGATTCCTCCTCTGTCTCATTCATTGCCTCTGCAGATGAGAAACAGATATTCAGATAATAACTAAAAATAACGCCTTTCATTTCTCATTTTACCATATTTGAGCTTTCAAATGGACTGACTTTAATTTTAAAATATACCTTGTAGCCTTTGCAAGAGGGAGGCGGGAGAGCATGACCTCAACAACTCTTCTTTCTGTTTTTCTAGCTCATTAAGTTTTTCCTGAGCAGCAGCCAGCTCAGTTGTCCGAATTATCCTGCACTGAGCACACGAGAAAATGATAAATGGTTTCAAGTTCAATGCATTAGACTAAACAAACATGCATGGAAATGACACACGGCACAACAACTCACTTGATTTCTTAGCTCCACTATGCGTGGCTCTTTCTCCAAGTTCTCTCCTATATATCAAAAACAATTAAATGGCATTAGTTCATGTATTTATAGTTAAACCACTTTAAATATTTCAAAAAACAACACCAGCAACTTACTGGCAAGCTGCAGAGTTTCTTTGCAAAGCTCATCTCTTATCTGAAGGAAACAGCAAAAGCAGCAGTCAAAAACAAGTATGCAGACTTTCCAAAAGGTGAGAAGGGGATAATAAGTTTGTTTTCCCCCTCTTCTTGCAAGACTGAGGAAACAAAGGTATGACTTAATATCAAGCAATACACGTGGCAGTTTTGCATTTTTAGTTTCAGTTATGGAGCGATTCAGAAAAGCATGAGTAAGTATGCGCATCAAGAAAACACAAGTCAGGTGATTTATTCTGATTTGACGAATGCCTACATGCTTCCTTGGGTATGAGAGCATGTTTGCATGTTTGCATGCTTGAATTTACATGTGCCTGACTTGTTACCAAGGAAACAAAGTTACTCTGAAGAATATAATTGCCCATTTTGCAGTTTATTCTACAGATAAACGAACGCTGTCATTCCTTGTGATCACATTATCATCTTCACTTTTGATTCTGGGGAAAGGAAGAGGAAGCTAAATCTATTTGCATACCTACCAGAATGATAATAATTGACTAATTGAGCAGTGAGTGGTTAGGGATGGAACTAAAACTAAGGATGCAAGAAGAGAAATGAAAAGAAGCAAAGTTCATTTGGCTGGAATAATTTGGATGCTGTAAAGATACAGAGAAGTGAGATAAAATTACAGCAGGAGGTGGCTTGTTCCTTGTGTAGATATATATTCAGAGTCAATTACAAATGAGGAATGGTTTTCAAGAGAAGTGAATCGAGAGGGAAATTACAATCATTAATTTTTGTTTCTTACCCCCATTTATCTCCTTGTTAAAGTATCCAAAAGAAGGAAATTGTTATCATGTGCTTCTCCTAACTTGGTATTAATGATTAATAATGCTAGGGGATTCTCAAAACCTGAAGATCTAGTGAAAGACAAAATGATGTATATTCCTCCATTTTCTAACTATTTCAATTGATCATTTAAAGAATGGACAAAGAATACTGCAATACTGCAATTTCCTTGGAAAATGAGATCCCTAGAAACAAACAGCAAGATGAGGGCAAGAAGGCAATACCAGCAGGTAACTAGGCTTTTCTGATCCCACCAATTTGAATTGAGACCACTAGTGTTTAACCCATACCACTCAGCGAACAAAACGCAAAGGGAAAAATTAATTGTAAATGCAGATAACTTACATTGTTTTGAATTATAACCTGGTCAAGTGAAAGTAAAAATTCTTGGTATGCATCCTTGTCAGACAATAGCTTCCGTAGGTCATCAGCACTATAGACATAATTTCAAAGAAAACAAGTAATTAGAAAATGTACAAAGCACAGAGGCAATTATCTATTTTGATAGAAAAAAACATTTCAACCAAAGACAGACTTAAAAGTCTCCTCCTTCATATGTTTTCAGATACAAGTGCGTAACGTTTTCTTTAATTACTTTTATTCATTTTGGAAAAAAAAATTGTTGTCTATATAGGCAATATTTATCACAAATCCATACCTCGATGCAGCAACTAACATTACAAGATAGAAAAATAAAAAATCATGGGAGAAAAAACCTTAAAGAAAACTAATTAAGAGATCCAGAGAAGAAAACATAAAAGATTTGCCTTGATAATAGCTAAAACATAGATGCAGATGAAAAAGGATTAGAACATTATGAGCATGTCAGGTCGAGAATAGCATGCAGTAATTTTATCCCATCTAAACAATAAACCTTTTGTCCTTCAAAAGAGTAATAATGGCTGCAGCTTCAGCAGGTGAGGGAGAGAGTGTGCGTTCAGTAGGCCCTTGTAAGCTGTGGATACTAGAAGTGCTACTAGTTGGTGTTGCAGAAGTAACTAACGATGGAGGGTACCAAGATTGTGCAGGATTAACATCTTGAGGACGTGCCTGCTCTTGTTCCTGGGAACCCCTGTAAGAAAATGAACAGAAAAAAACAAAAACCCACCAATCAATCAAGATTTCAGCACCATGATTGTATAAATAAAAACCCTTTTCACGGTATGACGACAACAACAACATAATCAAATTAAATCCCTAGCAATCCAGATTAATCTATCAAATCCCCGGATACAGAGGGAGGAAAAAAAATACCAGAACTTGAACATGGCTTCTTGAATAGAGAAAAGGAGATCTCGATCCTCCGATCAAAAGAAATCAAGTCTTTATAGATTCTTTCTCTCGTGCAAGAAGAAATTTTGGATGGATTTTGTCAATTGTCTTTCTCAACTTGTATCCGTGGCGTCGTCTTATTAATGGTTAGTTAAGGACACGTGTGCTCGAAGCTTAAAATATCGCAGCAGCACACTCAGAACCGCGTTTTTTCTATTTCTCCTGTGGTTGATAACACATCACAAACGGTCCCCTACGTTAGAAGCAACTGGTTACTAACACCCTTCTATCAATTTAAACCTTCTTCTACCGAATTAATTTATATAATGTTGTTGGCGAACTTTAGTAACATGACTAATCATACAATGTGTGTCATAATTTCATGTTTCACTCATTTATTATTATCTAATATACTAAAAGAGGTCAGAATCGGTTACTGTAGCATGTGAGGAGAATCACTATGGATTACAATAGTATTACTTAGTTTTCAGTTTGAGTCGCCCAGTTCTTTTTTGTTCTAATATTTAGTTATTTTAAATATAATGAACCGTCTGTAGCTCAGTTGTTAAAGCGTCTATTTCCAAGCAGGAGTGCAGCGGTTCAACCTTTGCCTAACACGCCTGATTATGTATTATATTTTTTGCTTATAATTTTTTTTTACTTTTTTATTTGTTTTTTATTATTTATTTTGACATCAAATTATTTTTTTTGCTTATAATTTTTTTTTCATTTTTTGTTTGTTTTTTTATTAAAGTTATTGACCTTTTTTTTTCTTTGATTGATTTTTTTTCTCATTATTAACGCAATAAGAATAATAATTTCAGTTTTTTTTCTTGCTTCCTTTTTTTTTAATGTTATTGATTTTTTTCGTCGGAGTAATTTAATAATTTTTATTGTTTTAGCAATAATAGTAATGATATTTTTAGATGTTAAGGTTTCAATATTCCTGTTGTTATAATAGGGTGTGTTGATGTGTTTCAATATATCAAACCTTTCATATATAGATGTTATACTTTATTTGATTTTTTTAATTTTTTCATTTGATTAAAATTGATGATATGTTTGGTTTTGTTTTCAGCCCTTATACTTTTGATTTTTTATTTTAATTCTTTTAATTTTTTATAGTTCTTAAATAGTTCCTATTTTTGCCTATGCTTATATATATGTGCCTTTAGTTTTGGTTTTTAATTTTTATTATTTTCTCTTTTGTTGAGATAATATTTTTTTCAAAAATTTTGTTCTTAAATTTTAGTTTGTGTTTATGATCATTTGAAAATTGATATTTCTTATTTGTTTTCCTTTGTTTTTTCCTTTGGTTTTTTTATTAGTTTTTTTTCACGTCAAATGATTTTTTTAGCTAATAATTTTTATTTTTATTCATTTTTATTTTGTTTGATCTTTTGTCAAAGTTTTTGGGTTTTTTTATTCTTTTATTGAATTTATTTTCCCATTATTCACGCAATAATAATAATAATAATAATAATAATAATAATTTTAGTTTTTTTTCTTGCTTCCTCTTTTATTAATGTTTTTGAGTTTTTTTCTCATCGGAATATTTTAATATTTTTTATTATTTTAGCAATAATAGTAATGATATTTTTAGATGTTAACCTTCGATGTTGCTATTATTATAATAGAATGTGTTGATGTGTTTCATTATATCAAACCTTGCATGTATAGATGTTATATTTTATTTTTGAACTAGCAAAATCTATTAATTATTTCAATTCCAATAATTATAAAAGATATTTGTTCGGCGCGCAATGTATTGCGGGCAATTAACTAGTTAATAACGAAAACATGTAGTGAAAAAGGGAAAATGGTTAAAAAATAATCAATTTTACCCTAAACACATCTATTATTAATGATATTTATTTTTTTTAGTTCAATTCACACCGTTTTTTTAGTATCCCTGCCAAAATAATCTTGAAATATGATGCAACATATTTAGCAAGAATTTATAGTAAATTGGATAATATTTGTGACACTCCTAAGAAAACACTTAACAAGCACACATGTTTTGAATATGAAATTTAATCATCACTAACAATGAATGGATTAAGGGATTACATGATCCATAAGATATATAATATAAACTAGTTTGGATTTGCTCTTGTGTGGGTGTAATTTCTATTAAGTACAATATAAAAAATTGGAATTTGCTTAAGAATGGAATTATCATATTTTATCTTTTGAAAATGAAAGTACATAAATAACACTAAGAAATTTGTTAGAAATCTTAGTTGGTTTAATGATAAAATTTAGGGGTAAAAGGTTTAAAGAGACTTTCTATAGATTTCTTTAAAACACACAAAACAAGGTGGACTTCAAGAAGATATTAAAATATTAAATAATAAATAACAAGCCTTGATTAATTTAATTCATATTTAAGAAAGGCTTGTTGATGGACTTTCAAACATTACAAAAAGACTGAAATAAAGGATTTAAATATGTTAATTCTGACCTTTTGGCTACTATTTTGGTTGTAACTAAAGCTATAGAAGAAACATTAATACAATTTTAATTGCATTGGAAATAAGTAGACATTCATAGTTTTCCATTGATATATGACACTTCTTTTAATTCGTCAAGATGAGAGAGAACCATGCATTTAAATTTGAGCTTTAATTCTGCGAGCAGATTACAAAATAACTTCAATCTTACCAAAATCAGTTGAGATTATTTTATTTATATTTTAATTATGTTTAGGCTTTTTAGAGATATTAAGGCCTATATTTAAATTTCAGTTCATTCGATTATTATTATTATTATTTATTAGGTTTTTCCATATCCATTAGGAATATTCTATTAGACTTGGAATTATTTGTAGTATAAATTCTCTTTTGTATAGACTTTTTGAGGTTAGACTATTTTAATAAAGAAATCATTTTTTTTGCTTTTTTTTTTGTGTGTGGTAGAGTAATTCTAATACTAAGTTCTTGATTGAACTTACAATTTTTTTGAAGGATTGATTAACTTTTTTATGACTTTATACTACTCGTTCGCATCTCTTGATACGTGTAGGGTAGGGGTGATCATTGCATATAACTTTGGTTCTCCAAGAAAGGTTCTTGTTGGGTAAGTTGTTAACCATTCAAATATTATTTTAGTGTATCTTGAGAGGTGTCCACATCAATTGGTATTAGAACTTGTGTTATTTCAAGTTATACCCCTTTAATCTTTAGTTTGTGTCATTTTTTAATTTTATTTCTTCTCTGTTTCGGAGAATCTTGTTTCTTTTTTTACAAAAGTTTGTTTTTCTCTTATAATTTCAAAGTTTGTGTAAAACCTTGTATATAAAAAAATCATAATCTTGCTTAGTTTCATGATTTTTGCCAAACACATCAAGAAAAATTATGTTCTTGATCTTGATCTTTTATCTTCTTTTTTTTCAACCTAGAGTAAAAAGAAAAAAGAAATCTTGTTCTTGTTGGATTGCATGGATAAAAAATGAAAAATGTTGAAGAGAAATTATAAAAATTGATTGAATTAACAAGTTAAGGTATAACCAGATACAAGCTCTTGAATTTAGGTTTGGCAAAAAAATTCTTGATTATTTTATTGATTTTGCTGAATAGGTACATACTAAATCTTGATATCGCCAAATTGGGTTCTTGTTTCTCTTAGATTACCTTGTTTCATTTAAATTTGGATAGTATAGATCTTTCTTCATTTAAATTTGGATAGTAAAGATCTTTCTTACTTTATTTTATTTTTTTATTGAAATTCTTGAAGTTGAATCTTAACTTCTTAATTAGTTAATTTTTTTTGAATCTTTAACATAAACTTCATTGTTTTTATTTTGTTTCTTTTTTCATCATTACATTCTACATAAATTTCTATTTGTAAATTTGTCCTTAAATTTTGTTTTGATTAGTTTTATATATTTTCTTGATTGTTGTGTCTTCATTATTATAAAGTCATTAAGTTGTTTTGATTAATTATTTCATAAGTTGCTAAGTTATCTTTAAACCTAAGTTAAATAATAGTGAGCTGAAGGTGCGTAATAAGATTAATAGTGTGAAAACATTGATTGGATTATGTGCAACAAGTGAAGTGACATTATATTGAGTGTAAACACATGAGGAAATGTGTGAAAAAAATTATTTTTTACTAGTAACCTTTATTGTAGGTATTCACAATGTCATGAAAAAAATATGACACAATCAAAGACGAAGGAGCTTATAGAAAGACTAGATATGTTAGAGATAATGATGGAGGATTTGATGGGAAAGATGGATAAATTGATTAATAATATGATTAATAGACATGATATTCCTACTCATAAGGGAAATTAGGTTAAAATGTATAACATTTTCTTCAATAGATAAAAGTGTAGTTGGAAATTATTATGATGTAGTTAATAATGAAAACAAGTTCTGTAAACATAAAAATACTTATATGAGACATGGACAATTGGAGAGTTTGGTGGTAGATTTTGGCCAAATAGAGATTTTATCCAAGGAAGGAATTTTGATTTAATCTTATTCTCAGTAAAGAGATATAAGGATAAGGTTTTATATGATGTTGTTTCTATGCATAGTGCACACCTATTATGAGGGAAATCTTGATAATTTGATAGGAACGACAGACATGACAGTTTTAAAAATAGGAATACATTAAAAAAAGAGAGGAAAATATACATGTTTGCACCATTGTCACTAAGACAAAGTGTATTACGATCAATTGAAGTTGAAGAAGCAAAAGAAGCTAAAAATGTCTTGTTGCAAATCATGGTAAGGATGTGAGACTGGGTGAAATAAGGTGAGCCATGAATATGAAACACCAAATGGTAAAATTTCATATATTAAATACAAACTTGAAGACTGAAGGCAAAAAAAAGAAGGAAGACTAAGTGTGGATAGAAAATAAATGGAGAGAAGAAATAAAGGGTGAGAAAACAAGAGTGTGTAGGAAAAGTAGGGAAACAACTTAATTTTTATGTATAACAAAGTGATCTTACTTGTTTAGTTTTCTAATAAGTCCTTGATTTTACTCTTGTATTAGGAGGCATAATTTAACACTAATGAACTTGATACCTATGTTCCTAGTATTTGTGTTTTTTTGTTACATGAATTTGAACATGTATTTCCCAATGAGATTCAAAGTCGAGTCCCACTTATAAGAGAAAATAGAACATCAAATTGACCTAGTACTAGGTTTGGCTATTCCTAATAAACCATCCTATATAAGTAAGCATGAGGAAACAAAAGTGCTTCAAAGGCATGTGGAGGAGTCTATATTTTGTTCCTATACTTTTGTACCTACTAAAGATAGTACCTGGAGAATGTGTGTTTATTATATAGAAATCAATAACATAACAATAAAGTATAAACATCATATCCCTATATTAAATTATATGCTTGATGAATTGCATGGATCTTATTTGTTTTTTAAAATTGATCATAAAAATGGATATTATCATATTAGAATGAAAGAAAATGATGAATGAAAAGTTACTTTAAAAAAAATAGTTTATATGAGTGATTAGTCATGTGTTTTGGACTTACTAATGTGCCTAGTACTTTTACAAGATTGATGAACCATATATTACGTGTATTCATTGGTAGGTTCATAGTTATTTAATTTTTATAGTGTAGATTTTATTTCATGTATGTTAAGAAGCAATTGTTAGCACTTTGCATATATTGGTTAATAACCAAATAAATATAAGTATGACAAAACTTCAACAGAGAAAAACCTTTTAAAGAACTCCTTAAAAGATAAAAAAAAAAAAAACCCTTTAGAGAAAACAAACCCAAGATATACAACTTTTACTAGTTTAGAAGATTATAAAAGGAGTATTTTTACTACAAATCTTTTAAGACAATACTACCTTACTTGTCAAGACAAGCACTATGTTTTATCGTAATAGCTTGTCATAACACCTGATGATCTTTAAACTATTGTCATCTTAATTGGAATATCTAGTTGTTAAAAGTTAACAAAGAAACTCCCCCTAGGATTTTGCAAGCTCCCCAAATCTTTACTAAAGAATTCTCCAAAAGTATTTTCTTCACACTCCAATCATATGTTAAGACTATATGCCATAAAACTCTATATAACTCCCTAACTGGTTGGACATTTTTGCTTCGTTGCAAGTGTTATTTTAGCCATTGCTATTATCACTTCCTAATGCTTTGGATTATCTTTCCTTATATAAGCATTCATATGTTAAGCATAATAACATTATCTTCAATATTTATAGTCTATTATGTTCCTTACACATTATTATTTATGTTTCTATATAAACTTTCTAAATAATTTATCCAAACAAATTAGATAATTACAGAAATAATTATGTCATATCCTAAAAGATAAACTTGACTAGTTCTTTCCCTAATTTTGGATACACTAACAATCTAAACAAAATCATCTTTAACAATGCTAATAATCCTTCACTAATCAAAGCCAATCATTTTGACATTTACAATCTTCCTTTTTGGCTAATATGTGACAAAACATAATAAGGATGGATTATCATACAAGTGGTTCAGATAATTTGATCATAAACAAAAATATTTCATTAAAGTATCCTTGTAAGTACAATTGAAATAGTGGTATATAACATGATAACATTTAATAATATTTATGCAAAAACATAAAATTTCATAACGTGTTTCATGTAACAAGTTCATAACATATAATGAATCCTTCATGTAACATGTTCCATCCTAACAGTTCATAATATGTTCAAAGTGCAACTGTCATGCATCATATATTGTTATGAAACTGTATGTATCAAGTTCAAAATGCATAAAGGTTTCTACACTACAAAATATCCTAGTTGTTACAGACTAGAATATATAATATTCAATATTCATTAGTGATTAAAAAACTAGTAAGATTTTAGAATAATATGTTTTTTCCTCATGGTTGACTTGTTGTTTACTAGCTTCCTTTTCTTTACATGTATCCCTTTCTCTCTTTTGGTTTATAACCAATCTTATTCCTTATTGTCACCAATAACAAACTAATATAATTGTTTGATGTCTAAGCCGAGTTGAACAAGTTTGTCATTAACCTGCATAATATCTTATTGCATATTTGTTAACAACTTGTTACCCCTCATTTACCAGCAAAACTACCAAACTTGTTTGATAGTACTTGCAATTGTTTTATTATAAGAGGGAGTAGGGGATAGTTTAAGGAGTTCAGGCTAAGATGAGGTAAACTCTTCAGGTTCCCTTTTTCATTAGCCACAACTTCATATTTGACAACATTTACAATTGAGATCATTCCATACATATTTTCCACATGACATCATCCCTAAGAAAACTCAAAATAAACAAAATTGGATAAAATACTTGGGTGCATGATCAGGATAAAGGGGAAATTCAAAAAACATAAGAGGGTTAGCTCCACGATTCCTCCTCTAGGAAAACAATGAATGAGAAATAAAGATGTTCAAATTCTCCAATAGCTTTTGAGGAAAGCTATCATGAAAGAGGTTATAATCTTTGAGATATAGATCTTTAAATAATAAGGTTTGTCAATATCATCTAAGCTCACTAAATAAACATCTCATTCTTAGAGGTTGAGCCTACAAGATAAGTAAAAGTGAAAGAGTCATGAAATGTTGCAATGAAAATCAGAAATCTAAATGATAGTCCATAAAAAAAGAAGACCTATATTTCTTAGGTAAAAAACATGTGCATGTCATAAAGCATTCCATTCTAACCTTTGCAAGAAGTCCATGAAAAGAATCCTTGACAAACTTAAACAACTCTACAAAAAGAGAAGAACCCAATAGAATTCTAAGTACAACAAGGCTTCCATTTTTAAAAACAACAAGGTTTTGAAAGACAACATCTTTAACACATTTTAAGGGCCCTTATATGCCTTCATTCTTTAAATAGTGCACCTTTAGGTCCTATCTATTTCATTTCGAGTGCCTTCTATACCCTTATCCTTCAAATAATACGCTTTCAAACCCCATGTCCTTCATTTCAAGTGCGCTTGCATGCCCTCATACTTTAGACAATGTGTTTTCATGCTTTTACCCATCAAACAATGTATTTTCAGGCCATATCTTCTTTATTTTAAGTGCATTTTCATGCCTTAATCCTTCTGACAATGCATTTGCAAGCCCTATATCTTTCATTTCAAGTTCACTTTCATGTCCTTACCAATCAGATAGTGCACTCTCATTCAAATAGTGTGTTAATACTTTATCTCTTTTATTTTGAGTGCAACTTTTAAACCTTATCTTCATAATTCTAAGTGTATTTTTATGCCTTCACCGTTCAGATAATGCGCTTTCATGCCCTTACCCATTAGATAATTCACTTTCGTGCTTTAGATAGTGCGCTTTCAAGCTCCATCTTCTTTATTTCAAGTGTGTTTTCATGCCCCCATCCTTTAGATAATGCACTTTTAGACCCATATCTCCTTCATTTTAAATATGTTTTCAAGCCATCACCCATCAGATTGTGCACTTTCAGGTCCTATCTCTTTCATTTCAAGTGTGTTGTTATGCTCTCATCCTTTAAATAATGCATTTTCAAGTCATATCTCTTTATTTCGAGTGCATTTTCATGCCCCCATCTCGTTTATTTCAAGTGCACTTTTATGCTCTTATCTTTCAAATAATGTGCTTTCGACCCTATCTCCTTCATTTTAAGTGCATTTCCATGACTTCATCTATCACATTTTGAGTGTGTTTTCATGTCATCACCTGCCAAATAATAGGCTTTTAGGCCTAATCTCTTTAATTTTAAGTGCGTTGTTACGCTCTTAGCCTTAAATAATGCACTTTCGAGTGTGTTTTCATGCCCTCACATATCAAATAATGTGTTTTTATGCTTCAGATAGTGCACTTTAATGCCTCATCTCCTTTATTTCGAGTGCGTTTTCATGCTATCATCCTTTAGATAATACGCTTTCAGACCCTCTCCTTTATTTGAAGTGCATTTTCATAACTTCATTTATCAGATAATGAGCTTTGAAAAAGGTATATTGGTTACATAATATATCACTAAAGATCAATCTACCTGGAAAACTAATCTACCATTTTGGAAAATGAAATCGACCAATCCCTAGAAAACATTTTGTACCGGTTAAAGAAACAGGACAAAACGGTGTCATTTTTATCCCGGTTTAAATTCCGGCCCGTTTCGAATTTTCAGCCAAATACTAGCCGAAACGTGCTGGTTTCATTCTGCCCATCCCGTTTCGGTCAAATAGTGTTTTTTTTAAATAATGAATAATTTTATAATATCAATCATATCTCTTAATATGACTATTAGATTAAGATGAAATTTTACGAGTCTCTTGACATATTTATATATATTATGTTAAAATTTCAGAGCAATAAGAGAATGTAATGACCTTGCGAGATTGATGATGACATTCTCGCAATATTATACATGTTTATAATTTTGTTCAGAAAAATCATTTTATTATCTTTTTTTTAGATTAAATTGTACAATTCTAAATAATTTTATTTCTGAATCGAAACGATAGTAACAACTTTGATTCTGAGTACACAAAATATAGGGTCTTGTAAAAAAAAAAAAAAAAATCTTTGCGCTTGGGGCAATGACGCAGCTAGTGAGGTTCTAACCGAGACGCGTCAATTGCTGGTTGAAAACTATTTCCAAACCCCCTCTTAGGCCTGGGTTTGGCCCAGTGCCTTCGAGAATTTCTGGAAGGGCTCCCTTCGGGGTAAAGTCCTGCAAAAAAAAAAAAAAAGAGACAGATTGTGGCCATGATGGAATAGAGCATGTACTTTCTTGTCTTGCGTGCGTTGACCAGACAATTTAAGAGAGCGTGAATGATGAAATCATAAGGTGCTCCATAGGTGATGATTACAGACAATTTATTGCTAAAATAGGATATTTACTATGAACAAGATAGGCCGTAAATAAGAGAGGCTATGTACACCTTATTTGCACTTCAACGAAAGGCCTGTGTACACCACTGTTTGCTCAGAGCTTTGACACACCATCCTCGTGACGCAGGCTATGTACACCTTATTTGTATTATTATCTGTTATTTTCTCCAACACAAAATAAAATGGAAAATCACAACAATATAATCGTGCCTTCCTCTCACTGGCACAAAAGTACATTGAATTTCAGGCTTTGTTTGTTTCCCGGAATTCACTTTTCGGGAAACTACTTTCCAAACTTTCCTGTGTTTGTTTGACTTCCGGAAAGTTGGTCAACGGAAAACACTTTCCAGTCAAAGAAAAATTTGGTTTTGTTTTCAGGAAAGTGTTTTCCGAAAAATTTGAGCGGAAAACACTTTCCGGAAGTTATGAAAAATTTAGAAATGTCATTATTTGCTGATTATATCAAATTTGATCCTCAAACTTTTGATTGCTATATATAATTTGTTTTTGAATATTTATTTTTCAATTCCATCTCTTAAAATTTAATTTTTATATTAATTTTGGTCCTTATTTTTATAATTGCTATTTGCTTTTTTCTTATCATTTTTTTATTGAAATTTTTTATCTATCAAATTTGGTCCTCATTTTTTTATTGTTACTTATTTTATTTGAAATAATTTATGAAATGTTAATTATTATTATTTTAATTTATTCACCTTTCATTATTTTTAAAATTTTTAGATTTGATCTCTATTATTTTGATTATTATTTATTTTATTTGAGATAATTTATGAAATTATATTTTTTTTCAATTTCATTATCATTCAACTTTTTAATTTGTAAGATTTGTTCCTCATTATTTTAATAAACTTGAAAAAAAAATTAATTTATTAATAAATTATTTTTCAGTTCATTTTTCATAACACAAACAAATACTGGAAAATATTTTCCAGTTTATTTTCCATAACACTATCAAACATCAAAATTCACTTTCCCCGGAATTTATTTTCCAAAAGAAAACCACTTTCCAGCAAACAAGACCTCAGCTTCATAATCAAATGTAAAATTACCACCTCGATTGAAATAATTGAGAAAGCGGTAAATGCCGACATAGCTTCCACTGCTTCAGTGGAGGACTAGACATGTATATACTTTCCTTCAATATCTAGCCTATACATAAATTAAAAAAATAAGATTAGAACTGTAGAAACTATGAGATCAGGCGTCTTCTCCCTCTCTCTCTCAAAAAAAAAAAAAGAGGCTCCCCATTACTCCTTTTTACAATACCCCTATGGACTCGATACTCTGATTAACAATTCTACAGGTAGGAATCGCTTTCTGCAGCATAGATGTCCCTTCAAATCGCACCATCTGGCAACATTTTTTTCTATATTTGCTAAGCTGCAAAGTAAAAATCAATTTCAGACACGTAAGCAATAGATTCACAACCATATCTAATTTGCACATTTCATGTGTGAACCCTGCTGAAACAACATTCATACCTGCTCAGGTTTTATCTTCTGAAAACCAAGTTTTTCAATCCATATTGATTCTGCCTCTTCTGCAGCTGGAAGCACAAGATTCTGCACATTTAAAAACGCCAACACCTTCTCTATGCAGGAGAACAGTAATTGAAAGTATCCCTGAGAATGTAAACATATCAAGACTCACAACTATATCGCAATAGCTGAAAAGTATAATATATAATAATTTCATGTTCAAAATTAATATATAATAATTTCATGTTCTGAAAATTATTATGGATTGGTGAGGCCTCAAAATACACAATTAACTCCTGTTAAAAAAAGAGTCAGATTCAAGCTCACAGAAAAAGCTTAAGAGTGCAAACAAAGGCCCAAGAACTAACTAAATATCAGGCCCAGCTGGTTATCCTCACCTTGCCATGGTCACCATTCCTTGTTGCAACCAAGGGAAGTTCTGCAACTTCTTCCCCAAAAACTCGAAGTATACCAGCTGATACGATACATGAGCTGCAAAATTTGAGATTTAGACATCATAAACATTCATACAGCTCTAGATATAACCAGTTTGAAGATACAAAACTATCTCTTACTTGACTGTTAGCACTGCACAGTACATTCCTCCATAATCTTGGCCCTTTGAGTTCTTGCTGATAATTAGTTAATGTTAGTGGCTGCAGAAACTGGCAATGAAATGCTATGCTGTAAATAATGGGAAAAAAATATGAATGCTTACCCATAAACCATCAAGGGAATAAGATCACGTCCCATTGTTGAATCAACTATAGGATCAAAACATTCCTGGAAAATAAATGACAAAAAAATCAGCTTATCATATTTTGGTTTCTTTATTTGCAGATGAAGCATTAGACAAAATACAGAAGCTCATAAAAGGAACAAAAAATAGAACAGCCTGATGATATGTACGGGTAAGATTGTGAAGTAAATGATTAAATTTAACATTAACATTGTCCATGTTATAGGAAAAAACGAATGCTTGCATGACATCATCCACAAAAGAGGACTTTCAAAACAAATCATCAAAATTTCACATGTCACTGCAAGCATGCACATGCAGGGATTTAAAAAGTGATAACAGCATCCTCCTAATGAGCAGTCAGAGGCATGCATTGTTTATCAAGTTGGGTTGAAGCAGTCAGTGAGTGATCGACAATAAGTTTATGCACTATATTTTAAAAAGCTCCATAATTTTTCAACACGAGCACTTGAATCCTCTTTCCAAACTTATTGACAATAAGAGTGATGGTTATTAAAAAAAAAGGAAATAGATAAGAGTTGGAGATACATTCAGCAACAAATCAAAGAAATGATAATAAGTATGTTGACCACTAAAGATCAATGCAGGTTATGTTCTTTATGATATTCTTGCTTGCTTTAAATTCCTTCAATGAAGGATTTAGAATGAGAACAAAAGAAAGAGCAGGAAGCAGATGAAGGGGACTGAGTTTAGGGTTCTTCCCCAGACATTTCCAATTCCCCACATGATATTTCTCATATGTCAAGGACTGGTAAGGTTTGATGCCCAGATCAAGTAAAGAAAAAGGGAGCGGGAGTAACATGCTTATTTTCCTTCTTAGTGAGCCAATAATGGCACACCAATGCATGGGAATTCTTTAAATATTGGAACACCAATGCATGAGAATTCTTTAAAAGGTGATTTTAATTAAGAAAACAAATATGCCAGTGGATCATGATACCTGACTCAAATATAAGCCAACATTTCTACCTAACATCTTATTTTTGAAGCATCAAAACTTTGTGCGAAGGAGCATCATTCCTAAAATAATTATTTTTTCCTTGTTAAACAGCATTTGACTGAGCATTGAGGTGAAAAGCACCTTTGCACATCCAGCCAGCGTGCTATTCTTGCATAGCAAGAAAAATATTTCCAAAAAGGGGAGAGAAAAATCAATTCCATAATGATATTCTAGCACTCCTTTAAACATAGAAAATCAGACAGATCAAAGATTTTCATTTATTAGATTTGAAGTCCTCAAAATTGGTATAACAATAAAACCCAATAATCCAGAATCCTGTCAACAGCTATTAATTTAGAGCAGCATTGCCACTGATTACTATATTCAGGCATCAATGGCCAAAGAAATATTCCATAATCCACGGGCAGCACTTACTTGAAAAATAGAAAGAGCCCGTGAGAGTAAGAGCTTATTTTCTGGAGAAGTAATTTTTCCACTGAGAAGCGTCCATCTCACATCAATATTGTTACTGATGTTTAAACCTTGTTCCTCATGTTTCTTCTTTATATCATTCAAAAGAGAGTCTGGGAGTTTCTCAGCCCCACGAATGAGCAACTTCTGCAAAGTAGAATGGATCCTACTACAATCCATGCAACAAAACCAGCTCCCTTTTGGCAACTCCTGCCAAACAAGTAGCATCAAAATGTTTATCCGCAAATTGACTAGAAAGTTTGCCACAAATGAAAATGAGTTGATGCAAATGATATCTATCTTAAAAGGAAAATAAGATCCTGTAAGAACTAACCTTCAAATTTGCCATCTTATGACTCCTTAAACAGCCAACATGAAATTCTTTCTCACACTGGCACAGATCATAAATAAATAATAAGTGTACCAAACCTCTAAGCAAATTCAAGCAAATGAATTAAAAATGTAACTCCATGTCAGCATAGAGGAAACAGAAGAATAAGATGACATGAAAAAGAGGAAAGCACCTAATCAAAAAGTGAACATCAAGTTAATTATAGAGATGCAAGCACTGTTGTCATAAAAGAACTTTCCCCATCTAAATCACTCGGATTTCAATTGAAACAAAAAAGACATGGACTTGAAAATTACCTGATCACAAAGTATAATTGTGCGTGGACCAAAACCAGACCTCATAAAATCATAACCTCTGCATAAAACAAATACTAGAGATATATCAAGCTACAGCTAGGTTCAAAGGGATTAAAAGAACAAAAAACATATTTACAGCTACAACTTTTCATTACAAAATGTGTGACGAGGGTCATGAGTTGTAACACAGTAAATAAGCTCAACTATTTCAGTTTATCAATGTAGCTATAACCTGCACAATGCACATCCTGTAAGTTCAGCTTCTACGTTTTTGACAATACGAAAGCATCTCTTAGTTATCTGTTCTATAGAATCAATTTCTGAAACCTTTCCAGCTGGAAAAGCATTTGCATTATGCTCAACAAAGTTTTCCCTTTGAAACATATTCTGGCAATGCTGGCAATACCATTCACCATTGGGAACAGTTGATAGAGAAGCACATCCTACATAGGCAATAAAATTGTGCAGTCAGGAAATCATCTAGAGGCAAGTTACATAGTCTTAAGAGATAAAGATGAATTGATCATAAATAAATCGATAATTTGTCAATAAACACAAATGCTGAGCAGTGACAGCAATGGCTCATGCTTCATGCTTAAAGAGCAATATTTAATGCCATGAAACTAGGCATACCAATTGGAGCCACTAATTTCTCACTGCAACACTATAAAAGTCATGGAAGATCTTTCTTTTAACTGAGCTCACAAAAAGGAACAAGTACTTGCTGGGATATTTATGTTTTCAACCCCTGTCATGGAATTAAACACACATTGACACAGTACACAAAAATTCATTGAAGATGTAAAACTGAAAATGCTATAAGGCTTGGTACAAGCATGCCTAGCAAGTTCGATCATCTCAGTTCTAAGCTGCCCAAAGTCCAAACAGTGACTCAACAAAGAAGATTAATAGGTTAATAACAAAGGACGGCAGAATTTGAACATTTAACTTCAATTTACAGGACTTAAAATGCATTGTTCTCGAGAAACAAGGGACCTATAACACTGTTAATTTCGGTACCTTAACTATATAGTGAGTACAAGCAAGCATTTCATAGGTCAAGAAAGTTAAAATATACAGAAGTTTCTCATACTGGAGCTACGATTAGGACAGAAATACCTAAAATCCATTGGGCAGCCTTTGAATCCACAAGGAGCTTCTTTGAATCCATGGAAATTGGGATTCTTAAGGTCCACAAGAGCAAACAATTTTTGTAGAATAGCAAATACTCAAATATCATTCATCTATGTTCATTTTTTCTTTAATCCACAAGTGAAAGAAACAGGAGGAGATCCCATTCAAAGAGAAACTTGAATTCTCAATTTTTATTCATGATAAAATGACCTTCCATATGGGAATGCATAACTGTGCTTTATATAGGAGGGCAAGAAAGCGCTAAGAGAATCTTTGAAAAAAATTGGAAATGAACTTAATTAATAATAACTATTAATATTAATTAAGTTATTTTTCTAAATAATGTAAAATCATACACAAAGAAACTAATTACAATATTTATATGATTCAAAATTAATTCATAAAGCATTATTAGCATGCCGACCTGGTCAAAAGAAAACTAATGCAGAAGATAAAAAAAAAATCAGCAAGCCAGAGATAGGAGAGGGCTGTGGCAAGAAGCAGCTTTTAAGTTTCTTGTTTGATTAGTTAATAAACAATTTAGAAGTTTACTTTTCTTATAGCCTTTTGAATTTAAGTTCACCTTTATGGAAGGCCCTTGGGCATCCATCACAAAGCAGAAGATTCCCGCCATCTGCACAAATGATGCATAGGTCATCATTATCCTGAGAAGAACACTTCTGACTTTTTGAGAGAGAAATTGCCAAGTCATGGAGTGATACGCCATTAGATGTGTAAATACATGCATAGCTGTGGGGTAAAAACAAGAAACCATGAAAATTTGTGAGGAAAAAGAAAGCTCAATTTATATAGGCAGGTCAAATCTGATAAAAAAGAAGACTTACGGTTTTTTGCGAGTAGCCCAACCTGCATGAGCTTCAAATGTTGAGGGGCTGACCTGCACATTAGTCATAAACCATGTTTCCATGACAATATGTCTGACAAATGATTAAGGAGTTGTGGAGTTTACCCAATAAGAACTACCTCACAATTGCAGCAACGACAAAGTATTCCAAAGCCCATTTTATACCCGCCAAGCAATTTCTGTGCAGATGAGTTTATATTATTTACTATAAACAATAAGGAAGTAAGAGGATAAGAATATGTGATACTAATCACCTGCCCACGAGCATAATATGCTAGTTCAGTACCATCAGGTAATCCATCTTCCTCAAAAACTAATCTATGCAATCGCTGATCTCTTGAGAAAATAAGATACCAAAGGGCCAGATTAGTAGAAATAACAGAAGACATAAGACATTGCTATGAGAAGAAACATTCAAGCCTAAGGTAAAGAAGGAAAGTAAAAAAACTAGAGAGAATAAGAGGGGGGGAAAGAAAGAAGAAGCCAACTTTGTTGATATTTTCCACTGATACTTCTTCTGTGAAGAGATGCCCGGTGCTGTGTTTTTGAAGGATTTGGATAATAAAACTGACTTTGATATCCTGAAGGACAAAAAGGAATGAGTAAGGATAATTTTTAATGAAGACCATATCATATCACAACTACACTTCTATGTTTCATGCAATTTAATAACCAAAACTATTTACTAGCCATAAAAAGAAGAAAAAAGTGAAAGCATGACTAGGCCAAACAGCATATCAACAGGATAAAAAGAAACAAACCTTGGTGAGATCTTCTTAGACTTCCTTTTTCGAGGAGAGAGATGTACTGAAGCAATTTTGGATGGTTTTGCAATCAAATCTGGTTCTTCTGGTCTGAATTAATGCAGATTACACATGTAAGCATCTACAAAAAGGCACTTGGCAAACTGCCAACTGAAGCACAAAATGAAACACCACTTTAAGCGTACGACCTAAAATATTGCAGGACAGGTGGCTTTTTGATGTAACCATAAAGATTATGAACTTGCCCAAAGAGGAAAATTAAACCCTAATCTGGAACACAATATCATAATAAGCAACACGACAGCAAGATAAAATAGGATACCGACTTTAAAGTAATTTTGGATTGAATTCTCGAGGACACACGCACTGGAGCAGTTTTGTTCAAATCTGTTTTTGAAGACCTGAAATCAAAGATAAACCCTATACATAAGGGAAAGAGTAGCTAGAGCAGAACAAAGTACACAGAGTACAGCATCAGAACAAGGTGACAAATAAAATACATCAGCATGTTTCCACATGCTTTGAAAACAATAACTAAAAAGCTGCTTAACAGTTCAAAGCATGAAGTTAAACATTAGCATTAATATGCTACACTGCAAACAATAAACAAGACAGAAAAAAAAAGGATACCGACTTTCTTTTTTTCTTCTGTAGAATATCATCTTGTGAGGAGGTAGAGAATAAAGCAGGTTTGAAGTACTCCATGGCCAAAACTTGTTCTGGTGAACTGAAATTACACAAATTGTACTAAATGCAAAATAACCATTTAAAAAACAATCCATATTTGTAACACCCACGGACATAAAAATAAAATAGAAAAAGCTGAGGTCATTTACTGCATTATTTGCACTTGTTAGACGAGATGTATAATAAATGCTTTTCATGCATGCATGGCATGACATGTGAATTCTTTTGAATCTTCTCCTAATATGTTTTGTTGAGTCCTATTTGAGCACAAAAGCTTAGCTCATGATTATCACACCTGGACATTCATGGTATATCAACGCACTTGAAATATTATGAAACAGGCAAAGCTAATTTATATATTAATTTATCCACTGGAAAAGAATCTAACTAGCATGTCAACTTGAACATCAGTTATGATGTAAAGCTGAAAAAAAGCAAACCAAAAGCTATAAGCCATCCAAAATCATTTGTAAGGAAAGCAGCTGGTAAGCATATTTCACCAGAAATCACCCCATGTGCAGAAATACAACTTCAGCACATTTTAATGTTCTATAGAAAAAACTATATTCCCTATGATAGTGGCTCAAGTCTGACAGAAAGATGCACCGCTTTATAATAGAAAAGGAAAACATGTAATTGGTGTAAAACATTTAAACATTTAAACATTCACAAATATTTTTCAATAATAAGCATGTAAATTAGGTCTCATCAGTATGCTGGGAAGGTATCATGGCATCATACCAAAGGCTTGCAAATGGTTCCTACACCTAGGATTTCAAAGGTGAGGGAAGGCTACCTTGTAATCACTGTTGTCAAAGGCGAAAAGCGCTAAAAGGCGCCAAGCCTATAAAATGCCCGAGGCATTAGGTGCTTGCTCAAATCAACCAAGGCGAAAGGCTATAAATTAAAAAAAATCATACACACACACACACACACACACACACACACATTATAATATATAAATCTAAAATATATATTTTCCCAATTAAGATTAGAACATTAGAAAATGTAAATACAATAACATAATCATATAAAATCATATTTTTCACCCTTAAAACAAAATAAGATAATTTAGAGTAATAACAATGCTGTCAAAGGCTAAGCCTGTAAAATGCACGAGGTGCTAGGCGCTCGCCTAGGCAACGCTTCATTAAAATTCATTGCCTGACTAATAAAGGTGTTATGGCCTCACCTGCAACGCTTAAGCGAGCATCTGAGTGCCTTTTGACAACACTATTTGTAATAGAAGCCCAACCATAGACATGAACAGGGTGGATGATGCACACTGATCAAAAGATTAATCACCACAGATCTATGAACATGACATAACTTTGCAATATAAGTGATATGCCAAACCTCACACAATGCATTTCAATTGCCTCAAGTATTACAGGCAATAAGAAATCTGTTTTAGATTGAGATCACAGTCACATTTGCATATGCAGGCACTACATGACAGCTTTCTTAAGTCTGAAATTGTATTAGCAAGGAAGCAGCTGTTACTACAAGTGAGCCATTTAAAGCATAATAATGGTCCTAACATCCATTACATTATTGAATTACCAAAATCTGTTGCATGTTTAACATAACAGAATATCAAAATCATTTGTGTAACAGTGACTTTTGTTGTTTAAAGCCATAACTTCAAGTACTGTCAAATTGCCTGCGAGCATCCTGATTCTAACCAAATAAAGACAAGGATCATCTCAAACATAGTTTATTTACTTATCCCCATCGTAAGACAAACAAATTTCAACTGATGAAAGCATATGTAAATTTTTTGAAGGGCGTGTTGCATACCCACGCACCCAAAATCAGGAATCAAAAGATCGCTCTTCTCTGCAATTAACAAACCAAAAGATATGAAGGGAAAATGCATGTTTGCAAGAAGCACACTAGAGACCCAAAAATTCCTGAAAGAACTTAACAAGAGATAACAAAGGAAAAACAAACAGAAAAGAGAGCCTAAAAGAACAGTGTTCCAGCATTAATCAAAACTGGCCCAAGTGTTATGGTCTTCAGATTTATTATCCAACCAATTAAGATCAGGAATGGCAGGTTTTGGCACTTTTTTAAAAGTAGGCATGACACCATCTAATTTAGGATAGTATGACCAAATGGAGAAAATTATGTTATTTAGATGATGCATCATATATTCTAAAAAATAAGTATATTAATTTTTTTCTCTTAGGTGATTCGAACATACCAACAAGAATGGACCACTAAAGCTTTTTATGGACGCCAAGAATAAATTATCCTACTTTCTTGATTGTTGTGGTCGAAATACCAAACATTACAATAAACAATAAATCAGATCATCAAAAGGAGCCTAAACTACCAGTTTTAGGGGAAACAGTAAAGAAAATCAGTAAACCTAGCCCAGCAAAGCCTACAAATTACATTAATTTCATGAGCTTAAACAACCAAATTTCAACAGATGAAAAGAAAAATTGCAAGCCTAATTCACCAAAAATGCAAGAATTAGAAATCAGAAAGTGCATGAATTAATAGCTGCAACTGATAACCATAAAAAAAAATACATACCTAGATATTATACTAGATCCAATAGTTAGGGTGGTATGAGATTCCTTTGACTCAGCACATAAGTTGCATAAAGGCCCAATTTTTCCAACAAAAATAGAAGGAAGGATACCTACATCATTCAACAACCAAAGGATTCAACATCAAGAAGCTTTTCAGTAAGAATTTTAATGAAATGAAAGAAAAGCAAATAGTACACCTTTGCATCTTTTACAGGTGAAAGTTCTTTCTACTGGCAAACCACTAATGGCACTTTGAATTGTTGTTTCCAAGGAGTCCAAAGGAGCAGCCCTGCATGCATTCAATACATCAAGCAGGCTCTTCCCATTCTCAAAACATATGTATTGAGCTGCACGTCTATATTGTTTGATAGCATGAATCTCAAATTGGGATGGTGGAATAACCTACATTAGTGACAAAGCGACAAAAGAAATAAGCAAAAACATGGGGAAGGATCATTCAATATATGAAACCAATCCGGATATCAACAAGAATACTCACTCTACGTCCATTGCAGAAACCACATGAACACAAAATCCCAACATCTTTGATTGTGCCCCGAAGACCAAACGCCTGAAACTAAAGCGTGGAAAAACAAAAAGGGAAAAATCATAAACCATCACTCTGCATTAAAAAAGAAAGAAGTAAAACACTTGGGAATAGAGTGTCAAAGAAATTATACCTTCTTGCCACCCATGTAAAAAACAGATACCCCCTCAAGCAAACCAGTCTCAAACAGCTCTTTAACTGTCATTGGTACATTATCCAATGCAATCTTTTTGGACATTTTCAACTCTAAATTCTTCTTTGGAGGCGTCAATGCACTCCCTTCTGCTATCATCTCCACATCCACTCTAGAAAGGGCTTCACCTTCAATAGCTTCTGGTCCTTCAACAGTAACCTCAACTGCTTGCAGCAAAATCTTCAGTTTTGACTTGGTAACCCTCTTCGGCCTATTATTACTGTTAGGCTCACCATTCTCACCAAAAACAACTACGGCCATCTCGTTTGCCCCTTTCATCGCTAGAGATCCCTTACTCTCTTCTTTAAAAATCCCTTTTTTGACATTATTGCAATTAATATGCTCTCCAATTACAGTCTTGTTATTAACTTGACGACATTTAAAATTATCATCATTAATCGAAGCATTTACTGCATTTGCTACATCAATATTTGATTCCTCTAAGCTCTTAATTCTCTTAATATGTCTATCATCATCCTCCGACGTAATTAATTTATCAAAATCATGATTGTTGTTGTTTTTGTTGTTTCTAGTCTTCCTTCCTCGAGTATAGACGATGAAACCATTTACCTTAGTAACTTTGAACCTCTTATTGAGATCATCGTCAGATAGTTGAACACAGGAGGAACTCGACTGAGTCGTCCCACAGAGTGAACTTACAAAACCTAGCTCTCTCTTCATGCCTGCCAATCGCGAAAATCAAATCCGAGGATTAGAGAAACAAAATAAAACATGAAATCTGGAATTATATATTTTATTCTAGGGTTTCGGAGAGTGGAAAGAGAGGAATCGAAATTGAGAGGTGAGAAGTTAGGATTTTGGGTAGGGGTAGGGTTTTATTGAGGGTTTGATTTCGAATTTGTTATTTTTTAAGAGAGAGAAGACAGCGCAGAGAGAGAAGAGGCGATGAATGGAGGAGTGCCCATCTAAGTGACTATTTGAGAGTCGTTGCGGTTGTTTTTGAAAGTGTCTTTTATTTAGAAATATATTTTTTTTATTTTTAAAAAATCATTTTTGACATAGCACATCAAAATGATCTAAAACCACCAAAAAAATTCATTTAAAATGAAAAAAAAAATTCAAAATGTGGCCAAATGGCGGTTCAACCGTTGTGCCAAATAGGCACTATAGAAAGGAGAGGCGTAGCCAACGTCAAGACCTGTTAGTAAGGAATTAAAACGCAATCCTGTTTTATTATGGCCTGTTTGGGAGGATGGTTGCGGTTGCGGTTGAAAATGCTTTTCATTTAGAAATATATCAAAATGATATTTTTTTATTTTTTAAAATTATTTTTGACATCAGCACATCAAAATGATTTAAAAACACCAAAAAAATTCATTTAAAATGAATTTTTTAAAAAAAAAATGACGGTACAACCGCCCTCCCAAACAGCTTCATAAATTATGACTACCCCCACTAAAATACCCTATCTTTCCTTCTTCTTTTTTATGGGAAATCGCGTCCCTATATTCTTTGATATTCTTAATATTGCCCATCTACTCCAAAACATTTCTTCATATAATCCTACCTTCACCAAATTAATTTATTACACAGTTCTTTTTTTATGATTTAGTTTTTAAGGGGTATATAGCAATAAATTAATACTCAAATCTTCTAGGAAACTAGATATAGAAAAAGAAAAATTGGAACTTCCTTCTATGCTATATTTATCCACCAAGTTTCCTAATTTATACTAAGTTTCAAAAATACATCATAGATGTTATTCACAATTTTTCAATAAAAATTTTAAAATTTTATAAATAAAAAATATGAACAATATAATTTTTATATATAAGTGCTTTTTATGAATTTAAAAGATTAAATTATTTTTTAATTTATATCATAAATTTAATTTTTATTATAAATCTAAAAATTTGTATTTATTTCACAATACAACTTTTTATGATAATTGTAATTTCAATAGAATAAAATTAATATTATAATTATATTATCACAAATACAAATTATTAAAATAATTATAGCAAATTATGGTTTTGATTTTTCTGTAAAAAATAGTTATAATAATGATATATTTCTATTTCTTTGGAAAAAAATCATCTTCATTTATTGACATGTTTTTCAATGTTTTTTTATTAAAAATAAAAAACTAGAAAAACATTACAAAAAAAAAGACTAGTTTTTAGGAAGAAGAGTTCAATTAAAAGATAGAGAACTAAACTAAAAAACATAGGTGGTGGCTTTACAAGTTGTTTGAAAAGTATATTTTTGCTATTACATGATCAATCCCTTTCAAGTTTGAAAAACTATTAATTTTTTTATAAAAAAACTTTATTATTTTAGTTTTAGTTTTTTTTTCATGGATGAAGAAGAGAGAGGAGAGATAGTTATTCATTGGCAATAATTTTGATCACCGAACAAGTTAAAATTATTGTCAAAGGGTTTCACTAGGTAAAGGGAGTCTTATAATGGTTGTTTAAAGCATTAATTACAAAGAAAGCTAAAACAAAATGCTAAAATATTGTTCATGAGGACTCATTCAACTATGGATTTGGGGCAGCAATTAATTTCAGTCTTCTTCTGTTTTTGGCTCAACTTTCGGTGGGGACGCTAAAGTAGTGTTAATTAACACTCAACTGTGGATTATGATATTATACATACAACTCAATTAGGTTGTGGATTTATTGTGCATTTAATGTTCAAATTTATTGTAACACTAGATATAGTTGGATTGTAATAGAGAAATTATTATCTTACCCCTCAGTACACAATATTTCTCACCATAGATCTAGGGGTATTTTTTATTTTTTATGTTTCTATGCACAGTAAAATAGTTACCTCTAGGGGTATTAAGGATATTGCACATGTTTTTTACGATATAGAAATACAAATATACCCCCATATAAGATAAAACATTATAGTTACCTTCCAGGTATTAAGGAAATTGCACATTTTTTTGAAAATATATAAATACGTATGTAACCCCCATATAAGACAAAATTCAAGAGTTGTTTGTAGGGGTGTATTGGTAATTTACCATTTTTTAATTATATTTCCTTAATACCTCCAGGGGTATTAAGGAAATTGCACTTTTTTTAAATATATAAATACGTATGTACCCCCATATAAGACAAAATTCAAGATTTGGCTGTAGGGGTGTATTGGTAATTTACTATTTTTTAATTATATTTTTTGTCACGATATTGTGGGCGCGTCTTCAGAACTCACGCACATTTCAGACGGCGTCGTATGACATTGAAAAATGTGCATCCGACGTCTAGAATGATTCTCCATCATGTTATCTTGCTCATGGTGCGGCGTGTGGAGTTCAACTATGACCGGATACGTAATGGTGGGTGGTTGAATTTTGTTTCCCCATTTTCTCTCTCTTTCATGCTAAATTACATGTCATACCCCTTGTTTATTGTGTTTTCATTGTACTCCCTAATCTTTTGATTGTTTTGTGTGATCCTTATTTCTGTTATAGAAGTTTTGATTTATTTCAATTGTGTCCTTCAATTGAAATCGAATATATATTTCGGTTTTATTTCGGTTCTCAGTCTTTTAATTTCCTGATTGGTTTTAAATCCTTTAATATTTTTGGTATCCAAGTTTGGATTTGTTTCAATTTTGTCATTTCAATGAAATTTATTGTATATTTGTTTTTCATTACGACTTTTTTAAATTTGAAGAGAGAGGGTACTGCTAGTTCTTTGCGTGAATTTCTTTGTTACAGGAGTTTGATGATTTGTTTCTCGACGATACTCCAAGCAAAATACCACCATTGCGGGGGATTGAGCATCAGATTGATTTTATATGTGGAGCTTCAATTCCTAACCGACCATCCTATAGAAGGAATCCAGAGGAGATGACTGGGCTTCAAAGGCAAGTTTATGAGCTAATAGATAAGGGATATATTCGTGAGAGTATAAACCCGTGTGCTATACGCGTGTTACTCATGCCTACGAAGGATGGAACATGGAGGATGTGTGTTAATTGTTGAGCCATAAACAACATAACGATTTTGATTCGAGGTCGAATCCTGTCGAGGAGAGAGGGGATGATGCGAACCGGCCCAAAAACACCAGCAAGGAACCATTACATGATTAGGGGCTTGGTTCTTGGTTTTCAAAGTGTCACCCAAATCATAATTGCAAGGACCATTGAAGTATCTATGTGTAGGAGGGGTCCAGCCCAGCTTTATTTGGGTCATGAAGTGAGCACAACGAAGGAGCCAAAAGAATCCTACTACAACTTGGAAACATGGATTGATGGGCTGGATGGAAGATAATAAATAAACCTTATGGGCTTCATTTAAGTTAGTTAGCTACAGCCCAACGCTTGTTTGGGCTTAATTAAGACTTTGTTTTCAGCTAAGATCCAAGGCTTGCTTGGATTAAGTTATGGGCTTTCAATTTAGATTTTTGGGTCAGTTTTGACTGGACCTCATTTAAGTCCACATAAGGGGTCCATTAGGGTTACTTTTAAGAACTATTTAAACTCATGTAACCCTAATTTCGGCAGCCATTGATTGATTTTAATTCTGAACTTTTCAGTTTATGTGTGAGAGTGATTCTTGCATTCTTCAGTTCTTGAACGAACTGAATCTGACTTATTGAAGATTAACTGGCTTTGTTGCGTCATTCTACTCATTCCAATAGTGCTGGTGCCTTAGGGAGGTTTCCATTGTGTCACACTCCTATCGGACCTATTTCGGCTTTCCGGGATCAGATTTCAATCTTTGTTGGGGGTTGCGTGACCACGTGATCACGAGATTCGCATCAATAATGTCCATGCCCTTGACACCTGAAACATTTAACATCATGAGTACGTTTAGGCTGAGTTTCAGATTTACCTTTGGCACCGGTAGGGACATCAACTCTAGCCGTTGTTCGTTCGGTTTTAGAAGGAACAAAGGATTTTGGTTGGACAGTACCCTCTCTCTTCAGATTCATCTTCCAAGATGATGAAGAACCCGAATTAAATCCTGGCCGAACATGTCCCTTCCTGAGTTGTCTCTCCACCTTCGTAGCCATGTGAACCATGTCCTCTAGCTCCATATAGTGCTGTAGCTCAACCACATTGGCAATGTCACGATTCAACCCATTAAGAAATCTAGCCATGGTGGCTTCTCTATCCTCAACAACATTGGCTCGAATCATTGTTATCTCCATCTCTTTATGATATTCATCTACTGTCTTATAGCCTTGATTCAGACCTTGGAGCTTCAGGTATAAGTCTCTATAATAGTGGTGATGCGGACCAGCCCAGAAACAAAGAGAGTGATTCTTGCATTCTTCAGTTCTCGAACAAACTGAATCCGACTTATCAAAGTTTAACTGCCTTCGTGGCGTCATTCTACTCATTTCAATAGTGCTGGTGCCTTGGGGCAGGTTTCCATTGTGTCACACTCCTATCAGAACTATTTCGGCTTTCCAGGATCAGATCGCATTCTTGGTTGTGGATTGCGTGACCACGAGGTTCGCATCACAATCTACCTTTTTCTCCCACTCCAAGTACTGAAAACAAAGCAAAACAAAACTACGATTATGATTTCACGAGTAGCAATGCAAAGTCGTACGAATTATGGACGATACGAAGACACGAAATAAAATAGAAGCAAATACTAGCGAAAACAATTACTTGACTCCTAGATAACTGAAAATAGAAAAAAACACAGAGAATTGGACAAAACTAAACAGTAAGGATTACTTTTTGAGACTTGAGTAGAATCTAACCTCTTACGCAATTTTATGTAACAGAATAAAAATAAAAATAATATTGGAATACTAAAATAAATACAGTCAAGTTATAGGTCGTTCTGGTACTTCTAGGTACTCAAACCCTTGTGTGTTCAATTTGCGGCAGAAATGAACCTCCAATTGAAAAATCTAGTATTCGATATTGAAATAAGCCTCAATTTAATATATCATGCGATATCAACCCCGAGACACAGAATGTAAAGTTACAATTGAATATCGAAAAAACCCCACACGAAATCAATATTAGAATAAGCCCACATTTGATATATGATCCTATCTCAACCCCAATAGACGGAATATGAATTTTCAATTGATGCCGATGTGGTTTGCTTATGTTGCCCCAGAGTAGTGTTTTCTGTTGCAAGATTTCAATGATTCTTCAAATTTCAACTAATGCCTCTATCTCTCTTTCTTTTATTTGCTTTTCTATTTTTTTTTGTTCTTAATATACTGAAATGAAGAAACAGAAAACGATGAAATATAACCTCCTTTTTTTTTATTAGATGACACTAACACGAAAAACAAGGAGATGAACACACACACTGGAAAACTTTCAAGAATACTAAAGAAAAAACAAACAAAAATAGGTATGATCACACTTTTCTATTTGATATGCGAACCTCGTGATCACGCAACCCAAAACCAAGATTGAGATCTGATCCCAGAAAGCTAAAATAGGTCGGATAGGAGTGTGACACAATGGAAACCTGCCCCAAGGCACCACCAGTATTGGAATGAGTAGAATAACGCCACGAAGCCAGTTAAGCTTCGATAAATTGGATTCAGTTCGTTCAATGGTCCCCTCCTGTATATTGATAAGATTTACTAAGGTCTTCCCTTGACACTCCAATGGTCCTTGCAATTCTGACCTAGTTGAAACCTTCAAAACCAATGCATTCATTGCCTCTTTCAATGCCTTTGTATTAGACCGTGTCATTGGACTATTTAGAACATGTAATGAGTCCTTGCTGGTGTTTCTGGGCTGGATCGCATCATACCTCCAAATTCCCAACTTGGTTCCTCCTATGATGAGATTATTTTGGGTTTGACTATGACATTCTGATGAAAATGGTTACCTCCATTTCACACAAAACTTCAAACTTCAAAGAAGAAATTTCCCCTCATTCTCTTTTTATGTACAAAATTTATGTCTTCGGTATGTTCATGGTATTTTGATTACAACACCCAATATGGATACCATATCCTTGTTAAGAAATTCAAAATCAAATAGTGGGATTTTTTTGTAGCAAAGTCAAAAAGCTCTAAACAAGTTGTAACTGAATGACTCCCAAAGTATCAAGCTACTCCTATTATGAATGCTCATCCTCAGTCCACATTCTTAGCTCGGAAATCCATACCTCTTCCTTTCTTACCACTACTAGGGATGAAGAAGAATACTTCCACCTTATTCAGTAATTACTATAATGAAATTTCAAATTAGTTTTATCCAAATTTAGTTCATCTCATGCGTCATCTCCATCCGACTCCACTAGATTAGAAGACAAAAATAAAGATGATTGTTATGGCATTTTGCCGCCCATACAAAAATCTTGAAAAATATTTATTCACATGTAAATATTTTTGGCCTAATATTGGTCAAATAGTTTCAAGCCCTTTAAGTTTAAGGCCTACTCTTCAAATCTTGTTTCATGCACTGATCTAATCCAAGAAAACTATTGGCAAAACACGACAATAAAGGTGCTTCTCCCTGCTACAAATAAACAAACCTCTTTCGGTGCAAAGATTTAATCTCATCAAGATGTCAAATTGTCTCCTTCTCTTCTAAGAAGACCGTTTTCCAGCTTCCAAATGCAAAACTTTGTGTATCCAAGAATCACAGAATTTCTCTTACAGTAGAAAATTCTTCTTGAGCACTCTTTTGTAAACAAACTTGTTATCCAATTTACATATCCCCTGTAAACATAAATTTCTTGTATACATATCATATTTTATTTATACAAATCAAAGGTTAATCTCTTCGAGCTTTTTATATTTTTATTCTTTGTATACATTTCTACAAATCTTTATATGCTGCAAACTAAATATGTTGTGTGTTTGGTTGAGTATTCCTAATAGTGTTGGTGTTGCCTTAATCATTCACATCAGAAACTATTCATTTTCTCATTCTATTAAAAATTAATATATGAGTTGGACACCTCCAATCTTCGGGCTACTGGTCTAAAAAAAAGCTTATGCTTCAATGGTTGGGGTTTAACAATGCCACATATTAATTTTTTTTTATTGTTATTTCTTCAAGTTTGTTTTGATTTCTGACATGTGTTATAAATAATGACATCTGAAAATACTTAAGAAAACTTGTAAGAAAGCTTCGGAGCACAAAAGGAATTGAGAGTAAGCACAAGATCATCAGCTTATAGAGTATACCAATTAATTTTCTTGTTTTACGTTGTGGAAGCATTGCTAGAGGAAAAAAGACGTTAAGAGAATCTGCTGTGCTGCTCTCTAAACAAGGGTTGAATCAGGCTGAGAGAGAAAATTAAAGACACCCCACAAAAACAGTTTATGCTTCTAAAAACGGAAGGCAAAGAGCGAATGTCGTGCGTCTCCTAGTGGCGTCATCATTCACTTGGATTCTCTCTAGCCCATATATTTAGGCACAATCAAAATTGCAAAATCTAGCACTATATATACTTGTTTCCCCACCAACGATCTAGCATAGTATTCTTAACATATATGATGGCATCGCCTTTGAAATCTATGTTAGCAACATTGCTGCTTTTAGCCATTGCATTGCCTGATTGCCAGGCAAAATCTAAGCCTTCCCTCTTAGGGAAACAAGCCATTCACCATGCAATTGGATGACAAGCCAACCACATTGAACTTCCCAAACGCCATAAACCAAAGTTCCGGCCAGGCCCATGGATGAAAGCTCATGCAACTTTCTATGAAGGCGACTCAGGAACATATGGTATTATGCCTTCTTTTCCCCTTTTCCTATTTTTTTTGTCCTTTACAAGTGATCGATGATCTTGCTCACCATACAAAATGACCAAATCCAATTTCTAATATCAAAAAGAACAAAATAGATTTTTCTTTAACTATCATTCCATTTTGTGAGGCTGCCTGCCAATATTAGTATGATGATAACTTTTTTCAGTATTCTCATTAAAAACTAGAATGTAAATAAATAAATAAAATTCAAGCTTCACGCAACTAACAACATTAATTAATTATAACTACAATTAAATCATTTTCATTGTTCCTGGACTAACTTGTAAAAAACACTTTGTTCAGGGGGGGCATGCAATTACAAAGATGTTGCCGGCGAAGGTTATGGCATGAATACTGCTGCACTGAGCAGTGTTTTGTTAAAAAATGGACAGACTTGTGGTGCTTGTTACGAAATCAAATGCGCTGATAGCCCTCAATGCTGCAAGCTAGGGCAGTCATCTCTCTTTGTCACTGCAACTGACCATTGCCCACCAAATCCATCTCTCCCAAATGACAATGGAGGCTGGTGCAATGTTCCACGTGAGCATTTCGATATAGCCAAGCCTGTATTTAGTCAGCTTGCTGAGTACAAGGCCGACATTATTCCAATCCACTATCGCAGGTCATATGACTTTTCAATCTCTTCCCATTTAGCGATATTATACTAGTTAGGATGCTTAGGTCGAGTTTCTTAATTAAAAGGGTTAATTTTCCCTGCAGGGTTCCGTGCAAAAAGCAAGGAGGTATTAGATTCACTATATTGGGGAATCCTTGGTTTTATCAGGTCATTGTGTGGAATGTAGAGGGAGCTGGAGATATTGTTAGTGTTCAAGTGAAGGGTGATGTGCTCAAGTGGACGCAAATGGAACGAGATTGGGGGGCAATTTGGAAAACCAGTGCTATTTTGCATGGAGAGTCGCTAACCTTTCGTGTTAGAGCAAGCGATAAAAGATACTCGACTTCATGGCATGTTACCCCTAAAAACTGGCAATTTGGCCAAACATACGAGGGCAAGAACTTCAACTAGAGTGCACGTTGCGATGTCTCGGTCACACAAATTAATTACCCTAACTTAAAACAAATCAAACAAGATAGTATAGAGCAAGCAAGGGGTCGATCCCACAAGGAAGATTTAGTTCAAATTTTCGTGCTATATGTTATGCAATTAGGGGGGTTGGAAGTTGTCTAGGCTAGGCTACACCAAACTAAGCGAAAATTATATAAAACTGAAATTTATCAATAAATTAAACCTTGGTCGCAAATCAACATCCACCTACAGAAATCCAAACTGATCATGGAAACGAAACCAATTTTTGAGCCTGCAAACTTAGTTGCTTCACAAGTTCATATATCACAACTCTGGTTTTGATATCAAACTTAGCAATAGATTATCTTAAATAATAACTTTGAGCCTGGTCTTGAAAAATCGAGGAAAAAATAGATCTCACAGCTCTTGAAATCTGAAGGTTTCCGTGTCTAGGCCCTACGCCCAATTAAGCTTCATGAAAATGGGGTACCAAGTGTCCGCACAATTAAAGTGACCCCAGCAAAAGCTTTTGAAAAGGGAGTGCGCCGACATTAGAAGATGAAGTATGCTTCCATGATTGCCTTTTGTTTTGGTTATGTCCGCACATTATGTTCTCGTTTTGACTTGTCGGCAAGTTTCCTCGTAACACGACAAGACGCTTTTTTGTTAAGCAAGCCTTTCTTTTTAGTGATCATGCATTTTCTTGTATTTATGATGTGTTCTTGCTTTTTGTTCAAAAAAATCATTTCGCATGGAGAGGCCATCTTTAATATGCCTTCACAAGTCTAAAAAATTCATCTTGATAATTAACCTTGACAAGAATCACACCGTACACTGAGGGGCAAGTGCGAGGATCAAAAAACACTTTTTGATCCTAAGCAAAGCTAGGAGGTATAAATATAAAAAGAGTTTTAGTGCACTATACCAAATCAAGTCAACATGATGGTGGTGCTAAAAATCCATGATAAAAACCCAAACAAAATATTAGGGCATGTCAATTCAACATGATGATAGCGCTAAAAAAACCATGATAAAGCCCTAACAAAATACTGGGGGCATGTTAAGTCATTATGCAGATCAATTGTGAGGTTCCAAAACCTATGGACCAAAAGGAGCTCTAAGAGTAAGCACTCGTGATCTTTAGTCTATAAAACCCTTAAACACTTTTTAAGCCTACAAATATCTATTTTTCATAGCCCGTAACCTAAGCCTACGCTACAAGCCTAATAAAGCCCTTTCTGATCAAATACAAGCAATTTGGATCGATAGGCCATGCTTTTTCATTCGAAACAAGCCTTACAAATGTTTCACAAGACTTGATCAAAGCCTTTGACATGCAAATATCATTTCACATTCCCGTAAAAAGCAACACGAAACCTAACAATGAGATCACTTGAATTCTTTTGAGAACAGTTTGTTCAAACAAATATCAAAATGGTTTTGGTGTTTGGAATGACATGGAAATTCCAAAAATCTTACATGAAACCAATCTTTGTACGCAACCAATGTTTTCCTACAAACACTTGAAGCCTAAAACACTTGTGGGGCATGACTAGATTGGGGGGCAATCTAAAACTGCCATTGAAGTTGACTCCATCATTCTGTTTCGAAAAATGTTGAACAAACTGAGGGACGCTTGGTGGTGGTATTCCACTTGGAGTATCGTCGGGGAACAAATCATCAAACTCCTGCAACAAAGAAATAGTAGCACTAGGCACCATATGATCAAGATCATTAGTATTAAAGTAAGCCTCTTTGTACACAAGTAAAATCATTGGCCTGTGAGTGAGATATGCAGATCTGACCTCACCCTCTCTAGCATAAAAACTTTGTTCTTTCTTTACTTTTTCCACACAATTTTCATCACTCTTCCTGACTTTCTTCACTCCTCTTGTCTTACCTCCACTCTCGACCAGGTTTGGGTATTTTTGAGTTATGGTTGAATGGTCTGATTTGTTCGTGTTTGGATGATTGTCTAAATGGGTTTTAGTGGTTTGGGTTATGGCCGAATCTGATGGCATTTTCTCCCCTTGATACTCACCTTGATTTTCCCTCCCCATTGCCTCATCATACTCATGTTTTAGCTTTATTGGATCATCATGCACCTGTTTGGGTGTAAAAGGTACAAGAGTGATGGTTTTACCATCTTTTACAATGATATATCGATTTCTAACCCCATCCTCAACTGCCTTCCTCTCATATTGCCATGGTCTCCCCAACAAGATGTGATTTGCTTGCATCGGTACCATATCGCACAGAACTTCATCAATATATTTCTCAATCGAAAATGGGACCACAACCTGCTTAGTCACTTTCACTTCACCACTATCATTCAGCCATTGCAATCTATATGGTTTCGCATGCTTAACAGTACTCAATTTTAGTTTACTAACAAGGGTTGTATTGCAAAAATTAACACAGCTTCCGCTACATCTGCGTTTTCATCAACAAACTTGTAAAAATCAGATCTGGTATTCATTACGGCCTTACGGACCGTATTTCCTGTGCGATGAGCCCTAATATTCTATTTCTTTATCCATTTCAAATCATTTGTCAGATCCATGTTCATCCTAGACAACAAATCGAGTTACTGACATAAGGCTCGTAATTGGAACGCTACATCAGCGTTTTGTGTCGTGATTGGTTGTTTTCAGACATCCTTTGAATCTATAAAATTTGGTTAGTAGCAAGAAAATATATCCTCACAACTCTTGTGTATCACACAAAACAAACAAATCAAGGCTTTTCACTCTAATAAGCTCACTACGCCTTTTACCTCACAACTTGGTTTCTTTCGAAACAAATCAAAGTCAGTAGCATTCGCAGCGCACTCTAATTATGATTTTCAGACTCAAGAAGCAATAAATAAAAATACTGAAAACAAAGCAAAACAAAACTACGATTGCGATTTTACGAGTAACAATGCAAATTCGTTCGAATTGTGGACGATACGAAGACACGAAATAAAGCAGAATCAAATACTAGCGACAAAAATTACTTGACTCGTAGATTACCCAAAATAGAATTAAAAAAAACGAATTGGATAAAAATAAACAGTAAAGATCACTTTTTGAGAATTGAGCAGAATCTAAACTCTTACATAATTTTTACGTAACAGAATTGGAACCCATACTAAACGACCTCAAAATAACCTCAAATTCAATATAAAAACAACGCTCATGTTATAGGTCGTTCTCATACTTCTAGGTACTCAAACCCTTTGTGTGATCAATTTGCGGTAGAAATGAACCTCCAATTGTAAACTCTAGTATTCGATATCGAAATAAGCCTCAATTTAAGATATCATGCGATATCAACCCCAAGACACAGAATGTAAAGTTTCAATTGATTCTAAAGTGTTCTTATATGAGTTCACTAAGGTAGTGTTTCTGCGGCAAAAATGAATCTCGAAAAAACCACTCAAGAAATCAATATTAGAATAAGCCCAAATTTGATATATGATCCTATCTCAACCCTAATAGATGGAATAGGAATTTTCAATTGATTCCGATGTGCTTTGCTTATGTTTCCCCAGATTAGTGTTTTCTGCAGCAAGATTTTAATGATTCTTCAAATTTCAACTAATGCCTCTATCTCTCTTTCTTTTCTGTTTTTTTTGTCTTAATATACTGAAATGGAACCTCTTTTTTTTTATTAGATGACGCTGACACGAAGAACGAGATGAACACAAACACTGGAAAACTTCAAGGAACACTAAAAAAAGCACGAAAATAACAAAATGATATGACCTTGTTTCGGAGTGTAGCTCTGATACCACCTGATGCGAACCTCGTGATCACGTGGTCACGCAACCCACAACCAAGATTCAGATCTGATCCCGGAAAGCCAAAATAGGTCGGATAAGAGTGTGACACAATAGAAACCTGTCCCAAGGCACCAACACTATTGGAATGAGTAGAATGACACCACGAAGCCAGTTAATCTTCGATAAGTCGGATTCAGTTCGTTCAAGAACTGAAGAATGCAAGAATCACTCTCACACATAAACTAAAAAGTTCAGAATTAAATTTTATCAAATGGCTGCCGAAATTAGGGTTACAAGAGTTTAAATAGTCTTTTAAAAACCTAACCCAATGGACCCCTTATGTGGACTTAAATGAGGTCCGGTCAAAACTTACCCAAAATCCTAAATTGAAAGCCCATGACTTAATCCAAGCAAGCCTTGGATCCTAACTGAAAACAACGTCTTAATTAAGCCCAAACAAGCCTTGGGCTATAGCTAACTAACTTAAATGAAGCCCATAAGATTTATTTATTCTCTTCCATCCAGCCCATCAATCCATGTTTCCAACTTGTAGTAGGATTCTTTTGGCTCCTTCGTTGTCCTCACTTCATGGCCCAAATAAAGTTGGGCTGGACCCCTCCTACACATAGATACTTCAATGGTCATTGCAATTATGACTTGGTTGAAACTTTAAAAACCATGAACCAAGCCCCTAATCATGTAATGGGTCCTTGCTGGTGTTTTTGGGTCGTTTCGCATCATGAGGTCCACTCAAAACTGACCCAAAATCCTAAATTGAAAGCCCACAACTTAATCCAAGCAAGCCTTGGATCCTAGCTGAAATCAAAGTCTTAATTAAGCCCAAACAAGCCTTGGGTTGTAGCTAACAAAATTAAATAAAGCCCATAAGGCTTTTCTTTTATAGTCTTCCCTCAAGCCCATTAATCCCATGTTGTAGTGGGATTCTTTTGGCTCATTAGCTGTCCTCGTTTCATGGCCCATTAATCCCATGTTGTATTGGACCCTTCCTGCACATGGATAAGATGTACTAGGGTCTCCTCTTGATATTCTAATGGTCCTTGCAATTCTAACCTGGTTGAAACCTTCAAAACCAATGCATTCATTGCCTCTTAGTGCTACATTCAATGTTTTTTTTATCTTTCTTCATTTGATGTTGGTGATGATTCCAATCCTTTTGAGGAGCGAGGGGATGATGCGATCCAACCATCAAAGGATCCATTGGAGGTTCTAGGTTGTCTAGTTAATAGGCTTAGGGCTAAGAAGTTCAAAGAAGCTTTTAATGCACTTCTTCAAGATTCATGGGATAAGGTGGCCTTCAAGAGGATTTGTAATAATAAAAGCAAGCCTTGATCCATGTTCAAGAGGGGCTTGTTGGTGGATCCAAGACAATGATCTACATAAGGGCTAGTAGAAGAAGACTAGATTCGGACAGTTTGACATGTCGTTACTCTTTTAGTCATAACTAGATATAAAGATCGAATTTTGAAAACTAGACTTCGATACTCTTTTGAAGTTGTTCTGCCTTTATTCCAAATAGAGATGAGCGGACTAACGGAGGAATTAGAAAAACAAAAAAAAGAGGCAATGGACTTTGATATAGAGCTGGATGTAAACAAACTTATGAATAAGGAAGAAACAAATGAGTTCCTAAAATTGATGAAGCATAGTGAGTACTAGTAGTGGATCAGTTGAAGAACACTCCTGCCAAGATCTCCATGATATCATCAATACTCAACTCTGAGCCACATCGCAAAGCTGAACAAAAAACTATGAAACATCTAGTAAAGAGGATCCATACTTCCAATTACTTGTATTTCATCGAAGATGAACTTGATGCTAAAGGAACAAGACATAACAAGCCCCTATATGTCACAATCTGATACAAAGATTGTCTCATCGATAAAGTTCTTATTGATAATGTGTTGCCAAGGCATATGCTGAATGAGATGCCAGTAATGCAACCAAGTGTGATGACAACTAAAGCATACGATGACTCGCCAAAGCAAGTGATAGGATCAACCAGAGTCGAACTAGTCAGGGTCCACAAGTCTTTCTAGTGACCTTTCAAGTGATGGACATCCACCTTTCCTATAGCATGTTGTTAGGAAGGCTATGTATACATTCTACATGAGAGGTCACCTCCTCGTTGCATCAACATTTGAAGTATATAGTCAATGGTGTTCTGGTTACTATTAAGGCCAAGGAGACTACATCAATGTTGAGAAATATGGTGGTTCCATTCATTGAAGCTGAAGATTGTAGGGATAGAAACCTCCATGCATTTGAGATCACTAATATTGAGTGGGTGCCCGAGAACACTATGATAAGAAAACCAGGGATCTTTGAATCCACCAAAATGGTTGCTAAAGCTTTTTTAAACACGAGATTCCTTTCCAATATGACATCGAAAAAGGAAAAATTAAGTGGCTATAAGCCTAGAAAAGAGGATTACAGGCATTATGCTGGTGCAAGAAGGTAGAAGAGAATGGCAAGGATTGAAGGAAGGAAGCCTAAACAAGAAAACTTTTTCATTTCTCCAATCATGGTTTCGTTGCCAAAGGGTGCAAATGTGATGCAACCTGACTAGGGACATGAAAACTTCCTTCATAAGTTTTCTTCTATGAGCATAAACAGTCTAGAAAAGGATGAGGTCAAAGGCATTGCCGAGAAGACTGGATCTTGAAGAAAGGATGAATAGATGCCGCAATTAACCATCTATGCCAAAGGAGAGAAGTTCCAGAATTGGGAGACCTAAGAAGCTCCATTGGTGTTCAAAATGTAATAAACAATGCTTGTTAGATTAGACCTTTTTTCAGTTTTGTTTTGTTTTTAGTTTTTGACAATCAAGGCTTAAGATGTCAATTGGATTTTATCTTTCTTATTTAGCTGATTTTTTCTTTTAAAGAGATCATGCATTTACCCTTATGAAAGAGGATCTTTCACAACAACACCTACACTTTACACTGGGAATGAATGACCGAATTTTAAAGAATACATAATAGTTGTAGAAGAGGAAGAAGGGGATGAAAATCACATTAGAGAATCCACAAAATTAATAAAACAACATGAACAAGTTTGGAAACCCGCTTAAAAGGAACTTGAAACCATAGATGTGGGCAATGAAAAAATCAAGAGAGAGCTCATGATAGGAACTCTGATCACTTCGAAAGAAAGAGAAGAATTGAATTACATTGCTTAGAGATTACGTAGATGTTTATGCTTGGTCTTATAAGGATATGCCTAGTTTGGATACTAAGAACGCAATACATACAATGTCGCTTGAAGGATGCATGTTGATTAAGCAAGAGCTAAGAAGAACTCATCCAGAGCTTTTGATCAAAGTAAAAAGGTGGAAATCAAAAAACAATGGAACACAATTATTTTAGTAGTCAAATATCCACCATAGGTGTCAAACATAATGGTAGTACCCAAAAATGATGGTAAAATCAGAGTTTGTGTGGACTTTAGGGATATAAATTGGGTTGGGCTTGAATATAATTTTCCTCTACAACACATAGACATGTTAGTTGACAATGCAACTTGTAGCTCCATATATTTCTTTATGGATAGATTTTCGGGCTACAATCAGATAGAAATGGTGCAAAAAGATAAGGAGAAGACAATCTTTGTAACACCATAGGGAACCTTTTATTACAAAGTAATGCCATTTGGGTTAAAGAATGCTGGGGCCACTTACCAAAGGGCCATGGTGACTTTATTTCACGACATAATGCACAAAGATATTGAAGTATACGTGGATGACAAGATTGCTAAATCTAGAGAGGGAGAGAATCATGCCAAATATTGATGAATTGTTTTGAAAGGATATATAAGTTGAGGCTTAACCCTATAGAGTGTTCATTCGGGGTGAAATTTGGGAAGTTGTTAGGATTTGTGGTGAGTGATAAAGGGATAAAAGTGAATCCTGACAAAGTAAAGACTATTCAAGCCATGCTGACTCCCAAGACTGAGGAAGAAGTAAGAGGTTTCTTAGGAAGGTTAAATTACATTGCCCAGTTTATCTCTCAATTAACCACGACTTGTGACCCGATCTTTTGTTTGTTAAGAAAGAAGAATCCTAAGAATTGGAATGAGGAGTGCGGAGAAGCTTTTTAGAAAATCAAGTAGTACATGTTGAATCCGCCCCTACTTGTTCCTCTTGTACCAAAAAGGTCAATGATATTATACTTAACAGTAACTGAAACAACAATGGGATGAGTGCTTGGACAATAGCGATAGAGCAGGTGCGGTGATAATATCTCCTAATAAGAAACAATATTCGGTTTCAGTTGAGTTGCAATTCCGGTGCACTAACAACACAACTGAGTATGAAGCCTACATTTTTGTTTTAGAGGTTGCATTGAAGTTGAACATCGGAAAGATAACCGTGTATGGAGACTCAATGCTGATTATTTGCCAAGTAAAGGAGAATGGCAAACCAAGGAAGAAAAGTTAAAGCCTTACCAAGAATACTTGTATAAACTGGCTGAAGAATTTGAGGAAATATAGTTCACACATCTAGAAAGAGAAGGAAATCAGTTTGTGGATGTTTTGGCCATACTAGCTTCTATGGCTAGAATAAACTTTGTGCAAAAGTTACAACCGGTACACATTGATATCAGAAATAACCTAGCTCATTATTGCTCAGTTAAAAGAGAAATAAATGAAAACCCTTGGTACTATCATATCAAGAATTTCATCCAAAACCAGGCATATCCCATGGGAGCATCCAAAATCGACAAAAAGACCTTGAGGAGGCTGGGAATGGATTTTTATCTTGATAGGGAGATTTTGTATAAGAAATCATCTTACGGGACTTTGCTGAGATGTCTAGATGAAGCTGCAGCCAAAGAGGCTTTACAGAAAGTCCATGAAGGGATTTGCTCAACCCCTGCTAGTGGACATATGATGGTTAGAGAGATACAAAGAGTCGATTACTTTTGGATGACATTAGAGAAGGATTGCATTGACTAAGTCAGCAAGTGTCATAAGTGTTAGGTATACGGTGACAAAATCAATGTCCCTTTGGCTCCACTGTTTAACTTAACATCTCCATGACCCTTCGCAATGAGGGGGATTGATGTGATTCGGCTTGTCAACCCAAAAGTCAGCAATGGTCATAGGTTTATTCTCATGGCTATCGACTACTTTACAAAATAGGTGCAAGTCGAGTCATTTGCTCTTGTGACACAAAAAATGGTGAAGAAATTTATTAAAAATGATTTGATTTATCGATATAGTCCACTGGAAAGATTATAACTAATAATGCCTAAATTTTAATGGCAAGATGATAATAGAACTCTACGCTAAATGGAAAATCAAGTATTGAATTCCTCGCTCTATAGACCAAAGATGAATGGTGTGGTAGAAGCTGCTAACAAGAATGTTAAGAAGATTATTCAAAAGATGGTAGTCACCTACAAAGATTGACATGAGATGTTGCCATTTGCCCTTTATGCGTACCGCACCATAGTCTGAACCTGAACAAGAGCCACCATGTACATGTTTGTGTATGGAATGGAGGCGGTGATGCCTTTAGAAGTGGAAATCTCATCATTAACAGTATTGATAGACTCTAAGCTAGAAAAAACAAAATAGACAAAAGTTAAATATGAACAGCTGAATCTGTCATCATCAACTCTACCAAAAAAGGATGGCCAAATCATACTACAAGAAGGTCCGACCTCGAAAAATCCACAAAAAGGAGATATAGTACTTAAAATAATTTAAACTTCACATGTATTGTACACCACACTAAGCAAAAAGTGCACATAGGGAACCAAAGCCCAAAGGGTTACTATCATAGAACTTCTGAAATACCTTTTATGAGAATTGCTTAAAAATATGGTGATTTGCATTGAAAGTTTTAGTTTTCATGAATAAAATCAGATCTTTTGAGTTTTCCTTAAAAGTATAATAAAATGCAATATTCAAATGGAGCAAGAAGGGCCCATAAGAAATCAAAGATCCCTTCACCAAGTGTGAAAAGGATAGGAAATATAGCACATGAAGTATATTCCATTTCAAAAGGACAGGTCAGGCAAACAAATGGAAACAAGAGCTTGAAGAAGGCTACAACGGAAAGGCCTATGTTTCCAAAATACATAGCAAAAACATGCATGATGTATTGTCATAACACTAACTTGACAAGCAAGGTGTAATGAAAGCCAAAATAATTCCAAGTTTTGGGCACCACAGAGATACAGAATCTCAAGTCAACAAAACCACATATAAGAAAATGAATTAAGAACCAGCACCACTTCATTTCTTGAGGTAAGATGATTTCTTTTGAAGTTCAAAATTTGCAGATCACCCGATATTGAGACCATTTTTAGAAGAAAACGTGTGGATTTTTTCTAAAAACAACTTCAGATGGGAAGGTCACTCCATAGAAAAAAGCATGGAGTTTTTTCTAAAACAACAAAAGATGGAGAGGTAACCTGATATGGAGACATTTTTTAGAAAAAAAAACATGGAGTTTTCTAAAAATCTGAACTTGGGCAGGTGACCCTATATCGACACCATTTAAAAAAAATGATTTTTTTTCTAAAAAATCCTAAGATGGGCAAGTCACCCGATATTGAGACCATTTTTGGAAGAAAAAAAGCATGGAGATTTTAGTAGGGACTTGACAAGTCTTGGCTTATTGAGTATTGTAAAACGAGGGCATCTGTTGTTACTCATTTTAGGTCCCACATGCTGGAAATGGTGTATATCCCTTTTATACCAAATACATGGGCTAGCTCATGGTTAATGGACGGATGACAAAAGTAGAGAATAAAAATATTTTTTTAACCTTATCTTTGTTGTCTTCTACTTTTCTTATCCTCCTTTGTTGCTGAAATTGTCAAGATTCTTATATTAATTAGGAATCTTCATAACGCTAAAGTCATTCTTTCTCTATCTAGTCTTTAAATTTGGATAAATCCTTATGAATTTGCATTGATTTTGCTGTTGTCAAAATTCTTTTTTAATACCAAATTTTTCTTGTAACTTAGACTTTGAATTTGACTTGCTTTCGTGCAATATCTGATCATCTCAGGTATATTTTGTCATTCATGACATGTTTAAGAATTGATCTAAACCTTTATGGGGATGCTCGTCATTGTCAGTTTCTGAATCGGATCAAGAGATCTTTTTGACCAAGCAGATTGCGGACATATTTTGTTCTTCAAAAAAACAATTTCTAGTGTTGGATCCTTTATGAAATTTTTAGTCATATATGAATAGATGACTTTGGGTTTTTAAATCGTCTGATTTCAATATCCAAATCTCAAGATATTCACATCTGAATGTCCAACGTAAAAAGAGAAAATCCTATCGCGAGAATGATTCTAACCCGAGATTTGCAGCTCTTATTTGAGAGACCCAGTTTATGTTTAACTATTGGGATAATCAGAGACCAATTTTAAATTTGGGAAAGTTAATTAATGTCGTTGGAAAAACAGAGAGGGTAGGTTCAGAAGACATCACAATAATTTATGTTGCTTGACTATGGTGCAGGATTATATTTTGTTTTTTTTCACAAAAAACAGCGACACCGTTTTTGTCACCATATTTTTAAGGTTGAATAAATCTCTCATAATTTTTTCATTGCCGCGAATTCTATTCTTCAAACTAGTTTTTGACCAAGCAGATTATGAGCAAATTCTGTTAGTCAAAACGATTTTTTCTCGCATGGATCCTTCATGAAATTTGTAGTCTTAGATGAATAGACGAGTTTAGGTTTTTTAATCGCTTGATTTTGACATCGGATGCTCAAGATATTCCCATTTGAATGTCTAGCGTTAAAAGAGAAAATCTTGTTGCCAGAATAATTATGACCCGAGATTTGCAAGCCTTATTCAAGAGATCCAATTTAATGTTTCAAGGATTTATCGGGATAATCAAAGACCAATTTTAAATTTGGGAAAGCTAATTTGTCTCTGAAAAACAGAGGGGGTCGATTCAGAAAACATGACAATTATTTATGTTGTTTGACTTGTGCGCATAACTTTTGCGCATGATTATATTTTATTTCTTTTCACAAAAACCAGTGGCGCCATTTTTTTACCATAGGTTTAAGGTTGGATAAATCCCTTAGAATTTGAACTAAACAAAATAAATGATTTTCCACTGTCGCGAATTCGGTTCCTCAAAACAATTTTTGACCAAGCAGATTGCGGGTAGATCTTGTTCATCAAAATGATTTTTTTATTTCAGGTCCTTCATGAAGTTGTATTCCTGTACATATAGATGAATTTGGGTTTTTGAATCACTTGATTTCAATATCAAAATCTCAAAATATTTATGTTTGAATGTGTAGTGTAAAAGTAGAAAATTCTATCGCGATTTAATTGGCAAGATATTGTTCATTGTCACCTGCAGATTCTTTCCTTTTCTCTGCAACTTTCCATGATTTTCTCACTTAATCATTAAGCTACAAATCACGTTTTTTTCTGCCTCAAAATTATTAGAATGTCAACTAGAATATTTGTTTTCCTATTTTGTTTTATCTAATTGTAGAAAAAATATGATTTTACATCCTATATTAAATGCTTCAAATCTTTCCAAAATAGATTTATGTTTAGCCAATATATATCCTTCCCCTATTGACCTAAAGATGAGGAAAACGAGTGAAAAGATGAGAGAGAAAAAAAAGGGCAAGAGAGATGTAGCCAACAGGAAACAACGATCTTCCCCCTAGATTTCTTCCTGTCAGCCACCAGTAGTATCTCCTGCATTTTGTCAGCTATCACTAGTTGTGTAGGAACTCATCGTCGTCGTCTTTGACTCCCAGTTGTCGGATAAGTTCTCATGCATTCCTTTTCTCTTCACTTTCCATTTTACGTGTATAGGTTTTGTGCATACCTTTTGTTTTACTGTACAAGTGAATTATAATTCACTTGTTCGGGCAAGTGACCTAGCTCTCTCTCTATCTCTGTTTTTTTTCTAAAAAATATATATAAAAAGAAAAGGAAGATATTTGTAATTTTTATGCATAGTCGTTTTAAAGTTCATAATTTTTTTTATTGTTAAAAGAAAATACCAATTTTGTATTTAGTGTGAAACCCGATAATAAAGTATACAAAGAGAGAGGAGGTTTATAATAATTCAAAATGTTGTTAAAATACAAGATTTATGCAAAGAAAACAAAAGGCTAAAATGGAATTAAGAGATGGGGCTATAAATACCCATCCCTTCTCTCATCCATGGCTGGCTGAAGACTAGAAGAAAGAGGGGAGGGAGAATCTCAAATTTTACTTCAGAAAACTAGGAGTAAACACCCAAAATTTATAAACCCATATAAGCCTTGGAATTCTAAAGTGGAGGAACACAATTGGGTGGAGAATTATCAAGAAGAAAGTGAAGAATTGGATAGTTATATACAAGGATAAGAAGGCTAAGATTCTTCCAAAATTGTGAAGTAAAGTCTAGATTCCATCCAAGTAAGGATTTCTAATTCCAATTTCTATGAAACTAACTTCAATTTGATTAGAAGTTCACGATTCTTCTTGAATAGGGAATTAGGGTTTTTAGCACAAAATGTTGGGAAAATGCATAAAAATGAGTGAGATCAAATGGACTAGAATAATCCAAGTACCTTAAGAGGAAGAAGAAAAGAGTGCATAGAAGAGAGGAAGGGAACTCTTGTTTCCCTTGGGCAAGTCTCGACAGAAACACTGCTAAGGGAAGGAGAATTTATGAAATTTCTTAACTAATTTACTTGATACAAATGACCTTAAGAGGACATAAATGAGTAGGGTTTTCATGAATAATGAGAAGGCATGGCTTTGATTGATGAGGAAGCAAGTATTGAAGATGAATTGGAGATATGTTCTCCATTTTGTGAAACAGGGCAGATTCGTTGCACTGTTTCTTGGGGGAATTTGGATCTCAAAAATACAGAATCCAGGGAGGTTCCTTTCATGGAAGTATTATCCAGGAGTGTTATCTTTCCAACGAGTCGAACCCCATCTAATTTGGAGTTCTGGAACTGCAGATACGGATAAAAATCTGAGGAGGGGTCGAGTTGTCACCCCTGTTGGCAGATTCGGCCAAGTTGATAAAATAGTGAAATTTAGCCATGTTAAGGGTAGAATTTGTTTTCTTGCCCTTCTTAAAGTGTGTCTTGATCTTCATAAAATAAAAGAAGAGAATAAACGGTGATTAAAATTGAATTCATGATGTCCACTTGTACTCCTAATGAGCTGAAAAGTTAAGGGATGATAATGAGAAATGTAAGTGAGAAAGAAAAGATTTGTAAAAGAGAAATGAATATTTTTGTGTGTTATATGTGGATTAATATGAAATAATGGTGGGTGTTTGTGGTTTCAGGAGGAACCGCGGGAGGAGTACAACAACAAGGGAACGCAAGTCTAGCGTTTACAGCAGGTAGGTACTAGGTACCTATATCTCCTCTAGTCAATAATTATTTTAACTAACTATTGAACTATAAGAAATAATTTGGTGCTTATTGATGAGGAAAAGAAAAAGGGTAAAGGAAAGGTTAAGTGATGGAAAAATAGATATATGTATATAGAAAGAAACAAGTGAGTTGACATCGGCGTTACCGGTACGTGGGAGGAGAAATATAAACTTTGATTAACTATTCGGGTTCAAAATAGTTAATGATATCAGCGGGTGACGTCCATATCGGCAAAATTTATAGACTTGATTAAGTTTCCGAGGTGAAAGCTAATGATGTCAAGAATTCTTGACATCGGCATACCCGAGAACCTCCCAAGATAATATGAAACAATGATGAACTATTTTGTTTTAAAAAAAAATAGTTAATGACACAAATGGTTCGTGTCGGCATTTTCATGAAACTAATTAGTGTCAGCTATAGTCTTTTTGATGTTGAGGGGGGGAGAAGTAGTCAAATGAAATAAATTTTCTTTGATATAACCTTAAAAAGGTGTATATGGTTGTATTTAGAATCTCATGATTTAAGTAGATTGATAAATATGTTGTTTAAATTTCTCCTGTAAATTACTTGTATTTACTTAATTGTTTTTAGTTTTATAGAAAATCTATATTTTGCAAGTTCCTCCCATTTCCGTCCGGAATAGATTTTAAGTCTTTGATCCCTTTTTGTAAAACATGTTAACTGTATAGAATATTATATTCATAATATTTTGTTTCTGGAAGATTAAATGTATCAACCTATACTTGGGATAATAGAAAATACTAGATTGTGCTAGAATATTAAATTGTTGTGTTATATATATATATATATGAAATCTTCGTGTTCGAATTGGCTTTTAATTATTATCTTATACGTGTGATGTAAGATGGAGTTTGAGAATGAATATGGTCCTGAGTATATTTTGGAATGAGTTTGCAGTTGTTTGTACTAAACATGGATGTGATTGTGGATGAGATGTGATTCAAACTGTGTGCAGGTTGCATTTTCGATAACTTGGGATCTCTCGATATAGGGGAGACTCTACTGAAATTTCGGCAAGAGAAAAAAAAAATTATGCTGCAATGCGAAATTGGGGTTGTTACATTCAACGCAATGCGACATAAATACATATACGTAAAAAAAAATGTTTTCATGCATACGACCCATACTCTAACATATCTTGAACATTCCTTTCATTTAAAATAAAATAAAATAAATAAAAATATTCAAATTTTGAAAGAAAATGTGTTTTAGCATGATTTCATAACACACAAAATTATTTTCTTGCATCTTTAGATTTTACAACATATTTGTAAATTCTAAAATGTGTTGGCAATATTCCAAAAATACAAAAATCTTATTTTGGGGGGATTCATATATTATTCATTGATAATATTTGAGTAAAGAAATCTCAAAGGAGTTAATACCCAAAACATTATTAGGGATAATTCATTATTATTCACTATCAATATTTGGGTAAAGCAACCCTAAGTGATAAATATCCAAAATATTTTTCTAGGAATAACAAGTCGTTAACATTTTAATTTTTGACTCCTTGGTTAAGGAGTCGTGAAAGCATGAAACATTAAGGCAAAAATAGATTTTAATGCATTTTTTTAATATCATTAAATTTCTAATTTTTTATTCTTCTTTCTTGCGATTTACGAGTCGTGAACACTTGAAATACTAAAGGAAAAATAAGCACATAGAATCTCTTTAGATTTCTATCCTAGTTGTCTCTTAATTCATAAGATGTAAATTTATCAAACATGGATTTCACGAGATCTACTTCGGTTCTCTTTGGCACTATATAGACATATCTAAAGGTATGATCCATTTGGCCAAGAGTACTTTTTTTTAGACTTTGAACCTAATTCTATTAATCATAGCAAACCTATCTTAGGAAAAATTGATTAGATAACACCAATACCATAGGTCTCATATAGCAAACCAAAAAAACAATTAGCTCACCTCAAGTAGGGCATGCTAGGGGTGTTAAAATCTTCCTTTTATGCAACCAGTTCCTTGCATTAGAATCTCTAAAAGACCAATTAGGTTTCCTAGTAATTACAATACTAGCTGGCGACTCTTTTTTTCACAAAACAAAAAAACTCCAACATGAATCCCCGCTCCTAGGGAGGGTCGTCACGACGTCGCATTCTTGCGAAGGGTGCGACATTATCTACAACTAAGAACCACCTCATCCCTCCAATTTAAACATAGTTTAACCTCTCATAACAAATTTGGTGACCACAACACTTAGTTTGCGGGAATTTGTATTTTGATTCAATTTCTTAGAAGATTATCCACCTTAAGTAAGCAACTTATCATTTTTTTAATTTAATGTTAATATGTTAATTTTGTTAGCATATTTTTGAAGTATATTGATTTTGTTTAGGTGCTTACTTGTTTTATAGTTTTTTCTAATAGAAATTTGTTGTATGGATTTATGATTTTTACATGTTAGGGTTTGTTTTAGATTTTGTAAATTTGTATTTATTTAGTTAGTGGATTTAATGAATACATGATTAATGTACATATGTTCGATAAAAGTAATGGAAGATCATTCATGGATATATTGAGAATCACCTTAAAAGTTAGGTAAGATGTATTATTGCAATAGAATTCAGGGTTTTATTAACTATACACTATATAATATAAGAAATATTAGTGGAGATGATATTAAATGTCCATGTAGAAGGTGCATAAACAAAAAGTTTATCAATCCAGATATTGTTAGTATGTATCCTCAGTTTTCAGTAGAAGCAATGAACATGCATCTTGGTTTATATATAGATGGATTCAATCCATTCAGGTCATCGGGGATATATACGAGGTTGAAATTCATATTTTTATCTACGATCATACTTGTTTCTTATAGTTTAAGCCGCAAAATAGATATTTATCTTTTACCATTGATTGATAAATTAAAACTATTATGGTCGTCTGGGACTTTGACTTATAATGTATTGAGAAACAAAATTTTCAAATGAAGGCAACTTTAATATGGACTATCAATGATTTTCTTGTTTGGGGGGGGGGGGGGGGGGGATGGGGGGGTTAGTTACAAAGGAAAAAGTGGAGAACAAAGAAAGAGGACAAAGGACAAAGAGAGAAAAAGATCGATGGTCAGTTCATAAATTAAAAAATTATCAATGAATTTATCGACGAAATATATTTGTTAGTCAATTTGTTGATAATTTTATCGGTAACAATGTCACATCATTGCACTTTCAAGGTTTTTTTAATCTTACTATAATTCAAACCATAACATCAAAAATACAACAAAACAAACTATAAATAACATGTTCTAAAATGAATTAAAATGTGGAGGTGATGCGAACCGGCCCAAAAACACCAGCAAGGACCCATTACATGATTAGGGGCTTGGTTCGTGGTTTTCAAAGTTTCACCCAAGTCATAATTGCAAGGACCATTGAAGTATCTATGTGTAGGAGGGGTCCAGCCCAGCTTTATTTGGGCCATGAAGTGAGCACAACGAAGGAGCCAAAAGAATCCTACTACAACTTGGAAACATGGATTGATGGGCTGGATGGAAGAGAATAAATAAACCTTATGGGCTTCATTTAAGTTAGTTAGCTACAGCTCAAGGCTTGTTTAGGCTTAATTAAGACTTTGTTTTCAGCTAGGATCCAAGGCTTGCTTGGATTAAGTCATGGGCTTCTCAATTTAGTATTTTGGGTCAGTTTTGAGTGGATCTCATTTAAGTCCATATAAGGGGTCCATTAGGGTTAGGTTTTTAAAAGACTATTTAAACTCATGTAACCCTAATTTCGGCAGCCATTGATTAATTTTAATTCTGAACTTTTCAGTTTATGTGTGAGAGTGATTCTTGCATTCTTCAGTTCTTGAACGAACTGAATCCAACTTATCGAAGATTAACTGGCTTCGTGGCGTCATTCTACTCATTCCAATAGTGCTGGTGCCTTGGGGCAGGTTTCCATTGTGTCACACTCCTATCAGACCTATTTCGGCTTTCCGGGATCAAATTTCAATCTTTGTTGTGGGTTGCGTGACCGCGAGATTCGCATCAGGAGGGGTGTGCTCATTGAGCTTTATCCCTTTTCTTAAAAATTGAAGGCTTATCTAAATAAATAAGAGCAATTGGTTTCTTCTAAACTTTTTGTTGATTTGTAAGGGATTTCTAGCTTATGTATGATCTATAAAATGAACAAGAATCCCTTCCTTCCTGCCCTGGCACTTTGTTTCACTTTTTCTTGTCTTTTTATTCTCAAAGGTCTAAAGATTGTTCCCCCTTTTCTCTTATCTTTCATGCATCTATCTTTTCTTTTTCCTCTTCACTACCTTTTCTTTTTCTTTTCGTAAACTTTCAAAGGTAGGAGGTTACAAAACCATCATCCTCTTTGGTGGTATTCTAAAACTAACATGTATGGGATTTCTTTTCTATTTTTTAGAGATTTGTCTTGTCATTTTTTTTCTTTTAGTTTTCCTTTTCCTTAAATCTTAACAACCTATATGAGCCTTTAGAGAGAGTGGGAAAAAAAGAGTTGAAACTAGTAAAAAAGAATAGCTAATTAGGGGTGCCTTTCTTTGATTTGATCTTGGTAGATGAGAGGCCTCTAGAACAAAATAAGTCATTGGCATTGTAGAGAGGATTTTCTCTTCAACTAAAATCAAACCACACTCTATTCAAAGACCTATAGCTCTTTTACAATTGATTCAAAATTGAATGAAACTATCAAAAAAAATTAATCGATCAAAGATGAGTTGGGTTAGTCGTAGATTCAATAAATGAATATATGTAGATCATCACATTGTAGATTCAAATTATCATCCTTTTAAAATATACGTAGATTGCTATCAAATTATGTTAATGCATTTATTAATTGTTTAGTGACAAACTTTTGAAATTTAATTTTTTTTTTATTATAGTAGGAATTGAAAAAAATCCATATACATATGGAAATTTAAACAATGCTTACTAATTACAACTATTACCATGTCGTTTAGCTAATATCTTCATTTAACACATCTCATAATATTCAAATAATATTGAGGCATGCCTTGTCATATTCTTTTTTCATTATGTTCCCGTCTTAATAAAAGTTGTTCTTACATAATAACAAGCATGTTATATTTCATCTTTGCCTTGTCATATTTTACCTTTAATTTCTCTTTATCTAAAGCATATAATTTTTTAAAAAAATCCATCTTATGCTCTATTTATTTTCTATATATTTTTGAAATTCTTTAAAATCAAGCCAACATGTAAACTTGTGCTATGCTTGCCCTTTTTCTAAATTTTCTTCTACCCTACTTTTCTACCTGTTAGTATTTTTTATATTGTCGTTGAACATCTTCTTATAAGTTGGTTGGACTTTGAGTAAGAGGAGAAAACGTTGTGAGAGATGTATTTCTAAAAATTTTGGACTTGTTTTTTGGACTTTTAATCATTCATTTAGGTTGGCTCCAGTTTTTTTCTAGCAACGTTGAAATAGGATTGATTGATCTTGAATTGTTTTTAGATGCAATACTCACTTCATTGACCTAATATTAAAACACATTGAAATGCATTACTTTAAAACTTGATAAATTAAATGAATTTTAATATATAAGTTTAATATTAAATTTTTGTCTTCATAGGTAAAACCACTTTGTTTTAAATTTTTTATTTGGGCATCGTGCAAACAAAACTTATTCATCATCAGATGAATTGTTGATCAACAAATACAAACTACTTGTTTTCATTATAGTTGTGAATTCTCTTCCAATACTCCTAATTTGTTTTTTTTCATTTTCGAATATTGTACCCATACTAGTATTGATCCATGACTTTATAAGGCACAATCTTCTTTATCCCTAAAGTTGCCTGATTGTTTTATCTTTTTTAGCCATAGATGGGTTTCCAAATTGATATTGAGAGGGAACAACATTTAATTGGAGTATTGTGTAGGTAGATTACAACCTTCTTATGAAAATTATGTATTTAGATCAAATCCTTCATATATGAGATTATTAAAATTGTCATCTCCTTGATATTCTATTAAAAACTATAAAGAAAAGAATTTAAGTTCAGAAAATATGCTTAAAAGATAGATTTTATATAGAATAAAATTAAAGGGTTCAATATTTTTCTTATATTTTTTAAATTCCTGTCATAGATTTTACCCTTTTCATCCATCCTTCCTGAGCATAAGAGATTGAGAGTAAAGTTTCTAAACCTCCCTGACACTTCACTCCTTTGTCTAAATCAAGCAAGATGGATCAATTGACATCCATCTTGCCATTTTACCCTTTTCATCCATCCATCCTGAGCACAAGAGATTGAGGTAAAGTTTCTAAACCTCCCTGGCACTTGACTCCTTTGTCTAAATCAAGCTAGATGGAAAATCAGCTGAGAAAGCGTTGTTTTTATGTGGAACTGAGCTCAACCGAAGCAAATGGCATGCTGTTTAGAGCAGTGATTTTATTCAGAACTCTTACATGCGAAGCCCTAATGAATTCAGCTCACCGGAACGATTTTCAGATATTCTCACGAATTCCTACACTTTTATTCAGGTATTGCACCAAATTTCTTTCCAACATGTTTTTGATTAAAAAAAGAGGAAAATGAAACAAGCACAGCACACAATGGACAAAGGGGAAACTATTATGTTGACTAGGCATCTGGATTTTGCACAAAACCTGATGTGTACACCATCTAAATTAACTGAATGTGTATATTCAAAGATGAATAATGAACTAGAAGCAATAAATACATGATGCTGATCTCAAATATGTACAAGTAACTAGAGATTTGAATACCTGGATGAACGAGATCTTATCTTCCTCGAAGCTCAAAGTTGTTTCCAACGAGGAGGTGTCAAGACTGAATCTTGAAGGACTTGGAGCAAGAATGATTGGAATGACAAGACTACAGCCAGCAAGAGGTGTTTGCGTGAAGCTCACACCCTGTCCCATCGTGATGCAGGAAGCAACCAGTGGTGTAAGTGGCTAAACCAAGAGACTAGCATGTTCAAAACTACAAATTAAACAGCAATTGTGAGGTCCTGGTCGACGCACTCCCTTTCCACAAACTGTGGCCTTAGATATCTACCAGACTCTAGAAAATGATCAAGAGGCCAGCAATTATCAAACGGTCCCCCCTTTGCACAAAGTAGCTAGTCAATGCATCATGCATTGGGAAATCCACATTCCAGAATACAGAGAATGAATGATTATTTGACTACTGAATTGACAACATTCCCAGACACAGCTTCATGCATATTATTTTTCAATTCATAATTTTGTTACAGGGTTCTTGAAGTCAAGAAAGACTTGATGCAGAATTATTGTAGTAGAGACTGCATTACCAGTTTGGCACAATTTTTGGTATGAATTTTATCCCTCTAAAGCAGCTAACCAGGCCTTGGTTGTGATCTATATTAACAGGGGATGCTTTGTCATCTTTTAGAACTAAACCTACCATAGCTAGAACAATTTAATACTCCTATGACATTTGCAAGCATTATGCAAGAAAACACTAGTAAAATATTCGGGTGGCGTTTCTCATTTCTTAAATTATTAACCACGCATTAGATTTATTTTATGCTTTGACCAGATTAACCTTTTATTTTATTCTCTCATTAGAATTATATCCAAGATGCTAATTTTACACATTATTAACGAAACCTAATTTCTCAGTAATAATATATTTCTCAGCTTTTAAAAACAAAGCATTCAAGTGGTATCTTATGATGATAATAATAATAATAATAATAATAATAATAATAATAATAATAATAATAATAATAATAATAATAATAATAATAATATAAACAAACATATTTCATATAAAGAAAAAGAAAAAGAAAACAGAGAGGTTTAACTAATACTCGATATAACATAATTTAACTAAGATTGCTGGGACATAATATCTGCTTATGTTAAAAAAAAAAGTTGTTTCAAATTTAATGAAATGATTCATTATATCAAATTTCATATATAACTTTCAAATTTATGTTTACATTCTTTTTTTTATTGCATGCAAGGGTTTAGCTGTTTTTGTCAGGTATGATATCACAAAGACAAACATAAAAAGATATTACTTTTGGGGGCCCAAAACACTATGGAGTGAAATTAACAATTGAAGTATTCTCATGGCCATGTGAAATCTTAGCTCTACACAAGGAACAGGACTATTCATTCCTTCTACGGGTTGTGAGAAATTTATTCATCAACTGAATAAGAAGATTTCAATTTCAGTTTTATGGCAAATACTGATTGTGACCAAAAGGATCAGCTAGAGAATAAAGTAAGCTTGTCAAGAGAGTAACGGTTGGCAATCAAAAACCCAGTTTCAATTGAGTATAAAGCTATGGATTTAAGAGGCAAGAAATTTACCTTATAGCTAAAACAAGTCAGAGATCAAGAGATTCTTAAGAAAGTTCAAAGCCGGTATTAGAATTGATTGCATAAAGAAGTTTTGCTCTCAAAGTGCTTGCACGTTTGTATGTTGGAAGCTGTAACCATTCACGAAAAAAAAAAAAAAGTCAGGCACAACCCAAGGTTAGATAAAAGATATTTTATGTTGTCGAATCTTACTTTAGGACTTTGCACTAAGAGTACCTTGAGAGTATTGTAGCAGGTAGAAGCTGATGGAAGCCTCTCCACATCTTGTCCTCCAATTGTTGCCCAAAGAGAGGCATCACATGAGACCTGTACAAGAACAAATTTCAGATCCAACCGGTATGGATTTTGGCTGCCCATTGGGTTTTGTATGAGGGTCATGGGGTGTTTAAAATGAGAGAAAAATCCCATTTTAAACAATCAAATGGACACACACACACACACACACACACACACACACACACATATATATATCAGTCCTAAAGAAGGTTGAGAGTTGAAGTGTGAAGATGGTTTTGAAAAGGAGAGCATGCAAATCCAATAAAAATAGAAACAAAGAACCAGCAATAGTTCCTCAAAGATAAATGTATAGGCAAAAATTGGTTGCAGAAAATATCAACAAACTACATGGGATTATCTTTAAGAACCAAAACCATATTTATGTACTCAAAATATAGTTGCTAGTTCTGAGGCCAATTTCTGCATAGAATATTTGGGGAAATGAAAAGGCTCAAGTTGAACTATTAGCTTGGCTTCTGTTCTTTACTGATACATGTGTTTGGCGTGCCTTTTTTAATGTATTACTAATCAGATGGCCCCAGCAAGCAGTACAGAAGGACCCACGTATTATTCAGTGTTCCCAGGATGCTTCTTGTTCAAACAAAACAAGCCTGAAGCCTGTTTATTGCTTCTTGTTCAAAATAACATTTTTCAATACAAATGAGCATCTTGTTGCAAGCACATACTAGGGCAGAAAGTTTTTCTTTCTTAACAAAATGAAATGTGACATTGAAAATAAAAAACAGAATATTTCACTATGTGGCTCATTAACAAACAAAAATTCGTATCACTATCCAGTCTTCAATAGTGTAAATATGGAAATGCATTCCATGCAACATATGAACCAAGTTACTGTGGCAAGCCTTTAGATGATATCTAAGTCAGGAAATTCATGACTTAGCCAAAGCATGCCCCATTACTATTACAAAAGACACTAAAAATTAAAATCGATAGTATAGATCCTATGCAATAAGAATTTTGATCTAATATTTCTGGAAGATGCTAAAATCACTAGTATACCTTATGGATTGTAAAGGATGGCTGCAAGTGTTTGAACCCAAGTAATGGAGCTCTAGAACAGCTGGTCACAAATTTAAGCAGCAGACAGCGTTCATTTGGTTCAAATCCTTTAATTACCTGAAGCAAATAACAGGAAGCAACAATTTTATTTTATTTAAAAAAAAAAAAAGGATCATTTCAGGAAATATTCTAAATAATAGAACTTTGAAAATTGGGAATTCACGAGACTTGAAGCATAGGCGTGTGATTTTCTTAAGGAATCTATTTTTAATTTTTTGTAATTCAGTCTAGCTACTCGTATATTTTTCTATCATTCAATAAAGTATCTGCATGCTAAATTGAAGGAAAAGAATGGCAGAAAGGGTCAGGATCGGATACTTTTTCTGAATCTTTTACACACAAACGTAAGTTCAGGACATACAAAAAACAAGTCATTCAACTTCCATTAGAGTGCGATACCTCCCAAAATAGTTTAATTGTTCGACTCCCCTCAGAATAGCCACCTGTGTATAGTGTGTAATTTCTTAAATCATCAACATCAATGTCAAGGGCACCACCTGAAAGTAACTGAAAAAAAAAGATGCAATCAAAGTCTACACTTGACCCATTTAGAGAAAACTACTACATAAAAAACAAAATGATCATCAACCTCAAAAAAATATTATATTGATCCTATACAGAAGAAAGAGTTGGTAAACATGATGCTAAAGATAGAAAATGTACGAAGGAAATAATAGCTTAATTTTGTCAGCCTAAAGAATGTGGAAGTACTTAAAAACTGAAGAGGACTACTTAAAAACTGAAGAGGACGGTTTAGCGATAAATTACATGCAAGACTACACATCACTTCAAAACAATACACAGGTGTTGAAAACAAATTTGGAATCTCAAGGTCACCACCTGAAAACAAATTAAATTACATTGGGAGAACAGTGAGGGCCTGAACTCAAACATCCAATTTCAGGAGGTTTAGTTTCAAGAAGGATATCATCTTCTTGGTAGAATAGGTCCTGTTGCAGTCAGGATTGTGGACTTCAAACGTGTTAAATAGTGATTTCAGCTATCTTGTCATTAATCATTGGTAAGTCTAAGCAAATGTTTGATTATGCATTCTTTTCTAATGATTTCACTCAATAAATACAATAATAACATTTATAATCGCTAAATGTCATATAGTAACTATCAAAGAAGGAAGTGTGATGACACACTATAGAAAATCTTTCATAAAATTTTATTAGTATGTAGACCATTATTGGACAATTATTGACATGTAATCTTCACGGTAACAGCCAATTATATTATGACATTATAGGCACTATAACACCAAATAACAATAAAGGAGTTCTTCAAACCAATTAAATTGTTGCTGTTATGCTGTCATTTAAATTCACATCCTATCACACACCACGTAGATTTCAAGGATGCAGTAAATTTCTGGTCTTGAAAGAGTAGAATGCTCAAAAGAGTTGATAACAAGGCAACTGTTTCAAATTATCAGATGAAATATTTTACCAACTACAAAATTAACAGAAAAAGTAATCCTCTATATGCATTCAATGGAGGCTACCTGATTGAATTCACTTGCATTGAACAACTTCAACCAAGATGGAGATATAAGATCAGCTACACCTCTATAAAATGCATTTGAAAAAGGCAATATCTGCAATACGAAGTCATAATAAGGATAATCTCATAACAAGATGATAGAATTCCATATCTCCAAAAGTAGAAATTTGTGACCTGTCGATTGAGTTTATAATCAGCCATTGCATGAACATACTGCATCTTGTTCTCATTTGACACACAAATATCCTTGCCCCCAGGTTTCAGCTCAACAACATGCCGTTTACCAAATAACTCTTCAGTAACTGTGAAGTCTAGGGAGAGGTCCCTAACATCACCATCATAATGCTGCAGTTACAACATGTTAAAAGACTATTAGATGGACAGACCTCTTGGATGCTGAGTATTAAACATCACAATTTGTGAATTCATGTCCAGTGGTGCAAATGCACCTAAGCACATGCAAGACATTTATAGTGCACCAGAAAACATATACTAATAATCAAGGAAATTCATACAAACAATCAATGTGGCTAAACCCAGCAGTCAGTTCTCAACAATACCTTATTTCCAACAATATAGTTCACTATGCAACAAGTTGGAGTGTTCACAAATTCTACAACACGTGAAGTGGAAGCCACTCTCAAATACCACGGCATAGTATTCTTAGGTTAGTTGTACTAGTTTTGTTTAGATTAACTTTTAAGAATGATGAAATAATCTTTCACTAAACATTTGACAAAGATCTCAGGATGGCAATTTGAGTTTAAGAATGCTACCATGTCAGAAGATTGTAAATAGAACTAACTGAAGAATACTATAAGTTGTCTGCTGCCCTACCTCCCATCCCCCAACTATTCTGCTCCAATTGTCACCTATTTCTTTTTACTTTCTTCTCTTCTCTTTACCTATTCTTCCTTTCCCCAGCCCTCTCTATCTTTTCACCTGTATGTTTTTAAAGAAATTGGGATCTACTGGTAGGTGACATTTTGTCACTCAATAAACTTACAGCGGCCCTCATCCAACAGTGCATTCAACACTCTTATGAAGTAGAGCACTGTAATCACTTTCCATGTGGCACATCATTACCCTCTACTGGCCTTTCATATGCTTCATTTCAATTCCTTTCCAACTCTATAAAAATGGAGAAACAACTTTTTCCCTGATATTCCAATAAATAAGCATAGAAGTTTAAGGAGCGAGCTTCATCAGATGAAATGTTGGTTAAATGCATTCATGCAAACAACACAGCTGTATTCTCAATAGTATAAAAAGATATTTCTAGTTCAAAGCATCTATATATGGTAGGTGTTTGGTTACTGAGATACCGGAGATGTAAATATGTTAGGTTGAAAGACACTGAAATAGAGACATAAAAATAAATTTATGAAATAATTTTGAAGTTAATTTTTATACTTTTAAAACAGAAGGTAGAGGTCACATGTATCCAAAGACTATTTTTTAATTTTTATCCCAAAACTATCACAATAAGAACCTCTTAATTTCAAACTTGTCCAACTACGCCATGTAAGGATAGAAATAGTTTTGATTATAGTTTAAAAATCCGACCAAGTGGTTAACCTAGGGCGCAACCCGGGTCACGAGGTAGAGGGTCAACATCAGATTTTTATTGAAAAATGCATCAAAAAAAAGTTGTTTTGACTACATTTTTTTTCCAAAGAAAAAGTTAAACAGGTTTTTTGACTCAAGTTTTGACTGAGTTTTACCCTCGAATGACCGGATCATTGGTCGACCTGGGTTTTTGATCGCTTTAGAGTAGATTAATCCTTCTTCTAATTTTTTTTAAATCAGGACCCCGGTTTGTCTGGGTCTTGGGGCAACATGGCAAGCTGATTCTGATTTTACAACTCTATGATACTATTATTAATTTCAACAGTCAATTTAAACTAATACGGAAAAATAAAATCTAAATATATTTTTTTAAAATGTGTAGTTTGACAGTAAAAAGCTTAATAGATTTTTTCATATTTTATTATGTTTTGGTCGCCATTAATCAAACAAGAAATAGAGACAGGCACTTTGTCTTATACACCACTACCAAACACAATTTTGTCACCTTCTATTCTATCTTGTCTCTTGTCTCCATTGTCTCTATTTTTTCTACTCCTGGACAATAACCAGATGTTATCTAAATGTATGACTTCATTTCTTGACATTGTATATAGAATTCATAATTGGAATATAATATTTGTGTGGTCATTTTGTCATAGTAGGCAAGAATAAATGTTGTGCTCATCATCTAATCCCAAGGTTACTTATAGGTCATCTAGAGCATGCAAATTTCTGATTAACTTTTATTTTCACAACATTCATCCACCTAAGCTAAACTGTTTTCTATAAGCATCGTCTTCTTAATTCCTGGTTGTCCAGAAATCAGCAATCACGTTATCTAACTACAGCATTTAAAGCATAATTTGATGCAACCACCGAAAGTTAACCTACAAAACTACATGCATATTTATAAGTTGATTAATAAGTTTGAAAACTAGAAAATGTGGGACCAAGGAAATTATAGCTCAGGAACATGGATGTGCACGCAGTGTGATTCCTGACAAGGGTTTACCTTCACATACAAGAGACTCCTGTACAACTCTGGATCAAGTGTTGATAGTTCATCAAGAAAGCTATATCGGCCTAACAGCTTTTGAACAAACACATGAGAAAACGAGTAATCTAGTAATATTCCTTCATATAGAGCTTTCCCAACAACTCTTCCGAGAAATTCAATCATCTGAATACCATTCTCTAGATATTTTGCAGTTGGATTGGGAATTAGATGTCTCTCCGAAGTTGAGCTTTGTGAAAATAGCCCATGCCTTTAACAGTAATAATATGTAAAATGAGGGGTTAAAAGGTTGCTTCTAGGAGAGTACATAATGGAAGAATGAAAGAAACAAATGTAGAAGCACCAGGACAAACTTACTCAGGGGAAAAGGCAGATTTTGATATATCTGTCAGAAACTCTTTAGATAGTCCACCATAGTCCAAACCAGCCTCCGGAAGGCCGCATTCACTAACAAATGAAACATGAATGGATGACTTCAACCTTGACCCAAGAGAATTAAGCTGATGAAATCCATCTTCAACGATATGACTGCGACGAACTACAATCTCCACAACTCGTGAACAAGGTCCTGTAAATTCACCAGCCATTTTTCTAGAGATTTTATCCATGTTTATAAACTCTCTAAACATTTGAACCCTGTGAGGATAATTCATCTTGTCAGCAAAAAGCTTGGAACATGGAAACAAAAACAAACCAAAACAAAAACAAAAGTAAGAGAGTTTGTGAAGGCCATCAAAGAAAATGGTCCCATGGGAAAAGAAATTTGGTGAAAACAGGGATGAATGAAAAAGTAATAAACCATGCAAATACAGCATCCAAAAACTCTCACTGTGTGTGCGGGGGGGGATTCCATGAAGAAGTGAAGCTACAAGCAAGGTAACATTCAACCGAAAGAGACAGAAAAGAAATGCAGATTTTCATGGAAAGAATACAAAGAAGAACAAAAAGAAAAATGCACATTTTTAGAAAGAGTTAGGTCAAGCACAAGTTGACCATTTTGTGAATATTGTGAGCAAAATCATGATGACAGCCATCGGGTATCTTATACTTACCTTTCTTCAAATGGATATACATGTGGAGTCACTGTGATTACAGAACCCATGCTTGGAACAGTCAAAGCATCATCTGATTTTATATTAGCTGACATAGCTTCATGAGTTCTGGCAGCAACTGCAATTGGAGCCCGACCCTTTCTAGCAGGTGAAAGCCACAAAACAGGGGGGCAGAACTGATGCCTGCAATCTCTTTCATACATTAAATGCAAGCATCTGATTGCAGAATCCATAAGGGGCCTATCCAGCTGACTTATACTATGGGCCAAGCCATTGTATGCTAAGGTATTAAGCACTGATGCAATTCTTTGCTGTTGCTCCAACATAAATGGAACCTAAATCGCCACAAAAGTGCACAAGTTAAAAATATAAACTACAAATGGCCAGGGACAAAAAAATAAAATAAAAAACTTGCCTGTTTTTCATAGAACTCTATGTCATCAAGAACTAACAGCAGGTGTGAGTAGGTACCACAGAACAAATGAAGAAGGCATGACATTTCTCTTGAAATCTTTTGTGGACCACACCTTAATAGTTCTACATCCCAAACATCATGCAAATCATCATCGACCTGTGCACTAGGATTCCCATGAACTGAATCTCCATGATCTACCCCTGCTTGTGACTTTCCTGTAAGTTTATGGAATACATTGACCAACTTATTACCTCCATCTTTACTGGGTTGTTTTTGTTGTTTGTTGAGAAACCCATCATTTTTGTTTGCTGAAACTTTCCTTGTGTGACAATCATTAACCACAGAAATGTCTCCACATCCAGGAAAAAGTAAATTTTCCAATGCTTCCCATAGGGTAACAGGAAACCCAGGAGTAAATGAGAGCAGATTGAGAACAGGCAACGACCCAACTGTAGGATTCAAGATCGCAAATATACGTAGCATGCAAGAATAGAAATATGCAATACCAAGAAGGTCCAACTTTCCTGAGTGTTTAAGAGTTTTTATGGGCAAAGTCTCATCCCCATTAATATTGGCATCCATCTTTGACATTGCCAAAAGTTTTGTAAGATGCCACTGCTGACAAACAGGTCTGAGTAAGCTCACATATGTCATCTTTAAGGCACGTGTTGTTTCAGTCTCGCACAAAGCTTTACTGATGGGCTCAGCAGATGTTTCTGCAATGACCTGAGTATATTGGTTCTCCTTTCCAGTCAATCCACCATCATCAAGCCATGACAACAAGTTTTCAGCAAGAATGATCACAACATGGACATAGACTGCATAGTCCAGTCCTTGATTGAGGCCTCCAGGTTCCACATAATCATTCTCATCCCCTGTAACTAGGCAAATGGTGTTTGCAAGAGCCCAACCAACTGGCAGAATTGCTTTGGAAGAATGCAGGATTTTCAATTGATCCATCTCTGACATCTCCTTTAAAATAGTATCTCTCAAAATCTGTCATCATCTGCCACAGTTTGATCAGTCTCCAATGTTTTTAATAATATATAAAATCATAAACAAGAACCTTAGGACTTCAAAGACTTCAGGAATTTAATACATTTTATTACAGCATGAATGAAAATCTATTGAAAGGATTTGCTGAGTAACTAACAGGCTTTAATGAGCTCATTTAGTTACAGACTCAATGAAGTTCAATCCATTAAGCTACATCTTTTATTCGATGGCTCAGATGTGTACAACAAAAGAAAGGGTGACTAACATTTTCTTTTTGTCATGCTAGTATTACAAATCAAAAGACCTCAATAAGCAATGCTTTACTATATAGAGAAAACAGGAAGATAAGCTTCACTGGTTTAATGTATTAGAATTAATAGTTAATTGCTGCAAAATTTTCAACCAATATCCTCTGGTCAGCAATGAGGTAGGAAAGGGAAATTTGAAAAGAAAACAATTGCCAAAAGTGTAAAGTTTTTTGAGGCTTTTAAGTTAATGATTGAGCTGATGTAATATCGTCTAGAGACCTCACTTTGGATTTGAAGGCTCAACTCTAAGTAGAGAACTATATCAAGAAAAGATAAACTTACAGGACCGAATCTATGCAGACAACCTAGATAAGCTAAGTTGAAAAAAACAATGTACAATACCGTAAAGTGAGAGAATATGGATCCAATCAATAGAGCCATTGACAAACACTTTGCACAAGCATTTCCAGTTTGAGCAGCTTGTTTTGGAGGATATAAATTTCTTAGATCACAGTATTAAAACTTTCCATTTTACATGCTGTAAGCAAACAGATGGAGTTTCTAGAAGTTAAAGGGGTTAATCTTTTTGCACTGTCCTCTCTCTAATCATCATGTATTTCTGATATGCTATACAATATGAGAGCTAGACAATTATAGATAAGATTGTTAAGTCTGAACTTGATCATACAAAGCTTCAAGAGTACTTTCCAAGTCTAAACTTCAATAGCAGACAAGCCAATTTGTATAGTTTATCTCTCCATAAACTGTATAAGGTTACACCAGTAAACCTACCCTTAATTGAAGCTTTTTACTAAGTGGATCAAAATGGGCAGAAAAGGCACAGGCATGCATATAAAAACTGAATCAGTTGGCATTGGCTGATCATAGAGCACGCATGTAGGTATGCTTATGGGTAAATAGCAAAAACAAGAAATAAGCAATTATTTTGTGAAAGCAAAGCATTAAAAAAATCTACTGAAATGTATCATTAGAAAAATTTTGCTTGAATTGTAACGATCCTTACCAGTAGAGTCTGGAAACATGGTGAGAGTATAGACTTGTGCTTCAGAGCAGGAAGAAGAGCAGCTGGCAGACGTTGAGTGAGCCAGGGAATTGTGAGTAGACACAAACAGTACTGTGCAGGGGCAGAATTCATGTCCACCATGTCAGGGCCAATAAAATCAAAATTTGTCACATTAAAAGGCCTTAGAGCTAAAGTTATTGCACTTGCAGTGATCAAGAATCTATCATCTGTTTGTGCCAGTGTGCTTGTTTGTGAACAAAAATGAATATCCAAATTGTTAATGTATCGTCTAATAGATAAGTACAAGCCACTTTTAGGTCTTGCCATAAACCTGACCAAATCCTTCCATGCAACATCTCCATCCCTAGGATTATTGTTGGCAATGTTTTTCCAACACTTCTGATCAGTTAAAACAACAAGAAGACGCATCGCAAGAGAGGTAAGAACCATGATATCTTGAGCCTGTTGATGAGATTTATCACAATTAGCAAGGATAATTGAGCAGAGAGAAACGAGCTTCTGAGCTTGATAAGTCCATGTTCTTCTCTCTTCCGCTGTACCCAATGCCAGGGCGCAAAAGTTTTTGCCTAAATCTGCACGAGAGATTGCATTACATCAATTCTATATCAAGTATAAAAGAGCCATTTCCAAAGGATGAGTAAATGACTAAAAAAATAAATTTAGGATGATGCATTATTATTATACTCAAATGATATGTGGTGATGTAAATGAAAATAAAAAAACATGGTGGGTGGGAGTGTACCAGTAGAATTGATGCTTTCAAGAAGAAGCTTAAAGCAAGTGTGGAGGCGGGGTATATCTGCATCTCGAATCTTGTGATGCCGAGTCGATAGACAGTGAACGAAGAAAAGGAAAGGTCTCAAAATTCGAGTGGAAATCCAGCTACCGTTCATTATGGTTAAATCATTCTTCACCAATGCTGCTTCTGCTTCCCATTCAAATTGAAGCTCAACTGCTGCTTTCTTTGTTGCAATGAAGCGTCTCCAAACCCTCTATATATAATCAAATCAATTATGTCTTCTCTTCTATCTACTAAATAAATAAAACATGTTTAATTAATTAACCTGAATAAAGATAGCAGAAGCAGTAGCGCGTCTAGCATAATTGCGTAGCTCTCTTTCGTGAGAGACTTTCTGGAGAAGCGCATCCCTTGAAATCTCCCTTGCGCTTGCTCCTCTTAAAGATACCTAACCTCATCAGATCAAACAATAATTCAGTTTCAGTTCAGATATTAGCTGATTGATTGTTGAAGAAAACTAATTCAAAAAAAAAAGAAAGAGAAAGAACCTGATGCTTGCGAGATAATGATTCGTCCATTGAACTTGGATTAGATTGGATTGGGGCTGGTGATATGAGCGTTTAGTAGTGAAGATGTGCGATTGGATCAATCCACAGTGACAGGCCTTCTGTCTTCGGATGCCAACGAACCACGACTACCTTGTACTTAAAATTTGATGATTGCTCTCTCTCCTCCCCCCCCAGTTTTGATCACCTTTCTGACAACAACAAAATTGACATTTCATTTCCCATCATATATTTATTTCATGCCCGATGTCATTCGAAAGAAAAATAACAACTAGAACCTTAATGTTCAAGGATTCCGTCAAATTACACCCCTCTAGGTCATCTCTCTCACTCTTTTCGTTGTCTCCAGTCTTCACCTTTCGGTTTTTTATGCCTTCATCAGAAGAGTTCTATCCTTAACTTCAATTTTAAGATTTGCTCATGGCTTTCTAGTATTGTTTTAATTTAAATCTGTAATTTTTTAATTCAAAGTTTTTTTTTCTTTCCTATATGTATTTGATAACATATGAGCCATTGGCCGCTGGAAGAAAAAAAATTTTTGCCTGTTTCAATATTTATTTATTTATTTTATATTTCGATTTTTATTTTTTGATTTAATTTTGATCCCTTTATTATTATTTTTTATCCTTCTTAGATAATTTTTAATTTTTTATTTGTATTTATATATCTATATTTTTAATTTTTATTATAATTTATTTTTATATTAAATGCAGTCTGCATTAAAAAAACATAGTAAAACTCTCTCTTATGCATGTATAGTGAATCTTATGTTATTATTTTTTATCATTGTAATTTTTTTCATTTGTTTAGTCTATGCGTGACTTGATATATTTTTAGTTTAAAATAATTTTTATTTAAAAATAAATTAAATTATTTTTTAATATTTATTCTTTATATTATTATATTAAAAGTATTTCAGAACATTGAGATTAAATTAATTTGAGATTTTTAAAAACAAAACTTAGTTCATATATATATATTAAGGCGATAATATTAAACAAATGTCAAAATATATAATTATTTTTAAGAGAAAAAACCTTAAAAATAATTGTTCTCATTATTTTAAACACCTTATTATTATTATCATGATTGTTAAATTGTCACAATTATTTTAGTTCTCATTATAACCATTATTGTAAATAATTAATATTCTAATTATTATTGACAATACTATCACTATCACTGTCACCATCATTATTGTCATAAAAAGAAATTCAATTATATTTTTTTAAAAGATTTATTCTTCATATTATCATATTAAAAGTATTTTAGAACACTGTGATTAAATTAATTTAAAATTAAAAAAAAAAGAATTATTTATATATATATATATATATATATATATTCAGGCATAAATATTAAACAAATATCAAAATATATAATTAATCTTATATATTTTTAAGAAAAAAACCTTCAAAATAATTGTTATCATTATTTTAAATGCTTTATCCATAATAAAATGAATATATAAAAAATTAAATAATCAAAAGGTTTGTAGGTTAATTATTTCTCTCAGATGTATAGCACCATAAAAAAAAATTAGGACCATTAACATTTTCGTACATGTTAAAAAATTTGGATTTGGCTGTGGCAAAGCGTAGGGCAAGTCGCTCGTATATAATTTCAATGTAGATAATTTGGCTTAATTTTTCCTCTTGTTTTATCTACATGTGGTTTCGTATATTTTTTATTTACGTGATATTAGATCTAAAATATCATACATAAAAAAGCCGTAAAAGTTAATTTTTAACAAAAACAACATCTACTAATAAAATATTTTAATTATTATTCTCATTGTTATTATTATGACTGTTAAATTGTCACAATTATTATAGCTGTCATTATAATCATTATTATAAATAATTAATATTCTAATTATTATTGGCCATATTATCGTTGTCATTATTGTCATAAAAAAATTCAATTATATTTCTATTTTGTAAGATTTATTCTTCATATTATCATATTAAAAGTATTTCAAAATACTAAGATTAAATTAATTTGATATTTAAAAAAAAACTTAGTTCATTTTTATATATATATATATATTTTAAAACGTTAATATTAAATAAACATCAAAATATATTTAGCCTAATATATTTTTAGGAAAAAAATACATTTAAAATAATTGTTATCGTTATTTTAAACACCTTTTCCATAATAAAATGAATATATAAAAATCTAAATAATTGAAAGTTTTGTAGGCTGATTATTTTCGTTGAGATGTACAACATCATAAACATCATAAAACAATCTAAGACCATTAACATTTTTTTACATTTTAAAAAATTTGGTTCTGACAACGGTAAAGCCCTTGACTCTTATATTTTTTTTATTGTAGATAATTTGGCCCAATTTTTCCACTTGTTTTGTCTACTTGTGACCTCGTATATTTTCTGTTTACGTGATATTAGATCTGAAATATCATACATAAAAAAGTCACAAAAGTCATTTTTTTAACAAAAACAACATCAACTAATGAATTATTTTGATTTTTAATATATAAGAAGAAACTAAAATTGAAGAAGGGGAAGATGGATGAAAAGGAGAGCTTGTATATCATATGGACCTTCTTTGTTAACAAGGTTCTTATTTTTTATGATGATGTTATTCTTCAACTTGGTACAAATTAGGCCAAACATCTTCTTTGTTAACAAGGTTCTTATTTCCTCTGAACTTAGAAGATGTTTTTCATGATACAGATTTGAGGTTGAGTCTTTTGTTTTTTTTAAAGAAAAAAATGATGATATGAACCAAGTCAAGTTTGAATTTGATCTTAAAATATTTGTTGACTAGTTTTGCGAGATTAGACATATCTCTTAAATCACAAATTGGATTGAGTTTGAATTTTACTGGGAGATACTAGACATTTGAAAATATATTATGGTAAACTTTTAGATCAAATGAATATTAAAAACATCTTATTTTAAATGGTTAAATTTATTAGACAAATCTTATCAAATTTGTCAAATTAGACGTTAGTTTATTGTTTGGGATATATTTGGAGCCACAAGTGAAATTTTGATATGATTCAAGCTGGACTGAAAACAAGAAATCTTAATACTTTCAACCATATATTGTACGCTCAATAATTCATCTAGAATAGAAGGAATGATGTGTTTTAAGTTAGGACTAAAATCTGCTAAGAATATAAGAAAATTAGATATTTGAGCTACTTCGAAGAATTTTATAATAAAGACTTTGATTTTATTATCCTAATTTATTTTTATTTAATATTTAATAATATTTCTAATTTCTATTTGCTATTAGACATTGTTTAAGGGTTGATTTCATTATTTGACTTATGCTAGTTTACACTCATTAGCTTGCAACCCAAAATATATCCATTTGTGGCAAAACAATTCAGTAGCTAAATAAAAGGAACTTAGTTTTATAGTCTTCTTTAAATAAAAGGAACTCATGTTTACTCTTTAACTTGTTAGTTTATTTCATTATTGGAGTTATGTTAAAAAAGACTATATTATGTTTTTTTAGATAAAAAAAATTCAATAGCAATTTAAAGAGAAAACATGAGTTCCTTTTATTTGTTTGTGGCAAAACACTCTTTCTTTACAAGGATAAAGATCGGACACTAACTTAATGAAAATTAATTGGCTTTATGAGATCATTTGTATACTTAGAGTTCTTTGATACAAGGTTATCTCACAGTCTAAGTCTTTTTCTAATACTTTTGGTTCATAGGTATAAAATTATCTTAATCTGATTTTTAGTTTTTCAAGTTGTTATCTACTTTGTTATGGGTTTCTTAAAAATGTAATCAAGAGGTTCAAATAATTGGTATATGATTTTGGTTCTAAAATTAGGTCATATCCTTTATTTTCTTTTATCAGTTCAACTTAATTAGCTTTAATTGTTTTTATTTGGTTTTTGATTATTTCATATATAGAGTTTAGTATTTTGCATTTAGGGTTCCTTAAAAAAAATATTTTAGTTTGTTTTTGTCTCAAATTACATTTGTAGCATAAAGATTCAAAAAAAAGGGAATAGAACGTCTAAAAGTAATTTTTGACTAGATGTTACAGAAATAAGGGATTGCACATAAGAAAAAGGAGAATCTTCAAGGACTGGCTTTCACCAATCAAAGTTTCATGCATTTAGTAAATTAATGGAACCTTAGCTTTTCACTCTTCATTCATAGTAATTCATAATTAAATGAAATGAATATTTAAATAACCGGGAGGGTTATGAGAAGGGAAGGAGTTGTAGGAAAGAAAAATTATTTTACTTATAGTTGAAGAATCTTTTCTTTTGTAAAAAGGTCATAAAGCCTTAAGTGAATTGGTTTCAAGAGCAATCCGCCAATTTTTAGAGACTTCAACTTTTAACTCAATTCATCGCCTACGTGCCCTATAAGCCCATTTATTACAAAGAATAATCCTTCTTGTCTTACCACGAACACAAAATGGATTCAATATGTAAAGAGTTTGGGTTGAGCTCATTGGCTACTTTTCCTCTTATGGTTTTTTCTGAATCTACCACTATACACAAACAAGGGAGAATTTGAAACAAACCACATAAAAACAAAACATAAAGATAAGTTAAATAAGTTATCCTGATATATAAAGGATATGATTAATATTCCTACACAACATGAAATCCATAATTATTATGTAATCCATAAAGCATATGGAAATAACACAAAAACAAGTCTGACCGAAACTAGTGCCAAAATAGGTAACCTTGTTACTAAGAGTTCATGACTAAAATAAGGTTGGATCGAGTTCTTTTGGCACATGGATGCATTAAGATCTCCTCTTGATGCTCCAATGGATCTCTAATTCCTGCCTTTGTCGGAACTTGCAAGACTAGTCTATTTAATTCTTCTTTAATGTATTTATTTTAGAACTTGTAATTGACTCATTTGGAACATGTAATGGATCCTTATTATTGTTAAAAGGTTAATTCATATCATCCCCCCTCTCTATAAAAGAGTTTAACCTCAAAGCAAGACTTGTGTCAAACAAAATAAGATCAATAACATTAAAGGTAACACTAAGATCATATCAAGACTCTTCTAATATGGTCAATTCTACTATACTTAATTGTTTTAAAAGTCTTTTCAAATCCTAAATTGAAAGCCCATAACTTAATCCAAGCAAGCCTTGGATCCTAGCTGAAAACAAAGTCTTAATTAAGCCCAAACAAGCCTTGGGCTGTAGCTAACTAACTTAAATGAAGCCCATAAGGTTTATTTATTCTCTTCCATCCAGCCCATCAATCCATGTTTCCAAGTTGTAGTAGGATTCTTTTGGCTTCTTCGTTGTGCTCACTTCATGGCCCAAATAAAGTTGGGCTAGACCCCTCCTACACATAGATACTTCAATGGTCCTTGCAATTATGACTTGGGTGAAACTTTGAAAACCACGAACCAAGACCCTAATCATGTAATGGGTCCTTGCCGGTGTTTTTGGGCCGGTTCGCATCACCATTGCCTCAAAATTAGCTTTTAGAACAAAGCATGTGTGCTCTTGATTCATTTAGAAGTTTTATAAATCCAATTATGGTGAAGGCATATATATTTTTGTTGAGAAGATTGACTGCATTCTTCTCCAATACCAATTAATGCATAAAAAGAGTTGGATAAGTTGGATTATGTATTTCATTATTGTTTCTATAAGTTTTGTTTTTAACTTAATCTATTTTATAAAGAATTGATGTATTTTAGTATCTTGAACTTTTTCTTAGAGTTTGGTATAGTGACTATTAGTATTGATGAGTGATTATATATTATATGGTTGTCAATCTTTTATGGTATAGTTACTTTATTAAATTGTTTATTTTTTATTAAACTATGAATATCAATTTAGAGTTTTTTTTTTTGTTTGTAATGCCAAATATATCTTGGAATTGATACTTTTTCACTCCATGTATCAGGTTTATTAAGCAGCATATAAGGGGGGCCAAGCTGCAGAAGTGGTGATAAATTCTGACAGTAAAAATAAGTCCCGGAGAGCATTATTAATCTCCTGTAATTATAAAACTTCATCAATTGGGTTAAAGAATAAGAGAATGCAGAGGTCATTAAAAAAAGTTGTAGTGCATATATAAATATTATTTTCTTTGTGAAAAAAAAGAAACCCACGAGTATTGGTAAAACTATTTGAGCTCCACTTGTTTATGGATAGATTATGGTAACTGAAGCACAAACGAGTAGGCGCATATGCTTATAGGACTTCCAGTCCTACCATTTTTAGCACTAACATCCATAGTAAGTTGGGCATAGTCATGCATGGAGTATGGTTTGTACTTCAATTTATATGGAAAATACAAAACCAAGAAGAAATACGGCCCATTTCAGGACGAAAATGAAATTACCGAGGCAATAGAGTAAATTTTAAAAATTATTTCCCAAATGTATCAAGAATCTTGTTAGATATATTTAGGGTTTATATAAATATTACATGAAGATTAAATATTCTTTTTAGCTTTGAATAATTGATTCAAGTATGAGTTGTTGTGAATTATATATCATTTAAATGTTTGATTTCTAATGATAATCTATATGAACCACCAATGACAAATCTCCTAATTGTTTTTTGGAGAAATAGATTGTTGTGCCTTTGAGTACTTGCTCTTTTTTTGTGTTTTTCATTTGTTCTATTTATTACCCATAAAATAAAAGGTGTAACATTTTACTTATAGGGAAACCTGGAAATCCTATAGGTAGTAAAATATCAATTTGCCTGCCAAACACAAATAATTTCAAGATAGTTTTAGAAATTTATTCAATGAAGTCCCTACTTTATTTTTGTAAATCTAGAATTGTAATTCCTTGTATAAATTACACTTTACTCATTTATTTCTAAAACTTACTTCCAATCAAGTCATACTTGATTAATCATTCTATTTTAATTTCGACCAATAATTTTTATGTGAGTGACCCATTAAGTTCCCTAATAAATTAGAACAAATATAAATCTCAATGCTAAAAAATAGGATTAAATAAATTAATATATTATAAATTCAACAATTGATTGCTTTCTATTTGAAAACTAAGTACAATGTTTCATAACTTGTCATGGTCTCTCAAATATTTAAAATTTCATTAGTGATTAGACCTGCTTTATAATGACTAGTTTCTCAAAGTAAGTATTATCATTTCATAAACAGTATTCTAATTTAGATATTATAGTAATGAGTATGTCTACTTTGTCAAATCATATTTGTTCTTAACATCCTAGTCATTAATTGTTTGAACTAGAATTTCAAATCTCATTTCATCTTGTGCAAGTGATTATAATCAATACTATTTGAAAACATATAAAATATTTTATCTAAATCATCAAGGGTGATAAATTCTCTCTTATTTACTCAAGTACATCCATATATTTCTTGTTATACTCAATATTTGATCATTTATCACCTTTAATTAGGACGTGTAGCATGATCAAAACATAATATTATTGGTATAATATTACTTAGGGCTCTCAAGTTTAAAGATTAGCATGATCAAAACATGAGCCTTTTCATAAAATCAAGTTATCTTTCCATATAAAATTCTAATGTGGACCAATTCGCTATATATGTCATCTAACAATCATCTACATATTAGTTTTAAGTATCTCTTATATCTTAATTTATGCGAAAAATGATTTTTTTTACAAAGAAAAAAACATAACATGCATCAATCTCATAATATTCACTCTCATAATATTCACTTTCAATAAAACAGTAACCATAAACATTTAGAAACAATGTTTTGATGTAATAAGAATTTTATAAGTATAACAATTATATAATTTTATTGAGTAAATATTTTTGTCTCAATATCTTTATCTATTAATTAAATATTAAATTAATTAATAACATATTAAAGATAAATATATTTATATAAATAATATTAATATTGAGTGTAACCAATGAAGAGCATGTATAATAATATATTCTGGATCTGAATGGTTTGGAACATTGAGGATACGTAAACATTCCCTTGCCATGTATAAAATAATAATAATAATAATAATAATAATAATAATAATAATAATAATAATAAGAATAGCACAAGCAACTTTCTGAAGAATAAAACATTAAAAAAAGAACAGAAGGAGAAGATAGGATGGAGAGTAGGATTTATAGAGTAAAAAAGAACAGATTCAGTTCTCTTCGTGGCGAAGTGCAGAAGCACTCTGGTCTACAGAGAAGCTCAAAGCAAAATGTGCATTAACCTTCAATAACTTTCACGGGAGACCTGCGTACCAAACCAAAGAGTAAGGCTACTGCCAAAGAAATATCAGAATCAAAGGGGCTGCCATCACTTACCCAAAGGGGCTTTGCTTGATGGCCAGCAGTTCAACATCCAACTGCAGATTCAACAAATAAAGTGGCAGGTTAAATTCCATACCTATATTTATGGTAATTGTGCTTCTGTAGAAAGAAATAAGAGTGGGAACTTGATGGCAAATCATAGCCCTTTCATTTGATAGAAATTTCAGAAACGGGAAACTGTTCTCTCTAAAATGTAAAAGCCACTAACTACCATAGAAATCAAATTCTTGACCGACTGTTGGTATAACCCAAAACAATCTCCTGCTATATGATGGAGCCTGTTGTGATGTGGTTTGATTAATCTCTTCTAAATTCAGAAGACTTAGTGGAAGAATTGATCACAGCATTCACCTGGCTTTCTTGGGAGTTTACTAAAGTAATATTTTACAAGAGTGATCAGATGAAAGAGTAAACCTAGTCATTTTGTTTTATAGAATTGCTGCTATAAACTGATACAAGAAACAAAACAGAGGAGATGAAGATACGGTGGCCTTTCAACCACTGGAAGGGGTTGTTTAGAGTTTGTCAAATTTAAATTACACAAGTGAATGGAGGTCTGCTCCAACATGCATGACATGACTCAAGCTGGTGGACGCCACGCAATCACTGCAAGAAATATGATACCCAAGGAATTTTGTAACAGCATCTCATGGATCAAACAGCTAATCAAACACCGTATTCTTATATTTTGTTGAAACTACTCCCCTGTTCATCAACATGCCATGGTGGATTACAAGTTATGTTTCAGATACAACAAGTCCGTAAGATTTCCCAGATGTCACACGCATGAATATATCCTTACCCTTTACCAAAAAAGGCAGCAATTTCTTACCTCTATGGTTGCATTTGGAGGAATTTCTTGCACTCCCTTACTACCATATGCTAGCGCTGGAGGAACTATTAGCAGACGCTGCAAAGAGTTTTTTTGTCGTTCATCAGCACATGAAAGAAACATTATTCAGTTGAGATTCAGCGAGCTTAACTATATGTAGAATTTTAGTTCAACTTTAAGTACCATAACCATAGTGCCACGCATGCTAAAGAGCAGAGACCAATAATAAGATGATCCACATGCAGCTGTTAAATTCAGTTTATTGGTAGTGAGAGAATGCAAAAAACTGCATTAATTTCTATCTTGTTTGCTTGCACTAGAACCGCTTTTTAACATGATTTTATATTTCAAATGATAGCATTTGAACTAAGAACTGAACTATGGATGCATGTAAGCTATTGCATGCTCTGTGATCTAGTCTGTCAAGATAGAACAAAGCTACAATACGGCAGAAATAGGAATCACCTGGCCTCCTACGCGCATGCCTTCAACCCCAAGATCTAATCCTTTAAGGACCGCTCCCCTCTCAGATTGGCCCACATCAAATCCATAAGGCTGCAGCAATTCAAGGAATATATAATTAGCCGAAAGTTGTCTTCGTATCAACCATCGAGTCTGCAATTTCTTTCATTAGCCAAAAGGCAGAGAGCTTTTAGGAAAGAAATTGCAGACTCAGTGGTTGATACGAAAGCAACTTATCATACATGCACACACAAACTACTATAGTGAATGATGTGTGAACTAAACAAGTGCACAACTCTGGTCTTACCGTTCCACCTCCAACACCGAGTCCCTGTCTACTAGTCATAAACGTGATTCCCTTCCACTTGGCAACATAGTGAACCTAAATCAACACAGCTACATCAGCTTCTTCCATAAGTACTGCAAGGTATCAAATAGACCACAAAAACATAATGGCTCTGGAATTTAAATTAAATGAGGAGTGAAATTATCTAACTTGTTTCATCCATGCAAATTATTCTATGCTGAACTTCAAAAATTTCTTTCCCATAATACTGAGCAAATAAGCAACACATTATCGACTATTTGCAATGACAAGGTTACTGTAACTCTGAGATTGTGAAATTTTATGTTCATACCAAAAACAGGAATTCGCACCTTTGAACTCCATGTCACTTATCACTGATGGGATAACATGTCAATGGAAAATGAAGCTAGAATTATCTCACTGGTCATACATGTTTCAATTTTAATGCTCCCAGATCGTTTTAAAATTCCTGGAACCTAAAAAGTAGATTAGTAATTTAAGACGAGGTATGCATTAAACATCTTGTCTCCATCAGTTAGAAATCTGAAAAGTAACAGAGGCTAAAATATTGCTGTACGATTGAAGCTGCAGAAGAACATTCTTTCTTCTGAAATGATGTTGTTCATCATGAGATCAACAGGTTTGTACAAGTTCGATAATCGTATAAAGTGGATGGTATAGAACTTGGGAACATGGATGTGGATGAGGATGTGGAGAAGAAACATCTGATCTCAAGTGGGTAAAAAAGGTTGTATCAAGGAGTTGTAAACCCAAGCACATAGAATGAAGGTCTTCAAGTACCGTGACAAACACGTGAAGTTAAGCCATGAGAGTTGATACTAGTAATATTTGATGTACCAGCGTAATACAATAGGGTATAGTTTAAACATCAGTTAGTCAAAAAATGAAATTTAACTGGGCCACAACCGTACTGCAACCCGAGATCCCTTCAAGGCCTTAGGTCCACCCCCGACCTTCAAGTCATAGTACCTGAAGAATATCTCTATCAGAATTTGCATAATTTTCCTTCAAATATATAGACAAATAGCTTGGTATGAAATATAGCATGTAAAAAGCAGGTTGTGACATTAAAAAAGAAAAAAAAATATTAATAACAAGATCATTCAATGTTGAATTCTCAAAATCTAACAACGCAGCTCTGTCCTTACAGAGAGAGAGAGGGGGGGAGAGAGAGAGAGAGAGAGAGAGATTAAGGTTTGCATAGTGATATCACATGATAGGCTCTGGCTTTCTGGTGAATTCACTACGAAGTGGCTATTCAATTATTTGAAAGAAGTAAACAAAGGTAATTTTCCATTGTTTATATTAAATAGAAAAGGTAAAAACTGAAGCAAGGAAAAGAATTCACGTTAATGCACTAACTTTAGGCCATTGGAGAGGGTTGTGAAGTCACTCTCCGGTATTTTTGATGCTCTAAGCTGCACAGAACAAAAGGATTTGCAGAATTTGAGAGTAAAATATACATAACTTAAGAGACCGAAAATATCCCATATAGAAAGAAGGAAACGAAGGAACGTACAGCTCTTCTACTGGTGCTAGCAGCCTCAGCTACATCACAGACATAAATTCCACCAGCTATGTCACAGTTAAACCTCAACATTAATTAAAGAAGCATCAGATAAGAATATCATGGATGGAATAGAACTAACCAGTGGAAAGGAGAGAAGCAATGAGTGCCCTCCTTCCCTCTTGGTGCAAAGATGATGAGCTTGGTTTGGTAGTATCATCGTCAGAGGAAGACAGTGCTGAGCGACATTTCAACGCATTTGAATTTCTGTTGGCCAGTCTCCTCGCTGCCAATTCAAACAAATTTTGTAAGCATTTATTATTATTATTAGAAGTAGTGGTGGTAGAAGTCGTCGTCGTCATAGTAAGTAAGATTCCAATCATATATCAAAAAAGTGATTTATAAAATGAGAGAGATGGATCACTTGTGATGGGAATGGAGAGGAGAATGGCAGTGGGTTTTTGATGATAGCTAGGGAAGAGGGAGATGAGTTCCATTTAGTTCTGGTTATTACTTTTTAGTGAAGAATGCCAGGCAGAGGCAGGATCGGCAACTGTAAATGTAGCCGAGGAGGCAAGCTTAGTTTTTTGATACTTTGGAATTTTCAAAGTGGAAGAGGGAAAGAGAGGATAAGATTCGTCAACGAATTACCATCCACATATCATCATTCATTATACATATCAAGCATCCTTAAAACTCATGCACCAATCACAAACTGACGTCACTTGGCAGATCATACTATTGGCTATTGGACTTGAACTGTGACTCAGATTAACGATCTTCATTTTCTGGTCCATGTTTATGCTCCAAGCTGCAAGCTTTGTCAGGGTCCAAACACCAGAAAGATGGGCCACGTCGAAGGAGTAGTTCATTTGGATCAAGATTTGGCCCCAATCATGTCATGGCATGCTAAGCTTTCTGCTAACTTCATCAATTAAGAAATAACTGGCACACCGGTCTAAAAGGAGTGAGAGAAATTTAACACTGCGGATTTTCATTTTAATTAATTTAATAAGCTCAACTAATTTAATAATATAATTACATATACAAAAATAAATAAACGATAATGATTGGTCGAGAAAAAACACTTATTAAACATTATTAAAAGATATTCTTGGAATATTTCAATGATTTTATTTAATAACAAATCAAAAAATAAATGAGAATGGGATAACCCTTTTTTTTAAAATGTAAAAATGATGCCAAGTGATTATTATAGAATTTTCAAGGAATATGAAAAACTTAAAACTCATGTTGATTCAAATGAGTTCAATAAACTCGATTTGTATACCCCGATCAATATTTTTATAGTGTAAGTGAATTAGTGGTAAATTAAACTCTTGATAATGGGTTAATAAAAAAAAATTAAAACAGAAGAGTGTGGGATAATTAAAAATAAAATTTTATAAATTAAAACTAAATGGAATCGTGTGGGATAATTGAGAATAAAGTTTTAAGAATTAAAACTTTTATATAAGATAAATTTTAAAAGTCGATGGAGACAACATACACGGTTAAATTAAAAAATACATTGTTTAGTGTTAAATAATAATATAAATCATATTATAGGATCTCTCCCCTAACAACTTAAATTTTTAGGTGAGATGATTCCTTAACATGGTATCAAAACCTTGTTAACCTATTGGTTACGAGTTTGAATCTCATTACCCTCATTCTATTTGATAAAAATCAAGCACAATATAGTGTTGGTTTGTGTGCAAGTTTCAAGCTCAAAGAGCTTTAACTTGAGATGGTGTGTTAGAGAATAATATAAATTATATCTTGGGGCCTCATCTAATAGCTTAAATTTTTAGGTGAGATGGTTCTTAACATTTAGGAATAATAATATTGTTATAAATAAAACAAAATTAGACCATAAAAATATTGTTTCGGATTTCTTACGAAGCTTTGATGGCCAACCTCGTCCTACTTATCTCTCTAGAGAGTTATTAACATCCTTCAATTTATCCTTGAATCATCATCTTTTATCCCTTTTCTTTTATTGACACCTGATCCGTGGTGCCATATGATTTGATTGTGAATATAGGACTCTTAGGCTTTGTAAAGCATGTTTGGTGGATAGAGTTTCTCATTTACTCGAAGGGGTTGATTTTCAGGAGATATTTAGTCCAATGGTGAAGCCTTAAACTTTTTTCATATAGTGCTTTTTATTAGTGTTACTTGGTGATGCAAACCTCATAATCACGTGGTCACGCAACCCACAACCAAGAATGAGATCTGATCCCGGAAAGCCGAAATAGGTCTGATAGGAGTGTGACACAATGGAAACCTGCCCCAAGGCACCAGCACTATTGGAATGAGTAGAATGACACCACGAAGCCAGTTAATCTTCGATAAGTCGGATTCAGTTCGTTCAAGAACTAAAGAATGCAAGAATCACTCTCACACATAAACTGAAAAGTCAAAATTAAATTTCATCAATGGCTGCCGAAATTTAGCTAACATGAGTTTAAATAGTCTTTTAAAAACTAACCCTAATGGCCCTCTTATGTGGACTTAAATAAGGTCCACTCAAAACTGACCCAAAACCCTAAGTTGGAAAGCCCATGACTTAATCCAAACAAGCCTTGTATCCTAGCTGAAAACAAAGTCTTAATTAAGCCCGAACAAGCCTTGGGCTGTAGCTATCAAAATTAAATAAAGCTTATAAGTCTTATTTATAGCCTTCCATCCAGCCCCTTAATCCTAGAAACAAAAGGAAAAGGTAGCCCATAAGTCCTTGCTAGTGTTTCTAGGCTGGTTCACATCACTTGGGGTAGGCAACTCATTAGTTTGATGTACGTAATGGATTTCTTGATACAAATGTGTTTATGGATCAACCTCCTAGTTTTTGTGATCCTGAATTCCAAAATTATGTTTAACAAAATTTATGTTTCTCCTAGAATATAAGTTTTATTCAAGAGAAATATTTTTTTTCTCGAGAAAAGATTTATAACTTATTTTGTGATTTTTTTATGCACCCTAAAATCTGCATTGCTAATACATAAATTCAAAGATAGATATAATAAATTTTTAAAAAGATAGAGACGGCAATGAAAATATCGAACGACCTAAATTGTTCACCGGTAGTGGCCATGATCATTTTAACGATCACGTTCAATAACTTGAAGTCTTTGGTATAACTTACTTTATTTCTCGTAATCACACTTGTGTCTATCTCAATTGAGATTTCTTGTTATGTAAAAAATGTGAACAAAATAGAGACAAGTAGATATAAGCTATAAAGTAAACCAAAAATGTGTACTGGATAATGTTCTTTTTTGATTCGAGATATGGTTATCTACATGCACCTTGACCACCTCATTACCTCTTATTTTAAGCGAGGAGCTTTAGAGGATGATGAATAATTAGCATAATGGTCATGGAATAAATTGGTGAAAGTGTGATAAATGATGCATGCATGCAAGGGAAAAGACAATGATGGCCTAGGTTTCTGCGTTTTGCATTGCTTCAATCTGTGCTTCTTGGTATGCTAGGGTAGAAACTAGTAATCGAATCGCTCTCTTTGGTGAGTATGGATATTTCCAATATAGAGCATGGACCTTGTTATGTTTGGCAAAGTATTCTCAGCTCTCAAGAACTAATCAAAAGGGGCATTAGATGGAGAATAGGCACAAGCAGTTATGTTAATGTATGGTGTGTGGTTGAATAATGAAGAAACAATAAGAACAAAGTATAGGAATAGAGTAATTGTTGTATTGTATATTAGTCTGTTACAGCAGCCCTATTTATACACGAGCTAGAGATCCTATAAACTTGACGTATTCAAGTCTGCCTCTATATTATTATATTTACATAACAATTATGATTAGGTAACTAGTATTAATAACAATTGGAAGCAAGAGGATTTGTAGCAGGATTTCCAGGCTAGCTTCTCGTATGAAGTAGATAGCAGTAGTATTTCCTATTTAGCATTCTTCAATACTCCCCCTCAAGCTGGATCAAGGGGATTAATTGAGCCAAGCTTGGAAAGCAGTCGATTAAAGTGAGTCAAAGCCAAGACCTTTGTAAATACATCAGCTAGTTGATAATGGCTGTGAATGTAACACGGTTTGATGATCTGTAACTGAACTTGTTGACGAATAAAATGACAATCGACTTCAATGTGTTTGGTTCGTTCATGAAACATAGGATTAGCTGCAAATATGCATGGCTGCTTGATTTTCACAAAATAACGTCATTGGAAGACTACTAAAAAATCCCATATCGAGTAGAAGACCTTTACGCCAAATTAATTCACAGGCTGCTGACGCCATTGCAAGATATTTGGCTTCAGCACTAGAGCGTGCAACAATATGTTGCTTTTTACTGCGCCATGAAATCAAGTTCCCTCCAACAAATACGCAACATCCAGTGGTTGATTTGCGATCAATAGCATTGCCAACCCAATTACAATCACTATACTAGTGATTTGAGTATGACCATTATTAGCCATATCAATTCCCCGACCAACAGAACCCTTTAGATAGCGCATAATTCTTTTGACCAGCTACAAGTGAAAGTTTGTGGGAGCATCATAAACTAACTAACGAGGCTAACTGGGTAGGTGATATTGGGTCATGTGATCGTAAGATAAATAAGTCGACTGACCAGATGTTGATAGTAATGAAAAGACTGAAGAGGTTTACTAGTTGTGTCAAGTTTCAACTTATTATCCAATGGAGTAGGAGTAGGTTTTGCATCCATCATCTCGGCATCTTGGAGCAAGTCCAGCACATACTTGCGTTGATTGAGGAACAACCTTTTATGAGAGGAAGCCATTTCAATTCCAAGGACGTACTTTAAAGCGCCGAGGTCTGTGATGGGAAAATGTTGTTACAGGGTAGTCTTGAGATGAGATATTTCATTGTCATCATTTCCCATAATAATGAGATCATCAACATAAATGAGGACCAATAGCTTGACCTTAGGTGTAAGATTAACAAACAAGATAGAATCTACATTGCTTCGTGTGAAGCCAATGTCTTCAAGAACAACACTGAGTTGTGCATGCTAGGCACGGGGAGATTGTTTCTGACCATAAATGGATTTGTGAAGGCGATAAACTAAGTTAGCATTTGGGCTTTGGGGATGACCCAGGGGAAATTTCATATAGACTTCTTCTTCAAGATTTCCATGCAAGAAGACATTTTTAACATCCATTTGACACATCATCCATCCATTATTCACGGCAATCGAAAGTAGCACCCGAATGGTATTCATCTTCGCACAGGTGCAAAGGTTTTTTTGTAATCCACCCTAAAGGTTTGAGTATATTCCTGAGCCACAAGATGTGCCTTGTATCTATCAACTATTCCATCAACCTTAAACTTGACTTCGTACACCCAGTGACTGCCCACAGCATGTTTATTTTTTGGAAGCTTAACCACACTCCAGCTGTTGTTTTGATTAAGAGCTTGCAATTCATCATGCATAGCCTGCCTCCATTCTTCCTGTGAATTGGTCTGCTGGAAATTACGTGGTTTATGCACACTAGAGATAGCCGTAAGGAAGGCAGAATGATTAGTAGACAGATTCTGATATGTAACAAAATTGGAGATAGGATGTCTTGTTGCATAAGTGACACAATCACGTAACCTTGTTGGAGGAACTCGTAGACGAGTTGGATTTCTTCGTGGCTGTGGAGGTTCTCCCTCAGAATTCATAATTAGAGGAGTGACAGTTGTTGAGTCAAAAGACATATCTGTTATTATGATGGGAGGGTTTCCATTAGAACTGATACTGTTATCAGTTGTTTGATGTGGAGTAATGGAAACATCATCATCTTCAATAATAAGCAGGTCATTGGTAGTAGGAGGAATGTTGTTGGCAGCAGGGTGAGCATATGATGACGAGTCATTGTCTTCAATAATAGGCAAGTTATTGGTAGCAGGAGGAATGTTGTTGGCAGCAGGGTGAGCATATGATGATGAATTTGAGTTGATAGGAGTTGGACTCGGTAGAGGAAACAGGTCTACCAAACATTCTTGTGGAATCGTGGCACTAAAATATTTGCAGCTTCCTCAAATCTGACGTCTAGTGAACAATAAGAACAGAGTATAGGAACAGAGTGATTGTTGTATTGTATATTATTCTGTTACAGCAGCCCTATTTATACATGAGCTAGAGATCCTATAAACTTGACATAATCAAGTCTATCTCTATATTACTATATTTATATAACAATTCTGATTAGGTAACTAGTATTAATAACAATTGGTAGTAGGAGGATTTGTAGCAGGATTTGCAGGTTGCCTTCCCGTATGTAGCAGATAGCAGCAGTATTTCCTATTTAGCATTCTTCAATAAATAACAACTCTAACATTTATGTACCTAGCTTTTGATATGCCTTCCACCGCGAATTTCCAATAATGGTTCTTCACTTAGTTTCATATGCTTCATAAGGGTTTGTTGCAGAAGTTGGGTGTGATAATTTGGCGGTCTATCTGGAATGATAGAATATGGAATGATAGGGCAGAGCATTAGGTGGTTGTTTTGGGTTTTCTACAGAGATGAGAAATTGCACAAGCCACTTCCTTATCTTCAAAATCTCGTCAGTCTCCTCCGCGGCTATGGCATAAATGGGAGAAACCTCCAATTAGGTCTCTAGAGTGGATGCAATTGTTCTTGTACAAAGAGCGGCTATGGGAGAAGGATTTGTCATTAGGGATCATGAAGGATTATTTACACCGACAATGGCGGAAGCTTCAGCGCTTAAATGAGTGTTGGGAAAAACTACTTTCTGTCAATCTCAGTAATGTCATCATTGAAATGGATGAAAACTTATAGTGGGTGGTCTTGTTTTTGCTCATACTTATAATTTAGAGTTTGGCCTTGCTCTTCTGGATTGTTGTATGATGATTAACAGAATGATCAACTTTAAAATAGTACAGATCAGGAGAAATGTCAACTCTGTGAGTCAATGTTACCTAAGTCAACTTATGACCTATCAAGCTTCGCCTTGAGGATACAAGCTCCACACTCTTTTTTTTGTTCTGGTTTGGTTAATGATGATAATGCTTTGACATCCATAGTGTCGAGATGGCACTTGTGTTTTTCACGGGTGAAAAAAAGAATTTACGGTATAATTATATAATTTTAAAGTTGTCACTAGTGTTATGTTTATTAAAAAATATAATATTGTATGAAAGTTTGAGTAAGAATATTAATTGTTGTACAAAAAAAAGATGCATCATTTCCAATGTAATCCATTTAATTTAAGTCGCATTCTTATTTGACTATTTTTTTTAGGTAGAGTTTTTATTTGTTAGTCTATTTTAAGATTCAAGGAAGATTTTTCTTCGTGGGAGAATTTACACTTTATTGGATCAAGACCTAATCATTCTAAAACTCACTTTCGCATTGCATTTATTTATTTATTTGTATCTTTAATATCTAAGGGTCTACTTTATAGATAATATATTAAATATACTGTGAAGAAAATGATTGATGAAGGGTTGTTTACACTTTAGTGAAACTCTAATGGATAATTATAAATTGATTATGATATTTCTTTTGGATTTAAAACATGAAAAAGATGAAATTTTTGTTTTTTAGAAAAATATATTTGAAAAACTTTTAGGATTTAGTCGTATATACAAAAACAAAATATATGAGGTTTGTGTCTTACAGTAGAAGTCTATAACCTCATATCAAACAAAATTGATAGAGAAACATGTGAAAAAATCACAAATGTTTTTGAATTGACCTTTGGAATTTTTGAGGATTTTTTTGTAATTATTTATTTATTAATATTCTATTATTATTATATGGGCTAGGTCCGACCTAGCCATGTCAAACCCAGTAGGGTTGGGTTGGTCCGACTAGCAGCCCAAAGCCCTTTTTTTTATGGGTTGGGTTTGGTTTGACCTAGACATGTGGGCATGGGCTTGGGGATCATGCCAAATCAGTTGTGTCATAAAAAAGCCCAAATATGGGATGGACCCGGGACAAACCCAATTGGTTGCTAAATTAGCCTAATGACCATGTTTAGCATGCAAGGAAGGGGAAAAAAAGGAGGAGTGAGAAGAAGAATAGGGGGAAGAGAAGGAGGCTACCTGATAGAGGTGAGGCGGTTGTTGTTGTGTTAAGGTCATGCATGATGGTCGAAGGTGGTGACATCGTTGGATGGTGGGAAGGAGAAAGAGGGTTGTTAGAAGAAAAAAGGAGAATTAGGTGGTTTCTTGCCAATTTTGTGTACTAAATTTTTAATGTTTAATGCATGGAATCCACCCGTGTTAATAGAGTGGAAGAGGTTCATCTAGTCTTTATTGGGGATAAATTTTGTTTTCGATTTAGCCCTTAAGAATCTCAACTATTAGCCTAAGGTTAATATCATGATCTGTCAAATTTTGACAATTAAAGACTACCTAAATTTGCCTCTTTAGGGTGGCAATGTTGCGTTTATAGTGTCAATCAGTCAGGGGACAAAACATATCGAGATGTAGTCAAATATCATATCATCATGGTAGTGTATGTTTTGTCAAATTTAATAAAGAGATAAAGAATTAAATGCACTTAAAAAGTAGCTCCCTTAGTAGTCTTTTCATGTTAAAGAAAAAGGACTAGAACAGATGATGTGTTATATGGTTGCTTTAACAGACCAAACAATGTGTCATTTGATTTGATTTTTTTTATTTTCTCTTTGTCAAAACAACATTGTTTTGGCCCTTAGTTTAAGGATTTTGGCCAAAGTTCAATTTAGTTTTTCATCTTTATTTTAATTACACTCTTCATTGGTTTTAAATTTTTTATTTTATGCAATTTTACCCATGTCGAACCTCAACATCACCCTTGAATTTTGGCACCTTTTGTATTTTGGTTCTTGATCTTGGATTTATGCAATTTAACCCTCAATTGACCATAAAACTTTTAATTCTTTTCAATTTCACCCCTTATTTCATTCAGTTAGGCCCTCGTAGTTCAACGTCTTTTGCAAAATAGTCCTTGGCCATGAATTAATTTGACCCTTAATTGACTGTAAACTTTTGATTTTATTGCAATTTCACCCTGATTTCAATCAACTGACTTGGTAAAAATTAAATTTGATCTCTTAAAATTTCAATATTCTCAATCAAACACAAACTAAGATTTCAAACTTAATCTTTTACCAATTAAGTCCCTTACAAATTAATTTGACTCATTTAAAATAGAATTAAGTCTTTGCACTTAATTAAATCCTATAATTGATCCTAAATTAATATTTAGATATAATTAAACTTTTTTATTTTAGTTATTGATTAAATCAAATTGACCTATAAACATCTAATTATGCCTTAAGCTTAATTGTTATGCATATTTGTCTTATAATAATTTATGTTGATCTTGTATCTGCATTGTTTCTTCAGTCTTGGATACAACAGGTATCAAGCTCCTGATTTTGTTTTTTCCATCACGCCAATCTCATTACTATTATTATTATTTCTTTTTGAAGAGTTAAGTAAATTTAATAGAATAACCTAGAAATAGGTTATAAAAATATACCAATATTGTTTTTTAAAAAACAAATAATTTATTGAGATAAGTTACAATATAAATTGGAGCAAATGAAGGGATTCGTTAATTTATTAGTATTATATGTTTAAATTATTCATGTACTAACAATTATAAATACAAGTTATTTGTAAACTTTCAATATGAAAAACAAATCAAATCTTGAGATAGGCTACTATAGCTGAATTAAGTTTTTTTTTTCTTTCATTATTTTTTCAATTTTCACTAGTCAAATCTCAAGTGAGGCAGATGAAAAAGAGGTGATAAAGTTGAGTATATCAATAGGTAAAATATCCTTTCACTTGATGAAGGAGGGTAAACAAATTAAAATTTTATTATATTTTGATTTTTTATATACATATGATGTAGGATTTTTCTTGCATCACAACTTTTGAATGAATTATTTTTATTCAACGAAAATGAGTTATGAAAAATAATTTGTGAATCGAGAATCATCGTTGTCCAAATGATTTTTTCCCAAGATATCATGTGTTACAGACATGATCATTTGTTTTGATTGAAAATAATCAATATATATATATATATATATATATATATATTAGAGAATAATTATACCAAAAACAATTATGGTTTTTCATTGTATTTTGTTTCCCTATAAATGGATGACATGGCTTAATGAGCAATGTAGTTTTTTTTTCAATTTTAATGACTTAATTTTATTCTTTTTATTTCATCCTTGCATATGATGGTTGAGATATTACATATGTAGGAACTTTCTTTTCTTTATGTTGTACATTGTTATGAATTTAAGGTGTTTGATAAAATATCAAAATTGAATTAGTGATAGAATTAAAAAAATTAAAGAGTAAAAAAATTAAAAAAAAAGAACGACCATAAGAACGAGGTAAGAAAAAAAATGAATTTTACATTTTTAAGTAAAAATAGGAGAGAAAATTATTGGAAAAAAAATTAGTTGGTCATATTCTAATAAAAAAAAGGATCAATCTTATTATCAATATATTAATCTTAATAAAAATAGAAGAGAACATTGAGTTGTTGTAAAATATTTATCTTGTCAACAAAATATATATTTTTTATTTGTTTTAGTTTGGAATTTATTTTGTTTACCAATTAAAAGTTTTTTATGCTGGAAATTAGTTGAATAAGATTTTTATGATTTTTTTTTTGTGTTTTCAAGTAAAATAAAGCTTTTAAAATTCAAAAACTAATACCCAATAATCATAACCAATAAATAACACATCATTTGTTTTTTCAACAAAGTACATGAAACAACTCAAGCACGTGGTTTTATCTTGCCAATGTGTTTGGTATTGTTTCTCTTGGTTTAAACACTTGGTATTTTCTATTGTTCTTTAATTGTGTTTTCACAAATTATATATTTTTTAGGTTTTCATTAAAATGGAGTGTAAATAAAATATTTCAATTATTATTCAATTTTTGCATAATTTTTAAATAAAATTTTGTTTATCTTTTGACATGATTTAATCATATTAAATAATTTTTTCCTTCAATAAAATAAAAACATTGAGGTATAATATAATATTTTTCACTAAACCTTGTTTTAGAGATTATGATTACTTTTTTATTTAAAGAGCAATACTTTTAACTAAAAAATACATGTTTTATCTACAATAACTAAACAAAAATGTATTAATAATGAAAAGAATACTTATTTCACATGATTAGATTTTTAAGAATACTTATTTTAATTGTTGCACTTTTTTATTCAAAAATGTGATGCTAATTAGAAAATATGATTTATTGAAACAAAAACAAGTACATGAAGATAATTCTTCCAAGTAACTTCTTTTTCATACAAAATTTTGATTCTTGTCTTCCATACAAATATCTATTTTTTTTATAAGAAAATTAAAAGAAATTTTGAAAACTAACCCCGACATTATGCATAAAAATAACTAGTAAGAACTAAAGATATAGTTATTTGAGTTATATATAGAAGGCTATGATTGATTAATGGTCAAATAATGAAATAGGTTTCTCTTTCTATTTTATCACTCTTGTTTTCCAAACTTTGTGATTTTTCAATATAGATGTTTAAATTTTGGAAAGGGTAATTAATAAAATTTATGAAATTGTTTTTGGTTGAATTGTTTTTTCTTATTTTGGTTATTTTTTATACATTGATGAGAAATATCATATATTGAAAGATAATAATAATAAGTTTAAAAGGCAAAAAGGATGGAAAATAAAAAGCTCCATGCATTAGATTGTTTTTAGTTTCAAATATTTTTTCATTCTATGCAATGGGTGGTTTATAATATTTTTTTATTCTTATTTATTATAATAAAAATAGATATTCATGTTTTGGAATTTCTTTTTATTAGTAGCATTGTTTTTTAAAATAAAAGACTAAAGGAAATTAAGGAGGAAAAATGTATTTCTTTTTTGTTTTCAAGAAAATAAATTTTGATCGAAAACATTGTTTTTTAAATAAAAACTTATTTGATCTAAAAGCAAGTTTCAGCCTAAAACATAAAAAATCATGACTCAATAATTTATATATGATAGAATGAGAAAATAAATTAGTATATAGCTAAAACATAACAACTCGGTGAACAGTGTTTCACACTGTTCACCTACACTCAGATGCACTATGGACTGGAACAGTTCAATTATATACTTATATTATTATTATTATTATTATTATTATTATTATTTGTATACAAGAACTGAACAAAGGAGTCGTTTGACCGAGTGGTTAGAGCGCGTCCAAGCGAGGCGCGGGAGTTCGAATCTCCTTAGCGACGAATTTTGGAACAATTAAATCATATAATCATATTATTATTATTTGTATAGAAGAACTAAACAAAGAAGTCGCTTGGTCTAGTGGTTACAACGGCGTGTCCAAGCGATGGGGTGCGGGAGTTCGAATCTCAGCAATGACAACAATTTTGGAGTAGTGACCAGTGAAAATCATTGTTCATTACTGTTTGCAAAGTTTTTTTTTCCGGACTTCTTTTTCTTTTGCCCGGGTCAGTTTACATGTATCTCAATAAATCTCTGAACTTACTTGTTTTACAATTTTCATTGTTCATTACTATTTGAAAATGTGCTTTCCCCTATTTTTTTTAATTGGGCTTCCTTTTTTTGTTTGTATTTTTGATAATCACTATGTCCAGGCTAGTTGACGCGCATCACAATTTTATTCCCACGTATATATTTTTTTTATAACCGGGGTAGCTTACACGCGCCATGAATAATCCTTGGACCCATTTTTTTAATATCTTTTTCTGTTTTTTCCCACTTATAATTTTTTTTATAACTAGGGTCTCCGAGCTAGCTTACGTGTACCATGACTATTATTTTATAGATAGCCAAACGAGATTGCAATTTCAAACAGTAATTAATACTGATTTGGACTGTGATTTTCATTTTTCATTACTATTTGAAAAGATGAATTGAATTGTGGTTCTGGCGGAAGATAACAGGAGTGTTTGGGAATGCGTTTGGAAATCGCTTTTGAACAAATTTGAAAAAAAATTATTTTTATTTTAAATTAAAAATTTTGATGTTACTAGATGATTTTGATGTGCTGATGTCAAAAATAATTTCTAAAAAATTAAATAAAATATCATTTAGATGCATTTCTAAACGAAAAGTATTTTCAAAAGAAACCTCAATCACACTCTCAAACAGGCACGACATGTAGTAGAGGTGGAAGGTAAGGTGAATTGAACTGCTAGCAAATTTTTTTTCTTTAAATGACATTTATTATATATATGTTTTTCATTTTGGTTCTTATATTTTTAATCTTGAATTTTATTTTAATTCCTTTATTTTCTATATATATTTCTTAAATGGTTCTTATTTTGTCTATGTTTATATGTACATGCTCTTAGTTTTTATTTTTTATTTTCATTATTTTCACTGTTATGAAGTTTTTTTTTAATTTAATGTTTAAATTTTAATTTGTGTTGGTGATCATTTGAAAAATGATATTTATTATTTTTTCTCTTTGCTTTTTATTTTTATTTATTCTTCAAGTCAAATAATTTTTTAAAATCTAATAATATTTTTTTTGTTTTGTTATTTTTTTGTTTTTTAATTTCTTTTTTGTTAATATTTTTAGGTGTTAAAATTTCTAATTATTATAGATAAGGCATTCAAAATAATGATAACGATTATTTGTAAAAAAAAAATTATATATAAATATGTTAGACTAATTATCATTATTTTGAATTTATGTTGAATTTAAGTTGAATTATAAAATAAACTAATCTTAATACAGTGAATGCAATAATTCAGACCTCCCAATCTTCTTGCTTTTTTAATGATGATGATAATTTTATGCTACTATTTCATTAAAATCTACTAAATAGATAAATTTATTTTGATTTAAAATTCATATATTGTATAGAAAACTTGCACTTAACAGGAATTCTACATAGATTTATTATTTTGTCTAAATTTATAATATAATAAAAAAATCTCTCATAATTAATTTTTTTCGTTAAAAAAAGATATGATATCACTTGCAATGGGGTGCAGGGTATGGGCTAATATATATTTTGAATGTAGATTGTTCTAAAAAAATTCAATGGCAACAGGAAGAAAACTGACTTCTTTGATTTCTTCTCCACTGCTCTCTTTGACGGTTGTCTGCCATATGATATCTATCGTGTAAAACATGGTATATCTATGACAACTTCTGGATTTATTATATATGTGTTTTTTTATTTTGGGTCTTATATTTTTAATCTTGAATTTTATTTTAATTCCTTTATATATATATATATATATATATCTTTCTTACATAGTTTCTATTTTTGTCCATGTTTATATATACATGCTCTTAGTTTTTATTTTCAATTTTTATTTATTTTCATTGTTATTAAGGTTTTTTTATTTACTATTCAAATTTTAATATGTACTGGTGGTCATTTGAAATTTAATAATTATTATGATTTCTCTTTCTTTTTTCCTTCAAGTCAAATAATTTCTTAAAATCTAATAATATTTATTTTTATTTTGTCATTTATTTTGTTTTTAATTGTTTTTGTTAGTATTGTTAGGTCTTGAATTTTCTAATTATTATAGATAAGACATTCAAAATAATGATTATTGTTAATTTTGTTTTCTTTTAAGTATGTCAAACTAATTATATATTTGTATATTTATGTAATATTAACGTCTTAATATATATATATATATATATGTGTGTGTGTGTGTGTGTGTGTGTGTGTGACCTAGATTTTTTTTTAAAAATATCTTTAGTCAATATCATCAATTGCGGTTTTATTATCTACCAATTAAATTATTACCAAATTAGTTAAAAAAAAACATCAATTAAATTGTTTGGTGCATAAAACAAATCACTCATCTTTGCTAAAATCCAATGACTCTAATTTTACTATTTGCTAATTAAAGAATTCATGAAACAAATAAAATATACATAACAATCAATCAGTATGTTATATGGAGCACATGACTCATTTCAACAAAAAAAATTTGATTCCATTGTACAATCTACCAATACAATAATTATCAAAATAGTTTTAACAGTAACAACATTCAATCATTTTCAGGCGGAAAAAAATCATTTCTAATATATTCCATTAATTATAATTTTATAAATTAAATATAAAAATAATCAGTTACAACACGTAAAATATCATTCAATTTTCTACATAGAAAAAAGCCTACATAAAGCATTCAAAATAATGATAATGATTATTTTTAGATTTTTTTCTTATAAATATGTGAGACTAATTATATGTTTTAATATTTATTTAATATTATCGTCTTAAAAAATATATATATATATATATATATAGAGAGAGAGAGAGAGAGAGAAATGACCTAGGATTTTTTTGTAGAAAAAATAATAATAATAGTGTTCTAAAATACTTTTAATATAATAATATAATGAATAAATCTTATAAAATAAAAAATTATTTTGGCTTTTAATTCTAATTTTGTGCTCTTTTGTTTAAGTTTATTTCTTAAAAAAAATTTACAAATTTTTTATTTATAATATTTCAGACCTAATATTACTAGGAAAAAAAGGCAACTCAAAAAAAATAAGTAGACAAATTTACCTAGGTTATTTACAATTAAAAAATATACGAACCACTTTCCATTTTGATCACACTGTTCCTTTTAAGCGGGAAAAAAATGTTTCTAATATATTTTATCTATTATAATTTTACTAATTAAATATTAAATTAGCTAATTACAGCACGTAAAAAATCAATTGGTTTTTTATATAGAAAAAGCTCAGCGCAATGCGCGGGTAAGCCAGCTCGTGTATAACTAATATGAGGAAAATTATATAATAAAAAGTTTTAAAAATATATTTTATTTTTATTTAGTGCTCAAATATTTTTTGAACAGAAAAAATAAGCTAGGAAGATGGGCTCATGTGCCTTGTCCAAAAGGAAAAAAAATCTTGTACAAGACAAAATCCATCTATCTTCTTTAGATCATATCAATACTTGGTATTTGATTTTTTTGAGAGACCGAAAGAAGAAGACAAAATCCACCCCAGCAACTCGTTACATGTGTCTTAATTAAACAGCCAAGTGTCAATAATGTAACCCTTTATTATTCTGAAGCTTCGTTGTCCCTGCGGTGGTGTCTGATCTTCATCAACACCTAGGCACCGTCTGCGCGGTGGTTGAACACCATTTCGTTCAATTTTAATTGTTTTAATATGTAATTTTCAAGATTAATTTTTAAATAATAAAAAACATTCATCATTATCCCAACCATCTCCTTAAACTAGATTATACTAAAATATCATTTAGATAAAAATCATAATAGATTTCAGGTTTGTGTTTTCATTCTTTTCTCTTAATTAATTCCTTAAGATAATATGGCTCTAATTTTTTTTATGTAAAATAAATAAAAAATGTTTTTATTTGGGCGATTTAGTTATCAAAAATGAAATAAAATATAAATATAATCTGCCAATACATTTTTAATAAGGAATAAAAATATAATTAAACTCAATGGATATTGACCCAATCTAATCTAAATGGTTAAGATATAAATATTATCTAACACGACTTAAAACTCATCCAATCCAAACCTAACCTGAAATATATTTGTAGAATATTTAGATTTTTTCCAATACAATATAATATATGTACACAATTTAATATTAACATATATACATTAACTATTTTGTTTTTTATCAATAAATGATAGTAAATAATAAATACACCTAAATTTTAATAAATATTTTTTTATTCAATTAATAATAAATAAAATATAAATACAAAAAATCTTATCATCTTATTTCTATTTTGATCGAATAAGTATAAATTTGAATCCATTTGAAAATTTGTAAATATCATATATGTATGTTCCCGATGAATAAATATAGAGTAATTCAAATATCTAGTAGGTGATTCAGTGATAAAAATTTAGAATTAAAAAGTTCTTTTTATAGTATAAGGTTTGAGTGCTATAATTATTAATATAATGGTCACTGAAAACTTACATAATTATTAATATTGTAGCTCATAAAATTAGTTGAGATAATAAAAACTAACATAAAACCCACATTCATTTTAAAAATATATATAGCCATTCAGTTGCAGTGGGAAACAAAAAGAAGAATCACACCTGTCCGTCTACCAATCATATTTTAAATACAACCATTTTTTCAAACCGGAAACCGGATACACAAGGTTAACCGATTGCAGAGCTCTCAGTATAAGTATGGCCACAAAGCTGCGAAGTGCTGATCAGAACTTGCACAGAGCATTTTCTAGATAGCTTCCACAGCCAGAGTAAATACACAGATTTCCCCCATTCAGTCTTGATCAGACAACAAAGATGCCGATCAGAAACATCGCCGTAGGCCACTACCATGAGACAACTCAGCCAGATACCTGGAAGGCAGCCTTGGCTGAGTTCATCTCCACCCTTATTTTTGTCTTCGCCGGTGAAGGGTCCGGCATGGCCTTCAGCAAACTTACCGACGGAGCTGCCAACACACCCGCTGGACTCATTGCTGCAGCGATAGCCCATGCTTTCGCTCTTTTTGTTGCTGTTTCTGTTGGTGCCAACATCTCCGGTGGCCATGTCAATCCTGCTGTCACTTTCGGTGCTTTTATTGGTGGAAACATCACCCTCCTCCGTGGCATCCTTTACTGGATTGCTCAGCTCCTTGGCTCCACCGTTGCTTGCTTGCTTCTTAAATTCACCACTGGTGGCTTGGTGAGCTTACACCAGTTTTAAGCACCCACCCTATCCTCTTTTTTTTCTTTCTTCGATAAATCAGTTTTAAGTTCGTTAAAAGTAACAGTCGGAGCTAAATTTTGGGTTTTGACATGGAACAACGCAGGAAACCTCTGCTTTCGCTTTGTCGACCGGGGTTGGTGTATGGAACGCCCTCGTTCTGGAGATCGTGATGACCTTTGGACTTGTATACACTGTGTATGCCACAGCAATTGATCCAAAGAAGGGTAATTTGGGAATCATCGCCCCGATTGCAATTGGTTTCATTGTGGGTGCTAACATTCTAGTTGGAGGTGCCTTCGATGGAGCCTCGATGAACCCAGCTGTTTCATTCGGCCCTGCTTTGGTGAGCTGGAGCTGGACCAACCACTGGGTCTACTGGGCCGGACCACTGATTGGTGGTGGGCTTGCTGGGCTCATTTACGAGTTCTTCTTCATAGGCTTTGGCACCCACGAGCAGTTGCCAGCTGCTGACTACTAAACAAGTGCATGAGATGGTTTTTAATCTATTATTATTATTATTATTATTATTATTAAGTGCCACGGCTTTTCTTTCCTTACGAGGGTGCCTTTCATCTGTGATCGTTTGATCTTTCCCATCCGATCTGCTTCGGTTGTGAGATTTTATTCCCAACCATCTATCTATCTTTGTTTTATTTTCCTGTTTTGTTCTGCTTCGCTGGCTTTCTATTTTTTTATTTCCTTGAATGAAAAAACAGAACTTTTCGGTAACCGTCCATGAAGCTTTGGTCTCTTTCGTGGCCCAATATATCTCATAATGTTATTTTCCATGTTAATCAATGAAGAAGTACTGGAGCAAGTAGCTCCAAAACAAAACATTTTCTTAACGTCAGACATTAATCCGTAAAGGAGAAACTTTTTTTTGGTTTCTCTTTTCTAAATCTGTGATTCTTTTTTTTTTTGTAATTAATGATGATATTTAACATAAATCTCGACTAATTTTATAAAATTTAAAATTAATAATTATATAATCTTTCAGTACATCCAGAGTAAATCTTTTAATCCAAAATTCTTTAACATTGTAATAGATGGTTTTAATTCCATACATTTGGTTTGGTTTGGTTTGGTCTGGTCTGTCGGCTGTGGAGAAGCTTCACATGTCAGTTTCCAGTGACTTGCGGATAAGAAAGTAGTTAAATCCGTGATCCTATTTTTGTCCGTCACTTGAATCTGTGGGGGCAAGCTTATTATAACTAGCAAACAAGCATTGTCTGGTCGACCAAAATGCTTTTTCACTCCGGACCTTCTCCTGTCTTTTCCGCTTCTCGGACTCGTCATCCATTATGATAGCTTCAAGGGAGGCGACTCCACTGCTTTCTCAGCTTTCGTTTTGAAGGTGGTAAATCGTGAGTTTCCTACGTGCTGTCGTAATTATTTCTTCTCTCGTGGTGCTTGTTTATGATTAATGAGTTATTAGACATTAAACTGGATTGTATAATATGATTAAAACGAATATGAAGCGAAACGAGTCCAGTTAAGATACAGTGCATGGATTTGAAGGAACACCGTGAACAGTGGTTTTAAACAAATTTGAGTGGTCAAATTAGTGAGGATCATCATCTTCAAATTTGCAACCCAGCAGGGTTGACGTGAAGGCATGGTATCCTTGCAGAGCATAATCCAATGGGACTGGGCAACATGTCTTGTCTTTCATGCGGATATTAAAGTCCCCCACCGATTGATTCAGCACTGGCGGTTCCTCATAAATGCTTTCTTTTATTTACAAGTAGATAAAAAGGTGAACATCTGCAAGCTGGTTGATTTTTGTGATTATTTCTTCATTCAATAATATAAAATTATTTTATTTCTATCTTCTGTAAAATAAAAACACTTTCTCACATGAAAACAATCAGGCTCACAGTGTATCACGTGGGTGGTGATAATAAATGGAAATAAGTCCACTAAATTACACCTACTGGAAAGGTTGTCTCAACATATTGATTATCCAAACAAAAACAATTATGAAATTGGAATTGGAATTTAAACTTTTTATTTATTGCATATTATTACATAAATAAAGAACGATATACATAAACTCTTATTTAAATTATAGTTTGGTGTTTAAAATATTAAGGACATGTAAAATTACATTTAAAAAAAACCTTAAAGGAGAGGGTTCTGCATCATTGATTGCGATGAAAATAATGTGGATTCGCATGGTAGTAATTACTTATATTTAATATTCATTTAGGTTTGATCTATGAACCTAATATTCAATTAATGAATTTAAAGTAGCGATAAAGTTATTGGTTTATAAAAAGAATAAATGATTAATATAAAAGAACATAGACATCAAAATATAATTAAAAGCAAAAGGAGAGAAATACCATTCTTATTATGAATTCTTCTATTTTTTCAAAAATATTAAAAATACAAGACAAGTGGTCTATTTATAGGAGAAGAAAATGAATTCAAGAGTTATGAGAATTCAAGAGACTAAACTCAAGAGTCATGGACATTCAATACACAAATATAAATTTATAACACTTTCCCTTGAATGACCATATACTTTAAAAATCAATAGAGAACTTTATATAGATACTTCAAGATCCAGATATGAATATTTCAGGTTTCATTAAAACAATGTCAAATTGCCTCATTAAAACCTTGCAAAGGAACACCCGGTGGAAAAAAAACTTAAGCGAAGAAAAAAGAGTACAATTGCATTACCTTCCCCTCAAAAGTACATGTCTTATGACAAATATTTAAGATGATGCTTTTCAATATTATAGACAAGTTTCTTGAAAGTTAAGGTTGGTAAAGACTTTGTAAATAAATCTACTAAATTATCATTTAACTTGAATTGTTTGATATCAATCTCTCCCTTTTATTGGAGCTCATGAATATAAAAGAATTTTGGTGAGATATGCTTTCTTTTGTCTCCTTTAATATAGTCTTCTCTAAATTGAGTGATGCAAGCAACATTATCTTCAAACAATATTGTGAGACTATTTTCAATGGTTGACAATCCATATTTTTTTTTCTCTATGTGTTAGATAATTGATCTTAGCCATATACATTCTTGACTTGCTTCACGTATTGCGATAATCTTTGAATGATTTGATGAAGTAGCCACTAATATTTGTTTGACAGATCTCCAAAAAATTGCACTACCTCCATAGGTAAATAAATAACTTGTTTGTGATCTCCCTTATAGGGATCAGAGAGATAACCTGCATCTGCATATCTAATCAATTGTGAATTTGATCCACAATAAAAACACCCCATTTTGATTGTTCCGCGGAGATAGCAAAATATATGTTTGACTCATTTCCAATGTTTTTATGTGGGAGTCGAACTATATCTTCCCAATAATTTTACTGCAAAAGTTATATATGGTCTTGTACAATTTGCAAGATACATGAGTGCTCTAATAGCACTAAGATGGTACTTCAAGACCAAGAATTTCTTCATCCTTTTCTAGAGGTCAAAAAGGGTTTTTTTCGCATCAAATGATCGAACAACCATAGGTGTACTCAAAGGATGAGTATTGTCCATATAAAAATGCTTTAGGACTTTTTCTGTGTACATTGATTGATATACAAATATTACATTTGAAAAATATTTGATCTGTAAACCAAGACAAAAAAATTTCTTTCTAAGATCTTTCATCCCAAACTCATTTTTCAAATAGGTTGTAGTTTTTGTGAGCTCTTCAGGAGTACCAATAATATTTAAATTATCAACATATATTGCAATAATAATAAATCTAGATATTGTTTTCTTAATAAAAATACACGGTTAAATCTCATCATTCTCAAACCTACTTTTTAAGAGGTATTTATTAAGACGATTATACCACATCCGACAAGATTGCTTCAACCCATATAAAGATTTTTGTAGTTTAATAGAATAACACTTCTGGGTTCATTACAAAAGGCTTCGGGCATTGTAAATCTTTCAAGGATTTTCATATGGATGTCTTATCTAATGATCCATATAGATATCTAATGTCATATGGATGTTTCTGAGACCGCTAAACCAATTAAAAATCTGAATGTAATTGCATCCATCACTGGAGAATAAGTTTCCTCATAATCAATGTCGAGTCTCTACGAGAAACCTTGTGCAACAAGTCGTGCCTTATATCACACAATTTCATTGTTCTCATTTTTTATAACAAAAACCCACTTATATCCAACAGGTATAACTCCTTTAGGTGTATGGACTACAGGTCCAAACACTTCACGTTTTATAAGTAGTTTAACTCTGTTTGGATTGCTTCTTTCCATATTGGCCAATCATTTCTATATCGATATTTTTTAACAGTTTATGGTTCAAATTCATCATCACTTCTGGTGATGTCAAAAACAACCTTAAATGCAAATACACCATCTATGATAATTTTATTTCATTTCAAAATCTCTCCAGTATGAACATAGTTTATGAAGACTTCATTATTTTAGGTACTTGGTTCTCTTTAAGAGGTCCCTCTTCACGGGGATCAATATTTGAGATGATTTGAACACAAGATTTGATGTTTGTTTTATGGGTGAGGACTCTCCAAGAGTACCATTATCTAATAATAGATGGAGAATCAAAACCAATATAAATTCCTATACCCATCTTAGTCCTTTGTGGGGTGTTACAAGCACATATACCACACAACCAAAAATTCATAGATGAAATATATTTGGTGGTATACCATAAACAAGTTGTAAAAGAGAATAATTATGGTTAACACTTGGTTTAATTCTAACTAGTGATGCAACATGTAATATAGCATGCCCCTAAAAAGATGTAGGCAATTTTGATTTCATAACGGTCTTTCAATTAATTAAAGTCATTTTATAAATGATTCTGCTATACTATTTTGAATATGTACATGAGTAACATGATGCTAAACATCAATTCTAATAAAAGTACAAAAACTATCAAATGCTTGAGAAGTAAACTCACTAGTATTGTCCAGTCAAATTTTCTTGATAGGATAATTAGGAAATTGCGCTGATAGTTTGATAATGTGTTATTGATCTAGCAAATGCAATATTTCGACTGGAAAGCAAACAAACATGTGATAATTTACTTAATGCATCAATCAATACCATAAAATATCTAAAATATCCGCATGGTGGATGAATAGGCCCACATATATCTCCTTGAATTCTTTCAAGAAAAGATGGTGATTTTATAAGAATCTATGATGGAGATGGTTTGGTAATTAAATTACCTTGAGAACATGCAACATATGAATTTTCACATGGTAAAAGAATCTTCAAGTTCTTTAAGAGATGCCCATATGAATTCTCAATAATTCATCTCAACATTATTGATCCTGGATGTCCAAGTTGATCATACCAAAGCATAAATTGTTTTGGGTTAGAATACTTCTAGTGTATCACAATGTTTGATTCAATAGATTTCATGATCAGTTAATAAATTCCAGAAGAGAAAGCAGGTAGTTTCTCAAGTAAAAGATTCTGGCCTGAAATACGTGCAGTAATATAAAACTATTCTTTTCTATCTTCATCTATTGTTTCAATATGATAATCATTAGCACGTATATCCTTAAAAACTGAGTAAATTTCTTTTGGACTCAGGTGAATAAAATGCTTCTTTGATGCTCAGTCTTGTGTTATTTGGCAACACAATATTAACTTTTTCAGAATCTTTAATCATGTCAGTTGGACCTGATATTGTAGTGACATTAGCTTTGATTAATGTCAAATACTCAAAGTATTTATTTTCCTTAAGAATTGTGTGTGTTGTTGCATTGTTTGCGAGACATAAATTTTCATCATGAAAAGTCATACCACTATTCATTATATCTTCACTTCTGGTGGTATGATGGGTTACTTTTAAAAGGATTATCTTTTCTCTTTTCCATTCATTTCTTCCATACTTATATCCTCGGTTCTTTCTTGCCTTTTGGACAAAAGTTTCATTCACTTCAGGGAATAATTTAGAATCTTTTGAAATTATAAACTATATCATGACAATATTTTAGGCATGAAAAGTAGAGAATATTTTCTCTAACATTTGATCTTCCGTAATATCTTTACCACACAATTTCAGTTGTGAGGTAATTTTAAAAGGAGCAGAATTATGTTCACTAATCGATTTAAAATCTTGCAATGCCAGGTGCAACTAATCATAATGAGCATGAGAAATTATGATAAATTTGATGGTCATATCTTTTATTTAGATTTTACCACATATTTTTTCCATCTTTAATGGTCTCTCAAAGATTCATAGCTTCCAAATGAATCTCGACATCAATGTTTCATGACAAATAATTATTTCTAAAGATATCAAGAGCAATAAATTCAAGTTTTATCAGATTTGACATTATCTTTATTTATAAAAACAAGAAATAACTTATTAAATAAAATCATGAAGAAGAAGAAGAAGAAGAAATCAGTCACTTAAGACTATAATTTATTCAGTGTTAGAAATACTAGTTCTTTATGAATTGCATTTAATTTATTTAATCTTTCAGGAAAAATACTAGTTCTTCAGGAACTGTTTATAATTTATTAATTCTTCAGGAAAATCATTCCTTTAAGACTATTATTTGTTTAACTTTAGAAATACTAGTTCATTAGGAATTGTTTTTAATTTATTTAATTATTCAGTAACTTGTGATACTAGTTCTTCAAGAACTGTTTTTAATTTATTAATTTTTTAAGAACTTGTAATACTGATTCTTCAGGAACTTGTAATACTCGTTCTTCAAGAACTATAAATCTCTTTCTATGAATAAAAGTGAAAGAATGCCACAAATAAATTACAATAATGAAAAGAGAATATATTAAAATTGATATAAGCCATATAATAATCGTGTTGATAACGTGTTATAAAAAGAATAAATGATTAACATAGATGAACATAGACATCAAAATATAATAAAAAAATATAAGAGAGAAATATATTTCTTATTATGAATTCTTCTATTTTTCCAACAATATTAAGAATACTAGACAAGTGGTCTATTTATAGGAGAAGGAAATGAACTTAAGAGTGGAAATTCAAGAGACTAAACTCAAGAGTTATGGACATTCAATACACATAAATATGAATTTATAACAATTGGAACATTATATGCTTTGGAAAGAAAATTATAATTTCTAGTGCATCAAAACATTGCTCTTAAATATTCTTGATCAATGCTCTATTAAAATTAAACATTAGTTAAAGTCATTGAAACTATTACATATTATGTTCTAAGTTGTAAAACAAATTGCAAGAATCCTATAAGATTAAAAAATAAACAAATATTTGTGAGAGGTTTTTTAGACTTTAATCATATGAGACTACTAATGAAAACTCTTAGCTTAAATTCGTGAGTCCTCTAAGTCTCTCAAAGTAAAAAAAAAAACCAACCTATATAAGGTCCTTTAAGACTTTCAATCACAGAACAATTGCATGAGTCATCTAAGACTCAAAAGTAAAGAAAATTTAAAAAACCCTCTTAGACTCAATTACAAAAGCTTTATTGTGGTAGTTTTGGCTCTAATTCACAAAGTCTTATGAAAACCAAAAGCAAAGAACAACTTGTGACGATCCTTTTAAGACTCTAAATTGCAGAACAAATTACAATAATATTTTGAAAATCAAAAGTAAAGAAAGATTTGCAAAAGACCTTTAAGACTTCATTGCAAGAGTCTCATGATGAAAGGTTCAACTCAAATTCACAAGAGTCATCTCATTTTCAAAATTGAGAAAACAATTGCAAGGGTTCTCGAAGACTCCAAATTATAAGACAAATTGTAAGAGTGTTTTAAGGCTTAAAAGTAAAGAACAATTTATGATAGGCCTCTAAAATTTTGACCATAAAAGCCTCTTTATAGCAAGGTTTCTTTCGAATCTGCCAAAGTCCTCTAAAAATCAAAAGGTGAAGAGAAAACGCTAAGGTACCTCTAAGACTCTAAATCATATAAAATAATGAGTCCTTTAAGACTCAAAAGTAAAGAAAGATTCATGAGAGTCCCTAAGACAAAATTATGAGAGATTTATAAGTCCTCTAAGACTCAAAACTTACAAGTAAAGTGTGACGATGATATACAAAACAAATCAGGATAGCCAATTAGATGTTTATCTAAAAATATAGGTACTTTTTTTTATGTTAAACTTTAATGATGATTGAAAATATTGCTCCTATCATATCTACTAATCATTATCCCATTCCTATTTGTTTAGGTATAATATATACCTAAATGCTTGTATTGCTATGGTAGCTTCACAAAACCATGTTATTTGAGCCTTATATAGTAGTCACACCATTTGTTCTTAACTATCTCGTAAAGCTTTTACCCCAAGCATCGATCTTTTTCTTTGGCTATGATAAGAATACTTCAATAGTAATTGTCATGGTTTTGCAATAAGCTCATGCTTCATATGCATTGTCAACACATTCTACATATTGATTGATTTGCATTTTAAATAAAAAAGAGTTATCTTGATATGAGGTTTGACAAACATTATATTTTATAAATCATCATTATGTGCAGTTGCAAGCTAGAACATGCCTTGCAACTTTACTTAAATATTTTTAAGAAAGTAAAAGTTTGGATATTTTTATGCAAACAGAATAGTAACCTAAAAAAATAAGCTTAGACTCGCAGGTTAGGACCCACAGGCTTGGGTATGTTTGAATATTTTTCTTTTTTATAAGATAGATGACTTGTCGTCCACCTCTAAATTTTTTGAAAAATAAAATATAAGCGACACATCACTTGTTGTACTCAGATTCTAACAATCTTTGATTGCTGGAAAGTAGTAAAGGTGTTTTACACCTAAAAAATCCATCTTCAACTATATTTTGACCTAAAAGTACCTATACAACAACCTATACACCTTTAAGAACCTATTAATGACCTAAAATAGGATTGGAAACTTAAAATCAACATGAAACAAAAAAAATTCTCGAGCTCATATCTACTATCTCAAGCAAGGCTAAGGGTAAATATCACCTAAAATAAACTCTCATCATTTTATAGAAGCAATTGACACCAATCTTTTTTTTAACGAAATTATTATCATTTGAGACTATCTCTTTACTACCAAAATCCAATTATTTTTACTCCTCTCAAATCAAGAACCAAAAACTAAGAGAAATAAATTTTATAAATATCAATGACCAAAAGTTATAATTAGAAAAAAATTAGAACCGAAGTAAACTTTTTTCCTCAAGATAGAAACATCCTTTCTCTCTACCTTTTCTACTCATGTTCTCTTTTAATCTTGCCCTTCCTCAATAAATTTGCTTTAATTGACAATAAATTTTGGCATATAATGATTTAATTAATAAAAAATAAAGGATAGAAAAACAAGATACAAAACACTGAGAACGATAAAACCGAAGAATGATGAAGGAAGACATTTTTTTTTCATTTGCATGTATTATTCGTATTTGATAAAGTAGTTCCTTCATCTTATCATAAAAATACTAAGCGTTCACCTAAGCAAATAATTTTTTCATCATATACGTTACACGAAACCATCACCTGAAAAATGCGACTCATTGCCTTTTGTGGCAAAGAGATTCTTCCAGGAAATGGGGGGGGGGGAGAGCAAAAGAGATACTCACAAATCATTCTTCGTGTGCAGCATATTACTAACATATTCCATAGATTTTAAATTACAACTATGGTTGCTTTTTCTGACATCTTTAATGATTGGATTGAGATCAAAAAATAAAATAGAAAAAAAAATTGGCAAAAGAATTGCACCTCGAGCACTTCCCTTGTCTACCATCCATCCATTTTTCCCTGAGAAATCAGTTAAACAGTGATCATATCCTCACCCCCTCTAGGTGCTGCCACATCGGCCAGTCTCTTCCATGTCAATTCTCGCTGTTCTTCCACATCTCTGGCCCTAGACTTTTTCTCTACATACTGCCTCTGACACTCTTCAAACAATTCGGTATCCATTTCCAGGAACATTTTCCGAACATTAACAGTCAGCCCATGAACAGCCTGGTTCCAGTGACCGTTTATATTCTTTTCCAATGCCTCAAAAATTATTGGTAATACAACACTTCGGTTTTGGGCAATTAAACTCACAATGTGCTCGTTATTCCACAAAAACAGAGCTCGTTCTGCAACCTGCCAACAGAAATTTACTTCAGCACAGACTTCTTCAATAAAATAAGCTACTGCTATTTATGTGGAGTAATATTATCTGAAAGACTTCTCAACAATTCCTGAAGGCCAACTGAAAAAAGAAAGAGGGCAAGCCAAATAGAAAAGAACAAATCTTATGGCAGCAAGGTCAATCTCAGTACAATTTAAAGGATCCTTGACCAGTTGAAAGTCAAGTTTTAGTCTCATGCATCAAAACTTTGATTGATTTGCACTTGAAAGAAAACAAAATAACTAAATGGTTCTCAACCACCACCAACATTTCCAGCAGCTGCATACAAGAATAAATTACTGCTAAGCCTCAGCATATGCAGGCATCCCCCTTCTAAGTATTTGGAAACTTTAAGAGTCCAAGTGAACGATTCATCACTAATATGCATCATGCAAAACATTGCTTTGAATATCAATCCAATGTGCATAATTTGGAAATGAAACATAATAAAATTTTGGCAAGCTATATATTTTTTTTTTTTGCCAAAAGAAAATTTTGACAGGGAACACAGCAAAAACAAGCATGGCTTCGGACAGAAAAAGAAACAGTATATCTATGGAAACTTAGAAGCAACCCCATGCTTCCATAAAGGAAACACCATATGCTATAAATTAACAACTACCATCGATCGAGTTCGTGTTCATGAAGAATTGATCCCAGAGAAAAATATATCTTGAACACACAGGATAACAAAGTACAATTATGATGCAGAAATAACTCAACTTGAAGAAAATTCTTGGGGAAGACTAGAACTGATTTTAAATTAGTAAAAAAGAAAGGCTTTCATCAAATAAGAAATCGAAAGTAGATAGCAGGTCGATAGCAGCTTCAAAAAGAAAAGTGTTTTGGTTTTAACAGATTGGTGTAAATCTTGTAAGCAAGAAAAACTAAATGGACAATCGACATAAGCATCAGGCACACTCACAGCAAAGAAAATAAATGATAACGAATTTTGCAACTCAGATTTCTAAAATGCACTAAGGGTCCGATGCACAGATGGAAGAATAAAAACTTAAAAGCTGCAGCCGATGACCTTACAACAGAATTAGCCTTCAATCTTATTCATCGCATCATAAATTTCACTCCAAAATTAATCATGCTGCACTCTGCTCAATGTAACTTTGAAACAAGCATGAGTTGAAAGTGTCAGGGAAGATTAAATTGATCAACAAAATTGTCATCTTGAATAATCAGAGAGACAGCAGCTGCCAATTAAGTTTAGAAAAAACAGAATAACAACATCAACCCAAGGGTAGAGTTAATAATCACATTAACCAACAAACCTTTCTATTTGAAATAAAAAATAAAAAATCTGGTCTTTAGTCTCCATGTGGTCATGAAAGACAACTGGTATTTAAAATAGTTACAATTAATTCATGGGCAGTAAGAAGAACAAGCATAGCCAAAGAATACCACAACCATTAGATAAAACGAAGCAGAAAGTTTCCCTTGGAAAATAAATGGTAAAAGCTTCTGATTTCTCCTTTCAAATAGAATGTAAATAACGTTACTAACATTAAAAATCTCTCTTATGACATCAAAGTACAGTACGAAATAACTAATCTGTGATTAAGTTCCTCTACAGAAAAGAGTAGCCAACAAAGTGGATCGCCAGTAAATCTGAGTAGATTACCAATTCACCAAATGCCAGCAAATGTTATGAATAACAAGGCAACATATTATATGTGTAGTGCAAGGGTGAAAATGAAGCAAGGAGAGGAATTCTACATGCAGACAGAAATAAAGGGAAAAATAGAGAATAAGAATACATCATACACACTGGACAAGCAATGGAGAATTTATCAACAACCATCAGTCTCAAACAACCAATGACTTGTTCTCTTAGCAACAATTGCACATTTATCATCTGGAAACACGTCCAAGGTACCTTTGGTACTGACTAATCAAAATTTCTGACATGTAAGGATTATGAGCTTAGCAAGTTGTAACAATCACAAACCTGAAAATGGGAGCTGGTAAGGCAGCGAGCAATCTGTCTGAAAAGAGGGACCATTGAGCGCTGAAACTCTGCAGATTGTGTTGCCTCCAGTACTTCTTCAAGTTCTCCAAGGAAGAGAACTTCCTTTTGACAATTAGTCACTGGCCAATACTTCAACAATCCCCTGATAACCGTATCAGCCAGCTTGTAATCCTTTTCAACAAATTGAGTGATACAATAAGACAGCTGCTGGTGGTACACAGATATTGGCTTCGGTTTATGCAATGGTATAAGCGCCCTAACAAGGAACAGCTTGTGTTCCTCTTTCATAGGCAATGCAAACCCATTTATAATGCTCCCTAGAATCTCCAACAATTCCCCAATCCCACTGTGCCTCTCAGTCTCATAAACAAACCGATAGAAAATATTATTTATAGCCTTTCTAATAAATGGGCGATGCACCATAAACTTGCCATAGATCCTATGAAGAATAGTTTTCAAATACTCCCTCTCTCTTGGGTCTTCAGAATCAAACAAATCAAGCAATTTCAATACAAAGGAATGATCAATATACCTCTTGGCAACCTTGGTATCTGTATCCGACGACACAACATATCTTAAAAGAAGCTCATAGACAAGCTGCAAATGAGGCCAAGATGGTTCCAAATAAGGCTCCTCCTCTTCAGGATCAGAAGATACTTGCCCTGTATTCTCATGTGAGGCTGGAGGCAAGCACCGGAATATATTCACTGAAACCATTTTTATCATTTCCTCTTGACAATTCTCTGTAATCTTTCCAGAGCCAGATTGAATAAAATCCACAAGTTCCAATAAAGTTTGCCTCTTAATTTCCTTCTCTCGGACCGATTTTAAGGTATCAGTAAAGTCAAATTGGAAGCAGCATACCTGGAGTTTCCGTAAGAAGAGGTTCTGTCGTTCCGAAACCGGCACATCCCGGAACAAAGGGAGAGGCTCCACTGTGTTCATTGGCGGAGGAGCAACAATTGTCGACCCAGTGTGTGGGCTTGGTGGGCCAGGGGCAGCCCGTGACGAATGGTTAACAACCACATTGTTTGCAGGACCAGAGCCGGAGTTTCGGGGAGCCCCGAATCCAAAATCATTACCGTCGGATTTGGAGGGCTTCCGATGCCCTCCTTTCATGATTTTCCTCAACATTTCTCAATTCAAATTACAACAAACCCTAACACTAGGAAAAAATTGCGATTGATTAACTAATTATTAGGCTGAGGTGGTTGAAAGTTTTGATGGATCAGTATACAGGGAATAAATGTTTGATCCAGTTATTTCATATAGAAAATAATAAAAATACATCAATTAATTAATTGGATCTGAGCTAGGGATTTAAAATGAAGAGTACCCGATTGAGAACCGAACCGTTGAGATATTTGACCGGAGGGGAAACGAGATGAGGAATCATTTGAAGCGATCGATAAAATGCTGGTTAGTTTATCGGATGGCAGTAATTAATCCGATAGAGCACCGCGCGACAGAGAGATACGTCAAGAAAGAGAACTTTGGAGACAGTGGAGGAGGATAATCAGGGGAAAAGGCTAAACGAGGAAAATAAAATAAAATAAAATAAAATGCAGAAAAAAGAAGAAGAAGAATTATTGCATTAACGACCTCTATTGCAGATTTTCGGAAACTAATTAATAAAAAGTAAACGTCTATATCTTCTTCTTTTTTAATTAATTAACTGAACTTTTTTTTAATTTTTAATTTTTGTTTTTGTGTAACTTACCTTTTTTATTAAGAAGAAGAAATATTAAAGAGCAGAGAGAGAGAGAAGACAATGTAGTTAGTTCCTGTACACGTGGCTTTTAAGCCAAGAATTGGCTAAGGTGACGCATGAAAGGAAAAATCCATGGAGCAGCAACTGTTTCTTTTTTTTACCGGAGTTTCGGTGCATATCAAGTGCTGCTCTTTTTTTCTTTTTATGGAAATAGTATTTTGGTATTATTCATAACTTAATTTAATTAAAGCAAAATGTCTCGTGCGGGATTTGATAAATGTTCACCCATGGAAAAATGCCACATGTCGAAAATTTAGTGCTTTGCTAAATTCACTATTGACCAGAAACAAACTTTGGTGTGCATTGCCCACGTGCTATAGGCATTGATTGATGGAATTGGATTCTCACTCTCATTACCTCTAGTTTGCAATTGATGCTAGGATGTTTACGAATCCACGACAATTTTAGGTTAGATTCTCATTTACATATATAAAAAAAAGTTATTGTTAGTGATGATATTGATTTATATAATGATTGGTTTTTGTGTCAAATTATTTTATATAATGAGAGGAGTTAAGATTAATTTTTTTTTTATTTTGAAAAATAAATAAATTTGAGCTATAGAAGATTTTTAGTTTTAAGTTGATTTTGATTTCAAGATGATTTTTTAAGTTTTTGAAGGCTATGGATTGGTATTCCAAGAGTGTTTTTCTAAGTGTTTTGGATCAAAAATAAATTGAAAATAGTTTTTTGGATTGAAAATTCAAGGGCCCTATTTTTTCAACCATCATAATGATCATATTCTAAATTATATATCATTTACCAAGACAAATGATATATAGTCTATTTAAAAAAAAAATAGGGCAAATGACTCGTCCTCTACCCCCATTATCTTCAAAAAATAATAATTAGACTAACGTGCAAGCCTTTTATTTGTGGGCTAGACACTTGACATAGATAACTAGGCCCGCCCACATCCCTCATCGTTTTTTTCTTAATTACTATTTTTATGTTTTTAAGTATTTTTTGCATTTATGCTTTGGTTGATCTCTATGATTTTTGGGCTTATTTAGTCTTGTTGAAATAACATATATATATATATATATATATATATATATATTAGGTGTTTAGGTTTTTTACGAGTTTAGTGTGATTCATCTCTAATTTATTTTTTATATGGATTAAATTTAATTTTAAAATAAAAACAATTATTTTTTTATAATATTTTTAATATGTGAAACCTTGTATTGATTTGTTTTTTCTTTTTTTATTCAATAAATTTTATGTGTTTGTTGATTTCTGTTAAATGATATTTTTTATAAATAAATTCATTAAACATAACCAAGTAGATGACATGTATTGCGATATTAATATCTTGGCTATATCCATCTCTCAAATTTTCAAGATTATCTTTTGGTTATTGTTAACAACTTTTCTAATTTTATTTACATAAATAACTATCAATTTATTTGAATAGATGTTTTTTTATACTTTCAATCTTTTTTAAAAATAACTTGCATACCCATTTTTTTAAAAAAAAAATATGACCCATGACACGCGTCAGTCCAATTTCTACTCTCTCTTTATATATATATTGGATAAGTGTAATCATCATTGTATTAAAGGGAAGAAATTGTACAAAGTATGACAAGTATATTTAACATAAAAAAATAGGCATATTATTCAGGTAGACCTCATAAAAAATAATAAGAAAGAAGAAAAAAGTTAAATGAAGTTGAAAAGTGCAAAAGCAGATTGCTTAAACAAGCAACAAAGCAAGGTGATCAGTCAACTATTTCTGGATAACCTAGTAATTGTCGACTAGTTGTTTACATGTCTAAGTGTTGGGTAGAACCTTGAAAGTAATAAAAGTGATGGTGCCTCATGTATTTAGGAAGCAATAAATGGATATGAGAGTAATTAAGATCTAAAACCATGGTTCAAGCTTAACTAAATAAGACTAAACCAACCCAAAAATTTCCTCATAAACATCTTTATGAGATTGGTAAATATGATAAAAGACTCGATTATTCCTCTTATACCAAATGAAGTAAATTGAGGTTGAGAGAACTAACTTAGCTAGTAGATGTATCAATTCTTTCTTCTTTTTCAAGTATGGTATACCCACTAAAGTAGTGGCCACCATGTAAAAAATGGTCATCCAAGAAGGGTCTTACTCATGAAAGCACCCTAAAAAGTGGTATAAAAAGGGAGCCAAAAGAAAAAATATTCATGTCTTAACCTATGACTCACAAATGATACATATCAAAGAGAAAATGATTTAAAAAACATATAGTTTTTCCATGGCATGAAGACAAAACATAAAATAAAGCCACGTGATAAAAAAAAATGCCTCAAAACAAAACATGGGAACCAAAGAAGATGGTGCATAGAGTATGTGAGTCTAAAATCTCTATGCACATTCCATGTTGAGTCAATGGAGAACCTTCAAAAGGAATGACCATTCTAGATATAATAGTTTGATAAGACACTCATAATTTAAAATAAATAGAGACTTGAATAGGCTAAAACTCCAAACTACTTATGGAAAAACCCAAGTACCCTCTCAATGATATTTAAGACTTTGACTTCTCATAACAGGTTAGAAGAAGTTAGTGCCCTGAAAGGCACTAGGTTGCAAAATCATTACTTATTTGGCATCCAATAGTTTAACCATAAAGAAATCATAACTCCATGACTAATACATGAGATAAATGTTGTCTTTTATACACCAATATCTATTGAGAAAAACCTTCATCTATAACCAAGAGGATAATTAAAAGAGGCCTTATATGCCAAAATGATCTACTTTCTAAGCAAAACATTATGTACCTATCTTGACCAAAATTATGATTTGTATAAAAGAGTCACTAGATGTGTTTGAGAATAATGCTTTATTCCATGTCCGAGTCCTCTTTATTTTTAGGTCATCATTCGTACAGGTATAACAAACATATACTTAGGTAACCTTAGCCCTTAAGTGGAAAAGAGAATAGTCTTTCTAAAGAAAGGTTGTCAAAATACCTTTGATCATCTTAACAATATAACAAAGGATACCTATATAAAGAAGTGAGCCGATTTGATCAATTCAAAAAAGCTAATATAAGTAAGAGAATTTAAAGTCCATAACTTGATCTTGGAGAAAATTTGTTCCACTAAAGGCATACAATAATGTGTTAGTCTAGTAAATATTAATAGGACACCTAGGTACCTAAATGATAGATAACCCAACCTGAAACCCAAAATATAATGAAAAATGATCCTAAACTCATCATCAACTTCTGATAAGAAGATAAGACTTATCTGGATTCGTAACAAGACTAGAAAACCATATAAAATTATCCAAAACCTTTTTCGTTATCCTGATCAAATCCCTATCTATTTTATAGTTGATCATAAGGTCATTTATAAAGCACAAGTGATTAATGACATTCTTCTAACACCACTGATGATATCAAAACCTCTACTTTATGAAGTCTCTCTAAACTTCATGCATACCTTAATCTATATCACCATGGCACCAAAGTCTCTAATAACTTTTAAATTTGTAAGGATAAACTCCTAACTTATTGTATCAAAAAAATTTTAAATATATATTTTAAAGCACATTATATTTTTAAAGCACTTTTAGGCATAAGACTAACTAAGTGATAGTTATGCATTAACTCCTAAATCAAGATTTTGGCATTTGATATTTGCCTACTTAGAACAAAAACAGTTTGACCATATCCAATAACCTTAAAAAATACCTTTTATTATATTCATGATGACTTTAGATATATATTTGTGATGCAAACCTCGTGATCACATGGTCATGCAATCCACAATTAAAACTAAGATCTGATCCTGAAAAACCGAGATAGGTCTGATAGGAGTGTGACACAATGAAAACCTGTCCCAAGGCACCAATACTATTGGAATGAGTAGAATAATGCCACGAAACCAACTAATCTTTGATAAATCATATTTAGTTCGTTCAATAACTAAAGAATGTAAAAATTACTCTCACACGTAAAACAAAAAAAGTCATAAGTAATATTCATCAAAGGTTGTCGAAATTTAACTTATATGAGTTTATATAGTTCTTGGAAAACTGACCCAAAACCCTAAATTAAAAAGCCATAACTTAATCCAAACAAGATTTGGGTTGTAGCTAACAAAATAAAATAAAACCCATATATTAAATCCATGTTCTGTCATTAGAAGAAGAGAAGGAAGTAAAATATTATAGAGCTGATTCAAGACTTATTTATAGTTTTCCATGCAACCCCTTAATCCTAGAAACAAAAGGAAAAGATATTCACCCATGTTGTTTCCAAGTTATAGTAGGATTCTTTTGTCTTCTTTGTTGTCCTCACTTCATGGCCCAAACAAGGTTGTATTGGAGCCCTCTTGCACATGGATAAAATATACCAGGGTTTCCTCTTGATACTTGATGCGAACCAACCCAGAAACACCAGCAAGGACCCATTACATGTTCAAGGGCTTGATTCATGGTTTTGAAGGTTTCAATAAAGTCAGAATTACAAGGACCATTGAAGTATCAAGAGGAGACCCTAGTACATTGTATCTATGTATAAAAGGGGTCCAATACAACTTTATTTGGGTCATGAAGTGAGGACAACAAAGGAGCCAAAAAAATCCTACTACAACTTGGAAACATGGGATTAATGGGTTGGATGGAAGGCTATAAATAAGACTTATGGACTTTATTTAATTTTGATAGCTATAGCCCAAGGCTTATTTGAGCTTAATTAAAAACTTTGTTTTCAGCTAGGATCCAAGGCTTGTTTGGTTTAAGTCATGGACTTTCCAATTTAGGGTTTTGGGTTAGTTTTGAGTGAACCTCTTTTAAGTCCACATAAGAGGTCCATTAGGGTTACTTTTCCAAGAACTATTTAAACTCATGTAACCTAAATTTCGGTAGCCATTAATGAATATGAATTCTGAAATTTTCAGTTTTATGTGTGAGAGTGATTCTTGCATTCTTTAGTTCTTGAACGAATTGAATCCGACTTATCGAAGATTAACTGGCTTCGTGGCGTCATTCTACTCATTCCAATGTTGGTGTTTTGGGGCAAGTTTTCATTGTGTCACACTCCTATCAGACCTATTTTGGCTTTTCAGGATCAAATTTCCTTCTTGGTTGTGGGTTGCGTGACCACGTGATCACGAGGTTCACATCAATACTCCATTGGACCTCGCAATTCTGACTTGGTTAAAACCTTCAAAACCAATGCATTCAATGTCTCTTTCAATGAATTTGTCTTAGACCGGGTCATTGGATCATTTGGAACATGTAATGGGTTCTTGTTGGTATTTCTAGGCTGGTCCACATCAATTTATACATCATGTTACAATATAAAATGGTTCTAAAATCATGAATAATGGTTACTATTGCAATCTTAGGAACTAAAAGGATCCTAATAGTGTTAACATATCTAAGCAAAATAGAGGAATAAACAAAATTCCTTACAACAACCATGAAGTCTTGACCGATAATATCCAAACTTCTCTTACAAAACAATGAGGTATAACCATCTAGACTGGGAGCTTTATCATTTAGGATGAACAATAAGAATTTCTTAATCTCATTATTTGTGATGCATGACTCTAGAAGAGAAACATTGTAAGCAAAATACATCCTCTAAAGTGATTGTTGTGTGGGTAGGAAATAACCCCTAAAAGTAGCAAACTACCATCAAACCTAGGCCCTATTGATCTTGAATATGAGATCCTATCTCTATCAGTAAACAAATGGGTCATGTTCCTTACTTGTCTATAAAGTAGAGATTTATAAAAAAATCTTGTATTTTTATCTCCCAATTTAGCCATTGAATCTAAGACCTCTACTCATAAATTAATTCTCTATTCTGAAATTTTTATCTCCAACAATAATTTATTTTTGATGACCCTTAACATGGAACCACAATATTTCAAACACTTGAAAAATTAAAATCTAAGAGTCATGAATAGTTAGAACAATTACAACTATTTAATTTCCCAACAACTATGTTTTATTAAATATTGTAACAACCCTTTAAGTTCCATAATAATTTTAATCTGGATGCTACATGATGACTGCATATAAATAACATGCACTTTTGCAATCAAAGACATAACCTGGACTTATTTTTCTTGTGCACTTGTTAGTGTACTGTTTTTTATTTTACTCTTGTTCAGGCTATTTTTGTTGTCTTTTTTTTGTTGAGAAAAAGCTTGTTACATCCTGGAGAATATCTTATTGTTAGGAAATTATCCAACAATTATTATCTACCGACTAATGTCCACTAATAAACAAGTTTTAAAATTTCTACAAACTTGATTGAACTACTATGCATTTGTTAAGTTGTTGTGTTTGATTGCCTTTTTCTTCTTTCGTCAACCCTTTTTTAAATAACAAAAAATATAGATAATCATTTGGTAACTACCCAACTTCTTCATTCTTACTAGTTTTAAATTGCTATTCTCCATTCATTCACATACCTTGTCGATTTTTCTTTGACAAGTATGGACCATTTCTTCTCAATATCTTTCTATTTTGCAATGCTAATGAGTTAATTATACATATACTTAATAGATTTGATTATTCGAGTCCGTCAATTATTAATTAGATTCATGAGCTCTCTTTACTATCCACTCCATGTATTTATTTATGTATACGAAGTCGTGTATGGTTAGTAATATTGAAAAAAACAGAGATATATTCGATTAAAAAAATATCTACTAAATATTTAATGCTTGCGGACGGGGAGCTGATAAGAATAAATCAGCTAGCCCTTCCTTTCCACTTCCAACGCAATCTCATTGCGGCGTGTAAATGGAAGAGTAAAAGGTGGATTGTACTGCAACCAAAACAACGAAAACTATATTACTTCATTTGTGCCAGAAACGTATAAATTTAGGTATATTTCCGTTTTCTGCACCTCTTTTATTTTTCTTTTTCTCTTAGATAGAAAACTTATTCGTATCTCTAGCTAGTGGCCTCGACGCATGATACCGAATACTTTACCTGTGCAACTTCCACTGAAGCACTCTCTTTTACTATAAATTCTGGTTCCTTTTTCAAAGCATCACGTAACTTCAATTCCCGGTGTTTAACCTCTTCATCAGTAACAAAACCTGCGTCAAACAAAAGATTGCAGCCAGACATAAAACTGGTGTATCATGTTATCTAGTCTGGTAAGGAATTTCACAGCTAACACGCCCTGGATTAAGCCTTAATTCATCAGAATCCATGCAGATTATATATGGTGAAAGGAAAACCTGAAAAAGCGACAACAGCTACGACTCTCCCTGGAACCTCTTCAATCCTCACAGTTGGATCCTTGGGCAAAGGCAAATTAGCGCCGTACTTGGATGGCATGACAAAGGACATCTGCCACTTATCCTGATTTCCCATCTACGTGAAGCAGTGGCGGCATTTGAATAATAATAAAAAACCAATATATAGTGGATGAAAATGAAGTGATTAATTAAACTCCAAAATCACCTTTTTGGTTATCACAGGTGTTGTCATTTCCATTTTCTCTCCCTCTGGCTGGGTCTTGCGAGTAATAACAGGTGTGGTCATGTCCATTCTCTCTTTCATTGTGTTCTGAGTCCAACGAAACGCACTGAGTAGTTAAAATATATTATATTTCAGAAAAAAAAAAAATCCCAGGACAGATCATCCCAAGTATACCTTACCAAACAAGTACTCCGCTAAAACATTGAAAGACTGAGACGCACCATTGAAATCAAATCCACTCTTCCCTGACATCGTCGTCTCAGCAATAAAATAAGGCTGCTTGTTGTTAAACAGCAATTATATATGCATATATACAACAGGAATTTAAATTGAAAGAATAGTATTTATGAGTTGTGACCACCTCAACTTCTCTAATCTCGTACCCTTCTTTCCTGCACAACACCTTGTACTTCAACGTTTCAAGGTCTGGAACTAAATACATCAAACAAAAAATACAGATTATTCATAAAAGAGCCAAACAATTTCCCCGATTGTTCAACTTCAAAAGTAATAAAATTATATATACAATACAAAACAAAACAACAACAACAACAATAAAAATAATAATAATGTTCGTACCTGCCATCAAAGCTTCCTCCAAATTCGGGCTCTCATATCTCTTTGGAAACAAGTATCTTGTAGTTTCATTAGCCAAATCGAATAAAACTGCGACAAAAACAAGAGGGTTAGTTAAACAAATAAATAAAACAAAAACAGAATTATGATGGAAACAGAGATGTTTAACATGTACGTCTTTGAGACTGATAAGAAGCCTGAGAAGCGAGAGCAAGGACGAGAGAGACTCGAGCTTCGAAGGCCGACATGGGCCTTCTCTGCGGAGAAGTTGCCGTGGTTCTGTCAGCAGCCATGGATCTGATTTTAGATGGAGAATTATACCGAATCATGGTAACTACTGGAGGCGTGGAGTTGCTGAGAAGCATCTGACGGCTTTCTATGGCTTGCAAGATGCAACTACTCTGTCGGAGAACTCTGGCCATTAAAACGAGATTTTTTTCTACATAACCACTAAGATGTAATTCAGATAATTCTTTTGCTGTGGCAAGTTGGATTTGGTTAAGAGCCATTTTGTGCCGTCGACTTATGACCATATAATAAAAATTATTTTGAAAATAATTTTTTTTATTTAAAAATATATATGATTTTTTTAAAAAAATCATTTTTATTATCAGCACATAAAAATAATTTAAAAATACTAATTTTTATTATCATTTTTAATTTAAAATAAAAAATATATTTTTTTTTCAACATTTTTCAAAATATTTTTGATATATAGTATCAAACATTCACTTACAATTTTAGCGTTTTAGATATTGCCCAACATAAATGAACTTCAAATGACTTTTGAGTTCAAACCTTTGCTTCTAGGATGTTGGCCAAAACATCTCAGTATCTCTATCATGTAGAAGTGATGCATGTGGTATAATTATTGTTGGTTTTTATGTTGGCCTTGATAAAAAAAAAAACACAAAAAACAAATCAGGCTATGAGGTTTGTTATCCTCAAAAGGGATTTTTTTTCAAGTTAAATAAAATAATTAACTTCATCATTCAACATGTAATTCTTCAAGTGTTGAGTTATAGAATTGAACCGGATCAAGATTTTAACAAATTGCAAGTTTGAGAGTTTAACTTAGATTTATAAGATTCACTTGGCTTGCTTGATTCTTTATTTCTTTTTCTAAGTTTTTATTTTTTAAGATTTCATTATTTAATATTTTTTTTATTCATTTTCTATGGGATTTATTTTTCTTTTTAAAATAACAAGGGTTGTCTCAAAAAAAATTTAAGGTCCGTGTTAAATTTATGTTTTTTAAAAGAAATTTTATGTTTTGGTTAAATTTACTTTATTGATTTCATCTTTTGACAACTAATTGGGTGAATGTTAAGCTTCTTAGTTTAGCTCAAGTCTACAATTTAATTCGTTATAAGTTTAAAAGATTAACTCAGGTTTACAATGTTCACCCACGTTGCCTGTTATTTTCTTCTTTTTTAAAATTCTTTTTTTTGGATTTAATCACCATTTTTTTATTTGCCTTCTATAAGATTTTTATGTAGTTTTAAATATAACAAGGGTTAATTCAAATCTTTTTTCTTTTTACCTTTGTTGAATCTAACTTTTTTAAAAGGAATTTTATTTTTTAATTAAATTAAATTAATTATGTAAGAGTAAGCATGAGATGCTAGATTCATGGTGCCTTTTTTGTTTGCTTTCTTGGTGATTGCTCTGACAGTACGTGCGATCTCTTTCAGTCACTAAATTCTTAGATTTTCTTACTCCTTTTAAAACATTAATATTCCAAAAAATTAATCCGATACCCGAAGTAGCATCAATGATATTACTTGATAACGGGTTAAACCTACAGAATCTTTTTATCAAAGAGTGCTATAGAAAAGTGGAGGTGGGCAAGTGACGTGAGGTTTGAGCGTCACATGACATTTGATCCTCTATTTGTTTTTATTAATATGGGTATTCGAATCAATTCTCACATAATTCGACTAATAATGGTGGGGTTTATCTTCTATTAATCTTCTATTTTTTTTATCTTCTATTTTGTTTGCACTAATGGTGGTGGGGTTGATTTTTGAATGGTGATGTTCATCGGTGAACGATTTCTGATGTAAGATCCTAAGCATGGGCACGTCTTCCACGTCCTGGGTGGGAATAATTATCTGGAAAACCCAATTACTTGTGACTCGAAATAATTGTAAATGGCCCCTTGTCTTCGCATATTTCGAAGTAGTGGAAAATTGTGACCATCAGTTTCGATTTGAGGCGCGAGGTCTATTTCAGGGCTCCCTCCAGCGTTTGTTAGAAAACTAGGCGGCGGCAGCTGAGAACGTTCTGGGCATGATGACTCCATCCGCGTCTTGTCTTGCATTAAGGGACAAGTTAAAGGCAATTGTTGGTTCGTTCGGTAGACTTGCATATGCAGATTAGAGTCAATACCTAATAGCATTTGGTCACCTAAAACGCAAACGGATTGCAGATGATTCCTTAAGACATAATGCGAACAAGTCCAGAATCACCAGTAAAGATTTATAGGCTACCTTTTTCTTTTATTTTTAGGATTATGGGGCTGAATAGAAGGCTGTAAATAAGACTTATAAACTTTATTTAATTTTGTTAACTACAACCCAGGTTTGTTTGGGCTTAATTAAGATTTTATTTTCAGCTAGGATCCAAGGCTTGTTTGGATTAAATTATAGGCTTTCCAACTTAGGGTTTTGGGTCAGTTTTGAGTGGACCTCATTTAAGTTCACATAAGAGGTCAATTAAGGTAAGTTTTTAAAAGACTATTTAAACTCATGTTAGCTAAAAATTTTGGCAGTCATTGATGATTATTAATTTTGAACTTTTCAGTTTTATGTGTGAGAGTGATTCTTGCATTCTTTAGTTCTTATACGAACTGAATCTGACTTATTAAAGATTAACTAGCTTCGTGGCATCATTCTACTCATTCCAATAGTGTTAGTGCCTTGGGGCAGGTTTTCATTGTGTCACACTCCTATCTATCAGACCTATTTCGGCTTTCTGGGATCAGATCTCATTCTTGGTTGTGGGTTGCGTGACCACATGATCACGAGGTTCGTATTAGGTGGTATCAGAGCTAGGCTCCAAAACAAGGTCATATCATTCTGTGATTTTCGTGTTTTTTTTAGTGTTCCTTAAGTTTTTCAGTGTTTGTGTCCATATCCTTGTTCTTTGTGTCAACGTCATGTAATAAAAAAAAAGAGGTTATATTTCATCTTTTCCTGTCTCTTCATTTCAGTATATTAAAAAAAAATAGAAAAGAAAAGAAAAGAAAAGAAAGAGATATAGATGCATTCGATGAAATTTGAAGAATCATTGAAATTTTACCGCAGAAAACACTACTCTAGGAAACATAAGCAAACCACATCGGAATCAATTGAAAATTCATATTCCGTCTATTGGGGTTGAGATAGGATCATATGTCATATTTGAGCTTATTCTAATATTGATTTCTTGAGGGTTTTTTTTCGAGATTCATTTGCTGCAGAAACACTACCTTAGTGAACCCTTAGAAAAGCACTTTAGAATCAATTGAAACTTTATATTCTATGTCTTGGGGTTGATATTGCATGATATATTAAATTTGGGCTTATTTGGATATCGTATACTAGATTTTTCAATTGGAAGTTCATTTCTGACGCAAATTGATCACACAAGGGGTTGAGTACCTAGAAGTACGAAAACGCCTTTAATTTGGTGAAGTGAAAATGACTAAGTAGGTTGTGGTCCCATTTTCGATTGGGAAATATGTTGATGAAGTTCTGTGCGATGTGGTACCAATGCAAGGAAATCACATCTTGTTGGGGAGACCATGACAATATGATAGGAAGGCAGTTCATGATGGGGTTAAAAATAGGTAGAGCATTGTAAAAGATGGTAAAATCATCACTCTTGTACCTCTTACACCTAAACAGGTGTATGATGATCATATAAAGCTAAAACGTGAGCACGAGGCAATGGGGAGAGAAGACCATCAAATTCGCCTAGAACCCAAACCACTACAACCCATTCAGACAGTTATCCAAATACAAACAAATCAGACCATTCGACCACAACTCAAAAATACCTAAATCTGATCGAGAGTGTTGGTAAGACAAGAGGAGTGAAGAAAGTCAGGAAGAGTGATGAAAATTGTGTGGAAAAACTAAAGGAACAACGATGTTTTTATGCTAGAGAGGGTGAGGTCAGATCTACATATTTCACTAACAAGCCAATGATTTTACTTGTGTACAAAGAGGCTTGCTTTAGTATGAATGATCTCGATCATATGGTGCCTAGTGCTGTTATTTCTTTGTTGCAGAAGTTTGATGATTTGTTCCCTGACGATACTCCAAGCGGATTACCACCATTGCAGGGGATAGAGCATCAGATTGATTTTGTATGTGGAGCTTCAATTCCTAACCGATCAGCCTATAGTAGCAATCCAGAAAAGACGATAGGGCTTCAAAGGCAAGTTTATGAGCTAATAGATAAGGGATATATTCATGAGAGAATAAGTCCGCGTGTTGTACCCGTGCTACTCATGTCTAAGAAGGATGAAACATGAAGGATATGTGATGATTTGTCGAGCCATCAATATAACAATTTTGATTCGAGGTCGAATTCTTTTGAAGAGAGAGGGGATGATGCGAACCGGCCCAGAAACACCAGCAAGGACTTATGGGCTACCTTTTCCTTTTGTTTCTAGGATTAAGGGGCTGGATGGAAGGCTATAAATAAGACTTATGGACTTTATTTAATTTTGTTAGCTACAGCCCAAAGCTTGTTTAGGCTTAATTAAGATTTTATTTTCAACTAGGATCCAAGACTTGTTTGGATTAAGTCATGGGCTTTCCAACTTAGGGTTTTGGGTCAGTTTTGAGTGGACCTCATTTAAGTCCACATAAAGGGTCCATTAGGGTTAGTTTTTAAAAGACTATTTAAACTCATGTTAGCTAAAAATTTTGGTAGCCATTGATGATTATTAATTCTAACTTTTTAGTTTTATGTGTGAGAGTGATTCTTGCATTCTTTAGTTCTTGTACGAACTGAATCCGAGTTATCGAAGATTAACTGGCTTCGTGGCGTCATTCTACTCATTCCAATGGTGCTGGTGCATTGGGACAGGTTTCCATTGTGTCACACTCCTATCTATCAGACCTATTTCGGCTTTCCGAGATCACATCTCATTCTTGATTGTGGATTGTATGACCACGTGATCACGAGATTCACATCAAAATATTTGTTATCCCATCCCCTCTTCAATAAGGTTTGCTTAAGAGAATATAACATGGTCAATGAATAAACCAAAGCAATAGTCAAACCCTATTTCGTTAACAACACAAATCAATAAACTAAAGAGAAATAAAAGCCAAGAAAGAAAGAGAATGAAAAACAGGAAAAGAAAAGAAAAAAAACTAGTAAGAAGAGAAAGAATAGTTTGTTAATTTAACAAATCATAAAAAAATGTTCAACATTTAAAACAAATAGGATATATATTTATACAAAAACCCTAACTAGAACAAACAATTGGGCTTATATCTAACTAAATAAAATATTCAAGAACAGTTTATTCAAGCACAAAAAGTAAAACCCAATAACACAAGAGAATTATCCTTAATCATTATAGATCATATGAATATATGAACCATGTCTCGGGTGATGTCTCCGTCAACTCTCCCGTAGTTTGAAGAACTCAATTTTGTCAAGTATAGTTTAAGGTGGCTATAATAATGCTACTAAAGATAAGGATCAAGTTGTTGTAATGGCTTTATAGTAATCTAATTATAGTCTGAATATGATAATTGATAAAATCCATTTCAAATGGGTTATTTGTTTTGTGCATGGAAGTGATTGAATATTGCTATTGTTCAAAATATTTGAATAATTATTTAATCGGTAAATTGTCAGTGTGCATCAAAGTGCAGGACAAGTGGCTTGTATATTTTTTCATTGTAAATAATTTGGCCCAATTTTTTCACCTGATTTGTCTATTTGTGGCTTTGTATATATTTTATTTACATGATATTAAATCTGAAATATCATACATGAAAATATTGTGAAAGTCCATTTTCAAAAAAACAACAACATCGACTAATGAATTATTTCGATTATTATTACATTTTAATTACCATGATTTTTAAATTGTCATAATTATTATAGCTCCTATTATAATCATTATAGTAAATAATTAATATTCTAATTATTACGACAATAATCATCGAGATACCCAACATCACTGTTTTGTATTAATATTATTTCAATTATAATTAGTATTATTATCATTATTAATAATTGTTTTTGTCATTATTGATATTTTTATATTGTTTTATCAGTTATTGTTATTATTACCATCAAAATCATAATTAGCTACATCATAAGCACTATAACTATTACAATAAATTATAATCATTATTATCATGATAATTTATAACGTAACTATTATCATCAAGATCATAACACCTTAAATTATTATTATTAATACTGTTAAAATAATAAAAATTATTAACTTACCATGAGGAATAAAAAAACCTAATTTTTTTTTTAACAAAAGAGTACTAATAATAATAATTTTTACTATTATAATAATACAATGAAAATTTCTTTATCTCAAAGAATAAAAAATACTAAAAACTATAACAAAAGAGTAAACGCAAAAAAGAAAATAAATGAAAAAAGAAAAATGAATATTATTAGCATTGAAAAAATCATTTGAAAAAGAAATCTGAAATGATTATTATTATTATCACATAAATAATGTCAAAACAAAATTATCTCGAAGAATAAAAGAAATAAAAATATAATAAATGATAAAACAAATTATTAGCCTTATAAAAAATCATTAAAAAACCATAGAAAATTACTATTACTATTATTGCATAAATAATGAAAAGAAAAATCACCTCAAAGAATAAAAAATCTAAAAATTATAACAAAATATGAAGCAAAAAAATAAAATAAATGACAAAAATAAATAAATATTATTAGCCTTAAAAAAAATTTGACTTGAAGAAAAGAAATACAAAAATAAATAAATACTAATTTTATATATTTTAAGGCAAATATATGAGTCATTTAGCTTGCGCTCCGCCGTAGCGAGAATTTTTTTTCTGTATATGTAAGTTTTTGTAATTACAATATATGTAATTTTTTTTTCTGTATTTCAATTATTATTCTTTTATTTCTTGATTTAGTTTCAATTCCTTGATCTCTTTTGTAATTTTAATACTCTTAGTTTTAGTTTTTAATTTTATTGTAATTTATCTTTGTATTAAATGCAGTTTCGGTTAAAAAACAGAGTTAGTTCAACTTTTGTAGAGTGAAATGAAAGTGAAACCCTATCTTACACATGTATAATGAATCTGTTGTTGTTAGTTATTTGTTATATTTTTTAAGGTGTTAATATTAAAAAAATATTAGAATATATAAATTTTTTTAAGAGAAAAAACCTTGAAAATAATCTTTTTCATTATTTTCAATGTATTATTTATAATAAAATAAATATATAAAAAACTAAATAATTGAAAGTCTTGTAAACTGTTTATTTCGCTTAGATGTATAACATTATTAAAAAAAATCAAGAACTATTCACTTTTTTTGACATGTTAAAAAATTTAATTTTGTCTATGATGAAGCGCAGAGCAAATAACTTATATATTTTCTATTTGTAGATAATTTGACCCAATTTTTCCACCTGTTTTGCCTATGTGTAGTTTTGTATATATTTTTTTATTAACATTATATTATATTTGAAATATCATACATAAAAAACCACAAAAGTTAATTTTTAACAAAAACAATATCGATTAATAAATTATCTTGATTATTATTCTCATTATTATTATCATGATTGTTAAGTTATCAAAATTATTATAGTTGTTATTAGAACAATTATTGTAAATAATTAATATTTTAATAATCATTGACAATATTATCGTTGCTACTATCATTATCGTTATAAAAAGATATTATTTTTTTAAAAAGAAAAATATTCTTTATATTATTATATTTGAAGTATTTCAGAACAATATGATTAAATTAATTTGAGTTTTTTCAAAAAAAAACCTTAGTTTATATATATATATATATATTAAGGTGTTAATATTTTTAAAAATATCAAAATATATAATTATTTTAAAGAGAACAAACCTTAAAAATAATCGTTATTATTATTTTAAAAGCATTTTCATAATAAAATAAATATATAAAAAACTAATATACAATACTAATTATTTGTCTTTACGCACCGACTTAAAGTTTTTCTATTTTAAAGCAGAATTACTAGCTATTAGCTTATATATATATATATTACTATTACTATATATATAAACCGTGTGGCTTTTTTACTGTGCGAATTACTATATATATAAACCGTGTGGCTTTTTTACTGTGCGAATTACTATATATATAAACCGTGTGGCTTTTTTACTGTGCGAATTACTATATACATAAACCGTGTGGCTTTTTTACAGTAAAACTTACTATTAATATACGTTGTCGCGAACCATGTGCGATATATTAAGATAGCAGAGGTGGTCCAAGGCGCGCGACATTAAATCAGTCTTCCGAGATAGATGGCGTTGGTTCGAATCTCACTGTCACCAGAAATTTATTTTACGAGTAAATAATATTATATTAATATATTTTCGCGAATCATGAGCAATATATTCAAGTAGCCGAGTCGGTCCATTGCGTGTCTTTCTTTAGATGCCGTGGGTTCGAATCCCACTGTCACCGGTTTTTATCCAACATTGTTGTAACTATTAATAAGGCACGCAACAATTAAAAGGTTGTGGGTTTGAATCCTGATTTAAAATATATATATATATATATATATATTATAAATAAATTAAAATGATAATTATTTTTTAAAAAAATATATTTTTAACATTAATATAAAAATATTAAAAAAAATAAAGTTTATATAATGTTTGTTTTCTGTCCGTATTTATTCATTTATGTTTTTAGATTTTTTTTTTGAAATTTTAATTTATGTTGGTAATAATTTTAAAATTAATATTGTTCTTTTTCCCCCTTTTTTTGTGTGTTTTCTGTTATTTTATATGTTTTTTGGATCAAATTATTTTATGATTTTATTGTTTGCGCCATAATAATAATAATTTTAGTGATTTTTTTATAGTTTTTTTTTTGTTAAAATATTTTGATTTTGATTTTATTTTTTTGGGTAATTTAATGATTTTAATTATTTGAACAGTAAAAATATTTTTTTTTAGAAATATATTAAAATGATAATTGTTTGTTTAAAAAATTATGTGTAACATCAAAACATAAAAATAATCTAAAAACATTAAAAAAAATACAATGTTTGGACATTGTTTGTTTTCTGTCTCTATTTATTCATTTATTCTTTTACATTATTATTTTTTCGGTTTATTTTGTCGAGGTTTTATTTTTATTAGGTTCTGTTCTGAAATTTTAATTTATGTTGGTAATAATTTTAAAATTAATAGTGCTTATGTTTTTTTTTGCGTTTTCTGTTATTTTATCTGTTTTTCGGATCACATAATTTTATGATTTTATGGTTTGTGCAATAATAATGATAATTTTAGTGATTTTTTTTATTGTTTTTTTGTTAAAATATTTTGATTTTTTCATTTTTTGGGGTAATTTAATGATTTTAATTGTTTAGACAGTAATATTGATAATAATTTTAACTGTTATAGTAATGAAAATGACAGTAATGTAGGGATGAATTTTCAATTTATGTTTTCATCTTTTTATGGATAGAAAATTAAATATTTATTTTTGTTATTTGATTATTACAGGTCTTTTCACAATTTATATTTTGTTTTCAAATGTGATTTAAATTGAATTATAAATTGAACTAATATTAAACTAATGAATTCAATAATTCAAATATCCAAATGTTCTTGCTTTTTTAATGATGTTGATAATTTTATGTTGGTTATTTTATTGAAATCTACTAAACAGATAAATTTATACCGTTTTACAATTCATATATTTTATAGAATGCTTGCACTTCACAAGAATTCTGCATAAATTTATTATTTTAATTAAATTTATATTATAACAAAAAAAATACACAATTAATATTTTTTGTGTTGAAAAAAATATGGTGCCGCCCGCGACGAGGCGCGGGGGCATTGGCTAGTATATATATATATCTTGCTCTTTTACTTTAATACAATCCTACATATATACACAACCCCTGAATATAAACATCCTAACGTGGAATTCAGCAGGATTGTATTAAAGTAAAAGAGCAAGATATATATATATATATATATATATATTATCCCAATCGTGTTTATGTTACTATATATTCAAAATCCGTATGTCTCAGATTCAGGCTAAGTACGTCGTTCATTGAAAATTGTTAAAAAGTAGCAAAATGATAAACAAAAAATAAATAAAAAACATACATCCGTGGAGATGCAGGATCGAACCTTGTACATATCACATGCAAAGCGTTCGGTCTACCATTTGAGCAACATCACCACTAACATTCAGTTTACTTAAAACCATTTAATAAATAATAATTTACTATTACAATCCATAGTAATCTAAGTCTAAGGCTACAGTAATTTGCTACAGTGATACTACAGTAAAAGAACAACCTCATTTAGCTTTTAGTATAATAGGACACACACACACATACAAACACACACACAAAAACCCTAACTCGAACAAACAATTGGGCTTATATCTAACTAAATAAAATATTTAAGAATAATTTATTCAAGCCCCAAAAGTAAAACCCAATAACACAAGAGTTGAACTATCCTTAATCATTATAGATCATATGAATATATGAACCATGTCTCGGGTGATGTCTCCATCAACTCTCCCGTAGTTGGAAGAACTCAATCTTGTCAAGTATAGTTTAAGGTGGCTCTAATAATGCTACTAAAATAAGGATCAAGTTGTTGTGATGTCTTTATAGTAATCTAAGTATAATATGAATATGATAATCTAACTTAATACTAGGAATGATTCGATGAAGTTCACATTCCCTATTGTTTGTCTAACAAATTTGGTATATTCCTCATTTTACAAAACAAAATTATGATTTATAGTGTAATCAATGCAAGGCACTACTAAGATCATAAGAGTTATATGAGTTAGTTGAAGATAGTTACATTGAACCAAAATCAATAAGAGAAGAGACAACAATGGGTAATGCACAAAGACAACATTGAGAGAAACAAAGGAACAAGGATAATAAGGTCTTATTCACAATCTCTCATGGATTTGAGGAAACAACTCTTAAAATATTGGCGCCAATAAAGACGTCAAGGGAAGCATGAGAAATGCTTAACAAGACTTATAGTGGAGTTGAAAAGACAAAAAAGTTATGTTTGTAAGCATTGAGAGGAGACTTTGAGAAGTTGAATAAATAAATAATGAGACAGTTTTAGAATATTTCACAAAAGCAATCTCTTTAGTTCACCAGATAAGAAGGAATGGTAAAAATACTTATGATGTTTGTGTGATGAAGAGGATCCCGAGGTCTCTATATTCAAGGCTTGATCATGTGGTTGTAGAAATTGAAAAATCAAAGAACTTGGAAGATATGACAATATGAGAATTAATGGGATCTTTGCAATCTCATGATCAAAAAATTGATAGAAGTGGACAAGGAAGACTTTTGACCAAACATTGTAAACAAAGTTAACTATGAAGAATGTTAGTGAATATGGAAGAGGAGTATTTCAAAGAGGAATGTTCTTTTACAAAAGAGGAAGAAGAGGAAGATCATTCAAAAATCAAGAATCTCATTGTGCATGAAATCAAAATTTTAAATTTAGAGGTCGTGATAGAGGTTGAGGAAGAAGTCATAAAGAATATTCAAATTAGAGGAATAATAATGCAAACATACAATATTATAATTGTAAATTGTATGGTCATTTTTTTTTAGATTGTTCACAATACAAATGTGAAGACAAGAATGTCAATTTTGCTGAAAAAGAAACTAATTTGAAGAACCTGCATTATTGTTGGGTTGTGGAAAATATGATGGCAACAACTCCAACACCTAGTATTTAGATATGAAAGCATAGAATCATATATGTGTTATGAACAAAACATTTATTGATATTGATAAAAAAGTTAAACAAGTAATGTTACATTTGAATATCTTTCTCAATGACCAATTGAAAGAGGCAAAATTCTTATTAAACTTAAAGATGGTGAGTAGATATCATATCAAAAGGTTTTTATGTTCAAAAAATGAAGAACAACATTCTAAGTATGAGATAATTTCTAGAGAAAGGCTTTGAAGTGCAAATGGAAGATAAGAATTTGAAGATTTTTTTATGAGATTGGAGTTGCAATTGCTTTAGTTAAAATGACTAGAAACATGATGTTTCCTCTAGATTTGAGTATATATCTCTCAAAATATTTTAAGGAAAAAATATCAAATTTGATATGGATTCTATGAAGAAAAACAAAATGGTTCTTGGAATACCATAGTCAAAGCACATAAACAAAATGTGTGTGTCATAGGAAAACAACACATAAAGCCATTCCCAAAGAAACGTTCAAGAGCATCTTAGCATTTTGACCTTGTATTCAATGATAAGACATGGGTAAATGTATTAAACAAAAAAGTGCTGAAATTTTTTAAGAGTTTAAAAATGTAGTCGAAAAACAAAGTGAGTGTAAGCTAAAATACCGAAAAAAATAAATTCTATGAGTATAGTGCAAGTATTGAAGAGTGTAATATCATTTAAGTATTTTTAAAGATTGTAAAAGACATTTTATAATTTTTTTTTATATTATATGGATTTTGAAAATAAAAGGTGTTAAAGCACCATTATTTAGTTTATTGTATTCCACCAAAATAAATTGAGTAACCCCCCTTCTATGTCGTTTTTGTTATTGTTTGTCCAACATTCTTATAAGTTGGCCTGAAATTTTTTACATACCAAAAAAACATAAGCAAAACTGTCAAGAGACTTAGCGACCAACAAATATCTTGCTTGTGAGAGCAAGTAGCTAAGAATCTTTGGCATCATGTTATGTTCAATTTACATATGTTTGCAAAGATATGTTGCAAAACCACTTCATGGGATCACAACAAATAATCCAAAACTTTAGAGTTTTTATAAAAGAAAAAAATAAATTAAATGAGGTTTATTTTTTTGTTTGTCAATTGATTACCCATGTCATTGATTTTGTTCATATAAATATATTTAATTTTAATAAAAACTTATTTATCTTTAATATTCATCAAAATTTTAATTAATGAACTTAATATTTAACTAATGTGTAGAGTAATTATAAAGTTTTAGGATAAAAATATTTTGCAAAGAAAATTATAAATTTTTATAATTATAAGATTTCTATTATACCAAAGTATTGTTTTGAACATTTTTTGTCAGTGCTCTATTAAAACTAGATATTTATTAGAGTTTTTAAGACAAATATATATTATGTTTTTTTTTTTATGAAAAAAAAATTATTCTCATTAACTGATGTATGAAGGATACATGAAGCTAATATGTAGATGCTTATTATATGACATATATACTAAATTGAAAGTGCATGACAATTTATTATGAAGAGATCAATTGTTTTATATAAATGGTACTTAAACTTAAAATCACTAAACTATTTTTATATAAAAAAATATTATGCTTTGATCATGTTACATGTTCTTCTAATCAAAGGTAACAAACAAGCAAATATTATTTATAACACAAATTTTATAAAAATATTCGAGTAATCAAGAAAGGACTCATCATTTGGGGCCAATTAGAAATTTTTTTTGTATCTATTCTCAAATAGTATTGATTGTAAATCCTTGCGTAGGTGAATGACATTTCAAAAGAGTTTCAAATTTTATTTTAAGATTCAATGACTATAACATCGAAAACAAATATAAATTGACAGGTAAGACACTCCAAGCTATGAAGTCTATATCAAAACATTGTTGATGAAAAGATAATAAATTACACTAAGAAATTAATCACTGAAATTTTAAGTCAAATCACTTGTAACTTTTCTAATATTTAGAGATTAAGATAGGTTGCTAGACATTGCACTTGATCTTTAAATATAAATCAATTTTTTATTGAATTTAATTCTATTTTTTAAAATTGTGATTTATACACATAAGAGCCAAAACTAAAATGGGATGGTAAATCAAGTGTCACTTAATTGTAAATAAGTTTTAGAAATTAAGGACTAGAGTGTAATTTATACATGAAATTACAATTCTAGACCTAGAGAAATCAATTAGGAACTTGACTGACCAAATTTATAAAATTATCCAAAAATAATGTATGCAATATTATTCTGAAGACAAATTGATATTTTTACTTATTTAGTTACAAGGTTTTCTGTTTTTTCTATAGATAAATTTCATGCCTTTTATTTTTTGTATAGAAACTGCTTATGTTATAAAATATTTAAAAAACTCAAAAAAGGCTAGCACTCAAAGGATTTCTCATTGCTTGTTTGTGTAAATTACCATTAAAATTTGGATACTTGAACAACTTTTGGTTTGTGAAAAATCATTCTTGAAGCAATTATTCATGATTGAAAAGAACATTTAATTTTTAGTTAATTTTAGTATAAACCCTAAAAAATATAGATTTGTTTAACAATATTCTTAAAACCCTTGAAAAATCTTAAATTCATCATTTTTATTATGCATATATAACAATTTGTTTTTTTAATTAATCAAATACTATCTGTTGTAATATTAACCTGCCCTAGCCCATAATAAAAGTCTAGTTTGATGCGGTGGACTCTGGTCAAGTTTCAGTTTGATATATCTATATCTATATCTGTATCTGTATCTGTATCTGTATCTAATATATATAAAGCCTTCAGAACATCATTTTAACTAATTACCCTGGGGTGTCTGACAAAAGCTAAAGATTTGAAAGGGTGTTTGAGCATGGGTATTTAGTTTGAATAAAATTTCTCAACTTGTGAGCTTCGAATTGTAAATACTGACAAAGATACACTCATGATCATCTCTCTGTACAGACAGCAGACAGCAGACAGCAGGAGATATAGATATGGGGAGACAGTTGGAGCGCCAAGTTTCAGCTTAAATCTTGTCATGTTTTTTACTACCATTACTGCCTCATGCCCTCCTCCTGTCTCCACCGTTTCTTTTAGTTTTTTCCATCTGTAAATAGAAAGTATTTTTTTTTATAGGTACATGTAAAGTGTTGGGTCAATGTTATTATCGAAATTGCAGAATTAGGTTCGACAGAGATGAGATTCTCACGATTTTATCTTGGAGAGCCTTGGAAATCATTCTACGCAGAAAGCTTGATGTGATTAGCTCATGGTCGGATATAAAGTTACTTTTATCTGCTCGCGCACACGCAGTAAACTTGGAATTCACTCTTCAAATCATCAAACTATCATAATTCAATATAAAACAGAATAATTATTTCTCAATTAATTGAATATTATAGGATGAAATTAATTTTTTTTTTCTTAAAAAAAACCCTAAAATAATGATCCAAGTTAACTTGTCAAACCAATTACTTGGGTCATAAGACTAAAATAATTTCATAAAAAGCAAATTAAAAACAAATTACAAAGTCTAATTTTCAATTAATTAAATATTGAATAATGAGATTATAAAATATCAATTAAAAAAACAACATGAAAAATTTCCGTAATTAATCTACCAAACTCATGACCTGGATTACGAGATTGAGATTACCTCGTACAAAATAATAATAATAATCTTATTTATCCCAAGTTAACCTACTAATCTAACATTTTGATTATAAGACTAAGATAACTCTATAAAAAGCAAATCAAAATAAATTATGAAGTTTAATTCCTAACTAACTCTATTTCTCTCAATGTTTAACAATGATTTTTTTTTTAAATAACATAAAAAATAAATCAAATCAACCTGGGTTAACTAAATGCATTATTCTCTGGTCATAAGGTCAAAATAATTTAATAAAAAGACAACTGACACAAATCATGAAGAATAGTTTTCAATCAAACACAATATTAAACAATGAAATAAAAAAACAATTAATAAGTTAACTTAACTTGCCAAACTCATAACCTAAATCATGAGAAGAGGACAACCCAACAAAAAAAATCTAATATTGAAGGACCTATGACCCGAGTCATGAGAGAAAATTAAGCTTTTAGAAAACAAATTTGGTTATATTATCAAAACTCGTGATTTTGACCATAAAACTAAGATATCTTGATAGAGTTGAAATGATAAAATTGAAAGAAATCAATTTAAAAAAAAGAGAGAAAAACAACTTGAGTCATATCAAGTTAACCTGTTAATAACTATATATGTTTCATGAAGTTGCAATAACCTAATAGATAGCAAACAAAACAAATTTTGAAGCCCGATTATCTATTAACCCAATATCAAATGATAGAATTGAGAAAAAAAATGTAAATTAAGAAAAAGAAAAAAATTGAGCTAACCCACTAAACCCGCGATCAATGCCATGAGATTGAGATAATCCAATAAAAAAAAATCTAATATGAAGAGATAATAATTTTAAAAAATATATTATTTCAATCTATTATTAAATAATAAATTTGGGAAAAAAAGTTTATTAATAAAAAGAAAAAAGGAAACCTAAATTAAATAGGTTAACCTATTAAATCTACTATTCACATATAACAAGAGTGAGGCAACTCAATAAAAAAACAATATTAAAAAATTATATTGATTGAAAAAAAGCAAAATATAATTTTAATAAATAAATAATGTTATATGAGAAAGGGTGGATGATTAAAGTAACATAAAACAATCACTATGAATAACAAGTTGTAGACAATATACGCGCAAGCTGGTCTAGACATCCATGTTAATCTAAAAAGATGTAGACGATGTGGAAACATAAATAAATTACTGCGAGTTGATTCACTATGAACTTCAACAGTGTGTTGACGGTTTTGCCCTTCGTAATCCCAGGATCATGTGTTGATGGTTGAGGGATTTCTCGGTTTTTATTCTTTCTTTTATTTTTGTGTGTTGTCTATTGTGGGTTCTTGGTTTCTTTTGTTGAAACCACATAATTGAAACCAGTAAGAGTTGAATTCGTTGATCCCAGGACAGGTTGGCGTCGTCGTTAAGGCTCAACATTTGTGCTTAAAACAACCCCTACATTAGGTCTCTCCATAATGTTGTAACCCCCAATCATCAAAACCTTACCAGGAGCAGAAGCAACTGTGTTAAATTAACATCAACAACACTAGTCTCATCAAACACTAACAAAAAAACTCAAATTAATAATTAACTAAGAAACAACAAACTTTAAAAAATGATACAGAGTCAGTTGACCTAGAAACAAGAAAAATGAAAATCGGTTTCTTCACTTTATGTTTTTTTCCCATCATACTAGTTGTGTAGATTAGAACTCTTTCAGTGATAAAGGAAAGGAGATTCAAAACATGGGTTTTCTAGTTTTGCAAAAGAAATGAATAATAATATTTAAAGTAGGAGAATTGAACTTACATGGCTATGCTAGCTTCTTTGAAATTTGCAATCTGACACGGTTGCACTCAAAAGTTAAATCTTTCGAATTTTGTAAGGCAAATTGCGAGGAAAGAGGGAAAGGGATGTGGAGATTCAAAGGACGACCACTACATCACTCAATTGTTTGCTTTAGAGTTTTAACATGTTTTTTAATTATAAAAAAACAATAAGTTTTTTTATTTTTATTTTAAATTGATTTCTTAAATAATCTTATATTTTTTAATATGTTATATTTTTTTAAATTAAAGAATATTATTATAATCTAATATTGACAAATTAAAATATAAAAAAAACACTGGACTGGTTTTTTTTTAATCTCAAATTAATTTAATCTCAGTGTTCTAAAATAATTTTAATATAATAATATCAAGAATAAATATTAAAAAACAAATATTTTAATTTTTTTAAATAAAAAAATATTTTAATCTAAAAATATACCAAGCCACAAGTAGACAAAACTCAAGAAAAAAACAAATTACTAACAACAAAACAATCATTATACATGTATAAGATAAAATTTCACTCTCTTTTAACACCACCAAAACTAAACTTACTTTGTTTTATCACTCATTTAATACAGAGATAAATAAAAATTAAAATTAAAAGTCAAAATTAAGAGTATAGAAAATACAAACACATAATAAAAATTATACTTGAAAGACGGAAAAAAAATAAATAGATTGAAACTAAACCAAAAAAATAAAAGAATAAGGACCAAAATGCAAAACAAAAACTTGCATAATTTGAAACGAGGCAAAAAAAACTCTACGGTGAAGCATAGGGCAAATGGCAAGTTTGATTGTTTTCAAGTGTGCCCTTCAATTGAAATTGATCATATATGTTATTTTTTTTTATTTAAGTTCTTATTCATTTGATTTCTGGTTTGTTTTTAGTGCCTTTAATTTGTTCGGTCTGCAAGTTTTAGTTTGGTCCTCCATTTGAAATTGATCATATGTGCCACTTTTCATTTCAAACCTTATTCTTTTAATTTTTTAACCAAATTACATTGTATTTTTTTTAAAATCCCTTTATTTGTTTTGGTCCCAAGGTTTTTATGTGCTGTAATTTTATCATTTAATTGAAATTAATTATATATTGTTTTATTTTGACTCTTATTCTTTGACTTTTTTTATTTGGTATTAATTCCTTTGGTTTTTCTAGTCTTTCTTGGACAATGTTTGTTTTTTTATCACTATTTATGCATTTATACTTTTAGTTTTTATTTTTAATTTTTGTTAAGGTTTTATTTTTATTTGTTTCAGTCCTGAAATTTTAATTAATGTTGGTGATCATTTTAAAATTAGTATTTCTTCATTTTTCCCTTTGTTCTTTTATTTGGTGTTTTCTGTTATTTTTATTTGTTATTTGGATCAAATGATTTTATGGTTTCATTTTTTGTGCAATAATAATGATAGTTTTAGTGATTATTTTTTTATTGTTTTTTTGTAAAAATGTTTTTTTATTCTTTTGGGCAATTTAATGATTTTAATTTTTGGGAGTAATGTTGATAATAATTTTAACTGTTATAGTCATGATAATGATGATGATGTATGGGTATATTCTCAATGATGTTTTCTTCTTTTTGTAGATATTAATGAACTACTTATTTTTGTTATTTGGTAATTGTAGGTATTTTTACAATTTATATTTTGTTTGTTGTATTTAATTTAAATTGGATTATAAAATGAAGTAGTCCTAATATAGTGAATTCAATAATTTAGGTATCCGAATCTTTTTGTTTTTTTTAATGATGATGATAATTTTATGCTGGTGATTTCATTGAAACGTACTAAACAAATAAATTTATATCTATTTAAAATTTGTATATTTTATAGGAAACTTGCACTCCACATGAATTTTATACGGATTTATTATTTTGCCCAAATTTATATTATAATAAAAAAATCTCACGTAATTAATATTTTTATGCATTAAAAAAATATAATTCCAGCTGCAACGAGGGGTGGGTAAATGGCTAGTGTATATATATATTGAAAGTCCAGACACAATAATAAGGAGGGCTAAAATACAAAGGCAGCAAAAATACTTTTGAAATATTCAGAAATGAAAGAAAAGCGCACACATGCTAAAATCTCCATGACCCTTCTTCACCTTCTGCCACCCATTTCCCTTCTCATGTATTTTTCTGATATCCTATATTTCTCTATGATCATGGGAAGTTAAATGGACACCCTTCTTATGGAATGGATGGAAACCAAGTGTAAATCACTTACAAATATGGGGTTGTCTTGTTGAAATGAAGATTTATAATCTAAACATAAAGAAATTAGATCCAATGAAAACTAATGGTTATTTAATTGGTTATGCAATAAACTCAATTGATTTTCTGTAGCATTTGATTAGGCAATCCCCTCTATTGCTGCAATGTGTATGCATTAACCTGTTATATACTTTATAACATGTTAGATCATGGCTAGATGTATTTAATTAATGCATTACATTAACTTAGGAATATATCTTGTGATTTATATTATCTAAATATAAATTAACTAATGCCTAAACATAAGAATAATCAATGTGTAACCAAAAATTTAATTGAAAATTGGGTAGTACCTAAAATTCACTAACATTTGTGGTTTAATTAATTATTTTTATGTCTAGGCATCAATTAATTTATATTTCAATAATAAAAATCACAAGATATATTCCTAAGTTAATGTAATGTATTAATTAAATACAACATAAAACAAGAGGAATAAAAAACTACATTACATAAGCATAAAAAAGTACGCATAGTGTACTTTATAGTATAAAATAAAATGAATAAAAACTACATTATGTAACATAAAAGAAGCATAACATAGTGGTTTGGGCTGTCTTTTTTAACTTGAAGAACCCAAGTTCGAACCCCTGCACCCACAAGTTCCCCTCTTAATTAATTTTTATTACTGTAAGGGCGGGTCAACCTATTTTATGGGGTCGGTTTGTATTGGGTTGGACAAAATCAGTCCAACCCACTTAATGACCTTTTTTTTTTGTTGACCCAAGTCCTTATGGGTTTGAAAAACCCCACTCGGATATTTAATCCTTTGACCCGTTAAACCCAAACCAGCATCGGCTCCCTTATGTGTCGGCAATAGGGTAGTCGATTGGCAGCTCACGGATCCATGTGCGGCGGCCACAAAAACCATCGCCTAGTCTTGTCATAGTGACCCACTAGGTCACCGGCTTCTTAAAGTACCCAGTGACCTTCACAAGTTGCTGGTACTGTCACTAGCGGCCTATAAGGGCCGCCGATCACAGAATGGGGAGAGGCTAGTGGCCTCTCCTTCTATCAATTGGGGGGAGCCACTGGCCCCTCCTTACAGTAGACGATCCATGAAGGGTCATCGTTGTTGTCACTGGCGACCCATAAGGGTCGTTGGTGATAGCACGGGGAGAGGTCAGTGACCTCTCCTTTCGTCGGCTGGGGAGAGGTTAGTGGCCTTTCCTTTCGTTAGTTCATTTCCAATTAAATTTTTGGTTATACATGTTGTCATTTACAACAGGTCATAAACAAATAGTTACTTAAAATAACAATGCAAGTTCATAAACTGGAAATCAAAATAAATGATTCAAAACACCGAGAATCACTAACAAATATACTGAGCATAATAGCAGAAAGACAGACTTGAATACCACATGTTAAACACTTTATATAATCAAATACTAAATTCATATAGTAGCGGAAATTTTGATTAGAAATACCTCTAGTCATTTTTGCTCAAGATTCAAATGAATCCCAATGTAGCATCAACAACACAACTTTTCCTAATGCAACAACAACAACACAACTTCAAAATAATAATAAAAAAATTCCGAGAGAAACTTTTTGATCTATATCTACTAGTAGTCGTAGATGGAGTACACAGACTATTATTTATAGGTAGATTAAGGACCCCTTTCATTAATTTATTAGCTAATTTTCTACTCCCATTAAAGAAAAAATTAGACAATTGATCTCCATGATCATAAGTTTGAATAAACAAGAACATCCATGATCATAAGTTTGAATAAACAAGAACATGAGTGTTATAAGAGGTATAATGGTAATTTCAAACATCTCCGGCACACATACTATGAATTTACACCACTAGAAAAACATAACACACAAATTTTCCATTTGGGAGCCGTGGACGCTCAGCTGCTATTGCATATGTAATGCCTTAGCAAGGGGAGAAGCATCTTAAGACACCTTCATAAATAAAAGACAAAAAACCTGGTATGTCAATGTTCCGAGTAATTACTTTTATTAACCCCAGCACTCAGGTGTTAGGGAATGGTCTCTTCTGTAGTCCTTGCAATAGTCATCCATCTGGTATCTTTGAACCCATCGCATGCTTCTATATTGTTGCTTTGTGAGCCCACCCGACCAGAATGGAGACACAGACTCGGGGTGGCACCAAGCTGGTGAATAGGCTGAGCAACCACTTGCTTTGAAATCGGTGTACCTAGCAACAAATGGTTGATATCTATAATCAGCTCTGTATTTTCCATCTTCAGTAGCCCAAGATGAGGCATCCCAGATTGAACAGTAAACCCACATTGGCCTCAATGGGAAAGTTGTCGCGCTTTTCCTCGGGTACCTCCTAATGAGCACATCATCCACGAGGAATCTGAAAATATGTGTTCATACTATATATATATATATATATATATATATATATATATATATATATATATATATATATATATATATAACTTACATGATCTCCTTTGGACTCCAAAGAATGGCATAACGATGGAAAGTTTTGGTTGGATCGAACCATAAATGAAACTTCATTTCTCTCCCAATTATTCTCCCATCTCCACTTCCTCTGATGTAAACATTGGTCTGCAAAGTGAAAGGCTTCCCAAATGTTGTCCCAAGAAATTCTCTGTCTACTTCATCATGGTACCCAGGGTGAGCTTCACTATTTGAAAGCTGCCGTTGATTGATTACAAATATTAATACAACATTTTTATATTACTCTGTCAATTAAAGAAGAGTACTACCAGCAGAGAAATGCAGCTATTATGAGTATGTATAGTTTAGTCCAATTCTCACATAGAAAGCTGTTAAAACTCCTGCTTTGTAGCCAGGTTGAAGTTAGGAAGCACCAAAATACCCTGATCGAAATGGTTTGACTGATTTAAATCCACTTCCTGTTACAAAAATAAAAAATAATTATGAAAATGAGTAAATTAAATTCTTCATGATTAGATACCAAACAAAAACTCATTAAGACGCATTATAATGTCAGGTAGCTAATGGACTCAAGTTAAACCTGATGTGCTATCTGTTGTAAATCTGAGTTTTCTTTCAATTTATGATTTGTAGTGTGTGGTTGATTCAATTGTATTTTGCAGGAGTATTGTTTGTGATTGGGAGAGAAGGAAAGGAGAAACAGAGGAATTGAAAAATGGAATACCCGAGAGGATTTGCAGAAGAGGTAAGCTAATTTCTATTGTGCTTACCATAAGTTTGATTTTATGCCTTTATATACTCTTAGGCTTAGAACAAGTGTTTTACATTCTTAACAGATTGTAACTGACTTTTAACTAATTAAAAGAACTCAATTACTACTCTTTTTTGTTTAGTTAGTTACAATTAGTTCTCAGCACTTAATGCATGTCCAGCACACGTAATGCATTTTAGTGTTTATGTGAATTGGCTTCTTCCTCTTCTTCACTGTAAGTCATAACTGACTTCAGTGTATATGTGTCTGTGAGTGGCTTAATCTCCAACAGCCTCTCCTAAGCCATTCACAGATTTAACTTCAAGATTCAATCTTAGTTGATTGAATCTCTCTTTAGGTAGTGCCATAAGGTATAGCAAATTGGCTGCATACATTAGGTCTAACCTAGTGGCTGTCAAATACAATAAACTTCCCACAATCTTCTTGTAAAGGCCTTCATCAGCCCTATCACTTCCATCTTCCTTCTTCAGCTTATCACCAACAGCCAGGGGGATTGCATCTGGTTTGCAATTATCAAGACCAAACTTTGCATGCAATGACTTGGCATATTTCCCTTGATGACTGAAAATGCCTTGCTCAGTTTGTATTACTCCAATTCCTAGAAAATGATGACGTAGGCCTAGATCTGACATCTTATATCTTTGCATCATTTCCCTCTTGAATTCATGCATCATCTTCTCATTGCTGCCAGTGTAAACAATATCATCAACATATATAGAAACAATGATGATGTTACCTTCATGATCCGCCCTTATGTAAAGAGTTGCTTCACTGCTGCTTCTCTGAAACTTACACATTGTTAAGTAGGCATTAATTTCATTATACCAGGCTCTTGGGGCTTGTTTAAGTCCATATAGAGCCTTGCATAGCCTATAAACTTTGTGACTACACTCTTTCACCACAAAGCCTTTAGGCTATTCCACATGCACTTCTTTGTCTAGCACCCCATTAAGAAATGTTGACTTAACATCCAGTTGGAACAACTTCCATCCCTTCTGACCTGCTAGGGCAATTAGGGTTTTGATGGTGTCCAACCTTGCTATTGGAACAAAGATTTCATTGTAGTCAATTCCAGGCTTTTGTGCATACCTCTTTGCCACCAATCTAGCCTTGTGTTTGTGTATGTTTCCATCAAGATTTAACTTGGTTTTGTATACTCACTTAACCCTAATAACAGGTTTGTCAGCAGGTCTGGCCATAAGCTCCCATGTTTTATTTTTTTCTATCATTTCTAGTTCTATCTTCATAGCCTCCTACCAAGCCATGTCTTCAGTAGCCTCCTGATAATTTTCAGGTTCAATAATGCACATATGACACCTTGCATATATGTCCTCAATAGTTCTAAGTTTAACTGGGGTTGAGCTAGGTGAAGACTGTCGACTATGATTTTCTTTTGCACTTCCAGTTGACTCTTCATTTCCTGAATCATTACCATTATCATACTGAACAAATTCAGTTTGTTCTTCTTCTTCCCCACAAGTTCTGTCATCTTCAATGCTTTGTAATATAGAATGTGAAGGTACAAATTTCTGCTGCCTTGTCTTCCATTCATAAGACTTGTCTTCATCAAAGACAACACTTCTTGATAACACAATCTTGTTAGATTGTATCATATATATTCTGTATCCCTTCTCACAGCTCCCATACCCCATAAAAACTCCTTTTTCAGCTTTGTCATCAAATTTTTGTCTTAGGGAGGCTGGAACATGTGTATAACAAATGCATCAAAATATCCTTAGATGCTTAATACCTGGTTTTCTCCCAGTAAATGCCTCGAATGGTGTCTGTTTGCTACTGCCTTTGTATAACATCTATTTTGCAGGTATACTGTTGTCCCAATAGCCTCTGCCTAGAATCCAACAGGTACTCCCTTCTTTAACATCATGGACCTAGCCATCTCGCATATAGTTATATTTTTCCTCTCAGCCACACCATTCTGCTGAGGGGAATACAATGGTCAGTTGCCTCTCCATACCTTGATTCTCATAGAAATTCTGAAATCATTAGAGATATACTCTCCCCCTCTATCACTTTTTAATTTCAGTATTCTATAGCCATTGTTGCGATGGCAGATTTTTTACACGCTTCGCGCCCCACCATCTCCTGATTGGGGAGACAACGGCGCGCGGTGAAAAAGGATGTATTTTATAGTCGTAAAAATTACGACTATAATTATTAGGAGTTGCCACCTAGTATTAAGGTCACTAGGAACCTATTGGTATGCGAGAGTCTGGATAAGGGGACTACCTGAAAAGATTCAATGAGGAAATGCTCAAAGTTAAGGAGCTAATGGAGCTTGCGGCCTATAAAGCTTTGATAGATAGAGTAAAAGGAAAAGCTTTATGCAAAAAAATATAATCCCTATCAAATAAAAACTTGTTGAAAGTGAAATATGTCATGAGAAAATATATTTGGGTAAAGAAGTTAAGAGAGATGCGAAATGGTACTCCCTATTTCTCTAGAATAGGATACCTCTCCTAGGAAGGGCAACAACCCTAGGAAAAGTCAAACAAAGATGATCAAGGAAAATCCAAGCAACCTTGAAATGCTTACTACTTCTTTAAACACTACTATTTCTACCATCTAGGATAAAGATTTTGTTTAAAATCCTCCAACTAGGAAATCACCACACAATACTTGTACTTTTAAGAAGTATTATCTTTTTTCATAATTATAATGGGCACACCATAAAAGACTATTACATTTTAGAAAATAGATTGAAATACTGATAGCTAAAGGTTATCTTCTTCAATAGTTTCAAAAAAAGATTCTCATCCAATACAAAGAATGAAAGTGGTTAGTTAGTCTATGTAGACATTACCAAAATCAACATCATCTTAGGTGGTAACCCTATAAGAGGTGATTTCGACATATGGAAAATAAAGTATAGACTTCAAACAGTAAGAACTCATAGTTGAATGCACAATAGATAAAAGTAAATGGGCGCAATTTAGATAGGAATGTTTTGCATCACATATCTAAAAACTAGTATGATCCATTTGTTATATTTCTCAAAATTAGTGAGGAACCAAACTAAATTGGAAATGCGCGAGATATTATTTTTAAATAAAAAATCTTAGTAACATGTTTGTTTCATATATCCATCATTCAAAATAGAGATAACCTTTTGGTCAACCTCCCTGAACAATTTTAAGAAAATCAATCGGAAAATGGATGAGATATAAACCAATAACTTTGAGAGGTCTAGGGGATTTTTCTAGAAAACTACAAGTGGTTGGGAAACTTGAATGATAAAAAAAATTACATAGATAGAGGTCCAATAACCAAATCCAAAGCATTAAAGCTATAATTTTCATTGTAAATTAAACAATCATCACAACTTCATGTCCAACTCTTGGGTGAGATAAACCTTATCATTGGCTTAAGAAACCCTAACAGGAAAGACATCTACAAAATTAGAAACCTAGCTATTAGGAAAAGACTCTATGTCCACTTGCATTCTCTATGAAAGGATGAAAAAAAATAAAAGTAGGATATCAACGAAAAGAGTTTTTCCTCTATAATATCTATCAAGGACAAAAACTCTCCATACTTAGCCTAAAATTCTTAGGAGGAGTTCTTCAAGGTCTCCATCCTCAACTAAGAATTTTATCTTCTTCCTTATCTCTCTTCGACTCTCCTTAAAAGGTTGACTTGGATTCTTTGAATTCAACAATTTTTTTCTTCAAGAAGTTTATTTGGATATACATATGTCCTAAACTTTCTTTAATAGACCTTAAGACGTATGTTTGTGTTTTTAGCTCCTATTACAATTGGGTATAAGAAACCTTAAGAGCATTCACCAAAGCCTCTTGAGCAATATTATTCTTCCTAAACTTATTCACCTCTATCTTAATAATAATGCTCAATGGCCTTGGAAAATGATATTTGAAGTTAGCTTTCTAAAACCCCTAATTTGGGAGATCAACCTCCTTTTATCACTTATTGATGGATCTCCTTAATAGACAACTTTCCTTATACTCGGTTTAAAGCAAGCTTGACCTATCGCATATTCTTTCCTCCTTTATATTAAGGAAGGACCTAATTCACATTTGTTTGGGACATTCTCCAATAGTAGGTAAAACCCTAAATAACATTATATTCATATTAAGGCCTAGCTGCGTCATGAAACATTATTATCATCTATTATCCTCAACACTTGTTTAAGCAATATGACTTGCCCTTAAAGGTATCTTTCATAAGCCCTTTTGGCTTATCGGAAAATTTTTAAAAACCAAGGGCTGAAAACCTTTGATTTGCCACTGCTAATCAAGGTGTAATATTACCTAAACACCCTAATAATGGGTTCCTCCTTGAGGATCCTCAAGAACTTGCAAATAAAGACGATACAATTCACCTATTGGGGTGAAGCTAAGACGAACTCAAGTTATAATAACATTTAACATCCTTTACAAACCCTGATAAAGGAAATGAGTACCCAAACTTATACATGTATAGGGGCAATAATGATAAAACTAGGTTTGCTGGTGACCTAGGTAATAAGGACACTAGGCTCTGGAATAGGACCAAGTACTCCTCTAGTTCTTAAGTATTAGTTAAGGTTACTTGATCATATGACACCATTTGTTTTACCTCATCTTGGATAACCTCAATTGTTCCATTTAGTTTGAAACCTTTTAAGGGACAATTATATCCCTTCTTCTAGTATAAAAAGGTTAAGAAATGTCATTGTTAGATCTAGAACCTATTCTAATAGTCATGGATCCTTAACAAGTATTTATAGTTTCAGGTTTGAAATTCAAATCCCTTCTAGCATATATGACTTTCTTCTTTTTTATAGATTTCATTTATAAAACTAAGCAATCTTTACATAATAAAAAAAGATAGAATTTTAGAGGTTATCCAAAAAATATTTCTTCTACAAAGAGACTTCCTTTTGTTTAAGACTCATAATTCAAAGAATACAACAAAAGATTTTTGTAAAAGTAAAAAAATAAAATTGAAAAGAAAAATGATTTATATAGACCATGGCCTCTTATTCCTGCCAATACAAGAATGAAAAGTAGAGTTGCATCATAACCTTAAGAATCCTAAATACCTAACGTATTGATTAGATGTAGCTAATCAATCTTCTCAAAAAGATCATTATACCTCCCCTATAATAGACTTTCAAATTACCTAAGGAAGAGAAATTCGACAAATTATGTCCCAATAAGTCCTGTAAGTTTTTAAGCATCATACTTGAGGGGAAACTAATAGGTTAGTAATCTTGACTAAGAAATTTTAAGACTACCTAAGCTCAACCATATATTGTCCCATGACTACATAGGTTTAGCAATTTTTTAGAACTATTATGCATGTGTAATTCCTAACCAGTTGAATACATCTATTTATATTGGATTGAGCCTCCAAAGTTTTCTTTATATGATAAATATATAGGTAGATACTCCATTGAGTCAAAAAAAATTATAGAGAGAACATCATCTCAAGTTTGCAGAATGACTGAATAATTTTCATTTCAAGTGTCTCCAAGTGTTATGTTTGTAATTTATTGGCTCATATATTTCTAAAGAAGTGATTGATCTCCACGGGTTCATCACTTATCCCTTTGACGATAAATCCTAATAAGCTAATAAAATGAGTATTTACATAAACATGTCGCAGTCATGGCTCTTCATTCCATATAATATGCAATGAAAAACCTTGATATGTTTGAGGCATGTTCATTACAGCTTTGTTATATGATAAACCAAAGTCCCGAATGACTGAAGATAAACATTTATATTGCAGCCTAGACTATACACATCAGGTATGATTGTAGATAAAAACATGAACTTTGGCCTCAAACACATCCCTAGTAGTAAGTTGTATATCTTGAGTATCACTAACCAATAAGAATAAAGAGTAGAGAATGATATGAATGAATTGAATCTATTTTTATATAAACCAAAACTCACATTCCTTATTTCCAGTGAAACCTGAGGATACACATGGTTAAAGTGTTTCTAAGGTTTATCATTAGAGGAATGCACCATCACTTCATCAACAGTGTTATCTGAATGGTGTCATGGCATGTGTTCAATAGTCTTTCATGACATGAATAGCCTATGTAGTCTAGGTACATCCCTTGTCAATTTTGTATTTATACGAGGATGCCCACATATTCTACACTCAATCAACTCTTTATTTTCAAGGTAGTAGAGCATGCACAAGTTTGGATATACATTAATTTAAAAGATTTCTAAATACTCAAGAGTTAATACTAATACAACTTAAACTTAAAGTAATTCAGCATAAATGAAATGTTAAAATATTGAGAAAGTGAAATGTTTTGATATAAAAAAGCATACATCAAACACCATCTTCATCATTAACATAAAAATAAGGATCTTGATCTTATGATAGTATGTAGAGAAAGTTATCAACCAGATGTTATTAAGAATAATTTTATATGTGTGATTGTCTTTATTTGTACATTCAGCTTCTTATTGAAAATTCTAATTGTTCTAATTGCACCCCCAATTGGCTTTAAACTTTTCAATTTGTGCATTTGTATCCCTGTAAAAATTTCAATAGTCGCTTTAAGTTTGCGCCCTTTTTTATTTTGGTCCTTCGTTTTAGATTTATACAATTTGACCGTCAATTAACAATTAAACTCTTAATTTTCCTCAATTTTCCCTCTGACTTCACACAATTGGCTTGCAAAATATTTGATTTGGTCTTTGAAATTTCTAATCTTCTCAATTAAATCCTAACTAAGCTCAAGAAATTAATCTTTCATCAATTAAGCACTTAATAAAATTAATTTAACCGATTTAAATTATAATTAAGTTCTTGAACTTAATTAAATTCTTCAATTAGACCCTAAATTAATTCATAAACATAATTATACTTTAAATTGGCTCATGATTAAATCAAATTGGCCTATAAAAAATATAATTATACCTTTCAACTTAATATTTACACAGATTTATCCAATAATAAATTATTTTAGCCTTGAATCTGCATTTTGTTCTTTTTTGTGCACAAAAGAACTACAATTGGGCTCTCAAAAATATCCAAAATTTCCACCTTGATTTTTCTATCGACACCAACTCTTTTATTTATTTTTGTTATTTTTATTTGATTTCGGGTAAATTTTAGGGATAACCCCAAAATGGGTTATGAAAAAAACCTTAAATAAGCATGTGGTATTTATGATAGACGAATTACAAATCTTAAAGCATAAAGAAGAATCCTCAAATTATGGTATTTACTCTAATATGCATCCAAATAACTTAATTAAAAGTTTGAATGATGATCAAACATCAAGATTATCAACCAAGTTTTTACACACAGTGATTAAGAATCCAACATCAAATGACAATCAATAGATAGGTAAAATAAGAAAACTAGATTATCATACTAGGGCTACATCACTCCCTAATTAAAGAAAATTATTTACATATAGTCATAGCATTCCGCATGAGCAAAAGCATAAGGATTATATAATACAACTTTTTTCTAATTGCAGTCCTCTTCCAATGTCTCCAATAACTCCCCCCAATCTTCCATCCCCCCTTTTGAGATTGTTTTCTCACACATAAATAGAACACAACAACCCTATTCCTACCCTAAGTAGACTTTTAGTGTACCTATAAATACTTTTATTGCATATGACATTATATTGTGTGGGATTAGTCATTTTCATGTAAATTAATTTCATGTAATTAATCTAGTATTTTAGTGATTATTAGATGTGAAATATTAAAATAATGTTTGTAATTACTATGATATAATTTTCGCTAATAGTTAAATGGATGCTTTGGCAGAGTGTAAATGTATGAATGAATATATATATTATTTACTATAAACTAATAAATTAAATTTATTTAATTGTCTTGATGACAATTTATGGAAATATAAAGGATGTAATTTCATAATGAATGTGACATGATCCAAGATGTTTGAGTCGGATTGTGAAATTGAGATAAGGAATTTATGGGAGAAGATATATGTCAATAACTTGGTACATCTAAATTCATATGAAACTTAGTCAAAATTTGGGTAAAACCAATTTATATATATAAAAAACAAATGCCTTAATTTTTTATATGGATTGAGCAACAATATGAATAATTGTTGTAAATACAATGTGAGGTATTACACACATGGTAATCAACATGACCAATTCTTTCTATGATTTCAAAAGGACCATAATATTTGGGTGGCAACTTACTCTTTTTCTAAAATGGATAGTGTTTCTCCAAGGAATGACATTTAAAAACACATGATCTCTCCCCTTAAACTGTAATGATCTTATTTGATTATTTGCAAAACTCTTTTGTTTATCTTAGATTTTTTGATTCCATTATTTAATTACCATGACCTTATTTGTAGTTATACATATCAATTATAGTCCCAAAGCTTCCTTTCCCCTATTTCATCCTAACAAGCAAGAGTGTGACACTTCCTTTCATATAAACCTTCATAAGGAGTCATCTTAATAGTAGTTTGATAATTATTGATATAAGTATATTCTACCAATAATAAATCATGTAAGATCTTAATAAATCTTTTAGTATTTGAACCATTTTTTTTATTGACCATTTGTCTATGGATGAAAAGTTGTGCTTAAATTCAATCTTGTACCCATAAAGACCTATATGATCCCACCACAACCTCAAAGTAAATCATATGTCTTTATTAGAAACTATTAAAATTGAAATAGTTTGCCTAATTTACCTATAGAATCCATCATCTTTATTGGTAAAAACAAACTTCATTAGTCAATTCATAATTACCCAAATTGTATCATTCCTTTTTTTTTCTTTTTTGTAATATAGACACATAATTCATGTTAATGTCTTCCTATTTCCATTTTAGAATTGGAAGAGGCTATAATTTTCCCATAGGTCTTTAACGTTCTACCAACACACCATAAATTTTGCCATAAATTTTATTACTACCTTATTCATCATGGAACATCAATAATCCTTCAAATCTTTATACATCTTGTTTAATTTTTTGGATGAACTATAAGTCAAGTTTTATGGGCCTTTTTCAGAATTTCATTTTTTAAAGATTTATCATTAGGCAAATACATCATCTTCTCCATTATAGCAATCCCAATTGCCATTATTTAAAATGACAACTCTTACTCTAACCCTGTTTTGCTTCTTTTTATCTTTAATACTTCATTATCACACTCTTGACCTTCTCAAGTCTTTTCCCATAATATTTGTTATACTAAAAGTCTTGCTAATTAAGATCCGTATGGACCTATATTTAATTATACTTTCATTCTACCCATTTCTAAAAGTTCTATTTGACTTAGAACTAATAATCCTCCAATAACTATTTTGTTCTTCAAACTTATGGTATCTGCTACAAAATTTGCCTTCCAAAAATGGTACTTAATAATACAATCATAGTCTCTAATCATTTCCATTTATCTTCTCAAGAACATGTTTTTTTCCTATGTCAAGTACCTTAAATTTTTGTGATCTATAAAAATCTATACTTTAAGCCTCGTGTATTTAATGCCTTTATATCCTTAAAGAAAAAACTGTTGTTGATAATTCTAGATCATGCATATGATAATTCACTTCATGTTGCTTTAATTATCTTAAAGTATAGGAAATTACTTTATCATGTTACATTTGCACACATTCATGTCCTTTACTCAAAGCATCATTATACACTATAAATCCTTTTTATCCCCATGAAATTACTTTATCCTTGTTACATTTGCACAATCCTTTCTTTCAGCTCCTATAAGCTATGTTCACACTTCTTTAACCATAAAACCTTAGCTTTATTAAAACTCAATTAAATTAGTAGAAAGGTTATAGTTGAAATTTTTTTTATAAACCTTCCAACTAATCTTATAGAGCTATGAATTTCAGTAACATTAGTAGGTTTTTACCACTTTAGCATTTTTTTCCACCTTTTTGGGATCCACAAAGACCCTTTTTTGATATCGCATGTCTTAAGAACACCACCTCACTCTATCATAATTCAAACTTGCTCAATTTAGCATATAACTTATTTTTTCTCATGACTCTAACACTACTCTAAAACATTGCTCATACTCTATTTGAGTTTGAGAATACATCAAAATATCTTCAATTAACACCACTATGAATCTATCTAAATAAGGTTAGAAAACTCGATTCATTAAATTCGTAATCACTATTGGAGCATTTATCAACTTGAAAGGCACTACCAAAAAACTAATAATGTCCTTAGTGAATTCAAAAGTTGTCTTTTACACATTTTTCTCTCATATCTTAAACTGATAATAACATCTCAATTGTATCTTTGTTGCTATATCATGGTCGCACAAATTAATTATCCTAGCTTAAAACAAATCAAACAAGATAGTATAGAGCAAGGGGTCGATCCCCGAGGACGTTTTAGTTTAGATTTTCGTGCTATATGCTATGCAATTGGGGGGGTTGAAAGTTGAAGTTCTCTAGGCTAGGCTAAAGCAAACTATGCAAACTAAGCGAAAATTATATAACGCTGAAATTTATCAATAAAACAAACCTTGGTCGCAAGTCAACATCCACCTACAGAAATCAGAACTAATCATGGAAATGACACATCAATTTATATTTTGAATATTTATCTCTTCTTAAAATTGGTCATTAATGGATCCACCGTATAACTTACCCTAACCATCAAACAACCACAGTGTCCGCACTAGTAATTTGATTCAATGGCAGCATTAAAAACTAGATGAATTGATCAATTAAGAAGCATAATTGTCTCCAATATATATTTAATTCAATTTAATTTTCTCCCTAAGATTAATAACGTAGATCCACTACAATTATTAACTTAGTTGCTTCACAAGTTCATATACCACAACTCCGGTTTTGATATCAAACATAGCAATAGATTGTCTACAATAATAACTTCGAGCCTACTCTTAGCAATTAAATAAACAATCATAGGAAAATAAGCATAGAAGAACAAACATATTCATCATATAAACTAAAAAATTAAGGTAAAAATAGATCTCACAGTTATTGAAATCTGAAGGTTTTTGTGTCATTGCAACCAAGCAAAAGAGTCTAGTCTTGCATGTTTGCTGAACAACTAAATAAAAAGATGGAAGAAAACATGATTTGGGGTTTGGAGGAGGAAGATTTATGTTTTCTTTGCTGCTGGCCGAAGTCCATTGCTGTCTCTCCTCCTTTATATATGCTTAGAAATCCTAGTTTCTATTTTACAAAATAGTCCTTCCTTGAGTTGGCAGAATTTAGTTGTTCCTTGTAAAAATCATATCTCATTCATAACACACCATTTTGAGCTTAACTTTATATATTTTATATATCGTTGAGTCTTGAATCTAACAAAATTGGGTTTGCATCAATCGGACTTCTATAGCTCCAGATATTGAAGTTGGAACGGACAAAGGTCGACATCGGCAGATTTCAAGATTTGACTTTGAAGGCTATGATTTCCATGCTAATCCTTATTTTATTTCTTTTTCCTTAGCTTTACAGAAATTTCTTAATATTAGCTTCCGAATGCCACTAGAATCACTTCATTTTGATCTCTAGAGTTTTCGCTCTACACAACATTGACTGAAGGTAAAATCTATCAATCAGCTCCAATTACCTCATTTTTGCATCTATCATCCAAAAATGCCTTCAAAACTTAAAACAAAGAATATCAAGGCATTTAATACACAAAACATATGCAAAACACTAGGTAAATATGGGTGAAACTATCAAATAATATGGTTGCATCAATCTTTTTAATTTATTTGCTCCCATTAGTTGATCTAACAAATTATCAATTTTAGGAAACAAGTATCTATGCAAACCTAAAGAGTACCATCTTTTTTCTTTACGAACAAAACAAAGGCTCTCCAAGATGAATTACTTGTTCGAATAAACCGTTTCAATAATAATTCCCATAATTACACTTTTATTTTTACTAGTTCAAAAGGGATCATTTTATATGGAGTCTGGGAAATAAGCATCATGTGAAATATAGGCATCATTTTATAGAAATCTTATTTCCCTAACTAATAGACAGTCCTGGAAACTGATCAGGAAATACATCTAGATACTTTTACTATTAGAATATCGATTAACTTTGTACATATTTTAGTAACATCTTTAATAGAAGCTAAACAAGCCTCACACCTTTTTCTCAACAATTTTCTAGTTGTTATCATTGATACTAACCCATTGGAGATAACATTTCTCTATCCCCTAAACTTCACCTCCTTTTTATTTGACATTATAAGGGTTACTACCTTTGTAAAACAATCCATCTAAGCATGATACATGCTTAACCAATCCATCCATATAATTACATCAAAATCAAGTATTTCTATACGTACTAAGTTCACCCTTAAGTTATCATTTTTGTCTTATAAAGCACACCTTGTGTACATCTATTTCTTCCTTCAAAGGTGTATTGACAACTAATTTTTTTCTTTGTTTACTGACAGACATATTCAATTTATATTTAAATTTAAAAGAAACAAATGAATGTATAACTTCTGAATCTAGCAAACTATATCTTGTTTTAGAATTAATTATAATTATACTTGTTATTACATCCAGTGGAGCTCTGATAGCCTCGTGATCTAGTTGACACACTCTACCTTTAGTTTTATCACCATGGTCTTGGTTGTTATTATCATTGGCTCCCAATAGGGTTGCCTCAACTATACTTATTATGATCAACTATTGTTAACTTTGTGCTTGAGTTTTATTTGGGAAGTTTCTTCTAAAATGCCCATATTCTCCACATAAATGGCATCGATCCTTTATATATAATAATTCATCCACATATACCTCTCTTATCTATAAATAAAATATCTATAAAAAATAATTCCACAATCCTTTGGATAAGGTTTGATTGTACATGTCATAACTTCAAAAAAGCAAGCCATTACCATTAGCTCTACCAGCTCTATGTCCACTAGCAATTAATTCTTCTCTAATAAATTATGAAAATCTACTGAAAGATCTAATAGCAGGAAATTTTTGCATCTCTTATATGAGTTAGATTGTTGCCACCTGTCACTTCTATTAGAAAGAAGTGTCTGGCATGGAAAAGACATTGTCTTCTTCCTCTTTCCCAAATTTGTCTTGTCCTGTTTCATGGCATAAAGATGTCTATTTGTCTTAAAAATTATTCCATAGAAATCTCACTCCGATAAAGTCTTAAAAACTCTAACTTTTATTCCTTAGATTGTACTGAGAGTAATATCTAGTCTCAAATTCTCTCTTAAAATTTTTCTAGGTTAGCATCTTGTTAGTCCTATGTGATCTTATTGTCATCCACTCCAAGTAAGTTGGATTTAGGTAGGTAAAAGGTGCTCTTGGTAGCACCATCGGTGGAGATCTACCAAAACTATCCTACTTTATTCATTGCCTCAAATTGTGGTATATATTATGAAATTAATACAGAGGATGGCTATGTTAAGGAACCATCTCACCTAAAAGCTCAAGCTTCTAGGTGAGGCCCCAGAATATGATTTATATTATTCTCTAACACCCCCCCAAGTGAAAGCCATTTGGGCTTGAAACTTGCACACAGGCTCATACTACCTTGTGTTTTTGATTTTTTTATCAAATAGAATGGGGGTGGTGAGATTCGAACTCGTGACCGCTGGGTCAACAAGGCTCTGATACCATGTTAAGGAATCATCTCATCTAAAAGCTCAAGCTTCTAGGTGAGGCCCCAGAATATGATTTATATTAGGCTAGTCATTGCACCTCGTCTACTATGTATCGTCCTAAAATAAAAATATATTTCCCACTAAAAAGGATAATGCTCTCTTTTCTTTTTTCTATGTAACAATTTTACTCAATCATACCACGCTTTAATACCAGTTGTAACATCCCATTATCTACAATAGGATTTTATCCAAATGTTTTTCATATATATAAAAAATAAGGCCATGTTTTTATAAATCATAAATTATTTATCTCATTTTCCACAATTTTGTTTTTAAAGGACCCATTGAATTCTTTCACTTTAATAAAATCGTGGCAGAGTGTCATTTAACATTTTTTTTCTTCAATACTTCATAATTTATATCAAATTTCAATATATTTTTTCTCTCATCATTAACACATGGTAGCTGCACGCATAACTCAATTTATTTATTTTTAATTTCATCACAATCACTTACATCTTAATCTTATAAAATTCATTACAACAACATTGTTTTAGATATCCATTTAGATCATCTGTACAATTTACTAAAGACACACAACACATGATATGCAAAACATGTAAGTAAATGTGAGAGAGTTTAAGTTAGTTGCTTACAAAATGATAGCTATAAATATTGCAAAAATAGAATAAATAAGTTCTAATGATTATACAAAAAATAAAGCATGTGATCAAATATATGTCTAATTATCTAAACTAATAAAATAGACTACATCATCCTTGTCTAACAGTGTGCGATGAACCTATAATGCATATAATTTAAAATAATAAATCTATTTAGTACTTAATACCACAAAATAAACTTGATAATAATAGATAAAATCAATACCTTTTGAAATACATATCTATCTTCTAACTTGTTTTTTTAATTTCATGCCTTCTTACTAACTTCACCCAATTGGCCTTTTAAATTCATTCATATTTTTCTCTTTGTTTGTCCTTACCGAGGACCTTCTATTAACACTTAACTATTTGATAAAGACCTCTTGATCACGTGAAAAAGCAACACACAACAAAGTTCAAATACAATACAAAAAGCTAATAAAATTAGATTGACCTGAATTTTTTTCAAAATATAATTCCATATATCTATTATCTACTTGTGAAATTTCAGCTCAATTCGAAATATGAATTGGTCTAACAAAATTAGTAGGTAGGCATTTTAAGATAAAATTAATACCGAACTTGTTGTGAATCACTGTCAAAAAGCCAACTTTTCCAACACGTTGTTGCAGTGGTTAATTCTGCTGCCATTGCCAGAGGAAGAACGATCGGTTCCCTAGTCATCCCACTTTTTTCTGCGGTGTTACTTCTTCTAAAAAGGGGAAGGCAAAGAGCGAATGTCATGCCTCTCATAGCGGCCTCATCAATCCTTTGGATACTCTGTAATATTACCTAACCTACATTGTTAGGCACAACAGACTTGTATTTATACACACCTCCAAGGATATAACATCTATATCATCTCGTCGAGAGAGAGAAATTATTCATCAAACGCTGTGCAAATATGATGGCATCGCCTTTGAAACCTGTGTTAGCAGCACTGCTGCTTTTAGCCATTGCATTGCCTGATTGTCAGGCAAAATCAAAACCTTCCCTCTCAGGGAAACAAGCCATTCACCATGCAATTGGACGACAAGCGCACGACATTGACCTTCCCAAGAGCCATAAACCGAAGTTCCAGCCAGCCCCATGGAAGCAAGCTCATGCAACTTTCTATGAAGGCGGCCCTGGGACATTTGGTATCGATCGATGGCTTCAATTCTTTTCCTTTTGCCCTATTTTTTTTCTTTCGTCCAAATCCAACTTGCAATATGGTCTTTCCGTTATCTAAAACTTCATTCAATATTGCGAGACTGCCTGCCAGAGCAGCAGCAGTCTGATGAGAACATTTTTTAGAAGTCAATATTGTCAATAAGACTATATTGTAAGGGGAAAAAAAACATAGACTCCTCGCGCATCTGACGATTTTAACTGTAACCACCCGTATATTACTTTCAATGTTCCTGGAATAAGTTATGATTATTTTTTTCGTTCAGGGGGGGCATGCAATTACAAAGATGTTGCAGGCCAAGGATATGGCATGAATACTGCTGCATTGAGCAGTGTTTTGTTCAAAAATGGACAGACTTGTGGTGCTTGTTACGAAATCAAATGCGCTGATAGCCCTCATTGGTGCAAGCTAGGGCAGTCATCTCTCTTTGTCACTGCAACTGACCATTGCCCACCAAATCCATCTCTCCCAAATGACAATGGAGGCTGGTGCAATGTTCCACGTGAGCATTTCGATATAGCCAAGCCTGTATTTAGTCAGCTTGCTGAGTACAAGGCCGGCATTATTCCAATCCACTATCGCAGGTCATATGACTTTTCAATCTCTTACCATTTAGCGATATTATACCAGTTAGGATGCTTAGGTCGAGTTTCTTAATTAAAAGGGTTCATTTTCCCTGTAGGGTTCCGTGCAAAAAGCAAGGAGGTATTAGATTCACTATATTGGGGAATCCTTGGTTCTATCAGGTCATTGTGTGGAATGTAGAGGGAGCTGGAGATATTATTAGTGTTCAAGTGAAGGGTGATGACAAGCTCAAGTGGACGCAAATGGAACGAGATTGGGGGGCAACTTGGAAAACCAGTGCTATTTTGCTTGGAGAGTCGCTAACCTTTCGTGTTAGAGCAAGCGATAAAAGATACTCGACTTCATGGCATGTTACCCCTAAAAACTGGCAATTTGGCCAGACATACGAGGGCAAGAACTTCAACTAGAGCGTAAAAAATATTTCGGAAGGGAAGAAGATATTTGTGTCCTGATTGCAATAATACATATGTCTGGCCTTTTTTATGTAGAGGGAAACAATACAAGAAAGATAGTAAACAACACAAATATCATACTAGTTTATTGAAATATAGGCTAAACAATCTTATTCATATTAGTTTTATGATTATCTTAAAGACAAAAAAATCCTAAAAAATAATTACAAAAATATTATAAAGATTTTTAAACTAAATATGAAAAATAAAACTTCCAAGAACAATATTGGATTCCCTAAACTAGATAGAGAAAAAATAAAAACATCACAAACAAATATATTTTCCTAAAATATAGATGAATAAAACAAATGACTAAATAAAAAATATTCCCTCAAAATCCTTTTGCATTAGTTTATCCGAGTTGGAAAGAATTCATCCTAAGTTCAAATGATTTTGGTCTCAATCTTATGAATGTCTAATCAAGACTTTCCAACTTCTTTTTCACTTTGCTTCAAGTGAATAATAATCTTAGATATCAACTACAATCCTTTCATTTTAAAGTTTGCATAAGACACTACAATTGGAAAATTGCTTCTCAACCACTATCTTTTAGAGTAATGTATTGTAAACCTCAAACTTTCTTTATCAATATATGTTATATTTGTTTGGTTCTTATATATTATACATTCAGCTGAAAGAATAAAACAAAAATATTGAATGTTACACCAAGCTTAGATCTCCATCTCCAGCTCTACATGCCATTTACTCCAAGGCTGGCATACGATTGAATTATGTCTCAACCGTCAAGCATTCCTATCCTGCTTCCATCACCCTGATCATCCATCACCAAGACGCACAAGACAATCTCAAATTCTGCTGCCTAAAAGCAGCAAGGCCAACAAAAATCCTCACCTATTTGTCATCCCAAGAAGATTGAATTTTACCTTAATCATCAAGCTCACACATAGGACTTGCATATGTTGCATCCTCATCATCTTTCTCCACCAAGACACTATAAAGTTATGCCCTCTTTGGGCACTCTCTTGTGACGTGATTCCCCTCGCAAATTAAGAGCGTACATTTGATTTGAACTCTTTTCTTTGGCCTTACTTTCTGACCTTCTGTTGCTAGCAGCCTGGTTAGGTTCTCCCCCACCAAATTTCTTCTTATTTTTTGCCTCATCCTTCCTTTTAGGCCTTGATGTACTAGCAGTACCTTCATTGGACTCTGCTCCCACGTCTATTAATCCATCAACAGTTGAGATGCCTTTGCTTTCAAGATTGTTAGTCATCCTAAACACATAACAAAATAGTCTCTTCGTCTTGTTAAGAAAGCAATCAGGCTCTAATATCAATTGTCACGGAGTAAATTTTTGTTGTATAAATAAACTCATGTGGTAGCCTAGCCCCTTGCTAGACTCGATCTTTCCTCTCCTTTCACTCTTGTTTGCCTACACAACTAAGTGTTTCCCCTCACCCTAGAGGTTCCTCACACTTTCCCTTGTTGCAAGACAAGCATAATACACAAGTATTAAAGGTAATCAAAGTGCACAACAAGCTTTATAGGAAGTTTTTCCCAACCTTTATTAATCTCGAAAACAAAAGAAACTATACATAAATCCATATGTATGCTATGCATAAAGATTGCATGTTATACCAAGCTTAGATCTTCATTTCCAGCTCTACATGCCTTACACCCCAAGGCTAGCATACGATTGAATTTCGTCTCAATCATCAAGCGTCCCTATCTTGCTTCCATCACCTTGATCTTCCATCACCAAGGCACACAAGACAACCTCAAATTCTATTGCCCAAAATCAATAAGGCCAGTCAAAATCCTTGCATGCTATACCAAGCTTAGCTCTTCATTTCCAGCTCTACATGTCGTACACCCCAAGGCTGGCATACGATTGAATTTCATCTCAGTCGTCAAGCGTCCCTATCTTGCTTCCATCACCCTGATCTTCCATTACCAAGGCACACAAGACAACCTCAAATTCTATCGCCCAAAAGCAATAGGGCCAATCAAAATCCTCACCGATTTGCTAGCCCATGAAGATTGAATTTTACCTCAATCATCAAGTGCATGCATAGGACTTGTGTATGTTGTACCCTCAACACCTTTCTCCGCCTATACACTATTAAGTTGTGCCCTTTTTTAGCACTCTCTTGCAAAGTGATTCAAAATGTCAGGAGGTAAATTTTTCGCTCCACAAATCAACCTATGAGGAAGCGTAGTACCCCACTAGACTCATTTTGAATTCCTCTAGGGTTTGCCTAATAACTAAGTGTTTGCCCTCACCCAATAGGTTTTCCCCACTTTCCCAAGTTAGTAGACAAACAGAATACATAAGAAGAACAAGGTAATCAAAGTGCACAATAAGCTTACATGAACTCATTCCCAACCTTTATTAATCTCGTAAATAAAGAAAACTATACAAATTTGTTTATGTGTTATACACAAAGATTACATGTTAGATATCCATTTCCAGCTTTACATGCCCTCATGTTCTCTAGCACACCCATGATCCCATGATCTTGGATGCCCATAATTGCCACTTACCCACTTCTGCATGTCCACATGGCAGTCCCAATTGTCAGCTTTCGTTGTGATGGTTGTTAAGTCCCTTGCTTGCCTTGGACATTCCTTCGCCCAAGTTTCAGATCTTGCCGACTAGAACCCCTGACTTGCACATGTTGTTGCACACTATCGAATTCGTATTTATGTACTGGCTACTAATGTCTGCGTTGTCGAATTCGCATATGCGTTGTCGAATGTCTGCGAAAGCCCCTGTTCTCATTAGCCTATCCCCTGGCAAATTTCCCTGCCTAGCCTGGATAGTTCATCATCCAGCCTATGTTTGTCAACAATTTGTGTTGCTAATTCGTGATGAACTTACAACTGCACAAATATGTGTTGTTGATTTTTCCCACTATTGACATGGCTCTAAATACCCTTAGGCATTGTTTTGGACTGCCTGTCGAGGTGTGCACCTTGTGCATATTTGACACTGTTACAAACCACCCCCACCAACAGAACCTGATGCCCTCATCACACAAATTCAAAGTGCCAATGCATCATATATGTTCCTCATCATAATCAATGTTTGTCCCCATAAAACCTCTAACTTTGCCCACATTCAACAACAATTCAGTTTACTGAATTTTTGTCAATCTGTTTCAAAGTCAAGTTGTAACATAATTTTGTTTTGTCTCATTTGTTATCCATAAATGTCAAACACCTCATACTCGCAAGCAAGTTTTCATTAAGTTTAGACACTATTCCCAAGAGTCCATAAGGTGTTCATCCCTTTTCACGAAATACATTCACGCAAAGTCATTTTGAAGAACCACATGAGTTCCCATATAAACATCTAATTCTCCAATCATTTATCATGCCGCAAAAATAAAATTCAAATATTGCTTACTTGTCCATTGCCTAACAATCAAATCTTCATGTTGAATTCATCTCAGCCTAGGCAAGGTTGTTGTTGTCCATCACTCCTGAATTTTAGACTGTGTGCTTTCGTTGGCGCATCTTCATCCTTAGAGTTCTAACAAACCATGATTTGTCCATCATCAAAGTTATGGAACTCCATCAAACTACCTTATGTCAAAGTCTTTTGGCCACAAAAATTCTTGACATGCTTTCCTAACTAAGGTTGTTATATGCTCGTATACCATGTATATTTCAGCACTAAAGATACAAAACAGATCCCATACTACCTCCCCACCAAGGTAGTGCACCAAATAACTCTCATCGATGTTTTGGCTCTTCAACCAAACCCCTAATTCGGTTGTTAAATTCCTAGCACTACACAATTCGTTGTCAATGTGCCCAGAATTCCCAAACCAGCTATTGAATCTATCACCCAAATTGTTCATCATCAAGTGCAGACGCCACTGTATTGCCTCCCCACTAAGGCAACATGTCAAACCAGGTTTGTTTAGTTTGACTCCTCAACCAACTCTCTTTGTGACTTGTCTGTTGAATTCTTTACATTTCAAAGTTCATTGTCAATATGTCTAGAATTCCTAAACGAGTTGATGAATCTATCACCCAAATTATCCATCATCAAGTGCATACTCCACTGTATTGCCTCCCAACCAAGGTACCATGTCAAACCAAGTCTATTTAGTTCGACTCCTCAACCAAATCTCTTCGCGCCTTTGCTTCCAAATTCTTGACCCTACACAGTTCATCATCAGTGTGTATAGAATTCCCAAACGAGCTACATAATGTCACCCAAACTGTTCATCATCAAGTGCAGACTCCAATGTATTGCCTCCCTACATAGGTAACATGTCAAACCAAGTTTGTTTAGTTCGACTGGGCAACAAAATCTCTCAATGACTTGGCTGCTGAATTTTTGACACTAAACAGTCCATTGTCAATGTGTCTAGAATTCTCAAACCAACTACTAAATCTATCACCTAACTATCTAGCAGCAAGTGCAGACTCCACTATATTGCCTCCCCACCAAGGCAACATGGCAAACCATGTCTGTTTAGCTCGACTCCTCAACCAAATCTCTCCGCGACTTGGCTGCTGAATTCTTGACACTACACAGTTCATCATCAATGTGTCTAAAATTCACAAACTAGTTGCCGAATCAATCATGAAAACTCTTTATTATCATACCCAAGATAGCATGTAGCACAGTCACCACTAGGCTAGCTCTTCAACCAAATCTCACATGATTCAGTCCTAGTTCTGCCTTCCTTCCCTACACTATCCATCGCATAGGTTTCATATAAAAGCCACAACATTTTTCCTTTCCATAAAGTAACCAAGCCACATCAAATCTTAATCGATTGGTCTGACCATACAACTAAGTTTCCCTCAAATACATCGCTGAATTTTGCTTCCAACATCTTGCATAGTCCTTTGTCTTTTACCACAAGGCTGGCAAACGCTTAAATTCCGTCTCAACAGCCAAGCATCCCTACCTTGCTTCCATCACCCTGATCTTCCATCAAAAAGGCGCACAATAAAACCTCAAATTTTTCCGCCAAAAGCAGCGAGGATAGTCAAAATCCTAACTAATTTCCAACCCACGAATGATGTGACCATATTATTTGATAGTTTCATCCATATTTACCTAATGTTTTGCATATGTTTTGCGTATAATATGCCTTGATATTCTTTGTTTTATATTTTGAAGGTATTTTTGGATGAAAGATGCAAAAAGGAGGTAATTGGGGCTAATTGACAGATTTGACCTACCGTCAGTGTTTTGTGCAGAGTGGAAGCTCTAGAGATCGAAATGAAGTGATTCCAGTGACATTCAAAAGCTAACATCCATAAATTTATGGAAAGCTAAGGAAAAATAAATAAAATAAGGAAGATCATGGAATCGCAGCCTTCAAAGTCAAATCTTGCAATCTACCGATATCGATCTTTGTCCATTCCAACTTCAATATCTCGAGCTACAAACGTCTGATTGATGCAAACCCAATTTTCGTGGCTTTAGGACACAAATACCTATAAACGCTCCAAATGGAAGCTCCAAACGATGTGATATGAAGGAGATATGAATTTTACAAGGGACAACTAAATTCTGCCAACTTAAGGAAGGACTATTTTGTAAAATAGACAATAAGGTTTCTAAGCGTATATAAAGGAGGAGAGGAGCAAGGAAGTGGCGTCTAGAACAAAAGAAAACACAAATTTTGCTCCTCCAAACCCGAAATCATCTTTTCTTCCATCTTTTTATTTAATTGTTCAATAAACATGCAAGGCTAGACTCTTTTGCTTGGTTTCAAGGACACGGAAACCTTCAGATTTCAAGAACTGTGAGATCTATTTTTACCTCAATTTTTCAATTTATATGATGAATATGTTTGTTCTCCTATGCTTATTTTCCTATGATTGTTTCTTTAATTTCTAAGAGTGGACTCGAAGTTATTATTGTAGACAATCGATTGCTAAGTTTGATATCAAAATCAGAGTTGTGGTATATGAACTTATGAAGCAACTAAGTTAATAATTGTAGCAGATCTATATTATTAATCTTAGGGAGAACATTCAATCGAACTAAACATATATTGCGGACAATTATCTTTCTTAATTGATCAATTTATCTAGATTTTAATGCTGCCATTGAATCAAATTACTAGTGCAGACACTGTGGTTGTTTGATGGTTAGGGTAAGTTATATGGCGGATCCGTTAACGAACCAATTTTAAGAAGAGATAAATATTCAGAATATAAATTGATGTGTCATTTCCATGATCAGTTCTGATTCTGTAGGTGGATGTTGATTTGCGACCAAGTTTTGCTTTATTGATAAATTTTAGTTTTATATAATTTTCGCTTAGTTTGCTTTAGCCTAGCCTAGACAACTTCCAACACCCCCCCCCCCAATTGCATAACATATAGCATGAAAATCTGAACTAAATCGTCCTCGTGGGATCGACCCCTTGCTTGCTCTATACTGTCTTGTTTGATTTGTTTTAAGCTAGGATAATTAATTTGTGCGACCACGACATCGCAACAAATTTTGGCGTCGTTGTCGGGGACGTGATTTTAGTTGATTCTTGTGTTCTTGTGTTTTGTTGTGATTATTCTACTTGCTGTTATTTTTATTTATTCTAAAAAAAAGAGAAAAGAAAAGGAAAAAAAACATATTTGTGTTTGCGGCAGTACTGTTCAAAACAGATTGTTTGGTGGAATTAGGTATTGATCTTTTGTTTTCTGAAGGAAAATGATGTTCGGAGAAGAACTAGTAGCCCCACCTTATCCAGGGCAAATTCTATCTTTTTCTAAGGTTTCTGGACACTTTTAGTTTTCTAGCGTAGGATCCTATTGCCTATTGCGTTGTCTTCAATCTCTTGTGTGCTTGGTTTCTTTTGAGTTTTCTTTGTGATTTATGCTTGTATCCCGTTTTGCTAATCAAAGTCATCAAGTGCAGGTTGATCTTGAAATAGAAAACACTTTACACAGGTTACGAAAGGAGGCTCGTGTCAACATCATGGCTGTTCCACGACAACAAACACTCAAGAAGCTTGCTGCTCCTAACATGGAAAACCAACCATTGTGCATAACACATAGACAGTAATGTGAACTTTGAACTCAAATCTGGTTTTATACATTTGCTGCCAACATTCAATGGTCTTATAGGAGAAGATCCTCACACTCATCTCTAGGAGTTCCACATGGTTTGTGTTGGCATTAAACCGAATGGAGTTGAAGAGGAACAAGTTAAGTTGAAAGCTTTTCCTTTCTGTTTAAAAGGGGCAGCGAAGGCATGGTTTTTTTCTATTCTCCCAGGTTCCATTAACACTTGGAATGGCATGAAGAAGATCTTCCTTGAAAAATATTTCCCAGCATCTCGAGTTGCCAACATAAGAAAAGAAATATGTGGGATTCGACAATCTCATGGAGAAACACTCGCTGAGTATTGGGAAAGATTTGAGCTATTGTGCATTCAATGCCCTCATCATCAAATACCTGATTAGCTGCTCATTCAATACTTCTATGAAGGATTGATGCCTACTGACCGTAGTATCATTGATGCTGCAAGTGGAGGGGCATGGTAGATAAGACACCCGATGCTGCACACCAATTAATCTCAAACATGGCAGCCAACTCGAAACAGTTTGGCACTCGTGGAGACTTCTCAAACAAACGAGTGAATGAGGTAAGTATTTCTAACCATGAGAATAAAATTAATGATCTTACTTCTCTTGTGCGTTCTTTGGCTTGTGGAAATGTACAGCAGGTAAAAGTTTGTAGCATATGCTCACTACAAGGACATGCTTCGGTTATGTGCCCAACAATGCAAGAAGATTACATTGAGCAAGCAAATGCGGTTGATGGAACATTCAATGGACAACCCCAGTGCAAGTATGATCCCTTTTCTAACACGTACAATCCTGGATGGAGAGATCATCCTAACTTCCGCTACGGGAACCCACCTCAACAAGGCAATCAAGGGAGACAATTCCATTCTCATGGATTTCAACCATAGCCCAGCAAAATTATCAAGCGAGACAGCGCCCTCCGTTCACCAACTCCAATGTTATGGGGACATCATCTAGTGATGATCTTCATGAGATGATGAAAACTTTGGCTTCTAACACTGTGACCTTGCATCAAAATGTCATGTCTTTTCAACAGGAAACAAGGTCGAGTATTCATAACTTGGAGAAGCAAATGGGGCAAATAGCTTCAAGTGTGGGCAAACTGGAAACACAAATGAATGGAAAATTGCTCTCCCAAGCATTAAATCCAAAAGAGAATGTTAATGCAATCATGCTGCAAAGTGGGAAAGAACTTGGAGAAAACAAGTCAAAACAAGTTGAGATGGAGGAAGAAGAAGAGATAGAAAATGAATTGAGTAGCAAGAAGAAACCAACTCCTCCTTCACAAACTGAGACAATGACGACCACTCCAAAAGTAACTCCTCACTCAATCAATTCCAATTTTAAAACAATTCCACCCTTTCCTATGAGTTCTTCTAGGTCTAAGAAATAAGACAAAGAAAAAGAGATCTTAGAGGTTTTCAAGAAAGTGGAACTCAACATTCCTTTGATTGATGCCATCAAGCAAATTCCCAAGTATGCTAAATTTTTGAAGGAGTTGTGCACTACCAAAAGAGCTTTCAAACTGAAAGGTCATGAAATGGTAAGTATGGGAGAAGTCGTATTTGCTGTTGTTCAAAAGAATATGCCTTTGAAGTAGAAAGACTCGGGTGCGTTTGCTATCCCGTGTGTTATTGGCAATGCTAGTTTTAAAAGGGCTCTATGCAATTTAGGTGCATCCATTAGTGTTATGCCTAAACATGTTTATGATTCTCTTAGTTTAGAGCCTTTGAATAAAACCAACATTGTAATACAACTTGCGGATCGTAGTTTTGTTTACCCACTTGGTGTGATAGAAGATATCTTAGTCAAGATTGATAGCTGGCTACTTCCATGTGACTTTTATATTCTTGATATGGAGCATAATTCTTGTGATTCTAGTACTCCTATATTGTTTGGGAGACTGTTCTTAAAAACTATCAATACAAAGTTTGATTGTGGTAAGGATACTTTATCTATGGAGGTCGGAGATGAAAAGATTGAATTTAATTTTCATGATGCAATGAAATATCCTTCTAGCAATGTTTATTCTATCACATGTTGTGACAAAGTTGATAAGTGTGTGCAGCAAGTTTGTGATTTTGATTGTGTGGATGGATTAAGCGTAGCTTTGAGCTATGGCTATTATTTTACCCAATTGGAGGAGATGGAGAGGCACACATGTGTTCCCCAAAACGTGCACGAAGCAGCACTGGCTTTGCAAGCTTGCAAACCATTCCCCATGGTAATGTCTTTATTGATTTAGTACTTTCACATAAAAAGCTTTTTCCATCTATTTTACAGGCTCACGAGTTAGAATTGAAACCTTTGCCTGATAATTTGAAGTATGTATTCATTGGCAACAACAATACACTTCCTGTTATCATAGCAAAATGTTTGACCAGTGCGCAAGAGGAAAAACTTGTGATGTTGTTGTGTGATCACAAAACGGCCATTGGATGGACTTTAGCCGACATCAAGGGCATTAGTCCCTCAATGTGTATGCATCATATATTATTGGAGAATGATATGAAACCAACAAGGGAAATGCAAAGGAGGTTGAACCCACCCATGATGGAGGTCGTGAAAGATAAAATTTTGAAACTATTAGATGCAAGAGCCATTTACCCCATCACAGACAGTAAATGGGTGGTGCCAATCCATGTGGTGCCCAAAAAGACTGGAATCATATTGGTGAAAAACAGAGATGATGAATTCATTCCTACTCGCATCTCGAGTGGATGGAGAATGTGTGTTGATTATAGAAAGCTTAATCTTTCTACGCGTAAAGATCATTTCCCATTACCATTCATGGACCAAATGCTTGAACGTCTGGCAGGTAAGTTTTTTTATTACTTTCTTGATGGATATAATGGATACAATCATATTATTATTAATCCTGAGGATCAAGAAAAGACTACGTTTACATGTCCACTTGGTACATATGCATATAGAAGAATGCCCTTTGGTCTCTGTAATGCACCTATAACTTTTCAAAGATGCATGATGAGTATTTTTTTTTACTATGTTGAAAGAATAATTGAGGTTTTCATGGATGATTTCACGGTGTATGGTGATTCTTTTGATAGATGTCTAGAAAACTTATCTGTGATCTTGAAAAAGTGCATTGAAACTAACCTTGTCTTGAACTATGAAAAATGTTATTTTATGGTAGATCAAGGAATAGTTCTTGGGCATGTTGTCTTCACGTGGATTGGAAGTTGATAAAGCTAAAATAGATGTTATTTCATCATTACCTTACCCCTCATGCGTGAGGGAAGTTCGTTCTTTTCTTGGCCATGCAGGTTTCTATCGACGCTTTATCAAAGACTTCTCGAAGATTATAGCACCTTTGTGCAAACTATTATCCAAAGAAATGGATTTTGTGTTTGATCAAGCATGTAAAGATGCTCATGATGAGCTTAAAAGGTGTGTCACATCTGCCCCTATCATCCAACCACCAAACTGGGATGAACCTTTTGAGATAATGTGTAATGCGAGTGACTATGCGGTAGGGGCTGTTCTTGGGCAAAGAATTGGTAAGAATTTGCATGTTATAGCCTATGCTTCTCGCATGTTAGATAGAGCACAATGCAATTACCATACAACTGAAAAGGAACTTTTTGCAGTGGTGTTTGCTCTAGAAAAATTCAGGTCATATTTACTTGGTACAAAAGTAGTCGTTTTCACTGACCATGCAGCTTTGAGGTATCTTTTGAAGAAAAAGGAGTCCAAACCAAGATTAATTAGGTGGATCTTGCTTTTACAAGAATTTGATCTTAAAATCAAAGACAAAAAAGGTGCTAAAAACCATGTGGTTGATCACTTGAGCCGACTAAGGACCAAGGATATACAAGTTGAAACAATAAAAGAGAGATTTCCTGATGAGCAGTTGTATGTGTTACATTCCTCCACAAGACCATGGTATGCTGATTTGGTGAACTATTTAGTCACCAAAGAATTCCCTCCAGGTTTGTCTACATCCCAAAAAAATAAGCTACGAGCTTATGCTAAATATTATTTCTAGGATACTCCTCATTTGTGGAAGTTTTGTGTGGATCAATTACTTAGGAGATGTGTACCACAAGATGAATTTCATTCCATTCTCACCTTTTGTCATTCTCATTTTTGTGGTGGACATTTTGGAGCAAAAAGAACGACTCATAAGGTACTTGAAAGTGGTTTTTATTGGCCTTCTATTTTTAAGGATGCATTTTATTTTTGCAAATCATGTGAAAAATGTCAAAAAAACAGGTAATGTCACTCATAAGAATCAAATGCCTTTAACGAATATTCTTGTAAGTGAGATTTTTGATGTTTGGGGTATTGATTTTATGAGTCCATTTCCTTCTTCTTTTGGCAATCTTTATATCCTTCTTGCAGTTGATTATGTGTCCAAATGGATTGAGGCAAAAGCCACACGAACTAATGATGCTAAAGATGTTGTAGATTTTGTCAGGACTCACATATTTGACAGGTTTGGAATCCCTAAAGCTATCATTAGTGATCGTGCACGCATTTTTGCAATCGTTCAATAGAAGCATTGCTATGCAAATATCATGTGACTCATCGGACTTCTACGGCATACCATCCTCAAACGAATGGCCAAGCTAAGATTTCAAATCGAGAAATCAAGTCCATTTTGGAGAAGACAGCGCAACCCAACCGGCGAGACTGGAGTCTGCGACTTGGTGATGCACTTTGGGCTTACCAAACTGCTTACATATCACCAATAGGAATGTCACCTTTTAGGATGATTTATGGGAAAGCATGTCATCTACCAGTGGAACTTGAACATAAAGCTTTTTGGGCCATAAAAAAATGTAACATGGATTATGATGCTGCTGGGATTGCAAGAAAGTTGCAATTGCAAGAGTTGGAAGAGATTCGAAATGATGTTTATGAGAATGCAAGGATTTACAAAGATAAGACTAAGAGTCTTCATGACCAAATGATTACAAGAAAAGAGTTTCATGTTGGAGACAAAGTCCTTCTCTATCATTCGCGTTTGAAACTTTTTCCTAGTAAGTTGCGTTCTCGTTGGATTAGGCCCTTTGTTGTTTCTAATTTTTTTCCTTATGATGCAATTGAAATTACAAGTTTAGAAACAAATAATGTACTCAAGGTCAATGGGCATCGCTTGAAACCTTTCTATGAAAGTTGGACGACAAAAATCATTACTTATGTGGAGTTAGCTGAAGCGATCTGTGAAGAATGAGCATACCACATGTCGAGCCAATGACACAAAACAAAAGCGCTTCCTGGGAGGCAACCCAACACAAAAAAAAAAATCAGATTTGCTTTCCATTTCCCTAATCTTTTATTTTTATTTTATTTTTATTTTTGTTTTGCATTTTTTTTGTCATTCTCTTATATCCCTTTTCTTTCATTTTCAACACTGAGGACAATGTTGTGTTTTAAGTGTGGGGGTATTGGGAAAATGTCAGTTTTCTTATTTTGTTTTTCTTTATTCTTCCAAAAAAAAATCTATGATTGATCTTTATGAACTCCCATTGGTTTATGAGAATATGAGTATTATGTGTGAGAATTAAGTAAGATAGATGAATATATAAATTGAATGAATGAGTGTGCATGCAAGTTTTAATGTTTAATTGGTTTAGGGATTGACTCTGAAAATATGTCATGTTGACTTTATAGTGTTATACCAATGTAAGCTTTTGAGTCGTCAACATTATATTCTTTGATTGTTCGTTCTTTCAATGATATGTATCTCTAGAACTTGTTTCATATCTTGTTGAGATTACATTCACATTACATAGATGCATGAAGATGATAAAGGCATTAGGAATTTTAACCGCTTGAGCCAAAAAGCTAACCTAAAGCATATTATCTTTAGTGAGCCCCTTTTGAGCTTGTTTATCTTTTCTTTGCTTTATCCATGTATAAGCCTTAAACTTTTTATATGTTTTCCTCTTTTCCCCTAGCCAAGAATTAGTAGAGCATATACTTATGATATCTCATGGAATTGTGGTTGCAAATGATGTGAAAAGAAAGAAGTAGTGATGTTTGATGAAAAGATGGGCAAAGTTGCCAAAGGTGAAGAATAAAAAAAAAAAAAAAAGAAGAAAAGAAAAAAAAGAGAAAAAAAAAGAAGAAAAAAGAATAGAAACGAGCTTGAAATCGAAAGTAGTTAAGCATTGGTGCTTAAAGATTGAAAATTGATGTGCTTAAATGGAATATCTTGTTAGAAATATCATTTTTCAAAATTCTCTACTTTTTTTGGTTTGAACCATTTCTTTTACTTTCTTTTACCTCACCTTAACCTTAGCCTCATTACAACCGGAAAATAAGACCTTTTGATTCATGCATTGTTTGTAATATTTTAGTAATGGAGATGAGATTGAAGAGCAAGTTTATGGTAGAACATATTCATTGATTGAATTTGAGAGATTTAAACACATAAGCCCTAAACACATGAGTGCTAGAGTGTATATCAATGAGAGGACCTATCACTTTGGCATGGTATAGATTTCTTTTAAATCCCGAAGAGTAATTGAGTTTTGAAGTTTGCATGTAAACAAATTCATGAAGATTTATGTTCTCTATCCTTCTCGATTGTATTCTTATTTATAATACTTGAATTCTTGGATATTGATGGGAGATTAAGAGATTGGTCATGGTTATTTTTAATTTAAATTTTTTTACCTATCCTTTCTCAAGGACGAGCAAGAGCTAAGTGTGGGGGTATTTGATGCGACCATATTATTTGATAGTTTCATCCATATTTACCTAGTGTTTTGCATATGTTTTGTGTATAAAATGCCTTGATATTCTTTGTTTTATGTTTTGAAGGTATTTTTGGATGAAAGATGCAAAAAGGAGGTAATTGGAGCTGATTGACAGATTTAACCTTCAGTCGGTGTTTTGTGCAGAGTGGAAGCTCCAGAGATAGAAATGAAGTGATTCCAGTGACATTCAAAAGCTAACATACATAAATTTATGTAAATCTAAGGAAAAATAAATAAAATAAGGAAGATCATGGAAATCGCAACCTTCAAAGTCAAATCTTGCAATCTGCCGATATCGACATTTGTCTATTCCAACTTCACTATCTAGAGCTACAGAAGTCCGATTGATGCAAACCCAATTTTCTTGGATTCAGGACTCAAAGACCTACAAACACTCCACATTTCAGCTCAAAATGATGTGATATGAAGGAGATATGAATTTTACAAGGAACAACTAAATTCTGCCAACTTAAGGAAGGACTATTTTGTAAAATAGACACTAGGGTTTCTAAGGATATATAAAGGAGGAGAGGAGCAAGGAAGTGGCGGCCAACACAAAAGAAAACACAAATCTTCCTCCTCCAAACCCTAAATCATGTTTTCTTCCATCTTTTTATTTAGTTGTTCAATAAACATGCAAGGCTATACTCTTTTGCTTGGTTGCAAGACACGGAAACCTTCAGATTTCAAGAACTGTGAGATCTATTTTTACCTCAATTTTTCAATTTATATGATGAATATATTTGTTCTCCTATGCTTATTTTCCTATGATTGTTTATTTAATTGCTAAGAGTGGACTCGAAGTTATTATTGTAGACAATGGATTGCTAAGTTTGATATCAAAACCGGAGTTGTGATATATGAACTTATGAAGCAACTAAGTTAATAATTGTAGCGGATCTATGTTATTAATCTTAGGGAGAACATTCAATCGAACTAAACATATATTGCGGACAATTATCTTTCTTAATTGATCAATTTATCTAGATTTTAATGCTGCCATTGAATCAAATTACTAGTGCGGACACTGTGGTTGTTTGATGGTTAGGGTAAGTTATACGGCGGATCCGTTAACGAACCAATTTTAAGAAGAGATAAATATTCAGAATATAAATTGATGTGTCATTTTCATGATCAGTTCTGATTTCTGTAGGTGGATATTGATTTGCGACCAAGGTTTGCTTTATTGATAAACTTCAGTTTTATATCATTTTCGCTTAGTTTGCTTTAGCCTAGCCTAGACAACTTCCAACCCCCCCCCCCTAATAGCATAACATATAGCATGAAAATCTGAACTAAATTGTCCTTGTGGGATCGACCCCTTGCTTGCTCTATACTATCTAGTTTGATTTGTTTTAAGCTAGGGTAATTAATTTGTGCGACCACGACATCGCAACAGTCATGTTGTTTTGCCTAGAACACAGTCGTGCTCTAATACCAATTGTCATGGGGTAAATTTTGCTCCACAAATAACTTGTGCAGCAGCCCAGCCCCCTCCTACACTCAGCCTTTCCTCGCCTTTCACTTGTGTTTGCCTACACAACTAAGTTTTTCCTCTAACTCTAGAGGTTCCCCACACTTCACCTTATGCTCTCCATGCTCCATGAGCAGAAACGACTCTTTATAGATAAACATTTAAAAGGAATAACTCTCATTCCTACTTTTAAGGAAGTAGTGGAACATTATCTCACCTATTTTCACCCATGAGCATAGTGGACCCATTAATTACCAAGTAATGGATAGTTTGTTTCCCCCATAATCTTAGTGGTTTGAAAGCATTTCCAACTATGCCCCCATGTTCTCCAGCACATTCCCATGATCCCATGATCTTGGATACCCATAACTGCCACTTACCCACTTCTGCATGTCCACATGGCAATCTCAACTGCCAGCTTCTGTTGTGACTATTGTTGGCTCTCTTGCATGCCTTGAATAGTCCTTCGTCCAAGTTGCAGATTATGCCAAGTCGAACCACTGACTTGCACACGTTATTGTGCTCTATTGAATTTGTATCTGTATGCAGGCTGCCAATGTTTGCGCTACTAAATTTGCATATGTATTGCCGAATGTCTGCTACAACTCCTGTTCTTGTTAGCCTATCCCTTGAAAAATTTTCCTGTCTAACTTGGACACTCCATTGTCCAGCCCATGTTTTTCAATAATCGCGTTGTTGATTTTACTTGACATACCTACAAGTGCACAAATCTATAATTGCCGATTTTTCTCATAATTGGTATGGATGCTAGTACCTTTAGGCATTATTTTGAAAAGTCTGTCGAGGTGTGAACCTCATGCACATTTGACACTGATACAAACCACCCTAGCAAAAAAATTGATGCCCTCATCAGACAGATTCAAAGTACCCTTGCATCGTATTTGTTCCTCTCCACAATCCATGTTTCTCCCCACGACACCTCTACCTTTGTCCACATTAACAACAATTTAGTCCACTGATTTTTTGTCAATCGGTTTCAAAGTCAAGTTGTGACACAATTCTTTTTTAGCTCATTTGTTATCCACAAATGTCAAACACCTCATACTCGTAAGCAAGTTTTCATTAAGTTTAGACATTATTCTCAAGAGTCCATAAGGTGTCCATCCCTCTTCACAAAATACATTCATGCAAAGTCACTTTGAAGAACCACATGAGTTCCCATATGAACATCTAATTCTCCAACCATCTTGCATGTCGTAAAAATAAAATTTAAATATTGCCTACTTCTCCATTGCACAGCAATCAAATCTTCCTATTGAATTTGTCTCAGCCTAGGCGAGGTTGCCGCTATCCATCGTTGCTAATTTTAGACAGTGTGCTTTCATTGGTGCATTTTCACACCTAGAGTTCTAACAACCATGATCTCTCCATCATCAAAGTTACGGAACTTCTTCTAATTGCCTTAAATCGAAGTCTTTTAGCATCAAATTTCTGACAATCTTTCACAACAAAGGTTGTTTTATGCCCTAATCCCTATATAATCCATCACCTAAGGTACAAAATAGACTTTATACTACCTCTCCACTAAAGCAATGCACCAAACAATTATCGTCAATGTTTTGGCTCCTCAACTGAACCCCTAATTCAGCTCCTAAATTCCTGGCACCACACAATCCATTATTGATGTGCCCAGGATTCCCAAATTAGTTGCCAAATTTATCACTCAAATTGTTCATCATCAAGTGCAAACTCCATTGTGTTGCCTCCCTACCAAGGCAACCTGTTAAACAAAGTTCGTTTAGTTCGACTACTCAACAAAATTTCTCCGCGACATGGTTGTCGAATTCTTGATACTACATAGTCAATCGTCAATATGTCTAGAATTCCCAAACCAGCTATCAAATCTGGCACCAAAATTATCCATCATCAAGTGTAGACTCCATTGTATTGCCTTCCCATCAAGGCAACATGTCAAACTAAGTCTGTTTAGTTCGACTCCTTAACCAAATCTCTCCACGTCTTGGCTTCTAAATTCTTGACACTACACAGTTCATCGTAAATGTGTCTAGAATTCCCAAATTAGATGTCAAATTTGTCAAAAAATTGTTCATCATCAAGTGCAAACTCCATTGTATCGCCTCCCTACCAAGGCAACATATCAAACCAAGTTCGCTTAGTTCAACTCCTCAACCAAATCTCTCAGCAAATTGGTTGCGATTTCTTGACACTACACAGTCCATCATCAATGTGTCTAGAATTCCCAAACTCTCTATTATCCCACCCAAGACACTTGTATCATAGCCACCATTAGGTTGGCTCTTCGACCAAATCCCACATGATTCAGTCCCAGTTTTGTTTGCTTTCCCTACATTGTCCATAACATAGGTCTTGTACAGAAGACCTAACATTCTACCTCTCCCTAACACAGCAAAGCCACATCAAATTTTCACTGATTGGTCTAGAGTTACGACTAAGTTTCCCTCAGCCTCGTCGCTGAACTTTGCTTCCACCATCCTGCATAGTCATTTGTCAAGCTATACAAAATTACCAAAGTTTTGCCGCCAACAAGCAGCAAAGCCACGACCTTTACCCCAAGGCTGGCATATGATTGATTCCGTCTCAATCGCCAACTTTCCCTATCTTGCTTTCATCACCATGACATTTTGTCACTAAGGTGCAAAAGACAGCCTCAAATTGTACCGCCCAAAAGCAGCAAGGTCAATCAAAATCCTCATCGATTTGCCAGCCTAGAAAGACAAAATTTTACCCCAATCATCAAGCACATGTATAGGACTTGCGTATGTTGTATCCTCAGCACCTTTCTCCATTGAGACACTATTGAATTGTTCCCTCTTTGGGTATTCTCTTACGAAGTGATTCCCTTTGCAAATGAAACAACATACATTTCATTCTTGACACTGTAACTTAGACGAACTAAATGATCTTGATTTGACATGTTGTGTTGGAGGGGAGGCAATACAGTGGAGTCTGCACTTCATGATGGGCAGTTTGGATTTAGCAGTTAGTTTGGGAATTCTAGACATATTGATAATAGACTGCGTAGTGTTAAGAATTCGGTAGCCAAGTCGAGGAGAGATTTGGTTGAGGAGTCAAACTATATGGACTTGGTTTGACATGTTGACTTGGTGGGGAGGCAATGCAGTGGATTATACACTTGATGATGGATAGTTTTGGTGACAGATTCTACAAATGGTTCGTGAATTCTACACAAATTGATGATGGATTGTGTTGTGTCAAGAATTTAGCAGCCAAGTCACAGAGAGATTTGGTTGAGGAGTTAAGCTAAATGGCCTTGGTTTTACATGTTGCATTGGTGGGGAGGTAATACAGGAGTTTGCACTTGATGATGTGCAATTTGGATGATAGATTTGATAACTGGTTTGGGAATTCTAGGCACACCAACAACAAATTGTGTAGTGCTAGGAATTTAGCAGCCGAATTAAGGATTTGGTTAAGCAGCCAAAACATAGATGAGGATTTTTTGGTGCACTACCTTGGTGGGAAGTAGTATAGGGTCTATTTTGTACCATGGGTGATGGATTATATAGGGTATACGGACAGATAGCAGCCTTTGTTGGGAAAGCATGTCAGGAATTTTGGTGACCAAAAGACTTCTACATAAGGTAGTTAGAAGGAGTTTTGTAACTTTGATGATGGACCTATCATGGTTTATTAGAACTCTAGGTGTGAGGATGCGCCAACAGATGCACACTATCTAAAACTCGGCAGCGATGAACAGTGGCAACCTTGCCTAGGCTAAGATGAATTCCGTAGGAAGATTTGATTGTTGTGCAATGGACAAGTAAGCAATATTTAAATTTTATTTTTGCGGCATGCAGAATGGTTGGAGAATTTGATGTTTGTATGGGAGTTCATGTGGTTCTTCAAAGTTATTTTGTGTAAATGTATTGTGTGAAGAGGGATGGACACCTTATGGATGCTTGGGATTAGTGTCTAAACTTCATGAAAGCATGCTAGTGAGTATGAAGTGTTTGACATTTGTGTATAACAAATGAGCCAAAACAGAATTGTGTCACAGCTTGGCTTTGAAACAGGTTGACAAAAATTTGATGGATTGAATTGTTATTGAATATGGGCAAAGCTAGAGGTTTCATAGGAAGAAACATGGATTGTGACGACGAATAGATGCGATGCAAGAGTACTTTGAATTTGCCTAATGAGGGCACTAGGTTCTTATGATGGGGGTGGTTTGTAACAGTGTCAAATGTGTTTGAGGTGCACTCTTTGGCAGGCTATCAAAAATAGTGCCTAAGGGTATTGGCAACCATGCCAACAGTGGGAAAAATCGGCAACGCAGATTGGTGCACCTGTAGGTTTGTTAAGGATAATCAGCAGCGTGGATTTTTGATGAACATGGGTTAAACAATGGACTATCCAAGCCAGAAAGGAAAATTTGTCAGGGGATAGGCTAACGAGAACAGGGGCAATAGCAGACATTCAGCAACGCAGATGCAAATTCGGCAACATAGACACTGACAACCTACATGTAGATACAAATTCGGCAGCGCGTAATAACATGTGCAAGTCAATGGTTTGACTTTGCACGATCTGAAACTTGGACTAATGATTCTTTAAGGCATGGAGAGACCCAACTGCATTCACAACAGAAGCTGGCAGTTGGGATAGCCAGGTGGACATGTAGAAGTGGGTAAGTGGCAGCATCCAAGATCATGGGATCATGAGAGTGTGCTAGAGAACATGGGGGCATGACTGGAAATGCTCTCAATCCACTAAGATAATGGGGGGAAACTATTCATTACTTGGTAGATTCATTACTTGGTAGATAATAGCATGTCAAACCAAGTCCGTTTACTTCAACTCCTCAACCAAATCTCTATGTGACTTGGCTGTGAATTCTTGACATTGCACAGTCCATTGTCAGTGTGTCTAGAATTCCCAACCATTTTGGTTTTTAATTATAAATATAATCCCTATAATAATTATATTATAGTCCTTAATTTCTTAAATTTATTTTAATCAAATCATACTTAATTAAGCATCTCAATTTTATTTCTAACTAATAGTTTTTAATGTGTGTGACTCATTAGGTTTATAATATGTTGATCCAAATATAAATTATAATTCTAACTAAATATAATTAAAAAAAATAATTTATTATGAATTAAAAAATTCATTTATTTATATTTGAAGATTAGGTGTAACAACCCCAATTTTTACTATTAGTTTATTCATTAATCTTTCCCCCTATAAAGGGTAGATGGAGCATAAATTTTTTTTTTACTCGCCGAAATTTCTAACGAAATTTCAGTAGTCTCCCCTATATCGAGAGATCCCAAGGTATCGACAACGTACCCTACACATATTTAGAATCACATCTCATCCACAATCACATCCATGTTTAGTACAATCAACTGCATAATTCATTCCAGATTATGCTCAGGACCATATTCATTCCCAAACTCCATCTTACATCACACGCATAAGATAATAATTAAAAGAGTCAATTAGAGCATGAAGATTTCATATACATATATATATATATACATACAGAACACAACACCATTTAATATTCTAACATAATCTAGTACATTCTAATATCCCAAGCATAGGTTGATACATTTAATATTTCAGAACAAAATATTACGAATATAATATTCTATAATTACATGTTTATTGCATGACAAAATTACACCACAAATCCCTAAGTTCCTAACTTATTCAAAAGGGATAAAAAAAACTTAATTTTATTCCTAGCGTGAATGGGAGGGACCTGCAAAATATAAATTTTCCATATAAGTAAACACAAATGATTAAATACAAGCAATTTACAAAAGAAAAATTAAACAGCATATCTATCTACTTAAATTATATGAGATTTTAAATACAATCATAAACCCCTTTGAAGGGTTATAAAAAAATTTGTTTCTTTTGACTACTTCTCCCCCCTCCACATCAAAAAGACTATTACCGATACTAATGACCTCCATTAGTGTCTGTAGTTTCCCGTCCTGGGAACAACTAATAAGTTTCATGAAAATGTTGACACGAACATAACCGTTTATGTCATTAACTATTTTTAAAACTAAAATAGTTAATCATTGTTCCATATTACCTTGGGAGGTTCTCAGGTATGTCAATGTCAAGAATTCTTGACATCATTAGCTTTCACCTCGGAAAGCTAATCAAGTCTATAAATTTTGTCGATATCGACGTCACCCAAAGATATCATTAATTATTCTGAAACCGAATAGTTAATCAAGTTTATAAATTTTGTCGATATCGATGCCACCCGCTGATATCATTAACTATTCTTGTTGGTAGCAATCGCAAGTGCACAAATCGTAACAAGTAATAAAGTGATGAGTAGAGTATCGTCCCATGAGGATTTGCAAAAATTATCAATAAGTACCAAAATTATTATATCCTTATCTATTTGATTATTCAATTATAAAGGTTATGAAACTGAAAATAATTAAAACAAACAAGCAAAAATTAAATGGTGTTGAAATCAAATTTAACAGATCCTAAGATTTTGTATTTCACCGTAACTAATCTTATGTGAATTTTCTCAATTGAATTAATCCTCTCAAAATTTCTTTCTTATTGTTGATAATCAGGTTTTACTATTTTAATCATAATCTCTCTCGAGCATCAATGAATTATGTTAACAAGCAAACTTCCTACCTCTCGGTGAAAATTCTAAAACTCGTCACAATACATTAAGAATGATAAAACCTTGCACGATTACACAAGTTCCATAGATATCTCTATCCTATAGATTTATTATGGTATTTCAAACAATGGTTGAAACAATTATCACTTCTCGGTCTCAAATTGAATCCCAAATCATGCAAACGGTGATCAAACGTATACAAGAATTAAGCATATAATGAAACACTCAACAAGTATTAGATTAATTCAATCAAAAAAATTGTTCACATACTCATAGCTAGGCTACATCAAAAATCCCAGAATAAAAAGACTACTCCATAGCAGAATTAAAAAGAAACAAACTTGATACGATGAACATCACTCAAGAGTATTGGAAAATTGGAGAGTTGGACATCTTGAAGGGCCTGCTGCTCTCGACTTCTTTCTTTCCGATTTGCTTGCCTCCTCTCTTTTGTAATGTGTTTAGGGTTTTCTCCCCTCAAAAAAACTCTATTTAGCTGTTCCCTTACAAGATATATATACGCTGAGTTTTTCCTCCCAAGAAAAACACGGATTCTACTCCTTCCTGATATTGCGAGCCAATTTTGGGGCAGTAAACATGTGAATTAAGACTCCTCTATTTATGGGAAAGTTGTAGAAAATCAAATTTTATTTCCAGTGGACTTGATCTAGAAATTTTGGGGCATCTAGAACTCTAGATATGGTCCAAAACCCGAGATAGTGTCTTCGCATGGACTCCTGGTCTGATTCGGACTCTGTATTTCAACTCGATTTTTGGACTTCAAAACAGCAAAACTAGATTCTTCTCATTGCATAAGAGTTGTAGGCCTGTGTATCCTCTTAATAAAGGTAAAGAATACATTAAACGAAGTTGTATAAGTCCATTATACCTCAAAAACCAATCAATGCTCAGGCTTGTCTAGGCAGACCAACCAGTTTTGAATTCTAAGTTCATCTCATTGTTTGCTTCTTCATATGATCTCAATTTCAGCATATTCTAGTAGTCAAATACCTGAAAATACATTGAATTTTCAAGAAGTGAATAATTCTCAAAGATACCTAAAACTCTAGATAATTTGCTAAAAATCCAACGCAATTCTCTAGAGTAGAGCAACAATGACTTAAAATATGTATGCAATATATTCCATTATCAAATACCCCCAAACTTGAATATTTTCTTGTCAACTTCCTGGAAGGGACCCTCCCTGAGTTCTATAGTTTTCAGGTCCAAATTCCCCTAGGAAACAGGACAGCGAACCTGCCATGTTTTGCTAATGGAGAAAGTATCTCCAATTCATCTTTAATCTCTGCTTCCTCATCAGTCACATCCATGCCTTCCCTTTATTCATGGCAACCCGTCTCATTTATATTCTCTTAAGGTCATTTGTACCAAGTTAATTAATTAAGCAAATCATAAGTTCTCATTCCCTCTCTGCAATATCTTAGCCGAGAACATGCCCAAGGGAACCAAGAGTTCCCTTCCTCTCTTTTATGCTCATTTCTTCTTCTTCTTCTTTAAGGCACTTAAATTATTCTAGTTCATTTAATCTCACTCATTTTTGCATTTTCCCAACATTTTATGTTAAAAAAAACCTTAATTCCCAATTCAAGAAAATCATGAACTTCAAATCAAATTGAAGTTAATTTCATAGAAAATGGAATTAGAACTCCTTACTTGGATGGAATCTAAACTTTATTTCACAATTTTAGAAGAATCTTAGTCTTCTTCTCCTTGTATATAGTCGGCCACTCTTCCCCCTCTTTCTTCACCAATTCTTCACTTTTCTTCTTGTTAATTCTCCATCCATTTGTGTTCTTCCACTTAATAATTTCAAGGCTTATGTGGGTTTACTAATTTTAGGTGTTTAGTCCTAGTTTGATTAGGAAAAATCTGAAATTCTCCCCCCCTCCTTCTTCTTGTTATCCGTCGGCCATGGATGAGAGAAGGGGTGGGTATTTATAGTCCCATCTCTTCTTAATTCCATTTTGGCCCCATCTTTCTCCCTTTTTTCTTATTTCAATCCCTTTTGTTTCTTTTCTTTTCTTTTCTTTTTTGCATAAATTTTGTATTATAACAACATTTTGAATTATTATAAACCTCCCTCTCTTTGTATATTTTATTCTCGGGCTTCACATTAGGTGTGTTGTCTAGTAACATATCATGATCCCTCAAATATATGAAAAATCATTAGTAGTTTAATTTAACCTTCTAGTGAGTGGTTTCTTGGTATAATTAATATCATTTCATTAATAATGTTCTGATTTAACATTAAAGCATGGAGTGTGTATGTCATGTTAAATCATGTTTGTTTTCTACATAATATTCATTGATAATTTGAATAAGATTTGAAACTCTTTTGAAATTTTATTCATCTTGGCCAAGGATTACTTAGTCAATACTATTTTATAATAGATAAAACATTTTCCCTAATTCACCTAAGGTGATGAATTCTTTTTTTATCACTCAAGTACTTTAATAAGATTCATGTTATAACCAATGTTTGCTCTTTTGTTGTCTTGATTAAGATAACATGTAACAGGATCAAAGCATAACATTCTCTATATAAGATGACTTAGTGACTTGAACTCTAAGGATCACTTACACAATCATCATGTGAGTCTTTCCATAGATATAGATGATCTCTCCTTATGATATTCTCATGCAAACCAATTCATTGTACTTGTCTTATAACAAGCACTGACATATTAGCTTTAGGTATCCCTTTTACCTTAGCTTATAAGAACAATTGCTTTCTTTAGTAAAAAAAAGCACATAATATATATATATATATATATATATATATATCAATTTCTACAAATCTAATAAATATTCAGTATTTAAGAGAACATCGACCAAGAACATTTTAGGAACAATGCTTAATGCAATAGAAATCTCATAATTATAACAACTTAATAATTACCTTTGCAAAGCATTTTGATCCTATGGACTTTATCTTTCCTCTAGATTCATTAATCTAATATTATATGAATATTAAAGATAAATTAAATATTTATTAATAATAAATATGTATTTGCATGGATATAATAATATCATGTGTAATCAATTAGTTGGATACATGGCATATTAAACTAACATTAATGCGTACAAAGTTATTGCCTATAGGTTCAGGGTTGAAAGGTCGTGTGAACCTAATATAACTATAATACAGTAATTTGAGTTTTTGTTGAGTTGTTTGTTGTGTTTCTTAATTACTTTGCCTCCTTTAAACAGTAAAGTTTAAGATAATTTTCAATAATTACTTGCGCATCTAATTCAATAGAACTTCGAGTAACTACTCAAGACTCCTTTAACCTTTCATTCATCACTTACATTCAAGTTTGGATTTTATAAAATCTAGAGTACAATCAAGTTTGACAAGGTGTTTTAGCTCAAACTCGTAACTGTTTTTGTTAAATTTAGTGTTCATATCTGTTTTTGAGGGAAAATACAGTCACAACTCCGTGTATACACATACATGTAGGGGTGGCTATTTTCCCTTGCTGTACAAATACCAAAAAACTAGTCCATCCTTAGCCGTCCACACTCCACATACGACGGCATAACATTGTCGACATTAAGCGATACATACTTAGACGTAGGGTCCAGATGGAGGTCCATATACTATGCTTTGATTTTTGTGATGCATTAGCCTTTTAAGAACTGAAGATAGCGTTAGTACTAGAAGTGACATATATCAATGCTGGATCAGCATCACTCATAATAGACGCATTGCAAGTTTCGAACACCTCAACATTGATTTTATAGCATGTGTCGAAGAACACAACGTTCCCTCGACTCATTTATGTCAAGTAAAAAGATTCAGCATTTTTTGGATTTGCACTTGGAAAATGAGTGTACTTACTCCACGCAAATTGTAAATTATTAACGGAGCTTTCTATGACCATGTGTCACATTATGATTTTTCAATTGCTTGTTGAGAGGCATGGTTCCCAGAAGCGGAAAGAATACACGACAAGGGAAAATGAATGGCCACAAGGTCCTACGGGTCCATGCGTGAATTAGTAACTGAGACCTAGTTGAAGTCCAAGGACAGAGTGGAAGAGAAAGAGGGTCATTATCCCACTGCCCAAGATTCCATGAATATTTCGCAATCCAGGATTCCCCTGCATACATTTATATGATAAAAGTGAGAATCCAACAATTGGCCTTTTTCTATTTTCAGGATGATTGTCACAGCATTTTCCAGTATCTGTTAGGAGTTAAAAACTTTGTTTTTTTTACCTCAAATAGTGTTGGCAAAATGGTTTGTATGGTCAAGAGAGCAAGGCCAATAAAACCTGTAACAGCATGAGGACTGCAAACAAAATAATGGAATTCGGATGATAAACAAAATTTAAGGTATCAATCCTCCATGGAGATAAACAGTGTATTGTATTTGGATCGGGGGAAACAGATTGTCATATAATTTAAGCGTACCTCTCAAAAATAGTTTTGTCTGAAGTCAGTAAAGATGTTACTCCACCAGTTGCTCCAAGAGCGAAAAAGAAAAACATTCCACCAAGAAGCTTTGGATGCAAGTCTTTGGCCTCGGCCTTTTCCTTCTGTAGGGATCATAAACAATTCAGTTATCAATTATAAGAGGAAAAAAATCAAAAGTTATAATCACTCATGTAGATGTTGTGCAATAAAATCTTACCACATCTTCAGAAAACCGGATTCGAAATCCAAGATATGTTCCATAACCACCCATGGCAAAGAGCACAACAGCCTAAGTATTATTACAAGTGAAGAAAAGATACTCAGATAACGCAAACAAAAGACAAATCCTCTGTATGAGCTTGAGGAACAATGGAAAAGGGACGAATTATATACCATGTTGCCAGGATGTCCCCAATGCACGAGCCAGTCAGGAAGATTCAATGACTTGACAAGCTCAACAAAAGGCCCAAAAAGAGACCTTACAGTCGCAGCTGTTACTCAGATAATCAACCTCTAGTCAATACTCAGTTAAAAATGACACAAATATAGAAATGGATTTATTATGATTCGGGAATAATTAACTTGAAGCCTAGTGATGCAGCATGAGCCGGTGTCAGTCAGTGCTATGTATAGAAGAAGCCTAGGAATGGTGTAGTAAAGCAAGAAGGACCTAAAATCAAACACTGCCAGTTAGATGGGAAGTTCTTGGATCTATGAGAGAACCTTGGGGTGAATATAAATTCAATTTTAAGGAGATGGAGCGCTTGAACATATGAGATGGATTGTGGAAATGGAAGCAAAGCACTCCCACTCCGGTCCCTAATTGATCAGCATAAAAAAGTTAATGAAAGCTGAGGCAAAGAGGATGAAAGATGAAACCTTCTAGGGGTCTAAGCTCCAATACCACACTGGGCAGGAGTGAAGTTTCTATTGAATTTAATCGTATACTTTTATCTGGATTGCCAGTTGAAGTTCTAACTTCAGTAAACTATATTTACACTTATTTTCCTAACCTCAGTTGTTTTGTCTTTCCCTCAATTAAGTCATTGAAGCATCTGTAAGTCACGAGAGAATGCAAGCTCTACTGCTCTCAGTCTTAGAAATTTCAATTAATGAGTCAAAAGCTCCTTTTAATTTATCGAAAATTACTCATCAGTCATCAGTTTAGCAGGTATGATTAAACAAACATTAGCATCATTTTCAATCTTAAGAATTCAACCAAAAGAAGATCAACTATTTTTTATAACTTTTCATTGCCATGATTCATGATCTCAAACAGATATTGCTTTAAAACCAAACCCACTCAAGTTGTAGGAAAATCCAGTCCAGAATCCAGCTCAAGAAGGAACTCTACCCTCAGTTCCTAACAATAACTGATATGTGGAATAGATTCCATCCATGGATGGAGTCCTCTATTGCAAAACCATCACTGCTCTTTTTTCTTCTTTGAACAGAAACTGTCACTGCTCTTACTGGCATTGTTCCGAAATCAAATAAAATTATCTCGAGAAAGCCTACTACCTGAAGTCAAGTGCACTGCCTCAATCCCATGATCTAAATTCTAGCTTAGTATAAAAAAGATGATCGAATCCTATAGATGCAAGAGATTGGTACTACATGTGAACTACCTTATTATGCTAAGCATTATCTAAATGTGTATGCAGAATGAATCACATGTAACCCTGTAATGATAAAACTATCAAAATCTATACATAGATATCAATAGACCAAACAAATTTCACCAATTTTACCTCCAGGGAGAGTGGCTACAAATAGGAGAGGCAAAGGAAAGAAAGAGTACAAAAGGGTCTCCTTTGGCTTGTCTACAAGTTCTACTTCTTCACTCTCGTCAACAGCTTCAATGAACTCCCTTTTCTTTTCAAAACATGAACAAGAATATCTTACATTTCTTGTGGAACCAGACAACGTATAATGTAAAGGGTCATGAGTTGGGACCCTAAAGAAAGATGCAGAGGTATTGGGAAATGAGGAGGAAGAGAGAGGAGAAAGAGAGTTCTTGAGAAGAAGAGAGGAGAGGGAAGCACTAAGCATGAAAGCCATTTTTGTGAAGAGAGTTGGAGTTCGAAAGCAACCAGAGAGTGTGTTTTGACACAAGCGTAGAATGTTTTTGGTGGAGAGAAGAAGGTGAAGAGAGTTGGGAAGAGATAAAAAGAGAGGTGAAAGTGGGGATTCAAGAGAGGTGAGGCAAGAGACACGCCTTTGCATTCAAGGAAGGACCCTTTGCTCTCCTATGCATTTTTCTAGTCCATTTTTTAAGATTTCTTCTCCTTTGGTTTCTTGAAAAATTATTTTAGATGTTTCGAAAAACTTAAGTGCCGAGATTCAATATGATCGGTTCATTTCTTGATTTTATTAATTTGATTTATTTTTTTTAGTCAAGATAGCATAAGACACCTATAAATTTAGGGATTAAATCAAATATTTTTTAGATTAATTAGGAAATAAATGGATTGTCAAGGTTTGAGAAAATAAAACAAGACAGTATATTTTAGATTAATTAGGAAGAAAATCAAGAATTTTAAATAAATAAATATTGCAATTTATTTTTATAAATATATCCATATAATTATGAAAATAAATCATTGAGGCTTTTATTTTTAACATGGTATAGAGTAGATGATCTTTCTATGATGACTTCTTTAATATTTTTTGATGTATCGATAGATAGCAATAGTTGTTATTTATTTTCATAATTGTTTAGTTATATCATTTAATCCTAACCTCATAATTATTTTGTTTACCCCGGCAGTGCATCACCTTTTCGACTTCATTCTTAAGTCTCAGATTTCTTCTTGCTTTCTCGATGAATTTTCAGTATTATCTAAAAGCTAAATGCTATCTCGGCCAGGGACACAATTCACTATGGACGGCATCAGTAATATTCATTTATCGTTTCGGTTCCGTTCTTTCGGTCCACTAATTTTTTTCTTTTTACACAGTGAAATAATGAATTTGTCCCTAGAAAAAAACAAAATAAGGCCACTGCACTAAGGGGTTTTGACGGTAATTGCACAATTTCGGTCCAGTCCGGCTAATCGGTTTATTTATTTTAAAATATTTCTTTGCACAGTGAAATAACCATTTTGTCCCTAGAAAAAGACAAAAACAAGACTGGTCGGGAGGGGTGTCCCGGTACTTTACCATTTTTTTATTCTTTTTTCCGTTGATTTACTGTTGGCGCACCACCGGACGTGCCGTCCGTTTCCGCGCTCACGCGTGTTTCGGGCAACACGTTCGGCATATTCCAACGTCCAAAAATACTCAACTGACATCTAAAATGATTTTCAGACATGTTATCTTCCTTCTAGTATGGCGCGTGTAAGTGCACATTGGCGGAGACGTGTCAATAGTCGTTGAAAAAAAAAATCCCTTTTCTCTCTCCTATTTGCGCAAGTTGACATCAGCGCGGCTATTTTTTGTAATGTTTGTTTCAGTCCCTAAACTTTGGATTGTTTTTATGGTTCTTATTGTTATTATATAAGTTTTGATTTGTTTCAATTTCATCCTTCAATTGAAATTGATTATATATTGTAGTTTCATTTAGGTCCTCAAACTTTGAATTTTCGAATTGGTCTGGAATCCTTAATATTTTTGATATCAAAGTTTTGATTTATTTCAATTTTATCCTTCCATGCAAATTTATTATAAATCCTTAATATTTTCGGTATCAAAGTTTGATTGTTTTCAATTTTATCCTTCCATGCAAATTAATTATAGATTTCAATTTCATTTCGGTCCTAATTCTTTTTAATTTTCAATTTTGTTTTAAATTATTTAATTTCATCGGTATCAATGTTTGGATTTATTTCAATTTTGTCCTTTAAATTAAATTTATTATATATGTTTTTTTTTTATTTTATCCCTTATACTTTTAATTCTTTTATTTTTTTATATATATTTCTGTCCATGTTTATATATACATGCTCTTAGTTTTCAATTTTTTGTTTTCAATTTTTCTTCATTTCAAATGTTATTAAGTTTTTTTTATTTAATGTTCAAATTTTAAATGTGTTGGTGATCATTTGAAAATTAATAATTATTATGATTTCTCATTTGTTTTTCCTTCAAGTCAAATAATTTCTTAAAATCTAATAATATTTATTTTTATTATGTCATTTATTTTGTTTTTAATTTTTTTTTTGTTAATATTGTTAGGTCTTGAATTTTTTAATTATTATTGATAAGACATTCAAAATAATGATAATGATTTTGTTAGTTTTGTTTTTTTTTAAATATGTCAGACTAATTATATCTTTTTATATTTATTTAATATTAGTGCCTTAATATATATATATATGACCTAGGTTTCTTTGGGAAAAAATTATTATTATTGATCTGAAATACTTTTAATGCAATAATATGAGTAATAAATCTTATAAAATAAATAAATTATGAAATTCTTTTTTTAAGAATAATTATGGTCTCACTAATTTTTATTATTTCCATTGTTACTAAGTTTTTTTTTACATTTTAATTTGTGTTGGTGATCATGTTAAAATTTATATCTATTATTTTTTTCTCTTTGTTATTATTTAAATTCTTTATTTATCCTTCAAGTCAAATTATTTTTTAAAATCTGCTTCTATTTATTTTTGTTTTGTCATTTATTTAGTTTTTTTATTGCTTTTTCGTTAATATTGTTACTTGTTGAAATTTCTAATTCTTATAAATAAGGCATTCAAAATAATCAATATATTACACGGAGCACATGGCTCATTTTAACAGATTTTTTTCGATTCTAATTGTACAATCTACCGATAAAATAATTATTAAAACATTTTTAACTATAGCAACATTCAATCACTTTTAGGCGAAATAAAAAAACTCATTTCTGGCAGATTCTATTAATTACAATTTTAGTAATTAAATATTAAAATAAACAATTACAACACGTATAAAATCAATCAATTTTCTACATAAAAAAAGCCCAGATAAGGCATTCAAAATAATGACAATGATTATTTTTAAGTTTTTTTATTATAAATATATGAGACTAATTATATATTTTAATATTTATTTGATATTAGAGCCTGAAAATATATATAGACAAAAAAAATGACTTAGGATTTTTTGGAGAAAAAAATTTAATATCAGTGTTCTGAAATACTTTTAATATAATATTATGAGGAATAAATCTTATAAAAAAAAGATTTTGGCTTTTAATTCTAATTTTGTCATCTTTTGTTTAAGTTTATTTATTAGAAAAATTTAATTCTTGGATTTTACATTGTTTTTGTAAAATAAAAAAAAAAAGTTATATTTTTATGTATAATATTTCAGATCTAATAGTACTTGGGAAAAAATGCAACTTATAAACAAAATGGGTAGACAAATTTACCTAAGTTATCTACAATTAAAAAATATACGAACTACTTCTCCTGCGTTTTGATTACATTGTTCTTTTTAGGCGGAAAAAAAACCTCATTTTTAACAGATTTTATCTATTACCATTTTATTAATTAAATATTAAAATAACTAATTACAGCACGCAAAAAAACAATTAGTTTCCTACATGAAAAAAAGCTCAGTGAAGGGCCCGGGCAACTCACCTCGTATAAAACTAAAAGGTATGGTTTTTTCATTGCGCATAAATGCATTATTCATCTTCTCATACATTATTGTGGATGAATTGTGCATGATTTTTTATTTTTTCAATTCGGTCTTTAAAGTTTTTTCAATTTAGAATTATTTTTTCAATCCCATCAATCCACTCATTTACTCAAATACAATTGCCGACTATGTGTCAACTAATTAGAAGCCAATTGATTTTAATTTTCTTATGAAATGGTGTGATTGAAAAATGAGAGACTGAAATGAAAAAGAAGTCAAACATGATGTTGTGCCATAAGTTTTGCAAAAGATACATTTTAGTCCTTGAACTTTAAAAATAACATATATTACAATTCCAGCACCTCAATGTTTTTTAAAGTCAATTTTGGTATAAATTTTAGTCTTGCTATGTTGTAGTTCATGGTTAAGAGAGGAGAGAGAGAGTTCCTTAGATTTTAGCGATAAAGAGAGGATCAAGTCACTAACATCAATTTACACTACTAAATCAAGCAATATTTGTTTCAAATAGTTTTATTTAATAAGAATAACTCATATTAAGTTTTTTTTTACCTTAAAAGTAAATGTAAAAAAAGATACGAGATCAAGTTGATTTTTATTTCAGCTATTTTGGTTTTTAGAATGATTTTTTTGGGATTGTTTAAGCCATTTATAGGTTTTTTCAATTTCTAAAGTGTTTTATAGTTGTTTTGAGTTAAAAGAGATTCAAAAGCAAGTTTTTGAATCAAACAAATTTAAACCCTGATAATTCAGCCACTATAATGACTAAAATCTTGACAAGATTAGATAGATGAAGTATTGTTTCCTCATTTTGTCTTTTTTTTTCAATATAATTTAGGGAGAACAACATTACCGAAAAGATAAAAGTCGTGGCTTTTTTCCTATAGACGAAGGCACTGTTCACACATACACATATTACTGTTCATTGCGACAGTGAAACGACGCCAATAATCCCCGAAAATGACAAAATCTTGTTGTAGGGACCAGGGGCTGTTTCGGTTTTTCTACAATATTTGCACAGTGGATCGACAGAAACAACCCCCGTAAACGACAACTTAGCGTACAGTAACTGGGGGGTAGGCTCGTATTTTCCACGCAGGTTTTTTCGTGAATATCAGTGAGTTCAAGGGTGTGTCAGTAATTAACCAATATTTATTATTTTTATCGAAGGAACTGCGGGCACGTCGTTACGACGCGCCCTCAGTGTTTCACACGAACACGCCCTTTAGGCGGCGCGTTCAACTCCTTCAAGCGATCAAATATTCACTTTCGCCGTGTTAGGTGGTGCGCCTCCATGTTCTCTATCTACCATCGCAGCGCGTTCCGTTCATTGGTGTTCGAGTAAATGACGGAGAACGGTTGTGTCGGTGGTCGGTTTTCTCTCTCCTGCACCACAAATTCTGTACAGGTCCTTGATGCATGTATAAAGTTAATTTTAGTCCTTTATGTTTTGATTTTGGTTTTATTACTGATTTCTTTAATTGAAAGTTTGATTATTTTCAATTGTGCCCTTCAATTAAAACTGATTATATAAGGAAGTTTTTATTTCAATCCTTATTCTTTTGATTTTTGATTTCTTTTTGGTTTCTTTAATTTTTTCGGTATAGAGGTTTTGATTTCTTTTAATTTGGTCTGCCAATTGAAATTGTTCATATATGTAAATTTTCATTTTAGTCCTCCTTCTTTTAATTTTTTGATAAAATTACACAACAATTATCATTATTTTCCACTATTTATTTTGGTCCCAAAGTTTTTATTTATTTCAATTTTATCCTTCAATTCAAATTAATTATATATTTTATTTTTCATTTTAGTCCTTATTCTTTGAATTTTTTAATTTATATTAATTCTTTGGGTTTTTTTTATTCTTTGACAGTATTTATTTTATATTCGTATTTATGCATCCATACTTTTAGTTTTTGTTTTTAGTTGTTGTCTTTTTTTTATTGGGGTTTTATTTTTAATCGGTTCAATCCTTAAATTTTAATTTATGTTGATAATCATTTTAAAATTAGTATTGCTCCCTTTTTTCCTTTATTCATTTTTTTGTGTTTTCTGTTATTTTTATATGTTCTTTGGATTAGATGATTTTTATGATTTTGTTGTTAGTTCAATGATAATGATAATTTTAGTGGTTATTTTTTTATTGTTTTTTTATAAAAATCTTTTGTTTTTTTTAATGATTTTTCAGGGCAATTTAATGATTTTAATTATTTTGACAGTAATGTTGATAATAGTTTTAACTATTACAACAATGATAATGACAATAATGTAAGTATGGATTTTCAATTTATGTTTTTGTCTTTTTGTGGATAGAAAATTAATTACTTATTTTTATCATTTGATTATTGCAGGTATTTTCACAATTTATATTTTGTTTTTTTTGTTTAAATTGAATTATAAAATGAACTAATCTTAATGCAATAAATTCAATAATTCAGATATCCGAATCTCCTTGCTTTTTCTACGATGATGCTAAATTTATGCTGGTTATTTTGTTGAAAACTACTAAACAGATAAATTTATATTGATTTAAAATTCATATATTTTATAGAAAACTTGCACTTGACAAGAATTCTGCACAGATTTATTATTTTGATTAAATTTATATTATAATAAAAAAATACACACAATTAATATTTTTACATTGAAAAAAATATGGTGCCGCCAGCGACGAGACGCGGGGGCATTGGCAAAGTTAATATATAAATGGTGTGGGGAAAACACTATAGCTCCCCACATATAGCACTGTGGATTGCTACAATACTTTCCCTTGTATTTTTTTTGGGTTGTTCTTTTTTTTGTTTTTTGATAACTGAGGTGTTTGGGTCAGCTTACACGCAAGAAGACTAATCGTTGGATCCACCTTTTTTTATATTTTTGTTCTTATTTTTTCTCTCCCACTTATACATTTTTTTTGTTTTTTATAACCGGGGTATTTGGGTCAGCTTACGTGTGTCACGACTAATCCATGGACCCATTTTTTTTTTACATTTGTTTCTGTTTTTTCCCACTTATATTTTTTTTAATAACCGGTGTGTCCGGACTAGCTTATGCGCACCATGGCTAATCACCGAACCCATTTTTTTATTGCTACAGTGCTTTCCCATTTATGCTTTTTTTTATAACCAGGGTGTTCGGTCCAGCTTATGCGCACCACGACTAATCCCCGGACCCATTTTTTTTTTACATTTTTTTTTCACTTACACATTTTTTGGTTTTTGTTTTTGATAATCGGGGTATCTAAGTCAGTTTAAGTGCACCATGATTTTTTTTCCCACGTATATATTTTTTATACAAATAAATGGTGTGGGGAAAGCACTCTAGCTCCCCACACATAACACTGTGGATTGCTATAGTGCTTTCCCTTGCACTCTTTTTTTTTTTTGGCTATCTTTATTGTTTTTATTTTTTTGATAACTTTGGTATTTAGGTCAGCTTACACGTAGGATTGCTAATCTTCAAATCCATTTTTTTTTTACATTTTTTTCCTATTTTTTCTCTCCCACCTATATGTTTTTTTATAAACAGGGTGTCCGGACCAGCTTACGCAAGCCACAACTAATCCCCGTACCTATTTTTTTTACATTTTTATTTTTATTTTTATTTTTATTTTTATTTCCACTTACACATTTTTTTGGTTTTTGTTTTTGATAATCGGGGTGTCCAGACCAACTTACGCGCACCACGATTTTTTTTTTCCACGTATATATTTTTTAGTTACTATATATATATCTAAAAAGCTAAAGGCGATGAGGGTTTTGCATAGTAAAATTCATTGTGTATTTAGACATATATTACTATGGATTGTAATGGTGCTATTACTATTTTACCTCTCAGTGAACAGTGATTTTAATCATGGGTTCAGGGGTGTTTTATATTTTTAATGTTTATGGATACAATAAAATAATCATAATACCCTATAATAAGACAAAAATCAACAGTAAAATCTAGGGCTATTAAGGATATTGCACATGTTTTTTATAATATACAAGTACAAAATAATCTTTGTATACATGAATAAGAGAGAGTTCACTCTCATTTTACACGACCAAAGTTAAACTTACTATATTTTCTAACGCAAGCTGCATTTAATACAAATAAAAAATAAAATTAAAAATCTAAACTAAGAGCAGATGTATATAGATACAAACAAAAAATTAACAATTTTCTCAGAAGAACCGAAAAAATTAAGAGATCGAAACTAAACTAAAAATAAAAAAATAAAAACTAAAATACAAAATAAAAAATTATATATATAAAAAAATTTAATTCTAGCTACGGAGCGGGGTTCATGGATCGTGTTATCTATTTCAATTGCATCGAAAAAGAATAATGGTCTAGTCGTACAGGCATGCAAGCTCGCGCATGAGCTTAGCAAGATGGCCTTCGCTATTTTTTTTTTCGAAATTATTTTTTAAAAATCTAATAATGTTGTTTTGTTTATGGTATAAGGATTGCTCGTCCTTTGAATGGTTACATTTGAGAGAGTCCTAAGAACATGAACTTATTAAGCTGGGATCGCAGAAGACTGCTGATGTACAAATAAAGGATGAGAACCATTCGTGCAAATGTCAATTATATGATCTGTACATTTATTGACAAGGATAGCAGCATGGATTTGAGGTGATTCATCCTTTTTGCTGATCTGCATTGCAAAAACCAAGAAAATAGAAGACAAGCTGAGCAGAGCGGCAACCTGAACAGGATATCATAATGTGAGTAAGAACGTTATATGATTACCTTGACATCCAAATCCTGGTCGACATCAGCACTGGCTAGACTACACCTTCATTATTTTATCCCAGCAGTTAATGCAATAATACAGGAACATGAATGAAACAAAAAATTGAATCCACCTGCATTTTCACCAACTTCATTTTCAAAGTTCCTTCTGTTGAGATCTTTGAATGAAATTAAATCAAATTTTCTGGTTCTTAAATTCCCTTGCCTTCTCCACTGCCACTTCCGTGTGACAAACCATAGACATTACCAGATCATCAGCAGCCAAATATATAATGAACAGAGGAACCTAGATGCCAGTCCACACGCCATTATGTGAAGTCAATATCACTACATGAATTTTGACAGTCGGATGCGCAGAAGAGAATTTAGTAGCAGAAGAAACTATTATATCCCAGTAAAATCCCACGAGTAACAAAAGCTTCCCTGGGGGCTGCAAATGAGTTGACGAGCAAGTCCATCCAAGCTTTCACGAGAATTTAGTAGCAGAAGAAACTATTATATCCCAGTAAAATCCCACGAGTAACAAAAGCTTCCCTGGGGGCTGCAAATGAGTTGACGAGCAAGTCCATCCAAGCTTTCACGAGAATTTAGTAGCAGAAGAAACTATTATATCCCAGTAAATTAAATGAACTCAACTTTCTCAAGCTCAGCTTCTTTTTGGAAATTAAATGAGCTAGACTCAATAACCTTGATTATTGAGCTTAAACAAACTCACACTGAGACAAGCTTCAAACAGCTTGAGTGTCTCAACTGCACCTCTTGCCTCAAACCCCGCTCGACAAAGGCATTTCTATTGCCCCAAAGCTGACCCTCTCATCATTGCCTTCTCTTTTACCATTTAATCAAAATAAAATTAAACCTATTAATATGAATAGGTGTTTAACTTGAATTGTCAATTTTTTTTATTTCTTTAAAACATGTTTGTATTATCTAGGCATTATTTTCTGCAAAAAGGCCATGGCTAGTTGGTCCAAAAACGCGCCCGTATTTATATACAGTTTTGTATTTTTAACATAATAACAGGCGCGCGCGCGTGGAGCCAAGAGGAAGAAAATATACTTGATATTTATCAATTGACAACTACAAGTATTGAATTCGAAGCATGACTTGGCCTCTAATTTGGAAAACTAGGCCGTCATTGTCAGTAATTATATTACTCATATTTCTCTCCGTTAGTTGAGCAGACTGTTGATTTTTAGGTCCGTTTTTTATTTTATTTTAAAGTCTTATTTATTATATTAATTTTTATATTTCTAAATTATTTTGATGTATTCAAATTAAATATACACTAAAAAAATTATTTTAAATAAAAAAACATTTTAAAACATAATCTTTATTACATGTCTGTTTGAGAATGTTGTCGTGGTTAGTTTTGAAAGTGTTTTCGTTTAAAAATACATTAGAATTATATTTTATTTTTAAAAAATTATTTTTGACACCAGTACATCAAAATAATCTAAAACATCAAATTTTATTTAATTAAATTAAAAATTAAAAATAAAAATAAACTTTTTAAAAAAAAAATCAAGTTAGAAGGGAGACCAAGTAAGGGTAGACAGGGGAGGACCATGTTGCTGATTTGTTTACTTTATGATGGAAAGTTCTTCTGGCTAATCAGCAGACAGAAGTGTTAGAAAATTGATTATTGAAATTAGACAAGTCTCTTGTCTTGTGACTTGTGCTCTCCCTCCTCCATAAATGTAACCCATCTACCTGGCGTTCAGAAAACCAAGAAAGTTAGGAACCACCCCGGTCCCTCACATTCATCAAGCCTCTCTGTTTTGATTCAACCTGTTGGCTTCTCAGGAGAGAGAAAGATGGGGAGGGCTCCTTGCTGTGACAAGGCCAATGTGAGGAGAGGGCCATGGTCGCCTGAAGAAGACGCGAAGCTGAAGGAGCACATAGAAATACACGGGACAGGAGGGAGTTGGATTGCTCTTCCACAAAAGGCTGGTAAGCATCAACACTTTTTCCTCTTCCTTTTAGTATGTGGGTTCTGAGTAGGTTGCCTGGAAGATTATTTTAATGGAAACGACACCCGGTACTCTTAAGGTTTCGGTGCTCTTCCTTTCCTGTCAATTCCGTTTATGTCTGTCTTCTTTACAGTCTTGAATCTCTCTGGGAATTGTTTTTCAGGTCTTAAAAGATGTGGGAAAAGCTGCAGATTAAGATGGCTAAACTATCTCAGACCCAACATTAAACACGGGGAGTTCTCTGATGATGAAGATAGAATGATCTGCAGCCTATATGCCAGCATTGGAAGCAGGTATTCTCTCAGCTTTCTTTCCAGTAATCCCACTCCAAAATCATATGTTTCTTTCACATATTTCGTCATCCTTACTGAAATTGATGGTTTTTAGTCTCGTATGACTCCTCTTTCCCTATCTAAGACATGGAGATAATAGCACGAATGAATTATACGAGTGTATTTACAATTCTGGGAAAAAAGTGAAACCTCGAGAAATAATTGCATGCTCCCAGAATATGCCAATTTTGGATAATTGTAGGAAGTCTATGCATGCATGCTAAGCTTATAACATTTCTTGTTAAGAGTGCTGAGCTACTCTTTAAAGACCAGAATTCACTTAATTTCACTTCTTCTTACATAAACTGTTCACATCAAAATGCAGGTGGTCAGTAATAGCAGCTCAGTTGCCAGGCAGGACGGATAATGATATAAAAAACTACTGGAACACCAAGCTCAAGAAGAAACTAATGGGTTTGATTAATCATAATGCTCAGAGAAAACCTCAGCAAGCTTCTCATTTCTCATCTCTCCTTCACACTACACCATTGCCGTCTTCACCTTCCACTCCCTTGTCATCATCACCTTCATTCAGATGCAGCAACACCAGTTATAATTATACCCTAGCTGGGTCTTTCACTGAACCAATTTCGTTTTCATCACGTCCTTTGAGCAATAACTCTTTCTCTACTGCTTCTATCCAAGAAACCTTTGTGGGTTCTATGCGAAATTATCAAGTGAAAGATAGTCTCATAATGTTTGGAGGTGAAGCTAGCTGCAGTTCTTCTGATGGAAGTTGCAGCAATCAGATGAGCCATGTCAAATTAGAGGTGTATGAACATGGTAGTGGTGGTGCTAATAACAACATTGAACAGGTGGGCTTACAGAACTACCTACACAACGGGGCTGAAGACGACCAAAAGTTGATGGTTTCAAGTTGCGGTGCGAGTCATGGTGTACTTGATGTGTGGACTGGGAAGCAAATTGGGTTATGGGAAGAGAATCCATCGGACTATGGTCTAGAGGAGATTAAACAACATATTAGCACTACCAATTGTAATAACTTTTTGTTTGATGAAAACAAGACTGCGGAGAAAGTCATGTACTACTGATGCTGACCGTGAGTGAAAAACCACAAGATTTGAAGGTAGGGAAGGAATGGGTTCAAAGATTCAGATTTCAGGTCATCAGTTTGCGGGGGAAGTGGATTTGGTTATATATATATATATAATGGAAATACTTTTTTAACAGTACATGCTAAAGAGTTTCCTTTGTGCATTTCTTTTTTTGGGAAATGATGTTGTCTAAAGGTAACCGCAACATTCAGCAATAAATGTTATGAAAACTATAGAAGCCAATGTGTATCATCATTAAGAATAAATATATTCATCTATTTTGCTCAAGTTTATCAATTTTGTTCCATATGAAATAGCCGATACATTTCATTTCAATTCAAAATATAGAATAAACTAGAATAAATTATATCTCATTCAGAATCTCGGCCTGTTCTGGAAATTTCATTCAAATTCTGCTCGAAACATTCCAGTTTTGTTTCATCTGTTCTGTTCTGGTCAAATAATATTTTTTTTAAAAATAATGAATAGTTTTACATTATCATTCATATGTCTTATTTTTAGATTAAATTTTTCTCAATTTCATTATTGAACAACAAGTTTATTACAAATTAAACATTATAGTTTGGTTTATTTGATTTATTTAAAGTTATCATAGTTTTATAACATAGGTCACACATTTGAAAGATTAACTTAGATTGACCCGAGTTGATCCAATATATTATTGTTTCAATATTCTTTTAAGATATCAACTTGATTTTTTTTAGTTAAACTATATTTTTATGATTTTTTATGTTATCTTTAAACTCATCAAGTCGATGAGTTATATCGGTTCAACTCTTTTTTTTTTTACTTATGTTTGAAATTTAAATTGAACAATTCTAAATAATTTTATTTTTGGATTTGAATTAAAATAAAATTGTTGAATTAATATATTTAATTATATATATATAAACATAAACAGTACAACCCCGAAATGGAACGCCGAAACACTTCGAAACTGAAATATTTTGTTCCAATTGAAAAAATAAAATATGAACCGAAACAAAATTGACAACCTTGATTTTGTTACATGCAAATTAAATATGCAGTCGTTTTTTGTTTCAAGGACTCAATTTTCATTAAAAAAATATTGAATCTAGTCAAGCACAAGGTTTTGAAAAGGACTTCTGATGCTAATCCTCTTCCTCAGCAATTATGTTAATGTATGAACTCAACCTTATTAAATCATGCAATGCAGGCATAAGGACTTCAGAGAAGCCTGGCTAGTTAATTTCATCTTGATATTTTTTTTCATGGGTGGTGACCAATTGAATCAAAAGTCCACGGACATGATTTGAAAACAAAGTTTTAATTCATTTTTAAAATTAAAAAAAATGCAAAGGAGGGGTACGATGAGTGACACAGGGGGACCGTGCCTCAATTATTGATAACCCTTTGATTAGGACTCATGCGGTGATGATGCGGGAAAAGCCTGGTTAAAAAATGAATTTTGGTTTAAGACAAGATGGTTTGTATATTTTAATGTTGAAAGATGAATGCATTGACCTCCCTCTAGTTTGCCAGCTACGGGCATTATTTAAGCTCAAAATCAAATTGTCTTCGAAGCAATTCGGAAGGATTTTCTAGGAATGTCTTTTCTAGTGGCGTTTAAAGTAGTATTATTTTTTATTGTGTTTCAAAAATATTTTAGAAAAAAGTTTGATTTTTTTTATTTTTTATTTTTTTATTTTAAATTAATTTTTTTGTTTTTAAATCATTTTTATATATTAATATAAAAAAATATATATCATTTTAATATATTTTGTTTTAAAAAAAATTAAAACTTTAACGAACTCAAGAAGTCATTAAAATATGAAAAGTAGTGGCGGCACCGACAGAGCCACCGAGTGGTTAAGCCATAGTATTCATACAACCGCACCAAGATAACTTCTTCTTCTTTGCTGGAACAATAACAGTGATCTATTATTTTAATATATTTTTAAATAAAAAATAATTTTAAAAATAATTTTAACTATAATCTATTTTAACTGTCAATAAAAACATGCATTAAGGACGAGTATGGTTGGATTGTTTTTTAAAGTGTTTTTCGTTAAAAATACATTAAAATTATGTTTTTATTTTATTTTTTAAAATTTATTTTTGACATCAGCACATCAAAATGATCTAAAAATACTAAATTTTATTAATTTAAACTTAAAAATAAAAATAATTTTTTTTTTCAAAAGTGCTTTTGAAAAATACTCTAAAACACCCCCTTAGTCGTGCCAGGTGTCGCGCTCCACAGCATTCGAGATTTCAACACACCATTCTTCTGACTACTTTTCTAAATAACACGTGTAAACTCGTATGATTAACTTTTCAATACACGCAACTTTTTCTTGAGCATGAAAAAAAAAAGTCCGACGAAAGAAGATGACCAAAGGAGAAGTTATCAGCGAAGTGGCAGATGTGGATGCTGAGAGTAGGAGTCGTGGCTGAGTGAGCGACGATAGGGGATCATGCTTCAGCTTGCAGTTTCATTTATGTAATTATCATTTCATATTTTTATAATTGTTATTTGTATTATTATGTTAGTGATCAAGATAGTGTAGTGGTGGTATCAACTTTTTAGGAGTTGGTTATCGTTCAATTTCTTTAAATTGCAAGAGAAGACACGGGAAATTTTCAACAGAAATTTAATCTCCAAGTTCATTGAGATCGTTCGGTTCTCTCTTGAACGAGCCCTTCCTATCTTTTTAAAATATGTCATAAAGGAAGAAAGTCAAGTAAATACCATTCGTTATAGGTAGAGGGAGCAAAAAAACTGATCAACTGATTAAATCGAGAAAATCAAAATAAAAAAACTGAGAAAACCAAATAAAAAAACAATTAAATCGATTATAAAATTTTAAAAAATATTCAATTCAGTTCGGAATCGGTTCTGTAATGCAAAACTAATTAGCCCAAACTGAACTGAATCATTTGGTTAAAGCACTTAATATAATATATGAAATGGTCATTCATTCAAACAAACCCTAGTCACCCCCCTCTCCCTCTCTCTTCCTCTCGCCTCTCCCTCCCTCCTGCCTCTCGGCCTCTCAGCCTCTCCCTCCCTCTCGCCTCCCTCTTTGTTTTTCTAGTTTCAATTGAACTGACTTGGGTCTCAGAAGTTCTCACATCTGTTTCAACTTTCAAGTTGGTTGGCTTGTCCAGAGAAAATCGATCAACTACTTAGTAGGTAATTTATGCTACTTTTTTTAATGATTTGAGATTCTATTTATTCAATATTAGTTGATAATCTTAGTACATCTGACTTACAGTTGAAGTCTAGCCTAAAAAAATAATGGGGTATATTTCAAATAATTCTAGAAAAAACAATTTTTACATGACAGGGGGGAAAATGTGATTGTGTTTAATCTAAGTTCTTCTCGAGGACAGAGAATATGTTGTTATTGTGTTTTTCCTTTGGACAATAGTTTTGGGTAAATAATATTTGCTAGCACAAGTATACAAGAAATGTGATTTGCTGCTTTATGTTTAAAACACCATTGCTTGCTTTGTTGTTATTTGGATAACAACTGCTTTAAATACATCAACCTATAGTTGTTTATTATATCGCAAGTCGAAACTGTATCAATGTGAGAACTAGTGACAAACAATTGAAATCCATGTTATTGATTATAGTTTATTGTTAATTAATTTTATTAACTCAGCTTCAATGAATCAGATTCTGTCATAAAAAAACAGTATAAAAACAATGTATATTTGTAAATCTGGAATCATGTTTATTTCTTATACAATGTACTTTTATTTTATGATTTATTAATCGATTTATTTTCAATCTAACATTTTTTTATTTTATTTTTGTAGAATTTGGTGGAAAGCTAAATCTAGCAATAGATGATAATTAGTTCAAAACTTAGTGTATTTCTTGAAGTTTTTTATGTTAATGTTGCTTGTTTATTTTGAAATCCTTTAAGGCAATATTCTGTAAATTAAATTTTGATTTATTCGCTTGTGTAATTTTAATTATTTCATCTCATGCTAAACTAAACAAAACAAAAATATTAGAAAGTTAAAAAAAAAACTTAATAAAACTATATTAACATTAACAATTTAATACATTAATATTTGTATAAGAAAATCAGTTTACTTTTATATTAATTATAAGCCCATTAGATGGCCCATCAGAAAGCTCAATAAACAAATTCGGTTTTTCCAATTTTTAATCGTAAAAACCGAACTGAACCGAAAATGGTCGGTTTTTAATAGGTTTGGTTCGGTTAAGTTATTTTTTTAAAAAAATTGGTTTGATTATTTTTTTTGATAAAAACCGAACCGAATTGAAAATACTCACATTTAATTACAGGTAGATTTCACAGTTAATCGTCTTGTAACTCGATCACAAGTTTGGGACTGTAACACTTGTACTGTCACTACTAGATGGTTAATATTCATCTTGTAATTAATATATACTTGCGTAGCTTTAACTTCTCAGGACCATAGCTTTTGACTAATTAAGGATGGGTCGTATGAATTCATGTACATCCATTCTTTTTCTGTGAGCCGCCAGTACAGCCATTTTCCTCATGGAAGCTACAATAATACAGCCCGACGAAAGAAGCTCAATGAACAGAGGCACCCTACTTTTCTTCCAACAGCAAGCTAACTAGGAACAGCCCACAAAGAAGAAGAAGAAAAGAAACCCAATTCAACGTTCGTTAATTCTATCGCACAAATATTCAAGGTAGAAAAAAATTGAGTTGCTAAAGTTACCTTTGAATTTAATATGGCAAATAGATTTTCGAACTTGGAATGTCTATATATACATAGCCCTTTCCTACGATTTTCTCGGATCGGCATAATGTTTTCACCCTTAATCTCAAGAAAGAAAAAAAAGAAATTATTAAGCAATAAATGAATTACAGATTGCAGCGCAGAGGTTGAGGTCTACGCTGGCTGCTAAATATCAACTACAAGCGCCACAGCTTCACAGGACCATCTCCATTCCTCAAATACATGCTGACAACTAGAAAAGAGTTGACTTCATGCAGCTGGCTACTTGGAATTTTCATTTTTTCTTGAATGTTAAATCACTAAGCAACACTCAAACCGGAGAAAAAACACTCTGCAAAAAATTAAAGCAGGGAGATAAGAAATACAAAGCTTCTATGCTAACCATTTACAAGGAACCGTTGGCTCCAGCCCATTAAAATCAATCTTACGAAATTTTCAGATCACTGGAAACGCACCGCCAGGAAAATTTGCTCCAAAATATAGAAAACCAGGGGGCTCAGAAGATTATCATTAGCTTCTTAAGTACTGACATTGACTCCGATATCAAAAGCCTTGAGGTTTGGAACTTGACACAGGGAAGTCACAAATAATCAATTAGATATGAACATCAAACTTACATTGAGCATGAATACAAAGACAATCGGATTTTTTACATAAGACGATTATTTTAGTTTATGTACAGAATGGACCAATGGTGGTAAGAAGATACTTTGATCACAAAAAATCCCATTGCCAGTAAACCTTCTCTACAATCCCTCCACCACTCCGCACTGCAAGACGGAGTGTTTCAGAAGCAGGTGGAACCCCCCAAAGATATGGCACGGCCACTGTCATTGTTAGCTTTTCATGCAATCCACCTTTGATGGCCTTCTCTGCAGTCACAACCTGAAAAGTGAAGATTCATGTGCATTCTCAGAGCCAATCCACACATACAACCTCCAGGGATATGAATCCTATTAAATCATGACTATACAAAAAAAAAGGCAACGAAGATGTCAGACAAATGATAATCCTTTGCAGAGGTAGACATGACCGGCATTTTAAAAAGAAGGGAGCTTGCCAAACCATGATTATGAATAGTTCCTGTTCAGCTAAACACTAGCCCTATGTGAGCCTAAAGTAGAATGATTAATATAAAAGGATAACTATGCTTCTTAGGGAATACACAAAAACACCTTCTCCGATATTCCCATTACCTGTTGCATCATCCTGCAACCCACTTGCAGAAACTCCAAATGACCCGCCCAAAACATGCTCAAATTAGTTTAACATTAACACATAACTTAATATGATATTGGCATTCAGTTACATATAATGAATGTTAATATTGTCAACTTCGTATCTATCAAGTCTAAAGCCAGCAATTAAGAGGCCAATTTGAGGTTGGTTGTCTGTCTTCTTTCAACTTCTAGTCCAGTACACTTCTCAAAACACAGATGTGACTTTTCTCAGTGGAGTAAAAAAAGCTGATGTGAATATCACCCAATCAGCACTAAGCTTGCAAAAACAAAAACAAAATTAAAACATTCTCCCAATTTGGGTCCAAGACAAATAACAGTCCCTACTTGTAAGGCAATACTGGAGCTGTCAGCTGGAAGAGAAAGCACGAAACAAATCGACCGTAAACATATAATTTATTGTTCTCCTTGCTTTGAATATGAACAAATAAACCAAGTGAAGTTAACAGGATTAGAAGAAGATTGCACTCTCAGTATCAAAATATATTTTATTGAAATGCTAATAAGCATTACCTCCCCACCATGCTCCAAAACCGTGTCTTCTACAACATCGCTCAACATCTCAATCGATCGGCAAAACCCAAAGATACAAAGCCTTCTCCCCATATCAAGTCCCTAATATGACCAGACCTCATATAAATAAGATATCAGGACTCCAGATTTTAAAGAAGACCCTAAAACAACGGGTCAAAAATTACTTACATTAGTTGCTGCAATATCAAAGAGTGCACCCAAGCATAAGCCTTGATTTGGATCCATGTAATCACTCTCTTGAAAACGTTGAAATCTATGGGAAGTTTTTGATTTCCCTCGCTTCCTCTGTTTAAGTCCATTGGAAAACCAGATACATACAATCAATTAAGTACGGAAAGTAGCAAACAGCATACACATATTGCATTCATGCAGACAAGTAAATGAGCAGCATTACACCAGTGTTATCTCAATGAAATGAAAAGAAAAGACAAACAAACAAACAAACAAACAAACAAACAAACAGAAAATAACACAAACAAAAGCAAAACGGCATACGTTGGAAGAAGCGACAAGTCGAGGAACTACAGACCCTCCAATCTGAACGAGCCCATCTGTTGTGAAAAGCGTGATTCTTTCCTCCCGAACCCATTCAATATCTGCGAGCAAAATGCAAGAGCAACCCCATTTGGTTTCATCTCATGAAACCAGGAAAGAAAAACAGAGTCTTTCTTACACAAATATAACAAGAATTCAGTATTTTACCTCGTATGAACACTTGAAGAACATAACCCTTAATTTTATTTTCTAATTCCAACAAAAGAAATACAAAGTCCCAGACTTTATTGTGATTTTATGAACTGGAATTAAATGGGCTACATTCTAATTTGGCAATTAAATATATGCAGCCAAAATCACGTAGCATTCTTTAAGATAATAAAACAGCAAGATGAAGAACAAAAGACATATGTATACCGTTGTCGCCATCGGACCACGGAAAGAAACCAAGAGGCTCATCGCCGAGGAAGTTGCCAGAATCTGAAGCTTTACAAGTGAATCGAATGAAGCGAGAGGAGCGAGGATGTGAAGCTGGGAATTTAAAAGGAGAGGCAAAGGAGAGAGATGAATTGGCTTCTCTAGAACGATAGATGTTAGAAGGGAGGGAAGAGAGAGTAGAGAAACAAAGAGCGGAGGTTTCTGCCATTAGAATTTGAAGAATCAGAAACAGAAGAGGAAAGGCAAAAAGATTCAAGACAAGAGAGGAAGGATAGGGAATCTGGGGGTAAAATGAGGGAAACGGCTTGAAGGGAATGGAGAGAGTTTTGACGCCACATATGGAATGGATGAACACGTGGCACAATATTACGTTTATTGCAAGAGAGCCAGAGAATCCGGGTTTTCGAAAAACGGAACGGGTGGTCCTTGGGCCTTTTGCCAGCGGCGCTCATGTTTGGTCATTGGCAAAAATTATCCGATTATTTATTTACGGAAAAATTACGGTTTTTTTCCTGTTATAAATTCATATTTATATGTATTGAATGTCTATAATTTTTTAGTTTAGTTTCTTGAATTTTCATTACTCTTGAGTTTATTTCTTTCTCCTATAAATAGACCACTTGTCTTGTATTCTTTACAATTTGGAAGAGAAAAAAAGAATTCATAATAAGAAATGTATTTCTCTCATTTCTTTTGCTTATGTTTTGGTGTCTATGCTTTTCTATGTTAAAAAAAAAAATTATAACATGTTATCAGCACGATACTCTAATCAGCTTATATCAATTTAACCTATTTGCTTTTTATTATTGTAATTTAGTCGTGGCAAATTTTCTTTCATTTTTATTCATAGAAAGAGATTTATAGTTCCTGAAGAACTAGTATCACAAATTCCTGAAGAATTAATGAATTAAAAATTGTTCCTGAAGAAATAGTAACACAAGTTCCTAAAGAATTAAATAAATTAAATATAGTTCCTAATGAACTAGTATTTTTAAAGCTAAACAAATAATATCCTTAAAGGACTGATTTTCCTGAAGAATTAAATAAATTAAAAATAGTTCATAAATAACTAGTATTATAAGTTTATAAAGAATTAAATAAATTAAATACAGTTCCTGAAGAATTAGTATTTCTAAAGCTAAAAAAATAACGGTCTTAAAAGACTGAATTTTTTTTATCTTCATGATTTTATTTAATAAGTTATTTCTTATTTTTATAGATAAAGATAATATCAAATCTAACAAAACTAGAATTTTTTTCTCTTGATATTCTTAGAAATAATTATTTTTCAAAGACAAAAATCCTAGAAAATAAAAATTCAACGAATAGATGATAGTACTCTTGGAGAGTCCTAATTCATAAAACAAACATTAAATTTTATGTTCAAATCATCTTATAATAATGATCCCCCTGAAGAGGGTCCTCTTGAAGAGAACCAAGTACCTGGAAATAATGAGATCTTCATAAACTATGTTCATACATGAGAGATTTTGGAAACGAGATAAAATTATCATAGATGATATATTTTCATTTAAGGTTGTTTTTGGCATCACCAAAAGTGATGATAAATTTGAACCATAAACTGTTGAAGAATATTGACATAAAAATGATTGGTCAATGTGGAAAGAAGCAATCCAAACAGAGTTGAACTCACTTGCAAAACATGTAGTATTGGACCTGTAGTCCATACGCCTAAATGTGTTATACCTGTCGGATATAAGTGAGTTTTTGTTCGAAAACACAATGAGAACAATGAAATTATATTATATAAGACATGACTTGTTGTACAAGGTTTCTTGCAGAGACTCGACATTGATTATGAGGAAACTTATTCTCCAGTGATGGATGCAATCACTTTCAGATTTTTAATTGGTTTAGTGGTCTCAGAAACATTATATATGCTTTTAATGGATATAGTTGCAGCATATCTATATGGATCATTAGATAAAGACATCCATATGAAAATCCCTGAAGGAATTACAATGCCCGAAGCTTTTTATAATGAACCGAGAAATGTTTATTTTATTAAATCACAAAAAAATTACATGGGTTGAAGCAATCTAGTCGGATGTGGTATAATCATCTTAATGAATACCTCTTAAGAAGAGGGTTTGGGAATGACGAGATTTGTCCGTGCATTTTTATTTTTTATTAAGAAAATAATATCTGAATTTACAATTATTGTAGTATATGTTGATGACTTAAATATTATTGGTACTCCTGAAGAGCTCACAGAAACTATAACTTATTTGAAAAATGAATTTGAGATGAAAGATCTCGGAAAGACAAAAAAAATTCTTGGTTTACAGATTGAACATTTTTCAAATGGAATATTTGTATATCAATCAATGAATACAGAAAAAATCCTAAAGCGTTTTTATATGGACAATGTTCATCCCTTGAATACACCTATGGTTGTTCGATCACTTGATGCAAAAAAAGACCCCTTTCAACCTCCAAAAGATTATGAAGAAATTCTTGGTCCTGAAGTGCCATATCTTGTGCTATTGGATCACTTATGTATCTTGCAAATTGTACAAGACCAGATATATCTTTTACAGTAAATTTAATTACAAGATATAATTCCACCTCCACAAAAAGACATTGGAATGGAGTCAAACATATATTTTGCTATCTCCGCAAAACAACCAAAATGGAGTTATTTTATTGTGGATCAAATTCACAATTGATTGGATATGCAGATGCAGGTTATCTCTTTGATCACCACAAAGGGAGATCGCAAACAGGTTATCTATTTACCTATGGTGGTACTGCAATTTCTTGGAGATCTGTCAAACAAACATTAGAATCATTCAGAGATTATTACGATACATGAAACAAGTCGAGAATGTATTTGGCTAAGATCAATTATCCAGCACATAAAGAAAAAATATGGATTGTCAGCCATTGAAAATAGTCCACAATATTATCTGAAGATAATGTTGCTTGCATCACTCAACTTAGAAGAGGCTATATTAAAGGAGACAAAACAAAGCATATCTCACCAAAGTTCTTTTATACTCACGAGCTCTAACAAAAGAGAGAAATTGATATTAAACAAATAAGGTCAAGTGATAATTTAGCAGATTTATTTACAGAGTCTTTACTAGTCTCAACTTTTAAGAAACTTGACAAAATAATGGAATGCATAATCTTAAAGATTTGCCATAAAACATGTACTTTTGAGGGAAAGTCAATGCAAATTATACTTTTTTTCCTTCACTTAGTTTTTTTCCCACTGGGTTTTCCTTTACAAGGTTTTAATGAGGCAATTTGATATTGTTTTAATGAATCTTGAAGTATTCGTATATAGATCTTGAAGTATCTATATAAAGTCCTCTATGAATTTTAAAATACATGGTCATTCAAGGGGAAGTGTTATAAATTCATAGTTATGTGTATTGAATGTCCATAACTCTTGAGTTTAGTCTCTTGGATTTCTATGATTCTTGAGTTCATTTCCTTTTTCTATAAATAGAACACTTGTCTTGTATTCTTTACACTTTGGAAAAAAAAGAAGAATTCATAATAAGAAATGTATTCCTCTCTTGTCTCTTTTGATTATATTTTGATGTCTATGCTCTTCTATGTTAATTATTTATTCTTTTTATAACAATTTTTTCATAATTGTTTTGTATTTTGATATTTTTTTAAGAAAATAACATCAATACAAACTCAATGAGAAAAAAACTAAACAATGATTTTGAAACTGGCGTATTCACATCTCAACGTATTGAAAACAAAAATAATAAATTTTGAGTTTCTTTTGAAAGACAATTTAAAATGATTTATGAAGTGGTGTTTTCAGGAGAAGTTATTTTTTAGAAATGTGTGCTATCGTTTTTTATAAATAGTAAATTTAGTGGGGAGATTTTATAACAACACTCCACTTGGGATGTTAATAAAACATTGTGCATATTCTAAAGGTACTATTTAACACTGTATTTCAAAGTGCTTTTTAAAAAATGAAAAAAATTATTGTTTTTTATTTAAATTGAAATTTTCTAGTGTTTTTAGAGAAAGGGAGGAGTTCAATCGACCACCACCACGTTCCCTTCCACCTCGGAACACCACACATCCCACCATGAGTGGAGGACATGGTGGTGAATCCATTAAGACTTCGAATGGATACTTTTTAATCATAGTATGACAACGCACACGCCACCGGAATGAAATGTCACGAAGAAAACCATCGGCGCATCCGAACGAGGCACCAACAATGTCCGCAGGAAAAAGTAATAAAAAATAGGGTAAATTACCTAAACAACTCTACAATAAACTCTTATATTTTATCTTTTATGAGGACATATCCGTATTTATGTATTTTCGAAAATTATGAAATGCTCGAAACACCCTCATAGGTAATTCTTGTGTTTTGTCTTTTCGGAGGTAAAAGAGTTATTATACTATGCACTGAAATGTTACATCTGTGACACCTCGCCAACAACTCTTGGTTTTTGTCTTATTGAAGGGTATTATGAGTATTTTACTATGCATAGAAATGTAAAAAATCAAAAATACTCTTGAGTCCAAGGCTAAAATTACTGTGCACCAAGGGGTAAAATACTAATTTTACTATTATAATCCACAATAATTTATGTTTATGATTTAGGGCTACAATAAAATTTGCTATAGTGAATCACTTATCTCTTTAAGAAGCTGTTTGGCGCTGCGGCCAAACCACCGTGCCGCAAAAATTCATTTTTTTTTTCATTTTAAATAAATATATTTTGGTGTTTTTAGATTATTTTGATGTGCTGATGTCAAAAATGATTTAAAAAAAATAAAAAAATATCATTTTGATGTTTTTCGACACGAAAAACACTTTGAAAAACTACTGCAACCGCCCTCCCAAAGAGGCTCTAAATATGTTTTATAATAATAATAATAATAATAATAAGTAAATTACAATTTTAAGAAACAAATAAATAATAATGATAATAATAATAATAATAATAATAATAATAAGTAAATTACAATTTTAAGAAACGAATAAATAATAATAATAATAATAAAAACCGAACCGGCTCACCTTAAAATATTTCGGTCCGGATCAGATACAGAATTCAAACCGGAAACGAGATAAACAAAACTGTAATAAAGTGATTCTGGTCTCTTCTTCTCCTCTATCCAGAATCCCAAAGATTTTTTTTTCTTTTTCTTTTTTAGAAACTGTTATTATTTACAAAGCAGCAAATCGACACTCACTTCCACAATGGCCATTAAATCACAGTTAATTACAGGATTAACCCTGTCAATGCCACACCCTCCTTCTACTTCTTCAAGCTCCAACAATAAAGGTAACAATAATACTACTTTATGTATGATGAAGAGGAGGACCCTCACGACGTCGTTTTTCAGTGGTGGAGGTAGGCACTTTATTTGCTGCTGCTGCATGTGTTAATGGGCATCTGTTAATTTTTAGTTTTAGTTCCTAAACTTAATCTTTTCTTTTATAGAGTTAAACGTGAATTGAGGAGACCCAGATGAGAAAACTGACTGTTTTTTTATGTTAGTGATACGAGAAGGATTTCCTTTTAAAAAAGTTTTTTTGTCGTACTTGGATTTTTTAATTCATAAAAATATACACACGGAGAAGCAATTCTTAGCTTAATTGTGTGGTGTGCCCAATTGTTTGTTTTTGGATGAATTTGTTATATCTACGGTGGACTGTTGTGATTGTGAGGAGGAATTTTTGTAGGGGCTGATTGTTCAAGGTCCATTGAATTCAACTGAGTGTTGCAAGTCACAAGAGTTGATGGGGTTGGCTGTATGGGTATTATTGTCCTTTTTGTTCGGCTTAGGGCTGAATGCTGTTTGCGAGCTTTTGTTACAAGAAAGTTTAGTAATTCGACATAGATGTTTAACAAATTTAAAACGTTGATGAGGCAAGCATAAGAGAGTAGCTCTGTAAAAATGTCAGCAATCTGATTCCGAATACACACGTATGCAGTTGGCGCTGCTCTTGTGTGTTTAGACACACATATCAGTCTTTGCTGAATTATTTTGCTTGCAGTTGAAGCTCTAAAAGTTGCTAGGATAAGGACCAGTCTATCCACTCGGTCCAATTGTTACAGACAAGGTGGAGGTGCTCTTGGCACGTGCATGAACCTTTTTGATCGGTTTGGTAGAGTTGTGAAGGTGAGATCTGTTTTTATGTAATGACTCTGTGCTGTTCATTTTTGACCATCGCTGATAATTGTTATGTTTTCTACATTAACCAACATCGTTTAATTCTCTACTGTTACAGTCATATGCAAATGCAATCGTAAGTTCCTTTGAAGATCCAGAGAAAATTCTAGACCAGACAGTACTTGAAATGAATGGTGACTTAACAAAAATGCGTCAGGCCACAGCACAAGTAATGGATCTTGCATTTATTTCCTGCTTTAATTACTTTTGGTCCTTTCTTCCCTGTCCTCTTCATCTTTCTCTCATTTTTGTAATGTTTTCCCCCCATTCCCCAATGCACCAGAGAGTATTCTATGTCAAGTATATAACCCCAAATGGTAGTACTATCAATAGACATAAAATTTCTAGGCTTCTCAGTTTTCTTCCAACGTGGAATTTCTTTATTCTCCCCCCTTCCCCTTCCCCTTCTAATTTTCTTCTTTTTACATTTTATTTAGGTTCTGGCTTCTCAAAAAAGGTTGGAAAATAAATATAATGCTGCACAACTAGCTTCTGAAGAATGGTAAACCATTGTTGGAGCTATTACAACCAGCATGTGACAAATCAATTAGATCGTTGCATGATTGCATTCTTGTAGTAGAAATGACGTCTTAATTTGCACCATGTAGGTACCGTAAGGCACAACTTGCCCTTCAAAAGGGAGAGGAAGGCCTTGCACGTGAAGCTCTCAAGAGGCGTAAAACATATGCTGTAAGTTGGATCTTCCTGAAAAAGAACGCATGGTGTCTGAAATTGTCTAGTTCTAGACTGTGCTTCATACCAAGTACCTCTGCCTTACAAAGCAAGAACAATACTTGGACGGTATCATACAAAGTGAACAATGCTAAATTCTTATTACCTTCAAAACAACAAAGTTAATCCCCTCGTGTTTTCTGAGTTCTGTTACCTCTAAAATAACAAATGTGGAAGTTTCTGTTATTTGTTGTTAAAAATTCAGCTGTGAGTGCAAACAAAGAATTGAGTAGATGATGCATGCTGCATGTGCAAATGTTGTCACAGTTATAAAGGATTCCTTCTGAAAGATAATTTTTCTGTTTTCATTTTTGCAGGATAATGCTAATTCTTTCAAATCTCAACTTGATCAACAGAAAGGTGTTGTTGAGAATCTTGTCTCCAATACTCGGGTATGCTTGTGCCATTGGAGTGCTATTCCCATACATCTCTGTTATTTTCAGTAGAAGCTATTTTCTAAGCTCAATTTTTCTTTCCTTTCTTTCCTGAAACAATAAACCAAAGACCTACTTTTAAACCGTGCTTGAGGTTCTCTGTTTTAGGATTTTGGTGTTGGGGCTGACTAACATTTATTTAAAAAAAAATCCTCGTGGTAAAATTTTTCAAATCTACTTGGCAATATTTCTTGCTGTTTCCATTCTACATTTTGGTTTTCATCTTTTTGATAGCTACTGTGATATACTAATGACCTTGTGTAATTTTTCTGTGTAGCTTTTGGAGAGCAAGATGCAGGAGGCAAAATCAAAGAAAGATACTCTGAAAGCACGTGCTCAGTCTGCAAAGTTGTCTCTACCCCCAGTTCTCCTCTCTAAGTAGCCTTGTTTCTTCAAGCGTGTTCCCATTCTGATGTTTGCTTTGTTGCGTGCCTTTGTGCTCTTGTAGGACTTCAACCAAAATGAATGAAATGTTGGGAAATGTTAATACAAGTAATGCACTTGCAGCTTTTGATAAAATGGAAGAGAAAGGTAAAAGATTTGGATCTAGTCACTTCATCATAGTTCTATTTCCTGTCTTCCTAAGCTTTGACAGGGTCAGGTAATATCTGCTGGAAACAGGACATTGTGACATGAGTTATGCCAGTGTTTCTAGAATCCACTTACATGTAGACATCACCTTATCTGCTCACAACTGTCTTTCTATTTTGCCATTGGAGTATATCCAAAACTCATGCCACAATCTTTCTTTCCCTTGTTTCACTTGAATGATCATGTCTCCAAATTGATTTTTCTAGCTGTGACCTGGATACTTATCTAGGATGTCTTCTTAACTTTGCCAATTCTTTTTCAGTATTTGATTCTTATATAACCATGTTTGTAGTCTCCACATGATTACTTCTCTTTACCCTCCTTTAGCATGGCTGATAAAAATACTTCCACTGTATTTCTAGCGCATCATCCGAACATTGTACTCCCAGCATTTTCTAGTGCCTGTTTCCATTTCTGCCTTTTCGGGGCCTGATCAGTACTCAAATTGATGAAAATGATTTTTTTTCCTTTTGATACCTATAATTCTGATATTAAGCCACCATTCGTGATATCACTAGTTCCTTTATTGAATATTCAATTGAACCATAAGTTGGATACTGTTTATGGTTATTCTACCTTGGCATTGGTTACTAGAAATGATGCTTGCACTGGCACGTCTGGATGCCTTGTTAATTGCTGGATTATTGCATAGCATGGATGACCGCTGGCCCCTAACTGTATCTAAGATCTTTTTTTTTTTTTTATATATATAGTATTGGCAATGGAATCAGAAGCTGAAGCTCTTGGCCAGTTGACTACAAACGAGCTTGATGGAAAGGTATCTGTTATTTTGTCCTTTAATTATTTTTTATTTGTACGCCCTTTATAATTTTGAAGAATGCTATTGAGCTAAACCATTCTCTGTCTAATTCTCCCTCCATAAATTGTTGGAAGCATCAGCAATCGCCTTTGTTGGTCCTTGCATTATCTTTGAGTAATGGGGTGGCAACTTTTTATTTATTTATTAATTTTGAATCATTAGAATTATTCTAAATACAAACACATACAGGCATATCCTGACTTCCATTACTGATTGTATAAACTATCATGTGCATGCATGCACATATTTGTACAATTGTGATTGATTTCCACCATGCCAAACCACTCAAGATGCATGCAGTTTGGTCCTATTTAAAAGTCCATGAATTTAGTCAATATAATTGAATTTAAAATCATTTCCTCTACATGTATTTTTAGAGCCAAAATTAGTTATATAGAAATAAATTCAATTATGATCAACATGATAGAGAAGCTGGATTGGCACTTGCCCTTGTTGGGTTTTTTTTAATGCTGCTATCGTTAATTCTTTGGCCCTTGATAGGATGAAAATTCAATGTAATAGAATCCAATGAAATCCTTTTACCCCTCGAAGCTAAAATCATGGTAGCTGACTTCAAGCTTAGTTTCCATTCAGTGCATAAATAGAAAAATGATGTGTAATTAAAGGGTAGCTATTAACTTAGAGTATCAGGAATAACAAAGATAAATTCCTTATTTGGGTATCTTCAGGTGAAATTTTTTAATCATTAATCTTGCTTACTAACCTTCCAAATGTTTACCAGTGAAACTTGAGAGGTTAGTTCAAAAGTAAAAGAGCTCTAACCTTTTGCTTGATTGACCTATTTATTCACCGACCTCTTCAGTGGGACAGGGAAAATGATGTTGACTTCTAAGATGATGAAAGATTTGTGTTTTTTTCTTCTTACCAGTTTTGTGTACAGTGCTCAAGGTTGGTGCCCTTATAAGGTGATGCCCCTCACTTAGTATAAAAGATACACCTGAAGGATATAGTGAGTGAAAACTAAAATACTGTGAGACCAGACCATGGAGACTATAGATACCAACCAATTAATGGAAAGGTGCTTCCCTTTGTCTTGGAACTTTACAACCTTCTATTGCCAAGGGAAGCTGATGGAGATTGAAGTTGCATGGGTATCCTTTTACTTTAGCGTTAAATTTAGGGAGCAACTTCTGGTGATTCTGGCTTTTGATAGTATTAATCAGTGTACTCTGTGAATATGTTCGATTTTAAAGAGAGGATTATCATCCACTACTAATATCCAACAAAACAGTTCTTGAATAGTTATTTTTTTGGTTGGTTTGGTTGATGAGGTGCCATATGATTTTCCACATCTTGAAGCTTGCTCCATTCTTTCAAAGGTATCCATGTTAATTTGATGAAAGATGAAACATGATTCACATCATGGCACATCATAGCTCTTCTTGGATTTAAAAAATTTCAACTCACCAAAAGAGGATAGTAGACAGTAGAAACTACTTTTTGAGGCATTCCTTGTTAAATACAAAACTACTTTTTGAGGCATTCCTTGTTAAATACAAAACTACTTTTTGAGGCATTCCTTGTTAAATACACTTTCTTTTCTTTTCTGGTTTATAAGTAGGCCCTGCTCTGTCACTGTAGTTTAATCCTTTGATGACATAGGGAATGGAAGCCAATTTTTCAGATATAGCCAGTGCCATCCTCCAACCAAGAATAAGTTGTTTGTTTCTACATATATTGAGAGTTTTTTTTTCCTGAAAATAAGTGTCCATGTGGTGGTTTCTTCTGAATAAAACTTCTGTAGATATATGATGGTTTTCAGGTAGGTTATTTCAGTCTTTTATTCATAAAAAAATCAATAGGTTTTGCTTTTATAGGTTTAACTCAAGCTAGTGTCTACTTTGGTCCTGTTTGTATTTGCAGCATGACCGTGCTTTTTTTAAAAAATGATTTTTTATTTTCCTTCTAATTGAGTATTTTGGTGTTTTTAAATCGTTTTGATGTGTTGATGTCAAAAATATTTTTTTTTTAAAATAAACATTATTTTGATTTATAACTAAATGAAAACACTTTTAAAAACAATAACTAACATAATGCAAAACACTACCTTAATGTAGCAGTTTTATTTACTCTATTTGTCACTCAAGCACGGTTTGTTGAAGATGTCCTTTTTCCCTTTTGTTTTCTTTTTTCAGCTTAGATATATTGCTTATGACTTATGGTACAACTCTTCTACGGTTTGGGTTTAAAGTTTCTTGGTTTTGGAGTCCATTTCAGGCTGCATTTTGTTTTTCTTATGAAACAATGGATACTGTTGAGAATTTAATGTTTTGAGATTTTGCTGTAAACTTGGTTCCTAGGTCGTCTCTCGTGCTCTTAGATTAGCTTCATCTTTCCTACATGTTCTTCATCTCCCGTCTTTTTCCAGCAGTCCACACTCTGCAGCCAACCCATGACCATATCAGAAACTGTACATTAAACAATATATTTTGGCCTGATTTTAACTCCATTTCCTACATTAAACAAACTGCTGATCATCCCGATCTTAATACATTTGAAGTAGTGCTTTTAACCCTGCAATTGGTGATTTATTTCTGAAAAGCAGATTTCTTTGTGATCCTTGCCATTTTTTGTGTTTCATTGTCTATGCAGTTTGCGTTGCTTGAAGGGTCATCAGTTGATGATGACCTTGAGAATCTGAAGAAGGAACTAGCTGGTAGCTCAAAGGTATGCCTTACCCAATTTACTAGTTTATGAGAAAAAAAGGCACTGTTAAGATTTTCCTGTCTAAAATAACTACCGTCAAAATCTGCTGTTTGAGTACTCCAAAAACAATTCTTATCTGAGGATGACAACCATAGAACCAGGACAAGGAATTATGCAGTTTGCATTATTTTGGACTGCATAATTGACGGAGTAAGTACTGCGAGGAGAAGAAAAGATTGTTGCTGGGTTTAAAGCTTATTTTGTGAATATCTCTTGTTGTAAAATTCGTGAAACTTATATTCCCTTCGTATTTTTTGAGAACACCTATTTCTTTGATTCTCTGAAAGCAGAAAGGAGAACTTCCACCAGGAAGAACAGTTGTGAGCAGCTCAAAAAATTCATTCCGCGATCGTGACATAGAGATGGAGCTCAATGAGATGAGACAAAAGAGAGAGAACTTTTAGAGTTCAATATTGGATTAGGTCTTTGTTTTGTCAGGAAATTACTATGTAAAAGCTAAATATAAATTCGTTGAGCCAAATTAAGATGGAACAAGTCTGGCCAAATTACTTCTTGTTGCAAGGCCATGGAGCCAATAGTCAGCACAAGTGATGATGAAGTGTTGTTCTTGGCAGGTAGAGACCTCAATAATGCAACGGATGTTTTTGGTTGTGCCCGAACGGCAAATTCTCAATCTCCTAATTTTTCCACGCGCCAACAACAAGCACTCAAAATGCAAGGAAATTCGACTGCATTTTCTACCATGGGTTTTGCAAAAAGGAGGAGCCATCCTTCAGTTTCTGTTTAGCGTGAAGGCAACTAGGGTTTCAATTCTTTAAATTGTTATTATTCATATATTTTGAGATTAATTAAAAATCATGTTTGAGATTTTAAATAGGCATGTAAATTAAACATGATAAATGACTAAATCATTTTATTATTTTATACATATAATTAAATTGATCTTGTGATCCATGTTTTTTGTGAGCTAACTTCAAAACTACTTTACTATTCACTTGCCTAGTAAATAAACAAGCGTAATTGATATAATTAATTAATTAATTGAAACGAATCGAAGCATCTCGTGAAGAACAAAATACACACACCTGAAAACGTAATTGTTCAGACCTAAAAACAGGTGCATAATTTAAGTGTTCAAACGATGATCCACTGAGCACTCATCAACATTAATTCTGATTACCAATAATTCAATGTTCATATGATTAAAGCTCGCCGTATCCAGCACATGATTGGTTGACCAGCAATACCTTAATTCCGACATATAATGAGTAATAAAATCCCCATTTATTAAAGACAAACTAATGATCTCTGATGCCTCTTTTCTACATTTAAAATGTGAAAATTTTCCCATTGATCGCAGCAACAAGCAAAGTTAATCTCAATTATTTGTTTTATTCTGCTCTACTAAGATTTTCATATATTTTAAACATGTAAACCTTTTTCCTTTTCAACACCCAAGCAAGTAAACACACTCATTGCCAAATTGCTCATTCCACACATCCCATTGTTGTTAAATACTTTTAAAATACATTTTTCAAAGAAAATAGCTCGAAAAGACTCATAAAAACTGAGATTATCAACACCTGGACTTGGTTTGACGGCCCAAAAAAGTACAAGGAGATCTTCAGGTTCGTTTAAGCATCTAATTGCCAAGAGTAATTTTGAATAGTATTTGAAATAATGAGATTAAATGACTGAGGCTGTTTATTTCTATTAGAATTATTTTGAATGAAACGATCCTTGAAATGCAGCGTGTCCAAACAAAGGAATTAAAAGCATCATTTTCTAGGTCTAGTCTATCACTGCATGTTTTTTACACTTAGGCAAATATAAAAATATCTAGTTTCTTTGGGCTAGGAATGCATAAAGCTCTTAAGCCTCCATGTAAGGTATAGGTCAAGGAACTCGAAAGAGCAAGGAACTCTTCGAGTGTATGTTATCGTGCAACAATCATGATGTTGATGGGAGCTTTATTTCATAACATGCGTAAAGTATTTGTTATTTTAAAATCTACTTGCACTTTTTCTTGGTTTGTACATTGAGTTACAAGCATAAATAGTAAAACAAAACTCTAATAAACTAAAAACATATCAATCAAGAGAAGAGAGATATGAATAGTGAAACTAAATGGCAATGTAATGCTAAAACATAAAAATATCTAAAAACCCTAGAAAATAGTTGAATTTGGCATCGAGAGAGGGGTGCTAGTGGTTAAAAGCAACTAACCTAGCTCAAAACATCATTTTTCTTCAAAGCATCTCCAACCCACTAGTTATGAGGAGGCAAAGCTATTTTAGCTATTAAAGCACTTTTTATTTCTCCAACTCAATAACTACCAATAGCTAAAATGACTTTTTGTTCTTTGAGATGTCATTTTTACATGTTCTTGTAGAAAGCCAAATATTTAAAAAAAATCATATAATATTGTTTGAGACTAGGAGGAATAGTTGGCAAGCAAACATATGATTTATAACAATAATAATTATTTGATTTGCTCAATTCTATATACAACATTATTTGATTTGCTAAATAGTATTTGTTTTTACATGTGATCTTATATAAACTATAATATTATATTTTATTTAATTTATTTATTAAGATAATTTACTTATATTTAAGAATTCATGAGAATATTATCAGGTAGCATTTTAAATAATATAAAAAATGAAAAAATTATATAATATTATCATGTATCATTTTAATTAATATGAAAAAACAATGAAAAAAATTTAATATTATTTGTTCCTTTAAAACTTGTTTTATATTATTGGTTGATATATATTAAAATATATTTGGCTATTCTAAATGGCTTTTATCATTGGAATGCATATATACAAAAAAGTTATATTTGTACTATTCAACAAACTATTTTATTAATTTAGCTTTCTAAAGTAACATTTTGCATTGGAGTTGCTCTCAAAATACTAAGAAGCTGTTTGGCACAGCGTTTCACCCGTCGTGCCGTAACTTTTGGTAAAAAAAAAATTTCATTTTAAATGAATATGGTTTGGTGTTTTTAGATAATTTTGATGTGCTGATGTCAAAAATGATTTTTAAAAAATAAAAAAAAATATCATTTTGATGTATTTCGGCACGAAAAGCACCTTGAAAAGCTACCGCAACAGCTCTCCCAAACAGGCCCTAAATGTCAAAGCCTAATTCTACCAAAAGTTTCATTTTGAATTATGCAAATAATAATATTTCAAAGAGCAAAATAAATAAGAATCAAAATAAATAAGAATCAACTAGAATTATTTCCTCGACAATGACACCAAAATTTATTACAATGTTGTGAACACATAAATTAATTATCCTGATTTAAATAAATAACATTGTATATACTAAACGTAGAGTTGATCGTACAAGGAAGATCTGGTTTAGGTCTTTATGCTAAATGATTCAAAGTAAAGAGATGTTGAGATTATCTAATAAGCTATGCTAGGTTAAAATTATGTATGGCTTGATCATAAATAAATTTTAAAAGAAATAAAAGCTCAACTTTTTTCTATAGTATATGAGGAGAATCATTGTGGATTCAATTAGTATAATGACTATTTTTTTGCCCTTCATTGCTCTTACACATTTGCATTGTAATTGGGGTAAATTCGGTTTTTTTGGTCATTCATGGATTGATCAGGGTCAATTTTGTCGTTCACCTTTGAAAATACACGGTGAAAAAACTCTTTTGCCCTTGAAAGCTAAAAAAAAAAGGGGGCTTTCGTTGATAGTTATTTTCATCCTTTTCTTTTTATTTGCTAAAAAAAATGACCTTGCAGATAGGGGTTAATGTGGCTTTGGCTGTAGTTAGGGCATGTGGTGGTGCCCTGTTGGGCTTTTCCCTTCTTTGTTTTCTTTCCACTCCGGTTGGGCTTTGCTATTGGTGGGCTCAATTGAGCTGTGCTGCCAAGTTGGGCCTTTTCTTTCCGCCTTCTTCCTTGATGCACATTCTGGGTTCTTACGTTTCACCTTTGTTGCAATAGAAATACCCATAGTTTGAAATCTATAGGGGTGCGTGGTTTTCCCTTTCATTTACCAGCAATGCCACGCAGTCAAGTGCGCATGCACCTTCTTCAACTTCTTTTCTTATTCAGTAACCCATTGGGAACCATGCATGGTCCCTGCCATGATCATTGTCTGAAATTAGTTGAGGTATAAACTGGGCTACATATCCATATTAATAATAATAATAATAATAAAATAGTTATAAACCTAATAGAGCCTTTAATATATCATGCATCCTAATTACTAAACAATATAGACACGCAAATATATAGCTCGACAAGAATAGCATCAGAAATTATCTTGGTTTATATTTGGGATCTTAACAATATTTGTTGGCTTGTAGTGGATCATGGGAATTTTTATGCTCATTTCATCAATGTCAGAGAAACAGAAGATGGAGGTTGGAGAAAACTTCCCCGTTACAGTGCCAATGATTGAACTGTTGGAAGAGAAACTGCTATGAAAATTTTTCCTTTTTTCATCTGCTTGTATGGATGATGATGCTCTTGGGATTTTGGAGGTTAATCTACAAGGGAACCAACCAACCAGCTGGCATCTAGCTGCATCTCTTCCTTTTCATTTCAAGGGTATTTGATATTCTTTTTTTAATAAATAAATATATGACAAATTCAATGGAAATTATCATTAGAAAAAGGTTTTTGCTTATGCCTTCATCTCACCTCATCAAAATTACAAGTCGCGTCCGTTCCCCCCCAAATGTTTCCACCAACCAGATGCTCAGGTCTTGCTTGTTGGATGCATGCAATGACTTCCAAGGTATTATTACATTTGCCTGCTACTTGTATATAACTCTGTTTTCATAGATGCCAGAGAATGCGATGGTTTAAAGAGATTCACCAGTTTCATGATTAACAAAAACATGATGAAGCTCTACTTAAAGCAGCAGCAGCCACAGCAGATGTTCTATATTATTGTAAGGCAACAAAGCACAGCAGATGTTCATGGTCATCAACGAAAAAATAAAGGCGATGAAAGAAGGAGCATTACCTCATGATTTTCTTTTGTTTTTTGCTCGAAAGCATGGCATACACAGATCGAACAAAGGAGCTTATTAGCTGGCCCACATTATAAGACAAAAGCACGGACATCTCATGACCGTACGATCAAAATTCGATGGCGTGTGATGTCTTGACAAAAAGAAAAGGTGAGTGTGCTTTCTTTACTTGCTACGATCACCATTTCAAGTAAAGAAAATGAACAGGAAAAATAATGAAAAGATCACCAGCTTGTAAATGAACCAGCGAAACAACCTTTTTGTCTGTGGCTGCAGGAAGGACAACTCTCATGAACCCTAGATGGGTCCTTTGCTTTTTCACATTAATATATGCTCCTTTTCTTTCCACGCGTCACTCACGTTTCAAGCTTTTCATAATATTTTTCTGTAAGAAAATGGCATCCACTGGATTGATTCCAGGAGAGTGGCGAGGCATGTACTGAAACGAAGTGGAAACCCACTTCAGAGGATTTGGGGGAATAATATCGATTTCTTTTTCTTAATTAATTCAAGAATTAGTTCCGGATGGTGTTGTTTGTTACCGTTAAGGTGACCTGTTTCGGAAAACAAAGACTTTTCTCTCGATACTTGTTGCCATTTGGATTTCCACTACACCAACTAATTAGGAATTGATAAAGGCCATCTGTGCTTTTAGAACAATATTAGCTAGTTACCATTTATTTTATTTTTGAATGAGTTTTTTTCTTCTCTTCATACATGACATGGAATGTATAAGATTGAAAAAATATCAAAAACAAATCTTCAAGTTTAAGTGCCGATAAATTAGATAGTGTTTCACATTGTAGCAATAATTGTTTTTATTTTTTTTTTTGACATTAACAAATCAAAATAATACAAAAACATAAAATAATTTAAAGGGATTTTTTTTTAAAAGCAAAACCCTATCACAATAAAAAACAATACCTTAATATCAAATGATGAAATAAAAAAAATCAATTCTAATTAAAAAAAAACTGAAAACAAAAATATAAAAACTAATGAAAGAGAGTCAAGTCAACCCCGGTTAACTTGACTAACTCATGACCTACGATATGAAATCAAAATAATTTTCTTTAAAAAAAGACCTAGAAAAAAAGATTGAAATTAAATGAGTAAAAAAATCTTAAAAAACTAAAGTCAGGTTAACTCCGCTAACTTGTGACACAAGGTAACCCCACAAAAAGAAAGCAAAAAAAAACACACCAAAGTTTAAGGTCCAATAATTTGATATCAAATGATAAAATTAAAAAAAAATTAACTTAGATTAACTCTACTATCTCACAACCTAAGATATGAGATTGAGATAATCTTATATAAATATTGTTTTAAGAATCAATGAAGCTCAAGGCTTATTATCCGATGATAAAACTGTAAAAACAAAATGACCTAAAATATAATGGTGTTCAATCGAGATAATCTTTGAAATTAGTGATGTCATAAGACCACTCATGGTATAAAAACTAAATAGAAGAAAGTAATTAAGGACTAAATCAAATAAATTTAGGAAATAGATAAAATGACAATTAAAACAATGAGGATAAAAATTCAATAAAATATTAAATGGAACAAAATTTTCAAGGGTGAATTGAAACAAAAATAACAAATCAAGAAAAGGATAAAAACAATGAATAAATATAGACAAAAAATAATCATTGTCCAAGAAGGACCAAAAAACCAAAAAGAATCAATACTAAATAAAAAATTAAAAGAATAAGTGCCAAAATAAAAAAAACAATATATATAATTAATTCTAATTTAATGACAAAACAACAACAAATCAAAACCTTAGGACTGAAAAACAATGGAGGGATTTTTAAAAATAAAATGTAGTGTAACCAACATAAATTAAAATTTCAAAACAAAACCTAATAAAAATAAAACATCGGCAAAAGATGAAACAACAAAAAATAAAAGCAAAATATAATATCATAAATAAATAAATACAGACAAAAAACAAACATTGTCCAAAAAGGACTAAAAGAAAAAGGAATCAATACCAATTTTTTTTTTTTAAAAGAATAAGTTCCAAAATGAAAAATAAAATATATAATTAATTCCAATTGGAGGATAAAAATGAAACAAATCAAAACTTTGGGGCTGAAAAACAATAAAGGGATTTGAAAAAATCAATACAATGTAATTGATGAACAAATTAAAAGAATAAGGACCGAAATGAAAAGTAGCATATATGACCAATTTCAATTGGAGGACAAAATTAGAACAAATTAAAACTTGCATACCAAAATTAATAAAGGAACAAAAAAAACCATTAAGGACTGAAATGAAGCATACCATATATAATCAATTTTAATTGAAGGGCATAACTGAAATTTCCATTGAAGAAATTAGTAAGAAAAAAAATCAAAAACTTAGGGACTAAAATGAAACTACTACAAATATGAAGGATTGTACTGTACTTTTCAACAGTAAGAGAGAGAAAAAAGGGGGGGGGGGAATCATCCACCGGCGATTCCACAACCACCTTAACATGACACGCGCGCACACTAGGTGATACAATGGTTGGGTAGTTTCCACTGCACAGAGACCCCGCACATATCGCCTGACTAGGGCGTATGCATGAAACACTGTTAGCACGTCTGTACGATGCGCCTGTAGTGCTTTGGAAAAATAATTAATAAAAAATAGTCAATTACCTATACACTCCTAGATCCAGCGATATCTATGAAAAAACCGGGGATGATGAAAATATTGTAATACCCCCGGTTCCAGATGTTCTTTTTTGTCGTTTTCGAGGATTATTTTCGTAGTTTTACTATGCAGAAATGTCTAAAATGACCCTGGTCCCGGGGGTTAAATTTTTCATACTTGGAGTAAAATAGTAATTTTATTGTCGCAATCCATGATAATTTGTCTAGGTGAATAGTAAGAATATGAACAATAACCATGTGACGCCGTTTATATATATGTCAAGATATATCATTTGAATGTAAAAGTGAAAAAAATAATTATATTTCCCTTACATTTAATTAACTTTTTCCCAACAATTTATTTTTTATTATTCTTAAGAGCAAATGATTAACTATTTTTTATATATGGGATGGTAAAAAATGTCATTTTTTCGATAGATATTTAAGTATATCTAATAACTATGAATGTCATGACATTTATTTGAGTATTTGTTTGGAACTGCTAATACTTTAAAAAACAGACCACGCAATCATTGTTCATAGCTTATAGGTTAAGACTACAAAATCCTTGCTAGGATTAAAAGACAATTAATGCACACAAGAGAGACAATGGAAGGGGCATAATAAGTAGTGACACATGCAACATCTTTTAATGATGAGAACTTGTCATTTCATTATAATATTTTTATCTCTCCCCTCATTGAGAAAAAAAAAAGAATGAAGGTGAGGATGAAATGGACCACCCTTTTATAATAACAATAATTACAACCTCTCTCTAGGAAATATAATTAGTATTATCTCCTTTTGACTTCTTCAAATTACACTTTAATTCAAATTCTGATGAACCACCGCCCCCTAACTTTACAGAACCACCTATTATTACACGTTCATGATTGGTTTATGTTATTGTTAATATTCCTAGCAATTTGATTGGATCTTCCTGTGTTATTTCTTCAACCCAACCGTACGACCAAGAAAGTGAAATTAAGAGACTGAGTGACCATAATAATATCTTGGCTTTGCTTGTCTTGTTTGTGTCCTTTTCTGATCTTGCTTCTAAGGAATCTGATTCACTCTATGGGTAAACACACTACTGTCTATAGGGGTGAGCAAACCGAACCGAATAACCGATTTAACCGAGAAAACCGAAAAAAAAAAACCGAAAAAACCGAACCGAAAAAAAAAACCGATTAAACCGATTACAAAATTATTAAAAATTGTCCGGTTCGGTTCGGTATCGGTTTTGTACGGACAAAACCGATTAACCCGAACCGAACCGGTTCGGTTCGGTTTGAAGTATTAGTATAAAAAGAAACTTAAGAAACCCTAACCTAAAAACACATTACCTACCGTCCGCCTCTCGCCTCTCTCTGGCTCTGCCGCTCTGCAACTAAGCCTAAACTAAGCCTCTCGGTTTTAATTTTACTAACACCTTAGCAAGCAGCCTCTCGCCTCTCGCATCTCTGTCTCTGCATCATCTAAGCAAACCCAAAAACCGGACAGTTAAATCTCCGTTCATCTCGCATCTTAAATCTCATCCCTCTCGCCTCTCGCTTCTTGGCCTGTTGCTGTCTTTCAGGTCTGACTCTCTACTCTTTATCTTGTTTCTTTCGCATCTTAGGTTTGGAGAATTTGGGGGTTGAAGGGTTTTATGGTATAATTAGGGCTTGTTTGCTTCTTTTTCATTTCATGTTTGCTTCACGAAATTCGGTATCTGATTGTTGTAGTATAAGATCTACATGGAAATCCAGAACTGGGAGTTGCTAATACTTGCAGACAATATTAAAAAAATGCACTTGTTCATGATGAATCCGAGAAGAGTGACTGTATTTGTCAAAAGATTGTTATTTTAATAAGATTGATTGTTTATGCTCATGTTTCCTTCATGTGATCCCTTACATTGTCGATGAATTTAACTATAAGCTTTTTATTAGTGTTAATGGGACTTTGCCTTGACTGAGCTGAAGAAAGATGATGCATAACATTGTTATTCAAATCCAAGTTTTTTTTACTTATTATGATTGGTGGTGTGTGCTAAAATTTGATGTATTAAATGGAGAAAATTTAACTATTTTCTTGTTCTGCTGTTAAGATTCCAGATTGACAGTTCTTTGTTTAGTCATGCTTTTATGCTTCAAGATACATGATATTAACACTGGCTTACTATCTTGCAGGGGCTAGCCATGACTATTGCAAATGGAAAAAATGATGCTCCAATTGCAACAAGAACTGGGGTTTGCATCAATATTTCTTTGCTTGGCTACTCATGGGATAGTGAGTTTCTTCCAGTTGATGAAGTTAAAGATATGCTAACTCTTCTTCTGTGATGGCCAGGGAAAAACTAAAGGAATTGAAGTTTGCTGGTTTCTTGGACTTGGTTCTCTTGTCTCATGGAACAGTATGCTGACCATAGGAGATTACTACTATACTTTGTTCCTGGTAGTCTTCTCATAAATATTATTTTTCATCTCTGGCGTAAGTTATATTTGTCTTTGTTCTTAAAAGTATGGTAGAGTTTAAGGTTTTGAGATTCAATGTTTAAACAGTCTTGAGCCTAAGCAAGGCAATATGGTCAACTGGACTAGAAAAACTATCTGTTTGATGATGATTTTCTTTTTGTTTGAAGAAATACCATCCTTCAAGGGTACTTACCCTTGTTTACCAACCATTTGCCCTTGGAACAATGGCAATACTAGCTTATAAAGAGGCAAAGATCAATACTAGAAAGCGGAACATAGCCGGTTACATACTCTTTACTGCAAGCACTCTCATGCTCATAGTTGTAAGTAGCTTGAACAATCCCTATCTATTATGGTTTAATTTATTTCCCATCAATTTTGAATTCATGACTCACTGATTCTGATAATTTTGACAGGTGGATTTGGCCACATGAGGAAGAGGAGGCATTGGACCTTTTGTCGGAATATGTGCAGTTGTTGCTGCGTTTGGAATTGCAGATGCTCATGTCCAAGGTGGGATGGTCGGAGACATGGCTTTCATGTGTCCAGAATTCATGCAGGTTACACTTCTTGGGATTCTTTTTCAATTGTTCTTCCACTCTAAAAAGCATGGAACTTTGCATCTTACCGCACCATGGATGTCTTTTCTCGCAGTCTTTCTTTGCTGGGCTGGCTGCATCAGGAGCTCTGACCTCTGGTCTGAGATTGATCACTAAAGCAGCATTTGATAAATCTAAAAATAGTCCTCGCAAGGGAGTTTTTTATGTTAATGTTGCTTGTTTATTTTGAAGCCCTTTGAAGGCATTTTCTGTAATTTAAATTTGTTCACTTGTGTAGTTTTAATTATTTCTCATCATGCTAAATTACACAAAACAAAAGTATTAGAAAGTTTAAAAAAAAACTTAATAAACACTATATTAACAATTTAATACAAATATTTGAATTTGTTTCAAAAAAAATTTAAAAATACTTTGGGTTCTTTTTTTTCAAGCCCATCAGAAAATTTATTAGAAAACCCATCAAAAAGCCCATAAAAAAGCCCATAAGAAGGCCCATCAGATGGCCCAAAAACCAAATCCGGTTTTATGATTTTTTTAACCAAAAAAACCGCACCGAACCGAACCGAAAGTGGTCGGTTTTGAATAGATTCGGTTCGGTTTCGGTTTGTTTTTTTTTTTTTAAAAAAAAATCGGTTTGGTTACTTTTTTGACAAAAAACCGAACCGAACCGAAAATGCTCACCCCTAACTGTCTAAATCATCAATCCTATTTTTTAGACCCATACACGTGGGTATATCCTTGTAGGCCCACATTTATGCCCTTCTCAAATTAGGTTAAGCTTAACAACATCCAATTTCTTTTCTTTCTATTTTACTTTTTTAATTGATTCCTCTTTCTCAGATATATATATTTTTTTTAAAAATTAATCTATATTAAAATTAATACTCAATCTCACCGATTTCTTAGGTTTGGTTTTTTTTTTTTTAAATACCAATTTTATTTTAATTATTTTGTATGTATTTAATATTTTGAAGAACTTATTATGATTATTCTATACTTTTTATGTTTTATATAAATAAAATTTATTTGCTATTGGGAATGACATTGGGACAACAACATGTATATTAAAGGGAAACATTGGGGTTAAATGTCATAGTAATATTTCTCTTACTTTCATGAGAAAGATCATTATTTTATTAGTATTGCCAACTATTTCTTAGTTTATTCATTCATACATTTTAAGATTTATTATAATTAGCATAAATAGTATTTTTTTTATTTGTTTTAGTTAAGATAATCATGATATAGTGAAATACACTAAAAAACTATATTAGATTATTTACAAGTATGCTAATATATTGAGTTTAATGATTAAAAACTCGTCAAACAGATAATTACTACTTTGCTATTAAACTAATATTATAATTTTTCCAAAACTAGTAAAGAACTAAAACTTGGAATTTATTCAAACATTTTGTCTAAAATAAAAAAACCAACTCTCATTTCATCATTTTTCTCACACAAATACCATAAAATTAGACTTGTAAGAAGAATAATGGAAACATTGTTATCATCCAAGTTGATGCAAAAACCTTCATAACTTATAGAAATTAAAGATACATTAATAAACAATTACTATGTATTATTGAAGTCATCTAACTCATCATATAATTGAATATATAAATTCAATTTGATGTGCAAAACATGAACATCCAATGTGATTTTTATACAATAGGGTTTCCATCCATAACAATCAACTTATAACACAACTCTCTTGCCATAGCATGGAGATCATCCCATTCATTGTCTTGTTTAGCCCATTATACAGGAGGAACATAAGATAACTTGGCTTGTTCTGCATGAAAAAGGGCATATGACTTTTCACTTTGTTTGGATTTCTAAATACTTGGCTTGTTCTCGATCATGTAAGCTTGTTAAGAGATTCCTAAATGCTATAGGATAAACAACTAGTGTGCCCAACCCTAGAATATAGTTTTGCTGAAGTTTTATCGTTAACAATCTTAGATCATCCACCCAAAGAAAAATAAAAGAAAGAACTAAAGTACTTAAAACCCTCAAGTCTTTTTAGGAATTTTGTTATCAATGCAACCTTGATATCTCTACTCTTAAATTTTAATTAATGATTCCAATAACATCCTTGAAAGATTTAATAAACATAGAAGGAGGTAGCCAAGATATCTTTTAACAAGGGTTATCAGTTTCGTTCTGCTTTAGCCGAAACAGTCGAAATGTTTTGTACTAGTTAAAAAATGAGACAAAACATATTATTTTATCTTTGTTTAAATTTCAGCCCATTCTGTATTTTTCGGTCAAATATCGGATGAAACGTTCCAGTTTTGTTCTGTCCATTCCGATTAGGCCAAATAGTGTTTTTTTTTTTATATAATGAATAATTTTACAATATCAATCATATCTCTTAATCCGACCTCTAGATTGAGATGAAATTTTACAAGAAATCTCTTGACATATTTATATATATTATGTTAAAATTTCAGAGCAATCAGAAAATATAATAACCTTGCGAGATTGATGATGATATTCTATAATATTATACATGTTCATAATTTTATTCAAAAAATTCAATTTATTGCTCTTTTTTAGATCAAACTGCACAATTCTAAATAATTTTATTTTTGAATTTTAACAAAAAAAATGATTAATATATTTAATTATATATATATAGATAGATAAAAAGTACAACCCCGAAATGACGTGTCAAAACACTCCAAAACCAAAATATTCTGTTATGATTGAAAAAACAAAACACCAAACGAAACAAAATTAACAACCTTAGTTTCAATCTTATATAAGTTTGTAGAAACTTCAATATTTATACTCCTTGCACTATATAAGTGAATCACTCCTTTTATTTTAAGGTAGAAGTGAAAGAAACCCTTAAACATATTAGATAAACACGTAAATAAAATAAATAAATTTAGTGATTTAGGGGGATGAAATAGATAAACATATAAATATGCATCGGAAATGGCTCGTAATATCTAAAAAGAAGCAAGTACTTGGCAGGCTGCAGAAGAAGTAGACAATTGCCCGTGGGTTGAGGGCAAAGAAGAGAGACACTTTGGTCACCAAAAAAGTCTTTGCAGAGGAAATGACAAAGTGCAGTAGGCGTGAGAAGAGAGAAAGAAATATAAAACTAACTTTTTTTCTTTTTCTCTTGATATTTCCCTTTCATAACTCCTAAATGGACTCTAATTTCACATTTTTTACGCAATCCCCACCAAAAAGGAATGCGATTTCCAGGACAGGAAGGAGTTCGTAGCGTCAGATATGTCAGTTCCCTTTACTGTATTCCAGACCTGAAAGAAAAAGATGAAGAAGAAGAAGAGGAGCTGAGTCACCGAGTTATAAAACTAGAAGGGTATGATCAGAGCAGCATCTCGTCCAGGATTTCCTGACAATCTCCGTTCTACGTGTATTTAATATTTGACGGACTGTCTAACAACCATGTTAAGTTTGTAGCTTTCCAGGACAAGAATGGTTGAATATGACTGACACGATTGGTGATTTTACTTTAAAGTTGCCACGGGAGTTGTCACTGCGAAGGACTAAAGAAACCATAGGCGGTGGTGGATCCGGTCAATGGTGGATCCCGTGGATTGACCCGGATCAATCCAGAAACATAAAAACACTATTATTCGTGTACTTGGGGTTTTAATATCCCACAAGAAAATATTTTGAAACAATTTATATGACATGAATAAAAAAAAATGTAAGGCATGAACTGTATAGAGTTAAAGAAACAATTCATTTTAATATAGAATATAAAAAAATATAAACTGTAGTGTACTTATCTCACTATATAAAAAGAGAAATAATTCATGTAGTTATAGTCATATATAGTTATCTCAAAAATAAAAAATAAAAATAATAATATATGCAGATGTAGGCTGTATAAAAAATGTGAGGCATAAATAGTAGTATAGTTATCCTAACTTTAAAAGCTAAGAAATAATTTATGTGGAAGTAGGTTTTATATAGTTATCCAATCATAAATTTAAAAAATAGTTAATGTGGATATAGATTATATATAGTTATTCCATAACAAAAAGTAAAGAAACACTTTATGCAATTATATATTATATGAAAATACATATGAGGCTAAGTACTAATAAATTGATTTTATATTTTTTCAATTTATAGATTATTGGGTTATTGGTTATAGAAAGTTTCCTGATCATAAATTAAAATGTTTATTTATACAAATCTAATTATATAAAATATGATCAAGAAATAATTAAGATTAAGATAATTGTTATAATAAAAATATAAAAGCAAAGCGAAAAAGAAAAGCATGAAAATCAATTTTAAAAGATATTGGGTTATTGGTAATAGAAAGTTTCCTGATCATAAATTAAAATGTTTATATATACATGAATCTAATTATATAAAATATGATCAAGAAATAATTAAGATGAAGATAATTGTTATAATAAAAATATAAAAGCAAAGTGAAAAAGAAAAACATGAAAATCAATTTTAAAAGATATTGGGTTATTGATTATAGAAAGTTTCCTGATCATAAATTAAAATATTTATCTATACATCAATTTTAAAAGATATTGGGTTATTGGTAATAGAAAGTTTCCTGATCATAAATTAAAATGTTTATTTATACATGAATCTAATTATATAAAATATGATCAAGAAATAAATAAGATTAAGATAATTGTTATAATAAAAATATAAAAGCAAAGTGCAAAAGAAAAGCATGAAAATCAATTTTAAAAGATATTGGGTTATTGGTTATAGAAAGTTTCCTGATCATAAATTAAAATATTTATCTATACACAAATCTAATTATATAAAATATGATCAAGAAATAATTAAGATTAAGATAACTGTTATAATAAAAATATAAAAGCAAAGAGAAAAAGTAAAGCATGAAAATCAATTTTAACTAATTATATAAAATATGATCAAGAAATAATTAAGATTAAGATAACTATTATAATAAAAATATAAAAGCAAAGAGAAAAAGTAAAGCATGAAAATCAATTTTAAAAGATAAATAAATGATGAAAGATAAAATAAAAAAATAAAGTTAATAAAAATAAAAATTAAACCACATGAACCACAAAAACTCGTGATTGTGGTCATGAGACCAAAATCATTGGCATAGAAGGTAATATAAAAACAAAATTTTTTTTAGCAAAAAACTCAATAAAAAATGTTAAGTGATGAATTTAAAAAATAAAAAAAATAAAAAACAAGGAGTCTTTTTAGGCTAACATGTTAAACACGAGAACATGAGTAAAAAATTGAGATAATCCTTAAAGAAAGAAAAGAAGAAAAGAATGAGGGTGAAAATAAATATAAATAAATAAGATAAAGACCAAAATTTTCAGTTTGGAAGGTTAAATTGAAAAAAAAACTACTTTAAAAAAAGAAAAAGAAAGAGGATTAAATGGAAAAAAATCCATAAATATAGATTAAAGAATAAAATTGAAATGAATAAATTTTTTACAAAAGGACCAAGAAATAGAAAAGAAATCAAAAGAAAAAAAAATCAAATTACAAAAAAAATAATATATGATAAATTTCAATGTAAGAACTAAATTGAAAATAAAACCTTTTATCAAAGAGTCAAAAGTAAAAATTAGAAATGAAAAGAATAATGATTAGTTAAAATACCAAAAACAAGAAAGATCAAACTATATAATTTAGCGGGGGAGAGAGAAAAGAAGCAAAAAAAGAAGAAACAATTGGTCACCATCAACAAATCATCACACCACCGCCAACACATATCACTCCGAGAAAAAGAGAACATGACCAACTTTCAATAACATATTGGAAGGACAAGTTTAACCTCTAGAATCATTGCATGTGTTACTCAAAGAGTATAGGCCCCTCTCTCTCATGCTTGGCACATAGACATCATGCAACATCAATATTTTTTATTTTTTTATAATAATTAATTAACTCGAAAGACTATTTTGCCCTAAATGTTTATGGAAAGAAAAAATATCTCTTTGAAAGAATAAAAAATCCCTTATACCCACGATTTATCTTTTTAAGTCTGAGGGTAAATATGTACTTTTAATGTATATAAAAAAACTAAAATACTATAAATGATGAGCTTTAAAAATCTTTTTGGGAAGAAAAATAAAATCATATGATTGTTTAAAAAATAAAATAAAGTCACATATACCTGAAAGTCAAATAACATGACTATTTGGTAATGCAAAAAGACCAAAATATCTAAAAGTAAGAAATTAAAGTTAAGATGGTAAGATATTAAAATTCAAGATAGTAAGGGTAAAAAAACAATTATAAATTTAAGGTTGGACATTAAACATGGACTTATATAATGAGCTATTTTTGAAAACTATTTTTATATTTCTAATTGAGTCCATCTTATCTTAAATATGTATTAAGTTTCTAAGCTATAGTAGAGATGAAATTCTCACATACAAATCACATCACATGATTGATTTAATAAATTGGACAAAAAACTCTCCTATAATGATAGTTTAGAAATTTAACGTGTATTTAAAAATAAAACTGATTCAATATAATGAAAAAATAAAATAAAAGACATTATATTATGAAAGAGAAATTAATCTATACAGTGTGAACAATTCTTAAAAACAATTTTTTTATATAAAAATAAAACTGATTTAATATAATGATAAATTGAAAAAAAACCTTATTATATTATCAAAGACAAATTAAGCTGTACATTGTGAACAATTCTTAAATACATTTATTTTTTTGTAAACAAAAGAAGAAACAATTAACATATAAGAGCATATAGATATTCATAATGAATCTTAAAAGAGACAAGAGAGAAATAACTTTCTTATTATGAATTCTTTTATTTTTTCAAGATAAAAAATACAAGACAAGTAAATCTATTTATATAAGAAAAAAATGAGCTCAAGGATCATGAAAATCTAAGAGACTAAACTTAAGAGTTATGAACACTCAATACACATAATTATAAATTTTTAACATATTTTTTATTTTTTTATTAATGATGGGATTTTAAATTGATGCAAATGACCTTGCATGAAAAAGGTTAAATTGTAAGACAAAGGTTAAAGATCGAACAATCTTTGTGTTTTCAATTTTATCAACTATATTGTGCTAGAAACTTTCCTATTATAGTTAGGTTAGTTGTCAAAGAATATTTATTTTTTTTTTAAATATTTTTGATAAAAATATTTATTTTTTTCTTTTGGTAAAAACTTATTGGTGTTTTTAGGTTTTTTGATGTGTTGATATAAAATAATTTAAAAAATTAAAAAAATATTTTACAAATCAATTGCTTTCAAACATCTTCAAAGTTAAAAGAAATTCATGTATGGTGGATTTCTATTGTTCGCAAGAAAGATGTCGAATTCTGTTGATATATGTTCATTTACGTTGTAATATATAAAAACTATGTGTTTGGTAATGTGATGTAAAATATTTTTATAATGAAAAATAAATTAAAATATTTTATATTATAATATATTGGAAACCTAAGAATTTGTTTTGGCATTTTTTTTTTTTGCTATATGCCTATAGCTTAGCTTAGGGCAAGTCCAACAGGAGAACCATCCTAGTAGGTAGAGCCAAAATTTTGAATTTTTGTTCTTTTTGATGTCTCCAACGCTTGGGGCTAGGGGAGAAAGGGGGTGGCGGCGGCGGCTGTCTGTGTGTGGCTGGGGCTGGGGAGAAGGGGTTGATCTGGACACACACACACATATAATAGAAAATAATGTAATTATATTAAAAATATTTATTTTTGTTTTTATTCAAAAATATCTTAACAAGAGAGTAAAAAATTATATACAAAATTAATAATTATATTGTTTGAGGGTTTTTTAAAATCAATTATTTAATTATATAATTTACTCTTATTAATTGTATAATTAATTGCATAATTAAACTACATACAAAATAATTATATTATATTTAAAATAATATTAAAAAATGCTCTCCAAAATAACTTTTATCATTGAAGTACATATAAACAAAAAAGTTATATATATACTATTCAAAAAATTATTTTAGAGAATTTTACGATTGAACTTACTCTTATAAAGTGTCTTACTCTTATAAAGTGTTATCAAACTCACGAAAATAGATGGGTCCATGTTATCATTTTAGTAAAAAAAACCAGATTATTTCAGAAATAGACTGAAGTAATATTAGTAAATTTAAATTCTAATTAGATGTTTTAAATAGACTGCAATTATCGTTTTGTATCCCACACGGCTACAAATAATAGTTAGCTTCATTAAATGACTTTGCCACGTGTCTTTTGGGAAGCTTAACAAAAAAAAGTCAGACGGACGGACTTCTAGTATCTACTCACTGGAAGAAGATTGGCATTGATGTTCTTTGTTTAAGTCGGCCACTATTACTATGTGAATTCAAAAGCCATAGACTTTGAAGGGGATTATGACGGATTGTGTTTGGAAAGGTATAATACTCTTGATATTTCTTAAGGTTCCAAAAACCAAATATAAAGTTATGAAAAATTCAAATAAAATTTATCTAGAATTGGATTTTTTTTATTAATAATTCTAGCGGGGTTACATAGAAAAACACTTCATTGTATAAGTCAAACCTCTTGAACACGTGGTCCAGCAATTCACAAGCAAATATATCAATTCCTGAAAAACCAAGTAAATCAGGTTTGATAAGAACGTGGCACAAAAATAATTTGTATCCAGACACCAATGCTAATGGATTTGAAATTCCACCCAACAAATAACAATTCACGACCAAAAAGTATGGATTGATGCCACAAAATCAATTGCAATCCTTTAGAGAACCAAGAAAGAGAGAATTCTCACCCTCATAAGCACACAAAATTGTAGGCATAAGTTGAATATTAAGCAAAAATATAATATAAAACTTAAGTTACATATGTATTTTTAACCCAAGCTAAACTCTAGAGTACCAAAATATGCAGACTTGTATAAAACCTACTTATAATCAGACTCAAATCCCTAAGTAATGAAGCCTAATTGATGTTTATTAACCTTAAAATATAAAATATGAATTTAAAATAAAAAATTAAATTGCAACCACATAAAAATAAGAAAAAGAAGTATGATTTGGTCTTCAATGTTGTTGACTTTCAGGCTTCCTTCCAGACTAAGAGTATCATTAAATAATCTCCCTAACTTAGAAAACCAATTTGACAACTCATTAGTTTCTTTTGTAGATCAGGAAACTTCTTATTTTGAATGCTAAAAATCCTCCATTCTTTAGGAAGTAATATGGAAGAATTTTCTTGTTTTCTTATGAGAATAATATGTTGACTTGGACACCATATAATATTAGAAAAAGTAAGCTCAAATCAAGGCTGAGTTATGGCTTAACACATCAGCCCTCTTCAAAATTTGAATAAGAATCTTCTTGGACTTGGATTAGATAAATTAGAGGTTGCCCTTTAAGCTCCATAGACATACGTTGTCCCTTTAGATCCATCTTACTCCATGTGCTCTAAAGTTGCCCATTCAATACCTTTTTAAATCTATTTGCCCTATCTCTCACAATTGAGACCTAGTTGGTATCACCAATGAGTCATTTGTGTGATTAAACTTGGTGTTGAACCCGAAATTGAAAACCTAAACAAATGATATCTAATTAACCCTCAAATTAATCTTAGTGCGATTAGGACCTCTATAATCATACTTTCAAATTTGAGCTAATTCTGAATTAATTTGACCAAATTTTACTATGTTTAAAGTTTTGCGGCAAAAACTAATAAATGTCTTTGAATAAAATTTTTTTTCTTTTCTTTTATTTTTTTATGCTACTGTCATATTTTGGATAGTAAAAAAAATGAAATAACACTTGTTTTTATATATGTCGCAAATTCAAGGAGAAGTAGAAATTAGACACTAAGAAATTTTTGCAAAATCAATAAGAAACGAAAATTTCGAAAGAATATAACCTGATTAATGAAGTCAAGCTTTGATACCAAATTATGTGAACATTTTCAACATGTGGTTAAGCAACTTAAATGCAAAGACATTAATTCCTAGAAAGCCAAGTAAATCAGGTTTAATAGGCGTAACACAAAGATAATTTATATATAGACAACAACATGATTGAATTCATACCCCCCCCCAACGAATAACAATACATGAACGAGAAGTGTGAATTGGCATCACAAAGTCAGTTGAACTTTGATAAGTCATTTACAGTCCTTCAAAAGAGAGAATTCTCACACTTACAAGCACACAAAATTATTGTCATAATCTGAATATAATTAAGCAAAAACATAATCTAAAACTTAGGTTACAAATGTATTTTTACCCTAAACTAAACTTTATAGTAGCTAACAATATGGGCTTGTATAAAGCCAACTTACAATCAAACTCAAATCTCTATGTATCTAAGTGCAAGTGATGTTTATTAACCCTAAACCATAAAATAAAATTTAAATGAAAACTTTAAGTTGTAGCCACATAAAAATAAGATAAAAAAGTTTGATTTGGTCTTCAATGTTGTTGCCTTTTAGATTTTTTTCCTAGAATAGGAGAATCATTAAATAACCCATTAGCTTCGATTTTTTTTTAACAACTCATTAATTTGGTTTTAAACTAGAAACCTATTTATTTTACACCTCCCCTCTTTAGGAAGTAATATAGAAGAATTTTTTTGCTTTCTTAGGAGAATAATATGCTAATTTGGACTCCATGTAATATTAGGAAAAACTAAACGTAAATGAAGGCTGAGTTGAGGCCTGACAGGCCAACCTTTTATATAAGTTTAATGAGACTCTTTTTGGACTTTGATTAGATGAACTAGAGGTTGTCCTTTAATCTCTATAGGCATCATTTGTCCCTTTAGTTCCATCTTACTTCATGTGCTTTAAATTAGCTAAGCCAATACCTCTTTAAGTCTCTTTGCCTTAACTCTTGTAATCAGCCTATTTGACATCACCAATGAGTCATTTGCATGATTATATTTGATGTTGGGTTGGTCCTCATGAGTTTTTCTTACAAGTAAGAAGTGAGAAAAAAGGGAAAAAAACCCTTATGCTTTACTTTTTTTTATTTATAGTAGATAAATAACCTTTAATTATACAATAGTACCTTATTAGATATTAAACCTTTATTAACTAGAGCCACATTGGAAGGCTAAAAATATAGTAGATTTTAGTGTAGTATGGTGTAATGCATATTAAAATCATCACTAATAATAATGCATAGCAAACAAAGATAAAACGACAAATCCTATTGAAAATAATCGAGTTAATAGTCGTGATTATGTTTGGTTTGACTAAGAGTATAAACCCGAATAAAAAATTAGTTTAAGTCAAATCAACCATATATAAGTGATTTGATTATAAAAAAGAGCTCGATTTAGGTTTGGTTTAACATGGTCAAATAGAACTTGAAAACATAAATTAGGTTTGGTTTGACCATGGTCAAACTAACTCAATCTAGTTAAACCCAACCCAAAAAGGCTCAGTTTGCGTTTGATTTGACTAGAGCAAACCAAACCCAAAATTAGGCAATGTTCGATCAAACCAACCTAATACAAGTGAACCGATACTAAAACAGGCTACGTTTAGGTTAATTTTGACCTCACTAAACCCAAAGAGAATAGGGTCGGTTTGATCTATTTAAACCAAGCCTAAAATTGGGCTTAGTGTGACTTTGGTCAATCCTATCTAATGCATGTAAACCAAGACCAAAAAGGCTTAGTTTGAGTTTTAATCCTTTTAGGTTAATTTGACCTTGATCAAACCAACCTAATACAAATGAATCAAGCCTAAAAATACTCAATTTGTGTTTGGTTTGACCCTATCAAACCAAACCCAAAAGGAGACTTTAGGCTAGTTTTGACTTAGTTAAGTCAATTCTAGAGTTGGCTCGATTTGACCATGATCAAATCGACCCAAAACAAAGGAACTAATCCAAAAATTTTACTAAATTTGTTCTTAGTTTTATTTAGTCAATACAATATTTTAGCATAAACTCATAATTTTTTTTCAACCATATTATCATTTGCCCTTGATCAATTTTTTAACGTGCAATTTGATTTATGAAAAATATAATGTAAGATTTATACCTGCCAAAGCATTCCAATCAAAATGATGTTTTGTATAATTGTATTCTTGGTAGATGTTAGACAAGTCTCATGTGAGGTGGAGCTAAGTCATAGGAGATAGAGGTAGTGAAAGTGGTGGATATAATCCATCCATAGGTAAAGGAGTGGGTTCTTTTATAGATGATGATGTGAATCATTCTTCTTGTTCTCCAACAACAATGATGAAATTATAAAGATAAATATGAGCTTGCAAATTGGTTATAAGGTTAAACTTTCTTATTATATATATATATATATATATATATATAATAGGGGACCTCTTGCCCCTACTTAAGAGTTAGAAATAACTACTCTTTATGTATGTTTAAAATTAAGTACTCATTACCAGTGTGGTTTTGTAAGGGATGTGTTTTAGTATTATAATTTTTTTGTGAGTTAATTATATCCTAATGGTTGGATGTCACTAGCAACATTTGACAAATACATAAGACTTAGGATTTTATTCCTACTATTAAACGTTTTAGGTTTTTGTTTACCTAGTTAAGCTCTTTTATGGGTCTAAAGGATGTGACTTGGTTTTATAGCTTCACCAAGAGAAGGAAACAAAAATCCTTTGAATGGTACACTTAAAGGTAAAACATTCTTATTAAAACAAATAGAGATATGAATATATAGTAGCTAGTTATGGTGGATCTTAAGTCTATTAATAATGTATATGGGTGTTCTAGTATTTAGAACATGGTTAGTGGAGATAATATAACGTTTTCTCCTAGTACTTATGATATGAAAGTATTTAAAAAAACTTTTAAATAATGACATTCTTTTATCCTTTGGTTAATTGAAGGATTACCTATAAAAACAAATGTATATGATATGAATACAAATTGTTTTTTGTTTTATTCCTAATTTTTCATGTATTTTGATTATGTTTTTAGATGCATAAATGGTTTAGCAAACCTAAGAAGAGCCTGAAAGACTCTTTCTTTTTCAAGCAATTTTAAGTCATCTACTTCATCGGGAGAGAAGGAAGCATTTAAAGAGGATCAATAGAATGAAGAGGAGACCTATATAATGATTTTGATGAGGAGCTTAAAATGGATGATGGTAGTTTTGGAGTGAAAAAAGGAAAAACAAATCCTATAATAGATTTATTTGCTAGTATATATGTTAGTCATAAAAAAAACTAACACAAACAACACTTTTAGTGCTTTTTATTTAAGTTCACTCTTAAGTCTTGCACCATTGATACCTTCTTAAACAAGTCTTGTTCCCATTCATAGTGATTTTGATATACTTTTTTTTAAAAAAATCAAATGTAAGTATATTAAAGATAAAAGAGTAACCATACTAGAAGAACCAACAAGTTAGTTTACATATACAACATAGGAAGGGAAAGACCAAGAAGGGAACAAGCTCCCAAACTAGATAAAAGCTAAGAAAGATGTTAAATACCATAACTACATAAACAAAGTTAACAAGGGAACATGCTCACTAGTACAAATCCTATAAAAAACTTAGGTAATATCATAGAAGCCATGTGGACGAAGATCCACTAGACAACCAAGCCTAAAGGATACACGATTGGACTATCGGGATGCAACTGACATCCACTGGAAAAACTAGAGCACTATCACAGACAAGACCCTCGACCAACATTGATGGAGTGGTGGTCTTTTTCATAAAAAATGAAAAATTATATAGAACATCACTTGGAACATCCAAAACACCTTCTCAATTGAAGTGCATAGATTATCAAAAAGCCTTTTATTTCTTTCTTCCCATAATATTGGACAAGTTAATGCTAATGTCAATGCTAGTTTTGGTTTCATGGTGTTTTATGGTGGTAACTTAAAGCAACAGTTACAAACATCATTAACATAAAAATAAACTTCTCAATAATAAAGAGGTGAATGTAACATGTTTTGTTGAACATTCCAACCTCTCTACATGCTTATAAACAAGAACATAAACAAAAATTTAACAAAAGGTAAATAAAAGAACAACAAAAGCAGGCCATAAAAAAAACTTACCTTTAGATTAGAAGTATACCTATAACAAATATTTTATTTCCCTTTTTTTGTAGTTGGTCCCCTTTTTACATGTTTGAGAGGGTATTTATAGAAATTTTCTAAGTGTTAGGGGTGTTTTAAATTCATATATGAGCACTTGATCCTTATAAACATATTATGGACCCTTGATAAAAACCAATTAAATTGTTTTAAGTTTAAATAAATGAAAACATGTTGGTTTTTACCCTGTAGTTCCATTGTTAAAGCTGACATAATGGCCTGTTTTTGTGGCTTCATCAGTTAAATTACGACATCATCATCACTAGAAAAAAAGACAAATTGGTAGAGGAGATTCCAAACTTTTATTTGGTTTTGATCTGGCTTAATTTGGAGGTTTATATCTCCATATTCATATTTGAAGTTGTCAACTCAATTCGCCAAAACTGCCAAAATAGAGATTGAATGACATGTCATTCACTTTCTCGTCTTCAACATCAAATGACACGTCATCTAAATGAGATCATGGTTTTTAATTTGGGATTTGGAAAATTTTTCAATTCAGTCCCTAATCTTCTAATCCTTCCTAATTGCACTACTAATTGAACTTTCACTTTCTTTCGATTCCACTCATACCGAACTCAAATTCCAGCCTTTAAGTTGGTTGCCTTTTTGTTATAGTCATTGGTTTTGAATTTATGCAATTTGACCCTTAATTAACCAACAAACTTTTAATTTTTCAATTTGTCCAATGATTCTATCACTTCAAGCCCTCTATATTTACGCACCTTGTTTAATTTGGCCATTGGTTTTGATTTCTTCAATCAAGTCCCAAATTGTCCATCTGATGCGAACCAACTCATAAACACCATCAAGAACCCATTACATGTTTCAAATGATCCAATGATCCGATCTAAGACAAAACCATTGAAAGAGGCATTAAATGAATTGGTTTTGAAGTTTTCAACCAAGTCAGAATTGCAAGGACCATTGGAGTATCAAGAGGAGACCCTAGTACATCATATCCATGTGCAGGAGGGGTCCAATACAATCTTATTTGGGCCATGAACTAAGGATAACAAAGGAGCCAAAAGAATCCTACTACAACTTGGAAACATGGGATTAATGGCCTGGGTGGAAGGCTATAAATAAGACTTATGGGCTTTATTTAATTTTTGATAGCTATAGCCCAAGGCTTGTTTGGACTTAATTAAGACTTTGTTTTCAGCTAGGATCCAAAGCTTGTTTGGTTTAAGTCATGGGTTTTCCAATTTAGGGTTATGGGTCAGTTTTGAGTGGACCCTTTTTTAAGTCCACATAAGAGGTCCATTAGGGTAAATTTTTCAAGAACTATTTAAACTCAGGTAACCTAAATTTTGGTAGCCATTGATGAATTTTAATTCTGAACTTTTCAGTTTATGTGTGAGAGTGATTCTTGCATTCTTTAGTTTTTGAACGAACTGAATCCGACTTATCGAAGATTAACTGGCTTCGTGGTGTCATTCTACTCATTCCAATAGTGTTGGTGCCTTGGAGCAGGGTTTCCATTGTGTCACACTCTTATCAGACCTATTTCGGCTTTCCGTGATCACATCTCATTCTTGGTTGTGGGTTGTGTGACCATGTGATCACGAGGTTCACATCAAGTGGTATCAGAGCTAGGCTCCAAAACAAGGTCATATCATTATGTTATTTTCTTATTGTTTTAGTGTTCCTTAAAGTTTTTCAGTGTTGTATCCATCTCTTTGTTCTTTGTTTCTACGTCATCTAATGAAAAAAAAAAGAGGTTATATTTCATCTTTTTCTGTCTCATCATTTCAGTATATTGAGAAAAGAAGAAGAAGAAAAGAGATTGAGTATATTAAAATAAATATTAAAAAAGAAAAGAAAAGAAAAGAAAGAGAGATAGAGGCATTAGTTTAAATTTGAAGAATCATTGAATTTTTGCCGCATAAAACAGAACTCTTGGGAAACATAAGAAAACCACATCGGAATCAATTGAAAATTGATATTCTATCTATTAGGGTTGAGATAGAATCATATATCAAATTTAGGCTTATTCTAATATTGATTTCTTGAGATTTTATTTCGAGATTCATTTCTGCCGCAGAAATACTACCTTAGTGAATCCTAAGCAAAACACCATAAAATCAATTAAAACTCAAAAATATGTGTATTGGCATTGATATCACACCATATATTAAATTTGAGATTATTTTGATATCGTATACTAGAGGTTTCAATTGGAGGTTCAATTTTGCCGCAAACGAATCACATAAGGGGTTGGGTACCTAGGAGTTAGAGAACAACCTATAAATTGAGTTTTGATGTTTATTTAGTATTATTGAATTTGAGGTTATTTTTGGCATCATTTGCTCTGGGTTTAAATTCTGTTATGTAAAAATTATGTAAGAGGTTAGATTCTCGTCAAGTCTCAAAACGTGATCTTTACTACTTAGTTTTGTCCAATTCTTTGTTTTTATTCTATTTTGGGTTATCCATGAGTCAAGTAATTTTTTTTCGCTACTATTTCTTCTATTTTATTTCATGTCTTCATATTGTCCACAATTCGTACGAATTCACATTACTACTCGCGAAATCATAATTGTAGTTTTGTTTTGCTTTGTTTTTAGTATTTTTATTGCTTCTTAAGTCAAAAAATCATAATTAGAGTGCGCTGCGAAGGGTACTGACTTTGATTTGTTGATTTTAGTTCGGAAAGAACCAAAAGAAAGCAAGTTGTGAGGTAAAAGGCGTAATGAGCTTATTAGAGTGAAAAACCTTTTTTTGTGTGATACATGAGAGGTGCGAGGATATTTTTTTTTGCTACTAACCAAATTTTGCAGATTCAAAGGATGTTTGAAAACAACGAATTAGTAACACAAAATGCTGATGTAGCGTTCCAATTACGAGCCATAGGTCAGCAAGTTGAGTTGTTGTCTAGGACATACAAGGATCTGAAAGATGAGGTGAATTCGATAAAGCAACATAATAGTGGGGCTGATCGTCGAGAAAATACGGTCCATATGGCCGTACAGAATAATAGATCTGATTTTGAAGAGTATGTTGATAAAAACGCAGATGTGGGCGAAGATGACTATGATATTGCATCTGTTGGCCAAGGAATTAGGTCTGGACCGAACAGAGCTAGGAGGAATGTGAATTGGAAAGGCATGGGGAGTTATGAAGATACGGATGGGGACACCATTAAACTGAAAATTCCTAACTTCCAAGGTAAAAAGGATTCATAGGCTTATTTGGAGTGGGAGAAAAAGGTAGATTGAATTTTTGATTGTCATAGTTATTCTGAACAAAAAAAGTGAAATTGGTGATGATTGAGTTTACAGAGTATGCAATGATTTAGTGGGGTCAGATTGTAATCAGTAGGAGGAGGAATGGGGAGCGACCCGTTAAGACTTGGAAGGAGATGAAAGTCTTAATGAGGAGGCGATTTGTGCCAAACCACCATTACAAAGATCTATACCTAAAGCTCCAAGGTCTTAATCAAGGCTATAAGACAGTAGATGAATATCACAAAGAGATGGAGATAGCAATGATTCAGGCCAATGTTGTTGAGGATAGAGAAACTACTATAACTAGATTTCTTAATGGGTTGAATCGTGATATTGCCAATATGGTTGAGCTACAGCACTATGTGGAGCTAGAGGACATGGTTCATATGGCTACGAAGGTGGAGAGACAACTTAGGAAGGGACATGTTCGGCTAGGGTTTAATTCGGGTTCTTCATCATCTTAGAAATGAATTTGAAGAGAGAGGGTATGGTCTAGCCGAGATCCTTTGTTCCTTCTAAAACTCAACCACCAAAGGCTAAAGTTGATGTCCTTACTAGTGCCAAAGGTAAATCTGAAAATCAGCGTAAACGTACTCGTGATGTTAAATGTTTCAGGTGTCAAGGGAACGAATATTATGCTTCAAGTGTCCAAACAAGAGAATCATGATGATTAGAGATGATGGTGATATGGAAACAGAAAGTGACAAATTTGATTGTGAAGGCATGCCACCATTGGAGGACAGTGATGGGGATGAGTTAGCATTATCGGTTGCAGAGTCCTTGGTTATAAGGTGCACACTTCAGGTGCAGGTCAAAAAGATGAATCTAATCAACATAGAGAGAACATCTTCTATACGCTCTGTTACGTACAAAACAAGGAGTTTGATGATGTGTTCCCCGATGATACTCCTAGCGGATTACCACCATTGAGGGGGATAAAGCATCAAATTGATTTTGTAACCGGAGCTTCAATTCCTAACTAACCAGCCTATAGAAGCAATCCCGAGGAGTCAGAAGAGCTTCAAAGGCAAGTTAATGAGCTGATAGAAAAAAGGCTACATTTGTGAGAGTATGAGCCCGTGTGTCATACCTGTGCTACTTGTGCCTAAGAAGGATGAAACATGGAGGATGAGTGTTGATTACAAAGTCATCAACAGCATAGCATATTGGAGACCTGATGTGTATTTCAAGTTTAGTGGAGCGATCTTGAACTATCCCACTTACGACAAAGAACTCTATGTATTGGTAAGAGCACTTGAGATTTATATTGCATGTCGACATTCAACTTTTGAAAGGGTAAGTTTAGATGTTGAAAAGAAGGCAAAGATGGTGAGACAACTCCATGAGGGAGTTCGACTACAAATAGAGAAAAAGAACAGATTTTATGCTTTTAAAGCAAATAAGGGACGCAAATTGGTTGTTTTCCAACCCGATGATTGGGTTTGGGTGCACATGCGGAAAGAATGATTTCCTAACCAAAGGAGATCAAAATGAAAGCCTCATGGTGATGGTCCATTTTAGGTTTTATAGAGAATCAATGACAACACATACAAAATTGACCTTTTAGGTGAGTATGGTGTTAGTGCTACCGTTAATGTTGCCGATCTTACATTGTTTGACACAGATTTTGATTCGAGGTCGAATCCTTTTGAGTAGAGAGAGGGTGATCTAGACCAGCCCAGAAACACCAGCAAGGACCCATTACATGTTCCAAATGATCCAATGACCCGATCTAAGACAAAGCCATTAAAAGAGGCATTGAATGCATTGGTTTTGAAGGTTTCAACCAGGTCAGAATTGCAAGGACCATTGAACTATCAAGAAGAGACCCTAGTACATCTTATCCATGTGTAAGAGGGGTCCAATACAATCTTATTTGGGCCATGAAGTGAGGACATCAAAGGAACCAAAAGAATCCTACTACAACTTGGAAATAACATTGGTTGCTATGTTTTTTTTTTGTTTATAGGATTAAAGGGATGGATGGAAGGCTATAAATAGGCCTTGAGTGAGCTCTATAATACTTCTCTTCTTCTCATGACAGTTAATGGATTTAATATTATGGGCTTTATTTAATTTTGTTAGTTACAACCCAAGGCTTGTTTGGATTTAATTAAGACTTTGTTTTCAGCTAGGATCCAAAACTTGTTTGGATTAAGTCATGGGCTTTCTAGTTTAGAGTTTTGGGTTAGTTTTTACTGGACCTCATTTAAGTCCACATAAGGGGTCCCTTAGCGTTACTTTTGCAAGAACTATTTAAACTAATGTAACATAAATTTTGGCAGCCATTGATGAATAATACTTCTGAATTTTTTAGTTTTATGTGTGAGTGATTCTTGCATTCTTTAGATCTTGAATGAACTGAATTTGACTTATCGAAGATTAACTAATTTCATGGCATCATTCTACTCATTACAATAGTGGTGGTGGTGTCTTGGGGCAGGTTTCCATTATATCGCACTCCTATCAGACCTATTTCGACTTTCCAAGATCATATCTCATTCTTGGTTGTGGGTTGCATGACCATGTGATCACGAGGTTCGCATCACCATTAAACTTTAATATTTATGCAATTAATCCCTGATTTGACCAATTAACTCTTACAAATCACAATTTAATCCCAGTCCATAAATTCTTTCAATTAAAGCCTAAATTGACCATTAATAAAACATTAAAAAAATCTAATTGAGTCCTCAAACATTAAATAAAATCCTTTCTTTTGTTTCCTATGAACTCCTTTTTCTGGTCTAATCTCGTTCATATATTTTACATCATATGCTCGACTTAGGATTCATCTCTTATGCAAACTACTTATATTTAGGAAAAAGTCCTCAACTTTTATTTTTTTGTGTTTTAGCACAAATTGTTTTTCCAAAAATAAAATTTTGAAATACTTAGTTTTGTCCATAAAAAACTGAAACTTTCATTGTATTTAGTTGAAACAAATGTATAAAGGAAATGGAAAAATGTTGCCTAACATTAGCATTTACATTTTTCATGCATGGATAAGAAAGTCAGTTGTTACTCAAATATCACATTGTATAAAAAGTAAGATCATTGTTTATCAATCCAAGTTGGGTGCGCTTGATTAGAAAGGACTTCTAAAGGAACATGATGCAAGCTATGGGTATATAAGTCATGAATGAAATTTATGTTTTTTTAGGTTGAGAAGAATGTTTAAGGGTTTAGAAATTTAGAAACACTTTTCATCCATATTTCTTTATATCTTATAAAGAAGTCTTCTCGTAGATCATGTTTGGATAAACTCTTTTTTTAATATAAAGTCCTACTTCAATACCTTTGTCTTAGCTTTATGACATCACTAAACTATTATTTTATTTATTTATCCCTCTTTTACTTCATTTTCTCTTTTCTTCTTCTTTTCTATGATGATCAATTTGTTTAGTCATTCTTCCTCTCTTTATGAGGATGCCTCCAAATGTTCAGTTTTGACTATTATAGATCCAAATCAACATTTTAATAATTTGCTAATATTTTCCTTTTGCTCTCAATGTGAGGTGTGATCCTAATTAGAGTTTTTTTACTAAAGAATATTATTAAAGCTAAAAAAGGTTATCATAAGGGATATAATCTTAGAAAGTCAAAGGATAACAAAAATGGAATTATCTCATTCCAAACACACATCATTAAGATTGATAAACTTTTTTCTAATTCCTGAAGAAACTTATTGCGACGATGAGTTTTTTTTCTCTCCTCAGGCGCTGCCATCCCCGAAGAGGGGAGATGATACACGGGAAAAAAGATTTTCTTATAATCATAAAATTACAATTATAATTTTAAGGAGTCGCCACCTAGTATTAAGATCACTAGGAAACCTAATGGTCTACGATAGTCTGGGTAAGGTGACTTGTTGTCCAAAGAGAAGAAATGTCACCCCTAGTGAGCCCTACCTAAGGTAAGCTGTATTGTTGCTTGATTGTTTTTTTAAGTGGATTTTTTTTTCATTAGTCTTCCTAAGGTTCAAAGTAGATCTCTTTTCGTGAGAGAGTCTTTACATTACAGGGATCGAAAACCTAACTGTTCTAAAGTTTGAATAATTTTATAGTATATTTAATAAATATTTTTACTATTTGCGGGGTAGTTTACAATGTAATTTTTCACCCTGATAACTAAAACAAAATAATTGTTTATTTTTTTATATATATTTTGGCAGAATTCCAATGGATAATCATAAACTAGTTATGCTATCCCATTTTTATTTCAAAACATGAGAAAGTTGCTATATTTTTTGAAAAATATACTTGGAAAAACTTGGAATTCAGTCATACGCACGAAAGCTAAACATTTATTTTTTTATTTTTTTATGTTTTTTTATAAAACAAAGATAATTTTTTTGTTTTTTTTTGTGCATATTTCATGCATATTTTAGTATTTTCTACTTTTTATTATTTTTATTCTTTTCTATGGGCTGGGTGCCCAATTGGATGGGCTGAAAGGCCCATAACATTGGGACTGGATTGCCAGCCTAGGTGGGCCGCCAAGTCACCCTTTTTAGGGCTAGGTTTCGAGCCTAGTTGAGCCAGCAACCACCCTTTGTGGGCCGGGTTTCCATCTTGGTGGGTCGACAACCCATCCTATTTTGGGATGGGTTTCTAACCCTATGTGGGCCGGCAACGCACCCCTTTTGGGTTGGAATTCCTAGCCCATAAGGCCGGGCGACTCATCCCTCATTGGGTAGCCCAGTTGGACACCGTGTCCATCCCTGCCACCACCCATTATTGACATGCAGTTGAACATTAGGGGGAGTGAATTAATTCACTCTCCTATTATTCACCTATGGTGAACAGTACCAAAAAGGCTGAAGGAGGGATACAATAGGCGTACCTATCATTGCTGTCATGTAGAGGAGGTTGAGCTAGTTTCGTTGGTAGTCGTGGTGTTGGGAATGGTAGCCTGCAGTGGTTGGGAGAGGCATGAAGAAGTTGCTACAATAGAAAAGAGAGAGAAAGAGAGAGACTATTGTTGTTACTGGAGGTAACAAAGAGGCTATTGGTGCTAAGGAAGGAGGTGAAGGTGGTTTTGGTGGCAAAAAAAATTGTAAAATGCCAAGAGAGATAGGGTTGGTTGTTGTTGGTTTATGTGGCTTGGCTAAGGGAAACAGACAACGGGTGACAGTGGGAAAGAGAGAGGTTGTCGGTGCTGAAGAAGAGGGTGAAGGTGGTGTCGTCGATGAGGAAGGCTATGCAACTGTCACTGGTTTTTGGTTTGTCTGTTCCTCAGTTTGTTCTTCTCCTCTATTTTCCCCTTTCTTTCATTTATGTCAAACTATTATTTATAGACAAAGGGAGGTAACCCTTCCTCTACTCGTTGCGTGCAACAATGGTTTGCCTCCTTGCCTTCTGCAGCAACATGCATACGTTGTCCAGATCAATGAAAAGTGAAGGCATGCTTGCAGAATTTACAAAAGGTGCAAATACACTTTGCTCCCTCAATTTGTAATTGTTCTAATTGCGCTCCTAATTGACTTTAAACTTTTCAATTTGTGCAATTTTATCCCCGCTAAAATTTCAATAGCAACCTTAACTTTACGCGCCTTTTTTTTTATTTTGGTTCTCGATTTCGAATTTATGCAATTTAACCCTCAATTGACAATTAAACTCTTAATTTTCTTCAATTTCACCCCGATTTCATCCAATTAACTTGGTAAAAATCAAATTTGGTTTCTGAAAATTCTAATCTTCTCAATTAAACCCGAAATAAGGTCAAGAACTTGATTTTCATCAATTAAGCTCTTAATGAAATTAATTTGACCAATTTAAAGTATAATTAAGTCCTTGCACTTAATTAAATCCTTTAATTGGACCCTAAATTAATTTCTAAACATACTTATACTTTAAATTGGCCCATAATTAAATCAAATTTGCCTATAAAAAAATAATGCTTTTCAACATATTTTTAGGCAGATTTATCCAATAATAAATTATTTTAGCTTTGAATCTGCACTTTCCTTTATTTTTTGGCACAATAGATGTACGAATGGGCTCTCGAATCAGTCTAAAATTTCCACCTTGATTTTTCAACCAACATCAAACATTTTTTGTTATTTTTATTTTATTTCGAGTAGATTTGGGAAAGTAACCCAGAAATGGGTTATGACAAAGCTTGGGGGTGATTACAAAGTGACTACCAACTATTCATTCATGCATTTCTAAATGATATTTATAGATCAGGTTTCATCCTATAGTTAGTTTTAATGTTTGGTTTGGTAGTCAATTAAACGAGAATTGCATAAACCTCATCTTGATTATTTTTCTTATTCTTCTCTCGTAATCATGTATAAAGTAGGTTCTTTCAAAATGTTTATTTTAAGAAAAGTAATCCAAATGATATGAGATCATGCAATTAAAGAAAGAGTTCTTTACACGAAGACATTATGGCCAAACTTTGCTTTATCGATTCAAGAGAAAAATGAATAGATCATATATAATATCTTTTTATAAAATCAAATTTACAGATCTAGCTAGATTTTTCTTATCAATTAAACAACCTCAAAGCTCCTCCCCATAAATCTTTCTTCACTACATAGGGACACTCATAATTTGGTGTAATTTTGCTTCGATCTTCTCTAAGTAAAAATATTTTTTTGGCACTACATTTCTTCCTAGAATACTCAAGGTCTAAACTTCTTGTCATATGTCTTGACCATTCTTTTCTGGTAGAGATGGTGATGGCATCATAGTTATACTCTTCTCATTTATCAAGTTTAGTTGTTCTTATCTTAGTTTGGCCCACTTGACCTCTTCTAACTCAGAATCTATCAGCATTTTTAATAAAGGGATTTACACTTCCAAAGACATCATCGCTTCTATTCCATACACTAGAGAATATAGAGTAGCTCCTATTGAGGTTTTGACTGTAAAGCGATAAGTATAGAGAGCAAATGACAACATCTTATGATAATCTTTGTATCTGATCAACATTTTTTGAATAATCTATTTTTTGTTAGTAGTTTCTATGACGTTGTTCATCTTTGGTTTGTATGGTAAGGAGTTGGAGTGTTTGATTTCCTATTTGGTACAAAGCTTCATTATCATCTTGCCATTAAAATTTTATGTATTATTGGCCACTATCTTTTATGGTGGACCATATCAACAAATCAAGTCTTTTTTTATAAACTTTTTCACCACCTTTTGTGTTACACAAGTATACGAATTAAATTCTATCTATTTTATAAAGTAGTTGATAGCCATTAGGATGCATCTATGTTTGTTGTTGTCTTTTGGGTTATGGGCCTAATCACATCAATTATCCATGTTACAAAGTTTTATGGATATGGTAGATTAAAAAAAGGAGTTAGAGGTGTAATGATCTTATCACTATACACTTGAAACTTGAAACAAATTTTCTCTAATGTCATATAAAAATAACCAACTCTTTGTATTTTCCTTGCTATCACAAGCCCACTAGCATGAGTTGAACAAATCCCTTCAAGGACTTTTCGTAGTGCATTTATAGCATCAACTTTATTCAAACACCTTAATAAAGTTTTGTTGAATAACCTTTTATATAAATCTTCTCTGTCTAAGTAGAGATTCATAGGCCATCATCTCAAGGTTTTTCAATCTATCTTAGAGTCTCCTATGGGATTTTCCTAGTTTTGCATAAAATACTTGATATCAAAGTACTAAGGGTTTCCATTTATTACTTCTTCAATTGAGCAATAATGAGTTAGGGATTTTTTCTATATCAATGTGTACCAGTTATACCTTCTACCCAAAGTTAGTTGTAATCATGTCAAACAATATGGCCAAAACATCAACAAAATGATTCCCTTCTCTTCTTAAATAGGTGATTCTATCTCTTTAAACTCCTATACTAATTTAGAGAGATATTTTTGGTTGTTTATTAACTTTTCTTTCTTGGTTTACCACCTCCATTTTTACTTAATAGATAATTAATATTGATTCACCATACACATTTATCTTTCTGATCATCATTTTTTATTCAACCTTTAAACTAATGATGTAAGCCTTATATATAGTGTATTGTTGGTGCACTCGAAATGCAACTTGATTGAAACTAGATACTGCCTTTTATTAGAAATATTATCATCACACCAGCCTCATTACCATATACATTTATTGCCATATCAAAATACATTGTCCACCAATTTTTCTTTTTTATTATTCCTTTATTGAAAATACATTTTCATAAGGAAAATCAAATTCCAATGGCTTATAATCTTCCAGAGTGTTATCAACCAAATGATCCACTTTCTTTAACTACTTTTCTTATCATAGAAATTATATCAAATTCTACTGACAAGACTTGTCATCTTGCAACTTGACTTGATAAATAGAGTTTTCCATAGATATACATTAAGGGATCCACTTTCAAAATCAACCATTCGGTATGATACAACTTATAACGCTGTAATCTTTTTGTATCCCACACAAGCACACAACATAGTTTTTATATCACAATGTAAATCGAGATTCATATTCTATGAACTTCTTGCTTAAGTAATAAATTACTTTCTTTCTAGTTTCATGGTGCTAAAATAGTACATATCCTATAGTTGTTTTAGTCATTGCTAAATATAGTATCAAAGGCCTTTCTGATAATGAAGAAACAAACAAAGACAAAGTTTGTATGAACTGATTGATTTTATTAAAGGCCTCTTCACACTCATCATTCTAAGTCCCAAGATTTTTTTCCTTATACACATATATGTTGTTAGTCAAGATATGAATCGGGCAATATAGTTCAGTCTTCCTAAGAATCCCCTAACTCCTTCTCTATCTTAAGAGATGACATGGATTGAATAACCTTCACTTTGTTAGGTTTTACCTCTATCCCTATATCATGAATCCTAATAATTTCTTAGACTTAACTCTAAATGGACATTTTTGGAGGATTGAGCCTAAGTTTGTACTTCCTTAATCTCTCAAATAACTTTCTTAAAACTTAGACATGATTCTCTTTTTTTGGACTTCGCAATCATATCATCCATATACACCTTAATTGTTTTTTGCATCATATCATGAAATAGAGTCACCATGACCCTCTGATAGGTGTTCTTTATATATTTCAACTTGAATGGAATAACATTGTAGTAAAATGTTCCCTATAGTGTGACAAAAGTTGTTTTCTCTTTATCTTCCAGACCTGTTTTTATCTAGTTGTATCTTGAGAGACCATCCATGAAGGAATATATGGAACTATATGTAGCGCTATAAACCAAAACATTTACATACAGCAAATTAAAGTCATCTTTGGGACTAACTCTATTCAAATCCCTGAAATCCATACTACCTCTAATATTCCCTTATATCTTTGGTAGAATAACTATGTTAGATACACATTTTGTATATTTAACTACTTCTAAAAAATCAACATTCCACTACTTTCTATTTCCATTTCAGGTTGTATCACGTATATGGCCTATGGAAAGGAAACTTGGTGGGATAACCACATCTTCTTTATATTCTTTTCTTTGAATCTTGACCATCCTTTTCTTTGACCATTAATTAAGAACCATATGTAATCTTCCTTTTTAGGTTTATATCCAAACCTGAATCTTTCATCAACAAACCTTGTTTTCATCGAGTTGAACCTTTCAGACATCCTGGTGTTATGTTTGTATTTAATGGAATTCCATTTTTCAAAAAGCATTTAAATGTCATTTCTAATAGATTTGACATCTTTGGTCTTTTTAGCATTGTGTTAGGAACCCAATTAGTGTTAATTATCTCAAAAGCTTAGATGTTCCCATCATTACAACCCTCTACCTTAATGAATGGTTTGACCATGTTCCTTACCATAGGAACTGTTTCTTTAGTCTTGACGATCACTAACATCCCATTCATGATATATTCTATACATTGATGTAGTGATGAAGTTACTACTCCTGTCATATGAATCCAAGGCCTTCCTAACAATATACTAAAGGTAGAGTGGATATCCATGACTTGTAACATCATCTATAACGCTTATGGTCCAATATGTAGTTTCACCTCTAGATTATCTACCTAAGCGAGTCATTATATGCTCTTTCCATTATAGTACTAGGCTTTATATGTGACTCGTCGACAAACATCTCTTTTAGAATAAGGTTTGGTAAAATCTTAAAAGTTGAGTCATTTTCAATGAGCACATTTCCAATCAAGTAGTCTTTATATTTGATAAAGATGTAAAGGGGCGTGTTGTGCCCGGTTACTTGAGCATTTGACTTGTCTTCTATAAAATTTAGGTAATTGATTGTATAGATTCGTCCTATCGGATGTTCTATGTTGTTTTCAATATCTTGAGACACATAAACCTCGTTTAACACCTTTGGTAAAGCATTTTAGTGTGACTTAGAGCTGAGTATCAAAGACATAAAGGAAATCCTATATGGGATTTTCTTCAGTGATCTACTATATAATATTCATTGTGTTTTATCAACTTTAAAAACTCATTTGACTCTTCTTCAGTCATGGGTTTGTTAACCTTAAGTTCTTTATCACGATCCACCACTTCTTTTATACCTTTATGGTAACATGGATTAAAAAATTATATTTTTAAACCCATTTTGTGAATGAACATGCCTAACATGCTAAGGATAAACATCTTTGCATAAACATTTCTAAATTAGATCAAAATATAACCTAAATAAAAATAAGATACATATAACAAAAATAAACCGAAAGCAACAATTACAAACATTATAAAAAAAAATAACAATAGGAAAATAAAAATATGAACAATAAAAAGGTGAATACACTATAATTTGTTAAGCATTCAAACCTCTCTTTTATGCTTATAAAGAATAATTAACAAAAGGTAAACAAAATCAAGTAATGAAGGATCTTCTCTAGAACATACATATAATAACTTTTTTTCGTTCTCTTTTTTTTCTTTTTGTAGGTGGTCTCCTTTCACATGCTTGATAGGGGTATTTATAAGGATTTTCTAAGGTATGTTTTGAATCAATTTTGGACCACTTGATCTTGATGGACATGTTATCCACCCTTGATAAGAACTAGTTAAAATGTCTTTAAGTGTGAATAAATGAAGAACATATTGGTTTTTTCCTAAGTGATTTCATTGTCAAAGTTGATGAGTGGCGCTCTTGCAAGGCTTCATTAGAGAAATTATGACATCATCTATAAATGGGTAGAGAAGATGCACACTTTTTATTTGGATCTAATTTTTCTCAATTTGAAGGTTTGTATCTGCACATTTATGTGTTTAAAGTTGCCAACTCGATTAACCAAAACTGCCAAAATAGAGACCAAATGACATTTCATTCACCTTATTTTCTTTAACATTGAATAACATGTTGTTTAGGTGAGATTGGGGTTTTTAATTTAAGATTTGGAAAATTTTAATTGAGTCCCTGCTCCTCAAATGCTTTGTAATTATGCCCTAATTACCTCTAATCTTTCACTTATTTCAATTTCACCCTAATCAATCTCAAATTCCAGCCCCTAAGTCGGTCGCCCTTTTCATTGTGGTATTTGATTATGGATTTATGCAATTTGACCTTTAATTGAGTAACAAACTTTTAATTTCTTTAATTTGACTCATGATTTAGTCTATTTCATCCTCTATATCAACACATATTTTTTAGTTCGGTCCTTGATTTTAGATTTCTTTCATCAAAACCATAATTTCCTATTAAACATTAAAATTTATCCAATTAATCCCTGATTTGACCAATTAGCTTTTAAAAAAAATACAATTTAACCCCTAAACTTTAATTTCTTTCAATTAAATCCAAAACTTACTTTAAAAAATAAAATTTGCTTCCTGAAGAAACAAAGTTTTTCTTATTATCAAAAGGGATCTTACAATCGCTTTATATACATGGGAAATATAAACATAAACTTATCAGTTACAACAATATAATAAAAGTAGCGTAACAGCTGCAAGCATAACAACTACAAGCATTATATACTGACATTCATTGGTTTTAAACCATCCGTTACTCCTTCTAATAACTGCCTAACATTCCCCCACAAATTGGACATCAGATAGGTGACGAGTTTGGAAACAAGTCGGTCAAAACGATCTGCTAGTAATCCTTTTGTGAAGACATCTGCAAGTTGAAGGTGCGAAGGAATGAATTGAACTTTGTGACTGCTAGAGCTGACCCGTTCACGAACAAAATAATAATCAATAGGAATGTGTTTTGTAAGAGCATGGAAGATAGGATTGGCAGCTAAGTAGGTGGCAGACAGGTTGTCATAGTTAAGCAAAACTGGACGGGTAAGCGGACAACGAAACTCAGTGAAGAGACCTTGAATCCATGAGTGTCGGCACAGGCATAGGCAAGGGTACGATATTCTGCTTCAGTACTGGAACGAGAAACGGTGGGCTGCTTCTTAGCACTCCAAGAAATAAGGTTGGGTCCCAAGAATATACAATACCCGATGGTGGACCTACGAGTATCAGGACATCCAGCCCAATCTGCATCAGAAAAGACTACTAAGAAGGAACAGTCAGGAGACCTGCAAACAGGAAGGCCAACTCCAAGGGTGCCTTTTAGATAATGTAAAATCCTTTTGACAGCTTCAAAATAAACATCACTAGGTGATCCCATGAATTGATATACATGTTGAACAACAAAGGAGATATTAGGACGAGTCATGGTGAGATATTGTAAGGCGCCAACCATCTGTCGATAAGGGGTAGGATCTGTAAGAACAGTACCATGGGTCCGAGGAAGGGTACCTTTGGAAGTCATGGGTGTAGAAACAGGTTTGCAATCTAGAAGATTGTTGCGTTTGAGAAGATCAACAATGTACTTGTTTTGAGTAAGATGAATAGAAGTAAGTTGATAGTTGACCTCCACACCAAGAAAATAATGCAAACATCCCAAATCTTTTATGTCAAACTCAGCACCTAATGTGCGAAGAAAAGCAAGTAGATGAGGGGAATTATTGCCAGTGAGAATGATGTCATCGACATATAGCAACAAGATCATAATAGAAGAATGATCATGATATATAAACATAGAGTTGTCAGCCTTACTTTGAGTGAATCCAACACGAAGAAGGAAAGAACTAAAACGTTGAAACCATGCCCGGGGAGCTTGCTTAAGGCCATAAATGGCCTTATGAAGTTTACACACATGGTTGGGCCGACGAGGGTCAGCAAAACCAGGTGGTTGCTGCATATAGACATCTTCGGATAAGGATCCATGCAAGAATGCATTTTTGACATCGAGTTGCCGAAGAGACCATCCAAAGGATATAGCCAAACAAAGGACAGTGCGAATGGTTGTGGGTTTAACCACAGGACTGAAAGTATCAAAATAGTCGACACCAGATTGTTGATAGAAGCCTTTGGCAACAAGACGTGCCTTATGTCGTTCAATTGTTCCATCGGAGCGCCGCTTTATTCGGAAGACCCATTTGCAACCAACTGTATTGAGTGAAGGAGATGATGGCACCAAGGACCAAGTGCCTTGCTGAAGAAGGGCATGATACTCATCTAGCATGGCTTGTTTCCATTCCGGATGGTGAGAAGCTTGGGTGTAGCATGTGGGTTCAATGTCTGTGCTGATCAAAGCAGAGAAAGCATGAGGGACAGGGTATCGAGTAGAAAAGTTGGCATGATATTTAGGATTGGGCTTGACAATCCCAGATTTAGACTGGGTGTGCACAGGACTAAAGCGACCACTTGGAACACATGGGTTTGAGGAGGAGGATGATAAGTCTGATATAGCCAATTGTGGGGAATTTACAAGGGCTAGTTGTGGAGAGCTAGGATCAACGGGAAAAGAGGGAGAGGGAGTTGACTCAGAGATGGGCTGGGATGATTCTTGGGATGTGTCAGCAGTAATGGACGGAGATGGTGGACTAGGATGAAAGCCTACGGGGACGACAACAAGATCTGAGAGCTGAATAGGTGGAGAGACAACAGCATAATAGAGTTGTTCTTCATTAAAAATAACATGATGAGAAATGTAGAGCCGACCTGTAGGAGGATGGAGACAACGGTAACTATAATGGCGATCACTATAGCCAACAAAAACACACTGAAGAGAACGAGATTGTAATTTGTTAGTTACATAATCTCCAAGATAGGGGTAACAAATACATCCAAAAACACGAAGGAATGTGTAATCCGGGGATCTGCCAAATAATAACTTATAGGGTGAAGTCCCTTGAAGGATAGGTGTTGGAAGTCGATTAATCAAAGAAACTGCTGTGCAAAATGCTTCGACCCATATCAGCAATATGACAATGTTTTCGCTCTACTAACCCATTCTGTTGGGGTGTATGAGGACAAGAAAAACGATGCACAATACCATTAGTAGCACAGAAATGTTTAAATTGCAGGTTATCATATTCCTTCCCCCCATCACTTTGAAATTGTTTGATAGGCAAAGAGAATTGAGTTTTAACATACATAACGAAATTAGAAAAATGACCAAAAACTTCAGATTTAAGACACATAGGGAAAATCCATGAATAACGAGTGTAATCATTTGTAAACAAGACATAATATTGATATCCAGAAATAGAGACAACAGGAGACATCCACACATCTGAATGGATTAAAGCAAATGGCTCAGTAGAACAGTGGTCATGAGATGAAAAGGGAAGTCTGATTGATTTAGCTAACGCACAATGGCTACAATGGGAATTGGATAAGGAGAAAAGGAACCTAATAAGGAGTGAGAGGCAAGTGTGCGAAGAACTTTATTGGAGGGATGACCAAGACGCCGATGGCACAAAGAGGACAATGTGAGGCTAGAAGAAAAGGCTTGCTTAGAACTGGACGATAAAGTTGGAAAGATAGGATAAAGACCATTTTTACATAGGCCCTGAAAGAGAACAACACCACGTTGTAAGTCACAAATTTGATATCCCCAATGGAAGAAGGTAATACTAACATTGAAATCACGAGTAAATTGAGCAACAGATAAAAGATTTTTACGAAGAGAAGGAACACGAAGAACATTAAAGAGGAGGAAGAAAACTGGACCAGAAGAAAATGAAAGATTACCAGAATGAGTGATGGGGAGAGTGTCACCATTACCAACAACAACCTGATCAGAAGCTGTATATGGAGTGCCAGATTGAAATTTCTGCTCATCATGGGTCATGTGACTAATCACATGAGTCCAAATACCAGTTAGGATCTGAAAAGGACGTAACATGCATGCCAGCAAAAGAACGAGGATAAGGGCACTTGGCTCTCACATGACCAAATTGTTGGCAATTCCAGCATTGAATTGACTTGCGAGAGGGTGGAGGACCCAAAAGACCTTGAGAGAATGAGTAAGGACGTGGAGCTCGGACGGAAGGCTGGCCTAGGCCAGAGGAAAGGCGAACTTAAGTCGGACCACCAAAGGGACGAGAGGGTTGGTCACGCAGGCATGGGTGACGGGGGCCACGGTGGAATCGATTAGCAACGAAGGCAGCAGGGGAAGCCACAGGAGCCATTTGAGCTGCTAAGGCTTGCTGCCCTTCAAAAGGAAGAAGACGAGTTCGAAGGTCCAAAAAAGATGGAAGTGGTGGGAAGTTCAAAATTGCCATCACAATCATTTGGTAGTCAAGACCTAGACCACGAGGCACAAAAGTAACTAGATCAGAGTTGGATACAGGTTCCTGGATCGCAATGAGTTCATCAGCCAAACTCTTGGCTTGAGCAAGGTATTCAGAGATAGATTTGGAACCTTTGGTAATAGAAAAGAGGCGAAATTTGAGCTAGGCAGAATTGGCAAGGGATTGTTGTGAGAAATTTTGTTGGAGACAATCCCAGATGTCTTTCGAGGTGGAGAATCCATTGACTTGTGGAAGAATACTTTCAGACAGCGTAGCACGAAGAATACTAATTAGGCTTTGGTCAGTTTGAAACCAAGAGACATAGTCAGGATTGGGCAACGATGAGGAGGAGGACTCAGATTTGTCAGGCTTTGGTGCCATGTCAGACAGTTATCAGAAGGAGTAACGGATGGTTTAAAACCAATGAATGTCAGCATATAATGCTTGCAGCTGTTACGCTGCTATTATTATATTGTTGTAATTGATAAGTTTACGTTTATATTTCCCATGTATATAAAGTGATTGTAAGATCCCTTTTGATAATAAGAAAAACTCTGTTTCTTCATGGTATCAGAGCCTGAACTTCTCTTCCCCGATGGCTTCCAGCAGTGTTCCCACTATCTCTATTCCCAACTCTCACCTTGTCTCTGTCAAACTATCTGATACAAATTATCTTGTATGGGAAAGTCAAGTAAAACCTTTCTTACTAGGCCAGAATCTTTGGCGCTTTATTGACAGCTCTCATCCTTGCCCCTCTCCTATGATTACTCCTTCTGATAACTGCCTAACACTTCCAATAAATTCAAAAAAAACTTTGAAAATTCTAATTATGTACTCAAACATCCAATTTTGAAATTTCCTTATTGAATTGATTTTTTCTTACAAATAAAGCCTTCAACAATAAAAAATACAATGTCAAATTTTCCAATCTTATATATCTTGATCGCTCATGAGCAATCTTCAACGGTTTTCTAGGTATTCTGGTATATTTTCTCACTAATATATATTTTTGATTTTTTTATGTAAGGTGTTAAGGAACCATCTCACCTAAAAGCTCAAGCTTGTAGGTGAGGCCCCAGAATATGATTTATATTATTCTCTAACACACCCCCTCAAGTGAAAGCCCTTTGGGCTTGAAACTTGCACACAGGCCCACACTGCCTTGTGTTTGATTTTTATCAAATAGAATGGGGGTGGTGAGATTCGAACTCATGACCGCTGGGTCAATAAGGCTCTGATACCATGTTAAGGAACCATCTCACCTAAAAGCTCAAGCTTGTAGGTGAGGCCCCAGAATATGATTTATATTATTCTCTAACATAAGGCCCCAAAAATAGGTAATAAAATGAGCAATCAATTTATTGCATGAGTAGGAAAAGTTAGATATAGATATTGGCTTCAATCTATTATACCAAGTTTGGGTGGTAGGAAGTATTTTGCACATGGCATTGTAATTCTAGATAATTAACTTTAAGGCTACTCTTGACATTTGGGATTATATAATCCATTATAGTTATTCGGGTTCTTTTTGGTAATCAAAAAGTCTTTCAGGAAGCATATGTATAGCATGTTGTCACACAATGATGAATCTCCTAACTTATTTGTATTTTTTTTTTATCTATAGTAGTTTTGTAGGTTATAGAGTATGAAAGTGAGGTTTTACGAGAGAACAAGGTCGATGACGACAACTATGGTCTTGTGTCTTGCTCAATATCTAAGTAGATCATGTTTAGATAACCTGACATGAGATAGTTATTCCTATTGATGTGATTTGTCCTTAACAGTGATGGTGGGTGTTGTTTGCTTTCTTTCACCTCTTTTGGCAATATCTTCTGGAAAGTGGTGTTGCTGTATAAAAGAAGGCGTAACCGCAATATGTGAAGAAAATGGTTGTACCGTGACCGTATTTTGTGGAAAAATAGATATAACCATGTAAGGTATTGAACCTTTATTAAGTATAACCATGCTTCACCATTTTTTTTTATAGCAGTAGTCATCTTCAATAACATAGTAATAACTGGTTAGGTATTGAACCTTTATTAAGCATAACCATGTTGGAAGGCTAAAAGATAGAAGATTTTGATGGAGTGCAGTGTAATGCATAATGTCATCATCAGTAATAATACATAACATAAAAAAAAAAAGAGAAAGAGAATCCTATTGGAAAAAACAAATTCGGTTGAGTTGATCATTACGATTGTATATAAACTTTTAGATGTACAAAAATGCATCCATAAACCTTTTCTTTTCTTTTCAAGGAGATAAAAATATGTATCCCCAGCGAAGAATATAACCAGGAGTAATGTATGATGCGTGAAAGATGTCTTGTGAATAACAAAAAGAAATGCAAGAGTAAAGGCATAAAAAATAAAGCAAAGCTCTTAACCGGCATCTGCTTTGGATACAAGGTTGGAGAAGACGAAGGGGGACAAAGAAACAGTAACAGTCAAGTAAGAAACATATGACTTCGGAGAGGGTAAAAGAAAAGACAGAAGAGAAAGGGAAAATAAAAGAACATGAGAACAAAAGCCAGATAGCGCGAGAAAATAAAGAGGAGAGAAGGAGTTGGGGTTTGTTTGTTCAATAAAGCTAGGTACCTAGAAGTGACAATTTCTGCAAATGTCACAAGAGTCTCTAGAGATAAAGACGATTGAACAATGGAAATGGTCAGAAATGCAAGGCCTTGAGCTCGTGCCTGAGCCGCCTCCTGATCCCTCTTCTCACCCCCACCCCTTAAAAATAGCACCAACAACACCAAGTCTAGCATTAAACACAAACTCAACGGACCAGCTACAGCAACAACAACAAAGTGTAGTTGAGAGAGGAGAAATGGAAAGTACAGAGCCGAAGAAAGGCGGGACTTCTAGTGGTGGTGGTGGTAATGGAGAGAAGCCGGGTGATGTGGCTCTGGTTGGATTTGGAGAGCTGTTTAGATTTGCTGATGGTTTAGATTACGTGTTGATGGGAATTGGGTCAATGGGTGCATTTGTACACGGATGTTCTTTGCCTATCTTTCTTCGGTTCTTTGCCGATCTTGTTAACTCTTTTGGCTCTAATGCCAATAACATGGATACGATGATGCAAGAGGTTTTGAAGGTGCTTAATTTAAACAAAAAAATTCATGAGAAGTAATAATAAGCAGCGGCATCCTGTTTCGTTGCTGAAAACTGTGAACAATAATTTAACTTTGTGGTTTTGAATTTTGCAGTACGCATATTACTTTCTTATCGTTGGTGCTGCCATTTGGGCATCGTCATGGGCTGGTAGGTTCTGTTGCAGTTGCTTGGTTTGTTTGAATGTGGTAATGAGCAGTAATGAAATTGAAAGAAAGCTTTGAGTTTTGGATACAGAAATATCATGTTGGATGTGGACGGGGGAGAGGCAATCAACAAAGATGAGGATCAAGTTCCTAGAAGCAGCGTTAAACCAGGACATTCAATACTTTGACACCGAGGTTCGGACCTCAGACGTCGTTTTTGCCATTAACACTGATGCAGTGATGGTCCAAGATGCCATTAGTGAGAAGGTAAGAGCTGAACAAGAACAACTCTGTTTCATCATTCCTAATTACCCCCTCCCCCTCTTTTATTTTGTCTTCTAAAATGGTCTTCAGTCGTCCTTTTTTCCCCCTGCAGCTGGGTAATTTTATTCACTATATGGCAACATTTGTTTCTGGATTTGTGGTGGGTTTCACCGCTGTGTGGCAATTAGCACTGGTTACTCTGGCAGTGGTTCCACTCATAGCTGTGATTGGAGCCATTCACACCACCACATTAGCCAAGCTCTCTGGCAAGAGCCAAGAAGCTTTATCACAGGCTGGAAACATCGTAGAGCAGGTATCAATAAATTTCAACTTTATTGCGTGATTTAATTTCAAATTGTAGAAGATTGGAGCTCAAGTTACTTCGTGAGAATCTTTCCCTGTAAAATTATATGGGCATTTGCTAATTTGAAGCGAAATGGCAGACAATAGTCCAAATTCGGGTTGTTTTGGCATTTGTTGGGGAATCAAGAGCATTACAAGCCTACTCGTCGGCTTTGAAGGTCGCTCAAAGGATCGGTTACAAGAGTGGATTTTCAAAGGGAATGGGATTAGGAGCAACTTACTTTGTTGTTTTCTGTTGCTATGCTCTTCTTCTCTGGTATGGAGGCTACCTTGTTAGACATCATTACACCAATGGAGGTCTAGCCATAGCTACCATGTTTGCAGTCATGATTGGAGGATTGTAAGTGCTTGATTTCACTCGTGATGAAGTATAATATTTTGATGCAATTATCAAATCAAATCTTGATTTGGCTAAGTTTTTATTTGATTGGCAGAGGTATAGGACAAGCTATCCCTAGCATGGGTGCATTTGCCAAAGCAAAAGTTGCAGCTGCGAAAATTTTCCGAACAATTGATCATAAGCCAGCTATTGATCGAAATTGTGAATCTGGGATAGAATTAGAGACAGTTACTGGGCTTGTGGAGCTCAAAAATGTAGATTTTGTGTACCCATCAAGGCCAGATGTACGGATTCTGAACAATTTTTCACTTAATGTCCCAGCTGGAAAGACCATAGCTTTGGTTGGCAGCAGTGGCTCTGGTAAAAGCACTGTAGTCTCACTCATTGAGAGATTCTATGATCCCAACTCAGGTAAATTGTGCTATATTTTCATTCTTAAAATATAAACTAGAGTAGACAATTACAACTTGTGAAAAATGTCAATGTTTAAATTGACAGAATTAATGTATAACTGCCAACTGAAGTAAATTTGTCTCTTTCGTTCAACCAGTCCATGTGGATCTGAAAGTTTTAGCACAGGTGTTATTTTAATGAAACAAAGTTTTTCAGGACAAGTACTGCTAGATGGGAATGACATTAAGACATTAAAGCTGAGATGGTTGAGACAACAGATAGGGCTTGTTAGCCAAGAGCCTGCCTTGTTTGCAACAACCATCAAGGAAAATATACTATTGGGAAGGCCTGATGCAGATCAAGTTGAGATTGAAGAAGCTGCCAGAGTTGCAAATGCCCATTCATTCATTATCAAGCTACCTGATGGCTTTGACACTCAGGTAAGTCAGCATTAAATATGCTGGAGCCTGTGAATATTGTGTAAGAAATTGACACTGGGTACTTAACGAACTAGGTTGTCTAGCCTTGTTAAGTACCTATCTAACTTGTTTTCATAATTATCTATTTACTGTACAAATTTAGAATATCTGAATTTAAATCCCTTTGAGTAAATTTGAATCAAATTCCCTAAGAAAGAAATAACAAGTGAACTAACCTCTGCAAGGTAAAATATTCGACTTTGTGGCAGTTGGGGGAGGTGGGGTGAAACTATTTCATTCAAGAATGTGAAATGAAATGATAGATCCTGTCCAGTGGGGATCACAGTAGTTGGATTTATTTTTTATGCCATATAATTTGCCACTTCTATGCAGTACAGTATTAACAGATTGAATGATTTATTTAGTCCACAAACTCAACCTAACATTGTCGAGTTTCTTATTAGAAGTCAATGGTGGGAATGCGCTTTGGTCAGGCATGCATTTGATAGAAAGGTAACATGCTATAGTCAATATTGCATGTGCAAATGTAAGGTTTTATATGTTTATATAGAAACAAGGAGTAAATTAACATAGAGAGAGGATATATCAAGAAGAAAGAAATATTAAAATAAAAATAATGAAAGGCATGATGTCATCATTAAATATGTCAGTCTAATCCCCACGGAAAATAAAGAATTCTCATGTTCTTACAAAACTCAAATACATCAGAAGGCCAATAACAATCTCTATGATGACGACGTTGGAGGTAGATAATTACTTGAAGACAACAAGTGGGAAGACAGCTGAGAGAAGAATGAATTGATATTCATGAAGAAATTACTCATTTGAATACTAGTTAATCAGCAAAATTATAAGTTACACAATATCTTTCAAGGGAAAAAAAAGAATTAACAATAATATAACTGGCAAGAAAGTCTTAATGTAAAATGGATCTAGGGGAAAATCCGAAGAACTAAACTAAAGGAAATTCTGTCAATTTCCCTATGCTGATGCAATTGTGCCTGAAAAGGTAATCATTTTATGCTTTGACCAGTTAGTGAGTAATTGACATGAAAATGGAATTATCAAATATTTTTCTTCAATCCACTCATGTTTTGGAATATGATTTCTCAGTTTTTTGTATCTTTTTTCTAATTTTATTGGAATCATTGGCAATTGATAAAAAAGTCAAGTAGAAATTCAACAGAGCATGCAGAACATGTTTTAATGATTTGAAAATCGTAGGTAGGTGAGAGAGGACTGCAGCTTTCTGGAGGACAGAAGCAGAGAATAGCTATAGCCAGGGCTATGTTGAAAAACCCTGCAATTTTGCTTTTAGATGAGGCAACAAGTGCTTTGGATTCCGAGTCAGAAAAGCTTGTGCAAGAGGCCCTTGACAGGTTCATGATTGGCAGGACTACTCTTGTCATTGCCCATCGCCTCTCCACCATATGCAAGGCTGACCTTGTCGCTGTACTCCAGCAGGGTAGTGTTAGTGAAATAGGAACACATGATGAGCTCATTGCTAAAGGAGAAAATGGCATGTATGCCAAGCTCATCAGAATGCAGGAGATGGCACATGAAACAGCTCTAAACAATGCAAGAAAGAGCAGTGCAAGGTAGGTTCCACTAACTTATTCGTCTTTTGAATATTTGATCATTCTAATTTGGCATGTCTTTTGTTCCTAAAACTTGCGAGTGCTGTTATGGACTAAGCCTTTAGTTTGCCACTTAACGCAGTTCTTTATTGCAGGCCTTCAAGTGCCAGGAACTCTGTAAGCTCACCAATAATTGCCCGTAATTCCTCATATGGCCGATCTCCATATTCACGAAGGCTTTCTGACTTTTCTACCTCCGACTTTAGTCTCTCCCTTGATGCCTCATTCCCCAATTATCGACTTGAAAAGCTTGCTTTCAAGGAGCAAGCTAGTTCTTTCTGGCGCCTTGCAAAGATGAACTCTCCTGAATGGGTCTATGCCTTGGTTGGTTCTATTGGGTCTGTTATTTGTGGTTCCCTTAGCGCCTTCTTTGCATATGTTCTCAGTGCTGTACTCAGCATCTATTATAATCCGAACCATGCTTATATGAGCAAAGAAATTGCAAAATACTGCTATTTGCTAATTGGGCTCTCATCAGCTGCACTGATATTCAATACACTTCAGCATTCCTTTTGGGATATTGTGGGAGAAAACCTTACAAAACGAGTAAGGGAGAAAATGCTGACAACAGTGCTAAAAAATGAAATGGCATGGTTTGATCAGGAAGAAAATGAGAGTGCTAGGATCGCAGCAAGATTGGCTCTTGATGCAAACAATGTCAGATCAGCCATTGGAGACAGAATTTCAGTGATTGTACAGAATACAGCGCTCATGCTAGTTGCTTGCACTGCAGGGTTTGTTTTGCAGTGGCGCCTTGCTCTTGTCCTCATTGCTGTCTTCCCTTTGGTTGTTGCAGCCACTGTTCTACAGGTTTGTTTCTCTGACCAGTTCTTCAGGAATGTCACTTGTAATCAGATTATTGAGAAGCTACTGTCAACAGTAAATTGGTCACTCTATCTTGGCTTTTGGTGACAATACTGAAAGAATTATGTAGGAGGGACATGATATGTTTCAGCGATGGAATATATTGATTCCTTTTAATCATCTTATGATTCATCAGAAGAGTTCTATACATTCATAGACACATCCAAATGGTTTTGTGATGTTTCATACGTTCAATGTGGTTTTCATTTTTTCTGTAAAAGCTAGACGTGATCTAAAATTATCATCTCTTATGTTAGGTATGTGAAATAATTCACTTTAATTCAATTTTTCTGAACTTATTTTTTCTGCTCTGATTTTTAACAGAAAATGTTCATGAATGGTTTCTCGGGAGACCTGGAGGCTGTCCATTCCAAGGCAACACAACTGGCAGGAGAGGCCATAGCCAATGTTAGGACTGTTGCTGCCTTCAATTCAGAAGCAAAAATAGTGGGTCTTTTCTCTTACAATCTTGAAATACCTTTACGACGCTGCTTTTGGAAGGGACAGATTGCAGGAAGTGGATTTGGGATAGCACAGTTTTCTCTTTATGCTTCCTATGCACTTGGTCTTTGGTATGCATCCTGGCTTGTGAAGCATGGAATCTCTGATTTCTCTAAGACAATTCGAGTTTTTATGGTCCTCATGGTCTCTGCCAATGGTGCTGCTGAAACTTTAACCTTGGCACCTGACTTCATTAAGGGTGGTCGAGCCATGCGCTCGGTCTTCGACCTGCTTGACCGCAAAACTGAAATTGAACCTGATGATCCAGATGCCACCCCAGTTCCCGACCGTCTTCGTGGAGAAGTTGAACTAAAGCATGTAGACTTTTCTTATCCCACTCGCCCGGATGTTCCAATTTTCCGTGACCTCAATCTCCGTGCACGTGCTGGGAAAATTCTTGCCCTTGTGGGTCCTAGTGGATGCGGCAAGAGCTCTGTCATTGCTCTCATACAGAGATTCTATGAGCCATCATCCGGGCGTGTGATGATTGATGGAAGGGACATTAGAAAATATAATCTCAAGTCCTTGAGGAAGCACATTGCAATAGTCCCTCAGGAGCCATGCCTCTTTGCTACTACCATTTATGAAAATATTGCTTACGGGAATGAGTCAGCAATTGAGGCTGAAATTATTGAAGCTGCTACTTTAGCCAATGCTGATAAGTTCATATCTTCATTGCCTGATGGGTACAAAACATTCGTAGGGGAAAGGGGAGTTCAGTTATCCGGTGGACAGAAGCAAAGAATTGCCATTGCCCGTGCTTTTATAAGGAAGGCTGAGCTTATGCTACTTGATGAAGCAACAAGTGCACTAGATGCAGAATCTGAGAGGTCTGTCCAGGAAGCTCTGGACCGTGCTTGCTCGGGAAAGACCACAATCGTTGTTGCTCACCGGCTATCAACCATAAGGAATGCCCATGTCATTGCGGTAATCGATGATGGTAAAGTAGCAGAGCAAGGATCCCACTCACATCTATTGAAAAATTATCCTGATGGGTCTTATGCCCGCATGATACAGTTACAGAGGTTCACACATGGCCAAGTCATTGGAATGACTTCAGGATCAAGCTCCTCAACTAGACCTAAAGATGATGGAGAGAAGGAAGGCTATTATGATTAAGAGAGAACACCAGTAACAGGAGTATATCGCATACAATCCCATGTGATTTTTTGTTTCGGTTTTAATGTTATGGTATAGTAGTATCATCTTTTTTTTCACCCTAGATTTGCTTATCTTATGAATCTTTCCATGGAAATGACAACGATGAATACTTCCGCAAGATTAAAATTCATGGAAGCATCCTTTGAGCATTTGTCCTGTCGCACATGCTTTATTAACAAAGATGCATAGTGGACAGAAAGACACCTAGTGCTGGAAAATAATCGAGAGAGGTGTCAAGGCATTCCTTGCATGTTGATGTACGATGATGTAATATCTAATACAAATGTGTCCGAACTTGTAACGTTCATCAAATCATTCATGGAGTTCTGATTATATTTGCCACAATGATCAATGAGATGTGTTTCTGTAATCAGGCTACAAGGGGTATCATGAGTGTTGGGATTCCAACAATGGTAAAAAAAAGAAGAGGACCCTAATACAATCTTGTATTTGATATAATCTTGTAAATTGCAAGAACTGGATTACAATCCCCCTTTTTCCCCTGCCTGTATTGTGTGTAGTCTATGTATATATATGGCAGTGCATGACAGTGCAGTATTTTGGTTCCTAGTTGCTTTCTAGTTGCCGTAGGAATATAGGAACAACAACTGTCCTATTTTATACAGATTTCCTATTTTACAATCTAATACCCCCTTCAAGTTGGAGCATGAAGATCTCGAATGCCCAACTTGCGCAATAGAAACTTATATTGTTGTTTTCCCAAAGCTTTGGTAAAGATGTCAGCAAGCTGCATAGTTGAGGAGACAAACATAGTAGTAAGGTCACCTGTAATAATGGCATCACGAATAAAATGGCAGTCGACCTCAATATGTTTAGTGTGCTCGTGAAATACAGGATTTTGAGAAATATGAAGTGCCAACTGGCTATCACAATGGAGAGACATCGGACGGGTATGAGGTACTCCGAGACTAGATAATAGAGCTTTGAACCATGTCAACTCACATGTAGTCATAGCCATAGATCGATATTCCGCTTTTGTAGAGGAGCGAGAAACAATATGTTGTTTCTTTGTTTTCCAAGACACCGGAGAATCGCCTAAAAAAATAATCCATCCAGTAAGGGAACACCGAGTCATAGGACACCCAGCCCAATTAGCATCACACCAACCATGCAATTGTAGATCATTTTGCCGACAGAGATGTATTCCTTGACCCGGATTACTTTTAAGATAATAGACTACTCGTAAAGCAGCTTCCATGTGTTCATTTCGTGGACACTACATAAATTGAGATAAGACATGAACATTGTAGGATAATTTGGGTCGAGTAAAACACAAATAAATTAATCGCCCCACTAGACGACGATACTGGTCCGGGTCCTTGAGTTCTGCACTCGTAAATAAGGCTAGTCGGTGATTAGGTTCCATTGGAACTGTAGATGGGCGAGCTCCTAGTAACCCGACCTCAGAAATAATATCAAGTGCATATTTACGTTGACAAAGCACAAATCCTTGAGGCTCGTGTGCCACTTCTATACCCAAGAAATATTTCAGAGGACCAAGATCTTTCATGTGAAAGCATGCGCTAAGATATTCTTTGAATGTTTGTATGTCGACGGAGTGGTTGCCGGTAATAATGAGATCATCAACATAAATCAGAACACTAAGTTGGTTTGCTCCACGTCGCAGGGTAAACGAGTAATCGGAGTAAGATTGCGTAAAACCATATTTTTTTCAAAGCTAATGAAAGTTTAGCAAACCAACATCTGGGTGCCTGTTTTAACCTATACAATGACTTTCGAAGCTTGCATACTTTCCAGGATGTTTCTACCCAAAAGCCATGCGGAAATTTCATGTAGACTTCCTCAAAGAGATCACCATGTAGGAATGCGTTGTGGATGTCCATTTGATGGACCAGCCAATTCATTGTAGCAGCTAGGGCAAGAAATACCCTCACAATTACCATTTTGGTGACGAGAGCAAAGGTTTTTGTATAGTCAAGCCATGCGGAAATTTCATGTAGACTTCCTCAAAGAGATCACCATGTAGGAATGCGTTGTGGATGTCCATTTGATGGACCAGCCAATTCATTGTAGCAGCTAGGGCAAGAAATACCCTCACAATTACCATTTTGGCGACGAGAGCAAAGGTTTTTGTATAGTCAAGGCCTTCAGTTTGATGATTTCCAAGGACAACCAAGCGAGCTTTTAGTCGCTCAACAGTACCATCAGAGTTATATTTGATTTTGTATACCCATTTGCAACCTAGTGCCCTTTTTCCATGTGGTAAATTTTGAACGACCCATGTGTTATTATTTTCAAGCGCCGTAATTTCTTGCTGCATAGCATCTTGCCAACCTTTGTGTTTCATTGCTTCAAAGTAGGATGTAGGTTCTTGTGTAGCCGTTAATACTGCGAGAAAATGCCTATGGTACTGAAAATTTATCACAATTTACATAGTTCGAAAGTGGGTAGGGTGTACCTGAGGAATGTTGTGGTGCAGGTGGTGAAGAGAGAGATGGACTCATTTTCTGGATAGTGTGAGTAATATAGTCACGAAGCCGAACTGAGGGTTGTTGCTGACGATGACCCCTACCCAAAATTTCTTCTTGATTGGCTTCTGGGCTTACAGAAGCTGATGGTGTAATATCTGTATTCAGCTTGTATGTCGAGTGATCAATATCTGTGATACCTCTAGATATTAGGGCATTTGAATCTGCGAAGGGATCATTAATTTCTTTTCCAGTGGGAAGCCCATCAACCATGTCGTCTTTAGCGAATGGAAAGATGCCTTCTGAGAATACAACATCTCGAGAGACAAAGAAAGCTTGTTTTTCTAAGTCATATAGACACCACCCTTTTTTCCCATAAGGATAGCCAACAAATATTCATCGACGACTTTGATTGGCGAACTTATCCCTTGTTTTGGTATGTGCATAACATAGAGAGCCCATAATACGTAGGTGTTTGTAACTGGGCTCAATCCCATAGAGTACATGATAAGGGGATTTCCCCTTGAGAGTTAAAGAGGGAGTTCTATTTATCAGGTATATCAGGTAGCTTGCTGTTAATATACATTCTCCCCAAAATTTAATTGGAAGTGATCCCTGAAACCGCAGTGCTCGCGCAACATTTAGAATATGTTGGTGCTTCCGTTCTACCCTTCCATTTTGTTGTGGTGTGCCTGTACATGAGGTTTGAAAAATAATCCCTTGATCCAGGAAGTATTGTTTCAAACATGTAAATTCAGTTCCGTTATCGCTTCGTAGAATTTTAACTTGCTGATTAAATTGTCTTTCAACCATTGAAAAAAAAACTCAATCATATTAGGAGCTTCTTTCTTATCAACAAGCAAATAAATCCATACAGCACGGGAAAAATCATCGACTATTGTCAAAAAATATGAGGCACTGCAGGAAGATACTGTTCTGTATGGTCCCCATAAATCACAATGAATGAGTTCAAAAATAGCTTCAGTTTTATCGTTACTGATAGGAAACTTATCTCTTGTTTTGCTTTTTGACAAACATCATAAATTTTATTCAAGTTGTCACTGTGTTTTTCTACTTCAGGAACCAGCTGTGTTATTCGCATAGACGGATGACCCAATCGCTTATGCTAGAGATCAAGAGATATCACACTACTGACTCGTAATGCCTGTACTCGTGGTATCCTTTTGAAGTAGTAGAGTCCATCTCGTCTTTCACCTGCTCCAATCAGCATCCTCGAAGTGCGGTCCTGCATAACGCACACACCTTTAGCAAATTGGACAATGCAATCATAGTAGTCAATCAATTATGACACAAAAATTAAATTGCAATTGAGTCCTGGTATGTAAAGGACATTTTGAAGGTTCAAATCTGTTCCAAGGGGAATTGTTCCCTCTTTGGTGGCAATGATACTAGTTCCATTTGGTAATCCCATGTGACACTCAGAAATTTCTTTTAAATCATCAAATTCCCCAACAGTACCAGTCATGTGATTTGATGCTCCGGTATCTAAACTCCACTCTTTACCCGTTATCTTACCTGTCAAAGTTGCAATTAATTGCTTACCAGTCATCTTACCCCTTAACAACTCATTTGTTTCCTTCGGTTCCAGCAGTTTGAGCCGCGTTTCCCACTACTCGGTGCTCAGCCCAGGTAGCGGCGATGGTGGCTCCTTCTCGGCGGCATAGCTCGTTGACCCAGCCTGAGCTGTGTTGGCTCGAGCTGTGTTGCCCCTGTAACCGCTGCCTCTGTAACTTCGGCCACCTCTTCTTCCATTCATCAGTCCCCTTCCACGGCCAGACCCGTTTTGCCCATCACTTTTGGGTCGACCTCCCCACCATTCCGGGTATCCTTGCAATTCAAAGCAAGTTTCTGCCTCGTGACCCATTTTCTTGCAGTGCGAACAAAGCTTGTTGGCTCTGTCTCTCCCGTCGAGTCGAACTCGCGTGGCTAGGGCCATGATTTCCCTTTGTTCATCTCTTCCCCTTGCTATCATCTTCACCCGTTCTTCTTGGGTCAAAATCGAGTACACTTTGTTTAGTCCTGGGAGTGGGTCTTGAGCCAAGATGTTTAACCTCATTGTCCCGTAGGTTTGTTCATCAAGACCCATCAAGAACAAGTGCACTTTCTCCTCCTCTCTCTTTTCCTCCAAGATTGACCCGAGATTGCAGGTACAATTCCCCATTTACACACGGGTATTTATTCGAAATTGTCTAATTCATCCCAAATTTGTTTTAGTTTCCCGTAGTAATCCATGATGTTGCTTCCTTTCTGTTTGCATTCTGTTAATGCGAATTTCAATTGCTGGATTCTTGGCCCGTTGGTGATGAAGAATCGGTCTTCCAAGTCTTTCCACAGTTCTTGGACAATTCTACATGTGAAATTTTTGATCGAAGTGTTGGTTCAATAGTGTTACGAATCCATGATACTAACAGTGAGTTAATTGTCCACCAATTTTCCAAATCTTCTGAACCCTTGTCGGGTCGTTTGATAATTCCATCAATGAACCCAAATTTCTTTTTGGCTTTTAGGGCAGTTCTGATTGATCGTGCCCATTCTTCATAGTTGTCCTTTTTTAATTGCACTTGAGTGATTGTAAACCCCGGGTTGTCAAGAAAGGTTATGTCATAGGGTGAGATTGTTTTTCTTTGTTCTTTGGTGGCAGAGGTAGTGGTGTTTTCGACCATAATTCAGTTCTTGGTTTCTTTTCAATTCCCAATTTCTGGGTTTGTTTGCGAATTATGGGTTTTTATGTTGTGGTTTGTTTTGGCAGGGGTGGTAGATACCTGATCTCTGGCAGATGAAGTATTGTGATCCAAATTTGCAAGAACTGGATTTTGATCTCTGGTAGATGTAGATGATGGTTGATGATCTCTGGTAGTTCTTGGTTGTTTTGATGATTGATGGTTGATGGAATTTATTTGTTTATTTCTCAATTCTTAGTTCTGGGTTTCTTGGAAATTCTGAGTTTGAAACCAGCAGATGCTGGATGGTAGATGTTTGATGGAATTTATTGGTTTAATTTTGGTTTCTATGTAACTTGGCTCTGATACCATAATACAATCTTGTATTTGATATAATCTTGCAAATTGCAAGAATTGGATTACAATCCCCCCTTTCCCCCTGCCTGTATTATGTGTAGTCTATGTATATATATGGCAGTGCATGACATTGTAGTATTTTGATTCCTAGTTGCTATAGAAATATAGGAACAACAACTGTTCTATTTTATACAGATTTCCTATTATACAATCTAATAGACCCGAATGGCAATGAATCATGTGGACCTCAACACTAATAACATGCTGGACAATTATACATCACAACCCAAACTTTAAGGGTGATAAGCTCTTTGCGATTCGAAATCATCCAGTCTTGAGCTCAGTAGGATGCGTATCTAATTATGATTTGGCCTCTAGGGAACGAAATTATTGAGCATCGAAGTTCACATGGTGGTAGGTTGCGTAGGTGTCTTTTGAGACAAGATATATGAGAAGCGAGAGTAAAAGAAGAAATAGGACAGTTACTCCAAAAAATGGACCTGATGAAATCAATAGATCATGCACCTTCTCAACCATCACTAGTAGAAGTTGGAGGTGGCGGACAAGCGTTAGAGAAAGTTAGCATTTAGAAAATGACAGCAAGGGAGATGAAAGTGTTAGATCATGGGTTCATGCTACGTCTCCGTGTTCTTTGTGTGGGCCATACCTAATCTCTTTGCATTAAAAAACATATGGATGTTAAGTGGCCACATATGGGCTTTAATGGTGCACTTGTTTTCAAGATCTGTATTTGGCTTTTGGAGTGACATTGGGTGATGGCACATTGTTAAGTACTGACAAAAAGTCTACAACTGCTGTTTCTTGTCCGAATTGGAAGTTGCAAATACTTAGAAAAAATGGAAGGGACAAAAATACCTGAAAGGCATGATAGCAATCTTCTCGGCTCTGCAACAGTGCACTACTCATAAATATTGAAGATGGAAGACTTTGATTCCAAGACTGCAACTGAAGTGAAGTTTAGAAGCTTATTAGTAGTTTTAATTTATGTTTCAATAAAAATTAAAGTGTTTGATCAAAGTGCGTTAGCTATTTCCTAATTAGACTAAGAGTTTTCAATTTTCAATTTAGCTAAGAATTTGTAATAGACTAGAATCCTTATTCATGTAAGGTTTGTTTTTTCTTCTATAAATAAAGCTAATGGATGACAGTACCTTAAGTGATTCTACTCCAAAAATTTCATCTAAGATTAAGTATTTTTCGATTGCCTTGTTTCTCAAATTTCTGCAAAACCTAGTCAGGAACTTTGATTTAAACAGTATCTGTTTTTCTAGGCAACTAGGCAAGAACAGTTGCTGATTTGAACAGTAACTGTTCATGCCTCAGGAATTTTTTTCAACAAATTGTTACCAAAGCTATTAGGATCTTTAAAGGGATTGAGTGACACATGAGAGTATTAAAAAATGAGATTTTTCAAAGTGAGTAACTTTGAAGGGAAGGAGAGTGAAACACAAGTCTTTAGAAAATTTTCGATTCTGCCAGGAATGCTTATGTAATTGATTAGAAGAATTAATTACTCTTCTTGATTCCTTAAAAGTCCTTAAAAAAAAATTCCAGAAAAGCATCACAACAGCAATTGTTAGCATTTTTTCAACGAATCATAGTTGAATTCTAAGGATGGATTCAACATCCTTTTCCACAAAAACACCAATCTTTACTAGTCAGAATTTTGGAATTTGGGCTATAAAGATGGAGACATATCTCAAGGCATTTGATCTATGGGAGATAGCATAAAGTAACAAACAACCAAATCCTCTTGGAAATAATCGTACGATTGCACAAATCAAATTCTTCAATGAAGAAAAAGCAAAAGGTTTCAAAGTACTTACATACATACACACTGCTGTAAATGAAGAGATTCACGAGAATTATGGCATGCAAATCTGCCAAAGAAGCTTGGGACAAGCTGGAGGCAGAATTCCAGGGTGATGAAAAATCTAGAAAGATGCAGGTGCTGAATTTAAGGAGACAATTCGAATGATTAAAGATAAGGGATAATGAGACTATCAAGGAATTTTCTTCCAACATCTTGAAACTAGTGAATCAAATGAAATTGTTGGGAGAAGACTTTAAAGATTCAAGATAGTAGAGAAGGTGGTGGTGAGTCTACTAGAAAAATTCAAACACAAAATCTGCTCCTTGGAAGATTCAAGAGTCTTTGCAGATATGAGTTTGCAAGACTTAGTAAATGCCTTGCAAGGAGTAGAACAAAGGCAAGTTTATAGGCAAGAAGGATCGAATGAAGAAGCATTCATGGCTAGGTTTAAAGGCAAGGTCAAAACAAAGAATTTCTACATAGAAAGCCATGAAGGGAGAAGAGACACTGGTAAAAACTAGCAGCAGAAGAACTGGCATCACAACCAAAGCAATTTCAACTCAAAAGATAATTTCCCTCCCTGCAAATATTGCCAAAAGACCAACCATTTGGAAGCATGATGTCGACTAAAAAATACACAATGCTAAAGTTGTAAACAATTTTGACATCTCCATAAATTCTGCTAAAATCTAGAAGCAGTAAGGCAGGTGTATGATGCTGATACCTCAGAAAACAATGAAGAGCAGTAGTTCATGGTGAAGGCAGAACTAGAATGTAAAATAACTGAGGTAAAAACTTCAACTTGGCTTATAGATAGTGGATGTACAAATTATATGTCTGCAGATATAAGCATTTTCAAAAACTTGGATAGAAACTACATGTCTAAAGTAAGAATAGCAAATGGTGAATATGTTGAAGTAGAAGGCAAGGGAGACATTGAATTTGAAACTATGGCAGGTACAAGAATTCTGAGCAATGTGTTATTTGTGCCTAAAATTAAACAAAATTTAGTAAGTGTAGGACAATTACTTGAAGAACATTATACATTGTCTTTTAACAAAGGCATATGCAAAATCAGAGATTGTCAAGACAATCTACTACTTTCAGCTAGAATGATGAATCGTAGCTTCAATCTTGATTGTAAAGAAGCTTATATGAGCAAGAGCACTAATGTCTGTATAAATTCTATACTATGGCATAAAAAATGGGGCATTTCAATTATGCAACCTTAAAGAAGATGGCTGATATGCAAATAGCCTTAGGATTGCCAGAAATTCAAGAACATGGTGATGTATGTGAAGCATGTCTATTAGAAAAAAAAAAACAAAGAGTGCTTTTAACAAAAGTACATTTAGAACAACTACAAACTCTAGCTAATTTACACGGATTTGTGTGGTTCAATGCAAAATGAATCATTGAATGGTGCTATATATTTTTTATTGTTTGTTGATGATTATAGCAGATTTTGTTGGGTGTATTTTCTCAAAAATAAAAGTGAAGTATTTGAAGAGTATGTAAGGTTCAAAGCTGCAGTTGAAAGGGAAACATGTTGTAAACTGAAGATGATGAGATCTGATAATGGAGGAGAACTCACCTCTCGAAAGCTTGAAGAACACCTGACAAGAGAAAGGATTAAACATCAATTGACAGTTCCTTACACCCCTCAGCAGAATGGGGTCAGTGAAAGAAGAAATCAAACCTTGATGGAAATGGCCTACTCTATGAGAAGAAGTTGCCTCTGAAATTCTGGGTTGAGGTAGTAAGCACCTCAACCTATCTTTTGAACAGGATGGTGACTAAAATATTGGGAGAGAAAACACCTTTTGAATGCTGGTATGGTTTCAAACCTAATCTTGAACATTTAAGATTCTTTGACAGTCCTTGTTATATCCTACAACCTGACATTAAAAAGAAGAAACTTGATCAAAAAGATGAGGTAGGGATTATGATTGGATATAGCTCTAAGTCTAGTGGTTACAAAGTTATAATTTGAAAACTAATAAAGCAATAATTACTAGAGATGTAAGGGTTGCAGAGAATAGTATACGGAATTGGGATGGTGCAATGAATTAAGAACCAAAGCCTGAAATTCGGTATGAAATTTAATCTCCAGAAGATGATGATCTTGATAACATACCTGTGAGAGGGACAAAATTGTTGAGTGATGTCTACAGGAGGTACAACCTTGCAAAAATAGAGCCAATTGATGTGGAAAAACCCATGAATTCACATGTGTGGATGGCAACAATGAAGGATGAGCTGTGATTGAAAAGAATGAGACTTGGAGGTTAACTGACAGGCTTGCTCACAAAAATATTATTGGGGTAAAATGGATTTTCAAAACCAAGTTAAATGCAGATGGGAGCATAAACAAACACAAAGCAAGGCTTGTGGTCAATGGTTACTCTCAAGAACCAGGTATCAATTATAATGACATATTTGCTCCAGTATCAGGGCTTGATTCTATAAAATTGTTGTTGATTTTATCTGCACAAACAGGTTGGCTTGTGTGGCAACTAGATGTTAAGTTTGCATTTTTAAATGGAACACTCAATGAAGAAATATACATTGATCAACTTGATGGATTCAAAGTAGATATCACATCCAACAAAGTGTATCTTCTAGAGAAAGCCTTGTATGGACTGAAACAAGCTCCTAGAGCTTGGTACAGTAGATTGAATGAATATCTGTTAAGTTTGGGGTTTGAGAGAAGCATGAATGAACCTACATTGTATGTAAAAAGGGTTGCTGACCATATCTTGATTGTGTTAGTATATGTTGAAGACTTATTGATTACAAGAAATCAAGAAAAGCTAGTGTAGGAATTTAAGATCAACATGAAGAACAAGTTCAAAATGAATGAACTTGGGCTATCATATTTTCTTGGCATGGAAATTACACAATGTGATCAAGGTAGTTTTCTATGTCAAAAGAGCTTCACCATGAAGCTATTGAGCAAGTTTGCAATGGAAAATTGCAAACCTGATAGCACACCTATGATAGTAGGACAAAAATTGACAAAGAATGATGGTGCCTCTCAAGCTAATGGAAGAGTTTACAGGAGTTTAATTGGAAGTGTACTCTACTTAACTACTACACGCCCAGACATAGTGTTCATTGTCAATTATTTATCAAGTTTCATGCAAAATCCTAGTCAAATTCATTTTATTGCTACAAAAAGAGTCCTGCAATACCGAAAAGGGACACTGGAATTTGGTATGAACTTTGGTAGAACAAATATTGCTAATCTAACTGGTTTTTTAGATAGTGATTGGGCAGGGAGTGATGAAAGAAATGGTGAGCACTTTAGGATTCTATTTTTCAATGGGGGGAACCATATTTTGCTAGAATTCAAAGAAGCAAATAGTGGTGGCTCACTCTATTATTGAGGTTGAATACATTGTTGCATATGTGGCATTAAATCAATTGGTTTAGTTGAGGAAAATACTAGGAGAACTAAGCTTCGAACAAACTAAACCTACAGAGTTATGGTGTGACAACATGGCTGGAATAATAATATCCAAGAACTCTGTTTTTCATAACAAAACCAAGCACATGAAAATAAAATTTAATGCAATTCAGTAGTTTCAACAAGAAGGAGAGCTTGAAATGAGTATTATTCTACAAATGAACAACTACTGATTTGTTCACCAAATCACTAAATAAAGAGAGATTTGAAGACCTAAGAGAGAAGGTTGAAATGTGCAGCCCTGCAGCCTTGGAACCAAGGAGGAGTGTTGAAGATTGAAGACTTTGATTCCAAGACTGCAACTGAAGTGGAGATTAGAAGATCATTAGTAGTTTTAATTTATGTTTCAATAAAGATCAAAGTGTTTGATCAAAGTACGTTAGCTATTTCCTAATTAGACTAAGAGTTTTCAATTTCCTATTTAGCTAAGAATTTGTAATAGACTAGACTCCTTATTCATGTAAGGTTTGTTTTTTCTTCTATAAATAAAGCTAAGGGATGACAGTACCTTAAGTGATTCTGCTCCAAAAATTTCATCTAAGATTAAGTATTTTTCGATTGCCTTGTTTCTCAATTTTCTGCAAAACCTAGTCAAGAACTTTGATTTAAACAGTATCTATTTTTCTAGGCAACTAGGCAAGAACAGTTACTGATTTGAACAGTAATTGTTCGTGCCTCAGGAATTTTTTCAACAATAAAGAGGTCAAAATGATTTTACATTCAGGATTCAGTGATACATATGGTTGGAGCATGCACTGTAATGATTTGTTTTTTCTTGAAAATATTACTTCTTTGCAAAGGTCTTCTAAGTGTGACAATGGATGCAGCTGACACACTCAACCCACCAAAAGCCACTACTAGAAAGTATATATGATAAGAAGAAGGAACAAAGCCAAAACATATGAGATAGGAGGAATAAGGGCCCAAAATTTAAATCCCAAAACCATGACAGAAACATTAAAAAACAAAACAAAACCTAATGTCTTCAAAATTGTCAAGTTCTACCTAACCAAATAAAAATGACAGGGCTTTGTTAACTCCTATCTTCAAGGGCAAACCCCCATCTTACATCTTAAGTTGTTGTTTCTACAAACAGAATCCAATGTTCCCACCTTTCCCTTGTTGATTGAAAGAAAACCCCATAAACCCAAATAAAATCAGAAATTCATGCAATTGAAGAGGTTTGCTACCAGCCTAAAATCTCAAGGGATGATACCGAATTGGCTATATATAGATGTCATTTTAAGTTTCTAGCTTTCTCATGCAGAAAAAGGGCAATGCTAGCTAGCAATAGATGCTCTAGAAAAAAAACCCAACCAGACCCGGAAAAAAACAAAGACCCAATGGAACTCCCTCCAAACCCGAAGGAAAAAACCCAACAACCTAACACAACAACCTGAACCGAAATAACAAACCCAAAACATCACCGACACAGGGTCTAGCCAGGTTGGCATGACCACCACCAAGGAAAGGTGTAAGACCCGGGATGAGGTAGAAAAACCTGATGAAGGAGGCCAAACTGTTGATAAGAGAGTAGTAACTTGCATCGTCAATATTATGGACTCTATCCAAAGTCAAAGCATCGACCGTAGGGGGGATGACCTAGCAGAGACAACCTCCTCTAGTCAGGAACCAAAGTTGTTGATGATCAGCGATGATGCCCCAGCCCATCCCTCAACAACTCAAAAGAAAGGAGGAAAGAAGAAGAAAGGGGTCAAGGACCTCTAAAGTTATAAGTTCCCAACTGTCAATTCCAATAAATGACAGTTATGGGTAGCTGGAATATAAGGGGGCTAAATGGCCACCAGAAACAAGTAGCTTTGCAACAATGGGTGTAGAGGAAAAATCTAGACCTCTACGGAGTTCTTGAAACAAAAATAATGTCAAGTAACATGGAGGCACTCCAGCACAAGATGAATAATCAAGGATGGATTACACGTCCAGCATCCGAGATCTCCCTATAAGATTCTTATGAGTTGGAACTCCCATAAGCTGGAAGTCAGCAGGATTTGCAAGGAAGATCAATGGCTCACATGTGATGTTACCAACAAACACACAATGGACCAATTCACGGTAACCTTTGTGTATGCCTATAACACTCTTGGCCAAAGGGCACGACTATGGCAGCACATCGCTGAGCTCGGCCCTAGAAAGGCCAGCTCCCCATGGATAGTCATGGGAGATTTCAATGCAATGTTAAGGCCAGAGGACAGGTTCGGAGGGGACAGGAGATGGCTCAGCCACCATGACGACTTCAGAGCTTGCATGAACCATGCAGAATTATTCCAGCTCCCATATTCAGGTGTCAGGCTCAATTGGCACAATGGGCAACAAGGGGGAGGTGAAATCCTTAAGAAACTGGATTGGGTGTTCGTGAACCATCACCTGATGAATCAATGCCCCCAAGCTCATGCCCACTTCTCCACTCGTGACTTATCTAACCATAATGCAATGACACTCACATTAGGCACAAACGAACCGAAGAGAGGAGGCCAGTTCATTTTCCTGAATCTATGGGTGGATCAGGAGCATTTCATGGATACTATTAGAGAAAACTGGCTGCATACTACCCAGGGCAACCCCATGCTAAACATCACAGTTAATCTTCGACAAGTGAGAAAAGCTCTAAAGAAGAAGCATAGCAGGGGAACAAGCCACATATCTCACCAAGTGGGGGAAGCCAAGCAATGGTGAGATGAAGCTCAGCTCAAAGTTAACCAAGATCCCAGATCCTCAGACAACAAGGAAGCTAAAAGATGTGCTCAGACTTACGGTTGATTAAGTAGAGATAAAGAGTCCTTCAAGCAGAAATTGAGAGTGTAGTGGCTTGAGTTGGTGATAGAAACACGTTCTTTCACAGATCAATGGTGCACAGACAGGTAAGGAACAAGATCCACAAGCTTAGTGATGAATCAGGTAGGACCATGGGAGACCAAGCAGAGATTGAGAGGATGGCAGAAGATTATTTCAAAGGCATCCTCAATGCACCTAGCAACTCCTAATCCCTTCCAACTTCCAACCTCTTTCCAAAAAGATTTCAGAAGCAGTAGCGGACCAAGCCAGTAGACAGTTCACCGATGAAGAAATTAGGGTTGCCTTATTCGCAATCCCGGATAACAAATCCCCTAGGCCAGACGGATTCACTAGTTGTTTCTTCAGAAAGAGTTGGAGCATCACAGGAATGGAATTCATTTCGGCTATCAGGTATTTCCTAACCCATAACTTCTTGCCTAGATACGTTAGTGCCACAAGAATAGTGTGTGTCCCAAAGGTGGAGAACCCAACCACCATGAATGACTTTAGACCCATTTCTTGTTGCATTGTCATGTATAAAATAATATCAAATTTGCTCGTTAGTCGCCTCAAAGAAGCTCTTGTTGAAATTGTGGGGAAAAACCAATCCGCTTTCTTGCCGGGAAGGAACATAGCGGATGCCATCCTCCTCACTCAGGAATTGTTGCACAACTACCACCAAAATAAAGGGAAGCCCAGATGTGCCTTGAAAGTGGACCTTAGAAAGGCGTTTGACACTGTAAGTTGGGAGTTAATTATGCATGCTATGGATGGAATTGGCCTCCCAGCTAACCTAGTGCGATGGATTATAACATGCCTTACAACCCCCCACTACTCAATAAGCATCAATGGGAAGTTGCATGGTTTCTTCAAAGCCACTAGGGGGCTTCACCAAAGTGATCCCTTGTCCCCATACCTATTTGTTTTGGTGATGGAAGGCCTTAATGGGATCTTGGAGAGAGCGTCGACAAACCAGGGTTTCAGGTATCACTAGGGATGCAAGGCAAACAAGATCACTCATATTAGTTTTGCTGACAACCTCATGATGTTCAGCCATACAGATGAGTCTTCGGTGGCCACCATAAAAGATGCCCTTGACAAATTCTCATCTATCTCGGGCCTACGGCTAACAACAGGAAGAGCTCCCTCTACACAGCTGGAATAGATAAGACCACCAAAAACAGAATTAAAAGCATTATGGGGTTTGAAACTCCATCTCTCCCAGTCACTTATCTAGGAGTTCCTTTGATCTCCAAAGGGCTTACAGCCACAGACTGCTGGCCCTTGATTGACAGAATCACAACAAGAATAAAATTGTGGACCTCGGCAAGGCTCTCTTTTGTAGGCAGGCTGCAACTGATAAAGGTAGTGTTGTTTGCCATGCAGATTTATTGGTCCACAAAGTTCATCATCCCCTGCGTTGTTGTTAAGAAGATTGAAAACATCCTCATAGCTTTCTTATGGAGAGGCCTTTCGCTGGGTAAGGGAGGAGCCAAGATGGCTTGGAAGCAGGTCTGTTGCCCCCAATCGGAAGGAGGGCTGGGAATTATAAGCCTAAAGGAATGGAATAAGGCAGCGATTATGAAGCAAATATGGACCCTCCTCACCAATCCAAACTCGCAGTGGACGGAATGGGTCAAGCATCACTTGTTGAAGGGAAGATCTATATGGCAGGTAAGGATGCCCTTTAACCCTTCCTGGAGCTGGAGGAAGACTCTTCAAGTTTGAGAGCATTGCAGGCATCTTTTCACAGTGAATGGGAATACGACCTCACTTTGGTTCGACTATGGGCTCTAAGGAGGTCAACGGCCATATGACTTGCTTACCCCTCAACAGCTAGCAACTACTGGACTCCATTGGAACGAGAAGGTCTCGGCTATAATGGAAAGGGATGCATGGAACTTCCCTGAGGGGAGCCACCTTTTGAGAGCAGTGTGGGACTATGTCCTTATAAATACTCCCGACCTCAATATCGAAGACCAAGTCATTTGGAAGACAAGCCCCAGAGGTGTCTTCACCATTCAAGCAGCTTGGGAATACACAAGAGTGCACCACCCTCCTAGTCCTACTCACCTCTTACTTTGGAAAAGGAGCCACATCCCAATCCCAAGGCACTCCTTTATTCTTTGGCTGGGTATTCATCAGAAGCTGAGAACGATTGACAGAATTCCAGCCTCCATGGCCATACCCAGCATATCATGTGTCCTATGCAACCAAGGAGCTGAAGATCATGATCACCTCTTCTTCTAGTGTAACTACACGAGAGGAGTTTGGGATGCTATAAAAGAGAGGGCTGGGATCACATGCCCCTCTCTCACTTGGAAGCACTTCGTTCAGTGGGCCTCGGCCAACTATCATCAGAAGAAGAATGCTCATAGCATGGTTGCAAGAATCATGCTTGCAGCTACTGTCTACTTCATTTGGCAGGAGAGGAATCGACGGGTCTTCAGCAACTAGTTGTAGAGTGGTCCTTATCTAGTACAGGAGATCGTGCAGTTAATCAGAACTCATCTCTCTTGCATGGCCACCCTCCCAGATTCGATCATAACGAAATGGGATTTGTAAGAGGGGTGTTAATGGGATGGCTAGTAGTAGACGAGGACTTCAAGCCAAGGCAATGGTGAGGCTAGAAGATTCAGCTAGGCTTAGCCCTTCAAAGTCTGCTCTCTTTAGGCCCAGCCTAGTTGGGTCTCATGTTCAATTTTACTCTAAGAACTACTGGTTGTTGCTCTCATTAGGGATCCAGGGCATGTCCTAGTTTTAGGCCTTCAGGCTAATCTTTGTAAGCCCGTCAAGGAAGATAGTGAGGCCTGTCTGCTTTGTTGCTAGGCAGCGGCCCTGTAGTGAGCCAAGGGGCTCGGGGTTGGCTTTGTGAAGGCCTTCCCTTCAGGTTAGGCTGGCTTTCTAAAGTTGGCCCTTCCTAGTGTAAATCTTTTCTTTTCTCTAATATACATTTGAAATGTTCAAAAAAAAAAAAAAACAGATGCTCTGACACTCTCTCCTGGACATTTGCTTATTCAGAATGCGATTCTGATAAAACAAATCCTGGGCACAGCCTTAACTTGTTTTTCCGGTTTAAAAGAAAGGGATAACTGCTAAACACAAATTTCTTGTTATTTTATTCTATAATTATGGCAGCTATCCCTTGCTCATATCCATTGCCAAATTCTGGAATCCACTTTAGAATCTCTGTCACGTCCTCTCCAGGAAATGTTTTGTTCGAGAAAATCCTTCACTTGCAGATCATTTGACAATTACCAATGACGGGAAAATCACCTTTTTTCTCTCTTTTTGTTTGATAAACATAATTGAGCTCTGGAACAATTGCAGATGCATTTAACATATCCTGTTTGCAGACTCTTGTGCTGTTTTTCTGCTCCGTATGCTCTTCAATACCTTTGCAAATGCAATATTTGCCAATGTTGATTATCTGTTGCTGCAAACACATAAATTCTAATGATCCCATCATTCAACGCTCTCTCTCTTTTGAATGCTTCTGCTATGATTTCAAAACTATAATCTTCTGACTGCAGTTAGAACTATGTTTTATCTATTGCCTTTATTTCTATTTTATGAATTTAAACAAAGAAATGAATTCAAAAGCCAAAAACAGCTGCAAAATAGTTGTTTATTGCTGGTGGCTTCCTTGCACCTATCCATTCTGTACAAAATTGTCGACACTTTCAATAAGAAAAGTAGAGGTGGAATTCTTGCAATTGTCGTAGAATATTGGCAGAGGTGGTCTCAAAAAAAGGGAATCAAAATTTGCTTCTAGCGTCCATGTCATCCTGCTTGAAGATTGTTAGGGACTAGAGTCCTTATGTGTGCATCACTGGTTTCGCTAAACAAAATATAACGTTAAAAAGGTGCCTGACATGAGAGAGGAGCGTAAATATTCTTTGAAGATTGGAATATCTGTTCCTGGCTAAAACAAGTGTTATGGGCTGTGTTTATGTTTCACATGTGGGGGTGTTTAGAAGAGCTTTTCGAAAGTGTTTTTGAAAAAATTTAAAATTTTTTATTTTTTATTTTAAATTAATAATTTTTGGTGTTTTTAGATAATTTTGATGCACTAATGTCAAAAATGATTCTTAAAAAATAAAAATAAAAACAATATTTTTATACATTTCTAAACGAAAAATACTTTAAAAAACAACCGCAACTAAACTAACCACACTCCCAAACACCTTTTTTACATAAAAAAAAATGATACACCAAGGCTTTAGGTATTAAGGACTACAAAGGAAATTAATGTATGATCCCATTTCGGAAATACATTAAGAACTTATATTAGATTCCACGAAAAGGTTCCCGGCAAGGGGTACTTTCAGACCTGGAGGTGTTTGAAAAAAGTTTCTGCTGATGCAGTTAATTCCCTGCTGTTTAGAATTCCCTGTCAAGTTATTATCACATGATCCAATCCTGGAGCATAACCATTATAAAATGAAACAACTCGCTTAAATGGTAGTCAACCAATAACCTGTGTCATCCATCTGAAACATAACAGCCAGCTTATCATCTATAGTGATGTTTTGCTTCCTTTTGTTCTTGCCGGATGTACTGAACTTGGCTAATTATTGACTGGCCAGAATCATACAATAAGCTAGGACATAAAAACAGAATAATTGCAAAACAGTTGAAGGCGAGTTTCAACAAGGACTTTAGGAAGTGGATTATGACCCAGTATTGGATGACGGGCAAATTCAAAATCGCTAGCACATTACATTATCTTACAACTATTTTGTTGTATCTTCAAAACAGTATGCCCAGATGTAAATCCACATAACATGAATTGGCAATGGTATTAGATCTTCCCTTCAAACGCAAGGTTGGATCCCTATTTCCCACAACTATCAAACTATCAGATGTATATAATAAGAAGAGTAGACCGTGAAAAAGCTCGCTACCATTTCTTCTGCAGCAATACAAGACAAATATCCTCCATCCAATGGAGGGCTGCTTAAACTCATCAGGCATATAACATATGCATCAGCAAAGAACCAAAAGATGGTCACATAGACATAAGCTTAAGACCATTATCTGGGGCACCCATCCCGGCAGCTAAGTCAGCATCAAGTTGAGTATGTGGTGCAGGTCCCATCATTTGCTTTACACTGCATTCAGCAAAAGTAACATCATACATATATTCTATCCATTATTTTAAAGACATTAAAGTAGACAATTTTGATGAGGTTCTTCTTGGTTGTCTCCAGGAATAAACAAGAGATCAGAGGAAAACTGACCGCTTCTTGTGACGTTTGGTCTTGAAGTGCTCGTCCCTCACACTCACATTAGCAAAGTAACGACTGCCCAAATTAGTTAGTCAAACCAAAGCAGAGCACCAAATTTGTAGAAAAGCATATAAAATGTTTTACATACTCGCAGTGCAGACAGTAATATTGGCCCATGCCAGGTAAATCCTCGTCAAGAGGCAAAGTCGTCTCCTTCATCATCTCCCCACCAGGCTTTTGCTGCAGCTCCTCATACACCGCATCGTCGCGTGAATCAAAATTGTCAAGTCAAGGAATTTCAAGAGAACAAAGAATGTATATATGTATAAAAATATATAAAGTAAAAACTTAATAATAAGGATATCTTTGAGTAGAAATTTCGAGCGCCGAGCCGTCTTGTGAGAGTATCTTCTCTTCTTCACCTTCCTGCTTGGACACTTGCCTCCCATCTTCTTTTAGGGTTTTGACTGCTGGGGGAAAGAGAAATTGAACTGCTTTTTATAACAAACACTAACCGACGTCTCCGTTCATTTTTTAAAGAATTGCCCTCACTTCCTATAGTTTAATTTAAATTGTAATTTGGCATATTATTATCTATACAGCTAAACCATAACGTGAATTTACTGTGCAAGTTAACACTGTTTATCCACTCTGCTTTTACTGTGGATTTGAACAGTTATTCCTTTTTTTTTTTTTTTTTTTTTTTTTAAGAAAAACTGATTTACTTTTTTTTTCTTTTTAAACTTTTTTTTTCCTTCTTAAATGTTTTTTCTTCTTAAACGTTTTTTCCTTTTTAACCATTTTTTTCTAACCGTGGTGTCCGGAGCAGCTTATGCGCAGCATGATTAATTTCTCGGTCCACTTTTTATTAGCATTTTTTATTGTTTCTATTCCTCCACTTATACAATTTTTTTTAGTTTATTTTTTGATAACCGGGTTGTCTGTGTTGGTTTGCGCATATCACTTTTTATTCCCCAAAATTAACAGTGATTTTCACTTTTTATTACTGTTTGATATTTATTTTTTTTTCGCTCCTTTTTTTTCTTTTATTAACATTTTTTATTGTTTCTTTTCCTCCACTTATATAATTTTTTTTAGTATCACTTTTTATTCCCCAAAATTAACAGTGATTTTCACCTTTTTATTAACATTTGTTATTGTTTCTTTTCCTCCACTTATACAATTTTTTTAGTTTATTTTTTAATAACCGGGTTGTCTGTGTTGGCTTACGCACATCACTTTTTATTCCCCAAAATTAACAGTGATTTTCACTTTTTATTACTGTTTGATATTTATTTATTTATTCGCTTCTTTTTTTTTTCTTTTATTAACATTTTTTATTGTTTCTTTTCTTATATTACTGTTTGATATTTTTTTTTCGCTCCTTTTTTTTCTAATTATTTTTTTTCATGAAATATTTTTTTTCTGGTTATATTTTTTTTTACTTATATATAATTTTATTTTATTTTTTTTTATAATAGAGGTGTTTGGGTTAACTTAAACACACCACAATTAATCCTCAGATCTTATTTTTTTATAGTTTTTTTTTCATATTTTTGCTGATTTTGTTTTTCATTTTTTTCCATTAAATATTTTTTTTTATTGGGGTGTCCGGAATAGCTTAAGCGCACTATAATTAATCCCCGAATCCATTTTTTTTCTTATCTATAAAGCTAAAACAGATCACTGTTATACTGTAGCATGGATCACTGTTCATGTAGACTCAGATAACTATGGACTTGAATAGTGAGATTACAAAATAATATAAGTATAATTTGTATACCAAGACAGGACAAAGACATGGCTTCGGGTGAGTGGTTAAGGCACGCGCGTCTGTAAAGTAGACTGGAGTTCGAATCTCCCAGGCGACAAAAATGGTTTTGGATTTTTAATATCTTATTATTTGCATTATTTATAATTTATATACAATGTTAAACAATGAAATTGCTTTGGGCGAATGGTTCAAAAATGTGTCTGCACACGGGAGCCCGGAGTTCGAATTCCAGGGGGCGAAAAACTGATTTCCTTTTTTTTTTTTCTTTTTAAACTTTGTTTTTTTCCTTCTTAAATGTTTTTTTTCTTAAACCTTTTTTCCTTTTTAACAATTTTTTTCTATTTAAAATTTTAACAATTATTTTTAAGTTTTATTTTATTTTGAATATGTCAGACTAATTATATATTTTAATATTTATTTAATAATATATATATATATATATATCTCAGGTTGCTGGAATTCGAGTCCCCCTGCCACCGAAAATGATTTTTGAGTAAATAACAGTGTTTTCTATTGTTCATAAGTGTTTCACATTTTTTTTTTCAGTCATTTTTTTCGATAACTGGGGTATCCGGATCAGCTTATGCGCATCACAATAAATATCTGAACTTTATTTTTTATTTACAGTTTTCACTGTTTATTAAAATTTTAAAATGTTTTTTGCTCTTCTTTATTTCAGGCTTCTTCTTTTTTTTTATACTCGCGGTGTCCGGGTCAGTTTACACGCACCACAATTTTTTCCTCATATATATATATATTTTATAACCGGGGTAGGTTACACATGTCACAAATAATCCTTTGACATTGTTTTTTTTTTATTTTTTTTCAACTTATAAATTTTTTTATAGCTAGAATGTCCAAGCTAGCTTACGTGCACCATGACTATTATTTTGTACATAGCCAAAGGAGATCACAATTTCAAACAGTAATAAACAGTAATTTGAAATGTGGTTTTCGTTTTTCATTACTATTTAAAAAAATTGATTGAACTATGATTCTGGTGAGATATGACAAGAGTGTTTGGTAATGCGTTTGAAAATCGCTTTTGAACAAATTTTAACTTTTTTCAATTTTAAATTAAAAAAAGTGTTTCTGCATGATTTTGATATGCTAATGTCAAAATTAATTTTTAAAAAATTAAAAAAATTACAACACGTTAAAAATCAAATATTTTTCTACATATAAAAAAGCCCAGCGCAACGCGCGGGCAAATCAACTCGTCAAATTCTAAAAATTTATAGTTTGCTTCAAAAGATTTAGTAACATTTTACATTCTATATTTCATGCGTTCAAGAAAAATAAAGAAAATTACATAATTATTTATAGGTTTATTATTATTATTATTATTATTATTATTATTATTATTACGATGATGATGATGATGATGGTGATGATGATGATGACTATAGAACTTATATTGTGCTGAAACTATTATGCGTTCAGTTGATAGGAATTTTTAGAATATGTTTTGGCAATTCAAGGTGTCAGATAATAACCCTCTTTGCATACGACAATATTTGGATTTTAAGTTATTTTTTTATTAAGTAAACAATTCCTTAAATACAGAATTGAACAATAACTACATTTTATCATGGCCACAATCACCCTTAACTACTCATTACATTTAATGGTTCTGTTGTGATATTATGGTCACACAAATTAATTACTCTAATTTAAAATAAATTACACAAGATAGTATAGAGCAAGCAAGGGGTCAATCTCACGAAGACGTTTTAGTTCAGATCTTTGTGTTATATGCTATGCAATGGGGGGGTTGGAAGTTGTCTAGGCTAAGCTAAAACAAACTAAGCGAAAATTATATAAAACAAAAATTTATCAATAAAATAAACTTTGGTCGCAAGTCAACATCCCTTTAGAAATCAGAACTGATCATGGAAATGAAAAATCAATTTGTATTCTGAATATTTATCTCTTCTTAACATTGGTTCGTTAACAGATCCGCCATATAACTTACCCTAACCATTAAACAACCATAGTGTCCGCAATAGTAATTTAATTCAATGATAGCCTTAAGAACTAGATAAATTGATCAATTAAGAAACATAATTGTCAGCAATCTATGTTTGATTTGATTGAATGTTCTTTCTAAGATTAATAACATAGATTCGCCATAATTATTAACTTTGTTGCTTCACAAGGTCATATACCATAAATTCGATTTTGATATCAAACTTAGCAATAGATTGTCTACAATAATAACTTTGAATCCGCTTTTAGCAATTAAATAAAAAATCATAGGAAAAATAAGCACAGAAGAACAAATATATTCATCATATAAACTGAAAAATTAAGATAAAAATAGATCTTACAATTCTTGAAATCTAAAGGTTTTCGCGTCTTTGCAACCAAGAAAAAGAGTTTAGTCTTGCATGTTTGTTGAACAACTAATTAAAATGATATAAGAAAACATGATTTTGGGTTTGGAGGAGGAAGATTTATGTTTTTTTTTCTGCTGGCCAAATGCTCCAGCTACTCTTCTCCTTTATATATGCTTAGAAACCCTAGTTTCTATTTTACAACATAGTCCTTCTTTAAGCTGACAAAATTTAGTTGTCATCTTGTAAAAATCATATCTCATTCACAAGACATTATTTTGAGCTAAAATTTGGATTGGTGATAGGCCTTTGAGTCTGAAATCCAAAAATATTGGGTTTGCATAAATCAGACTTATGTAACTCTAGATATTTAAGTTGAAATAACCAAAGGTCAACATCGATAGATTGCAAGATTTGACTTTGAAGGATGCGATTTCCATGCTCTTCCTTATTTTATTTTATTTTCATCATCTTTCAAGAAAGGTATGGATGTTAGCTCTTGAATTCCATTGGAATTAATTCATTTCAATCTCTAGAGCTTTCGCTCTACATAAAACATCGATTGAAGGTCAAATCTGTCAATCAGCTCCAATTACCTTCTTTTTGCATCTTTCATCTAAAAATACCTTCAAAACATAAAACAAAGAATATCAAGGCATCTTATACACAAAATATATGCAAAACACTAGTTAAATATGGGTGAAACTATCAAATATTATGGTTACATGAGGTTCCAATTGAACTGAAACATAACTAAACTAAACTAAATAAAGCATAAACTGAACTAAATAAAGAAGTAAAACTACAAAAGTGCCCCTGACCGACAACTTATCTTCCTTTGCCCACGTCTATGATCAGGCTCATAACAATAGTCTCTCCCTTCAGAAGTACATGCCCACGAGTTTAGGGTATTTTTGCAAAGCTCATCCACATCCACCCAAATTGCATCCTTTTCATTTAAACCTTCCCACTGAACTAAGACCTCAGTTCCTACATAGTTCCTCTTCTTCCTCATCCTCCTAGCCAACACCTTTTCTAATTTAGAAGCTAGTGTCCCATCCTCCATCAGCATAGGTAAGCTAGGGTTAGGTTGAAATTGAGTCCCAATCTTCTTTCTAGGGCATGATATATGGAAGATCGGGTAGATCTTTGAGTTTAGGGGTAGATCCAGTTCGTAAGCTACCTTCCCAACCCTCTGAGTTATTTGAAAAGGCCCAAATACCTTGTCGAGAGCTTCAAGTTTCTTCGCACGCCCACTGTCATCTAATGGTATGGCCTCAACCTCAAATAAACCCAATCTCCTACCTTGTACTCCATGTCAGTTCTGTTTTTGTCAACATAATGTTTCATTTGTGTCTGGGTTTCTTGCAGGTTCTCACACACCAATGTAAGTATGAGGTCGCGATGCTTTAACTCATCTTCAACGACTTAAACAGCTATTGACCCTGGCTCGTACAACTGTAGTTGTGGTGGAGCTTGGTCATACACCACCTCGAAAGAACTAAGGCCGGTATAGGAGTGAGCAAAAGTATTGTATGACCATTCAACTATGGCCAACCAGTGACTCAATCCTTAGGTCGGTCACTGGTGAAACATCTTAGGTACCCTTATAACCATTTGTTTATGGCTTTGGTTTGACCTTCTATTTAGGGGTGGTATGCGGAGCTTGTTAGTAGTTGTGTACCATGCAAACAAAAGATTTCCTTCCAAAATGTAGTAAAGACTACATCTCTGTCACTAACTATGCTATGTGGTATGCCATTCAATTTAAATATATGCTCCATAAACTGTTATGCTATGTTCTTTGTTGTGTATTGGTGTGAAAGAGGGATGAAATGGCTATACTTGATGAATCTGTTAATAACTACCATAATTACACTATACCCTCTGGACATATGTAACCCCTCTATAAAATCCATATTGATGTCAATCCATGCTCCATTTGGTACTGGTAGGGGTTGTAATAGACTTACAGGTTTGAGGTTTTCTATCTTGTTGCATTGACATACTACAAATTCCCTTATAAATTTCCTAACATCATTACGCATCCCATTCCAAAAAAAACTCTTATTTAATCCTTGCATGTGTATTTTGAGTGCCTGCATGTCCCCCAATAAGACTTTCATGGTACTGTTGTAGAGCAAAATCTTGATAGTGATTTAGAGAACACAAATGCAGCCTCCCCTTGTAGAATAATAGGTTACCTTGGATTCTGTACTTATAAAGATCAAGATCACCTTGCTTGCTATGACTGACAAGTTGCTACAACTGAGAATCCTGAGTGTAGGCTTGCTTAAGCCCTTCCCACCAATTAGCCTAGACCATGCTAATTGTATTTAGTTCCCCCTTTGTAGTTACAATCCCTTAAACATCTAGACTTGTTTCATCAGTAAGTTGTCATGCCAGAGCATCAGCAGCTTTGTTTCCTTCTCACATCTTTATTTCACAGTGCAGTCAAATCCTAATAGTTAGCAACCCATTTTTGTTGAAAAAGGTTGCCCACTCTCTGTTCTAGTAAGTACTTCAATACTTGTTGGTCTGTTCGTACCTTAAATTGATGTCCTAATAAATAATGTCTTCACTTTCTAATAGCCAGAACTAAAGTCAAGATTTCCTTCTCATAAGTTAATAAGAGTAGATTCTTACCCCTTATAGTTTGGCTTAAATAGGCTAAGGTTCGTCCTTCGTACATTAAGGCAACACCAATCCCATAACCTTAAGCATCACACTCAACCACAAAGGACTTAATAAAATTTGGCAACCCAAAAACTAAAGGAGTTACCATTGTTTAAAGGCTACAAAAACCTGAGTAGTTTCCTCTGTCCAATTAAAAGAGTTCCTCTTTAATAATGCAGTTAAAGGATTTGCAATACTGCCATATCCCTTCACAAAAATTTTAGTACCCCGTGAGGCCTAGAAATCCCCTCAGGGCCTTAGGGTTTGTGGGTATAAGCCAGTTGACCATGGCTGAAATCTTTATGGGATCAACTTTAACCCCCTCTTGAGAAATCACATAGCCTAGATACTCCACTTCCCGACATCCAAAACTTATTTGGAAGCTTTGGCATATAACTGATGATGTCTTAAAATGTCCAACATAGTTTTTAAGTGCACCACGTGGTCTGTCAACGACTTACTATATATAAGTATGTCGTCAAAAAATACTAATACAAAATTTTGAAGATGAGATCTAAATATCTCATTCATCATTCCCTGAAATGTAGAAGTGCATTAGTGAGCCCAAGGGGTATGACATGAAACTCATAATGTCCCTCATGTGTCCAAAGGCATTTTTGAGTACATCCTTAGGATTCATCCTTATTTGATGGTAGCCTGGTCTTAAGTCAAGATTAGAAAATAATTCAACCTCATGTAGTTCATCCAATAATTCATCTATATTAGGTATAGAAAACTTATCTTTGATAATGTCTTTGTTGAGAGCCCAGTAGTCAATACACATGCACCATCTCTCATTTACTTTCCTCACAAGCAAAACTGGCGATAAGTAGGGGCTTTGACTAGTTTGAATGATTCTAGTCTGAAACATTTTCTTAACCAACTTCTCAATCTCTTCCCATTGATAGTAGGGGTAGCAGTAAGGTCTGAAACAGGTTGGTGTGGCTGCATCATTTAGCTTGATCTGAAGATCATAACCCCTGGGAGGAGGAAGACCATTAGGTTTATCAAATATTGTTTGAAATTCATCCAAGACCTCTTGTATAGCCAAATCTAGAAGTATTTGTTCTTTGGTGTTATTTGCCTCCATTAGTTGTAACCAAAGGCCTCTTCCTTCGACCAATGTGGTCTTATTTAGCCTCGGCTCATCCTCCAAAGGACTACTAGGAGGCCGCCTTGCAATAGAAATGGCTTGCCATCAATAAAAAACTTCATGCTCACATCCACGAATTCCACTGGATTGTTCCTAAGCTCCTCAACCAATCAACCCTAATACAACATCACATCCTCCCAAAGTTAGTAAATACAGATTGGCTAATACATTGTAGCTCTGCAGCTTAAGTAACACTACCTTACAACAACCCTGACAAGAAAAAGTTGTTTTATTAGCAACTTGCACTGCCAAGTGGCTTTCTTCCACTAGTAGCCTAATTTTCCTTGCTACATTCTCATCTAGGAAGTTATGTGTGCTCTCAATATCAACAAGAATAATTACTGAATATTTACCAATATTTTCCTCTAATCGCGTGGTCTTAGGGGAAGGAACACCTGCTAGGGCATGCAAGGAAATGACCAATAATTCTTCCATTTATGGAGGTTGGTCATAATTTTCTTGCTCTTCCCCTGCCTCGTAATTCTCCCCTTCCAATTCCAATCCATCTAACAAATACAATTTAGGCTTATTGTATTTGTGCTCTATTTGGTATTTCTCATCATAATTGTAACATAACCCTTTATCTCTCCTTTCTTGCATTTGGCTAGAACTAAGTCTTTTAATGGGAAAATGGTATTTCCTAGGAAGATTTGGGTTATACTGTGGCATATTTGGTGGTACTAGAAACTAGGGTATTGGGTTTCGTCCTGGTAATCTAAGTGGTGCTTGAACAGGTTGATGTCTCTTGCCTATTTCTTCTTGCAATCGGGCTTACCCAAAAATAGCAGAAAATATGTTTGGTTTAAACATGGTAACAATAATGCGCAGCTCATCTCATAATCCACTTAAAAAAGTACTAATACGAAATTCTTCACTTGCACCAGTGATTTTGTTTGTCAGGACCTCAAAGTCTATTTGGAATTCCTCCACACTCCCAGTCTGCCTCAACTTTTTTAAAGCTCCTACAAGATCTTCATATGCCGAGGGTCCAAACTTGGTACAAAGTGCCACCAGGAATTCCTCCCAATTGGTTGCTGGACATGAATCCATTAACCAATAATACGATGACAATGTCTTTCCCTCCATGTGAAAAGAAACAATTTAGATCTTATGATCCTTTAGGGTTTGACAGTATGCAAAAAACTATTGTGCCTTTAGGATCCAATCATGGGGATCACCTCCATCAAAATGAGAAAAATCCAATCAGAGAGTTCTTGTCTAAATCCCATTAGGCCCTTCAAATAAGAGATTAATATTAACCCTTAGGCTGTTTGAAGTCGGCACTAAGCTTGGCTGTTAACTATACCAAGTTGTCACAGCTTGATGCCAATTGATTTAGTTGTTGTAGCACTTCCTCAATAAGAGCCCCTTGTCTGTCTTGCTCTTCTTTCAGAGAATTAGTCTCCCCTCGTATAGTAGTAATGGCCTCTGCCAATTGAGTTGAATGTATTCCTTCAACCATGTCAGGAACATCTGCTCTAATACCACTTGTTGTGCGTTTAGTTGATAAGAATTTTTAGAATTTGTTCTGGCAATTCAAGGTGCCAGATACCATGACTGATAACTTATCTTCCTCTGCCCACGTGTCCCTAATTAGACTCATAACAAAAACAAGAAAAATATCACAAAGATCCATACTCAAAATTTGAATCTACACCCATCAACATCCTTGTAAAGGAAGTGTTAGATTACTATTTGTTTTCTTAACCCTTATTTTTATTTTACCCCTCATTATTTAAGCATGTAAAGAACTTACTTGTTGAAGCTTAAATTTTATTGCTCTAAAACATTGTCTTGGAGACCTCATTAATCCTTAATTGGCACAAAATGACTTTTTCCAATAAGTCTCTCAGAATTCCAATAGTTGACCTTGTTTGAGAGTGTGGTTGAGATTTTTTTTTCGTTCAAAACAAATATCAGAATGATTTTTTTTAAAATTATTTTTGACATCATCATAGTTAATCTAAAAAAGGTTCAACAAACTTAATTATATTTGATATCTCTATACAAAGATCATGCCTAAACACTGGAACAGAAGAAAGGAGTTAGAGAAAAAACAACAACAAAGAAATGAAATGAACTCAATTGCTTTATACCCATCCAAGACACCTAATTATAGGTCTTAGAAAACCAAAACATTAATTTCTCATAATTCATGAATTTATATTAATTGTGATGAATATTCATAATATATGATGCTCCTACTACTTCATGAAGAATATTAATGAATAATCATAGTTCATGAATTTATCGTAATAACATTCATTATCATCATATTAATTTATATACTAAGATATTTTATGGACTAAAATCAAACTGAAGTTCAGACTGTTTAATTTTTAAAGCTATCTTTATCTTGTATTTGAAACTTCTGTTATTTAAATGTTATCTAAGATGGTTTTAATTCCCACACATATAATTTTGACTTTGAAAATCCAATGAAGTCCGTTTCCATAGAAACCTTTCCCGGACTTCACTTTGTGCTCAGTGTCAGGTTGAGTCTGTTTCTGCTATTGGCTACACAGCTTTGGATGAAGTCCCTACCTTCTTCTGAAGTTGGTGATTTTTTCCAGGGTGATGCTATTCATAGCAATGGTGGTAGATTGATGGTTCGTGCTGCAAAGTTGGTGTCCTGGAAAGCCCCGAAGTGGATTGGTGGAAATCAAATGCAGATGGCAGTGTTCTTGCCACCTGGGGAGTAGCTGGTGTAGGAGGATTCTTTCGATAGCTTTCTGGACGACGGATCACATATTTTTAAAGGATGCTCTCCAATCTGGTGCAAAGTATAGTTTTCCGTTTTCTTTCTTCTCTGTGTGTATATATTTATATATATAAATTAATCAAAAACTAAAAAGAACTCTACCACTCTGTGTGCGCTGTGACTTCACGTCCATCATGTATATTCTTTTATTTTATTCTTCAACATACATTTTTATTGATTGGAAATAGGATTTATAATTCATTTTGTTTTTGATTTCTATAAGATTGTTTGTCATTTTACATCTAATCTCATGATTTAAATCATGGGATTTGTATATTAATCCAAGTTGATTTAAGCTGTTATTTGTTTATTTAAAAAAACCATCATCAACATTGAGTTAATCGAAAATTAAGTTTCATAATTTATTTCAATTTTTTTCTATAAAGTTATTCCAATCTCATAACCTGAGTTATAAGTGTGATAGCTTAACCAGGGTTAACTTAGATAATTTTTAATGTCTTTTTTTAATTGATTTAGAAAAAATTATCCTTCAACATTTGATTAATTGAAAATTAAACTTGATAATTTTGTTTTTTATAGATTAACTTTAGTTGATCTAGATCAATCCAATATATTGTCATCTCAATATATTATTTTTTTTTTTTATAAAAAATGTCTTTAATTTATTTTAATCACTATATTTATATTTGTGGTCCGGGTTGTTTTTATACATGTGAGGTTGACCATATCATATTTGATCAACCTCTAAGGCTTTAATTTTTTTATGCTATAGTATTTTTTAGCCATGATTGAATATTTTTTTATAATGAGAAAATTCTAATAGCGTGTTTTATATCCAGTACTATTAGTAAGTTTGATTTAAAAAATGAAAATAAACTGACGATAATCAAATTGGAGTGAACTAGTTTAATACAATTTATGATGGCAGTTGACTTCGGCCAAATTTTTGCCTAAAACAAACATTAAAATAAAACAATCGAGCCCCCAGCCATATTCGAAACAGAAGCTTTCTCGAGACTGATATGGTGTTCTGACCAGAAGACCAGAGAAGGGAAGAATGCTGGGAAAGATAAAGCCCTCAGGAAATCGGAGAAAGAAAAACACGACACAACCACAGCTTAAACTGTCGCTGTGGACTACAAAAGTTTCAAGTGAATGTCTAGTGTTTTAATGATCGATGTTTTGAAAATAATTTAAATAATATTTTCTTACTTTTTATATTGACACATTAAAGCAATTTAAAAACATAAAAAAGAAACAAAAACACACCTCAGCAGCGTCTCCGTCACAGCATGCGCCATCTTCCACCCTTTGTTGGTATGAATCTGCCAATAAAAGTGGATAACAGAATGGTAACATGGGTGAAGAAAACGCAATGCAACATAAAACGAACATCAAATTCTTGAAGATTGAATTAATTCTATCATTGCGTGTAAGCCTGGACAATCCTACATAGCCTTATACAAACTAAACTTTCATTTTCCTACAGTGGGAAGAAAATAAATGGAAAAAAATGATTAAAAAATTACAAAAGCAAACTCTAAAGCTGAGAACTTGACCAAACCACGCGGTTCCATGCAAGTCTCGAAGCTAATGGACCAATCTTCTTGTTATCTCAACTCCTCCTAGCAAGGGCAAACTGAGTGTGGGGAAAATTATTGGGAGGAGCCCATCTCCAGCAAACTACTTTACAAAATATACAGACACAGCTGACGTTATTGCCCATGGTTCAGATGACTGAGCACGACTCAGGGCTCATGCTTAACACGTGCTTTTATTATTCCAGGAAGAGGAGGAGAGGTAACGAGATTGTTTGTCCTTGGGGAAGTAGGGATTTGTGATTGATACATGATGGACATGCTAGCACCTTCACCTCCACCTCCACCAGCAGCAGCTGGATTGGGTGCCATAATATGACTCTGGGGTCTCTCACAAAATTCCATTGCCTTGAGAACATAATTGTCATCATGGAGCTCAAAGGGAGTGCTGCAAACATAATACAATCAATGGAAAAACTCTAATTTTCACTTATTGGGGGCAAGGAAACTATCAGTGCTCAGTTGCTTATTGAAAGTGGTATTTCTCAAGGCATGAATGATGAAAACTTATCCAAAGCCCCTTCACATCCCTTATAAATAATTTGATGCATTATTTGCAGACTTCAAGTCCAGTTTGCCACAATGCTGTGCATTGACTAACCCATTTCAAAATCATATGGTGTAGCAACTCAACACTTCACTAGCTTTACGAGTGAGAAAATTGAAGAGCTGAAGGGCATTCTTACCTATTAAAATCAAAATGAACGAGCTGCATGTCTTCTGATATCTCCACTTCAACAGTTGCATGAGGGCGTGTCTACAGGCACCAATAGGAACAAAAAAAAAAAAGAGGCATAACAAAAAATAAAAAAGTGACTTCAATTTCATATACAGTTCAAGAAAATATTTCCAACCATAACCATGCTTCCAGGTAAAATTTCCAACGTTGTAAGGAAAATGCTATTAATCTGTTTATCCTTCGCTGATTACAAATTCCAAGAGCTCAACTGCAGCTCAAGCTCATCCCATTGCAGTGAGCTTGTCAAACAAACTCGAAGTATGACTTCAGATGCATAGGCAACAGTTCCAACTAACAGATATCATATTATTTTTTTCATTAAAACTTACTGTGAACTAGAACATATGCAGACAATTATAATTTTTGCTGAGGTTAACTATACCAATACCCAAGATCACTTGATGTTTCTTTTTTGTGAAAAACATAATTTCTCTGTTGCTTGAAGCCCTAGTCCACCACAGTCATGCAACAATTAATGCAGCTCAAGAAAAGCTAGAGACAAAAGCTTAAAATCCACAAGGGAATCTTCAATGCAAAAGGATAGTGGAAAAGGACCTAAAAGGTGATGGAACTTGAGTTTTCACGTCCTCAATAACCATTCTCAACCCTTAAGGGAATGGCTATTGTGAGGCTTTGCTTTTTTCAGATTTTCTGAAGCAGAAAGTGTAATTCACATAAAAAACGCAAACGCATTAACACATGCTGCCTCAACAAAGTTCCATCTCCAATCATTTGCAGCTAACCACTAAAAATGGCTCCCTCTATACAATGATCTCGCCTTCATCTGAGACAGGAATCTACTGCACAAATCTTCATAATTATCAAACCATCAATTTGTAAGAACCTTTCAAACTGCAAAACCTTTAACAGACAGTTATTCATAAAAAAAACAAGGGTTACCTCTCTCATCCTATTCAAGGTGGGATTTGTCAAAAAACCGTCTCACCTAAAAGTTTAAACTTTTAGGTGAAATGGTCCTTTAACATGGTATCAAAACCTTGTTGATCAAACGGTCACGAGTTCAAATCTCACCACCCCCATTATATTTAATAAAAATTAAGCATAAGGTAGTGTAGACTTGTACAAGTTTCAAGTCTAAAAAGTTTTCATTTGAGGAGATATGTTAGAGAATAATATAAATCATATCATAAGACCTCACTTAATAGATTAAACTTTTAAGTGAGATAGTTCCTTGACAGGATTAGCCTTTCTCACTCTTCTCAACATACAGTAAAGGCTCTTGCTTCCACCATCCTCCTCCTCCTTATCCAGTCAATTACTATATTCAGAGTGGATTTCTCAAATTAATTTTAGTGTTTATGACATGCAAGTGTGCAAAGAAATACCCTGTCTCTCTCAAGCCTTGTCTGATCAATTTGCAACAAACTACAAGTAAATGTCAGTTTAATCCTATAAAGCTTATATACAGCTACAGAAAACTTGCATTATCTCTTTATAATAACCTATCCTACCAATCAGGTCATATGCATATGAAACATGGGAAGAAATAGAAGGGAAACACAAGTGCAGACAACAAATGCATTCCCCAACTATTAATCTCCCAAACAAGAGTGCCAAAATGGGAACCTAATGATCTCACAAGTGAATAGAGAATGCACAAACCAAACTGGATGATGTACTTTTAATTGAACAGAGGACTTCTAATACAGTGGAAATTTCAGACTTCACTTATACTGTTCCTAACATCCTATCAATTCAATTAAGCCATCCATTTCTCACAAGGAATCAGGAAATTAAAGACTTGCTTGATCAAGGTCCATAGCACCATTTGCATGGAAGTGAAATGGAAAGTGACAGTTAGGGATGTGTATTTTTGTTGTCCTGGTAAAAGGGTTCATTCCAATAGACACCTAAAATCATTTTTTTGGCTAAATGACGAAGGCAAATGATTGCTGAGTACTGAGTCTGCTGACTGCAATACGCAATACATAAATGAAATTTTTTAAAAGAAGTTAAGAAACTGGTGACTGCAAACAAAACATATTAGCAGAATAACAGCTGAAAAAGGAACCATTCTACAGATTTGAGAAACACATCTAAAGTAAAATGTTAATAAATAAATCTTTTAACTCTGAGGATGGATAGACAATAAGAGAATTAAAAGGCTATTGTTTAAATAACAAACAAGAGAATTTTGAGAGTCCTATTGAATTTTGCACAGGATGGCTGAGCTAAAACCATGAAGCTACATCTTTTTGGTTGCAGTCTAAGATGTTTAAAATTAAACTAGTTTATGGCCAAATATGCAAAGAAAATTGAGGAAAATTTTTACCTGGACCAGAATAAAAGGCAATGACACACCACCATTAGGAACATTTCCTGAGCTGTACAGTTGTTCATTTCGCTGTATCAAGTTCTGAAGGCCTACAAACTTGAATGGACAAGACAAGAAGTCAGTTAAAAACAATAATAAGCTACATCTATAGCAAAGAGGAAAATGCCTAAGTGCATCTATCTAGCTTCAAATTCAAACCATATGAGTGTTAGCTATTCTCACCTGTTCCTCCAGTTCTTGCAAATAGGCAGCTTTCTTTTCAATCCTATTTCTCAATCCAAGACGCTCAGCCTGATCATATTCAAGGAATTGGAGAGAATCATGTTAGATCTTAAAGGTCAAAAGACACTTCTGTTGATACACAAGAAAATCACATACCTTTAATTCTTCAATATCACTGAGGCTAGTTCGGGGGAGACCTTTCCAGTGTATTTCCTTTTTATCCTTGGATATAATATCTAATGCCATGAGTACATTCAGAGCATCATAGACCCTCCGCCGTATGTTTTTCTCATCATATTGTTGCTGCCAAATGAAATTAATACAATAAAATAAAATGGACCAGCACAGTAAGCTTTTAAGTTCTCACTTAAGATCAAAGACATACAAAAAAAGACTAAAAAATTAGTTCACAAATGAGATAACCTGATCTGGGGTTGAAACACTACTGCTAGGGTCAGCAAACTCAGCAACAAGTTCATCAGCTACCTGCGAATTTCTTCAAACTCTCAGTTATGGGTACAGGAACTTGTGATGATCATAGAAATATATATACAAAGACCTGAAAAGGCATCAATTCTAGTGCGCGAAACATTAGAACTTAAAGATATTCCAGAAACTTTAACAGAGCAAGCCAAATAAAATCAAAGTGGATAAAAACAAATTCCTGATCAACAAAATGTTTGTTTGAACACGTGACAGGTAACCAAGAAAGCATTAACCAATTGCATAAAGATCTAGAAGGATATTGACAAGGTATAACTAACTGTTCCTGGCTGCCATCATCGGGAAAGTCAGTTCATGGACAATCCATTTTGTCCACGTGGAGGGCTAGGGAAACATTTTTAAGAGCTTAAAGGTCTGAAATTCAACTTGGAAGTGAAAAGGAGAACATCTTTCAGAATCTCCAGATATTCTCTTAATGGCATGTTAAATGGGAATGTAGACTCCATTTCTCTTCCCATCCCTCCAATTCAACAACCAAAGCAAAGTGGTGGACTGCCTAGCCCCAAACAATTATGCCATGATCAACCCCTGAAATGGTGATTGATATAGATTTTTATGTATTGCCAACAAATCTAACAAAAAAAATCAACCTCTCTCATACACCAAGCTCAATTAACCAATGTGAACTTTATAAATACTCTGACCACTATTCAATGTCATTCATTTAGGACAACAATTGAGTAGTTCAAACATCTATCCTCATTCAAGAATAAAGGAAGACTTCTTTTGACAGCTCCAATACAAAACAAGTATGTTTCTGAGGATCTCAATCAATGAGCTGAGACCATACCATCTCTAGTGGTATTGCCGCCAATTTTCAAACCTAAACTCCCAACTAACCTCAACAAAGAGATTACTTTACCTGATAACCATAAAAGGATGTATGAAATCACCAGAGTATCAAGAGAAAGTAGCATTGTAAAAGTTCAAGAAAACACCATTCAGGATAAAGCAGAAGTACTAGCATCCTTCAAATTCTATCTATTTAATTCTGTTATACGGTAAAAATACATTCTGGGTTGTAAATTATATATATAAATAAATCAAGCACTCGGTAAGCACAGTTGGGAAAGACTGAGTTCTCAACCCATTTTATATGCTAAGAACAACCTACTTCTGTGTTACTGGAAACCAAGCAGAGCATATGTATGCTAATTGTTTATCAAAACAAAACAAGAACAATAGCCAATGCTCCATGTGTAGCATTAAGACGTCTTGATGCAAGGGATATTTACAGTGCTGCAAGTAGGTCATCCATACATAAGAAAAGGCATTTCCTGGAAAACTCGAAGAAGCAGAAAAAAAGTGCCTGATGCAAGAAAAAAAAGGAAATGAAATGACTTCAAGAAACCACCTGACCTCATTGTAAGTGGTTGTTCCTTTGGATTCCACCTTTTCACAAACTGGAGAGAAGTAAAACAGTAGAATCATGAAGTCAACTCGTGTATAGCAAGGTATCCTGTCTTTGAGAAGACAAGCATAGACAAGTGCTGATGATTTCTCAGGTTGTAAGAATGGAGGCATATTAGAAAAAGATTGAATGCAAATACCTTTCATACTAAATTGACGAAGTCCTCTACCACTCTTATCGGCTCCACCAGCTGCCCGTTGACCTCTCTTTTTCTTCTTATTACTGATCATGGATAAAACAACTTTAAGCCTCGCAGTATAATCCCTTTCTGGAAAATTAAATCAAAATTCACAATTTCAAGACCACCCGGCACAAAGTTACCATTACAATGGCTGGCTCGCATACAATAGGCAACCGACAGATTACAAATTCAATCATCAAAACAAGAGAAACATGATTCATAATATATACAAATAAATATAAAAACCCTTCGCTTAAATTATATTTTATAATATGAAAGCATGATTAATCAACCACTAAAGATGATGAGAAGACTGACGCTGCGGCATCTTGAGTGACAGCATCATCGGCGTGAATGTCGAGATGGTTCAACCATAAAAAAGCGTTGTCACTAGCGGGAGTGGCCATGGCATGCTCGCTCCGGCTGGATGGAGACCCCACACTGCCGCTAGTTGACACCGACTGGCCAGACACCCAGGACCCGGTGGTGGCTCCTCCTCCTCTAGTGGCCGACGACGGGTGCCTGTCTCCATCTTCCAGGTGGGCCCCACCGGTAACCATTAAGATTAAATGTGTATGTAACTGAGCGTGTATGCGTGTAGGAAATTAAATAACAAAAATTACAAACAATCATAAACGGAAAGAGAGCGACGAGAACGGTGAGTTACAGTTTGGAGGGGGCGGGGTGGGATTATAAACAACAGACGTGATCTTTCGGATTTGATCTGCGAGGGAAATCGGCGAGCGAAGGTGCGGGAAGTGGGAACCCTTTTTTATTTTTATTTTGAAGCTCAACACAACACACGATGGGGAAAGAGGGAAATTTGAGGGATAGGTGATTAACTGATTATTATTATTATATACTAAAAGATATCATGGTTTAGTTGCTGTAGCATGTGAGATAAATTACTATGAATTAAAATAATATTGTTCAGTTTTTGGGTCGTTCAAGTCAGTTTTGTTTGTTTGGTTCACTAATTTACTGATTTTTTATATTTTTATAGAGTAAAATAATCATTATATCCCTTGAAAAAGACAAAAAAAACAGGTGTTGGTGGCGTCGTTTGATGGCGGAAAATGTCCATTCGGGGTTTTAGTGGATGCGACGTCGTGTCCTCTTTCTCATGGTATGACGCGTGCAATCAACAGATGGCTGGAGACGAGACAGTGGAAGGTTGAACTTTTTTTCCCCTTTTCTCTCTCTTACACCCTAAACTACACAACAAACCCCTGTTTTTATGACTTTTTCATTGCAATCCCTGCTCTTTTAATTATGTTGTGTGGTATTTATTTTTGTTATGTAAATTTTGATTTGTTTAAATTATGTTCTTCGATTGAAATTGATTATATTACATTTTCATTTCAATCCTTATTTTTTTAATTTTCGAATTGCTTTTAAATCCCTTAATATTTTTGGTACAGAAAATTTTATTTTTTTAATTTTGTCTTTTAATTGAAATTGATAATATATTTGTTTTCATTTTGTCCCTTATACTTTTAATTTTTTATTTTAATTCCTTTATTTTTTATATTTCTTAAATAGTCCTTATTTTTGTCTATGTTTGTATATATATGTGTGTGTGTGTGTGTGTGTGTTTAGTTTTTGTTTTCAATTTTTATTATTTTCTCTTTTGTTGGGATAACATTTTTTTCAAAACTTTTGTTATTAAATTTTAGTTTGTGTTTATGATCATTTGAAAATTGATATTTCTTTTTTTTTTCCTTTGTTCTTTCTTTTGGTTTTTTTATTAGTTTTTTTTTTATTTTCACGTCAAATGATTATTTTTAGCTAATATTTTTTTGTCATTTTTTTTATTTTTTATTTGCTCTTTTGTTAAAGTTTTTTAGCTTTTTTTATTCTTTTATTGAATTTATTTTCTCATTATTCATGCAATAATCATAATAATGATAATAATAATTTTAGTTTTTTTTCTTGCTTCCTCTTTTATTAATATTTTCGAGTTTTTTTTCTTGGGGTAATTTAGTATTTTTATTGTTTTAGTAATAATAGTAATGATATTCTTCGATGTTAAGTCTTCGATTTTGTAGTTGTTATAATAGAGTGTGTTGATGTATTTCATTATATCAAACCTTGCATGTATAGATGTTATATTTTATTTTTAAACTAGCAAAATCTATTAATTGTTTCAATCCCAATAGGTATAAAAATTGTTTACTCGGCCCACAATGTACTGCGAGCAATTTAACTAGTACTATATACTAAAAGAGGTTATGGTTCATTTATTGTATTTTCTCAGTGAAATCACTGTGGAATACAATATTGTTGCTCAATCAGTTTGATTTTCAATTCAATTCGGTCGGGTCACTAGTTTATTGATTTTTTTATATATCTTTGCACAGTAAAATAACCATTTTATCCCTTGAAAAAGACAAAAAATAGCAATTGCCGAGGGGGTGTCACGGTAATTGCATATTTTTTGTTCGATTCGGTTAGGTCAACGGTTTATTGATTTTTATTCTTTACACAGTAAAATAATCATTTTATCCCTCAAAAAAAGACAAAAAAAGCAGTTGTCGGGGGGTGTCACGGTAATTGCACATTTTTTGTTCAGTTTAGTTCGGTCAAGTCATCGGTTTATTGATTTTTTTCTTTGCATAGTAAATAATCATTCTATCACTCGAAAAACACAAAAAAAAACAATTGCCGGGATGGATGTCATGGTAATTGCACATATTTTGAAAATATCTAAATACTAATTTGCCCTCCAATAAGACAAAATTGAAGAGTTTGTTATAGGGGTGTTATGGTAATTTATCATTTATTATTATTATTTTCCTCCAAATATTGTGTGCGCGTGTGCCACACACACCAACACTATTCGGCCTCACGCACAATCAAGGCCACGCGTGTAGCAACGTCCGGTGGAGGAAAATATCCATCTGGCATCTCTAGGGATGTGTCGCTATGTCCTCTTACTCATGGTATGGTGCATGACCTCACAAGTGCCCCGGGAGACGTGACGATGGGTAGTTGAACTTTTTTTTCCCCTTTTCTCTCTCCTTCACCCTAAACTAATGGCAACCCTCCTAATTTTATGGTTATTTCATTTCAGTCCTTATTCTTTTAATTGTGTTGTATGGTCCTTATTTTTGTTATGTAAGTTTTGATTTGTTTTATTTGTGTCATTCAATTAAAATTGATTATATATTACATTTTCATTTCAGTCTTTATTCTTTTAATTTTGAGTTTGGTTTTAAATCCTTTAATATTTTCGGTACAGAAGATTTAATTTTTTAATTTTGTCCTTTTGATTAAAATTGATAATATATTTTGTTTTCATTTCGGCGATTATACTTTTTTTTTAATTCCTTTATTTTCTTATATTTCTTGAATAGTCATTATTTTTGTCCATGTTTATATGTGTGTGCTCTTAGCTTTAGTTTTTAATTTTTATTATTTTCTCTTTTGTTGAGGTAACATTTTTTCAAAAAAAATGTTCTTAAATTTTAGTATACTGTTTTTTCCATTGTTCTTTCTTTTGGTTGTTTTTTATTAGCTTTTTTATTTTCACGTCAAATGATGTTTTTTAGATAATATTTTTTTCATTTTTTATTATGTTGTTTGTTGTTTTGTTAAAGTTATTAGGCTTTTTTATTCTTTGATCGAATTTCCCCCCATTATTAACGCAATAATAATAAAAAAAATTTCTTGCTTTCTATTTTTTTAATGTTTTTTATTTTTCTACCCAGGATAATTTAATAATTTTTATTGTTTTAGCAGTAATAGTAATGATATTTTTATAAGTTAAGACTTCGATGTTACTGTTGTTATAATAGAGTGTGTTGATATGTTTTATTATATCAAACCTAGCATGTATAGATGTTATATTTTATTTGATTTTTTCAATTTTATCCTTTGATTGAAATTTATAATATATTTGGTTTTCATTTCGTCACCATTTCAATTTTATCCTTATGTTGAAATTTATAATATATTTATAATTTATCCTTAATTTTTTATATTAATTCCTTTAATTTTTTTATATTTCTTAAATAGTTTCTACTTTTGTCCATGTTTATATATATGTGATCTTAGTTTTGATTTTTAATTTTTATTATTTTCTCTTTCATTGAGATAACATTTTTTTCAAAAATTTTGTTCTTAAATTTTAGTTTGTGTTTATGATTATTTAAAAATTGATAAAAAAAATTCCTATGTTCATTCCTTTGGTTTTTTTTCTTTTTAATGTTCATGTCAAATGATTTTTTTTAGCTAGTAATTTTTATTTTTATTTTAAATTTTTGTTTGCTCTTTTGTTAAAGTTTTTAGCCTTTTTTATTCTTTTATTGAATTTATTTTCCCATTATTCACACAATAATAATAATTATCATTATAATAATTTTAGTTGTTTTTCTTGCTTCTCTTTTGTTAATGTTTTCGTGTGTTTTTTTCTTCAAGATAATTAATTTTTTTATTATTTTAGCAATAATAGTAATAATTTTTTAGATGTTATGGTTTCGATGTTGTTGGTATAATAGGGTGTGTTGATGTGTTTTATTATATCAAATCTTGCATGTATATATGTTGTATTTTATTTTTCAACTAGCAAAATCTATTAATTATTTCAATTCCAATAATTATAAAAATTATTTACTCAACCTGCAATGTAGTGCGGGCAATTTAACTAGTTATTATTATACGGGCAATTACCAAGAAACTCAATTTTGCAATGCCAATCTAATTGCATAAATTTTGAAAAAATATAGATTAATTTTATGATACTGTGTTCTTAAAAAAAAAGTGACGTCATAAAATATCTATAACCAATATCAAATTAAACTATCAAACTCCTAATAATATTTACTTGAAAGACTATTATGTTAGGTTTCTTGTTGTTTAAGCTAAGAAAATACATCGTTATAAACCAAAGCAATTTTAAACATCAAATATGTTGAATTCCATCTTGATATAAAATAAAGAACAAACTTTCTAATTATAGGAATATGAACATGATGAATATTTTCCTCAAACTTTTCAATTTTTTTGGGAAAGCTTTCCAAGAAAGTAAAGTCTCTATTTTTTTTCAATTCCACTCTTAATTATTTCTAACCCATCTTTCGCTATCAGGTTCAAAGTATGAGCACAACACCTCATATGAATAAAATCATCATTCAATATCAACAAACTTGTGACAACCCATAAAAAAAACATAATCTTTTATTGCTTCTTTAAACATTATAGGATCACATATAGCAAAGCAACGATATAGTGTTCCATCATCATTAATAGAATTTGTTGTCTCATATAAGTCATCAAGGTTTCTCATCTTTCTAGTAGAGTGTCACACTTGAGATTCTACTAGAATAAGAAGAAGAAGGAAAGTTGAGCTCATTAGTGTTTTTGGAGGTATGATTATAGGTTCTTGATGATCTTCATATATTTTCTCCGCTTAATCAAGAATTGGTAAGAAGACATATTTCTCACCATCATTTATCTTTTAATCTCATACTTCTTCGTTAAGCTCAACATCTCTATTAATCACCATATTTCTTTCATTAGAGTTGTAAAGCTTATATACTTTGAACTTTTTATCATAGACCACAAATATCATCCTTTTGTTCTTGTTATCTAGCATGATCCTTACTTGATCATCTACATGCACATAACCAACACTCTACCAAATTTTAAGTGAGAAACATTAGGTCTTCTTCCACTTCATGCTTCTTGTGGAGATATGTCATTCACGCCAATAGTAGGAGACCTATTTGGCAAGTTTATAACATAATTTACATCTTTGACCCAAAAATCTTTAGGCATTTTCTTGGTTTTGAGATGTTTCTTGCCATGTTGATGATGTTTTTATTCTTTATCTCTATCATGCCATTTTGTTGTGGGAATCTAGGCATCATTAAAAGTCTCTTTATACTATGATCCTCACAAAACTCATTAAAATCATTAGAGAAAAAAACTCACCCCCATCTATCCTAGGTGATTTTATAGAATAACCATTTTTTTAATTAATCCCTTAAACTTCATAAAAAAATTAAATATATTAGAGTATTCTTATAAAAAGTATACCAATGTTTTATATTATAATCATAAAAAAGTAGAAAATAAAAATATTTATCAAAAACACATGGTTGAATAAGACCATATGTATTTGCATGTATCTCTTGTATGAGTTAACTTGCTTTAGATGTAAACTTTTTTGGAAAGCTCTTGCAAAATTGTTTGCCTATTAAACATCATTCACACAACTAATTTTGATGTTTAATGGATAGTAGATCCTTCAACATCTCTTTTTGTGACATCATTTCAGTCTATCAAAGTTTATTTGTCCACGTCTTATATGTCAAAACCAATTTTCATCATTCACACATGCATTTAGGCACCTCTGTCTTTATGTTTAGCAATACAATTCTATTCTTTGTCAGGGCTACCTTTGCAATCATAGCTTCTTTAACATCAAGTAATGTTAAATAATGATCTTTCATCATACCCTTCTCCAATAATTGTTTAAAACTCAATATGTTACGTTTCATTGTTGGTATATAATAGACATCACCAATAAATTAATGACTTCCATATCTTAATTTAATCAAAATCATACATTTTTTTATGACAACTTTTGAATGATCCATAAAGGTGATATTACCTCTAATTAATTTATTAAGCTCTATGAACTTGACTTTATCTCTATACATATGGTTGTTGGCTTCATTGCCTAGATATCACATGTTCTCTTTATCTTGCATTTTCTTATTATGCTCTAATTGATGTGATCCAACCATCAAAGGATCCATTGGAGGTTCCAGTTGGTGCATTTATGAGGCTTAGGCCTAAGAAGTTCAAAGAAGCTTTTAATGGACTTATTCAAGATTCATGGGCTAAGGTGGACTTCAAGAAGATTTGTAATAATACAGAGCAAGCCTTGTTAATTTGATTCATGTTCAAGAGTGGCTTATTGGTGGAAACAAGACCATTACACTAGGATTATGAGAAGAGGACAAGACTCGAACAATTTGATCTTTTGTTACTCTTTTGGTCATAATTCGAGCTACAAATATAATTTTATTATGATTCCAGTTGACTTCCATACCTTTCCAACGGTATATGGTTCACCTTCTAATTCATTAATACGAGAGGGAACCATCTGTTTTAAGTTGGGCTTTGTTGCTACTAGAAAGATTGTGAAAAATGATGAACTTGTCGTATTTAATTAGTTGAGCTATCAAACTTTTTATTTTATTTTAGAGGAGACATTTTATTTGGTTTTTAGCCTTTTTTATTTTAATTAGTTTAGGCTAGTTTTAGTTTGGGTTGATTATTATTTAAATTGGGTTTATGTGGGATCAATTATGGAAACTATGGTTTTAGCTTGAAGTTTAAATACTCTTTAGGAAATAATTTCATCACACTTTTCATGATAATTCCAGCATTGTAGCTGGCTATTGGTTGCTCAATCTTGGCTCGTGATTGAACTTTTTAACTCTTCAAAGAATTGACCATTCTTTGTCTCCAAGTGTAGGAGTTGTGATCGAGTTGGTTTATAGTCTTGTTGCGTTGGAGCAAGTCTTCCATTGTGATAAACTAATTTAAATCTCACCAAACTTGGGTTAGATTGATCTTGGGTCATGAATTCCATTAAATTCTATCAAGGTTCATATAAGTTGGTATCACAGCAGATCTAATCACAAGTTATATCTTTCAATTTGAGTCTTTATTATTTTTATTTGATTCTTGATAGTTTCAGCCACCTATAAAAAAAATTAAGGATCTTACTTCTTATTTCTTTGTTCAACACTTAATCATAAGTTAGTGTTCTTTCATGCTTTCTTGATCAAATTCGGCATAAACACCTAAGTTCTTAAATTGCTCTGTCCTTGCCGAAATATATACATATATATACATAAAAGGAGGCTTAATCTTACAATCTTTATTGTTGCCACAAAAAAAAGAGAAAGAAAATCACTTTTTGAGTTTTGGCCGAATACATGCTTTTTAAGAAACCTTGATCATTGGGTAATTGGTTAGTCTTGATTCTTGAATCTTTTAATGGTCTTGATTGTGTTTATTGAAATTTGGGTAGTCTAGTTAATTCATAATTGTTTAGCTCTTTTATGATTTTTTATTGTTTTGTGTCTTCAAATCGTCATATTATTCATACAAATTTACATTGCTACTCATGAATTTGTCATTATAGTTTTGTTTTATTAGTTTTGTAAATTTCTTGCTTCTTGACTCTATATCAACTTTATAAATTCACTACATAGTTGGTTAATTTTTTTTCTTGAATTGTTGCTAAGTGATTTCAATAACTTAAGAAAGGTAATTTGAGTAGAAAAATGTGTAGGAATCAGGTGGTTTAACAATCAAAAGTCAACTATAAATATAAGACCACGACTTTCATGAAGGATCCAATGTGAAAAATAATAATTCTAAAGAACAGAATCTGCTTGATCAAAAACCAAGCAGGACTAGTCATTCAAACAAGAATATCTTAAGGTTCTGATATTGAAATAAGACAATTCAATATCCAAAGTCATCTATACGTACATAACAACAACTTTATTCAAGGATTCATAGCGAGAAAAATCATTTTGAAGACCATAATCTACCTGCGACTTGCTTGGTCAAAAACCAAGAAGGACTAGACATTCAAATAGGAATATCTTAAGCTTCTAATATCAAAATCAAGTGATTTAAAAATCCAAAGTCATCAATTTGTATAGGACTACAACTTTGATGAAAGGTCTTAAGCGGAAAAAATATTTCAAAGAACTAATTATGTCCGCAATCTGCTTGGTTAAAAAGATCTACTAATCTAATTCGGAAATTGACAATACTGAGCATCCCCATCTAACTGAGATTCAGACATAAGAACAGTGGGCTCTAGGATCCAATAAAGGTTCAGATACTCTTGAACATGTTATAAATGACAAAATATAGTTGCGATGGTCAGATATTTTACAAAAATAATTCAAATTCGAAGTCTAAGTTGGAAGAAAATTTTGGTATTTAGAACAAAATTGTGATAATAGCAAAATCACTACAAATTCTGAGTGATTTATCTAACTTTGAAGACTAGATAAAGAAAGATTGACTTTAGCATTATGAAGACTTAATTAACCTAGGATCCTGACGATTTCAGTAGTAAAGCAGGAGGATAAGAAAAGTAGAAGACAGTAAAGACAGAGTTCGAAAAAAAACATTTTTATCCCCTACTTTTGTCAATCGTCTAGTAACCATGACCTAAACTCATGCATTTTATTCAAAAGGGATATACACCATTCCCAACATGTGTGGTCTAAAATGAGTAACAACATATGCCCCTTCTTTAAAAAACTTAAGAAGTCAAGACTTGTGAAGTGCTTTGCGTAGTAAGTTTAGTAAAGATAAATTGGTCGGTCACACTAAAATCTTATGCTTTCTTAAAATAGATCTCTCTATTAAGTTTTGTAAAGAAAAACTCTGTTTTTTTCTAAAAATGGTCTCAATATCGGGTGACCTACCCATCTTCAGATTTTTTTTATATTTTTAGTTTTATAAAAACTCCACTTTTTTTTCTAAAAATTGTCTCAATATGAGGTGACATGCCCATCTTTAGTTGTTTTAGAAAAACTCCACGTTTTTTTTTCTAAAAATAGTCTCAATATTGGTTGTACTACCCATCGTCAATTGTCTTTTTAGAAAAAAAATCCATTTTTTTCTAAAATGATCTTAATATCGGGTGACTTGTCCATCATAAGATTTTTTTATTTTTTTGTTAATTATTTTTTTAGAAAAACTCTATGCTTTTTCTAAAAATGGTCTCAATACTGGGTGACCTACCCATCTTCAATTGTTTAAGAAAAACTCCATCTTTTTTTTTCTCTAAAAATGGTCTTAATATCAAATGACCCTCCCATCTTAAGATTTTCTAGGAAAAATCATGTTTTTAAAAAAAAACTTGTCTCAATGTTGGGTGACCTTCCTGTTTTGAACTTCAAAAGAAATCAGCTCACCTAGAGGAATGACGCCGTGTTGGTTCATCATTCATATTCTTTTCCATAGTTCTGTTGACCTGAGTCTTTGTATCTTAGTGGCTTCCCAAAGCTTGGAAGTATTTTGGCTAACATCACACTCTTTCTATGAGGTTAGTGTTATGACAATATATATGCATGTTTTTGTTACCTATGTTTGAAACATAGGTAACCCTTTCCTGTTGTAGCCTTCTTTGAACTCTTATTCCCATTTGTTTGCTTAATCTGAAATGCAATAGGCTTCACTCACTATATTTTTTATCCTTTTTACGCTTGGTTAAACATCTTCAATTTCTTCTAGGGTCGTTTCTTGCTCAATTGGATGTTGCGTTTTATACTTTTGTCGATGTTTTAATTGTCCTTTCCATTTTTATAAGAAATTATTTTAAAGGGAAACTCAAAAGATTTTGTTTTGTTCTTGAAAACTGAAACTTTCAATGCAATAACTATATTTTGTTTTAATTAACTCTCATAATAGGTGTTGCATAAGTTTTATAATGGTACCCCTTTGGCCTTTGGTTTGCTATGGACCCATATATGAACTTTTTGCTCCCTAGTATGGTGTGCAATATATGTTAGGTATAAATTTGGCTTGGTTTCCACCATTTTGGGAATTGATGGAGTCTACTCCTTAGTCATCTAAAAAAATATTATTTTCAGTAAAAGATTTCAAATACTATGAGATGATGTGTTTTATGTAGAAACAAGTTCTTTGTAGAGAGAATTTCTTTGTAGAGAGAATCTATGGCATGGTTCCCACCGTTTTATGTGTTTTATTGATTGGGAAATTATGGAATACATCAAGCATAATATTTCTTAACGAAGTTAGAATTCATAGGCTAACTAGATCTTCTCCATCCATTCTAGATAATAGTAAAGCTCCTCCCAAGAATGCTTTCTCATAGTTTGGTACTTATTTACTTTGATTTTCTCCTAATAAAGGCAATACTTTCTTCAATACGAAATCTTCTCCGTGGAATTTTTGAGGTCGGACTTCTTGTCATATGATTTGGCTATCCTTTTTTGGTATAGTTGATGATGACAGATTACAGCTAACTTTTTTTTCGCCAATAAGATTCAATTGTTCATATCTAACTTTTGCCCATTTTGCTTCTTCTAGCTTAGAGTTTATCAATACTCTTAATAATGGGATTTCCACTTCTAAAGCATCACGTCTTTATTCCATATACCAACATGTACGGGTGGCTCTTGTTGAGGTTTGGACTGCGGTGCGGTACGCATGAAGGGAAAATGACAACATCTCATGCAAATCCTAGAGGTGACTACCATCTTCTGCATAATCTTCTCAATATTCTTATTAGCAACTTCTGCCGCACCATTCATTTTTGCCCTATATGGCGAGGAAATGGAATTTTTGACACTTATGACATTTCAGACATAATCAATGTAATCCTTCTCTAATATCATCCAAAAGTAATCGACTATTTGTATCTTTCTAGCCATCATGTGGCCACTAGCATAGGTTGAGCGAATCCCTTCATGGACTTCTTGTAACACGTATTTTGCCTTAAGCTTCATTTAGACATCTCAACAGAGTTTCGTCAGATAATTTCTTATACAAAATCTCACTATCAAGATAGAAATCCATTGCTAACCTCCTCAAGGTCTTCTTGTCAATTTTGGATGCCCCATGGTATATGCTTGTTTTTGAACGAAATTTTTGATATCATAGTACCAAGGGTTTCCCTCCATTTCTCTTTCAACTAAGCAACAATAAGCTGAGTTATTTCTAATATCAATGTGTATCTATTGTACCTTTTGCCTCAAGTCTATTCTAGTTATGGAAGCTAGCGTGGCCAAAGCATATGCAAATTGATTTCTTTCCCTTCCTAGATGTGTGAACTCTATTTCCTCAAATTCTCTAGCTAGTTTATATAGGTATTGTTGGTAAAGGCTAAACTTTTCTTCCTTCATTTGTCATTCTCCTTTTACTTGGAAAACAATCAACATTGAGTCTCCATACACATCTATCTTTCTGATGTTCAACTCCAATGCAGCCTCTAAATCAAGAATGTAGACTTCATACTCGACTATGTTGTTATTGCACTCAATTTGCAACTTAACTAAAACCAGATTATGATTCAACATATATTGATGTAACCTCTTGCAGCCCATGCTAATGCGCAATATAGTTTTTCAATCACCATATACCTAGACTCACATTCCATGAACTTCTTGCTTAGGTAATAAATAACCCTTTCCTTTTTCTGGTTAAATTGTGTTGTTCAAGCGCACATCCCATCGTTATTTTTGTTATTGTTAAGTACAATATCAATGACCTTTTTGGTACAAGAGGAACAAGCAAGGGTCGATTCAGTAGGTACTATTTGATTTTCTTAAAAGCTTCTTCGCACTCTTTATTCCAATTCCTAGAATTATTTTTTCTTAACAAATGAAAGATTGAGTCCCAAGTCGTGGTTAATCTGGAGATAAACCGAGAAATATAATTTAATCTTCCTAAGAAACCTATTACTTCTTCCTTCATCTTGGGAGTTGGCATAGCTTGAATAGTCTTTACTCTGTGAGGATCCACTTTTATCCCATTGTCACTCACCACAAATCCTAACAACTTCCTAGATTTCACCCTGAATGAACACTTTACAAGGTTAGGCCTCAACCTATATTTCCTTGGCCTTTCAAACAATTTTTTCAATATTGTCCAGATTTAGCAATCATGTCATCCACATATACTTCAATTTGTTTGTGCATTGTGTCATCATTTAGTCACCATGGCCCTTTAGTAGGTGGCCCCAATGGTGTAGCAAAACGTTCCCCATGGTGTTACAAAGGTTCTATTTTCCTTATTTTCTTGCGCCATCTTAATCTGATTATAGCCTAAAAACCCATCCATAAAGGAATATATGGAACTACAAGTTGCATTGTCAACTAACATATCTATGTGTGGTAGAGGAAAATTATCTTTAAGGCTAGCCTGGTTAAGTCCACTAAAGTCCATACAAAGTCTAATTTTACCTTCCTTTTTGGGTACCACAACTATGTTCGATACCCATTGTAGAAACTTGACTACTTCCAAAAAACTAGCTTTCCATTTTTTTATTTTTGCCTTACTTCGATCAAGACCTCTAGATGATTTCTTCTTAGCTTTTGCTTAATCAACTTGCATCACTCTTCCAATGAAAACCCTATGTACTACGATGTTTGTATCCAAACCAGGCATATCCTTGTAAGACCAATCAAAAATATATATGTAATATTTGAGAAATGCAATCATAAAGAAAATACATAGCAAAAACATAAAGATGAACTTTGAAAATGCACGATCTCATTAAAAGAAAATTTTGGCTAAAAAACAAAAATAAAATCCAATTGACATCTTAAGCATTGATTGTCAAAAATTAAAAACTAAACAAAACAGATAAAAAAAACAAATAACATAGAAAATATCTTAGTCTAACAAGCATTGTTTATTACATATTGAACACCAATGGAGCTTTTTAGGTCTCTCAATTCTGAAACTTCTCTCATTTGGCTAGCTTTCAAACGCAGGCAATGAAAACAACTTCTTCTAGAGCATAGATGATTAATTGCGGCATCTCTTCATCCTTTCTTCCAGATTCAGTCTTCTCAGCAATGCCTTTGACCTCATCCTTTTCTAGAATGTTTATGCTCATAAAAGAAAGATTCTGAAGGAAGTTTTCATGTCCTGGTCAGGTTGCATCACATATGCAGTCTTTAGGAATGAAACCCTGATTGGAGGAATGACTAAGTTTTTTTCTTCAAGCTTCCTCCCTTCAATCCTTGCCATTCTCTTCTCCCTTATTGCATGAGTAGCTTGCTTGTAATCCTCTTTTCTAGGCTCATATCTCAACCCAAACTTTTGTTCTACAGCTTTCAACTTTGTTACACTAATCCACTCAATTTTTCTTTTTTTGAAGTCATATTATAAAGGAATCTCGTGCTTCAAAAAGAATTTAACGACCATTTTGGTGGCCTCTAAGATCCCTGGTTTCCTTATCATAGTGTTCTCAGGCACCCACTCAGTATTCATGACCTGAAATGCATGAAGGTTTCCATCATTACAATCTTCAGCTTCAATGAACGGAACTACCATATTTCTCAACAACAATATAGTCTCCTCAGCCTAAACGGTAACCAAAACACCATTGGCAATGTACTTCAAATATTGATGCAGAAAGGAGGTGACTACTCTCGCATAATGTATCTATAGTCTTCCTAACAGCATACTATAGGAAAGGTGGATGTCTATCACTTGAAGGGTTACTAGAAAGACTTGTGGACCCATAACTTCGACTTTGATTGACCCTAGCACTTGCCTTGGCGAGCCATCATATTCTCTAGCCATCATCACACTTGGCTGCATGTGTGAGGGATCTACTAGTATCTCCTCCAGCATATTCCTTGGCAACACATCAAGGGTTGAGCCATTATCGATGAGAACTTTACCGATGAGACAATCTTTGCATCGAACCGTGACATACAAGGGCTTGTTATGTCCCATCCTTCAGCGTCAAGTTCATCTTCGATGAAATACAAGTAATTGGAAACATGGATCCTCCCTACTAGATGCTTCATATTCTTTTGTTCAATATCTTGGGGTATATAGTCCTCATTCAGTACCTTTTGCAAAGCATCACGACGTGGCTCAAAGTTGAGTATCATTGATATGATGGAGCTCTTGGCGGGGGTCTTTTTTAAGTAATCCATTATACAGTACTAACTATGCTTCATCAATTTTTAGGAACTCATTTGTTTCTTCCTTCGTCGTAGTTTTATTTTCCTCCAACTCTTTTTCAAAGTCCATTGCCTCTTTGCCATTAGTTTTTCGTTGTTTTTCTTCCTCAAGTGTGAAACAATGACCACTTCGGGTTAGTCCATTTACCTTAGTTTGGATCAAAGGAAAAGGAGCTTCGATATTTGAGGTATAACCATACTTGTCAGGCATCGCCCTATAGCCTGTTTTATTTGCATATAATAGCTTAGTCAATACCAACTTCAAGAGTCCATTAGTTGTTGATTGGATCCTACACTTCTCTATCACCTTTATCCCTTCATTGTCCTCTATAACCTCAATCCCCAGCTCTAGTAGAGTCAACATTCTTGCAACCTTTTGATGAAACTTGATACATTCATCAATGTGATGCCCTTTCTTGTTATGGAATGGGAAAATGTCATTTTTTTCCATACCATGTTCAGTCGATTCCTCTAAGTGTCTCGACTGTACTAACATATTGTATAGTCTTGTCATGGTCACTTTTAGAGCCTTTCCTCTGTTACCAATCTCCACAGCATTAACCCCACTACTTCCAATATCATGTTTGGGCAGGGGTTTTGAATTCATATTAGGTTATTCCTAAAAGTGACTCATCTGATCTAGATTAACTACAATACCCTCTTCTTAAAAGCTATGTAGGTCTCAATGCTATGATCTGTGTTACCAGCATGGTACTCACAAGTTAACTCGAGGTTGTACCAAATAGGGAAAGTTAGTTGCATAAATGGTACTGGTAGGGGAGCTATCTACACAATACTTAGTAATTTGGCATATAACTCCTTTTGGGTTATTGCCAAAAGTGGTAATTGTTCTTCTAGTTGTCTCTTCTTTGGTATTTGTACGGAATTTCATTTGATAGGGTTGGTTTGGGATGAAGGGTTTTGAAAAGTTGATACTAGTGATTTGGGAGGTAGGTGTTTGGTATTTTTGGTAATTTGTCTTTTCCTCTGCACCTTCCTTCTAGTTTATTCACCTCAATTTCCTTCTTTTTCCCATCGAAACCCCTCTTCTATACGAGTTTCACAATTCTCCCATTTCAAATTCCTTGTTCAAAACTCATAGCAATTCACACAGCATCATAGAAATGTTGGTTGAGCTACCTATAAGGTGTTCGTAGTATAGGGCTCTAAGAGTATTGGCAAATAGCGTCACCATTTCTATCTCTATTAGAGGAGGTTGTACATTTATAACTTCGTATCGCCACCTTTCTCCATGGTATCAGACTAGTCCTATTAGAAGCAATCTCAAGATTGAACTTGTATTACTTTAAGAACACATATGTTAGGTCCATCCACTTCCTAATCTTGGTGTTGTCCAACCTCAAATACCAACTGAGGGCCAACCTTGTTAGGCTATCCTGGAAGAATTAAATTAACATTTTATCATAGTGGATAATTTATGTCTTCTTGTTATAGTAAGAATGAAGATGAGTCTTTGGGTATTCCATCCCAGTATACTTCACAAACTCCATCACCTTAAACATCCTTAGAATCACGATGTTAGACACCAAACATACTTCAGCTTCCCTAACCCAAGTCAAATAAATCATTTCCTTTAACTACCCTTAACCTTTTTTTAAGCACAATCCATTTGACATACCCTACATGATCAGAGAATCTAATATCCTATGGATTCTCAGTTGTTAAATCCATTGAAATAGGGATTTGGATGGGCCGAGTGGGATCAAGATGCTTATTTGGCGTATTTACCCCTATATTCTAAGGTGCAACAAGGGTTTGAGCTATTGTTGGTGCTTCACCAAGTTGAGTAGACATTCCTTCTTTATCCCTTTCTTTTAACGTTTGCTCGAGCAAACTTCCTAGGCGTTCCGCATCATTCCAAACTGCTTCAAGCTCTCTTTGGTACTGAGCTTTTAGTTGTGACTTTTCTTTGTTTTTCATCCTTTTTCTTAGTTGAGGGTTGTGGATTCTGGCAAGGGGACCCATGTTTTGAAGTCTAACAGATGTGTGCATAAATATATTAGAAAATGCATGGTATAATGCATGTGTTGTGATAAGAATGTTTTGTATATTGGGTATGGATGCACCCTTCTTATGAACGATTAATAGCCACTACCTCATAAACATAGGTTTTCTCATCACATTGCTTTACTAGGAGTACTGCTTTTCATTACTTGAATCATATTCACCAAGAGATAGATTTTGCATAATATGGCCCAATGCCCTCTTCATTAATGCTTGATAAGTTCATTACATTTTAAAAATATAGAGATACAAAAATATTAATCTACATCCTCCACCACCTCTCTAGTCAAAGGTAGGAAAGCAAAATTGTGATTCTTGATTTTCTCCAAGAAAGCATATTGGATTTGTTATCCCTTCCTACATTTTGCGCATTGATTTTAACAATCTAAGCATGTGTGGTAGCATATCTATTTGTTCATCCATCTTGGTCATCTTTTCTATAAGCAATATATTGGATTTTTTCAAAGAAGTATTGTTGCATTCATTGATCCTTATGTTTTTTCATTGCTACTATTTTGTCACATAAATACTTCACCATTTCACTTTCCTTGTTAAGTTTTACCCTTAGAACTCTTATCTCATTCTTCTTAATTGCTAACTCTGCATCAATAGCCTCAAAACCTTTTCTTTTACTTTCCTTTTTTGTAAACCCCGTCAAACGACTCTCCAACTGCACATACTTCTTGTTCAAATCCTCATACTTCCCAATTGTATCCGTTAGCTAAAATTGAATTTGTGCAAATTTCTCTTGGTAATTCTCTGCGCTTCCTTGGCACTCGTTAAAGTCAATCTCCAATCCTTCAAGTTCATAGAAACTTTCCATCCAATTCAAACTCATCCCTCTTAGCTTCTTCTTATTTTCTTCCCTGACATTCTTCTCCTCGCCCAGCTTTAACTAAAGCTTTGTTATTCTCACATCTCTAGACTATATTTGCTCATCTAGAAAGTCTTTCCTCTTATCCCCTTCCAACACTATTTCTTCCACCATCTCAACCAAAACCAAATGCTTCTAATCTTGTTTGATGATCTCCAAGGGCAGGAGCATAACTCACATAACATATAATCCCTACCAATGGCAACCAATATCTTTGCCCATAACTCATCAATACATTCATTGTCATGACCTAGGGGGCTCTCCACTTGAAACCCCTACTAAGTAAACCTTCTAGCTTCTCTACCCATCATTAGTTGTCTGAATCTCCCCATTATTGTTCTTCCACTATCCTTAATGGTCTTTGGTTTAACACCAACAATTATTGAAGACATGTTTTTTTGTTCAATGTGGCTAACCATCCAAATATATAACAAACTATATTCAAAACCTCATTGCTCCTTTTTCCAATCCTTGTACAATGGGTAAGTGTCATGTTAATTTCAGCCAAAATAGAAACCACTAAATTTATTTGTGTATTCTCATATTCTATATAAGCAGCAACGACGTCTAGGCTCACCACACCTGTTTGGCTTGGAAACAACATAAGGCCAAATATGCCCATCACAATTAATCTCTCTTTTTCTGATCTTGACTTCTTTTCCGGTTCAATTTCTAACATCTTCCATTTTAGGCTAGTAGCATTCTTCTCCAAAAACTTTTCCAAGTTGGAGATTTTAAGCAGTTTCGATATTTCGGGGATGATTTTGTTAGATCTCAAAAGAAAATAAATCTTATACATATGGTTTGGAAAATCGATCAACATCCTATATTCCACCATAGGGGGACATTTTTCTATCCCAAAAGTTAACTAGATCTCGCACAATTCGGTTTCTAACTTCTACCTTTGCAATCTCTACTAGGTGTTTGTATTTTCTAAAAATGCATCCTTATCCATATTCTAGAAATGAATTGTTAACTTGTTTACCTCATTCACAATGCAATTCAGATTCTTGATTGGTGATAGCCTCTTAGCATAACTTTTAAGTTAGTCTCTTTCAGTCAATTGTGACAATTCAGAATCTTTCTTTTATTCCATGAGGAAAACTTAGTAGTGGTGGCCAATTTCGTTCACAAGTTCGGCAAGTCAAGATGCTTTTGGGGTTAGATTTGTTTATATGCAAAAAGATATTTTGGAGCATACACCCTAATGATAGTTTCTACAAAAAAACCTACAACCAACGCAGGATGAGTTCCTCAACTTCATTAAATGCAATAACACGTCTAGTATTTGATGAAATGAATTATCAAATGTGGGATGTTTGAATGGAAGCCTATCTTGATGCTACTGATAAGTGGGAAGCTGATGCATACATGTAAGAAGTTCCTCCCTTGCCTGATAACCCAACTACGATTCAAAGAAAAAATCACAAGGAGATGAAGCAAAGAAAATCAAAGGCAAAAAGGTAGCTTATTTGTGGTTGTTTCATCTTCAATTTTCACTAGAATCATGACACTAAAGATAACAAATGAAATTTGGGACTTTCCGAAGGAGTATGAAAGAAATGAACGAGTCAAAGGCATTCAAGTTCTTAATCTAATAAGAGAATTTGAGATGCAGCAAATCAAGACATCAAAAACAATCAAGGATTATTATGACAGAGTCCTTAACTTTAACAAAGTAAGACTTCTTGGTACTGATTTTTTTTACCCTGTAATAGTTCAAAAAAACCCTTTAACAGTTCCTGAAAAATATAAGGTTACAATATCATCAATAGAAAACTCAAAAGAAGTGTCAAGTATTACCTTGGCAGAATTGTTGAATGCACTACATGCTCAAGAACAAAGGAGACATGTGAGGCAATAACGATCTATGGAGAGTGCATTTCAAGTAATATCAAATTAACAACATGTACAAGAAGGAGGAGCAAAACAACAACAATAACAGTAGCAATAACACTATAATTCCACCATGTCCTTATTACAAAAAAAAAAAACAATCATCCACAAAAAAGATGTTGTTGGAGGCCAGATATAAAATGTCAAAATTGTGGTCAGTTAAGACACGTGGAAAGGATATGCAAATCTCAACAGCATCAAGGAGAATCCAAAAACTATTGTTAAACAATCCCAAGAGGAGTAGTTGTTTGTAGCATCTAGCTTTGCTATCAGTAGCCCCACAGAAAGCTGACTTGTAAACAATGGTTGTACAAGCCACAAGACTTATGATCAAAAGCTTTTTAAAAAGCTTGCCGAAACTGCTATTTCTAAAGTTAAAATTGGAAATGGAGCATATCTTGGAGTAAAAGGAAAAGGAATAATGGCAATCGAAGGCCACACGGGTTCAAAATTAATTTCTAATCTCTTGTATGTTCCTGAAATTAATCAAAACCTTTTGAGTATTGGCAAGCTGCTAGAAAAAGGATATGAGGTGTTGTTTGAAGATAACCTTTGAATATTGATGCGCAAGGCAGGGAGGTGTTTCAAGTCCAAATAGAAGGTAAAAGATTTGCCTTGAAACTGATTGAAGAAGAATAGGCTGCAATACACAAAGAAGATAGCAATACATTACTTTGGCATAGAATATTGGGGCACTTTCATCGTACACCTCTACTTTTTTTTAAAGAAGAACAATCTTGAGGAAGTTTTGCCTAGATCAGAAGATGAGTTTTCTACTTGTGCAGCCTATTAGTACGAAAAGCAGACAAGGCTTCCTTTCTCACAAAACTAGACTTAAGGCGCTACACAAAAACTATAGTTAGTATACACAAATATGGGCAATAAATTGTACATTGCTTTCATCAGTGATCATACAAGAATGTGTTGAGTTTACTTTATTAAATTTAAATGCGAGGTTGTTGACATCTTCTAGAAGTTCAAAGCTTTGGTAGAAAATCAAAGTAGAAGCAAAATGCAGGTGATCAAGTTTGATAATGGAATTGAATACACCTCAAAATGGATTGATGATGTTTTAGTTGTTAAGGTTTAATAAAACACATGTTAGATTAATGCTGTAAAAGTCTTTTAGGCTTGACGTATTCTTTTGTTATTTTGTTGGAAGTTGTTGTTATGTAACGTGCATAGGTTTTGTTGTATTCTTTATGGTTTTTATGTTTTGATAAGTTGTATAAATAAGTGTTTTGATGATCAATAAGTACATGCTTGAGAAGTATCAAAAATCAAGTTTGTCTTTGCCAGCCTTTACAGTTAACTTCTATAAGAAAAAACATAGTTTTTCTAGCTCTGAGGAAGTGAATTCTTCAATCCATGCAACTTGAACCCACTCCACTCCGAATGTTTATGCAGATGCAGGAGGTGTTTGGAGAATTCAAGCTATATATGATGCAGGTGGATGGAAAGATCGAACCATAGTGGAAGACATGGATCTTGCAGTAAGGGATAGCCTTAAAGACTGGAAATTTGTCCTTTGTGAAGTGAGTTTAAATGTTCCACTCTCATCCTCCTCCTAGTGAGTTAACTCCGATCAATTACTACTTCCATGAGAAATTTCCAAACTATTTTGCTTTGCACAGAGGGTGTCAATCTTCAAGAGAATTCATGTCATCTATGTTTTCTTCTCTGTGAGGAAGATTGTTGCTCACTGGGTCACTTTCTTCTTTGACTGCATACTCATACCAGCCAGTGTCTATAGCCACAACCTCTGCAATAGAGCAGCCCACTTATTCTGCTCGTGTTGTGGATCTTGTTCGAAAATCCGATGTCCCTGCATCGAGCCAAGGCAGCAATCTAAAAGGCAAGAAGATGACAAGGATAATTCCAGAGATTCTCCCAGTCAAGAAAGAGCACAACAAGCCTAAAATCATGCCAAGATATTCTGGCATTCAAGACTCAAAGTTGTGCTGAAATTGCTATGTAGTGTAACGTTAATATTTGACTGTAACGTTCATATTTTATCTGCATTTAAATTGTTTCCATAACTGGAACATTCAACTCTGTATATATACATCAGAATCCAACTCAATAAAGTGTGAAAAAACTTATTCATTGTACACTGCAATTAGTTCAAGATTTCGTATGGTATCAGAGCCTACAATCTCTAACGAGTCATCAATCCAAATCATCACAATGTCTTCCTCCTCAGATCAAAACCCAAACCCCAATATCAAAACCCAATCCTCCTCAGACCAAAACCCACATCTCAACATCAATACCCAACCCTCTTCCACATCAAACAAGCAACTAATTGCATTCAACATCACAGCCCAAATCAATGAAAAGTTAACATCTTCCACCTTTCCCCAGTGGCGTGCTCAATTTGAAGCACTTCTCATTGGGTATGACCTAATTGATTATGTTGAAGGTGTTCTACGGTGCCCCCCCTCTGCAGGCACAGCTGCTGATGAGTTATGTAAAACTCACTGGGTTCGATAGGATAAACTTATCCTCAGTGCCATCTTGGCATCCACCTCCCCGTCAATCACACCATTGATTGCTACAGCAAAGACGTCCCATGACGCCTGGGCAAAACTCAAGACCTTATATGCTAGCCGATCCCGAACTAGGGCTATGCAGTTGAAAGAAGAACTTACTCTAATTCAGCGTGGACCTAGATCAATCACAGAATATCTCCACACTGTGAAAGCCTTGGCAGATGAAATTGCCATTATTGACCATCCAATTTCGGATGATGATCTGACCCTGTACGTGCTCAACGGGTTAGGGTCAGAATTTAGAGAAATCGCAGCTCCAATCCGTGCCCGTGAAAAATCACTGGTCTTCGAGGAGCTCCATGACCTTTTGGTCGGACATGAAGCGTATCTCAGACGCTTGGAAGCCACCACGCAGCAGCTTGTTGCTTCTGCCAACTTCTCCAAATCGAAGTCTTATACACAGGGAGAACATCAACCGTGGTCGTTTAAGAAAAACAACAGCAACCGAGTGCCAAACGACAGTCATAGAGGGCCTCATGGGTCACATAGGCTTTCTTATGGAGCCCAACGTGACAATAGACGGTTTCATAATCAATCGGGCCGGTCCAATAATTTTAATAGACGTTCCCAGCCCAAATGCCAACTCTGTGATCATTTTGGGCACATTGCAAAATCATGTTCTCAGTTTAATTCCTCAAATGCATCTATAAATTGTGCTAATGCATCGACAGGAATGGATAAAAATTGGCTGTTAGATTCAGCTGCCTCACATAATATCACGGGAGATTTGTCAAACTTATCTATTCATTCTGAATATGATGGAACAGACAAAGTCGTCCTTGGTGATGGTTCAGGTTTGCAAGTTTCACACATTGGCTCATTGGCTTTGCGTTCTCCTAACCGTATTTTTAAATTGCATGACACCCTTTGTGTCCCAAATCTTAAAAAAAATTTAATTTCCGTTCATCATTTTACTAAACAAAATCATGTTTTTGTTGAACTTCATCCTTTTCATTTTCTTGTGAAGGATCAGATCACGGGGGCGCCATTACTAAAAGGAGCATGTAGCGATGGCATCTATACCTTTCCAGGATCCATGGTGACATCGCCGAAAGTTGCTAATGTGCTTCGACGCACTTCTATTGATGGATGGCATAAACGTCTGGGGCACCCCTCCTCAACAATTGTTCACCATCTTATTAAAAACTTTTCCCTTCCTGTTTCATCAAATAAAATTGTGTCCTCACTATGTCATTCTTGCTCTATTAATAAAGCTCACCGTCAGCCTTTTCGCACTAATAGTCTCCAAAGTCATGAACCACTTGACCTAGTTTACACTGATGTGTGGGGACCTGCTAGTTACATTGGGCTTGATGGATCTAGATATTATCTAATTTTTGTTGATCATTTTACAAAATATATCTGGTTTTATCCCATGCCCACAAAATCAAGTGTCTCTCAAATTTTTCCACATTTCAAAAAATTTGTTGAAAATCGGTTTCAAAAAACAATCAAAACTCTTTATTTCGACAATGGTGGCGAATACATTACTTTAAAATCCTTTCTTGCACTCCATGGTATTACTCACTATACCACGGCGCCACATACGCCACATCAAAATGGAGTATCTGAACGTAGGCATCGCCACCTTGTTGAAACCGGTCTTACACTTCTCCATGATGCCAAACTTGATTATAAATACTGGCCCTATGCTTTCCAAACAGCCTCCTATCTCATTAATAGACAACCCACACCACTCCTTAAGGGAAAATCACCCTTTGAATTTCTCTTCGGTCAACGACCTAACTATTTAAAACAAAAAAAGTTTGGTTGTATCTGTTATCCTCTCACTCGGCCCTACAACACAAACAAAATGCAGCCTAAATCCAAAGTCTGTATTTTCCTTGGCTACTCTTCCACTCAAAATGCCTATCAATGCCTTGATCCCGAAACTCATAAAATCATTATCTCTCGCCACGTGGTTTTTGATGAAACACAAGCAGCTTACAATCACCCACATATGGCCTTCTCTGCACTCCCAAATTCCATGTCAACACCAGAATCATCTCCATCTTCTCTTCACGGTGCCCACACGATCCCTGTACCTCCATCATCAGCACCCGTTTCAACAGCACCTTCGTCACCCCCATCTGGTTCCACTGCCATCGCTGCTGCTCCCTCAGGTAATCTCGATCCCTCATGTTTTTTATCTCATGATTCCTTCAATGCTTTGTCCCCCATGCATCCCACTTCCCCAAATCAGAATTCCCCTCTAGAATCTAGGGTTGTCACTGATAGGCCTCAATCACCACCTCCCTTAATCCCTTCCCCGACCACCCAACTAAGTCTAGACTCACCAAATCCCAATTCTGTTCACCCTCTGTCTCAACAACTAAACCAACCCCGTACCCACACCATGACCACTCGATCCATGAACAATATATTTCGACCAAAACAGATACACACAGTTTCCAAACACCCCCTCCCTTCAACCATTGAGCCAACAAGTGTAAGTCAAGCAATTTCTCAACCACACTGGAGAGCAGCCATGTCCTCAGAAATCACAGCCCTCATGAAACACGGGACTTGGGACCTTGTTCCCCCCCCAGCTCACTGTCAACCCGTGGGTTGCAAGTGGGTTTTTCGAGTGAAACGTCATGCAGATGGGTCCATAGATAGGTTTAAGGCTCGGTTAGTGGCTAAGGGCTACAATCAAAGACCCGGCATTGATTATGTAGAAACTTTTAGCCCTGTAATAAAGCCAGCCACCATTAGAACTGTGTTGTCAATTGCTGTTATGCGTGGGTGGGACTTAAGACAATTAGATGTTAATAATGCCTTCCTCAATGGGCAATTAACTGAAACTATATTTATGACCCAGCCCCTAGGGTTCAAAGATTTGTCAAAACCCCATCACATTTGCAGGTTAAAAAGGCCATTTATGGCCTTAAACAGGCTCCCCGAGCTTGGTATACAGCCCTCAAGGCTTCCATTCTTCAACTTGGCTTCCACAACTCAGTGGCAGATCCCTCATTATTTATTTATAATCATGGTTCTCACTTGTGTTATTGTTTGGTCTATGTAGATGATCTTGTGTTGACAGGTAATGACCCGAAATTTATGGATGTTGTCGTCAACAAATTGGGTGATCAGTTCTCTCTCAAAGATATGGGCGCTCTCCATTTCTTTCTAGGAATTGAAGTGATTCCAACTCGGACTGGCATACTCCTTTCCCAACACAAATACATCCGGGACCTTTTAGCCTCTGCAAGCATGAGTGAGGCCAAGGCTGTTTCCACACCACTGTCCACCTCTCAATCTCTTCAGTTAGTTGATGGCACTGCTGCCGTGGATAGTACTGTTTTTCGACGCATCATTGGCAGCCTTCAATACCTATCTTTGACGCGTCCCGACATCTCCTTTGTTGTCAACAAATTGGCTCAGTTCATGCATAAGCCAACTACAACTCACTGGATTGCCACAAAGAGGCTCCTCCGTTATCTTAAACACACTATTTTTCTTGGTCTTCATGTGTGCAGGTCTAGCTCTCCCATTCTGCGGACATACTCCGATGCTGACTGGGCTGGCAATGTTGATGATCGCACATCCACCTCAGCCTACATCAGCTTCCTTGGGTCCAATCCCATATCTTGGAGCTCCAAGAAACAAAGAGCAGTTGCGCGCTCATCCACGGAAGCTGAGTATCGGGCCTTAGCCAATGCTGCGTCTGAAACTATGTGGTTGTCCACACTTCTCAAGGAGTTAGCCTTTACGATCCCAGCCATTCCACAACTGCTGTGTGACAATCTCGGGGCTACACATCTCAGTCTCAATCCGGTTCATCACTCGCGCATGAAACACATTCAAATCGACCTCCACTTTGTGCGTGACTTGGTGAAAAAGGGACTACTTCAGGTGATACATGTCCACACCCATGACCAGTTGGCTGACCTGCTAACCAAGCCACTGTCCAGCCAACGAACCGCACTCTTGCGTAACAAGATTGGACTTACCGATGGCAGCCCAATCTTGCGGGGGCGTAAAAGGCAAGAAGATGACAAGGATAATTCCAGAGATTCTCCCAGTCAAGAAAGAGCACAACAAGCCTAAAATCATGCCAAGATATTCTGGCATTCAAGACTCAAAGTTGTGCTGAAATTGCTATGTAGTGTAACGTTAATATTTGACTGTAACGTTCATATTTTATCTGCATTTAAATTGTTTCCATAACTGGAACATTCAACTCTGTATATATACATCAGAATCCAACTCAATAAAGTGTGAAAAAACTTATTCAGGGTACACTGCAATTAGTTCAAGATTTCGTACAATCTACGGCCTACACTTTGAGAAAGATCACTTCTTCATATTTCTATTACTTCAAGCAGCAGCTTTCTTCGTTATGGGATTAGGGCATGTGGGGACGTTTGTAACAAATTAGAGCTTCGAAAACACCAGGCCATAACCAGAGATGCAAGTGGCAATACTTCCAACTAATTGAAATGCATTGTGAAGGGATACCCCCATCGACCTTGCAACATCGCACTCGACGACCTAGCATCATGAGTAGATGCATGGCCCTAGCTGTCTGTTCATGGTTGGTGCTTATTAACTCGTGTTTCTCATAATAGATACTAGGAAAACTAACAGCGATCAGATCCTAACCATGCGCAATGGGTTTTTTCCTAGGCATCTATACAAATTAACAAATAAAAAACAATCAATGGTTCCTACATTTAAAATATTTTTGGCAAAACCTCCATTATACGGGAGACCACCTAAAATTTACAATCCTACAGAAAAAAATTCATATATACCACAAACCAATTGATTTTTTCATTTTCTTCTAACAATTTTTCGTAATTTAATTTCTTACAATATCTTTATTTCTATGTTGAAATTAACTCTAAACTTTCAAAAACATATTATAAATTTACAAAAATCCAAAAGCATAATTAGAAAAAATATGACAATAATAATTTACCTAAAAAAAAATATCAGCTAATAATCCATTAACAGAAACATTGTCAATTATTAATCCCTTAACACAATAAAACAATTATAATGCAATAATCTCACACCTAAACCATAACAAACAAAAAGCTAATTAAATAATATAATAATCTCACAACAATACCATTAAGAACAAAAAAACTTAATGAAAGAAAATAATGCAAGATCACACAACAAAAGAGAAGAAAAAACAATCCTACCTTAATTCGATGTAATTGAAAATGAGAGAGGAAATAAGATGAAAGAAGATGTGGGTGTGTGTTAGAGAGAGAGAGAGAGAAAAAAAAAAGGAGGGAGAAAGAAGATGAAATATCCATGTGTGTGCTGATTATGGTCTTTTAAGCTATAATTACCGATGACACGTATAGATAATAAAAAATTATTATTTTAAATTATTTTATCGTTAAAGTCAATGAAAACTTAAATTTTATGAAACTTTTTAGGAACCCCTCCAAAACTTTTCATCACATCGATAATAAAATCAACTCTTCATTATTTTGTTGGTATTTCTCTTAGTGTTAAATAGTTTTTGATGTGAGATTTTATCTATATTTTATATCTACCCATCCTACAAATACTTAACATAGACACGCGCACAACGCAATAAAATCAATAATAATATTGCACAACATATTTCCTTGTCATTGAATAATAAGTTATATCATTGTAATTATATTTAAATTAATTAATTAGAATTCTATTCTTCCTCGTTAATTGATTTGTCTTCATCTCCATCACAATATTTGATGTTGATTTCGTCATTATCATCGTTGACTTGTGTATGTCCGCTAGACCTCAAGACATCACTCAACTCTTTAACATCAATATCAAAAAAAAAAATCACCGATGCCAAAGTTAGACAGAGCAACTCAGTATGGATCAACTAACTCGCCAAGTTGAAAGACACCATTTCTAGTTGTGAATTCATCGATGTCATCTTAAACAACCTTGACATGACCCTTGGGTTTGGATTTTACTACAAATAACCAATCAACTTTGAATTGTTCTTTTTAAATAAAAGGGTGTATGTGTAATAAACTTATTGGCATTGTTTGGTGAAAACAAAGACATCGTAAACATGCAAAGTTTGGCCTTTGAAATAATTTCTACCAAACATTATAGGGATCTACTTGACTCTTGTGTCAATGGTATCATACTAGTAGCATTTCAATAAATATACTTTATGTTGCTCACTATGATATTGCAATTCAATTACCTCTTCTAACTTCTAATATGAGTCAACTCAAATTCATTAGAAGTAAATCTCTTTCAAATTCATTAGAAGTGGATCTCTTAACACAAATCTTTGTTATATGCCCCAAGGTTGTCAATACCGTTTTGTATAGTGCTTTGTTTTTTTAATTGGAACGGAATATTTTGATTTTGGAGCATTTCGGCGCATCGTTTCGGGGTTGTATTGTTTATGTGTATATATATAATTAAATATATTAGTTCAAAAAATAAAATTAGTTCAAATCCAAAAATAAAAATATTTAGAATTGTGCAATTTAATCTAACAAAAGACATAATAAAAAATTTCTGAACAAAATTATGAACCTGTATAATATTATGAGAATGTCATCATCAATCTTACAAGGTCATTACAATCTCTGATTGCTCTGAAATTTTAACATAACATATATAAATATGTTAAGAGACTCCTCGTAATATTTCATCTCAAGCTAACGGTCAGATTAAGAGATATTATTGATATTGTAAAATTATTTTTTATTTAAAAAAACACTATTTAGCTGAAATGGTATCGGGGGGAACGAAACCGGAATGTTTCGGCCGGTACTTGGCCGAAAAATCCAGAACAAACAGGAATTTAAACCGAGGTAAAAGTGACGCTGTTTTGTCTCGTTTTTTTAACTGGTACGAAACGTTTCAATCATTTAGGCCGAAATGGAATGAAACAAACAACTATGATATGCCCTTCTACCCTACCTGTAATTTTCAATATAAAACACATGTTCATTGATGAAATACTTCTTGTAACACTTAACTTTTCATTCAAGATCTAGATTTAGTAAGGACAATGTATCACTAGAATTCCTTCTTAATTTATAAACTTGATACATGAAGTACACACATGAACAATTAACAGGAAATATGTAATAAAATTAAGCATTTGAAGAGATAAAAATAATTACAAATTATTTACATGTGTTATGAACCATGTGAAAAATTGTTCATCTTATAATCAAAAGATTTGGGATTTAGTCAGTTGTGAGTTTTACGACAATAAAAATTGATCATGTTGTCTACAAGGAATATAGAAATATATTTGCTTATGATATTTGTAAGAGATAAATTGTTTTAAAAATAACATGTTAAGTAGTATACTTACTAGATAAAATGTATCACTTCATTGTAGTTAAAAGCACATAATTATATGCTTGTTTGAATTTTGTTTTTGACAAATATCTTCTCCCGACAATATTTTTTGGAATAGATTGACCAGGATGGGACAATATTGATAGGTTTCCACTTGAGGGAACTTTCCCACCATCATCATGTCTTAGAATGTGGTTGATTCTTGTTGTCAATTGAGACTCGAAATAGAATGAGATAAATGTTGTGATTTCTTCAAGAATATTGGCTTCATATATGGAAACTTCAATGTTGGCCTTGTTTTCATTTTTCTCTTAAGGTTGAGCAAGTACCTACATAAAATTAAATGAATGTTTTGATCTATACATAAAAAGACAATGTAATTTTAATTATTAAACAGGTTTGATCTCTAACCTCTTAAATTGATACATCCATCTAAATTGGACTACGTCTCTAACATTTGCCTTATATATTAAATGCATAAATTTACATTGTTGATCATAACTATTTCAACTCATTAATCAATGGTCAAAGATAGACATCTACGTTGCGGGTCAGACTATAAGGATCGAGTATGATCATAGATAAAAACATAAGTTTCAGTTTTATACACATCCCCGGTGGAAAGTTGTATATCATGAGTATCATCGGCCAACAAGAATAAAGAGAAACAAATGACTTGAATGAATTGAATTCATTTGTTCATAAACCAAGATGCATGTTCCTTACTTATAGTGTAAGCTGATGATGCACACAGATAAAGTGTTTACAGGCTCCATCAATTGCATCATGTGAATGGTGTCATGTCATATGCTCATAAGTCTTTAGTGACATGAATAACCTCAACAGTTTAGGTGTGATTGAGATCTAAGTTTTTGATGTGCGACTAGAGTCAATCCTCTACAATTTTGTATTTATATCAAGGATGCCAATATGTTCTCCACTCGGTCAACTTTACAATTTCAAAGTAGTACATGTTGAAGTTTAGACAAATATCAATCTTCTAATATCCTAAACTAAGAGGTTTCATCATGAGTTTAATAGAAAAATAGTTCTCTTTCAGCATGTTCCTTTCAAGTAAAATGCTTCGCACTTATTTAATAATTATGTCATATTCGAACTCGCTCAACCCTTAATTTGATTTATTGGTGAACACTAGTATCACGACCAATAATTTACTGTGATTTATGCAACCATCCCATAATAGTTTGTCATAGTCTTTTAAAACATAAAAAGATTTGGTTGCGTCCATATTAGGTTCTTCATCGCCGAATGGATATTCACTTGCATCACCTTGATTCATTATTATTGAATATATAATGATATTTCTATATCTACAGCTTCATACATATTGATGAAAATAAAAGTTATGGAACTGTGGAAGCATGGGTTAGTGCGGTTGAAAAGAGACAAAAAGAAGTCAATTATACTTTTGTCAAACTCATAAAATCAACATGTGCTTACGGATTTAATTGAGTCAAATTTTGTTTTTTAAGTTTTTTAACCCTAATATAATGTCATCATTGAAACCTAACTTTTCAATTCAATCAAAGACTCCTTACATAGAAATTGATGGCATGTGCACTACTTTTCTCCTTTCAATCCTACACACAAGAATTACTCTCGTGGAAGAATCTTACAATTGAAATTCACTTTTAGGATTTGAATCTTGGAAAAACTAAGAAAAGAAAAGAGAAATCATATTTAAAAGCTCATGAGAAAATAATTTAAATTCACTTTGTCCTATCCTGTGTTCATATATTTCATGTACTAAATGCCTACTCATACAAAAAGAGATAACTTCATCGCTAAAAAAAAATTCTTTCCAATCTTGGATACTTGAAAGATCCTCAAGTTTTTTTTGGTAGTTACAAACATGCATCTTCAATATCTATAAGTTTATTTTAAAAGTGATTTTGAAAATAAAAGATTAATTTTTATTTATTCTTTGTTATAAATTATATTTTTTTAATATTTTCGAATTATTTTTATTTAAAAACAAGATATTATCGAAGAGTGCATTGAAATTATGTGCTTATAAATTGTCAAGTCACTTCCCTTGACATGTAAATGGCTACTCATTACCGAAAAGGCGTAGCACTCATATTACGCGTACCCTACGATTTATCCTCCTTTTTTTTATTTATTTCGTGCAATGGAATATAACGAAACTGCTTCGAGTTTCCCAGGTGAATTGATTACGTCATTGATATTCTATATTTATTTTTTATTTTATTTTTTGGGGGGGGGGGATTATTTTCTATTTTAAATTTAAAAAAATTAATTTATTTTTATTTTTATGTGTTGATATCAAAAATAATATTTTTTAAAAATAAGTATCATTTAAATATATTTTTAAATAAAAATTATTTTCAAAACTAATCTGAATGAGATTCTCGAATACGAAGCATGTAATAATAGTTTGGAAATTTTGGTCCATCTACACTCATTGCCATCTAATGGAAGCAATTGGCAGTGCATGCCCTCTATCATCGACCTGTTGATCTTGAATGCCCACCCCAGTTTCAGTGTAATAACAAACATTATTGTTATTAAAAAATATTTTATTTTATATATTTGTACATTGCAGTTATTGAACATTATATATATATATATATATGAATTAGAAAAACCTCTCAAAAAATTAAATGCATACAAAATAACAAAAAAAAACCAATAATCATTATTTAGAAGAGACACTATACAAAAAAAGATAAGGATATTAATCCAAATTTACATAAAAAAACAACTTTGAAACATATAAAAAAACATTAACTGGGAAAATTAGATGTTGTTGGGCTAACAGGTCAAGTCGGCTCGCCTAGCCCATTTTATTATCGTGAGCATATCTTGACTTCTCTTTTCCCTGTTCCTTTTAGGGCAGGTGACCAAAACAAATAACAAGATTAATTGCATACAAAATAACAAAAACAGAAGAAGGTAATCATCATCTATAAGAGACACTATAAACAAGATAAAATGATATCAATCAAAATTTACATAATTTTTTGTTTGAAAATAACATATGAAAAGAACATTAACTTATTTTAATAGAAGAAAATAAAAATAAAATTTCAGACACTAGTGAAACCAGCAAGTCAATCCAGTTGACCTATTTTGTTATAGTCCACGTACCTTGACTTCTATTTTTTTATTTTTTTCAAGGCCAATGACATGTTATCTATCCTCAATTTTTTTTGAAAAAAAATAATTAGCAAACAAGTTGTCTAATTTCCCTAAAATATAACAATTGTGGTGCCTACAAAATCAGGGCAATAGATGTTTTTGGCCTATAAACTCATTTTCAACACATTTTGATTCAAACATCTAAAAAACACCTTTGAAATCATGATAAACTTATCCATACCCTCAAAAAATCTAAAAAAAAATCCAAAATTCCTAAATCAACCCACAACAAAAAATATTCTCGAGTTCAGATATTGTTTTTTAAGCACTTTCAAGGTAAACAATTGCATAATATAAATTTCTCTCACAAAGATTGATCATTTTGATTGCCAAAATCAGAGTCATCAATATTTTTCTCTTTATATATTGAAATTCATCGGCTTCTCTCTTCTTTTTCAAACTAGAAACTAAAAAAACAAAAAAAATAAATGTTTATAACAAAATTAAATTGAGAAAACATTGAGAGGCCAAATATTTCTAGTTTTTAAAGTATAGTGACTAAATTAAAACTGTGTTAACTTTGAAACCATCACTTATTTATGATGGACTTTTCTATTTTGGTCTAATATCTTCAAATTTGATTCAATTATCCTTGAATTTGACCTCTAGTCAGCAAATTTGATTCAATTATCCTTGAATTTGACCCAAAAAAGAAGCTATCATAGTAAAATATGAGGAGGAGGATCGATTAATCTATGCTAAAAAAAACTCCCACGCGTTGTGGAACTTTTATCTAATATATTTGGACCTGGTCTATATGTGACCATCAAAATTAGACTTTGATTAACCATGGAATAATTAGGAGAAGGTGGAGCTTCAAAACGGCAGCAAAATGATATTTGTTCCAAGTCCAACTTATTCGGAAAAAAATCCTTAGAATTGGAAGATATCAAATCAACTTCCCAATACCAGTTGAATCATAAGTATTTTAATTAAGAAATAATTATAAAATTTGGATTGCTATTTCTGTATTTTTTTTTAAAGAAAAGGAAAGATTGGAATCAACGGTGAGATGGAGTAGAAACTATAATCTGTGTGTGACTCACTAAAATTAAATAAACAGCTCAGGTCATCGCTAGAAAATCCACACATAACATTGAAGTGAGAACAAATCAGGTAATAGCAAATACAATCAATGGGGTGTTTCTGCACGGTATCAATTCCCTCTGACACAACTGCCCATGCCATCATCTCTCCAATATATGAAATCGACGAGGTCATTCCAGTCATTTTATCTTTCCAGTCATGGTCAAGTCAAATATCAGATGATCTGTCACGACTGCCGTCGTTTGCAGACAAGAATTAGTCCATCGAGGCGGCACGAACCACAGAACCCATAGCCCCAACTTCATTCTATAAAAGTTCCCATAAAGATCACCATCATCACGCCATCCATGAATACACATAACCCATGTTATAGTTTCGCAGCCACTCACTAACCCACCCACCGTCTTCTCTCTTTATATACTCCTCTATTTGCCTCCATTTCGCATCGTCGAAACCAATTCCAAGAATCCACGACGAGAAGGCAGTCACCATAAAAAAGACTAATGGGTGCTGAGGTTAGTTTAACATCAACAGCTCGCTCACTCTCCGTTCTTCAATTATATTTCACTCTTGGCTTGATTTGACTTGATTTGTTTCAAGCAGAAAGAAGGTGCCAAAGTTGAAGGCGAGAAGAAGCCCGCTGCTGATGCAGGTGTAAAGAAAGATGATGGCGTGTTTATTTCCGTTTACAACATGGACATTCATTGTGAAGGCTGTGCGAAGAAAATTAGGCACGCTGTTAGACATTTAGACGGTAATATTTGTTTATAACTGTTAATTAATTTATTTGGGTTTGATATTTAGTTATTATGGCATTGGAGGCTTGCTCACGCGACTGTTTTTGTGGATTTTCTCAGGTGTGGAGAGTGTGAAGACAGATTGTGCAGGCAAAAAACTGACGGTGACGGGGAAAGTTGACCCTGCTAATATCCAAGCCAGGGTGGAAGAGAAAACTAGGAAGAAAGTTGAGATTGTCTCTCCCCAGCCAAAGAAAGACGGCGGTGCCGCGGCTGGCGGTGGCGATAAAAAGCCCGATGACAAATCCGAAAAGAAACCGGAGAAACAAAAAGAAGCGGAAAAACCACCTCAAGAGGTAAATAAATAAATTACCAAAATTCAAGCGTTGATCTCTAGGTGTTTCCTGCATAAACCCGCAGCTATCATAATTAGACGTCGATAATTATTATTATTATTATTATTTAACTAATTTTTTTGATCAATTGTGGTGGTGGTGGTGGTTGCAGAGTACCGCCGTTTTGAAAATAAGATTACACTGTGAAGGCTGCATTTCAAAAATAAAGAAAATCATCTCCAAAATCAAAGGTGATTGAATCTTTTTCAAAATTTCATTATTCAAAGAAGGTGGCAAACTAGTATAATTAGATGGCTGACGTGGCTAATTAAAAACAGGTGTGGGTAGCGTTACTGTGGACGCGGCCAAGGATCTGGTAACGGTGAAGGGAACCATGGACGTCAAGGACTTGGCACCTTACCTACAAGAGAAGCTAAAGAGAGGCGTGGAAGTGGTTTCTCCAAAGAAGGAGGAGAAGAAAGAAGCCCCCGCAGCAGGTGGCGGGGAGAAGAAAGAAGCCCCCGCAGCTGGTGGCGGGGAGAAGAAAGAGAAGGAGAAAGCAGGAGAAGCGAAAGCTGAAAAGAAAGATGGGGATGGAGGGAAGAAGGAGGAAGCTGCTGGTGGTGGTGCTAAGATGGAGGTGAGCAAGATGGAGTACTCTGGATATCCGGCATCAACATCTACATACTGGTTTGATGGAGTGGTCGGGCAAAATCAAGTCGTGGAGAGTTACAATAATCACTACGATCATCCTTATAATCAGCAAGGTTATTCTGCGACGAATCAGCAAGGGTTCGTGGTGGACCATCATTATCCTTATCATGCACCGGAGATGTTCAGTGATGAGAATCCCAATGCTTGTTCTATCATGTGATGATGAAGATTGGTCGATCGGACGATGGTCGGAGAATTGAGAGAAGAACGAAACTGTACATGAGCTTAATTTTGGGTATACCAAAATCACGAAAAGAGGCATAGCAGGGTTAATTTTGGGAATACCTATATGGTTAAGGTTAGGAGAATTAGCCAGAGATGCTCTGTTGACCGGCTAGATGGCCGACTGGCACGTAAAGCCTGTTCAGTTGTTGGTGCTTCTTCTTTTTATTTGTTATTCCTTCGTTTATCTGTTCAATCAATATAATTAGGTAAATCAATAAAAAAAATCATCCCTTTTTTGTAATTTTTAAATATTTATATAAAGGATCCGTGTATACTGTAGAGATAATCTATATGCAAATCAGATCTGAAAGAAGAAGAAGAAAATGACAAGTCGGGTAATTAGCACAAAAAAGTTAATTGGGCGGCAGCAGCAAAAGAATTGACTCTTTTGAGTAACGATTTTATAGTTACTCTAAAAAAAACATCATTCATAAGTGCAATGTAATGATATAATTAAAAATTATGAATCATTAAACTGTCATAATAATACTTGTCTCATTCGTTCATAAATATATACGCTAGATTATTCATGTATTTTGTCTAGAAAAGATCTTTATCTGGTTGTGATGAACTCATATTTATACTCACATGTTACAGCCAGCTTGACCACATCACAAGATCATGGTTTTTTGTGGTGGAGCAATCAACCGGAAAAGATTATCATTGAGGCTAATGTCAATTATATTGTTGTGTTTAGGAATAATAATATTTAGGGTGAAAGTGAAGTGTGTTATTTTATAAAATAAAATTAAATTAAATGGTGTTATTCTGCAAAAAAATTACATAACTGTTTTAATTTAAAAAAACTTCCAAACAATAAATAAAAAAATCTCACTCGGGTTTGTGAGATAGTGTCTTGGATTGACATAAACATTGGTTGAAGTGTTTATTATTATAAAAAAAAAATAGAATCCACAATATGTAGAGGAGAGGGTAAAACTGTTTACCTAAATTACAATTATTGACATTTTAATTTGAGATTTAGACGAGGTGATTAAATCGAAACAAGGTGGGTGATTAATTATGGAGATTTTAACTGAGGAATCATTCTAGAGTAATCGGAAGAGAGATTAATCAAAGATTCAGGATATTAGAAATGTGGTTTAAAATACAAGGCCGTATACTATGTATTTCTGAATTTGTTTGTTTTCTACTTCGGATATTGTCTTGTTTGATTTTGTTTTTGTTTCGTGGCATCATTTTAAGGTAGAGAGTGGTGTCTGTGGGCCATCCAATCGTCGTCGTCTTGTATAAAATTTCATGCCAACCAAAGACAATAATGCAACCCTCCCTTGGAGTCGAGGGTTTTCCCTGGATACACCTGCAGTTACAGACAACAAATCACCTTCGTTTTGTTACGGACAAAACTCTGAAGGAGTGCTTATTAGCTGTTATAGCTTGTTTTGTAGTCTACTTCCCCATCTTGCAGTAAAAACCGGGACTCTCCTGTTCAAGGAATAATTGGTCAACGGAACTTATATAATTGTTAATTTTAAAACTAGTAAAATTATTTAAAAACTCATAAAATTATTCAAGATTTATGCAAGCTGACCCGAATAATCAGTCCAGAAAAATTAGTTGCCGAGTTTAGATATCTTTATTTTTATTTATTTATTCATTCCGTGTTTATTTTTAGTTTAGGAGCACTAGAAAAATGTAGTATAGATATTTATTTAATTACTAAATTAATCACTGGGTACAAAATGAAGAAGAAAATATTAGATAAAACAAATTACATCAACAGTAAGATTTGCCTAGAAAATGAACATGAATACAATTTAGAGTCCCCATCTTCTTTATTATTGATATTTTGAGTTGATTTTCACGTCAACTATTTATTTCACCGATGACAAATTAGCTTCTTTTTTTAATTTTTAATTAATTGAAGATTAAAGATATACAAGGTAACATATTCAATGACCTACTCATCTTCGACCGCTCAATTAACTCACTCGAGTAGACCTTTTATGTCACCCAAGAGGCTATAAGCTCAGCATGCCTTTTCATCGCAGTAAAGGCTAAACCAATACATGCAACCACAATAAATTAAGCCACCAGCTTGGCTGGTTATGGTTTTTAATTAATTCCTCAACTTTATATTAGTTTCAGCATCATCCACATAATCAGAATATGAGAGAGAGAGGGAGGGAGAGGGAGAGGGAGAGAGAGAGAGAGAGATCGTGTGGGTCTCGTTTTCAAAGTTTTCGGCAGCCTCTCTGTGGTCAATATTTTTACCATTTAAGTGGAATCCGTTGTTGATTTTGAAGTCAACTTGATCTGGTTTATCTTCTTTCCAAGAAGATGAAGAAGAAGGAAACCTTTCTTAAGCTAACAGACTCCTTGTGTTACAAGCGTGCAAGTCTACGAGTCTTTGCATGTCTTCACATGGGTGCAAGCATCTAGGTGTAGGCATAACTTGTATGATTAAGTGATTCATCGTTGACTCTTCATTACTATATTGTTTTCTACCCTCATCCTCGCAAGTGCTGCTAGCGTGTTATATATATAAATATAAAGTCAGATAAAAATGGATAAAAAGAGTGCACTCTCTTGCTTTTCTTTGCAATATGATATTTATACGTGGTTTTTTAATATAGCAATTGCTTTTTTATTTGAAAATAGATTGAAATAATATTTTTTAGAATTTTTTATATTAATATATTAAAATATCTAAAAACACACAAAAAATTAATTTAAAATATAAAATTTATATTTGTTTAATTTAATTTAATTATTTACTTGGTTCATGACCTGATAATTTAGTTAATTCATCAACTTTTATTTTCTTATTCTGTACCCTGTTATCTATTTTATTGATATTTATTTAATCCATGTTATTCTGTCTTTTATCTTTTCTTATATTGTTGCATTTTAATTTTAGTACTGTTTAGCATATAATTATTAATTATTCAACGACGAAGTATTGGGAGGTTTGCAAGATGTATTTGCATAGAAAATCATTTTGATTGTTTATTAAGCCATTTATGTCTGAGCCATTGCACTGACCATGAGGTATAAGTGATCTTGGCGGTCCAAAAAAATGAATTACAACAATTTTGTAATCGAAACGGGAATACTGTTGTTCGGCCATGCGGGCCAACTAAGTGATTGTTTGGGAATCACAAGTAAAGTGTTTTTTTTTAAATGATTTTTTTAAATTAATATTTTTAAATTATTTTGATGTATTTCTATCCTAAATAATTTTTAAAAATTAAAAATATTATTTTAATATATTTTTAAATAAAATATATTTAACTCAAATTTATAGTATAAGAAAATATCGCAATTTTAATATATATATATATGATTGACGGGTGATGAATTCGTGATGTCAAGGCAGAGCCAATGATTAAGAGGGTAAGAAAGATGCATGCTTTTTGTTTTTCTTTTTCTGATTGCGACCCTTTTCCGCCCCCACTAAAAAAGCTGGATGTGAATGGGAAGGGGCCGATTGGGTTCACAAATATCAGCACTCAAATTATGTAGATGATCAGTTGAAACATAAAATATATACTTTATTGTAAAGTATTTATTTACATTACTTGCGATTTAGATGACGGTCGATCCACTTTAAGTATTGTGGACTCTTAAGAAAGACTAGACTCATCTTGTGGATATCGCGAGAAATTAAAGTAATTCAGACAGAGATATTTAAGGTAAATTTTGTTCCTACATGCAGCATTGATTCTTTCTACAGTACATGCTCGGTCAGAACAAATAACTCTTTGTGCAAGAGATAAATACCTAACAAGTCGATGGTCAATTACTCTGGCTGGTGCTGCTGTCCTAATTATTACATGGCAGCTACTGTACAATTCAAATGTATGCTCGATATTGCGTCTTTAACAAAATAATAAAAAAAAAATCCCAGTCCAACTACTCATAAATTAATGCTCATTATATTTCTCATCTTTTAATTTATTTTTATAATATTAGATTTATTAGAGGATACAAATTTATAATTTTAATGATTTTTCTCAAAAAATATTCCATGGAGTTATTTTAATCTCATGATTATAATTATAAGTTCGACAAGTTGATTTAATTTTTGTAGAAACTTTTTTTTTTGAAAAAATCATCTCCTAAAATTGAATTGATTGATAATTAAATTTCATAACTTATTTTGATTTGTTTTTATACTGGTCTTATAACTTATGTTGCAGGTTTATTATGTTAAGTTATTTTTTTACTTAATCTTTTTATTTTTCTTAATATTGTACTTATTGAGAAATCAAATTCATTAACTGCTTTAATTTTTTTATGACATCAATATGTTTTTATAACCTACATTGTGGATTTAATAGGTTAACTTTAATTAGTTATTGTAAATTTAACATATTATCATCTCAATATTTAAAAAAAATATTATTTATAATTTTTTAATTAAATTATTTTTTAGTGGTTATTTAGGTTTTTTATCAATCATCTTCAAATCACATCATAAGAACCATTAAATAATTTATTTATTTTAATAAAAAAACATATATGGATATCATATATATTTGAAAGAAATCTGATTGGGATTAGCAGTATATCGTGGGCTAAGCTAGTGTTCTTGTTGGCGTATGATCGCAAAACACATCCACAAAGCAGATCCATCAGCGGTGATAGTGAGCAAACCACATAGTAGGTGCTCAAATGATAAGAATTTAAAATTTAAAATTTTATTATTCAATGGTTCCAGTTTAGAATTTTATGATTATTAGTATAATAAATATTAAATGTTGATATTATTGTTATAGAATTAATAAAGTTACACGGAGACTGATTGGATATCCATCATCATCATAATAATAATAATAATAATAATAATAATAATAATAATAATAATAAAAAGGTGAGCATTCCGTCTTTTGCATGGTTTGCTTTGCCGTAGAAGACAAAATTTCAGAACTGTGACTGAGCCTTATAATAATTGGATTCCACGTCAGGAATTATGCCATTGGTCACGAGTGAGATGGACTCCACGTCAGGAATTATGCCATTGGTCACGAGTGAGATGGATTCCACGTCAGGAATTATGCCATTGGTCACGAGTGAGAGGGACAGGCTGTCGAGAGGCGTGCCTCTGGTAGATGAGGTCAAGCAAAATTAGCCACTCCGAAGGTGACGGGGGCTCAAAACAACAAAATCAGGAAGGAGAAGGCTGTGTCCATGCCTAGCCACAATCTACGGACCATACTCCTTCAATAATGGAGAGACCTAACAATTCGCTATATATTCACCAAGCTCTCCAGTTCTGGATAGATATAGCTAACGTGACCGTGCTCCAAACGCGCTCCTGTTTGTTTTGTACCCTTTTCTTTTTCATTATGTCTTTAATTATTAAATAAATAAAAATAGATACAATACGTGCCTCCTTGTGTCACCGACGGCAACAGCCTATTCGGTCACAGATTCTTACGTTAAAGGTAGATTACAAGCCCATAGGAGGCTAGAGGAAGAGGAAAAAATCTTATTTGACTTCTTATTATTTTTAATTAATTGTTTTTTTATTTCAAAAATCAAGAGTCAGTGTGTGTGTAAAAAGCAATCATTACCTTTTGATTTTAGTTTCAGGATAGAAAGTAATTTATAAATACAATTTAATAAAATAGATAAAAATTAATGGGCTGCAAAAACTATACAGATTTTGATTTAAGAATTTTTCATTAAGATATTACTCTAATTGCTTTAGATTGTTTTTGAAAAAACAATACAGCTCCGCTATGCTTTTTTTATATACAAAATGTTTATAAGAAAAGGAGGAATTATATTTATAGAATTATTTTGTTTCAGTAAAATTTAAATTATTACTCTTATAACAAAAAAAATTCATATAATTAGATAAAAATACATTGAAGAGTGCCCAACGACACAAGATTATATAATTCAATCTACATCTATTTCTCAATATATGTTTTTAGTAATTTTCTTATATGTTTATTTGAGCATTAAATTCTTGGTTTATTTTATTTAATAAATGTATTAACTTCTTAATTCATAATCATTACTTTTAATTCTAAAAAAAATACATAGACAATGTTTGCATTTTCTTTTAGCATGCAAGAAAAAACTTTTAACCCGACAGCTCTGACTAGTATTTTTTTATTAATTTTAATATCCAGATAATTTATGTATATATTAACTAATTTTATACATTTAAAATTAATAATTTTATAAATTTTTAGTAACCATTATAAAACTCGATCTAAAAGCAGAAGAAACAAATCTCAAACTGTTACTCCAGGCCAAGGAGTGGATAATGAGCTGTGACAAAAATTAGTTATGCAAGAGGTACTTTTTGTATGCAACATCGAATTGAAGACCACTAACCTTCTTTTTCTTGTTTTTGTTTCGTACGGAAACTATGGCCAATATATTTCTTGTGATATTGCTTTAGTGAATTATTTTTTAAAGTATTTTCTGTTTAAAAATATATTAAATATCTTTTTAAAAAGAAATTATATATCTGACATCAAAATAATATATAAACATTAAAAAAATAATTGAAAGTAAAAACTATATTTTTTTAAAATTTCTTTTAAAATGCAGCCAACCCGGGCCTTCATTTCCACATTCTCTCATTAAATAATTAAATGAATTTATCTTTTTTTCTTTTAAGCTACCTAACAAAGTAGATAGCCACCTCCAGGATAAGTTTTTTTCTTGATGTTGAAGTAGAATGGTTTGTCCTCACCTGATGTGGCTGATGGGAGTGAAAGATAGTGAAATTTAAAGGAGAATTGGATTTGTCAACATAATTAATTCATTAACGAGAATAATATATCTCGACAGAGGAGGCGAGTCACGACAAGGTCTCAATTTCTGACTCAACCATGACCATCGACTCTCATTTCTATGCCATGCATGGTATATGTAGGCATGGCATACATAGTGGATGATGAGAGCCATGACATGCCTGACAATGGATCATGACATCGGGTTTGAAAGGGGTTCGGTATTGGAATATACATTTGGCCCGATGAGATTGTTCAGTTTGCCCACCACACACGAATGATGTGGTAATAATATATTTTATTTTTAAAAATTGATTTTAACGTTGGCATATCAAATATATAATTAATTAATTAATTAGTTTTAAAAAAAACACTCCAAGTCACCGACACATGGCCCCGTGCTGGAGCATGAATTTGCACGCTACTTTCACTAGCTGTCTCGGCTTCTTCTCATTCTCTATCTCTCTTCTTGAAAGACGTCTCTTCTCTAGTTCTCTCCCCGGGGCATCCATGTCAAATGCATGTCATGATTTTCTTTCAACATTATAAAGTTAAAACAACGTCAGCTCTGGCTTTCATTTTCCTTCTTGACAGAAAAAAACAAAAACAAAAACAAAGATTGGTTTTAAATTCTCTGAATGAGGGTCCACTTTTGACAATTTGGCCACACCTTCGTTTAACTTACATGCCCAGAGTTTGTGACTATCATTTTCAATCACGCTTTCAAAGTAACTCCGCTATTTTACCGGCCGCCGCGGGTTGTCAATTTATCTTTTCAGAAAAATCTTCTTTGGCTACAAAGATTATTTTCTAATCAATTCAAAAAGTAAATTTAAAAACGCACGCAAGTATGTGATCAAATAAGTATTTGATAAATAATGATCTATGTAAATATATAAAAAACATTATTAATAATAAAAAACTTGAAAATTGAAAGATGAATATAGACTAAAATATTTAATATCAAAATGCAAATCATATGCCCGGTTGTGTTTACTAAATATTTCAGTCACTATGGCGGTAAAAAAATAAGCTTGTTGATTTTTTCTTCTAAAAATTCATTTTCAACCTATATTTTTCCTTCAAACACCGCAAAAACCTTGCTAAATAAATTAGTAACCTTTAAAAACAACATCAAAACTCAAATTCACCTTGAAAAAACTCAAAGTCCAAAGATACCAATTAGAACTCTTCTCATCACATGAAACCGTTGGGTACAATAATCCACTGTTTTAGTTGCTGAAATCGTCACAATGATAACTCTGTCTCTTTAGGCCAGAATACAATACCTCTCTCTCTCCTCACACCAAAAAAAACTAAAAGATGATGAAAATAAAGTTTGATATTGAAATTATTTTTTCTGAAATTAAAGGGACCGATCAATTAAGAGATTAAAAAGAAGGAGGTTAATATGTACTTTTCAAATAAAGTCTAAAAAACCACCTATATTACTCAAGTTTTCACTTCAATCCTCTGTCTTTTAATTCAACCATCCCTAAAAAAATCATGCAATTGGAAGCTTAAAAGACCCGATTGTGCAAAAAAGAAGTTAAAGGATCAAAATGAAAAAATGTTAAAAAAACACTATTACAATCCACAATTAATTATAAGAGAGTAAATTGTATGAGGATTTATAGTATAAGAGTCATGTTATTCATATAATAGTCAATTTACTACACTTTGTTTATGAAAATGTTTTTATTCAATTAAACGATCATTGAAATAAATAAATACATTTAATTGATTAAATAAAATAAAGAAATAAATATATAATGCAAGGATACATATATTAGAAATATTACTTGAAAGTAAACATTTTTTATTTTTAAAATATAGTTCATGTATACAAAAAAAATACAAATGAATTAGAAAAACCTCTTTAAAAATTAATACATGACCAAAAAATTCATTATCATTAAAAATACCTCTCTAAACAAATAAAAGATAAAAAAGGTATTAATATAAATATAATTTTTTTTATATTAAATGTTTATAAAAAAACATTAATTGGAAAAAAAATAAGGAAAAAAAGCCAGGGTTGTGTGGCTTAACCCATTTAGTCTGGCCTAAGATAGGCCCGTGAGACTAAACCTTTTTTTTCATTGTACCAAGGGTTTTGTCCACCCCAATTTTTTTTTAAAAAAAAACAAATGACATATTGTATGTTGAGGCAAATGACGTGCTGTCTAATTTTGCCTAGATCCTAGGCACTACGGTGACTAGAAAATTAGGGCTAAAGTGTTTTTTTTATCCAAACATATTTTAAACCTATTTTTTTTTACCAAAAACACTCATAGAATACTTTAGAAACAATGATAAACCTATCAATGGTCTAAAGAAACCCAAAAAACTTCTCCAAAAAAAGGTTAACCAAAATAAAAAATAAACCCGACCTTAGATCTGTTTTTTGATGAAATTTAGAGGTAAACAAACATCTAACTAATGGATTTTAAAAAAAAAAATGTTTGTTTTTTGTTTGACTAAATCGATCAAATATATGGCTTAAGATTCTTTTTACTGCCATCATATGTAACTCACTAGGCTTCTCCATTTATTTACCCACCAAACTCATCACATAAATTAAATCAGGTCTAGAAATAGTTAAGTATATTAAACTTCCAATCATTTGTTTATATTACGTAATGTCAACTTTTGTTTCCCCTTCATCCTTAGTTAGCTTGAAACCTGACACCATAAGAGTCTTTGTAGCATTGTTGTTTTCCATTCCAAACTTATGTAGTATTTCTTATGCATATTTTCTTTGACTGATATAGATGTCTTCATCATTTTGAATCACTTCAACACCTAAGAAGAACTTCATCCTCCCTTAAGTCTGTTATATCAAACTCATTCTTTATCGATGACTTGAATTAATCAAACAACAAACTATTATTACCTGTGAATATTACATTATCTACATAAATACTCACAATCAACAACTTTCCTTCTTCTTTAGATTTAGTGAACAATGTATGTTCACTTGGACATTTCTGAAAACCTTCTTTGAGCAAGTAACCTTTTACCATGTTGTATTAGACTCGTGGGGCTTGTTTCAAGCCATACAAAGTCTTCCTAAGCTTACGCACCTTCTCGTTTTCCTTTCCTTTCTTTTCTTTATATATCCTTTATGTTTTTCAATACAGACATACTCCTCCAACTAACCATGTAAATATGCACTTTTCACATCTAGTTGATATATAGAATTAAATACCTTTGTATAGTCAATGTCATGCTTCTGTGCATATCCCAAAGTAACCAGTTTGGCCTTGTGCTTATCAACTTCTCCTCTTTCATTAAGTGCAGTTTTATATATTCATTTTATTCCTATAGATTTTGCACCTGCTGGTAAAGTAGTTAAGGTCCAATTTTTATTTCTTTCTATGGCTTGTATTTCACATTCTATTGCTTTCTTCCATTTAGAACTCCTTACTGCTTCTTCATATGTACTTAGATCTTCAGCTTTAGTATAGATGACCAAGTTTCGTACCTCATCATCTTTAGACAATCCGTCTCTTGTTACATGACATGATCTCTCATCCATCCTGTTTTTTTTACAAATCTTCATTGTGACCTACTTGATGCTAAAGTATTTCTTTCATCTGAACCATTTTATGTGCCTTCATTGTCTTCAGTTGCATGAGCTTCAACAACTTCATCAATAGGTGTGTATGTTACAGCTTCACCAGTTTCTTCATTAGCTTCTTTATCTTCATTGTCACCTTAATCTAATACACTTTTTCTTGCTTCTGATTCATTCTTGTTCCATTCCCAACTTTCATTCTCAGCAAGTACAACATCTTTACTTACAACAATCTTTTTAGTGACTTGATTGTATTTTCTGTAAGCTTTTGATTCACTACCCAATCCCAAATATACACATTTTATGTTTTTGTCATCCAATTTTTTTCTCTTCTGATTAGAATTCTATACATATCCAATGCATCCAAAAACTTTGAAGTATTCCACTGCAGGTTTTAGATTGTTTCAAGCTTCTTTAGGAGTATTATTCCATACTACAAGAGTGGGACTACAATTCAACAAGTGTATTGTCCAGTTAATTGTCTCAGGACATAATTCTTTTGAAACCTTGTTTTCAATCAACACACTTCTAGCCAAGTTCATAATAGCTTTGTTTTTTGTTTTGCAACACTTTTTTGTTGTGGTGTGTATGCAACTGTGAGTTGCCTGCTTATTCTATTGGTGCTGCAAAAATCATTAAATCTTTTGAGGTAAATTCTCCACCTTTGTCTATTCTTAAGCAGCATATTCTTTCACCAATCTTTTCTCTACTAAACTTTTGAAATTCTTGAATGTGCTTAATGCCTCTGACTTTTTTAACAAGAAGAACACCCATGTCTTTTTTGTGAGATCATCGATGAAGGTGATCAAATATTCCTTTTTTTATTTGATTCTGGAGTTACTTGTCCATAAATATAAGAATGTAATCTTTGAGTAGCTCTCCACTGACTTTGTTTGGGAAAAGAGTCCATATATTATTTTCCCATCAAGCAATCTTCACATAGTTTTGTTGGAGCCTTAAGAAGAGGTAAACCCTTTACCATTTTCTTATAGTGTAAAGTTCTCAAACCCTTGTAACTCAAGTAGCCAAATCGGCAGTGCCACAATTGTGTTGCATCTTGAGTGAAAATTTTAAAACAAGAATGTTCTCTAGAATTTATAGAGGCTAATAATATAAATATTCTATTTGTAGACATCTCATTTCTCATAATTAGACCTCTAGAGGGATGAAACAATTTGCACATATCATTTTGTATAAGTATTGCTAATCCCTTCTCTTGTAATTGTCATATACTTAGCAAATTGTTTTTCAACTTCGGAATGCAATACACATGAGTAATGACTTGTGTCACACCCTCTACTTCGATCTTAAGACTTTCTCTACCCATCACTTTCATCCTAGAGTTATTCCCTAGTTTAACAGACTATCAAAACTCTTTATCCAAGCTTATAAACCACATTTTATTACTAGTCATATGATTAGTACAACTATGTCTTAGAACCATACCTCATCTCTTTTTGCATTGTGTAGTTCAACATATGACATGAGAAGCATTTTTTCCTCTTCCTCTAGTTTTGCATAATTTGCTCATTTCACCCATTCGGAGCATTCATACTGAAAATGCCCCAATTTGTGGCACTTGTAGCATTCAATAAGCTCCTTGTTGAACTGTTGTCTATCCCTTCTTTTTCCTCTGCTTTGAAATCCTCTATATGCACTTCTTCCCCTTCCTCTTGTTGCTCTATGATCGTAAACAACCTTAAAGGCTTGATCCTCTTCTTTGTATTCTTGCATTCTCTACTCATAAACTAAAAGACTACCGTGAAGTTCATCAATGCTCATAATATCTAGATCATTTGATTCCTTTATTGAACATACAATATAATTGAATTTAGAATGTATCTTAGGATTTTACCAATCACAACACTCTATTGCATCTGTTCTCCATGAACTTTCATTTTGTTCACTACTGTTAGGGTTAAAGAGATGTATTTGTCTACCTTCTCTCTTTTCTTCATGCTTAGTAGTTCATAATTCAAGATTGTTTCTTTTTTCTTTGGAAAACGAATATTTCAAGACTTCTTTATGATATTGTGCTAACTAACTAATTGCATATATATTAAGAAAAACGGTTAAGTGCATTGATGGAAAGTGGGAATCCATCCAACAATTATTCATGAATAATATGGTGCCTTTTGCAATCATCTCTAGTTTAAGGGTTTTTTCTTCAAATTATAGCTCAAAAGCATGCATTGAAAACCAAACTGCACGGCCGCATTGAAAACCAAAATGCACGGCCGCTGCATTAGTAAGACTATTCATCCCATGGCTTCCATCCTAGATCTTCAAAATCATTGGAACTAATGTTAGTTTTCCCTATTTCTTAATGGAAAGAGATTTGAAAAAAAGAATAAGCTACAAATCGATAATTCAAGGAAAAGAAATTATAGGATTTGTTTTTCAGGAATAATTTAGTTTTGTGGGACTAAAATGCATAGATTGTCTATATACATAGGCTTTTTCATCATTTTTTTAATTAACGTGATGTTCGAGCTAGTTTGCGTGTATCTTGACATGCATAGATTGTCTATATACATGGGTTTTTTCATCATTTTTACTTTCTTGACATATTTGTAAGGCGTCCCTCTAACCCTAACCCAAGTTCGGGTGCCCCTGGCCAATTTGTAACACCCAAGGTAAAGAAAAGCAGCAAGGAATAATTTCGGCTTTTTTTTTTTTGGTTTTCACTCTACTACCTGGGATAAAGATTTGTGAAGAATTATTTTAGTTTATATACATTTTCAAGCTTTCCCTCAAGAGATGTATTTTCAACTTCCAAGTCCGTCCATTGGTGGTGGTTGGCTGGGAAGGAAGCATTGGTGGTGGTATGTGCCGACAGAAATTAAAACTGGGCCATTATACATATCAGATTTAGATTCTTCAATGGGCCATCATACATATCTGATTTGGAGTCTTCTCTGGGCCGTGGCCCATTACTTACACTACAACACCCTCGTCTAAAGTTCTGAATGAGCTCTAATCGCTTCGATTTTCTCACCACATTTGGCAGCCTATCTCCTGGGTGTAGCATTTGTAGAGTTTGTTCATGACTGCACACATAACGATCACGACTGATTTATGTTTGCTTTTAGCTTATTCCTTTATTTTCCGAGAAACATGACAAAACAAATTTTAAAATAACTAATTTACCCTCATAATATATTTTCCTATCCATGTTTTATTTGAAATATATTTTAGAAACTTTTTTTTTCTTTTTATCTCGGTATCCTTATAGATTATTTAATAAGTCAAATTACCCCCACAGTTTTAATTAAATCACACATCTATATAAAATATTTCTCCATGATAATATTTTTTTAAATAAAATAGATACATAATCACATTTCTATGTGATTTTTAGATTAGGTAGGTGACAATAATGTATCATCAATCCCACTAGCTTAGTGAAATATAAATCAATTTCTATAGCATTTCACATATTTTATTTAATACAACTTTGAGTAACTTGACAAAATAATCATAAATAGAACTCTCATTTTATATTTATAAAATTAGAGGGCAACAAATCATATTTTTAACATGTACTTGATATATCACGAAGAGATTTGTTTTATTAATTAGTTTTTATGCTTTGACATGACTATTATATCGCGCGCGCGCGCACACACACAAAACACACGTCTATTGCATGCCATTATATTAAATAATTAAGAAAATATCTAAAATAATTATAGTGATTCATGAAAGAAAATTAGATTGTGAAAACCTAGGTAGCTACTACACTTCTTCATAGGTTCTTGCAATCGCCAAGAATATATTCTTTTACACCATTATTTCTTAGTAATAGTCCTAATTTCTGAAACAACACACACATGTAATTGAAAATCTTAGATTTTTTTTGAGCTATACCAAGATTTTTATTGGAATTTTGGTAAGTCTTTTGTATATTGGGAGATTGCAAGTTATTGGCTAAATTACATTACACTTCTAATTTTATTATTCCACAACGTGATCCCATTATCCTAGATCACAAGTAACTCATCATAATAAACTCAACACATTATATTCAATATTATGACACAATTTAAATTGGATAATAAAAAAACATCATGCAAGTTTCATAGTGTATCATCTCATAGACTATTCCAAATATAATAACATTATATAGTATTAAAGTAAAAAACTTGAATTTAACAACAACATGCATAATTTGGTGATTACTTAGAATTTTTTGAAGACTAGTTTAAATCATACATTTGAGTCTACAAATTCAAATTACATATTCAAGTTTCTTAGAAATAAGTATCACAAATTACAAAATATTTTTTTATGATAAATAACAAAAGATAACTAATTAAGTTTCCTCGTGGCCTGATCTTGATGTACTCGAAATAACAAATAACATGCATATATGAATATAAAATTAATAATAAAAAAAATGTCTTCTCTATCATTTCAGCTGACACATGAGGTTCATCATACCCACTTACTACATACATATCCTAACCAACTATCAAGAGAAATTTCATTTTAGAAGTCCCTACACAATATTTGTTTTTCCTGTACATCGTTTTTCCCCCCTTTCTTCCTTTTTTTATAACATATGTTTCTTCAATTTATACCAAAGTACTTTCTACTTGATACTTATCACATTTTCTACAAATATAATTATCTATACAAATGAATTCATTGAGCATCATGAGTCTCCCAATATTGGTTTATACTAAGCAAGTCTATTAAAATATTAATATTAATATGACTGATTGATATAATTAATTACTTATTCCCCATAATAGTTAACCAAATGTTATCTACAACTGGTTTACCAATTAAGTTGCCTATGTCAGAACCCTAGATATCATTAACTTCCTTATCTGGAATAATTAATTACACTAGAAGTGATTGTTGATATCAATGCAACCCATTGATATAATTAACTATTCTCGACTTTGGGATGCCCAAGCTAAGAAAGCTTCATCTCCGCTATGGAAAACCTTGAAAGATCAACTTGTCTAGGATTGTGGGAGTAGCTCCTCTGTTATTGCTTCTATGACCTCCTGGTCTGTTGGTACAGGTCATTTCTCGGCTAATGTTTATGAGCACTTTCGAGTGAAGGGCCACATGATCCACTGGGATAGGGTGGTGTGGGAGCCATGGTCATTGCCTAAACACTGTTTTGTGCTGTGAATTGTGGTGTTAGGTAAGCTTAGAACTAAAGATCGTCTGCACTTCATTCCCATTGACACTAGCTGTGTGTTTTGTAGCCAGGACCAGGAGTCGCATAGTCATTTATTCTTCAAATGTCCCTGGACTTCGAACTTGTGGGGAAACATTGTTCAGTGGTTGTATATTCATCGTCGGATGAGCTCCCTTCCTAGCGCTATTCGAGGTCTCTTCCTAAAACAGGTAAACATAGTTTCTAGAATGTGAAGTGCCTCTCTTGCCATCTCGGTTTATCTCATCTTGGAAGAGCGTAATAAAAGGCTGTTTGATTCTTCTTCATCCTCAGTGGAGAGAATTTTTCGGAGATTCCAGGTTTTGTTCTTCACAGTTTTCCACTCCCATGAAAGGGATCACTTCTCCATTGATGTTGGCTAATGTATGGTTCAGTCTTAATGGGGTGATGTTGGTTGTCGGCTACTTCTCTGCTTGCTTTGCTGGGTTGTTTTGCTGAGTTGGTGTGTGGCTTTTCTTTGTTTGCTTTGATGGAACGATGTGAAAGATCTCCTCTCCATTATTGTTGGTTGCTTTGCTGCTTGTTATGGCTAGTTCTGTTTTAAGCTGTCTTGGTTTTTTGTTGTCCTTCTTCGAGTTGTTTGCTGGCAGCCATCCTTTGTCTAGGTCGTGAGATTTGTAGTTTCTTCATATAAATATTGTATTTCTTTTAGTTCTTGCTTTTTTGCTTCTATCCTAGCCTGCCAACTTCTTAGTTGGATTGTGGGCGGATACTATGCTTGTTTTGGCTTCTTCTTAGCTTGCTCCCCTTGTTTGGCCTCGAGAGCGTGTTCTCTTGAGGTATCTGCTCTTTTTTAGGTTCTTTGACTTTGCTGTTCGCAGCTTGTTTTACTCTTTGATCTTTTATTCATACTTACATTTGATAAAAAAAAACTATTCTTGACTCAAAATGGTTAATAATTAATCTCTTTTCCTTAACCAGGAAAAACCATGTCAATGTTAGAAATCTTTGCTAACATCATCAGTCACCTAATAATCTAGAATTTACTAATCAATATAGAAATATTAACACCAATGAAAACCCATCAATACAAGTTTTGGATAGCTAATCAAAATTGTCCAAAATATTGTTACCAATGGAACCCTATTGATATCATTAGCTATTAAAAACCCAAAATAACTATTCAATATCATCTCAACATTCTACACACATCAATTTATTTTCATATAAACATATGCCACCATAATCAATTCATATATATAACTACCAAGTTCAACTACTAAAATACTTAACAACTTTATGGTAAATATTAAGGCATAGGTTTTGGAAAGCTTGATTGATATTCCCTGACTGCTATCTAGGTCATACGAGCTAACTTGTCCGCGTGTTGCACTAGGCTTTTTTATGTAGAAAATTGATTGATTTTGTGCGTGTTGTAATTAGTTATTTTAATATTTAATTAGTAAAATTGTAATTGATAGAATCTGTTAGAAACTAGTTTTTTTCCGCCTAAAATTGATTGAATATGTAGATAATTATTTAATATGTAGATTGTACAATTGGAATACAAAAAATTCTGTTAAAATGAGTGACGTGCTCCGTGTAACATACTGATTGATTATTGTGTATGTTTTATGTGCTTCATGAATTCTTCATTAGCAAAGAGTAAAATTACAATCGTTGAATTTTAGCAAAGATAAGTGATTTGTTTTATGCAACAAATAATTTGATTGATGGTTTTGTTTTAACTACTCCGGTAATAATTTAATTGGTAGATAGCAAGACCATAATTGATCAAATTGACTAAAAATATATTATTTGTTGCCTGCAACATACTAATTGTTTGTTGCGCATGTTTTAACTATTTGACGAATAATGTTTTTGACAGATAGCAAAAATACAACTATTAAAATTTATCAAAAATTATTTTTTACAGATTTTTCTTCATATTATTATATTAAAATGTTTTTAGAACATTGAGATTAAATTAATGTGAGTTTCAAGTTTTTTAGTAGTTTTTAATTATATATATATTTACTAAATATTATTAATAAAAATAACACTTAAAAATATATATTATTTATTATTTGTACCCCTAATACTAAAAATATAAAATTCAATTGTTAACTTTCGATTGATTTCAAGTTTTTTAGTAGTTTTTAATTATATATATTTACTAAATATTATTAATAAAAATAACACTTAAAAATATATATTATTTATTATCTGTACCCTAATACTAAAAATATAAAATTCAATTGTTAACTTTTGAGTGATTTCATCTTTTTGTAGTTTTTAATTATATATATTTACTAAATATTATTAATAAAATAAAATTAAAAATATATATTATTTATTCTTTGTACCCTAATATTTTATTCAATCTATATTTTAATTTAAAATATCATTTTAAGGTTAATTACGCATAATATTTAATACTGTCACTCCATAATCTTGGCATTATACAGAGTATATAGCAACTCCAAAAAAATATTTACAGGTTTTTTTAATAAATATTTTGATTAAATTAGGATATTTTAGTTGTTTAATTAAGATATATGTTTAATTATAAATATAAATGATCATAATTGTTACTTGGCCTCCCAACAGTCAAATCTCGTATCTCTGTTTTTAATATTAAAAAAAACCCAAAATTCCTCTAAATAAATAAATAAATAAATATAAATCGGTGGAGATATAGGGGAACAAACCGTGCACCTCTCACATGCAAAGTGTGCACTATACCACTTGAGCTACATCTCCGCCTTATGTAGTTTCCTTAAAAACATTAATCAAATAGTAATTTTACTATTACAATTCACATTAATCTGAGTCTAGAGCTACAATAATTTTGCTATAGTAATCTACAGTAAAAAAACGACCTCGTTTAGCTATTAGTGTAATGGTTTCTCCCATATCAGCAAACATATTACATCATTACTCATGAATATTTATTTCTCTTACATTAAGAATCTATATAACTCCTTTTCAACCATCTCATTCATCATTATCCATATTTATTTAAATTTACATCTCATGTTCTCATTAAATCTTCTTTCTTATATTTCTTTTTACAAAAATGCAACCTATATCAAATGTGAAGAGATTTCCTCATTCGAGCATTGTACGGTGTTTCATCCATAATTAATATTATGTAGTTCTATTTTAAATGTGATTTAATCCCTTGTAAATCCAAGACAGATGGATACAAGTCTACTAAAGAGATAAAAACCCAATTCTATCTTTAAAGCCCTTAACACTAATCGTGTTTGGAGTGAGTGGCAAATTGTCCCAGAGGGTCTATCTTAACCCTCTCTGGGCTAGTTACCATAGCTGAAGATATGAAGTCCCAAATCAACTAAAGTGTAGTTTCCTTGGATAGATAGCATATAAGGTTACAAGTTTCATGAAGACACTGAATACAAATGTCCACAAAACTATCAAATTTCATTGATAAATTCGTAAACATTCCTACATCATCGATTTAATTTATCCTTTTAAAAAAATAATTTATTTTTCCATTTTATATACACTATATTGATGAATACTTTCAAAATCATTCTACCCAATTTTTATTAGCTTATTAATCAATAACTTCCTCAACCTTCTAATCCTTTCTTGGTTATCCTTCATGCATTTTCATCATTTTAAATTCACAAACAATTCAAACAATTGACTTCAATGGTCGGACACCCTAATAAGAAATAGCTTTATTCTTTCAAAATCACTTGTTATTTCAACCTATTTCAATCCTATAGACATCAATTTAATTCAACTTCTCATTTACACTAAAATTTATCACAAATCTAATCCCTAATTTGATGAAAAAATGGAAACTTAATAATTATTGCAAGAACTTGCTAATTAAATGTTAAGACACCTTACCCAGGAGAAATCAATCTTCCAAATGCTAAAAAATCAAGAAAGTTTCTTCATCTTCCTTGCTTGATGTTTATCACTCCTTCCTTACTTTATCTCCCAAATTTCATCTCAAAAACACTCTAAATCTAAGTAATTTTGTTGTTTAAATCCTCTAATATCACCACCTATCTTCTTTCTCTTGATTTTCTCTAGGATTTTCAAGAAAAAATGAAGCTTTATCATGTAAAGTTGATAAAATAGGAAAACATTGTTGATGGAAAACTGATTTACACTTGTTTTTTAACATTTTTATTTCTTTTATCCTAGAGAATATTTTTTCCAAAAATAAATGAATTTTGATTTTAGAAATACATCACACAAATATAGTTTGTTTTAATAAAGAAAAATAATTAAATAAAAATTACATCAATCTCTTTAAAAATTATATAATTAAAAAATAACTAAGGAATTTTAATTAATGAAAGAGGATTAATTAAAATTTTAAATAAAAAATCTAATGCAAATGAAAAAAATATAAACAAGGTATGGTATTAATTAAAATTTTAAATAAAAAACAATTTAAGACAAATAAAGCGGTGGCAGGCATGGCGTGCATGCCAGCGAAAAACCTAAGAATCAAGACACGGTTTTTTTTTCTTTTTTTCGAAGGAGCATCACCTATGTAAGTTTATTTTACATGGGTGAGAGGTTGATTTTTTTTTTTTATGGTTATATACTCTCTTTTTTCTATGCAATATATTTTGGTCACTTCCAAGATTTGGAACCCAAAATCTTATTTTCAACTTGTTTTGAAATTATAAAGACATGATGTAAAATGCAAATATAATTCTTTAAAGTACTGTAAAGTTAAGAAAAAGCTCTTATTTAAAAAATATTACCTAAATAATCTGAGAAAGAAATAAGAGAAACAATTATGGAAAAGTAAAACATAAATAAAAAAGAGAGGGCATTCAATAAAAAAACAATTAAAAATAAATAAAAAAAAGAGTCTAGGCATCGTTGGGGCAAGCTAGGTCGTTTTAATTTCTTTTCTTTGACCATTCTTTTAAAAAATTAAAAAATGCACGACACGTCGTCTCTAGCCCAATTTACAACTAGCTAAGAGGTAGTTGGAAAATAAGACTAGGTTACTTAGGACTACCCAAAATATCTTTCAATTTATTTTCATCTAAAAACACCTAATAATTATTCGTAGTGTGAATTAACAAATTTATCAACTCAAAACACAACAAAATTGACTGAAATACAAAGTCAAATTAAAAAAAAATCTCTCTCAACTATGATCTACTTTGATTGTGTTAGGAGTGCAGTCAAACCATGAATCTGGAAAATTTTGATTTTTTTAAATTGATTTTTTTATATTTTTGGATTGTTTTGATGCATCATTGCCATTTTTTTTTAAAAGAACATTATCTTAATGCATTTGGGAGTGAAAAATATTTTCAAAAAAATAATCTTTATTACAGTTTTAAATCGGTATTTTATTCAACAAGTTGAAAGTTAAAAAACACTTTAATATAATTATTCTTATTGATACTAAAATTAGCTTTTATTTATTACTAGAATACAACTTACTGATTTAAACAATAATTTATTAAATTTGTTACAAAAAAAATTAGACATTTTCTTAAACCATGCATGCATTCTTATGTTTTAAAAGCTTCGATACTTCTTTGAGTTGCGAAGAAAATCCGCATTTCTATCAATGATTTTGGCTTTCTGTCACAGTTTTTGAGAGATGACAACGAAATTAAGTTTAAGTCAAGTCTTAGAAGCTATAATAATGAGTTGTTAATGATGTTCTAAAGGTTTTTAATGAGCGATTAAATGAAGGGAGGGTTATGGTGAAATGTTGAATGATACAGTACCGCCTAAGATAGCACTCCATACTTTTAAAATGTTTCAATATTATTACACCAAGAAAAAAACAATATATTTCTTTTCTTGGTTTTTTTATTGTAATGTATTAGAATGAATAAGACCCTTCTTGGCCTTTGATTTGATGAATTAAAGGTTGTCTTTTAAGCTCTATAGGTGTTCTTTGTCCCTCTAAGTCCATCTTACTCCATGTGCTCTAAACTAGCCCATTCAATGCCTCTTTGAGTCTCTATGTCCTAGCTCTTGATGAGCCCACCTGGCATCACTAATGAGTCATTTGTGTGATTACGCTTAGTGTTGGATTGATCCTCATCATCTCCTCTTTCTTTAAAAGGATTTGACCTTGAATCATCACCCACATCAAACAGGAAAATATCAGAAACACAAAACGTAGCACTAAACCATACTCACCTCACAAATCAACTTTACATGCATTGTCATTTATCCTTTCCAAGATTTAAATCATATGAGATTCTAAACACAACCATATACACCCTTTTTAAGGTTATATAAAAGATTTATTTCTTTTGTCTGCTTCTTTCCCCTTTTTCACATCGAAGAGACTATAGTCGACACTAGTGACCTCCAATAGTGTCTCTAGTTACCCGTCTTGAAATCAACTAATCAGTTTCATGAAAATGTTGACACGAACATAACTGTTGTGTCATTAACTATATATATATATATATATATATATATATATATATTTCCTTTAAAACCAAAATAGTTAATCTTTGTTCTGTTATTTCCTTAGGAGGTTTTAGAGTATGCCGATGTCAAGATTCTTGACATCATTAGCTTTCATCTCAGAAAGCTAATCAAGTCTATAAATTTTGCTGATATCGACGTCACCTGCCGATATCATTAACTATTCCGAAATCGAATAGTTAATCAAGTTTATACATTATGTCGATATCATTAACTATTCTGAAACCGAATAGTTAATCAAGTTTATCAATCATGCCGATATCGACGTCACCAGCCGATATCATTAACTGTTCTGAAATTGAATAGTTAATCAAGTTTATACATTATGCCGATATCGACGTCACCCGCCGATATCATTAACTATTCTGAAACCGAATAGCTAATCAATTCTATATCTCACCACCAACGTATCGGTAATGCCGATATCAACCAGCTTGTTTCTTTCTACACACACACACACACACACACACACACACACACACACACACACACATATATATATATATCTATTTTTCCATCCCCTAACCTTTCATTTACCCGTTTTCTTTTCCTCATCAATAAGCATCAAATTATAACTTATAGTTCAATAACTAGTAAAGAAAATAATTATTAGATAAAGAAAATATAGGTACCAAGTACCTACATGCGTGAATGTTCGACTTGCATTACCCTGTTGTTGTTGTTGTTGCCCTTCACCCGCGGTTCTTCCTGAAACCACAAATACCCACCATTTTTTTTATTAATCCACATATCACACACAACAACAATAAAAATGGTAATAATATTCATTTCCCTTTACCAATTCTTTTCTTTCTCACTTATATTCCTCATTATCATCCTTTAATTTTTCAGCTCATTTATAGTCCAAATGGACATCATGAATTCAATTTTTTATCACCATTTGTTCTCTTCTTTTATTTTCTAAAGATCAAGACACATTTTATGAAGGGAAAGGGACAATTTCTACCCTTAACATGGTTAAATTTTTGCTATTTTCTCAACTTGGCCGAAATTGTCAACACAGGTGACAGCTTGACCTCTCCTCAGAGTTTTACCCATATCTGGAGTTCCAGAACTCCAAATTAGACGGGGTTGGATTCGTTGGAAAGCTAACACTCCCAGCTACAACGTCTATGAAGGGACCCTCCCTGAATTATGTATTTTTCAGGTCCAAATATCCCTAAGAAACAGGGCAACAAAACTGCCCTGTTTTGAAAAAAAAGAAAATATCTCCAAATTCATCTTCAATCCTTGATTTCTCATCAATAACAGCCATGTCTTCCCTTTATTCATGAAATCCTACTCATTTATGCATTTTCCTAGCATTTTGTGTTAAAAACCCTAATTCCCAATTCAAGAACAATCATGAACTTCTAATCAAATTGAAGTTAATTTCATAGAAATTGAAATTAGAACTCCTTACTTGGATGGAATCTAACAATTTTGGAAGAATCCTAGCCTTCTTCTCCTTGAAATACCCAGCCACTCTTCCTCCTTTCTTCCCCAATTTCTTCACTTTCTTCTTGTTATTTCTCCACCCAATTGTGTTCTTCCACTTTAGAAATCCAAGGCTTGTATGGGTTTACAATTTTTTGGGTGTTTACTCTTGCTTTTTATGAAATGAATTTCGAAATTCTCCCTCCCCTCTTTCTTTTGTTTCTGCTGGACATGGCTGAGAGAAGAGATGGGTATTTATAGTCCCATCTCTTCTTAATTCTATTTTGACCCCGTTTTTTTTTTGCTTTTCATAAATTTTGTATTATAACAATATTTTAATTATTATTTTTCTGTAAATCTCCTACCTCTATGTATACTTTATTCTCGGGTTTCACACCAAAAGTTAGCTACAATACTGAAAATGTTAACCAAAGTCTTCCCTAAAATTATTCCTAAAGAGTATTTACTCCAAGCCAAAACCCTAGTTTCCCTAATGGGCCTCACATAAACCCAATTTAAATAATAATCAACCCAAGCTAAAAATAGCCCAAACTAATTAAAATAAACAAGTCTAAAACCCAAAAAAATTGTCTCCTCTCAAAATAATTAAAGTTTGATAGCCAAACTAATTAAAAAAGACAAGTTCATTGTTTCTGCATTCTGTTTGGCAGCAACAAAGTCGAACTTAAAACAGATGGTTCTCTCTCGTCTTAATGACTTAGAAGTCGTTCCATATATCGTTGGAAAGGTATGGAAGTCTAGTTTCTAGAAAAGCTAAAATTAGTTCTGTAGCTCCAGTTATGACTAAAAGAGTAATGAAAGGTCAAACTGTCTTAATTTAGTCTTCTTTTCCCAATCCTTGTGTAATGGTCTTGGTTCCACCAACATGCCCCTCTTTAACATGAATCAAATTAATCAAAACTTCCTTTTTATTATTACAAATCCTCTTGAATTCCACCTTAGCTCATGTATCTTGAAGAAGTCCATTGAAAGCTTCTTTGAACTTCTTAGCCCTAAGCCTAGTAACCAGACCAATTGGAACCTCTGATGGATTTTTTGATTGTTAGATTGCATCACTTTCTCTTCAAATTTGGCCTCCATGCTAAGGAAGATGAAGTTGAATTTGTCTAAAAACATGTGTTGCCCCTACTTTTTATTTTCCCCTCCACCTTTATTGCCATATGAATCATGTCCTTCAATTCCATACAATGTTGCAATTCTACAACATTCACAATGTCTCTATTTAGTCCATTAAGAAATCTAGCCATAGTAGCATCCCTATTCTCAATCACATTGGCCCAAATCATTATGATCTTCATCTCCTTGAAATACTCATCCACGGACTTAGAACCCTGATTCAAACCCTACAATTTAGATATAAATATCTATAGTAGTGGTTAGACACAAATCGTCTTCTCATGAACACTTTCATCTCCTCCCTCGATGTTACTGACCTTTCTCTACTCCTACCAGTAAATTACATTATGATCCCACCAAATTAGTGTGTACTCCATGAATTAAATGACTACCAATTTCACCTTCTTCACCCCCGAATAGTTATGGCAATCAAAAATCCAATCCACCTTTTTCTCCCACTCCAAATATGCTTCGCAATCATTTTTACCTAGAAAAGTAGGTATTTTAGTTTTATAGCATCACCTCTACATCATCTTGTCCCCTAAATTTATGAAAGTCTCCTCTTTCATCAAATTGGTTGTTAGTTCTATTCTCAAAATGCCTTCGGTTTCCAGGCTTCCAAAAACCTTCCCTATGACCTATGGTCTCATTCTCAAAACCACCATTGCCAATATCATCAATGTCCTACTCAAAAGCCTCATAATCAACCTGCCTTGGCCTTTTGTCCATACTGCTATTGTTTGATTTCAGTTCAACTCAAACCTTCTTTGCATCATGTATACTTGTACCACCTTCATTACCATGTTTCTCCACTCTATCAAGTATATCACAAACGCTTCTCATCATATAATTCATCCTCTCCATCATCTTTGTCATGTGCATTTGTAACTTAAGCTCACCCTCGAGAGGGGGCAGTGTGTTGTCTTGATCTGACATGATAGTACGCACAAAATTTGGTTAGCAATCAAATAAATATCCTCACAGTACTCATATTTCTCTCAATCACTATTAATATTCTCACTTGCTCATACCTCTCATCTCATTTTTTTGTGGTTCTTGAGGGAACTAAAACCAACACCAAATATAATCAACTTCACAACACAATCCAAATAGGTATAGATGACTCAAGAAGCATTAAAAACATAGAAAACTAACTAAACAAAATTGCAATGATAGTCTTGCAAGTAGAAAGCAAATCTATTTGAAATATGGACAAAACTAAAAACTAAAAAAATACAAAAATGAAGCATGTAAAATGATGAAACGATAGCCATATATGTTAGATATGTTGTAAATATGCCATAAGAAATGAAAACAACATAAACAAAATAAATTTCAAAGCTGGCAAAAAAAAACCCTAAACAAATGATGTCCAATTGAGCTATAATTTGTGATGAAGTGCAATTTGAACCTAAATAGATAGAATTTTAGATTTGAGCAATTTACGATAAGGTTTGATATGCAGACGCAAAAACAATATGAATGAGACCTAATTAGACCTGAAATTTGAAACCTAAACAAATGATATCCAATTAAACCCAAAATTATATTTGGTGTGATTATGACCCCACTAATTAGATTATCAGATTTGAGTTAATTTTGAATTGATTTGATCCAATTTTGCCATGATAAGTGATTTGCGGCAAAAAACAATAAACATCTTTGAACAAGTTGTTTTTTCTTTTTTTTTCTTTCTATTATATTGCTTTTTTTTTTACTACTGTTATATTTGAGACAATAACATAACAAAATAACCTCTTTTTTTATATACCACAAATTCATGGAGAAGAAATTAGACACTAAGGAATTTCAGAAGTGTCAACTAAAAATAAGTGCTTTGATACCAATTGATGTGAACTTTTTGATCACGTGTTTAAGCAGCCCCCAACAAAGATTATACTTCCCCAAGAAAGCTGAAAATCAGGTTTAAAAAGTGTGATACAATGAAAACCTATCCTAAGACACTAACAATATTAGAATTGAATCGAATGACGCCACAAGGTCAATTATACCTTGATAAGTAAAATTTAATTTGTCCCAGCAAAGAAAACATGTTGCATCATGCAAACACACAATTTTATTTTATTAATTCATGTTTTGATCACGTGTTCAAGCAGCCCCCAACAAAGATGATACTTCCTCAAGAAAGCCAAAAATCAGGTTTAAAAAGTGTGATACAATGAAAACCTATCCCAAGACACTAACATTATTAGAATTGAGTGGAATGATGCCACAAGGTCAATTATACTTTGATAAGTAAAATTTAATCTGTCCCAGCAAAGAAAACATGTTGCATTATGCAAACACACAATTTTATTTTATTAATTCATGGTTGTTAGGTTTGCAACATACAATTAACTTATATAATGTTTCAAATAACCCTAATGAATGCCAATATATAGGCTGATTTGAGTACAGTTATAACATTGACCCAAATATATAATAATAATCCAAAAAATAATATGAAAATAATAAGAGAATAAAAAATTGAAATTAATATCCTAGATATGCTAGTATTAGATTTGTCATTCCTAAGAAGCCTTAAATAGACTAGGAAACCTAATTTGATCCTAACATCTTAATTAACCCAAGCCAACTTTGGACCCCATATGCCCCAAACTCATACTTATTAATATGAATCAAATAAGACCCAGCATACACTCCAAATAAGCTTACTTTGTTGCCTAAAAGGATTTGAACAACAAAACTCATAGAGTGTGAAATGGTCTATATCGCAAGACCATCCGAACTCTGATTGATGTTATATTGCACCCCCACATAGAGGTATAACTCTAGAATCGTTTGGTAAAGTTTTAGCTCAATCCAATGGTTAGATATGGGGATATCCTTAATAGAGTATAATTGGACACATCAAAGTCTGAAATTGACCATGTATGGATCGTATCATTCCCTCCCTCTTCAAATAGATTCACCCTCGAATCTTGAATAGGATCATTAGCCACTGATAAAAGTTTCAAATAAGAATGTCGTACTAACTACTTGTGTTTATATTTTTTGAATAATAACCATAATGGCTCTACTTTGTCTTTTATTCTCTTAGCGATGTACTTCCTTCTCCCATGAATCTTGAAGTTCATAGAATATTGTTTTACTCTTGCCAACTTATCATTTTAAAACCCTCAAACCATGACTAATGTTTTCATATTCTTGAGTTTTAATCCTCCTACCTTCCCTCTCCATTGCTGAATACATGACTCCAATAGGAAAAAAGACAAAGAAAGAAGAATAAAGTTTATGATATGAAGAACACTAATTTAGAATCACAATTGCAAATATGACTTTTGTTAGGACCATGACTGATTGAAAACAAATAGATATGATAGTGATGAAAATAACTCATACAACATCCAAATATCTCAAATATGATGATAATATATTCGCAATAAAAAAATCAACAAAAACAAAAATGTTTTTTAAAAACTAACACAAACTAGACCCGTTACGGCAAGACAAAACTTGATTCTTGAACCTAAAGAAAACAATATCCAAAGAAATAAAATTTGATATATGTTCTTATTGCAACCCTAATAAATAGATTACAAAGTTTGAGTATATTCTAAGTTGATTTGATATATGGACGCATAACTGACTCAAAACAACCCCTTTAAAATTTGAATTTAGAATCTCTATCAAACAATGTCAAAGTGATGTGAGAATTTATATTTTGTGCGATTTCACACTAAGTAAACAAAATACAAATTTGGAGTTAATTACGATACCTTTTTATATGCTAACACGAAATAGATTTGTTACATACTTGTCTTCACCCAAATAACATTTTTTGATTGCTACCCTTTTTTTTTTTCTTGTACTCCAAGTAGAACACAAGAAACACAAGAAAGAAAACAAATACTAATGCGCCCGAAACAAAGACTCACAAAGAAAAACTAACATGAAACAAATAAGATAATGAAAACGAGAAGGATATAACTTGATTTTGGGGCCTAGCTCTCATACCAAATGATGTGAACCTCTTGATCATGTGGTCAAGAAACTCATATGCAAAGACACCAATTCCCAGAAACTTAAGTAAATGAGGTTTGATAGGAGAATGACATAAATATAACTTATAACTAGGCACCAACACTATTGAATTCGAACCCCCACCCACCAAATAGTAATTCACAAACGAGAATATGGATTGATGCCACGAAGTATTTGAACCTCAATAAGTCATTTTTAGTCCTTTAGAAAACCAAGGAAGAGAGAATTCTCACCCTTACAAGCCACAAAGTTGAAGCCATAATCTAAATACCATTGAGCATAAAACATAATCTGAAACTTATGTTATACATGTGTTTTAACCTAAGCTAAACCCTATAATACCCAGAGATGTGGACTCGTATAAAATCCACTTAAAATCATACCAAAATCCCTTAGTATTTAAGCCTAATTGATGTTTATTAACCCAAAACACAAAATACAAATTTGAAATAAAAAGTTAAAGTTTCAGCCTTTAAAAAATAAGATAAAAAGATTTATTTAGGTTTCTTTGCTAGACTAAGATAAGGAAAAATAATGTTGTCTTGAACTCTATACTGTATAAGGAAATATAAGCCCAAATCAATGTTGTCATAGGGCCTAACACATCAATCATTTTCAGAACTTGAATAAGGTCTTTCTTGGACTTGGATGAATTAGAGGTTCTCCTTTAAGCTCCATAGTCCCTCTAGATTCATCTTATAAATATTTAATCATCAACACATGCATTGAAAGAAAGACAACATATTATCAAAGGATTCTTCAATTTCTTTTCTAAAAAAATCAATTTGATTTTGAGCTCAATAATTTATTGAACCCAATCATCATTTTTAAGATCAAATCAATCTTCGCCATCATTTTTCACGGATTCTTATAATCCCCAACTATTCTATACAAATATCAATAACTCAGTCATATCTTATAGATGCTAGTAAATTTAACCATCCTAAAAAATGCCAATAAATTTTGTCATCCCTCTGGATGTCAATAAATTTGGTCATCCCTCATAGAGGCCAATAAACCTGACCATCCATATAAAGATGCCAAGTAATTTGGTCATCCCTTACAAATGCTAATAAACATGACTATCCATACAAGGATGTTAATAAATTTAGCCATCCCTTGTAAGAATGCCAACAAATTCGCCCATCCACACAAGGATGACAATAGTATTTCATGATACTTTTACTTGCCCTTTTGTTTGTTCTTATCTCTTACTCTTACCATTAAAAATTCAATAATACATTTAAAGAACTTACAATTATAAAGTACACAAAACTTTAAAAGTAGTATAGGGTGTTATGCATCTACCTTGAGCTTGTGCTCGTGCTTCTGCACCTTTTTATTCTTTTATTCCTACAACCTCCCCTGTACAGTCAAGGATACAATTTTCATCAACAATTCAATTAGCATCAACATTTCATTTCGATACTCATTCAATCAATATTTCAACCAATAGGGAAAAGAATCCTTAAAATCACTTACATATGTACTTTTTTTCATGTTTATACTTATTATTATAGTTTCAATTGTTTAGATCCTTAATTAAAAACAATTACAAGCAAGCATTAGAAATTTACATATCTTGGTTGGTTTAGTCTAACTGATCTAGAAATTATTTGATATTTAAATCATAATTAGAATTATAAATTTAATTTTAAGTGTGATTTGTCTTTATGGAAATGTAAGATATAAAACTACAACTTTGATGAAGAAAAAAACACCTAGTTTTTTCATTTTAAAACTTCAAATTAACCAATACAGTAACACCTAAAATATGTTCAAAGGTTAGTTCAGTTTTGACCTTTTATTGGTTTTTAGCTTATATTTGGAGTTATATAACTCATAATCAATCAAGAACACTTCCATTTTAAAAATAACATTCATACCTATAACTTTAACTATAACTTTAATGAAGAAACATACTCTATAATCCACCATGGTCAAGTTCTAATTTCAACTAGAAGTTGACTATCAAAATTTCATCTATATGAAAGATTAATTTGACAAGCAAACTAGTTGTTTTCAACACAATCCAAGTGTTATTATTAATGAAACATAACTAAACTTCCTAAAATAACACAAATACCACATCAATCTAAATATACTTAGTTGTGGCCAATTCCTATTTCAAAAGGAACATAAGTTCTTTTCACAATGTTCATGAAATTATTTCTATAATCATTCTTTAAACATGCCAAAAACATAATTTAAACACAAATAACACAACAAACACATTAACAAATTCATTTCATCGCTCAAAGGCTCATGCTTGCAGACGAGAGGTCATGGGATGGATCATTAGGAGCAACAATATTTTTCTATATTCATCAGTGTTGAGTTGATTTTTTCCCCTTTAGATCTATATAAGGAATAAGATCATATAAGAACAACTATTAAACAAATTTAATTTAAAATTCAGTCTAAATAAATAGTCAGGTTATATTTTCTCAAGTTTAAACCATTGTTCTGAGTTTTATAACACTGCTGAGAAAAAATAATTAGTCTAAATAATATTTTTTTATTTTTATTTGGAAGCTAGAGCACAGTAATAAACTAGCATAACCTAGAATAAATTATAAAGAATCACAATGCATAATAAGAAAAGAAAAGAAAAAAAGCGTTATTAATGTATATGAGGATATTACAATCTTACGAGCGGATTCCTAGGAACAATTTTCTTTTGAGATATTGGGATTTGCCGTGGCTTAACTTCTGCTATGAAAATTGAACATTTTGTTCATACCCCGAGCAAGCAAGACACCCCCACCCCCACCCACAGGCCTACTGACTTTTGTAACAGTGACAGGTTTAAACTATATTAAACTCGGAAAATACCAGGCTTCTTGTCGATAAATCTTACCTCTAGATTAAAGCAACAGAGTCCAAGTCAATGGCATCAGCAATGGCATCAGCTACTGCTATCAGGCCTCTGTGCATCAGTCAACAAAGACCCACCAAATTCTTCTTCGTAATACCTAGAAGCAAATTTCCCGATAAAAAATGGATCGACAGCAAAAACGAAAGCAATTACTATCACCATAAAAATGTTAGTACTTGTCCTAGATTCCCCGTTCTCACTTCTTGTTGCTCTCCTTCTCTTCATTCTTTTCTTTCGCTTTGCTCTCCATCTCTTCTTTCTCATCCTTCTCTTTGCTTTCTGTTCCAATCTCGTTCTCCTTCTCTCCGATCTCCTTTCTCCTCCATGATCACTACTAATCAATCCTCTACTGACCCACCTCCTCAATCACCCTCTACCAAAACGGTAACGTCTCTACTCTCTCTCTCTCTCTCTCTCTCTCTCTCTCTCTGTATATTTCGAGGCTGTTCAATGGAAATTGGATTAAGAAAATAATAAAGAAGGCTTTTTTATGAGCTAAATAATGGGTTTTGATTGTTACTCATTTTTTGTAAAGGGTCTGTCTATCTGGAGTAAGTTCAATGTAGATAGATGCTACATGTTTTCGAGTAGTTGATTGAAAAAGAAATCAAAAAGTATCAGTCATTTACGAGTCGAACAGAAGAAAAGTGCATCCTTTTTTGTGAATTGAATAGTGGATTTTGATGTTAAGCATGTGTGCATAAGGTTTTCTCTAATTTGCCTGATTGAATAAGGAAATTGGAGGTTTTTGATTAATGGATTTTCTGGATATGCAGGTGAGGGTAGTGGTTAAGGGGAGGGTGCAGGGGGTGTTTTATAGGAACTGGACAGTGGAAAATGCTACGCAATTGGGGTTAAAAGGTTGGGTGAGGAACAGAAGGGATGGTTCTGTGGAGGCTTTATTCTCTGGGGATTCTGATAAGGTACTGGAAATGGAGCAGAGGTGCCGCCGTGGCCCACCTGACGCTATGGTCACTGGCTTCCTGGTTTTCCCTTCCTCTGATGATCCTGGAACTGGTTTCCAGCGCAAAGCTACTGTTTGATGAGTACTTGCGGAGAGAATCAATGGAGGATTTCTGCTTCAGTATGTATAGTTCCTGCTCGATATTAATTACAATGTTATATATTTTTAGAGATATACACGATGCAGTTCTGAATTACAATTGCCTTGCTGAATAACATAGTGACCTATCAAGTTTAAGACATATTAGTCTTTTACTATGTTATTTCCGTTGCATGCTCTTGTTCTCATTTAATATGCATTTCATAAACCATCTGAGCTGGGGGAATTCAACCTGCTTGCCATAGCAAAGTACTTTAAACCAGAATTAGTGGTTGATCTTAACAAAATCAGTTGACAACGGAAATCATGTTATTGCTAGTAGATTGTTGTTTGCAGTTGGGCCTTTCCTTGGCTGCCGGGAACCAAACCAGTTGATTATTTAAGGCTTTTTTATTGGTTTGTAGATTTTCTCAGAGAAAAATAGTTGATATTGGATCCCAAAGTACAACGTTAGGTACAAAACTTCTAGGCACAAACGATACTATTATCTCAAAATGTTACCCAGCCTCTTTTACAAAAATGGAATCATTAACTGGAATCCCGCTATCTTATGCCTGCTGCCTAGGGATAAACTTTGGTGCTTAGCAAGCCAATGAGTAGACTGTAACATATGGTCCACAAGAGATGCTATAATATTAGCCCTGAAGCTGTTTTGGAGTACAAAGGAGAGGTGTGATATGTACTTTTTTCTGTTTTCTTGTTTTCTGGCAATTGCATTCGTTCTCCCGTTATCCTGTTGTGGCAAGATATATTGTGGATATGTTTCTTCAATATATTAGCAAACAATCAAATTATACGTCTTGTTTTAATTTTAATAAACTCTGCTAAACATGCCCAAGTATATGTTTTAGTTGTTGCGTGGGTGCTCGGTTCTTCACACTGAGAACATTTGGTTGAGAAAATAAAGTCCTGAAGCTTTGAAGGGAAACACTGGCATTAAATATTTTTCGACTTTCAATCAATTGCTTGTTGAGCTATTCTCAGGAGCACATTATTTTGGTTCTTTGTAATATTATAAATTCCTGGAACTTTACTTCCTCTTGTTTTGGAAATCCAAGAGCTCAATACCTTCATTTCCTCTCATATTCCCACTCCATTGGACTTGTGTTAAGTTCATTAGGGTGATTCCAGTGATTATGCTTGCATAACCATCTTTTTTGTCCAAATGCATTTGTGTCATCACAGAAAGCCAGGTTTCCATGCCTTTGTTTTGTGTAACCTTTCATCATAAAACCTAACTTCATTTATGGGATCCATTTTAGTCTGTCATCATTGGTTTGAGGATGATCGTTTCAACACTAACAATTCAGGAGTATGTTCACCACCTCATAAACTGAAAACAAAATAAAAGTGTAACGGGAGAGAATATTTGACAGAAGGGTTTTCTTTGTATTACTTCTGCAAAATTACAATGACTATTTATATACAATTGCTTAGCTACAATGTAGGAGTTGAAAGTAATTGAGTCCAACTCAATTAAGTCATCTTATATTTCCTAATTTACAAAGGATATATTTCCTAATTTATAGAGGATAGAGTTTGGCAGTAGATTGACTTCAGCTGCAGATAATCTTCAACATCTACAGATTATCTTTAACGTATCTAGACCAATCTTTCACTTATCTTTTCAACACTCCCTTTCAAGTTGGAGCATAGATGTCGAGAATGTTCAACTTGCTTATTAAATTCTTAAAATTGTCTCCCTAAGGCCTTAGTGAATATGTCTGCCAATTGAAGATATGATGGAATGAATTTCGTAACAATTTGTCCTGCTTGAATTTTTTCTCGTACAACATGACAATCAATTTCGATATGCTTTGTACATTCATGATATATTGGATTCGCAGCAATATGAAGTGTTGCTTGGTTGTCACAAAATAATTCCACTGGTTTTAAGCGCACTTGTAGGTCTTTAAATATGCATCGAAGCCATGTGAGTTCACACGTTGCAGCAGATGGACCTGTACTCAGCTTCGGCTGATGACCGGAGACTGTTTTCTGTTTTTTGTCTTCCATGAGATGAGAGAATCTCCAAGAAATACACAGTAACCCGTTGTAGATCTTCTTGTCAGAGGACAATTTACCCAATTGGCATCGCAATAAGCTTTTAGTTGCAAAGAGTTGTTGGCTGAAAATAATAAACCATTACCTGGATTGTTCTTTAAGTATCTTACTACACGAAGAGCAGCATCCTAGTGAGGTTTTCTTGGTGCATGCATAAATTGGCTTAAAATGTTGACAAAATATGTTATGTTTGGCCTAGTGATTGTAAGGTATATTAATCGCCCTACCAATCTTCTGTAGTTTGCAGCATCATTCAACTTCTCACCTTGATCATTAGTGAGCTTCAAATTTTGTTCCATAGGAAAATCAATTGGTTTAGCTCCAAGAAATCCAACATCATCAAGTATTTCCAGTATGTATTTTCACTGAGAAATAACTATTCCAGCCTTTGATCTTGCCACTTCCAGTCTGAGGAAAAACTTCAGCTTACCTAGGTCTTTTATGTGGAATTGCTATTGAAGAAACAACTTAACATCTTAAATAACCTTCTCATTGTTCCCAGTGATAATTATATCATCTACATAGATAAGAACAATGGTTAGAGCAACACCTTTTTCTTGCACAAAGAGAGAATGGTCTGAGTGTGATTGAAAGAATCCAACTGTTTTGATAGAGTCTGAGAATTTTGTAGACCAGTTTCTAGGTGCTTGTTTGAGTCCATACAAGGACTTATGAAGCCGACATACAACCTTCTCCCCTTGTAGGCAAAGACCTGGTTGTGGAGTCATATAGTCTTGCTCATGTAAATCACCATGAAGGAAGGCATTATTGACGTCCATATTGAAGAGTGGTCAATTACGGACTGCTGCCAAAGCAAGAAGACAGTGCACGGTAGTTAACTGTGCAACTGGAGCAAAGGTGTCATGATAGTCCAAACCCTCTTGTTGATTAAATCCCTTGGTTACTAGGCATGTTTTATACCGTTCAACAAAGCCATCAGAATTGTACTTGATTCTGAAGACCCATTTGCTGTCAATGGGACGACAATGAGGTGGGAGTGAAACGAGTGACCATGTCTTCTGATTTTCAAGTGCAGTGAGCTCAGTCTTCATTGCTTCACACCATCTAGGATCATTAAGTGCCTGCTCATATGTTTTTGGCTCAACAGTGCTGGTAATGTTGTTAACAAATATTTGATGAGCAGAGATAAGGACTGATAAGAGCAAGTTCAATGGTAAGAGCTATTTTTAAGAGCCAAATCTGTAAAATGGCTCCTTGAGTAGTGTTTATATGGTTTTTTTGTTGATGTGTGCTCCAATGGTAAGAGCCATTTTGGAGAGCCATTTTTTTATATTATTTTAAATATAGTGCAATTATTTTGTATATAGTTAATTATGCAATTAATTATACAATTAATAGGAGTAAGTTATATAATTAAATAATTACTTTTGAAAAACCGTCCAATAATAAAATTATTTTTTTAATTATATTTTTAAATTTAAATATAATTAAAATACCTGTAATATTGTCTTTGAGTATTAGAAAAACTTAAAAAAATAAAATGAACACATCAACAAATAACCAATAAGTTTAAACATAATTAATTAAAATACATTCCATTACAAATAATTCAAACAAATTAATTACAAATTGATACCCCTATTATTTTGTGCTAACTATTATTATTATAATAATTATTAATTATTATTATAATTAATAATAATTATTATAATATATTAATAATTAAGATAAACCCCACCCCACCCATTGCCCTCAATCTCAAACCTAAAATCCCTACCCCATTCTTATCTTCTTCCTGCCGCCACCCCCATCCCCACACACACCAACCCACACCCACACCCGTCCATTAACAATCACTGCAAATTCTAGATTTTGCCTCTATTTGGCCATGAAAGTTGATCCTACAAAGAAGATTTTTGGGCTTTAAGAGAAGGGAGAGAAGGGGATAGCACTGTGGAGATGGCGCACGTTAGCATGAAGGAAGATGATGTAGAAATACAGGTTATGGTCGTTGCCATTGTTGATTTTGTTTAAGCTCTGTGAGCACCTTTTCTCTAGGTTTCCTCCGGGCCAACCAAACCCATCTCACTCTCACAGTCGTTCACCTCCCTTCTCTATAATGGCAACGGTAACATTTTTACAACGGTCAGATTTTTTTTATTTTGCCTCTACTACAGAAAACTGTGGGAATGGCTCCCGAAAAAGGAAAAGGCATTTTGCCTCTTCATTTAGCTCTCCCCGTTGGAGAAATAAATTTAACAAAAAGGGCCATTTTTTTAAAAATATGTCTTTCCCTGCTCTGATGGCTAGTCCCGTTGGACTTGCCCTAAGAGATAAAACTGGATAATGGATATTGAGTACCTGACCGTGAAGGGGATGACTTGGTTGTGGAAGCAGAGAGAGGTGACATACCAACTTGTCCACAATGAAAATCACGGAGAAGAATAGAGATTTGTCATGGCCTATCACTGCGACGTAGAACAGGAGAAGTTGAGGGTTGTGGTGTAGATGGTATGGGTGATGATGGAGTTTCTATAGTGGGAGACTCAGATGATGAAGTGACAGGGGTCTCGGTTGATGAGGGAGCAAGAATTAATGGTGGTGGATTTAAGCTGTCATGAGACGCAGGAGGCGTGATAGGCAAAGATGTTTGGGAAGGGGAATCTGCTGTAGTGGGATTAGAAAAAGAAAATGTGTTTTCATGGAAAACAACATCTCAACTAGTGAAAAATTGTCAAGTGATAAGATCGTAAACACGATAAGCTTTTTGGTTGGAAGGATATCCAACAAAAATACAGCGACGAGCTCAAGGTGAAAATTTGGTCAAAGGTTGTAAGGTGGTGGCATAACAGAGACATCCAAAAGCACGAAGATGATGATAGGTGGGTGATTTTCCATACAAGAGTTCATATGGTGATTTGTGATTCAAAATCAGGGTGGGAAGTCGATTTATGAGATAAGTGGTAATGAGTAAGCTCTCTCCCCAAAATTTTGATGGTAAATTTGCTTGGAATCTTAATGCACGACCAACATTTAAGAGATATCTATGTTTTCGTTCAACAACACCATTTTGTTGAGGTGTGTAAGAACATGAATTCTGGAGTAAAATTCTATGAGTGGAAAGATATGGCTTTAAGGAGATAAATTTCATCCCATTATCACTTCGTATGCTTTTATCTTGACAATTAAATTGAGTATGGACAAAAGCGATGAACAATTTTAACAACCTTTGTGTTTTAGATTTGAATTTCATAAGGAAAATTCATGTAAAACGAGTGTAGTCATCCACAATGGTTAAAAAATAATATGCACTCGAATGTGTTTCGATCTTGTGTGGACCCCAAATATCATAATGTATAAGCTCAAAAAATTTAATGCTTTGAATGGAACTTATGGGAAAGGATAACCTTGTTTGTTTTGCCAAATGACACACTTCGCATGAATGATGTGAATCATAAACAAAAGAGAATTAATTTTGACAAAAACTGAGAGGGTAGTTTTGATGGATGTCCTAATCGGTGATGCCACATAGCTGCTGATGGAAAAGAGACTTGATAGGAGATAGGTGCAGGTGAACGTGATTTTGATTATGGCATAAGGTAGTATAGTCCTTCACTCTGCTTCCCCAGGCCAATCATCCTCTTCGTAGCTAAGTCCTACAATATACAAAAGGTTAGAAAGAAGTGAACAGAACAATTAAGAGAAACTATGAGTTTACTGACTGAAAGTAAATTCACATGGAATAAGGGTGCACAAAGAACATCGTGGACATGTAGACTTTTAGTAATATGTGTAGAACCAGCACTTGTAATTTTTACATAGGAACCATTTGGTAAAGTGACTTGGGAGGATATAGGAGCAGTATCTTCATCAGTAACTGAGGTGGCTATATGGTTAGTGGCACCACTGTCAATGATCCATTGTAAAAACTCAGAATTTTAAGTTGTGCATGATGAGCAACAAGAGATATGATTACCTGTATAATTTGCAGATACAATGGATTTTTCTTGGAGAAAGGCTTTGATTTGTGACAATTCTTCAACCGTGAGTTGCAGAGGCTGAGCAGGGGTTTGACCAGGCTTGTTGTGCAATGACTCTGTTCCTGTTTGGTTTGCAATAATTTTCTGAGCTCGATTACGAGGTTGGACATTCTTACCATGAAGAGCATGACCGATGGAAAATCCAATCAAATAAAAACATCTTTCTACTGTATGTGTAGTTCCATCACAATAGGTGCAGTGAAGTCATTTCCTTGAACCTTGCATAGTTGATGAGCCAGACATCCAATTTCGAGAGAGATCTTGCCTTTGTGAAGTAGAACCTGGTCTTTATACGTTCATGGCATGGACCTGTTCATTAACTTTGTGTTCTACCAGTCCTCTTTGCTTTTCTTCCTCACACAAAAGTAAATATGCTTTCTTAACAGTTGGTAAAGATTGCATGAGCATGATATGACCCCTAATAGCTAAATAGCTCTCATTTAATCCCATAAGAAACTGACTCGGTCTCATCTTTTCTTCATTGTTTGACAATTGTTTCATTCCACCACACGTGCACTGAATGGTTGGGCTGCTCATCTTTAATTCATCCCACAAAGTCTTTATCTTGGTGTATGTAAAGATGGAATCCTGATTCTGCTGTAGTTCTACAATGGAACGTTGAACTTGATAGTGATGAGAAAAATTACCTTGTGAGAATCGTTCTTGTAGATCCAACCAAATCTGTGAAGGAGTTTCAACATAAAGAACGTTGTTGGCAATCTCTTGATTTAAGGAGTTAAGAATCCAAGACAGAACCATATCATTGCATCGTTGCCATAACATGTATTTGGAATCAGTTTCAACAGGTGTAAGTATGGTTCCATTGATGAATCCCAACTTGTTTTTGGCACTGAGACTTCTTAGAATGGAATGTCTCCACATGACATAATTGGTTCCATCAAGAACTTTTGGCACAAGATTCATGCTTGGGTGATTTGATGTGTGAATAAAAAGAGGATCAGAAGGATCTATGGTTAAAGAGGACGTGTTTTGAAGAGTAGTGTTTAAGGTTGTATTTTGGTTAATGCTGTTTGAATCAGCATTGTCCTCCATTGAAGTTTTTGCGGAAGCTTTGTTTAATATGTATATGATTTCGTATGCTCTAATACCATGAAAACAAAATAAAAGTGTAACGGGAGAGAATATTTGACAGAAGGGTTTTCTCTGTATTACTTCTTCAAAATTACAATGACTATTTATATACAATTGCTTAGCTACAATGTAGGAGCTGAAAGCTCAATTAAGTCATCTTATATTTCCTAATTTACAAAGGATATATTTCCTAATTTATAGAGGATAGAGTTTGGCAGTAGATTGACTTCAGCTGCAGATAATCTTCAACATCTACAGATTATCTTTAATGTGTCTAGACCAATCTTTCACTTATCTTTTCAACATAAACTTGGACCATCATGTGTAGGAAACTACTTTCTTGGCTATTTATGCAAAGTGAATTATGTTTTAATTTTCAACTGACTTGGAGGGAGATGGTTGTTATCTATGGCGAGATATATGCACCGCCTGGCTGCATAGAAACATTCAAATGACAGACTAGTTTCAAAGTGGGAAATTTTTGTAATTTAGTTTAGATTTTCGTGCTATATGTTGTGCAATTGGGGGGGTTGGAAGTTGTCTAGGTTAGGCTTAAGCAAACTAAGCAAAAATTATATAAAACTGAAATTTATTAATAAAGCAAACCTTGGTCGCAAATCAATATCCACCTACAGAAATCGGAACTAATCATGGAAACGACACATCATTTTATATTCTGAATATTTATCTCTTCTTAAAATTGGTTCATTAATAGATCCGCCATATAACTTACTCTAACAATCAAACAATCACACTGCCCGCACTAGTAATTTGATTCAATGGCAGCATTAAATCCAGATAAATTGATCAATTAAGAAACATAATTGCTCGCAATATATGTTTAGTTTAATTAAATGTTCTCCCTAAGATTAATAACATAGATCCGCTACAATTATTAACTTAGTTGCTTCATAAGTTCATATACCATAACTCCGGTTTTGATATCAAACTTAGCAATCGATTGTCTACAATAATAACTTCGAGTCCGCTCTTAGCAATTAAATAAACAATCATAAGAAAATAAACATACGAGAACAAACATATTCATCATATAAACTGAAAAATTGAGGTAAAAATAGATCTCACAGTTCTTGAAATCTGAAGGTTTTCGTGTTCTTGCAACCAAGTAAAAGAGTTTAGCCTTGCATGTTTATTGAACAACTAAATAAAAAATAGAAGAAAACATGATTTAGGGTTTGGAGGAGGAAGATTTGTGTTTTCTTTGCCACTGGCCGAAACTTCCTTGCTCCTCTCTTCTTTTATATATGCTTAGAAACTCTAGTATCTATTTTACAAAATTGTCCTTCCTTAAGTTGACAGAATTTAGTTGTCCCTTGTAAAATCCATATCTCCTTTATAACACATCGTTTGGATCTGAAATTTGGAGCGTTTATAGGTCTTTGAGTCCTTAATCCATGAAAATTGAGTTTGCATCAATCAGACTTCTTTAGCTTGAGATATTGAAGTTGTAATGGACAAAGGTCCACATCGGCAGATTACAAGTTTTGACTTTGAAGGTTGCGATTTCTATGCTCTTCCTTATTTTATTTCTTTTGACTTAGCTTTCCAAAAAGTTATGGATGTTAGCTTTTGAATGTCACTGGAATCACTTCATTTCGATCTCTAGAGCTTCCGCTCTGTACTCTGTCAATCAGCTTCAATTACCTCCTTTTTGCATCTTTCATCCAAAAATGCCTTCAAAACATAAAACAAAGAATATCAAGGCATTTTATACAAAAAAACATATGCAAAACACTAGGTAAATATGGATGAAACTATCAAATAATATGGTCGCATCAAATACCCCCACACTTAGCTGTTGCTCGTCCTCGAGAAAGGATAGGTAAAAAAATATTTAAATTAAAAATAACCATGACCAATCTCTTAATCTCCCATCAATATCCAAGAATACAAACATTATAAATAAGAATACAATCAAGAAGGATAAAGAACATAAATCTTCATGAATTTGTTTACATGCAAACTTCAAAACTCAATTACTTTTTGGGATTTAAAAGAAATCTATGTCATGCTAAAGTGATAGGCCCTCTCATTGATATACACTCCAACACTCATGTGTTTAGGGCTTATGTGTTTAAATCTCTCAAATTCGATCAACAAACATGTTCTACCATAAGCTTGCTCTTCAATCTCATCACCATTACTGATATATAACAAACAATGCATGAATCAAAAGGTCTTATTTTCCGGTTGTAATGGGGCTAAGGTTAAGGTGAGGTAAAAGAGAGTAGAAGAAAAGGTTCAAACCAGAGAAAGTAGAGCATTCTAAAATAATGATATTTCAAACAAGATGTTCCATCAAAGCACATCAATTTTCAATATTTAAGCACCAATGCATAGCTTCTTTCGATTTCAAGCTCTTTTCTATTTCTTTTCTTTTCTTTTTCTATTACTTTTTTTTCTTCTTTTTTTTGTTCCTTTTCTTTTGTTCTTTTTCACCTTTGGCAACTTTGCCCATCTTTTCATCAAGCATCACTTCTTTCTTTTCACATAATTTCCAACCATAATTCCATGAGATATCACAAGTATATGCTCTACTAATCCTTGGCCAAGGGAAAAGAGGAAAACATATAAAAAGTTTAAGGCTTATACATGGATAAAGCAAAGAAAAGATGAACAAGCTCAAAAGGGGCTCACTAAGGATAATATGCTTTAGGTTTGTTTTTTGGCTCAAGCGGTTAAAATTCCTAATGCCTTTATCATCTTCATGCATATATGTAATGTGAATATAATCTCAACAAGATATGAAGCAAGTTCTAGAGATACATATCATTGAAAGAACGAACAATAAAAAAATATAATGTTGAAGGCTCAAAAGCTTACATTGGTATAACACTATAAAGTCAACGTGGCATATTTTCAGAGTCAATCCCTACACCAATTAAACATTAAAACTTGCATGCACACTCATTCATTTGATTTATATATTCATCTATCTCACTTAATTCTCATACATAATACTCATATTCTCTTAAACCAATGGGAGTTCAAAAAGATCAATCATAGATTTTTTTCTCTTTTTTTTTGGAAGAATAAAGAAAAACAAAATAAGAAAACTGATATTTTCCCAATACCCCCACACTTAAAATACAACATTGTCCTCAATGTTGAAAATGAAAGAAAAGGGATATAAGAGAATGACAAAATAAAATGCAAAAAATAAAAAAAAAACAAATAAATAAAATAAAAGATAAGGGAAAAGGAAAGCAAATCTGATTTTTTTTTGTGTTGGGTTGCCTCCTAGGAAGCGCTTTTGTTTTATGTCATTGGCTCGACATGTAGTATGCTCATTCTTCATAGATTGGTTCAGCTAACTTCACAGAAGCGGTGATTTCTATCATCTAACTTTCATAGAAAGGTTTCAAGCGATGCCCATTGACCTTGAGTACATTATTTGTTTCTAAACTTATAATTTCAACTGCACCATAAGGAAAAATATTAGAAAAAACAAAGGACTCAATCCAACGAGAACGCAACTTACCAGGAAAAAGTCTTAAACGTGAATGATAGAGAAGGACTTTGTCTCCAACATGAAACTCTTTTCTTGTAATCATTTGGTCATGAAGACTCTTAGTCTTATCTTTGTAAATCCTTGCATTCTCATAAGCATCATTTCAAATCTCTTCCAACTCTTGCAATTGCAACTTTCTTGCAATCCCAGCAGGATCATAATCCATTTTTATGGCCCAAAAAGCTTTATTTTCAAGTTCCACTGGTAGATGACATGTTTTCCCATAAATCATCCTAAAAGGTGACATTCCTATTGGTGATTTATAAGTTGTTCGATAAGCCCAAAGTGCATCACCAAGTCGCAGACTCCAGTCTCGCCGGTTGGGTTGCACTGTCTTCTCCAAAATGGACTTGATTTCTCAATTTGAAATCTCAGCTTGGCCATTCATTTGAGGATGGTATGCCTTATAAAACTCACTTACTAATAAATTTAGAAGAAGAAAAAATCAATTTAAACATTAGATATAATAAAATGACTTTTCTCAACAAAAGTATAAATTTGAATAAAATTTAAAAATATCAATAGCACTCTCCCAAGCCTATCTAAACTCTAATTACTCTAAACTTTTAACCTTAGACATAATAATATATTATGAGACTCTTCATATAACTATAGCTTATTCTAACTCTTAGATTGAGAGATATAATTTACATCATAAAACTAGATAATATTTTTTATATATATAAAAAAAACATTATTTTGTCAAAACACAAAACATAAACTGGGATATTTCAGCTAAAATTTGGATGAAATTTTTAAAACATGCCGAGATTCTAAGTGAAACAAAAACTATTCTAGTGTCTTTTATATTTTAAACTAAAATAAAATCTACTAGTTATTCTAATCATGGGGAAATAAAAGTTTGTCACTAGAAAATTTTACCAATAAGTAATGGTGGATAACAAAGATATCAAAGATCAAATTAATGAATATCATAAACTACTTGAGGACATGAAAGTTGAAAACATCAACCTTTCTGAAGGATTCTTTGTTAGAATACTGATTGAGAAACTTCTCAACTCATGAAGCAATTACAAGCAGCAACTCAAGTACAAGCATAGAGGATTGGCTTTTATTGATATTATCACTCATATCATCATTGAAGAAACAAATAAAAGGAGTTGCAAGCTACTAGGAAGAATGAAATGACCACCAAAACAAACTGGGTAGAAGAGAATTCACATAAAAAAAGATATGAGGGTAATTTTAATAAAAATAATTTTAAGTCCAATTGTAATAATACCAGTTATGTTCAAACCGAAAACCAATTATTTAAAAAAAAATTATTTTGTGTGTGGAAAATTTGACCATTATACACCTCAATGAATGCCTATATAATCTTGATAGTGTTGATGGACATGCCAAATATGACATCTAACAAAACAACACAACTGTCTTTAAGGCATTTAGGAAAAGAAACAACAATCCTCGTAAGACTATGGTCAACATGGTTAAAGAAATAGACATCATTATTGCAGTTGTTTCTCAGGTCAATATGGTGACCAATGAGAAAAATTAGGTGGTAAACTCTAGTACTACTAGGCATATATGTGCAAATAAAGAATTATGAAATATATGAAAGGTATTGTGGATTATGATATTCTATATAGTAGATTTCCTATTGTATTAGAAGGATACATCAATGCTTATTGGATTTAAGATTTAGATGAGATTAAAAACACCAGTGTCTATATCTTTATTCTAGATGGTGCTCAGTGTCTTGGAAATCTTCCAAACAATTTTATTTGTTCATCCACCATGAAGTTAGAATTTATAGCATTGGAATCAGAAGGAAATGAAGCAGATTGGTTGAGGAAATTTTTAATTGAAATTTCATTAGGGAAAAAAACAGCACCTTCAATATTCATTGTGATTGTCAAACAGCAATATCTATTGCGAATGATAAATATTTTAATGGTAAAAATCAATATATTCGATTAAGACATGATGTTGTAAAGAAGTTGCTATTAACCGCAAAAATAAGTCAAACAACAAGAAATTGTTTTGGTATAATGTGATTGGTTAGATATCTAACTTACAACTAGAATTATTTTGATTCATAGATATTAAAATTTCACCAATAATTATGTAAGTTAAAACTCATTCTTTTTATAATCTGGTTTATAGTAAAAAATACATCAAGTTAGACGCATTACACTTAGTAGCAAAAGAAATCCAAAAAAAATAATTTTCAAAAAAACCTTTTGAAATATGTGGGGGGCTGTTGTAAAAATTATTTTAAAAGGCTATCCCACATTGGAAAACACAACTTACCTTTTGTGTACAAAATCTATATATAGGACTCTTTATCCTACATTGAAAAATAGATAATCATCAAGTGTTTATATAATAAACATTGAGAAGGGATAATAATCAACAAAGAAAGGATGGTGGGCTTGCATGTATAAGGTTGAGCTGAGCAAAAAAGAAAACCTCTAATTGCCCTTGCGCGTGAGACAATGCCTATATTTTCTAAAAAATTTGTCTTCAACATTAATTTATTTTCTATGACCCTTAAAATGAAATCACAATATTTCAAACACTTGAAAATTAATTTCTAACAATCACGAATTAATCAGCTCCATTTTTGGTTTTAAAACTCTTAATAGTTATAGCGGTCATAATTATTTAATTTCCTAACAACTATATTTTATTGCCATTTAATTTTATAATAATTTTAAACTAACGGTTACATGATGATTACCTATAATATCATGCACTTTTGCAATCAAAGACATGACACAAACTATTTTTTCTTATGCATTTGTTGGTGTAGTGTTTTTCTTTTACTCTTGTTTAGACTGTTTTTGTTGCTCTCTTGCATTGAGAAAAACCTTGTTGAAGAAATATCTTTAAGAATAGTGTTAGTGCATGCCTCTAGTTTGTCTTTTTTTGTTTTTGTTGTTCATATTAATATTAATATTAATATTAAATGCATGTATATATATTTATATATATAAAAGGTTACATTTCTACGCAGTGGACTGTATGGTTTGAAAATAATAAATGCATGCCCCCTACTTGGAGCAAATTAGCCGACACTACAGAAACTTTGGAGTCAGCATAGAAATGTTTCATCGGTCGTTCATCCAAACTAAAGTCGTTCTCAGAGTAAAAAATTGAGCTGATGATCAAATTAATTACTATCAACTCCCTTCCCTGGTAACTTAACAGAATAAACATCGCGAGCCTTGTTGGTAATTCTAAGCACTAAGCACTTCACTGTAAAATCTGATAATCTCACTTATTTTATTCAAAGGAATGCTGGTGGCTTTTATAAGCCTTACATGAAAGGGAAATAACTAACAGCCCACGTACAACGTGGTAAACAAACTGGAATGAGAAATTCTAGTCTACGTGTCCCACTAATTAGGACTACGTGTCCCACTAATTAGGACTACGTGTCCCACTAATCAGGGATTATTTAACAAAACAACTTTGACAATTTCAGCTTACTAAATCAGTTCCAACAATGCCTCTCCTAAACTGAATATAGTACTTCAGTTTAACGTTGGTACTTCGCATACGCCCAATGACTTGCGCATTTTTAGAAACACATCCAATTTAAGAGGTTTTGTCATAATATCTGCAACTTGTTCTTGTGTGCCACAATGCTTTAGCTCGACCACTCCCTCTCTAGTTAAATCACGCAAGAAATGAAATCTTACGTCAATGTGTTTGCTACGTCCGTGCATAACTGGATTCTTTGATAGCTTGATTGTGGAGCTATTGTCACATAGTACAGTGGTGCACTTGTTTTGAGAAGCCCCAAGATTCTCCAATACCCTCCGCATCCATACTCCTTGACATGCACAAGATGTAGCCGCGATGAATTCTGCTTCAGTGGTTGATAACGTCACAACTGGCTGTTTCTTTGAAGACCATGCTACAGCTCCTTCACTTAGTAGAAACACATATCCAGAAGTACTTTTCCTGTCGTCTACATCTCCTGCATAATCACTGTCTGTATATGCTATCAATTCTTTATTACCCTCCTTTTGATAGAAAATTCCCAAATCTATAGTACCGATCAAGTATCGCAACACCCTTTTTGCAGCCTGCCAATGCAGCTCAGTTGGATTTGCCATGAATCTACTGAGGAGACATACCACATACATTAGATCTGGCCTTGTTGCTGTTAAATACATAAGGCTTCCGACCAGTTGTTTGTACATGGTAGCATTGACTTTGACTCCATCTTCATCCTTCATGAGTTTGACACCAGGAACAATAGGATTCTTCACGCTATTACAGCTTTCCATTCCAAACCTCTCCAACACTTCATTTGCATATTTTTTCTGACAGATATAAATGCCTCTAGAAGTTTGAAGCACTTCCACACCAAGAAAATATCTCATTTTCCCCAAGTCAGTCATATCAAATTCAAGTTTCATAGAGTTTTTGAATTTGATGGCCAAGCTTTCACTATTACCAGTAAAAATTAAATCATCAACATATAAGCTAACGACCAGGATTGTACCTCCGTCTCCTGTTTTTATGAACAAAGTATGTTCACAGCTGCATCTTTCAAAACCTTCCCGGACAAAATATGTCTCAATTCGGCTATACCATGCACGAGGAGCCTGTTTGAGGCCATATAAGGCCTTTTTCAATCTATACACCTTGTGCTCTTCACCCTTCTTTTCGAAACCCCTTGGTTGTTCGATGAATACTGCTTCATTTAGCTCACCATGCAGAAAAGCACTTTTGACATCCAGCTGATATACCGTCCACCCATTCCGAGCTGCTAAAGCAACCACCATTCGTATCGTATCCCATCTAGCCACCGGTGCAAATACTTCTGTATAATCAATACCTGGTTGCTGTGCATAGCCTTTTGCTACAAGTCGAGCCTTACACTTGTCAATTTCACCAATTTCATTGAATTTTGTTTTAAAAATCCATTTTACCCCAATCTTTTTCACCCCGTCAGGCAAGTCCGTTAATTCCCAAGTCCCGTTCTTTTCAATTGCAGCGATCTCCACACTCATCGCGTCTCTCCACTTTGGAATTTGAGCTGCCTCTTCATACGTGACTGGGTCTGTGGCTGAAGAAAATAGAACACAATTTTCTTCTAAATTTCTCTCCTCTTCCCCGTGTCTCTCCACGTGACTTCGTTCATCTTCCCCGTGTCCCTCCTCACTTTGTCTATCCTCATATCTCTCTTCCATGTCTCTCTCCTCTTCCCCGTCTGACAACTCACCCCCACTTGCATAATTTTCCATCCAAAACGGCACTCTTCTGGTCCTCCTCTCCGGTCTGTTCGCCGATGACCGATCTGTAGCAGATCCGTGCCTTTCTTGTTGTGGTCCTTCTGTTTCAGCTCCCGAGGGTTGTTCTGCAGGTGACCGTGGGTTCTGAGGTAAGTTTTCTTGAGCAGATCTATTATCTCCAAGTGAAAGTTCTGCTATTTCTTCATGTTGGTGAACTGAAATAGCATTATCAGTTGTAGATCGGCGCCTCCTTGTTGATTCTTCATCTTTCACAGCAGTTATGGTGCGACCCACAGATGGGTTTTCTGTGGATGGCCGTGAGGAGTCTCCACTGGACGGAGAAGATGAGCCTTCTTCTCCATGACACACAGATAAGTCATCTTCTTCTTCTTCATCATGATAACTGTCATCACCATCCCATTCAAGAGCATCTGTTGTTGATTCATCGGTTTCATGCCAATTCCACATCTCATTTTCAGCAAAGACAACGTCTCTGCTTATCACAATTTTTTTTGATTTCGGATCATACAGACGATATGCTTTGGATTCGTCACTCACACCTAGTAGCACACACCGAAAACTTTTATCATCTAGTTTTCGTCTTGTTTGATCTGGCACATGAACATGACCAATGCATCCAAAAATTCGAAAATACTGAATATTTGGTTTAACACCACTCCAGGCTTCTTCGGGAGTCATATTTTTCACTGCTAGTGTAGGACTTCTGTTGATCACATGTACTGACCAATTTACAGCTTCTGGCCAGAAAATCTTTGGCACCTGCTTCTCGGATAACATGCTCCTGACCATGTTCATGATGGTCCTGTTCTTGCGTTCGGCCACTCCGTTTTGCTGGGGAGTGTAGGCTGCGGTGAGCTGCCTGCTAATGCCATGATCCTTGCAGAAATTGTTGAACTCAAAAGAGGTAAATTCACCTCCTCTGTCTGTACGTAGACAACATATAGGGACTCTTGCTTCTTTTTCAACACATTCTTTATAAGTTTTGAATACAGTAAATGCTTGTGATTTTTCAGTAAGAAAATATATCCACACCTTACGACTGTAATCATCAATAAAACTTATAAAGTACCTCTTGTTGCTGCTGGAAATGGGTTTGATGGGACCGCAAATATCAGCATGAATTAATTGTAGTTTTTGAGATGCTCTCCATAAACTTGTCTTTGGAATTGATTTTCTGTATTGCTTTCCAATCATGTAGTCAGTGCATAATTTTGATGTTTCCTTCAGTTGTGGCAGCCCCCTGACCATTTGCTTGCACTGTAGTGTTTGTAGTCCCCTGTAGTTTAGATGCCCATATCTGCAGTGCCATAGGTGTGTATTATCTTCAAGAGTTGTTTGAAAACAATTTGAGGTTTTCAAGACAACCCTTGCAGATAACATGAACATCCTGTTTGCAGACATTGTTGTCTGCACAATGAGTCCTCTCCTAGGATGATAGAGTCTACAGACTCCCTGCTGAATTAAAACAGCTACCCCTTTCTCTTGCATTTGCCCAAGACTTAGCAAATTATTCCTTAATTCAGGTATATAAAAGACATCTGTGATTACCTGAGTAATTCCAGCAATTTGCAGCCTTATGTTCCCTTTTCCCAGCACTGCCATTCTTGAGTCATTTCCTAACTTTACAGTCTGCTGGAATTTCTCATCAAAATCCGAGAACCACTGCCTATTTGCACACATATGATTGCTGCACCCCGAGTCAAGAAACCACACATCTTCTGTTATTGATTTATGCTCCACATATGACATCAACAACAATTCTTCCTTATCTTCATGTTCAGCATAGTTTGCTTCCCTTTCCCACTTAGGACATTCATATTGAAAATGCCCTAATTGATGACATTTATAGCATTCAATTAATGCTTTGTTGAACATCTGATTACTTCTACCTCTGCCTCTACCCCGAAAGGTTCCACGACCTTGGCTGCCTCTTCCTCTGTCAAATCTAGAGTCATAGCTCACTTTCAATACATGCTCTTCTCTGTGATGTCCATTCATCCTCTGCTCATGCACCAACAAGCTGCTTTGCAATTCATCAATGGTTAAAGTGTCTAGATTATTAGACTCTTCAACTGAACACACAACATAATCAAATTTTGAGGTCATGGATCTCAAAATTTTCTCAATAACCACCACTTGCTGGAACTTTTCACCATGAATTTTCATTTTGTTGGCTATGATGAGTGTTCGAGCAAAGTATGCATCAACACTCTCACCTTCCTTCATCTGCAGAATTTCAAACTCCTTTCGGAGAGCTTGAAGTTGTGCTCTTTTGACTCTTGTAGAGCCTTGGTACTTCTGTTTCATGGAGTCCCAAATGTTCTTGGCAGTATCTCTATTCAGAATAGTTTCCATAATGGTTCGATCAATAGCTTGAAATAAGTAATTCTTCACTTTCAAGTCTTTTAGCTTTTGATCTGCAATTGATTGACGTTGAGCTTCACTGATTTCTGCACCTTCTGTTGTTGCAGTGATCCCATTCTCCACCAGGCTCCAATATTCCTTTGAACGAAGGAAATTTTCCATAAGCATGGACCAATGATCATAAAATCCATTAAACCTGGGAATTGCAGGTTGAACAAATGAATTTTCAGCTGCCATTTGTAACTCTCCGTGTGGAATTGCACACACACGTTTCACTCACTCACTCTGCTCACTCTGTATTTGTGATCCCCTTTTGTATTTGTGAACCCCGATGTTTATTCACTCTTCTCACTCTCTTTGTGCTCTTTGTGTTTTGTAAGAAACTGCTGTTTCTCTCTCTCAAACCCACCCAGATTCACTCTCTCACACTCAGATCATGTGCCCAGCTCTGATACCAATTGTTGGTAATTCTAAGCACTAAGCACTTCACTGTAAAATATGATAATCTCACTTATTTTATTCAAAGGAATGCTGGTGGCTTTTATAAGCCTTACATGAAAGGGAAATAACTAACAGCCCACGTACAACGTGGTAAACAAACTGGAATGAGAAATTCTAGTCTACGTGTCCCACTAATTAGGACTACGTGTCCCACTAATCAGGGATTATTTAACAAAACAACTTTGACAATTTCAGCTTACTAAATCAGTTCCAACAAGCCTCAAATATTTTGGCTAGTAATTCAAATATATATATATATATATGACCATCTGCATGTAATATTGTAACGATCTGTTTACTCTTTAATCAGCTTCTCATCGATTTATCAATTGACATAGATTAGCTAAATCATGGAAGTAACTAATAGTGATCTTCTGCTTCTAGCTTAGAGGGTGCTGGGGAGTGGGGAGTAAGTAGTAGTAAGAAATGAATGGGACAGAAACTGAGAAAACAGCGGTGTAAACCGCGTTGCAAGACCCCGCCAGTTACAGAAAGCACGGGAGACCAACAATCAAATGCTGCATTAACTGAGTAAGCCCGTACGGTCCCATGCTGTCCTTGATCACACACTTCAGCTAAGCTTCCGATGCCCAGGACCACGTAGCTATAGTATATATATTTCGCCCTGGCTCGCTAGACTCTCCATATTCACTTGGATAAAAGAGAAGCAGCAGAAATCATAGATTCTTCTCCACGCTTTGAGAAATCCATAACCATAGAAACCTATGGAAGCAAGCCTCGCGAGAGCAACGATGCTTAAGCCTTTCATAAGAAAGCTGAAGCGGGTTCTCTTGCTCTCAGCTTCTAGAGGAGGCGGTGTGAGTGAAATCAGGTTTGATGAAGAGATGGAGGCTACAAAAATGGTTCCGGGTGATGTGAAGAAGGGGCATTTTGCAGTCAATGCAACCAAGGGTGAAGAACCAAAGAGGTTTATTGTGGAGTTGTATTACCTCACAGATCCAGCTTTCTTGAGCTTACTGGAGCAGGCTGAGGAGGAATTCGGACTTCAACAGGAGGGAGTTCTAGCAGTTCCTTGTCGACCAGAAGAAATACAGAAGATCTTAGAAAACAGGAGAATGAGAAGGGCAAGCACTGAATGGTGAAGCACATATTTCCTGTCATTCTACCACCACATTGAGTTACTCTTGAGAAAGAACGGTGTAATTGCGTCTTTCCTGTCATCTCTTTACAAAACTGTTCTCGTGTTCTTAGAGCAAAGCCAGTAGTAGTAGTGTTGATTCTTCTAACCTTGTATTCTTTTACTACTTCAGGATTAATTCCTTGTTCTTGTTCTCCTTTTTTACATGAAAATTACAAATCTGAAATACTCCAACGAAAGCTGTGGTGATCGGCTTCCTTAACCTGTACTTGATTCATAAAATCCCCAACTTCTTTTTTCTCTTTTGCTTCTTTGTAGTTTGTACTGAAATTTAAATGTGCTTTACAAACATAACTCTAGTCTGTAGACATAATTATACAGCACTTGAAAAAAGTAGCGTAGTATAAATAGAAAAGAATCTGGCATGCCGGTACCGGTATCATGTCAGTATCATTTCACCTCAGAGCAATTATTTTGGCCCACAGGTTCCCTCAAGCAACTAGAGATTGCCATCACAGCAGCTTCAATAGAAGCATCTTCCCCCTGTTTTAAGAATCAAGTAGTTCAGAATGAATTCCTGCATACCCCAAACACCTACAACATTATCCCCTCAACCTTGTAACTTACCTTCTCTTTCCAGTAAAACATGTTTCCATATTTCCCAGCCAAACGGCTCCAGAAGCTACGGGGAATGTCTAGATCAACAGAAGCCCCCACATTGAAATTTAATATATTTCCTGGTCAAAGAAATCCATCAATCTAAGTCCTCAATGGTTGATGCAGCCAAAAGAAAGCAATGTGTTTGAATCATCTTTACCAAAGTTGGGGTCAGCAACAAAGACAACTGTTTGATCATCCACTTGCCAAAAGTCTTTAATTGCCAATCCTGAAAAATAAAAGATTAAAAGAAAATAAAAAAATAGAGTAACTGACTAAGAGAGTGCTTCAAAATACAGGCTGATATGAGGTTAAGAAAAGGTACAATTGTCTTAAAGATCAGAATATCAAACCCATTGACATGACCTTAACACGCAAAGATTACCGGGCGTGTCAGGATAATTCTGAGCTAAAACTCTTAGTTTGAATCCAGTATCCTTTTCAATATCAGAAATCTCCTCTGCAAGTCGTTTCTCCTGCAAAATAACCATTACTTGTACATTCATCTGACTGAAACTTCCTGTATTTGGCTCTAAGACACAGTCCCATATACATGTTTTATGACTCAGGCCACCCAACAATGTCTTTCAACGACACTTGGATCACTAGCCCATCCCTTGCAAAATTCATGCGACCAAGTGCTGGTAAACCAAACAAGTCTGGAAAATTTAGGACAGTTAAGAGTATAATTTTATTTTATTTTACTTTCAACATGATTCACAGCGAAATATTAACAGCAAGTGGATTTGTTAGTGTCTCCCTTGCTATCTCATATAATGAAGGTAAGAAAATCAAAACCTGAGTATAAAAATTAACTACAAACGGATACATGATACATAAAACTTCTCATTTGATCCATTCATCAATTGGCTTTGAGAACAAATTATTATCAATTGTTTCATTCAGTCGAGAGGAGCCTATCATATAATTTAGACTCACAACGCTACCGTGATAGCAACATTTCAAAAACTTTCATGCCAATACTCAGTAGAGAATCAACACATGCTCCTGACCAATTTACACAGAGAATCTGATTAAATTGAACTCTTGTCCTAAGAAAGTGATAGGGAAAGCAGAAAGTGAAAAACTAACTGCTACACAAAACTGGAAAAGGAAATAGATAAAAAAGGAGGACGTGAAGAAGAACAACAACAACAAAGAAAGGATCAAAGGTTGGAGACAAAATAATTTTCAACTCAAATGAAACAACTTCTGTAAAAAAGCACACCCTGGCCACCGAAATGAAATGGGAACACCAGTGTAAAACAATGAGTTTAAGGAATCCACAATGCTTGATAGACCAATTGGTTAATCATATTCCCATTTAAGAAAATTCCACAAATATAGCTCACCTTAAAATAAATTAACATAAAGTCAATCAATTTAGCAAGCAATTATTTAGAAATACTACAGGAAGGCACCCCTCACCTGACCATCAGAAAGGAACCCAGCTACATCTATAACAGTAGTAAACTCTTTAGGAAGAAGTTCTGGCTTGTTAACTCCAACTTTTGCGTCAGCAACTCCAACTCCTACAAGTTTTGATGTCTATTAGCATAAACTCATACATTACACACAGAAAAAGAAGGAAAAAGAAAAAAAAAATCTGTAAGTGCTCTGCATCACTAATACGTAGTAGCTATCATTGCTGTGTTGAGATTGTTAGCATTGAGAGTCAATCTGTTTAGCATGTTGAATTAGTTGTATTCTTGTTAAGCTTCTGTTAGTTCATTTGTTAGTAAGAAGAGTCTGTTAAGAGTCAGTTAATCAGTTGTTAATAACTGATTAACTGCTGACTGTATGGTGACTATAAAGGCAAGGGGAATCAATGAATAAGATTGAGTGAATTCCATTATTCTTCTGTTTCCAATTTGACAATTGGTATCAGAGCCCTAAACGGCCTGAAGTGAGAGAGAAAGAAAGAGTGAGTGTGGGTAATTGCAATTGTGAGAAAAACACCGAGAGATTGTGGGTAATTGTGAGAGAAACACCGAGTGATTGTGGGTAATTGTGATTGTGAGAGAAACACCGAGTGATTGTGGGCAATTGTGAGAGAAATATCGAGTGATTGTGGGTAATTGCAAGAATAGTGAGTAATTGCGAGAAAACAGAAAAGAGAGAAACAAGAAGATGAAATCGTCCTCGTTAGATCAATTTGTTCAAGCTTCCATCCCCAGGTTCGATGGACACTACGATCACTGGTCCTTGATGATGGAGAACTTCTTGAGGAGTAAGGAGATGTGGAGCCTAATCGAGGAAGGAATTCCCACTGTGATACAAGGAGCAACCCTAAGTGAAAGTCAAAAGAAGGCTGCAGATGAAGCCAAGCTTAAAGACCTGAGAATCAAGAACTTCTTATTTCAGTCAATTGACAGAGAAGTCATGGAGACCATTTTGGAGAAGACAACAGCCAAAGCCATATGGGAGTCAATGAGACAGAAGTACCAAGGATCCACAAAGGTGAGAAGAGCTCAATTACAAGCACTGAGGAGAGAATTCGAAATGCTAAGCATGAAAGAAGGTGAGAAGGTGGATAAATATGTGTCCAGAACTCTAACCATAGTGAACAAAATGAGAGTTCACGGAGAGCAGATACAACAAGGTGCAGTAGTTGGGAAAATTTTGAGATCAATGAGCTCCAAGTTTAATTACGTGGTATGCTCAATAGAAGAATCAAATGATGTGGATAAGTTGAGCGTAGATGAGCTACATGGCAGCCTGCTAGTCCATGAGCAGAGAATGATGGAATATCAGGAAGAGGAACAAGCACTAACAATTGTCCAGGATAATCGAGCATCAAGAGGACGGGGCAGAGGTCTGTTTAGAGGGATTCGAGGAAGAGACAGAGGAAGGGGAAGGCAACAACTAAACAGGCAGCTGATTGAATGTTACAAATGCCACAAATTGGGGCACTTTCAATACGAATGCCCTGAATGGGCAAAATGAGCCAATTATGCAGAACTGGACGGGGAGGAGGAATTGCTGCTCATGACCTACGTGGAACTACACAATGCAAAGAGAGATGAGGTATGGTTTCTAGACTCCGGGTGTAGTAATCACATGAGTGGAAATAGAATGTGGTTCATAAACTTGGATACTGAATTCAGGCAATCTGTAAAACTAGGCAATAACACTAGAATGACAGTCATGGGGATAGGGACTGTGAGAATGAATGTTATGGGGGTCAGCCAAGTGATTACACAAGTATACTATATTCCTGAGTTGAAAAACAATTTATTGAGCATTGGACAACTGCAGGAGAAAAATATAGCTATACTCATACAAAACAACATGTTTAAGATGTTCCACTCCTCTAGAGGTCTCATCATGCAAAGTGAAATGACCACAAATCGTATGTTTGTGTTGTTAGCATCTGTGAACACTAGAGAAAATGACCCTGCCTGTTTTAAAACCATCACTGATAATGATACTCAATTGTGGCATTGTCGGTTTGGGCACTTGCACTATCAAGGGTTGAGAACCCTTTATCAAAAACATATGGTCAAGGGATTACCTCTGTTAAAGGCTCCCGAAAAGCTGTGTGAGGGGTGTTTGATTGGGAAACAACACAGGGACTCTTTGCCTAATCAAAGTCAGTGGAGAGCCTCTCGCAAATTGCAATTGATACATGCTGACATATGTGGCCCAGTTACACCAGTATCTAACAATGGAAGGAGGTATTTGATTACCTTTATAGACGATTTTTCAAGGAAGACATGGGTATTCTTTCTAACAGGAAAATCTTAGGCTTTTATCACCTTTAAACACTTCAAGGTGGCTGTGGAGAAGGAAACAGACATGAATATCTGCTGCCTAAGAACTGACAGAGGTGGGGAGTTCACCTCAGAAGAATTCCATGAGTTTTGCAAGATAAATGGAATAAAAAGGCAGCTCACAGCTGCATACACCCCTCAGCAAAATGGGGTAGCTGAGAGGAAAAACAGGAGCATCATGAATATGACAAGGAGCATTTTGAGTGAAAAGAAAGTCCCTATGGAATTTTGGCCAGAAGCTGTGAATTGGTCAGTGTATGTATTGAATAGGTGTCCTACTTCGGCAGTGGATGACAAGACTCCTGAAGAAACTTGGAGTGATGTGAAGCCGTCAGTAGAACACTTCAGAGTGTTTGGTTGCATAGGGTATGTGCATGTTCCTGACCAAAGAAGAAAAAAACTGGATGTCAAAAGCACAAAATGTGTGCTGTTGGGGCTAAGTAGTGAGTCCAAGGCATATAAGCTATACAATCCAGTCACCAAACAGATAGTGGTGAGTAGAGATGTTGCATTTGATGAAAATGGCAGTTGGGAATGGAATGGAAGTGAGACTGATTTAAGGCAGACTGCATTGGAATGGAGTGACTGTGAAGAGACAGATAGGGATGAGCAAACTGATGGTGAAACTATGACTGCCACAAACGAGGCAGTAAATGAAGTGTGTGCAGGAGATGTGAGTGAAGGCAGACCAAGAAATGTTAATGTTACAACTTCTAATGTTACAGCTGATGGAGATGAAGGCAGAATAAGAGTGGTAGAAGAAACAGAGGCTAAAGAAGATGGAAACTCAGGAACAGGAAGACTTATAGGAAGAAGGAGTAAAAGGCCAGCATGGATGAGTGACCATGTAACTGGAGAAGGACTATCAGAGGATGAAGATGTCCAAAACCTAATCCTTTATACTGAGGCTGGAGACCCGAGGTCATATGAAGAAGCAGCAGTATGTGCAAAATGGAAGAAGGCAATGGATTGTGAAATTCAGGCCATAATGAAAAACCAGACTTGGGAGTTAGTTAAACTTCCTTCAGGTGCTCGAGCCATAGGAGTAAAATGGCTCTATAAGACTAAACTAAATGAAAAAGGAGAGATAGACAAGCACAAAGCCAGACCAGTAGCTTTGGGATATGCTCAAAAGCATGGGATTGATTATACTGAGGTATTTGCTCCAGTTGCAAGGTGGGATACCATACGCATGATACTTGCTCTAGCCGCTCATAAAGGTTGGTATGTGTATCAACTTGATGTAAAGAGTGCTTTTTTGCATGGTGACTTGGAAGAAGATGTGTATGTCAATCAACCTATGGGTTATGTGAAGAAGGGAGAAGAAGAGAAAGTTCTAAAACTGAGAAAAGCCCTATATGGCTTGAAACAAGCCCCACGAGCATGGTATAGCAGAATAGAGACCTACTTTCTCAAGGAAGGGTTCGAGAAATGTCAAAATGAACATACTTTGTTCACTAAAACTGAAAGGGAAGGCAAGTTGCTTATTGTAAGCATTTATGTGGATGACCTAATATTCACAGGTAATGATAAGAGACTAATGGAGGGGTTCAAATCATCAATGAAGGATGAATTTGACATGACGGATTTGGGGAGGATGAAATACTTTTTGGGAGTAGAAGTAATTCAAACAGATGAAGGCATTCACATTAGCCAAAGGAAGTATGCTGCTGAAATTTTGCAGAAGTTTGGCATGGAAATGTGCAATGCCACTAAGACTCCTATGGTACCAGGGTTTAAGTTGACTAAGGATGAAGGGGGAACAAAAGTTGACTCTACCCAATACAAACAAATGATTGGCAGCCTAATGTATCTCACGGTGTCACAACCAGACCTCATGTATGTACTCAGTCTGGTAAGTAGGTATATGGAAAGACCTACTATCTTACACATGGTAGCTGTCAAGAGGATTTTAAGGTATCTCAAAGGTACCTCAGAATTGGGCATTGGTTATATGAAAGGGGCTGAAATGAATGGAATTGTGGGATATTCAGACAGTGACTATGCTGGGGATATTGATGACAGGAGAAGCACATCAGGATATGTGTTTATGTTAGGGACTGGAGCTGTGTCATGGAGTTCAAAAAAGCAGGCTGTTGTCACTTTGTCAACTACTGAAGCGGAGTTCATTTCTGCAGCAGCTTGTGCTTGCCAAGCCATCTGGATGCAAAGAGTTCTCAAGCATCTCAGCTGGAATCAGACTTGCTTTGTGATTTATTGTGACAATTGTTCCACAATAAAACTGTCCAAAAATCCTATTATGCACGGGAAGAGCAAACACATTGCTATTAGGTATCACTTCCAGCGTGATCTATCCAAAGAAGGAGTGGTGGAGCTAAAGTACTGCAACACGCAAGACCAAGTTGCAGACATCATGACAAAGCCATTAAAGCTGGAATCGTACATGAAGCTTAGGAAGCTGCTGGGTGTGTGTGCATATACTCAAGGATAAACTGATACATGGTAGTCAGTTTAGAGGAGGGTATGTTGAGATTGTTAGCATTGAGAGTCAGTCTGTTTAGCATGTTGAATTAGTTGTATTCTTGTTAAGCTTCTGTTAGTTCATTTGTTAGTAAGAAGAGTCTGTTAAGAGTCAGTTAATCAGTTGTTAATAACTGATTAACTGCTGACTGTATGGTGACTATAAAGGCAAGGGGAATCAATGAATAAGATTGAGTGAATTCCATTATTCTTCTGTTTCCAATTTGACATGCTGATCATTAGACTTCACATCTAAAGACATTGACATAAACAGCGGTAAGAACACATTGAACCCACTGTTGAAAAGTTACAACTTACAATAGCAAATTTAAAACCCATGTTGCAAGGATATCTATCTATCTATATATATATAATTCAGAAAAAATCAACCACGTGGATATAAATCAGCCACAACCCAGAATAGCGTAGTTACAATACATACATACTAGCCATGCACAAATCTACCAAGCATCTGCAGAAAATAGTAACGCGTAATACTTGCCTGAGAGAGATAGACCAAGTGCGAGAGCCCCGGAGAAGGCAAAATTCAAAGATTTGGAACGAAAATCGAGGACCCAATTGGGGAATTTAGCTGAATTTTGGATTGGTCGAGACGAGGCAGTGACGGGTACTGGCGTCAATGCAGAGCGACAAGTAGTTTTGAGTGCGAGAGATGAAGGAAGGTGGAGAAATGCCATTCTTCCCTTTCCTTTTCTGGAGCCGTAGTACAACTGAACTGAAGTCTCAAAGTTTTGGATAGGCTTAACTGAATTTTGTAGTGAGTGTACAGTACAGGCCTAAACCCTTTACAAGCGCGTGATATGCACTCTCGTGCAGGCAGAATTAACTTGGTACTTCATTTATTTCCTTAATAATGAATTTGCCTCTAATGTTTATTTGATCCCGTCAATGCCAATGTGTTGTGGGCTGAATGGAATGAAAAGATTAAGGAGAGAAATTGCTTCTTGTTATGCAAATCGCAAAAATCCCAGCTATTTGCATAGAATTGAATTGTGATATCTGCAGCATCAATTTAATTAACTATTGGACTTGGATGCACAGTTGAGATTGACCAGTCAATAGCATTTCGGGTGATTAACAGAGAAATATCATCCTCAACTGGTTTCACCTCAATGCTTATCATAGGCAGCGCCTAAAGACCTTGTTTTTCATGTCTCCGATCAAGCATCCGATAACCTACAGCCCAAACTCAACCAGCCCCGCTCTGACAACTACTTGCCAGTGCTTATTATGCTCCTTGATGACTTCACATCCCCGAAAAGAGTTTGCAATCCGTGCCAAAAAGCAACTCAAACCCGACAAGATCTACTTTGCAAAACTTAACATATGTTCGATTAAGAGACAAATCACAAGACATGACCAGAGCATTTGATTCCCTGGGGCGGCTGCTTTTGCTTTTTTTCCCTTTCTTGAACAGAACCCTTCCTGCTCTCTCTCCCTCTCACGCAAAGACAGCATTCAAAAAGTGCTTTCACTACATCTGTGGGGCCTCTTCTATGTGAGTATATGAACTTGCAAGGCTTCAAGTTTTTTCATTTTCCCATTTCTTATCTTGTTTGAGTTCAACGGAGATGTGTAGAAACTGGTTTGCTTTTGCTCTAGTTTGTTTCCTTCTCCTTAGTGGGTTCTCTTCAGTCGCAGCCACACCTCCTGCAAGTAAGTGAAGCAGTTTTTATTTATTTTTTTCCAAGTCCTCATTTCTTTTCTTTCTTTCTCTTTGGCTTTCAACTCTTATGATCATTATCTTGAATATACAGAAATTCTAAGTGCCGCTGTGTCCAATGTGGTATCTGCCCTTGTGAAATGGCTCTGGTCACTTACATCCAACACTAAAACGGGTACAGGGCCTTCTTTGAGCTCACATTTTTCTGCAGTGCCCTGCTTTTGCTGTTCATAGTAATGCTTAGGCTAATGTAGTTGAAATTTCAGCTGTTTCTAGCCGTTCGATGTTGAAATTTGAGGGTGGATATACAGTGGAGACAGTGTTTGATGGAAGCAAGTTAGGAATTGAACCATACTCCGTTGAGGTGTCTCCAAGTGGGGAACTCTTGCTTTTGGATTCAGAAAATAGTAACATTTACAAGATCTCAACACAATTATCGAAATGTAAGATGAGTTTATATGATTCGTTATATTTTTGAGGCATTCGATAACGTTAAATTTATCTGATAAACAATGCCAAACCTGTTGATTCCATATCTTTTTGATGCATGTTATCAAAGAGAACATTAAAAGAAGAATTACTATTGTGCTTTATATGCTTTTGTCAAGTACAAGTCTCCCACTTTCTAAAGTACGTAAACCCTTTCACTTCTGTGTCTCCCAACTCGATACCTTCTTTTTGGAGACTCGCACTCTCGCGTTTTCATTCCTGAAGTCTGCATTCTTTATTGACTACCTGGCCTTGTAAATTACTCATCTTGTGCACCTTTATCCTTTTCTTCTCTCTCTAATCCACAATTCTTTTTTATTTATTTTTTTCCCTTCTCTTTTTTTGCATTCCAGGAATGAAAATAAATCAAGTTCTGCGCTTGTTTAATTCGAATAGTTCAATCCCAGTTCTGCGCTTGTTTTGCATGCTTGTAGATTCTTGATTCCAAATCATGTACATGTTCATCCTACGCTACCTCAAGTCTGTACTTATAGACATGCTAACACACGCATTCGAGTTTTTCCCCTAGTTTCTCCAGAGAAATATTTGGATTGGTATTCTTTAATTGTTTGGGAGGATAGCAGTTGAAACATTCAGTAGACTACCATTGTTTTGTGCACTGAGAGATTCTGGAATGCAGTTGGCAGGCCCAAGCTCATCACCGGATCATTTGAAGGGTACCCTGGACATGTAGATGGGAAATTAAGAGATGCCAGAATGAATCACCCGAGAGGTCTAACCGTGGATGAAAGAGGAAACATTTACGTTGCGGATACAATGAACATGGCTATCAGGAAAATTAGTGACGGAGGTAACAATTGTGGATAGCACTCTTCTTCTTCTTCTTCTTCTTTGGCTCTCTGGCCGGTAATAATTGTGGAATTCTGCACAAGAGGAACAAAGTTATCTCCCTGTAATTTGAATATGTTATTGGTGGAACACTGACTGGTTAAATTAAACACTTGTGAAGGGGTGACGACCATTGCTGGAGGCAAGTGGGCTCGTGGAGGTGGTCATGTTGATGGTCCGAGTGAGGATGCCAAGTTCTCAAATGACTTCGATGTGGTTTACAGTGCAAGTAGCTGCTCTCTCTTGATTATAGATAGAGGGAGCCAGGCAATCCGAGAGATCCACCTGCATGATGATGATTGCAGCTATCCACAGGAGGATGCTAGTTTTAATTTAGGTATGGCCTCGCTGTAATCTGATTAATTTGATTTTCTTGCAATCTTGGAGGTTTATGCAACAACATACTCATCATTGCAGGATTAGCAGTGCTTGTAGCTGCTGGATTCTTTGGCTACATGCTGGCATTGTTGCAGCGCCGGTTGCAAATATTGTTTTCTTCTACACATGGTGTACCCCAGGTTTGATCACGTCTATCTTCCTTCCTTCATCGTTTGGCTCATTGGAAAGGCACCTCCATAGATCGGGATCACCTCAACAATTTATTTTCATGTTATTCTTGAGAATGCTCTTGTTTTTATTTTGGTCAGCAATTATTCAACTTAAAATTGCTGTAACTATATCCAACACTTGAATATTTTCATGGTCTAGCGAATGCACTTTGGATGTCAAAGAGACTTTTTTAATTTGTTTTCATTTAAATGCCACTGCATGCACCTGGTTAATTTTGACTGTTTTCCCCAACTTGAATGTCTCTGCTAGAACTACTACAATTTTCTCTAATGTTGTTTTTTTTTAGGAAGCAAGAACTCAAGCAAAGAAAGGCACGCCAAAGGCCCCATATCAAAGTCCTCGTATGGCAGTCAGGCCTCCCTTCATTCCAGATGAAGATGAACCGGTGAAATCAGACGAGGGGGTTTTCGGTTCACTCGGGAGGCTTATCCTCAACACTAGCTCAACAGTAGGTGAAATATTAGGGGGGGTATTTTCAGGTTTTAGAAGGAAACCAGTGCGTTATCAGTTCCAGCAGCACTACCAGCAACCACCCAACCACTCAAACACGTGGCCCGTCCAAGATAGCTTTGTGATTCCTGATGAAGACGAGCCCCCATCAATCGAAACCAGAAGTCCTACTACATCCCAGAAAGCCTACCCATTTATGACCAAAGACATGGAGCAAAACCACCATTTGAAGCAAAACCAGGGTTTCTATAGCAATTGGGAAGGTAGTTATCACCATCACCAGCAGCAGCAGCAGCAGAAGCAGATGCATCTGCAGCGTTATAAGCAGCAGCAGCAGCAGCATAGGCACTATATGCCAAACCCAAAGACATACTACGAGAAAAGCTGCGAGACAAACGAGATTGTGTTTGGAGCTGTTCAAGAACAGAATGGTCGACGTGAAGCTGTGGTGATAAAGGCTGTTGACTATGGCGATCCTAGCTATAATCACCACAATATTCGACCTCGGCTCAACTATGTTGGTTACTCCGATGGCTATTAATAATCCATCATGTCACTACAGTGGCAAGCAACAATTACTTGATCTGGAGTTGAGATAGGAATAGTTGGTATAGAAATTAAGAATACTTTTTCTCCAAGGGAAACAACGATTTTCCAATGTTTGTCACTTGCCAAGAGATATATAAATAGAGATATATAACACTCGGAATGGGTTTTTTTCTAATCTATATTTGTTTTTAATTTATTTATTTATTTATTAGATATTGAATTTTATAGTTTTTTATAATTTATATTTTATAAAGTTATTCTGGATTCATGATCTAGATAGTGGGTTTGACATGAAGTTTTTAAAATTTATACTACAATATTGAGTCAATTGAAAATGAAACTTCATGATCTTTTTTATTCAGTTTCTTATGAGATTATTCTTATCTTATTATTTGGATCACGAGTCTAACGGGTTAATCATAGCTGACTCGAGTTTTTTTGTGTATTCTCGCTCCCAAATTGCTATTCATTGGGTGGGAGTTCAAATCCAATTGTGATTGGTGTCTAGATACAAGTTATTTTTATTTCCTCTTCTATGAGATTTTGAGAGAAGAGGTTTTATTCAACTTAGGTTATGCATGGTACCTTCTTCTATATATATACAAGGCAGCAGCATATAACCAGAAACTAATTAACTAGGAAAGAATTAGAATCTTTCCTAAACTAGGAAGGCTTCTTTTGGCATATAGTGCCACATTCTTCTTGCTAATCTTTACTAATAATTCATATTGCAACCAGAAAACATATTAGCAATACTAAAACATTATTTTTTATGTTAAGAAAAAAAATCTACTAGGCCAATGATCCAAGTAAAATCTAAAGCTGGGGAGGCCAAAAATCAGTCTAGAGTTTTCAAAATATTCCAATTTAAATATTATATTCATGTTCACTCTAAGAAATAGTAGAAGAACCAGTTCACAATATCCATGCACAGCCATTAGGGCAAGTCCAATGGTAGGAGGCATTTTTAAGAGGCAAATGATAGAAATGGCTCTTTGAATAGTGCAAAAATGGTTCTTGAGGTGATGTGGTCTCCAATAGTAAGAGCCATTTTTAAGAGCCATTTTTTCAAACTTATTTTAAATAAAATTCAATTATTTTGTATATAGTGTAATTATACAATTCATTATACAGTTAATATGAGTAAGTTATATAATTAAATAATTTTTTTTGAAAAACCCGTCAACAATAAAATAATTTTTTTAATAAGAAAATAAAAAAATAAATTTAATTATAATTAAAAGATCCAGAATATATGAAATTTGAAATTTAATTATAATAAAATTTAACACATTAACAATAAGTTCTTACATAATTCATCAACATACAATCCATTACAAATAATTCAATGAAATTACTTATAAATTAGTACTCTTTTTTGCCATAATTTCCATCTTTTTATCTTCAAAATACGCTGCAGAAATTGGATCCATTTTAGAAGTATCCATCTTCATAATCTCCATTTCTTGTTTCTCTTGCTTCTGTTTAACCAATAAAGCTTGTTGCTCTAACATAATTTTTCTGTCTAGTTTTTTTTCGACCTCAATCTCATCAAAGCTATCCTTCAGTTGTTGTAAGATAGTTGCTACGCTTGTCTCCCCAACTTTCTCTTTTCCTTGTTTGCGTTTAAGTCGTTCCTTTGCAGCTTTCTGACCAATTGGTCTATTTTGGTAAACAAATGCGTCACTGTCTTCTCCTAAACTAACAGAATCAGCGGTTGATGGATTTGAAGAAGCTGGACTTGCATTTCCATGATTTTTTTGTTTCTTGTTTGACTTCTGATGAAGACTTGCACGTTCAAATTGCCACTTGGGTTCTTTTTTAAGATAACCCAACAATGTTCCAGTTGAAATCGTTTGCCAACGACTAAAGCTACATTTGTCGAGTATCATTAATCTAGTAAATCAAATTCAATAAATAAAACTATGTTACATAATACATATGTTAAACAACTTATTTCATATGTAAATGTTGAAAATAAAACATTACTCTTGATTCTTCAGTCGTTCCACTTTGTTGACGGTTTTCAATTTGGGTAACAAACCTAACAAATTTTGCAACTTCTCTATTTATTTCTTGTCATCTATTTGAGATGCTTATTTGGGAACGATTATTCAAGTTTCCTCCATTCTCTACAAAGCACGCATGTACCCGAGCCCAAAATTGTCTTGTTTGTTGATCAACTCCTGTGATTGGATCTTTGCTAGTATTTAACCACGCAGATACAAGTAAACAATCTTCTTCTGACGAGAAGTTTTTACTTCTTTGTGATTTTTTAGTTGTATGAACATTAGGATCACTTTGTTGAGAAACAATCCGTTCAGTCTCACTTATAAAGTCAGTGAATGAATTTGACAAATTTGAGTCCATCTGCATAAAAAATATATTGTGTTAATTACGCTAATTGATCAAAAAATTCGTAATTTTTAAATTTCACATAATTTTTTACTAAAACTAATTATTAATTATTTATGTTTTTTTCCTATACATTACACATAACCCTAATTCCGTCTGTTCCTCTCTTCACTTTTTTTCAATCTCCAGCTCTCGCCCCCATCCCTCTCTTCACTTCGATCTCGCCTCCGTGACTCACCTCTCAGCAACCTCTCGCCATCGTCCCTCTCCCATGGGTCACTCTGCTCTTTCCCCCCATCCCTTGGCTCCCTCTCCCTCTGTTTTCCCCCCATCTCCCTTGGCTCCCTCTTCCTCTGCTCTCTGCTACCTCCCCCCATCTCCCTCGATTCCATCCCCCCCACGAAATCAAAGCTTCTGCTCAGTTATGGGTTCTATTTATATGGGTTCTTCAACAAACATACCACAACACAAAAAAATAGTTCAAGTTAAGAAACAAACCGAAGATGTAGGGGCAGAGGATTTGACAGGAACCGAAGATGCAGTGTACTCGGTGGATTTTCAATATTGATGAAGATATTTTCTGTGATTTTTCTTGTTTGGTTTGCTTGGAAAATATTATGTGGCAATTGTTGAATCTGTGGGGTTGTTGTGTTGATGGGTGTTCAATTGTAGGATTTGTTGTGTTGCTGTGTTGATGGGTGTTGAATTGTAAAATTTGTTCGGTTGTTGTGCTTGGTTCTTGTGTTTTGGTTTGGTTGCTGTGTTGATGGGTGTTGAATTGTAAAATTTGTTCGGTTGTTGTGCTTGGTTCTTGTGTTTTGGTTTGGTTGCTGTGTTGTGGGTGTTTTAAATCTGGACAAGCACAACGGTAAGATTTTAACGGCTACATTTATTTTGCCTCTGCAGATAAATCATGTAGGAATGCCTCCCAAAACTGGAGAGGTCATTTTGGCTCTTCGGTTGGCTCTTCCCGTTGGAGACAAAAATTTAACAAAAGAAGCCAAATATTTCAAATTTTGCCTGCTCATATGGCTCTCCGCGTTGGACTTGCTCTTATATCAATTTGTGAGATGCCATTGCAGTCATTCGTACCCTCACAGAGGAAGCTGGAAAAGTACTTATTTTCCTACAAGATATAAATAAGGTGCAGCAGCTCACTTGCCATTGATGGCGGCAGATAAGCTTATTAAAGCATAATGCTATCCAATAGGTGATTATCGTAGTTTTTTCTTCAATCTTCACATCCAACAGCATCACAACAATCTCTTAGATTTTTAAAGAGCACATTCGATGCAATGAAAGGGCAAGTCACTACAACCTATTTCAATCTGCCCAGATGCTCTGACTACTCTTTTGTGTAAAATGACCAGCCATAATCAACTGTTTTCCTCATTTTCAACAGCTCTTCATTTTATGTTTCAAATTTAAAAGCAAACATTAACCAATTACCTTGTCTTTCCCAGAGATTTCTCCACTAGATACACATGCAAAATTCAACTTAAAGATCCAGTGCTCGATAAAAACACAAACAAACAAAAAATCAAGACACTAAATGAAGATTTTCAATCCACCAGTACAAGCACAAATAAAAAGAAAGCAGGTGAATGGGATACTGAGGAAAGCAAAAGCTTATTGTTTTCAAAGTTCACTATAGAATATGCTTCTGAAACTATGGGAAGTAGATTGGCCAGTTGAAATAATATGAATCACGAACCTCTCTGTCCATTTTATTCCACTGCAACAAAGAAAATACCACATGAAAATTAATGTTCCAGTTGGCTAGATTATAACTAGTTACAACAAGCACAAAATAAACAAACCATCAAAAGTAAATGAATTTGAAATGATTTAACTTTAAGCCAGCCAAATAGTGCACCTTAAATTTATATGGCTCGTTCTTCTTCATTGCCTTTTTCCAATGATGCTGCTCAAATAAAAATGCCTTGTCATGCCAACTGCACATTGAAGTGAATCAAGATGTAAGATGGAAACAAGATTTGCTTGCTAGAAAACATCAAAATCAAAGCCTCAAAAAACCAGTAAAAAATCCTTCAGGTAAGCTTTAACAACATAAATACTTATGACAGCAATTCACATATAACTAGAAGATGCATGTTCATGCAACCAAAGGTTGTCATTTGGAGGAGCAAGAGAAATGAAGGCTTTTTGAAGGCTTGGAGTACAAAAGGTTGCTCTTTTGCGGTTGCATCAAAGTAGAAGAAGTTAGATGAATCATCCAGTTCTCAAATTCAGCTTGCTATACATTGAAACTAGCCTTAAAGCAGTAAGGAACCACAAAACAATCATAAATCAAAATTTCATACAGCACATGCAAAAGGGTCAAAGTACATTAAAGTAATGGCTACGATTTCCGTCTAAGATTTTCCATGAAGCAACTCATGATTTTCTTTTTCGTAAAAAATAATCCTTTTAAGAGGCAATAGACAGGTCCAGAACATGGGAAACCTACCAAAAGTTACACCATAACTTCATCTCTCGTAAAAATTCCACGGCCAAATTATGCTTTATTTTTTCACACAATACTTAAACCCTTTGATTTGGTGGTAAAGGACGTCATTCTCATTACAGATTTTTTTTTAATTAACAAATTTTGCCCTTGAATGCAAATTAAAACAAAAGAAAACCAGTCCATAATACACCCTTAAACAGAAAGAAAATAACATCGGAAAAAGAAAAAAAAAACAGAGACGAGCAAACAAACATCCTGAAATATATTAATTTCATTTTTTTATTAGTAACTGAACTATATTAATTTCCATGTAAATTGAAAAAACAAATGGGTACTCCTAAATAAACAGTACAAAACCCTTAACAGAGTCAAACAAGCAGTATGAAAATGGGTAAAAATAAAAATAAAAGGAAAGGGATAAAAAGAGAGAGTACTTGAACTGATTCGTGAGAGTCCAAAGGTAGGGATTGGACCAGGTGAGAATAGAGAACGCAGCCGACCCGATCCAAATGTTGACGAATCTGTCTGGGTCGGCGTGTGGGACGCCAGGGTCTCCTCTGTATGCATTTCCAAAGTACTTCTCCATTAGCTCTCTGTATGCAACGACGGTCTGCAGTTATCACAAGCTCTGTGGTTCTGTTTCCACTTATCCGCTTATTGCAGTTTTTGTATTTATTTATTTCTTAATTTTCCTTTCCCTTTTCTATGCGACGAACTATATAGAGTATAGACGGAACGGAGCAACTGGGCCGAGTTGGATTGAGATTACTGGGCCGAGTTGGATTGAGATTACTGGGCCGAGTTGGATTGAGATTACTGGGCCGAGTTGGATTGAGATTTAGTCATTTTCATTTTCTTTATTTTTTGACGGAAAAAAAATCAAAACAAACAAGTTTCTTTATTTTTAAAAACCACAATTACGTAATTATTACCTAATAAGCTAAATCAGGTCCTATTAGCGAAATTATTGTAGTAATAGTCACCGATTATTGTGAATTGTAATAGTAAAATTATTATTTTATCTCTAAATGCCGAGTAATATTACCCCTAGATTTAAGGGTATTTTCAACTCTACATTTCTTTGCATAGTAAAATGATCATAATACCCTCAAATAAAATAAAAATCAATAATTGTCACCGAGGATATCATTGTATTTTCATTTTTTCAGTGCATAATAAAATAATCATTTTACCATCCAATAAAATAAAATAAAATAAACACAAGACTTGCTTGACGGGGTGTTTCTAGCATTTCATATTTTTTAAAAATATATAAATACAAATATGCCCCTATATAAGTCAAAAATCAAGAGTTGACTATAGAGGTATTTTGGTAATTGACTATTTTTATTATTATTTTCTGTTGACACATTCGGAAAATGCGCGGCCATTATTCGGCCTCACGCCCCCTTATAGAGGCACGTGAAGTGTTGTACGGTAGTTAAAAATGTCCATTTGGCGTCTCACCAAATGCACTGTCATATCTTCTTTCTCATGGTGGTGCGCGTGGCATCCCATGGTGGCCGGAGACGTAACGATGGTCGGTTGATTTTTTTCCCTTTTCTCTCTCTTGCATGCTAAATTACACGATAGTCTCTTGTGTTTATAGTGTTTTTATTCAATCCCTGAGCTTTTGATTATTTGGTATGGTCATGTTTTTGTTATATAAGTTTGACTTGTTTCAATTGTGTCCTTCAAGTGAAATTGATTATATATTTTGGTTTCATTTCGATCATTATTCTTTTAATTTTGATATTGGTTTTAAATCCCTTAATATTTTCGGTATAGAACTTTGGATTTTTTTCCCTTCAATTCAAATTAATCATATATATAGTTTTCATCTTGGTCCTTATACTTTAAATTTTTTATTTTTTTTATTTTTTTTATTTTTTAATATATACTTTAGAAATAGTCTCTATTTTTGTCCATGTTTATATGTCTATATGCTCTTAGTTGTTGTTTTTAATTTTTATTACTTTCTATTTTGTTGAGGTTGTATGTGTTTTTTTAATTTAATCCTTAAATTTTAATTTGTGTTTGTGATCATTTAAAATTTGATTTTTTATTTTATTTTTTTATTTGTTTTGTTATTATTCTTAAACTCCAATGATATTTTTTAAGCTAATACTATTTATTTTTGTTTTGTCATTTATTTTATTTTTTGATATTGATTTTGTTAAAAATGATTTTTGTGACTTTTTTATGTATGATATTTTAAATCTAATATCACGTTAACAAAAAATATACGAAGCCACACGTTGACAAAATGGGTAGAAAAGTTAGGCCAAATTATCTACAATGAAAAAAATACAAGTGACTTGCCCTGCATTTTGTCGCAATGAGCACCAAATTTTTTAACATGTAAAAAAAATGTTAATAGTCTTAGGGTTTTTTTTATGATGTTATACATGTGAACGAAATAATCAACCTACAAACCTTTTAATTATTTAGTTTTTTTATATATTCATTTTATGATGGGTAAGACGTTTAAAATAATTATTACTATTATTTTTAAGGTATTTTCCTTAAAAATATGTGGGGCAATTTTTATATTTTGATATTTGTTTAATATTAACGCCATATATATATATTATTTTTCTATAGGGTATCCTAGTTCTAAAAATAGAGTCATAGATTTAGCATGCTAACTCAGGTTGACTCACCTCACTTTTTATGTCCTTATATTTTTTCTAATAAGTCCTTAACATTGAGTTGACTATGTGTTGCGACGATGATGTTTTTAGCGCTTTGCGCCCTGCCATCCTCGGATCGGGGAGACAATGGTGCGCGGTGAAAAAAGGATTGTTTTATAGCCATAAAAATTACATCTATAATTATCAGGAGTCACTACCTATTATTAATGTCACCAAGAACCTATTAGTCTACAAGAGTCTTGGGTAAGGGGACTTGTTGTGTAAGGGAAAGACGCATCACACTCAGTGCGCCCTACCTAAGGTAAGTTGCATTATTATTTGATTGTTTTTCCTAAGTTTGATTTTTTTGTTGGTCTTTTCTAAAGTTCAACGTAGATCTCTCTTCATGAGAAAATCTCTACCTCATTGCGAGTTGAAAGACTAACCAAAAAAGAATTTAAAACTACATTTAAAAAAAAAATCCCACGGGTGCACTTTACAATATAATTTTACACAGCAGTTAAAAACTTTTTCGTATCTGCGGGTGTACTTTACAATATAATTTTACACCCGATAGTTAAAACAAAATAATTTTTAATTTTTTTGATATTTTGGTCAAATTCCAACGGATAATCATAAACTGGTTACGATATCCAATTTTCATTCAAAATATGATGAAAAATCTTGAAATACAGCCGTATGCACGGAAACAACACATTTTTATATCTTTTTTGAATTTTTTATATGCTTTTTCTTTTTAAAAAAAGGAAAATAAATAAAATAAAATTATGGGCTAGACTGTTTAGCCTTAATGGGCCGAAAGGCCCATCCACTTAGGTAGCTGGTCCGGGAACTGAACCCAGCCCGACCTAACAGGAGAGTCAATTAATTCACTCCCCCAGCGAAGAAGAAGACGATGTACGGTAAATGGCAGTCGACCGACCATGACAAGAGGCTTACTTGCTACTGCCGCCGGGTAGAGGAGGTTGAGGTGGTTCTCCCTGTGGTGTTGGCGTCAGAAATGGAGGCTTATGGTGGCGGCGTCGGAAACGGAGGCATGTGGTGACCGAAGGAGGTGTTAGGAGCTGTTGCTTCACGCCGGTGCAACTATTGTGGCTTTTGCTGCCTCGCTAGAGGCCATGTCTTGATGGTTTGTGTGGAGGAGGAGATGATGGTGGTGACAGGTGGCGTTGATGGCTGTCGGAGGAGGCGAGAAAGGCTGTTTTCTAGAGAGAGAAACATCGACTAGAGGAGAGAGAGATATTGGAGAAGAGGGAGGAGCTACGACGGGGAAGAGAGATGGGCTGCTGGAGTATCCTCTCCGACAACCAGGAAGGGTGAAGGTGGAGGTTTTGGGGTGGTTGCACCGGTTGCACTGTAATTTTACTATTGTATTGTATTCCCCGGTTTTGTTCCCCCTTTTTTTCCCCGTTCCCGTTCGTCCTTGCAAATTCCCAGTGTTTGTGTTCTTCAAGGCATTAACAACGATAATCTCCCCTCTCGTTTGTGTATTTTTCTCTGTTCCTCCCAGGTTTTTTTCGCCCCCCTTTTCCCTCTGTAATTTTCCCCTATTTATAGGCTCATCTTGCAACTTACAAGTAAGGGTTGATGTCCAGAGCATGGTGTTTTTCAGTGGTAGGTAGCGGGTATGGCTGCCAGCATGGTGCAACATGGCTCCGGCGATGGCTACGGCAGGTCCAGTTTTTTTTAATATAAAATATAATGAAAAAATAGGTTGTTACAGAAAGAGTTGGTAGGTAGGTAGCAGGGGATGACTGCCAGCATGGTGCAGCATGGCTCCAGTGACGGCTTTTGCAGGTTCATTTTTTTTTAATATAAAATAGAATGAAAAAATGGGTTGTTAAAGAAAGAGTTTTTTTGACGGGAAGAATGACATTTTTATCTTCAATTTTGGCTCTCGATTTCACCCGAAAAGTTTCATCATCGAAAATTCTGATCTTCTCAATTTAACTCAGATTAGGCTTCCAAACTTAATTTCTCATCAATTAAGCCCTTAATAAAATTAATCTAACCAATTTAAAGTATAATTCGTCTCTTGCGCTTAATTAAATCCTTTGATTGAGCTCTCAATTGATCCCTAAACATAATTACACTTTAATTGGCCGATGATTAAATCAAATTGGCCCATAAAAATATAATTGTGCCTCCCGACTTAATTTTTAAGCAGATTTATCCAATAATAAATTATTTTAGCCTTGAATCTACATTTTCCTTCATTTCTGGGCAAAAAAAGAGGTATGATCGGGCTCTCGAAAACGTCCAAAATTTCCACCTTGATTTTTCTGCTTACCCCAACCCATTTTATTTTATTTTTGGGTAGATTTAGGGAATAACCCATAAATTAGGTTATGACAGTTGCCCCCCTTTGTACAATGCTTACTACTAAAGTATTGTAAAAGACTTTAGATAATAAGCGTTGTAAAGAAAAAGAAAAGTGGATTTACTAGACCAAGAATTGGTTAATCCATCTGAAAATTAGAATGAAGGCTATAAAGCGTACTCAGAAGGAATGGTAAGATAGGGCTAGAAAGTGCATTACCTAAGAATTGAGGCCTAAGGAGGACACTCATTGGATGGAAGACGATGATGTTTGTGAATGACACGGAAAAATGGTTTCATTGTAATGGGTGACCTACCCAAGTTGAAATGATGAAAATGGTCTCATTGTAATGGCCAGGAATGACCACGGAATTTAGAACATGGTGGTCAGAGGAATAAAAACCTTGCTTTCAAGCCAATCGAAGCCATCTCACCTGGAAATGTAAAAAGGAGAATCCCGACCGAAAAATCCCAGAAAGGAAAGAGCAAGACCAAGGAATCCGTCCCAGAGCCCTCGTCGAGTCAACTTTCTCCTCCCAGACTTCAGGGCAGAAAAGAAACCCAAGAAAGGTCTCTCCTTTTCGGTCTTTCGTTGTTTAACTCCCGCGGCCAAAAAATGAGTTGTTTTTCTATTTTGTAGACAAAAGTGCTAAACCCCCTACCCCTAAGTCCGCAATGTCTTCAGTTAGGAGAACCCGAGCTACCTCGAAGCGCACAGCTGCAGAAACTGCCTCTGCTTTGATTAAGAATAAAAAAAGGAAAAACGAAGGCAAACCCACTGACGAAGCGTCTGAGCCTCTGGAGGTAAGTGAGGTGAAGATGGTCTCATTGAAATGGATGACCTACCCAGGTGAGAATGTTGATGATGATTTCATTGTAATGGGTGACCTACATAGATGAAAATGATGAAAATTGTCTCATTGTAATGAGTGACCTACCTAGAAAAGATGAAAATGGTCTCATTGTAAGGGGTAACCTACCTAGGTGGGAATGATGATGATGTTAAAAAGGCACAAGAATGGTCTCATTGTAATGCGTGACCTACCCGGGTGAGAATGGTGAAGATGGTCTCATTATAATGGGTGACCTACCCAAGTGGAAGCAAAAGGTGGTGATGAAGATTTCATGGGATGGAAGATAGGGCTAGAAAACACATTATCTTAATTTATGATCGAGGGTTGGAAAACGCACTCGAAGATGAGGGGAAAATAGGGCTGGAAATCACAGTAGTTAGATTGATGGTCGAGGGTTGGAAAACGCACTCAAAGATGAAGGGAAAATAGGGATAAAAAGCCCACTATTTTAGTTGATGGTCGAGGGTTGGAAAACGCACTCGAAGATGAATAGGAAATAGGGCTAGAAAACACACTATTTTAATTGATGGTCGAAGGTTAGAAAACACACTCGACAATGAGGGGAAAGTGGGGCTGGAAAGCACACTATTTAGATTGATGTTCGAGGGTTGGAAAATGCACTCGAAGATGGGGGGAAATAGGACTGGAAAGTATACTATTTTAATTAATGGTCGAGGGTTCGAAAATGCACCTGACGATGAGGGGAAAGTGGGACTGGAAAACATACTATTTTAATGATGGTCGAGGGTTGAAAAACGCACTCGACGATGAGGGAAAATAGGGTTGGAAAACACACTATTTTAATTGATGGTTGAGGGTTGGAAAATGCACTCAAAGATGAAGATTGATGGTGGCTAGAAAGCTCACCAAGCTCTGGAAGGAGATAGGACTTAAAAGCGCACTATCTATGTTGGTTGATGGCTAGAAAGTGCACTCAAATAAAGGAAGAGATAGGGTTGAAAAATGTTCTATCTGTGTTGGTTGAAAGGCTTGTAAGCACACTCACGGAAGTGAAAAGGGCTCAAAGGCGCATAAAAAAAACAATGAGTGGAGGTTTGTAAATTACAATCCCTTCAAAACCTTTCCTAAATTATCAGTGGGGATGCAATGCATGATGATGCATGTATACTTAGCTGAGAAATATAGTGCCCTTTTTTCTTCATGGTCTTCTCTTTTTGGGGTTTGGATCTCTGCTTTGATGGCTTCTCGCTTCTACTTACTCGAGCCGTAACTTATGATTTTGACCACTAGAGATGACAGGCCTTCAGCATATCCATATGCCCTCATTTTCTTAAAGATCTTCAGTTTTGTTCAACCTTCTTTGAAAAGTAATGATGGAGCCAACTTCAATCTCATTTTAGACCACCCCCCAGTTTGGTCATGCCCCATAAGTGTTTTGAACTTCAAGTGTTTGCAGGAAATGGATGATGATTTGCAAAAATTGTTTTCATGTAGGATTTTTCGAATTTCAAAGTTATTCCAAGCAAAAAAAAACCAATTTGATGTTTGTTTAAACAAACTTTTCTTGAAAGAATTCAAGAGATCTCATTGTCAGGTTCTATGTTGCTTTTGACGGGAGCGTGAAATGATGCGTGTTCACATGTCTTGCATTTCAAAAAGACTTCGTTCAAGTTTCATGAAGCATTTGAAAGGCTTGTTTCAAATGGAAAAGCATTGCCTATTGATCTAGATTACTCGTATTTGATTAGAAAGAGTTTTATCAGGCTTGTAACAAGCTTAGGTTGGTGGCTATGAAAAAAAATATTTGTAGGTTTAGCAAAAGGTCTTATGGCATTACAAGAAAAATTATCAATAAATCAAATCCAAAACACCATGTGAAGACATGATCAAAATAGAAGGCAATTATGAAGTAGACTTCATTTTCCAATGTCGGCGTACTCTCTTTTTCAAAAGCTTTTGCCAAGATCACTTTAATCTTTATGAAGCTTAATTGGGTGCAGGACCTGGATTTTCTTCGAATGTTATCCACCCCGCTTTAATTAATTGCATGAGCCTCTTCTTGAAGGCACCACAAGTGTGAATGTTATGCCCCGTAGCACCAGCATGGTATTTGTAGGTGAGGTCGTGTTTGTACCAATTGGGGTAAGGCTGCTGCAAAGGTGCCTGAGGTTTAGGAGCTACTTGCCCAATACTTACCAACTTTTGATACATTTCATTTAAGAGAAATGGTAGCGGAGGTAGCTGTTCTTGGGTATTCTGGTAATTTCTTTTCGGGAAATTTTTAGATGAATCTTTGACTTGAAGATTCATGTTGGCAATTTCAGATGAAGGGTTATGGTATTTTTGGAATTGGTTTGTCCTACCCTTGTAGTCGTCTTCAAAATGCTCGACCATTATTCTTTTGCCTTCAAAGCCATTTTTCTCCATAGGTGCGGGAATTCTACCACTTTGGATTCCCTACTCTATCCGCTCTGTCACGGCTACAACATCTGTGAATTGTCGTGCCGAGCTAAACATTACATGTTCGTTATATGGTGCTCTTAGTGTGTTGGCGAATAATGTCACCATTTCTTGATCCAGAAACGGGGGATGTACTTGTGCAGCGAGATCTCTCCATCTCTGAGCATATTCCCTTATGCTTTCTTTGTTCATCTTTTTCAAGTTAGATAAACTTGTTTTGTTAGGAGTAATGTCCATGTTGTACTTAAATTGCTTGATGAAAGCATCTACCAGATCATTCCAGCTACGAATCTTGGTGTTGTCTAGTCTCATATACCAATTCAAAGTTGCCCCACTCAAACTGTCTTGGAAAAAATGCATAAATAGTTTTTCATCATGCACTACTTTTTCCATTTTGTTATAGTATGATTTTAGATGAGTGACAGGGCATTGTGTCCCAATGTACTTGATAAAATCAGGAACACAAAACTTTTTTGGTATCACAACATTCAGGAATAGACACATTTCTGCATCCTGTACTGGGTCATATAAGTTCACCCCTTTAATGGACCTTATCCTGGCCTCTAACATCGCCATATTATCTTGGTTGATACCCTCTGATGTTGTTATAACCGTTGGGGTTGCGGGTCTTGAACCCTTTCTCTTGTCACCTCTTCATGGTGATTCATAGCTTGTGCTTGAGCAACAACTACGGGTCTAGATGAAGGACCCTCGCCAAAGGCATTTCTCAGTGCTTGCTCGAGTAGGCTGGTAAGATGAGTCACGCTGGCTTTCAAAGAATCCAGTTCTTCTTGGAAATGGGCATCTTGGCGTGCACGCTCCTCATCATCCGTACTTCTCTGATTGAGTTGAGTGTTAGGAGCTCTTCGGGGACCTATATTTCAATTTACCGATGATATGTTATGTACAGTGATGGATACATATAGATGCAAATGTATGTACATATACATCAGGTGAATTATTAGAGAGTTAGCATCTAAAGACAAGTTCCAAGTCATTACATGAGGGGTAAGCCTTTTACCTGGTCTCAAAGGTCTATGAACTGCCCAGTGACTGCCTTACGTGAAGGTAGTATAGGGGTTTACAAGAAATGGTTGGGGCACGATGTGACCGCCATTATCGAGTAAACACTTAGTTCATAGTTGGACGTTTCATGAATATAAACCCCGACTGAAAGTCATGAGGCAGACCGCAACTCCCCACCTAACCTAAAATTAGGTTTATTCACAGAATTAAAATGCATGATGACAAAGTAGTAAAATGCGTGTAAAAATATGAACTAAAGAATAAACAATCAAACAACAAAGCTTAGTCCAACTATGTCCCCAGCAGAGTTGCCATCTGTCGTGACAATGATTTTTTTCGCGTTTCGCGCCCCGACATCCCTAGATTGGGGAGGCAATGGTGCGCGGTGAAAAGGGGGTTGTTTTATAGCCGTAAAAATTACGTCTATAATTATCAGGAGTCGCCGCTTAGTATTAAAGTCATCAGGAACCTATTGGTCTGTGACAGTCTTGGGTAAGGGGACTTGTTGTGGAAGGGGAAGATGCATCACCCCTAGTGCACCCTACCTAAGGTACGCTGCATTGTTATTTGATTGTTTTTCCTAAGTTTGATTTTTTTATTGGTCTTTTCTAAAGTTTGATGTTGATCTCTTTTCGTGAGAGAATCTCTACCTCATTGCGAGTTCAAAGACTAACCGAAAAGGAATTTTACACTGCATTTTAAAAAAAAATTCTTCCCACGAGTGTACTTTAAATGTAATTTTACACCGCACTTAAAAGAGTCGCCATCTGTCGTGACAATGATTTTTTTCGCGTTTCGCGCCCTGACATCCCTAGATTGGGGAGGCAATGGTGTGCGGTGAAAATGGGGTTGTTTTATAGTCGTAAAAATTACGTCTATAATTATCAGGAGTCGCCGCCTAGTATTAAGGTCACCAGGAACCTATTGGTCTGTGAGAGTCTTGGGTAAGGGGACTTGTTGTGGAAGGGGAAGATGCATCACCCCTAGTACACCCTACCTAAGGTACGCTACATTGTTATTTGATTGTTTTTCCTAAATATGATTTTTTTATTGGTCTTTTCTAAAGTTTGATGTAGATCTCTTTTCGTGAGAGAATCTCTACCTCATTGCGAGTTCAAAGACTCACCCAAAAGGAATTTTACACTGTATTTTCAAAAAAAACATTCTCCCCGCGAGTGTACTTTAAATGTAATTTTACACCGCACTTAAAAACTTTTTCTTATCTGCGGGTGTACTTTACAATGTAATTTTACACCCTAATAATTAAAACAAAATAATTTTTATTTTTTTGATATTTTGGCCAAATTGCAATGGATAATCATAAACTGGTTATGATATCCAATTTTCATTCAAAATATGAATAAAAACCTTGAAATCCAGCCGTATGCATTGAAACAACACATTTTTATATTTTTTTTTGAAATTTTTGTATTTTTATATTTTTTATATGTTTTTGCTTTTTTTTAAAGGAAAATAAAATAAAATTATGGGTTGGATTATCCAGCTTTGATGGGCCTCTCGGGCCATCCACTTAGGCAGCTGGGCCGGGAACTGAACCCGACCCCATCGACCCAACGGGGGAGTGAATTAGTTCACTCCCCCAGCAAAGAAGAAGACGATGTATAGTAAATGGTGGTCGACCGATCATGACAAGAGGCTTACTTGCTACTGTCGTTGGGTAGAGGAGGTCGATGTGGTTCTCTCTGTGGTGGTGGCGTCAGAAACGAAGGCCTGTGGTGGCCAGAGGAGGCGTCGGGAGTTGGTTGCTTCACGCTGGTGCAACTGCTGTGGCTGTTGCTGCCTTGTCTGAGGCCATGTCTGGGTGGTTTGTGTGGAGGAGGAGATGATGGTGGTGAGGATGGTGGTGACAAGCGACGTTGATGGTTGTCGAAGGAGGCGAGAAAGGTTGTTTTACGTTGCTGTTTTCTAGTGAGAAACGTCGACCAGAGGAGAGAGAGAGAACGAAGAAGAGGGAGGAGCTACGACGAGGAAGAGAGATGGGCTGCTGGAGTATCCTCTCCAGCGACCAGGAAGGCTGAAGGTGGAGGTTTTGGGGTGGTTGCACTGTAATTTTACTATTGTATTATATTCCCCGGTTTTGTTCAGCCTTTTTTTCCCCGTTCCTGTTCGTCCTTGCAAATTCCCAGTGTTTGTGTTCTTCAAGGCATTAACAACGATAATCTCCCCTCTCGTCTGTGTATTTTCCTCTGTTCCTCCCAGGTTTTTTTTGCCCCTCTTTTCCCTCTATAATTTCCCCCTATATATAGGCTCATCTTGCAACTTATAGGTAAGGGGTTGATGTCCAGAGCATGGTGTTTTTCAGTGGTAGGTAGTGGGCATGACTGCCAGTATGGTGCAACATGGCTCCGGTGATGGCTTCGGCAGGTTCAATTTTTTTTTATTATTAAATAGATTGAAAAAATGGGTTGTTACAGAAAGAGTTTTTTGACGGAAAGAATGATGTTTTTATCTTCAATTTTGGCTCCCGATTTCACCTAAGAAGTTTCGTCATCGAAAATTCTGATCTTCTCAATTTAACCTAGATTAGGCTTCCAAACTTAATTTCTCATCAATTAAGCTCTTAATAAAATTAATTTGACTAATTTAAAGTATAATTAAGCTTTTGTGCTTAATTAAATTCTTTAATTGAGCTCTCAATTGATCCCTAAACATAATTACACTTTAATTTGGCTGACGATTAAATCAAATTGGCCAATAAAAATATAATTATGCCTCCGAACTTAATTTTTAAGCAAATTTATCTAGTAATAAATTATTTTACCTTGAATCTTCATTTTCCTTCATTTTTGGGCAAAATAAGAGGTACGACGGGGCTCTTGAAAACGTTCAAAATTTCCACCTTGATTTTTCTACTGACACCAGCCCATTTTATTTTATTTTTGTTATTTTTGGATAAATTTGGGGAATAACCAAAAAATTGGGTTATGACACTATGAATTGAGTTTTGATTTTTTTTCCTATGAGCTTATCCTATTCTTATAATCTAGGTTACAAATCTTTTTTTTTTTTATTGAAAGGAGGAGATATTTGAAAAAAAACAAAAGAACTAGGATCAAAATAAAAATATTTTTTTGATGGAAGGGTGAAATTGAAAAGAAAAATCAATTCAACAAAAGACCCAAAAAATAATCAAAAGAATGAATTTTTTTTTAAAAATATTTGGCAACTTGAGGTTGAATAATGAAACTGATATCTAATAAAACTTATACAAAAGAGTCAAGAACAAAAAAATAAAAATAAAGACAAGTTGAAATACCAACAAAAAAGCTAAACTATAATTTTTTGGGGAGGATAAAGAGAAAAGGAAATAAAGGCCCACCAATGACGAATCGTATCACCATTATCACCATTTATCATATTATTAGAAAGAAGACATGGTGATGCTTCCAATAACATGATAAAAGATGTGTTTTAGGTGTTTCCCACACGCCTCAATTTTTTTTTTAATTTTCATACTTGATCAAATATCAAATTGCACCTCTGTTGACCAAGGTTATTAATTTTGTTTCGGTTAGTGTTTTATTTTTTCAATTGAAACGGAATGTTTCGGTTTCGAAACGTTTTGACACTCCATTTCAGGGTTGTACTATTTATATATATATAATTAAATATATTAATTAATTATTTAGAACTATACAATTTAAATTTTAAACATGAGTAAAAAATAAGAGTTGAACTGATATAACTCGACCGACTTGATAGGTTCAAAAATAATATGAAAAATTGATAAAAATATAGTTTAATTAAAAAAATCAAGTTGACATTTTAAAAAAATATTGAAATAACGATATATTGAATCAACTCGGATCAACATAGGTTAACTTTTCAAATGTGTGACCTCTTTTATAAGACCATTATAACCTTAAATAAAATAAATCAAATCAAATTATAAATTTCAATTCATAATAAGCTCATTGTTGAATAATGAAATTGAGAAAAAAATAATCTAAAAAAAGACATAATAAAATAATTTTTCTGAACAAAATTATGAACATGTATAATATTACAAGAATACCATCATCAATATTACAAGATCATTATATTCTTTGATTGTTGAAATTTTAACATAATATATATAAATATGTCAAGAGACTCATCATAAAATTCATCTTAATCTAATGGTCGGATTAAGAGATAAGATTGATATTGTAAAATTATTCATTATTTTTAAAAATACTGTTTGGCCAGAATGGAACGAGCGGAACGAAACCGGAACGTTTCGGCCGGAATTTAGGCTGAATTTTTGAAACGGGTTAAAATTTTAAATAAGATAAAAACTGCGCTGTTTTATCTCATTTTTCTAATTGGTACAAAACATTTCGATCGAGACAAAACGAGATCAACAACACAAATGCTGACATGATAATGGCGAATACACCATTGTGAAAAGATAAAAAAGTCCGACAACATTTTTTTTAAAAAATGTGTTGATAATTTTTATATTTGATCTAATACTATATTTTTCACAGCTGAAATGATAATAATGAAAATATAAAATTGCCCTATAAAGTTAATTATACTTTGAGATTATTTTGGTCACGGTGCATTTGAAACAAAAAAAGACTTATTTATTTAAATACCCCGTTGACAGCCCGTGTTAAGTTTTTGTTTTGAACGAAGGGGCAAGACCGTTGAAAGTCCTACCTCAACTAGCTTCTGTTAGTTTTAGTTTTAAAATTAAATAATAATTTAGTTTTGATTTGTAAATGCATGGGAAACTACTAATCATAGTCGAGCAGCTGCGAGTTATCCGATTCCATCCATCCCTTCACCTCTATAAATATCATCCCTCTCAATATCCTTTAACTTCTTTACAACCTGTTTTTCAATTTCCCTCCAAAAATATTACCCTAAACCCACCAAAACCCTAATTTTTCAAGCCCCCCCTGTTGGTTCTATCGTAATAAATCACTCCACTTTTACTTTCTCAATTCACTGATTGATTTCTGGATTTTTTGCTATTCTCTCTTTCCAACAATTCACTGCGTCTTTTCTAGATCAGGGTTTTCCCTTTCTGTTTGATTCCTTAGAAAACTAGAGCAGAAAGAAAACAAAATTTCCCTTCCCTTATGATTCTTTCCACGTCAGGGGTGAAATGGCCTTGTATCTGGAAAAGCCCTAATATTTCTTCTTTCTTGACATGAGGGTTCGAATATGAGAAATGGAGGTGAAGAGAATACACCGGGAAGACCCAAATCCGATGACTTTGGCCGCGCCGTATCAAGAATGGCAGTGGCTCAAATATGTGAGAGAGTGGGCTTTGATGGGTTCAAGAAATCTGCTCTAGATTCTCTCAGTGACATCACAATCCAATACCTCAGTGACCTAGGCAAGACTGCAAGCTTCTACGCCAACTTATCAGGTAGAACCCGATGTCATTTCTTTGATATAGCTAGAAGTTTTGAAGATATATTAATAGGAGTTTCACAAGGGTTTTTAGGTGCGTCCAGTTCTGATAATTGTCTAGTTAATTCTGGTACAATTAAAGAACTTATTGACTTTGTGGGTTCTAATGATGAGATTCCATTTGTGCAACCAGTGCCAAGGTTTCCTGTTTTTGGGGATAGAAAGTTAATTCCTACTTTTGAAAAAATGAGTGAAGTTCCGCCTGGGAAGCATATTCCAGCATGGTTGCCAGCTTTGCCTGATCCTCACACGTATTTGCATACACCTATGTGGAACGAGAGGCTTTTAGATCCTCGTGCAGAAAAGGTTGAGCAAGCGAGACAGAGGATAAAGGCAGAGAGGGCTTTGTTGAGTTTGCAGAAGAGGTTGTTGAGTAATGGTTCAGCAGGGGCTTCATCCTCAGGGATTAATGATAATGTTAAAGAGTCAGGAGCAGTTTATAGCAGTCAGTTTCTTGCCATGCCATTGGAGTCTGGGAAGAAGGATGTTTCTCCGGTTGTGTTGTCAGATGAGCTAAAAACCCATTTTTCCGTGATGCAGGCATTTGCACCTGCTATTGAAGCAGCAAAAGAAGGTGGAATATGTGATGATGGAGATTTTGAGAGGAAGACACTTTCGGAAAAAAGACCTGCTGTGATTTTTAAGTTTAAGACCGGAAAGAAGTTGTATGTAGAGTCTCTGGATCTGAGTCTTTCGAAGAAGGGTGGGGGGAGAACAGGCCATTGGTTAGGGCGGGGTGACGAGAGGGATGACAAGAAGAGGAGAGCAGAGTATATTCTTAGGCAGTCAATGGAAAACCCTCAAGAACTTACACAGTTGTAAACTAATTTTGAGACTGACTGGCTAGTTCAGAAGTTGCTTTTAGTAGGGGCAATTGGTTCACTGATTCTTTCAGTTCAGACTGACTTACATATTTGTTGTTCCCGTGCAGATATTATGAGATTCTTATTGAGTGTCCCATGCTAACATTTCAGGTATGTGACTGCTTTTGCTTATGTTACTTGAGCTTTAGTCTCAACTGATTCTTTGACAGTGAAGATTGTACTTCTTTTTTCTGTCATTAGATGTTGTATCCGCATTGAATTTCATTGTGGGATGGACAAATTGTGCTCTTTGATTCTGGCCAATGTCATCTATGTTCTGTTCCTGGACATGCAAGAAAAAGATTATATACAGGATAATGTGCATTTCTACATAAGCACCTTAATGTCATTGCAGAATTTTCTTGCAGTGAATTGTGCTTATGTTCTTATGTGGAGAAGATATTGGTTTTACGAGGAAGGTTTTATCACCACAATTGGGTGTGTGTAATAGAAACAAAATTTGGAAGTACCATCACATCGCAAGGAAAAATATGTAATAAAATGACCCAGAAGTTGGAGTAAAAATTTAGAAGTCCTGTTCTAAGATTGAATTTAAGTGGATATGTTGTGTTGGATGAGGATTTAATAAGTGAGGATGTATACCTATATTACGGGTGAATTACCATTTATACTTCATTTCTACATGGCAAACCATATGCATCGCATTTCATGTCATACCCCTTAATTTCTCAATGTTCTCGCCATCTAAAGTGCTTCTATGACAGACAATAACAAACCAGAGAATAAGAATTTGGTTAAACGTTACTGTAGAAAGCTCTAAGCACCAGGATATAACGAGGAAAGAAACAGAAATGTGCGGCAGGTTGTGTCAAGCAGTTTCCACACATATTTCACTCTAAGCCTTTATCCTCAGTACAGTTTGGTATCTAGGAGACGTGGAAGGTAAAATTTTGGTTTTCACACTGGGCGTGAGAAGTTTGATTGAACCCATCTTTCATTCCGTTTGTCAAATTAGATGCAGCAGTTGGAAAGGAATTTGGATCGAATCACATGGCGACAAGGTCATTCCCTACTTTCATCTTCCGCTAGACAACCCTGCTGGGAGATAAAAGCTGAGTACTGCTGTCAAGGACTATGATCATAATATATCTGTGAGCAGTGTTGTCTGGATTGTTGGGACATCCAGACCATACTGATGTGTAATGTTGTGCTCTGGAGAACAATTTTGTTTTTATTGTGTCATCAGGTCTGCCGCTTTATACCAACCTTCAGGAAGTCGATTTATATACAGTGAAAACAGGCAAGAAAAACCGCCCACTGCATACGCTATCGTAGCTTTTGCTTTGGCATATAGCTTCCGTTGTTTGGTTTTAATGCTATAATCGAGTTGTTCTAGTTAGAAAAACTACCACCTCATGCAGCAAAGTGAGAGGATATCAGAATCAAGAAACATCAATTTATATGAAGAAAAATTCTTCCATGAGAGAGTCGAGAAATCCATGATTTCAGAGCAGGATGGCGCCATAGTCCATTCCACCAGTGTTAATCAACTGCATGCTGGGACGAGATTAACCCTTCATTTATAATGCCACTCCGATGTCCTCTTACGTGCAAACCTGTTGCAAGAGGACAGAGCTACCACTTACAGTATCCCATGCCACACTTTGATACCCTGGTAAAAATTCCAGTGTAAGGACTGAACATAAACAAATAGAGTGAAGTGAGGACAAACGCATCCCTTTCTCACAGACCATCATTCAGATTCCACAAACATTCACTGCCCGGATCCAAACACAACTCCAACGCTAAAGATGCAAAACACATAACCCCAATGGAGTTACATGACCATGATAAACAATGATGACAAATATAAGACCAATACAAACACAAAGGGATGATCATAATTATGTAATCCTAATAACTTGACAGTGGCCCTGTTGAGATGATGAAGTTCTCACTCAGAGTGCTAATTTGACTGAGAAACAATAGTCTACTCGTATATATGTTGGAGGTCAATCTTCCATTTCTTTATGACCTTAACGTTTCAATTTCATGTTGATTTCTGGAACAAATACATTTCACGATGGTTGAAGATTATGAAATCCAGGTTGTCTGGCAAAGTAACCATCCTGCATTGAAGCATATATGAACAATGTCAATGGCCCGTTAGTGTAAGAACAAAATTACTGACAATCACATGTGGTGTAATTCACATCTCCAAGCACATTAAGTGTAGAAAGAATTAAGTAACATAACTAAAGCATGCTCTCAAAGTAGCATGACATTTGACACAAGAAACTCGACCATCTTTAGCCTACCACCAAGTCTGGGCTAGACATATGTGGAGTTGATTGCTATAGTAAGCTGTACCTAACAAAATTGTGAAGAAGTCAGATTGTTCAAGACAATAGTGTGAGTTACTTTAGCTTTCTTCTCATGGTCAAAAAGACCGGGTGGGTGTTTGGTTCAAGGACGATATCCAAGGGTTTTTCTTGAGTGGATTCTAAAGCTCAAGGATTGTTTCTCTTCCATTCTACAAGGGATTTTGTGTACTCTTTTGAGCGTGGTTAGTTAGGAAGTCTTTGGTGTGTATCCACTAGATTCCTTGTGGACTCGAGGGATTACTCTATTAGTTATGATCTTTTCAATGCTTAATTTCATCAATCACTGATCCATATTATATGCCCTCTAGTTTTTCCCTCTTTAAAGGTTTTCCATGTAGATTGCTTGCATTCTCTTCTTGGATCATATTGTTCCCTCTGTTTTATGCATCACTGTTCAGTGTTCATCTTTTATAGTGCTAAAAATAAACTATTCACCAAATCCACTAATGGAACACATCTTCAAGCAATAAGTATAAAGATAACACACAATCAACTAAGATGTATCACAACAAATATGTGTCCATGCAGAGAACACAAGCAGTTTAAATAAAACCATCTAAAGGATGAAAATCTATGGGGCATAATCTGAGTTCCACTCATCAAAGAGAACAGGGGTGCTAACAATGGTTCCTTAACAAAGTTTTGGAGCACATCCAAGGTAGAATGAGGAAAAAAACTGTTGTGCCTAGGTCTTGAACCATCCAAACCATTGGATGAGGGTCTTTTCCATGGTTTGAGGAAACACAAAGTCAGAAAACAAGGTTAACATGGTGCAGCCCTTACACTAGCTTGGCTTCTCTATGTTTTGTTTTTTTCTTTCTTTTTTTATCCACGTTTTCATCTATCACTTGAAACACCAAGCCTATGTCTGAATACACTTCACATCAATCCTAATAACACTAGTCATAAGCCTAGAAGCCCCATTGCCATGGTAAGGCTTAATAAAAATAACAAGCCCTCTTCTTGCGTATGAAGAAATTTTTGGTTTGATTTAGTCCCTTGTACAGTGAAATCTTCAGTCAAACAAACTTTCATTTACATGCACATGATTATGTTTGCTAAGGCACACTGTAGAGCAAACATGTAACTTGACAATTAAGAAATGGTAGTCTACAGTTCAATGTACAATTCCTAGGAATTAATCATTTAGTCAGAATGTGTTCAAGTGATATGAGGGTACAATGCCCCAATTAAGAATTTCTGTATGTTCCTTAATTATCAAGTCATGATCTACAAGTTACAAAAGACACTGTCCAGCTGACCAGTTAATGGACCGTTGGTTTACTATGAACTATGCATATCATGTGGCAAGAATCAACGTAAATACCTTTAGGAGCAATTGAGACTATTGCTGCACCATTAACATTACCATAATGGGATAGGAAATTTAAACAGCATCTTCAAAATCCAGAAACTGACAAGTCAGAAGGATATCCATGGTTTATCTTCCATTTCATTCAGTAAAATTCATGACCATCTCGTGACTTAAGAAGAGGAAACTTCCCTTGTAACAACCAGAAACTACATAATATATATATAATCTAAGGCCCAGTTTGTTTCATGAAAGTGGTTTCGAGAGACCAAAGCAGATCCTTCCATCAATGGTGTTGAGGTGTGAAGTCCCATCATAACTTTCTTCTTGCTTTCTTCATGTTGCACTTCTGAGAATGCTTCTCTGAGGTTTGGAAGAGGTTTGGTTCCCATTCCTCTTCCTCTAACTTCATCCAAGTTTTTATTGAGTCCTAGAAAAAATTTAAAAGTTATTTTCTACTCCAGAATTCTTTTGTATAGAGCTGTGTCTCTAGGGCATCTTCGTGTATAACTTTCAAACATATCAAGGTGCTGTCAATGTCGAGACAGAGTGTTGAAGTATTGAGTGACATTGAGAACCCCTTGGCGAAGATCATGCAGTGCAACTTCAACCTCAAACAATTCTGATGTGTTATCAGAACTTGAGTATGTTTTCCTAACTGCATTCTAAATCTCCTTTGTTGTTCCATTAAGGAGGAAATTTTCTCCTATTTTGTTTGTCATTGAGTTGATTAACCATGACATTACCATGTGATTTTCTGTTTTCCATGTTCGAAAATAGGGATCATTATTCTTTGGTATGATGACTTCTCCTGAGAGATAATCATCTCTGCCCTTCCCACAGTTGAGCATCATTACTGAAGAGGACCATTGAAGGTAATTACACCCATTGAGTTTGTGACATGTGATGAGAATGGAAGAACTTTCAATTCCTCCATGGTTGATGGTGGATGGTGGTTTTCCAACACTAGAGGTGACTTCAGAGGTAGAGCTTTGCCTCTCGGCAGCCATGCCATATGGGCTAATTAGGTTTCAGAACCAAGCTCTGATACCATGTGAGATTTTGAGAGAAAAGAGATTGTTTTATTCAACTTAGCTTATGCATAGTACATCCTTCTATACATATACATGGCAGCAACATATAAAAATGAAATAATTAACTAGAAAAGAATTAGAATCTTTCCTAAACTAGGAAAGCTTATTCTGGCATATAATGCCAGATTCTTCTTACTAATCTTTACTTAGAATATCTCAGTAAATCCCTAACTTTGAGCCTGATTTCAACACATTCCCATCAAACCTGATTTACTTGGTTTTTTAGGAATTGGTGTTTTTGTGTGTGTGTTGCTTGAGGTTCACATCAATGACACTACCAAACATAAAAAAATAATCCACTTTCATGGAATCCATTTTCCAAAGAAAAACTACTTTATAACAAACAACGAGGCCTAAGTCTCCCACCATCAATAAAAAGTGAATGACAACACTGTACATCGAATGTTGCAAAGACTGGTTTCGTGTATAATTTTTAAAGCATGCAATGGGAATAGCACTTGTATGGCACCCAAATGAAAGAAACATTCAGAAACATGTGTCACAACCAAAAAAGAGTAAGCAAGCAAACATGCCTCTCAATGGAGTGAATCACTAAATATTCTGCAGTATGGGTTCATTTCAGTCTTCTAGCACGAGCTCTTTTTCTTAGTTGGCAAATTAATCTGGATACCATGTATCAACCAACTCAAGGAAAACAAGGACCAACCTAAGGAAAACTAGAAACAAAACAAGAAACAAGCTAAGGAAAACTAGAAACAGCTGAAGCTCATTTCAATATCGGTAAAAGATGAAAGGGACATCCTTTTCCTAAAAATCAAAATTCAAAGGCTGCTTATTTTCAAGGTAATACATATAAACTTCTCACAAAGTTATGCACAACACACTCCTGAAAGGGAAACCTGGTTATATCATTAATTGACTCAAAATACTCACAACTGCTGTAAGTAAATCAGTCTTTATTTGTTTATTTATTCTCAATTTCTTAAAGAGCAATCTGATTACTTGACAGTGAATTACTCATAATTTATCGGCCCAAAGTAAATTTATCTAACCCAATGAACGATCTACAAATCTGAGTTGGAAAATGAAAAGAAAGAAATCCCATTAGACGAAATTGAGAGATATAAATAAAAAGACAGAGAAAGAAGTTGTTACCTATTGTCATCAGAATGAGGATGAATCGAGAGGAAGATGCCAGGCACAGTTATGGCTGCCCACGTACACAAAACCAGCCCCACAATCAACTCCACCACCACCTGCAAACACATCCAAATAAGAGATTTTAAAAAAAAAAACAGTCAACACAAAAGAGAAATTGAAGGAAAGGAAAGGAGAAGTAGCGAGAGAGAGAGAGAGAGAGAGAGAAGATACATTGAACGGAGGTCCAGAAAAGTCATCCTCTGTATTCTTCAGCAAACCCTTATCTGAACCACCACCACAAATAAACAGAAATAAAAAAATCAGAAAAAGAAGAAGAAGGAATGATAGAGAGAGTATGATGTGCAAACATTGAGTGGTTGAATAAGCGACATGACTGAGAGCTAAGGCCCCAACAAATCCAGCAACAAATCCTACCGAAAAACCCATTTTAATTTCTATGTTGGCCTAGATTGCTTCCTCCTCCTAGTGAAGTAAACAAACCAGTCAGTGACAGAGCGGAAGGGCTTCAGTCTCAGAATTGTGTGTGATCCATTCACTAGCCTGCCTTTTGCCGCTGTTGTTTTAGACAACAAACGACACGACGTTGTATTTGAAGAACATGCGTTAAATATAAAGCGTATCCTTTTTAACAACAATTGCGAAAACACGCACCGTATTACCTTCTTACTTCGCACCTGCGATAATAAACGCGTCCTTTTTTTTCAAGACGAGTAGAGGGCATATCTATATAGAAGAAGATAACGCAGACAGGCATGCCATGGTGCTGTGACCCTCTTCTCCTTTTGTTTTTCTTTAAGGTAACCCCCTTTTTCTTTATCTTTTTGGGTTGCTGCTTAAACTACTGAAGTGCTTTTCTTGGCCCCTTTTTCATGTTGGATTCAAGTCTTATTACAAGTGAATAAACAGCATTGCAAGGATAAGTGAACCACTGCTGTCTTTAGCTCCAGTTATAGGGAATGGAATTTTCAAAAATAAATAAAGCAACCAAGATAGTTCAACTCAACTCTTTTTTGCTCTTATATTTAACTTCGTAGCATTTTTCTGCTTACAGTTGCTCTGCTACTCGGTGAGTTGATACAGAGGCGGCAGCAAAAGGAGGAGACATGTGTCAACTTCTAAATTCAGTGGATGGAACTCTATCCTTACTAAACAAGTTAGCGTTTTATGCTTTTCCTACCAAAACATCGGAGTTTCTTCTTCCAAAATCTTCTCCATACTTCGGAAACAAGACTGCCGAGCGTTGGAAATTTCTTGGTGCTCGATTATCCTTGCAAGGTTCTTTACTTTCTTCTTTTTTTCTCCTGTTCTTTTTGAAAAAATAAATGCACTTTTAGTAGTAACATTTAACATTTTATCTTTTTTTCTTTTCACTGTGATTTTTTTTCAAGTTTAATTTGATTTTCTTGGCAGGTGGTTTAGAGGCATCATATCATGTGAAAAGCTCTAATAAATTTAAGGTATCAAGAAATCTGGCTGATGCTCCCTTATTGGCAGGTCTATTGATGGAATGGGGCTAGTTTCTAAGAATCAGCTTTTCCCTTTTCTTTCTTTCTTTTTTGTGTGGATTGTACTGATAATTATATTTTTAATCTGTTTCAAATGCAGTGATTCTTTTATGTACCTGAACATATTGATGGTTCAACAGGAGTAAAAATATAAGTCATTGTATGTCTAATTGTAAACTGCAATGGATTTTCAGCAGTTGACCATTATTGAAAGGTGAAGTTAGTGTACGATTATCACCAAACCTCATATCATTAAATTTGGATGATATCGACAAAACTGGAAGAAGTTGTGTATTTTCTTTGTGAAGCCTTTACCCGATGTGGTTTGTGGACAAGAGGATTACTATCCCAACAACCCACCTCATAAACTTTTGTGCTTGTAGTCATGAAATTTTAGTTGGCATTCCTGTTGGTATACCACTTTCCATGTTGACACAAAACGTTTGTTCTATTAAGTTGAACGGAACTGTTTTTGCAATTCCTGTTCAAATGGCTTCCCATCATTTGTTTGAGCTTTTAGTTGAAGCAACTTCAATGCCCGTGATAGAAAAAATGCAGGACTCTTTAATGTTATACTGTATGAGATGGTATTTAAGTTATATTTGCATGATGTGTCTGCTTAGTCTGGTTATGTATTCCTTAAAAATGGTTTTTGCTTGTTGGTTGGCTGAGATATTTAATTGTAACTCTCAATTGGGTTTTGCTCTTAGGCTAATTGTTGTGATGAAGGGGAAATGGAGCCTTTCCCACATGTACAAACTCTTAGAAAATTTCCCAAGGAGGAGCTGGTGGAAAAAGTGGTCATGGTCAGAATTGATAGCAGCATTTTACTTGGGGAAGAAGAAATGGACCATAGCTATCAATCAGTATCAAGTGCAGTTTTCACGATTAAATATCTACATGAAGCTGGAGCAAAAATAATTCTTGTGAGTGACTGGAGGAAGAAAACTAATTTGCAGCTTCGTGATGCTGAGACTGTTGCAGGTATCATTCCCAGAGCACTTCAAAGAGATTGCTTCACATTGTAGGACCAGTCCAGTATCGTTGTAAACAGCTTCAGAAATAATTCATGACTATTTCTTTGTTCCAGACATGTTATCATCAGTTATCCAACACAGAGTTGTTACCATTAAATGTGATTATTCTGCTACGTTGTTGAAAATGGAAGTCCTGAAGGAAGCAAATATATTCCTTCTTCAGAACCTTTCAGAGTACAAAGAGGAAGTTGCCAATAATTCAAAGTTTGCTGAACTATTATCATCAGGAGTTGATATTTTTGTTAATGAATCGTTTTCACAGTCTCATAAAATTCTTGCATCAACAGTTGGTGTTGCTCGCTTTTGTTCAGCTTGTATAGCTGGTTTTCACTTCGAAAAGAGCCTTTGTCAGCTGCAGAAGGTTGCTAGAACTAACAAAAGACCATATGTTGCAATTGTATGTCTCTTCTGCTACAAATATCTTTCATTTATCTTCAGCAGTTTAAAAAAGTTGCTTCCCCCTCTTTAAGTGAATCTCAACTTTTGCATGTTTCCTTCTGCTCTTCACTTATTGCTAGAAATCTCTTATCTGATGCAGATTGGAGGGGGTAATCTCTATGACAAAGCAGCTGCATTGCATTTTTTAGTTTCCAGATGTGATGGACTGGTTTTTGTTGGGATGATGTCATTCCAAATAATGCATGCTTTGGGACTTTCTGTTCCTTCATATCTGGTAGAACCTGGGGCGTATAAAGCAGCTTTAGATATAATCCAAATTGCACGTGATAGAAACATTCCCATTGTATATCCCATGGATTTTTGGTGCATGAATGAGCATCTTCCAGAGAAAATGAACATATTTCCTTCTCATCATATTTTGGATGGTGAGATTTTACCCAAAATTATTACATTTTTTGGCTTCATGTATGCTCTTCCTTTCAATGAATTAATATCCAAGCTCTTGAAGTTATATTTGGTTGGGTAAAATTGGTTCCCTCCCTCTATATTCTTCTAATTTATTCCTCAACCTGTTACTTTCAAAATTTAGATTGTCACCAGTTTCTTTTTTGCAATTATCAAAACCTTCATCAAAAGTTCTATAGTTGTCGTGGTTTTACACCACCTCCGAGGAGTTAGAGCTAATATTTGAAACTATCTTCCTCTTTAAAGTTTCTATATTGACTTCATTGTTCTTTCAGTTATTCTAGTGGCTGCATATTACATGAAAAAGCTATATAAAAAAAGTGTTTGTGCTCCCCCCCCCCACCATGTGGTATATACTTGTGTAATCAATAGCAGAAAGAAGCGAAATGCATCACTATAATATAGAATTGATATGTCTGCTGCATCCTTCCATGGTAATATTATTTCAAATGTTACCACAATCAAAGCAGCTCCTTTAAATTTGTATGTTTGATGACTCCGCATTTGTAAATTGTTACTATTGAGCATTCTTAAATTTAATAAGTTCTGCACTTGAAATATCTTATGTCCCTTATACTTTAGGTTGGCTACCTGTTGATCTTGGTCCTAGGTCATTGGATGAATTAAACTCTTCACTAGTGAAATGCAAGGTAAATAGGAGTTGTTGCTGAGCATCCATTGCTTTTAGCTGATCCAAACACCATTGATTTGGTTTATATTCAAAACTTGTTAATTGATGAGAGCTAGTTAGTGGAGCGTATATGAGATTCATTAGCTACAACTTTCATTTTCTATCTATTTTGCTCTGTTCATTTTACATTATTTTACCTCTTTATACACACTTTCTTTCATTGGTGTTGCATCAAGAATCAAGGCATAGAAGTTCTGTTTTTTCTCTCTCTTTTTTTGTTCAATTTACTAATAATGAGCCAGAGTTTGTATATTTTTTTCCTTTTTTAGTTTTCATGATGTAAATAAATCATATTAGACTTGTTTTAATCAAAAATGACTTTTCTGTCAAAAAGCCATTATTTGTGGAATTCTGCTTGTGTATTTTGCATTTGGCTTTTCATTTGCATCTCATTGTTGACTACTATCAGACTTAACTGACATTTATGCTTGTATTACAGAAAATTCTATGGATTGGTCCAGTGAAATTCAAGTTCTCAGGTCAATGTTCAGATGGAGCATCTAAATTAACTCAAGCACTTAATGAACTAAGGAAAAGAAATTGTGATATCACTGTGGTGGGGAATATGGCATGCAAAGCAATGGTGATGGAATCAAAGTCTGTCTTGGTTAATGACATGATTGAAAATGCTTCAGTTCTATGGGAATTTTTCAAAGGAAGAAAGCTTCCTGGGGTTATGGCCTTAGATAGAGTATGTTCTGTCAACTTCACTATTTATTTTTTCCTGTTGTAATCAAAACTAAAATGACGATTTTCCTAGATGAGATCATGTAAAAGAATACAGCTGTTTATATATTGAGGGGAGTGGGAGTATTTTGCTACCATCATAGTTTATTGTTTTTTTTTGGATGGTGTTAAAGAATATAATTTTACAGGCCATCACTTCTTGCAATTTCATAAAACTGATGTCTTGGATGCATAATATCCTCACTTAAGTAGTTAAGAGATCTATCCAACCTATTCTTGCTTGAAGGGTTCAAAGACATCAATGTGCTCAGATTTTTATGATGATGTTTTTGGGCATTGTTCATTTCATGCTTTGTGCAGGCATATCCATTTGAGATCGATTGGAAGTCTGCCTATAGTAATCCAGCTCAGCCATTGGTGGTTGATATTGGAAGTGGTACATTCTCTTCTTTCTCTTCCTACTATTTGATTTCCTTGTATTCTTCCTCCAAAAGTTAAGTACATGTGAGATTGAGTTGTTGACATTTGAAGTGTTGTTTAGTAATCAGTTTGATTTACTCTTATCTGCTGTGAGATATGTGTGAGGTATTGAACGGAAAATGAGTATTGGGTACAGAAAAACAAATGTCAAATAGTGATTATTATAAGACTAAACCATGACATGCCCATCTTGTGGGAATGTGTGTCTGTGTCTGACAATAAGGGGATGTGATTATGGTTCTTTCATGCATTTGATTAAAAATGGCAGGTAGTGGACTATTTCTTTTGGGAATGGCTAGGAGAAGAAAGGATTTGAATTTTCTTGGTCTAGAAATAAATACAAAGGTTATTTGTTCTCCTGCGCCTCTTTTTGCTTCTCTCTCTCTCTTTACTTTAGCATCTTTCCTCTTTGATTCATTTTTTTTCTAAAAAACTTTAGCTTGTAAGACGCTGTATGGATTCTGTTCATCAGTATGGCATTCAAAATGGGTACGTTCCTTGCTTTACTTCTGCAAAAAATTGCATATTTATGATAGTAAACAATAGGCTAAAACTAATTATGCTCTCGTATGGAGTTGTCCATGTCCATAAAAATGGATGTTCATGACATCTATGTAAATCATTGTGCATTTAAATTAGATTATATTTCTGTTTGATCGAATATTTCCATCATTATGGCTAAGAATCGTGTTTTTCAATGAGAATCTAATGGTAGGGTAATTAATATTTTTGTTTTCGACAAAATCATGTTTGCTTAATATTATTGAATCCCAATATGTAATGTTCTTGAATGCTTAATTTTCCAAATGAACTTTTGTTTTTTTGTTTATTTTTCTTTCATGTGTGCACGTTTGGGGAGTGGATTTTCATTTATAATTGATTTTTTGAAAGATTTCCTTACATTTTGATGAGCACTGATAGGAAATCATATGTAGTTCCTCATGTTATTAACTTTCTATTGCTAGCTGGCCCGGGATTTTATTAACTCATGTGGGAAAAGAGTAGGGATAGGCTTATGTCCAAATATTGCCAATCATTATTAAGGAAAAAAATTGTGCAGGTAAAATTTTGTTTTATGATCTCTGGATTTATGTTATTTTTTCATCTGTTTCTTTTGTTCTGTATGTTAGGTACTTCATTGTAACAAATGCTACAACAACATTTCGTTCCATAGTTTCGAGTTATCCAGGGGAGTTGGTCCTTGTTTCAATACAGGTAATGGATGGATTGTTCTGTCTACTATCAATCTGTTGGATCCATTTCTTTGTGTGCATTTGTCATTAACTCATTCTTGTTCCACTCCTAGGCATGGATTACTGAGATCCAGATAATCTTCTAAACCATTTAGGTGATGTATTCTAATTTGTAATATAAAGAATTTTAAACCTTCCATTTCAAGAAAATTGTTGTCTCGTCACCTTATTTCACCACAACAAAATCATCACTTAACATTGCCATTTACCACCATCGAATATGAAGCAAAAATAGTTGCCGCTACATTCCTCTGTTGTCAGCCTCAGTGGTTTTTTCCAAGGAGTAGTAATTTTCAGATTATTTATGGATTCTGTCTTCTGTAAGAAAGCACTTTAGTCTCCTTGTTGATGCAATAAAAGTACCTCAATAATCCAAAATAACTGCAAATTAGAAAATTGGCCAGTGGTTTTATCCCTTGTTTTCTTTGAATTGCTGATACTTGACATCTATGCCATATAAGGACAACCTTTATCACCTTGTTCAGTGTCCCAACCCTGATTTCAACAACCCAGAACATAGATGGAGAATGCTGAAAAGTTCATTGATTAAAGCAGTGGTGGATCTCCTTGCACTGGATGGGAAGGTAACAAGAAGTTTTTGCAGCTTCTGTTTATGGTATTGTGTAAACCGTTCTTCATTACTCGATTTCTCTGCTTCTATCACAATGCATGAAATGCTGCTTGCTCCAGCTTATTAATGTTATGCACCTACTATTCTTGAATTTCTTGCGCCAGGTTTTCCTGCAATCTGACATAAAAGCAGTTGCTTTGAGAATGAAAGAATTATTTCTCAAAAATGGCAAGGGCAAGCTCAATCTATGGAATGATCAATACCATGCAGAGATGAATCTCAACGAATGGCTTGAGGAGAACCCATTTGGAGTTATGTCAGATTGGGAGCAACATGTAATTGATCGTGGGGACCCTATGTACAGATTGATGCTTTCTAAATCATCCGGTATCGAATGACATTAAAGTAGGATGCTGTTGGGATACCATAACACTTCTTGAAGATCATTTGCTGATCATTTCAATGTGGGGCCAGACCAGGGTTTTTCATTTTATTGGTCATGGTATCTTATACTGATCACCAACAAGTGATGCAGCATTTGGTTGGAATATAAATCCTTGCAGCCTTGCCCCACCCCAAACCAAATAAATTGTTGGAATTGTTGTGGCCATGGAGAGCTGAGAGGCGAATATCATCATTCTTAAGTTTGTTTACACCATTCTGTGGAAGGAAGTGGATAAGAAGATAGTCATCTGGGAACTTTTATGAATTACAAGGACGTAGAGCCTCGGTATGAAAGAGATGCACTGCATTTACTTTCGTTAACCAGCAAATTGGCTTTCATAGTTGGGTTTGTCCTTAAAACAAAAGGGCTTTTGGAGGCTGTAACTAATTGCTAACAGCAACATTAAATCTCAGATGTGCCTACAAAAATAGGAAAAACAAGTATTTCTTTATACTTGGCTGTTCGTCTTTGGTTCGTAGAAGCTTGAACTTGAAACAAAAAAGCAGTTGTATTCGGCTGATGTTAACTTTGGACCTGTAACTTGCTCGGTATTGCTTGCATGATTCCATTTATTGTCATATTCTCTTTCATTTCTGTGTGGCTATCAGACATTTACAATTGAAGGCAAAGGGAGCTTAACATTTCTTAATCCATCCTCAGATCGATTTAGAGCCAAATACCATAAAACCTGAATGTTCTTTAATTTTGAATTCCCATCTCTTTCCAAACATCAATATGATTCATGTGCCTTTCCCCCTCCCCAGGAATATTCTAAATGTGACGAGGAGGATGTCTTTTAAGTTTACACCTTTTGATATTTCAGGACAGAAAATATTTAAATAATTAAGACATGAGGTATCCTGGTGACAAACAATGTTTTTTACATTAGAAATGGAGACAAGTGTCCATTCCAATTTCTATTTGTTTATAATGAAATGTATTCAATCTCCAAGAACGGCTTTTTTAGATAATCATAAAATTTGATTATAAAAAATCGAATGCCACGTACGCTATAAGGTGGTAGGTTTTTTTTTTTTTTTAAAAAAAAAATTGTTTATAAATAATGATACTGCTTAGTTTAGGTCAAGCTGACAACTTTCTTTCTTTAATCATAGTTTAAGACCAAACTCTTGTGGTTTGAATCTCTTAATTATATATGTATGTATTTTTATTTGAAATTACTATCTGGCAAATAAACTTAACCTTTCAAATATTTTCATTATTATTTTCTTTTCTCCAAAGTAAAAAAGAAAAAAAAGAAAAACGAAAATACTCCCTTCTCTTCTCTTTCATGCAAATATTCTCTCCGGCTCCAAATTCTTTGTTAAAAAATTATCCCAGCCCGAGCTTTACGTGCTAGGTTTTCTTCGATTCTTCAATTTCTCTCTCAGGTATTGCAAATTTAACTTCAGTTTCTCAATTTGATTACGCTGATTTTGATATTTTAAGGTCAAAATCAATCACTATTGTTCAGAACCCTAGTTTTGTTTGGATGTTAGAAATTGGGGAAAATCTTAAAGATGGAGAATTTCCTTAATTTTAGGGGGTTTTGTATGTGGGATTTTAGTGATCGATTGATTTGACTTCTCTAATTAGTTGGGTTCAGTGTTGTTTGCTTAAAATCTGGTAATTTGGATCTTATGAAATTGAAAAGGTTGAAATTTGAATTTCTAATCTGTTTTGTTTTGCTGCATTTTCAATGGGTGTCCGTTATTGTAGTTTCTTAGCTTAGATGCATGCTTTGGTTTGCTTAATTTGATTGATTAGTAGTGTTCTTTTTCTTAGTTGAATCACTGCTCTAGAGTTTCTGGAGGTGTAGTTTCTAGCCCAACAGGGTTTGCTTGTCAAATTCTAAACTTGGATAATAGCTTCATGCTACCAATTCTGAATCCGAATATTAATTATGTGGTGAATCTAAGTTCTTGTTTGTGGGTTCAATTAAAACATGTCCTATGTTTTCAGTTGGAAAACATAAGATTAAAAAAGATCTGAGTGATTGTATTTCCCTAAATTTTAAATGTTAAGTAGTTTTAATTGAATAGTCATCTTATTGATTTATCTGCTACTTGAATTTTTATGATGAGTTCTTGTTCAAATTCAGAACTAGGGTGACAGCATTCTGAGTTGGAGGTCAAAGGGAGAGCATTGAACTTTGATGTGTATGAGTGTTTATTCCTCTTTTTGAGGCCCTTAGTATAGAGATGGAGGCACAGGTCTCCTTGGACTCTGAGCAACAACTTCTTCAAAACAGTTCAATTCAGGATGGAGATCCTGGTGTAACATCATCTACTGTGGACTGTGTTGAGACACAGCAGCCTGGTATGTTATTTTGCTTTTATTAGCTGTATTTGTTTTTTACTAATTTAGTTGCTGATGAAATATACTGCCAGAGTGGTAGTTTTATCTATTTTAATCTAATGTTGAATGCAGAGAAAAGACCAACACGGCAATGGGCTGCTTGGACGCATCAAGAAGAGGAAAGTTTCTTCACTGCATTACGACAAGTTGGCAAGGCATGTTATTGCTGTGATTGGATTAAAAGTTTTTCAATTCTGTTTCACTTCTTAACTATTGTGAGCTTTCATTGCAGAACTTTGAGAAAATTACTCGCCATGTTCAAAGTAAAAACAAGGATCAGGTAACTTGCAACAAGATTTATCTCCAGTTGATTTGTCCGGTTGAGTTGATGTATTCATCATATTCCTTATCACCCACCTTTTTTTCCAGGTCAGGCACTATTACTATCGTCTTGTGAGGCGCATGAACAAATTGCTGGGCCCAGGAATGTGCCTAGATGCAAAAGACTCTAAAGATACAAATGCTGCAATGCTCCGATGGTAATATTTCTTATGTATTGTATATATTGCTTTTCATTTTATTATATGTATTATAAATTAGGGGAATGATATGTAAAAATTAATCAGACAAGGAAGCTTGTGATACCATCAACATATGCATGTCATATTATATTTTTTTCATCTGGCTCAGTCTCGGATTGTTTTGTTTTCCTGATTCATATTTTAACCTTTAATACAGGTGGTCTTTATTGGAGAAGTATAGTTGCAAAGCCTCAAAGCTTCACCTAAAACCACGAAGGTTTAAGATATTTATAGAAGCTCTGGTTAGTGAAGATTGTCTATATTTGTGAAAGTGTTGATGTTTCTTGACCATGAACTTGTTGATCTACTGGATGTGCTTAACTGATTGTTTTCCTTGAAGGAGAACCAACTCTTGAAAGATCGGAGGAAGAATGTAAGGAAAAGGTCTTCACAGGGGGAAAATGGTTCCCCAACGACTCCTAGCATTATCACAAATCAGAATAGAGCATCGGTGCATGATAATCGAACTGTTAAACTTGTTCTTGTTGATAGTCAAAGCATCCAAAAATTAGGTGGAAAGGGATCATTGAAGCGCAATGTTAATATGGGGGTTATTCGTAACAACAGTAAAGGAGACTCAACTGCAATGAAACCTGCAAGGCAAAGGCGAAATCCAGGTGATTATTTTTTTGAGCTTTTCCTCAGTTCTTGAGACAAGTCTAAAACTTACTTTCCCCCATTTCTCTTGTGTCCTTCTATGATATTCTTGAATTTACTTTAATGCTCATTTAGGAATGATCCTTGAAGTATCTGTACAAAAAGTGGACAGCTTACAATTGTCATTTTTGAACTATATATGCGATATTCTTTTGGGGTTTGTTTGAAAGAAACAATGATCATAAAAGGCAGCTACTTTCTGCAGAAATGCTGAAGGATATTATTGCCCCTAAAATCTTACTTCCAATACCCAAATCAAATGGGGTTATGACTGGGTGATGGCCTTTATGTTGTAACCAATATTCCTTGCTAAAACCTTTGTGTCTCTGTTTTCTTGATTTTACTGTTACCCTGTTTACTCAGATGGGATGAATATTAAATCATGAATTTTTGCACCGATCTCTTTCTTAATTGAATGTCATTGGGTCTAGTCTCATCAGCTGCGTATAAAAAATGGGAAAAAGCTGCAATTGCTGGAGTTTCTTTGGTAGCCGATGCTGCTGAGCATTTAGAACGAACAACCACTGACAAAGAGGATGAACGTGACAAAGGTATGGTTGATGGGGCTGATCCTCAGCAATTCCTAATCCAAAAATTCAGAAGAGCCGCCATTTTAAGTGCCAATAAGTGATTGTTCTTTCATTTACAGGGAAAAAACATCTCGATCCTGTTGAAAAACATCATCCCCATTTTCATCCTCTGCTTCATTGTGTTGAGAGTAATGCACACACTAATACGAAGCTTAAGCTTCAATTGTTCCCAATTGATGATGGTACTCGAAGAGCCTTAGAAATGGTGAGTACAAAGATGGATATAATTTTGAGGCAGAAGAGGTTCAAGTTGTCGAGCAGTTTTCTGAATATAAAGGATGTAATTATGTTTTCATCTGGTTTCAGGATAAGCATAATCCACACCTGGAGCTCACTCTTAGCACTCGAAAAAAGATATCATCAGTACTGGAACATTTAAATCGGAAATGGGGTGATTCTACTGTAGCATCTGGAGAACTAATGCTTTTCCCTTACAGTGTTAATAGAGAGAACCTGGCGGGTTATCAAAGATGGACACAGGACTCACTTGTCAGTGCAGCTGATGTATACTTTTCAATTGGCAGTCCTCTAGTGTTTCGCTTGAGGTTTCTTATAATTCTCTTTTGAACTTAAATGCAAATCCATATCTGGAATCTACTTTAACTGACTTGTGCATTTTTGACGAAGGTATGGCTGGTTTTCCAATGTCTACTTCGCTTCTGTAACATTGCAAGCACCTTCAACATATAGTTGCCTTCCAGATGGAGGAAATGAGAAGAAGACTATGGATTCTGTATCCACAGCTGAACCATCGACCAGTGATCAGTTTGAGAAACCTGAGAATCCCTGTAGGGATTGCCCAACTTCAGTGAACAATAATCATGCTTCTATACTTTATTCTGCAGGAGTGACCAATGAGAATAATGAGTTAATAGCCACAGGACCCAGAAATAATCTGGTAAAGTCCCTTGATCCTGCAGCAAACATACCCTTGCATAGGAAGGAGACTGATGATAGGACTAACACACAACAATTGGAAGATGTGGTAATTGCAACTTCTTGTGATTTTATTCCATTTCAATGTTGTGATTTTAATCCAACTCAATGTTATCTAAGTTCATGCAACTTTATACCACTTTTTTCTTCTGCTATATATCATACTTACTGATGCAGCATTCATGTCACATCCATAAATTGAGGTTTGACTACTAAGTTTTAATACAACTTGTGCATTGGTAAATATGTGCATCACCTATTATTGACTTTTGAAATGTTTCAGCCAGGTTGAATGTCCATATATTCTAATCCATTTGTCAACTTGTCCTTTGATCTGAATATACGTAGGATGGCTTGAGATTGAGCAATGTAAATCCACTGTCTGCTGGGGAGTGGGCTGATAGCCTTACCAATGTTAGTGTGGGAGATCTACTATCAGAATTACCTCATGAAGCAAATCATAACTGCATTGAACCACCTATAGTTCAAAGCAATCAATGCCTTCAGCAGATCCCATTCAGCTGTGATTCATTTGATGCGGCAATTGCTGCACATATCTTAAGAAATCAAGGCAAAATGGGTTTTCATTTCTCAGTCGCATCCCATACATCTTCTATCTGGGATGGTGAAGAGACATGTGATGCTTTTGCTTTTCAAAAGAATCACTCTTCCCGTAAGGAAGTTACTACTTCATCTGCTGTTACTTCTCCACGGGTCAGCAAACAGATGGACAGAACAAGCTCTATCACATCCAGTGCCTTAAATGAGGTATTCTTTCACACTTGTATATTGTGCAAGTGATTCCATTATCAAGTAGAAGGAAGGGTTGATTAAAGGTAATGTACTCACACTTTTATTGCAGGAGTTACCTATTATTGAAGGGCCTATTGATTATCCTACTACTGGTGGAGACCCTATGGATGAATGCCCATCTGATTCACAAGTTGTGTCCAATCAAGTAAAGGATTTCAATGAGCTAACAGATATATTTTGGGTATGTTTTTTTTTTTCATCAATGTTTTCCTTCGTGTTGTTTTATGCTTTATAGCTCCTTAAAGTTGACTGAGTTAACATTCTGGTGCCATTGTATGTACCCGTGGAAAATCTAGTCAGTTTAATAGCAGACCTGATTCATGCTATCCACAATACAACCTGACTCCTTTCTGTTTCTTGTTTTCCCTTTTTCTTTCCTCCTCTTTCTTTCGCTTTGCAGCCGGAATCGTTAGGGCTGTTAGATCTGGATATACCATCCTCCAAATATCATACTGAAGATTTGATTTTTAGTGATAGCCTTGGTGGTTTGAACTATCTGATAGCCAGCAGCTTGGATGCATTTCAAAATTGCTCCTTTTTCGGGCTAAACAAGAAAGATTCGATTTCAAAAGTTGAGGCTCGAGAAACTACCTCGTTATCAGATTTAAAAATCAGCGGAGGGGTTTGAATTCCACCAAAGTGGCTCTCAAGCGATGCCACCCTTGGAGAAAACGTGAACTTTAGTAGGTTATAACAACTAATTGTTTATGTTTGGCTGACTTCGCGAGGAGTGTGAGCTGAGGAAGCAGTGCAAGCCAAGAAAATTCTGGCTGTTACCTGACCAGTCAAGTCTCCTGCATGTGTACAAATATAGGCATAAAATACCTGTTCCATTTCTCTTTCCCGACTTGTTTTCTTGCTATTTCTGTAAATTGTTTTCCAGAATTGTTGTAATGAACGATCTTGGTACCTTAAATGATTGTGTCTCTCTTTATCACTCCGCATCTTTAATGTATTCTCTTTTTGGTGTTCTTGGAGGCACATTGTTAACATCTGATTGTCATTTCTTTTGTCAAACTGACTTTTAGTTTTCTTTGGAAAATGTTTCGGGAAACCCCTCCTGCGCTCGTCGTATTCCTCGAAAATGTATTCAAATATTTTTTCTTCTTAAAATTTAGATCGTTGGAGTTTCTATGAATATTTGTATTGGAGGAAATAATTGTTTTCTAAAATATAAATTCTTAATTTCAAATAATTAAATAACTATTTTTCTCCGGAATTCACCTCGCATCAAATATTGAGCTTGTGGAAGCAAATGGGAGAATTGAGCTTTCAACTATGGCTTGCTGATAGTGCTTCTAGTTGTAAATTGGAAATTTGAAAAACAAAAACGAATACAATCATGGAAAACAACATGAAATTATGGAAACAACACCAAGCTCTAAACAAAATTATAATGAACATAGAAATTACAATAATAAATTTGGTTGACTGAAAATAAACAAACAAGATTCAACTCACATTAAAATTTAAAATTAATATAATTCTACATAAACCAAGTGATACTAGTGTTTGTGTTGGTCATCTAAGCGTAGTTGTTGTAACAACGATGTTTTTGGCCTCCTCACATGTGTGGAGTGTGATTGTAAATAATCATAAAATTATAATTATTATTTTTATCATTTAGTATTAAGATCACTAGAAAGTCTAATGGTCTGCAATAGTCTATGTAAAGAAACTTGTTGTGCAAGGAGAAGACACATAACTCTTAATGCAGCTTTTATCTAAGATAAATTAAATTGTTGTTTGATTGTTTTTCCTACACTTAATTTCTATTTGTTGGTATTTCTAAGATCTAAGGTAGATTTCTCTTTATGAGAGAGTCTACACCTTTTATTTATTACTAGACAATGCCCCCGCGCTTCGCCACGGGCGGCACAATATTTTTTTCAATGTAAAAAATATTAATTGTGTGTATTTTTTATTATAATATAAATTTAGCTAAAATAATAAATCTGTGCAGAATTCATGTCAAGTGCAAGTTTTTTATAAAATATATGAATTTATAATCGATATAAATTTATCTGTTTAGTAGTTTCAAACGAAATATCCAGCATAAATTTATCATCATCATTAAAAAAGCAAGAAAACTCGGATATCTGAATTATTAAGTTCACTGTATTAAGATTAGTTCATTTTATAATTCAATTTAAATCAAACAAAAATAAAATATAAATTGTGAAAATACCTACAATAATCAAATAAAAAAAAAGTTGTTAATTTTCTATCAACAAAAAGACGAAAACATAGATTGAAAATTCATCCTGACGTTATTGACATTATCATTGCTATTAAAGCTAAAATTATTGCTAACATTACTTCCAAAACAATTAAAATAATTAAATTTCCATGAAAAAAAAAAGCAAAAGATTTTTTATAAAAAAACAATAAAAAAACAATAACTAAACTTATCATTATTATTGCATAAATAATAAAATCATATAATCTAAAGAACAAATAAAGAAACAGAAAACAAAAAAAACGAATAAAGAGAAAAATAGAGTAATATTACTTTTAAAATGATCACCGATATAAATTAAAATTTCAGGAAAATCTTTAAAAAAAATCAAAAGATTTTTATAAAAAAATAATCACTAAAATTATCATTATTATTGGTTCGGAGATTAGTGAACAAAAAAACGTATAAGGAAAAAAATAATAATAATAAATTGGTTCGGAGATTAGTCATGGTGTGTCCACGCTGGCCTGGATACCGATTATCAAAAAACAGATTTGGTCCGAGGAGTAGTGGTGGTGCACTTGAGCTGGCCCGGAGATCGTGGTTATAAAAAAAATATATAAGTGGAAAAAAAAAGCTTAAGTTGGCTGACCATGGTTACAAAAAAATGTATAAGCGAAAAAAAACAAAAAAAAGTATAAGCGTGAAAGCACTATAGCAATCCATATTGTTTTTAAAAAAAATCGGCTCAAGAATTAGCCGTGGTGTGCCTAAGCTGGTCGGAGATCCCGGTTATAAAAAAAAATGTATAAGTGAATAAAAAAATTATATAAAAAAAGAAAAAAAATGTACCAGCAGGAAAGCATTTTAGGAAAAAAATGTGGGTCCGGGGATTGTCGTGGTATGCATAAGTTGGCCTAGACACCCTGGTTATCAAAAAAATTTGGATATGGAGATTAATCGTGGTGCATTTAAGCGAGCCCGGACACCCCGATTATTAAAAAACAAAAAACCAAAAAAATATATAAGTAGAAAAAAATATATATATATATATAATAAGAAAAAATGAAAAAAATAATAAGTAAAAAATACAAAAAAAAAAGAAGTAAAAACGGAGAAAAAAAGAAGAAAAGGAAAAAAAAGAAAGAAAAAAAAAGAAAAAAAAAAAAAAAAGCAAAAAAAAAAAAAAAAAAACCTACTGTTGTAATCCACAGTGCATTGTGTCTGTGTGCACAGTGCACTGGTGCACAGTGAATTGGCCACGGCATTTATATATATAGTAATAATGTGTTTTTTACCATTTGAGAGGTTTTTTTTGAATTCCTCTTTTTTTAATATTTTTTTGTTGTTTTTACCCTTTTCCTTTTCATTAATTCTTTTCTTTTTCTTTTTCCTTGCAAGCATCACCTAAATTTGAATCGGCACGAGTTCAACTTCGTAACTTGAAAGCTACCACTCCTTACCTTTAACAGGTTGCATTGAAATGTCGGATATCTATCTATAGATACTTATCTTTTGTAACCCTTAATGCCATGACTTGTAATGTTATAGCATTTAATTGTTTTGTAGCTAAAGCTTTCAGATTCTTATATATAATTAAAATTCATATAAAAAATTATTTCTAAAATAATTAATCGACAATTAAGTTTATGAGTAGATAATCTAGTTTTATCGGTTGAGCAAGTGTGCTTAGGCTTATCGGTCTTAACCCTGGACACCTCTTCTTGTCTCTTGCTGTGGCAAACAACACAAAATGACAACCTAGTTTGTATAAAATGTCAACTTCACAATGTTCTCTCATTCAATTCTTCACACCAAATACCTCACATCATTTCTGAATTCTTCTATTATTTTTAAAAGCATACGTACCAATACGAAAATCAACATATAATTTACCATTTCTTTGTTTTTACCTATTTCTTCATCCTCTTCATCATGACTTCCAAGAAACAAAGACTCGTCAACATAGTCACTTGTGTATTTTGATGATTTACCCTATTCATCACTATGATTCTCGTTTTTATTTTCAGCATCTTAGGGAATATCAATGTTTTGCACCTTCATATTTTGCAAATGATCAAATTCGTCCAACAGCTTTGTTATTCCTTATCTTTTTCATTCTTAAGAATTCCATCTCTAGCATGTAACCATTCACCATCCCCATATCATCTCGTAGCATGTCAAATATTATCTAAAAATTAGTTTGCTCGTTCATCCCCTTTTCCATTGTCACCTGCATTTACATAAATATTATATAACCTTTCACTATCTAATTCCATAGCCCATTCATCACCCATGTTATAATCAATTTCATTCCCTACCTAAGCTATCAATGTTTAATTTATGAAATTTATTTCTCTATAAAAGATATTTTCATGTTCATTAAATCTTTCATATTGGTTCGTAAAACCAACATCATCAATTGGACTATTTAACTATTCCTCTAGATGTTCAATGCAAAACTGCACCTCACCCTATGTTTTTGCTATATTAGTAACCTTTAGGCACCTATCCTTGTCCCGTAATGCAAAACAACCTTCAAATATACTTTATTTTTTATAGTGTCAAATATTGCATGCATTTCATATTTACTAACAAAAGCTCTTTACAATCTCTCTTTAATATATACAAATCTAATCAAGCTACTATTCTCTATGACGATTGGTCCTTGTCAATAAATTTAACCTCATATTTATAACTTTTAAAAGTTTAATGAAAAACAACATTATATGATTCACTCCCTATTTAATTATACAAAACTTTATTAATTTATAATTTATGAATTTGCTTTATAATCATATTGGGGAATTACCTCTTAATTTATCCAAAAATTTAATATCTTTCTTTGATCTATCCTAATGTTAGATATTTTCATCCAAATTAACAAATATATCCTTAAATGAAAAGCTAACCAACTTAAGTTATTGTAAAGCTATTATACATATAAATGGTGTGGGGAAAACACTGTATCTCTCCTCATAGAACACTGTGGATTGCTACAGTGCTCTCCCCATACACATGTTTTTTTTCCCCACTCATATATGTTTTTGAATTTTTTATAACCAGGGTATTCGGCCCAGCTTACACGCAACATGATTAATTCCTAGACCCATTTTTTTCATTTATTTTCCCATATATACATTATGTTTTTGATAACCGAGGTGTCTAGGCCAGAACACTGTAGATTGCTACAGTGCTTTCCCTCTTATACATTTTTTTCCCGTTTTTTTCCCTTATACATTTTTTTTATTTTATATAATTAGGGTGTCCGGGTCAGCTTATGCGCATCATGATTAATCCCTGGACCCACTTTTGTTTTTACATTTTGTTTTGCCACTTATAATTTTTTTTATTTTTTTATTTTTTTATAATTGGGGTGTCCGGGTCAGCTTACGCACACCAAGACTAATCCCTAGACTCACTTTTTTTTTAATGTTTCTATGTATAGTAAAATAACCACAATACCCTCTAATAAGACAAAAATCAACAATTAAATCAGAGTCTATTAAGGATATTACACATGTTTTTTATAATATGCAAATACAAAATAACCTTCGTATGCATGCATGCATAAGAGAGACTTTCACTCTCATTTTACACCACAAAAGCTAAATTTATAATTTTTTTAACGCAAGCTGTATTTAATACAAATAAAATTTAAAATTTAAACTAAGAGTAGAGGTGTATAGATACAAACAAAAAAATAAGAATTATCTCAGAAGGATCGAAAAAAATCAAAGGATTGATTATAAACCAAAAAATAAAATAATAAAAACAAAATACAAAACAAGAAATTATATATATTAAAACTAGACAAAACAAATTTTAATCTCTGTGGCAGAGCACGGGTTTATGGCTAGTATATATATAAAAATTTCAACACCGTGTTATAATTTATTTATTTTTTGAATAATTCTAGTTAGGTATGTATATCTCCTATGAAGGTATTTCATTAGTTTTGCATAGAAATGTTTTTTAAAAGGACAAATGGGAGAATAATCTAAAATATGATGATAACTTAAGAGCACCTCCATTAGTTTTTGATAAAAAAGTATATTCCAAAATGATAAATGGGAGAATAACATAAAATATAATGATGAATTGGGAGGTTTAAAATTTTAGAACAAGTTGAGAAAAATTGTCTCACATCGTCCTTTTATTTTAAAGTATCTATCCAGTATATAATTGCGTATCTAATTATATCTAATTTATTTTTGAAGGTATCATTTATCTTTAATAGATATTTGTAAACCCTAAGAACCAACTTTTCCATAAATTATAAATAATATAGATGGAAAAAAGAGAATTGAAATAATTAATGTGCAAACTTAATAAACTGGATATTGGAAATTTTGCTAATATAAATTTCCAGTCAATATATTTTGAAATGTTAAAACGAGTTTTAATTAAATAAGAGAATACGATTAAGGAAATGAGGTATTTATAATCTTATCTTTTTCTTTTTTAAGTAAGGTTAAATGTAAGGAATACAATTAAATTCAAATGTTGGGGGGAGTATAAAAGATAAAAGGGGTTTAACTCGAAGAAAGAATTAAGTAAAAAAAAGGGTCAAATGTATAATTAAGGAAAACATAAGATTATAAGTACCTCATTTCCTTCTCCTAATAGCTAATAACAGCAACCACAAAGTGAGAAGAGAAAATTTGATTTTTTTCATAAAAAATTAAAAGAAAAACACAAAAAATTACTAATTCTACACAAGACTATATCAATTGTTAAGAAGAATATCATTAGGCTTCAGAATTAACACTGAATAAATGAAGAAAATTTTGAAGAGAAAAGAGAGATGGAAGACTAGTGTGCAAAAAGGAGTCAAATTTTTTGATTGGTTAAGAATAGAAGTTCAATTTATCATCGAGTAAGGAGCTTTAAATTTTGGTTATGCAAACCAATTTAAATTCAATTTGGAATTGATGCATTATTCTTGCATTTAAGTTGAGATTCTTGAGTAGAATTTGGGGAAAATGTAGAATTGTATTAAATTCAATTAATTAGGGTATTATAGAATGCTTTGAATATGAAATTATATAGAAATACCAAAGAAAATTCAATGGTAGAAAAGACAAAGGTGGCTGGTCTTTTAGGATAGAAATTTGGAAGAGAAGAATTCATAATCTTTATTATAAATAGTTTGTGATGTGTTGTTTATAATGTGAAAAATGGTTGAGTTAGAAAATTAATGCATGAAAAAGATAAGGGAACCCTTGGCTTTAGGCGAAGTTCGGACCAAGACAAGGTTAAAAAAGGTGGGGTTTTCTTAGATTTTATATATTAATAAATTAACTCTTGGAAAGTTATATATAGTGAGGTTACCATACATATACTTTATGAATAGTTGTTTTGGAGGGAGAGTAGAAAATAAGGATGTTTGAGGGTTCATTAAAAACATTGACAAAATTGGACATGTTGGTCTCCTTAATTGCTAGAAGGGATTTGAGCCTCAAAATGATAGAATTTAAGAAATTATTCTTCATTGAAGTTATAAATAAGATTGTTATCTTTCCAATAATACCTATCTTAAATTGGAGTTCTATAACTCCAAATATAAATAAAAACCCAAGGAGAGGTCAAGCTACAACCTCTATTGACAGTTTAATCAAGTGGCTAAAATAGATAATTTAGTTGTATTAAGGGTAAAATTGGGAATATTTCCCTTCATAACATATATATTCTTATGTCTTAGAGTTAAAAGGAAATATGCAATGTTTTAAATTCAAATTTATAATGTTAGTTATGATTAAGTTAAGAACAATGATCTTAAGAATATGATAGAAGATACATATATGATAGAGGAAATTATTGAAGAGAAGTCAACATTAGTTATTATTATTGTTTTATTACTAGTTATGTAACTTGATTAAGAGATAATGTGGTGTACTCGTGAATACAGGAAGGACCACAATAGTTATACAATAGTAATAAGGGAACACGAGGTGAGCTTCTGTAGTAGGTAAGTGTTCTATATATATACTTTAATTTTAAAAGGCACATATTTATAAAGATTTGTTTAATTTTTGGATTATATATGTGAATATTTACAAAATGAAAAATGTCAAATGAAATGGATGAAAATTGAAACAAACTTTATTAACTATTCTGGTCAATAATAGTTAACGATACCAATGGACTATTGATGTCAACACTTTCTCAGATTTGATTACAAGAGGCTAATGATGTTAATAGTTTGTACTGCATCGATTTGATCACTCGAAACATAGTGAGGGAATATAGAAACTTGATTAACTATTATTGGTGAGGAATAATTAATGATATTAATGGATTACATCGATATTGACATTTCCAAGACTCTTGATTAGCCATTCCTAGTATATAAGTTAATGATGTTAATGGTCTTTGACATTGACACTTCCAATGATATTTTAATGTATTAGAAAGACTTGATTAATTATTACAGGCTAGGAATAATTAATGATATCAATAGATTGCAAGTCAAACCTAATTATTTGATCTTGGAAATGGAGACTAATGATACTAATGAGATATATTAATATCAACATTTCCATCCCAAGGTCTTGGGGAAGAAAAGGATCTGATTTGTTATCCATTGAAGGATAGTTAATGATATTAAAAAATACCATATTTTCCATAAATTATTTGATGTGTTTTCCCAGTAATTGGGATGTTATAATTTTGATATCAGAGCATTAGGTTGAATTTTATGGATTGGAATATTGATGTGATTTTGGAATTATATTACATAATGGTTTGCACATGACATGATACCAGGACTGATTTATTCCTTGCACAGTAAAAAGAGTATAATTCATAATATGGTGGTGAACTAGTGGGGGTTCCATTGATGGACATTGCCTCCCACTTACTTGCAACATCAGTTCACTCCTTGAGGGATGCATCAACAAAATGTCAGGATGATTATGCGTCTTGTTGGGCATATATGTTATTTCCTGAGACATCATATACGAAAAGACAAGATTTTTTTTTGGACAAATTTGATTTATAGAAGAAGAGAGAGAATATACAGAAACTGCCAGCCCATTACAGAAAAGGATTAGAGACAACAGCGCGAAAAAAACACAAGAGCAAGAAAAAAGAAAAACAAAGTTGAACAGGGGCTAGCTTTGAAAGCTATACAGGGCGCAACAACAGGGCCCAACTGAAAGGAAAAACAAACGAGAGGGTTGAGGGCCATTCTAGCCGGCCTTAAGCCTCCGCCGAATTGGAGCTGCATGGCTCGACCAAGCAAACAGATTAACGAGGAGGGGGGTCTTCATTTATTCCCCACCTTGTCTTAGTGCCCATTGAGAGGGGAGAACTGAGCTGGAGGCTAGCTAGATGGAGCCGAATCAGCTGAGTGATGTGTAAAGCTAAGGCAAAGGCAGGTTTGTGGACTTGGTTGAAAATCCGATTGTTCCTCTCCAACCAAATGAAATATACTACCGAGGCAAGGATAACTCTGGCTACAAGGTAATGGTCTGAAGAATTAGTTTTGAGGTGCAAAGCTGCCCACTGAAGGAGAGCATTCCATGACTGTTTTGGCCACGTCAACCCTGCTTTCCTGTTGACTGCATCCCAAACTGTTGTAGAGTAAGAACATTGGAAGAAAAGATGCTCATGGGACTCGACCCTAACATGGCAGAGCCTACATAGAGGGCCAGTTGTTTCTTCTAAATACCAGAGCCTATCCATGGTGTTAAGTCTACCACAACTGGCAAGCCAGAGAATGAAGGCATGCCTTGGGATATTGCCATTGAACCAGATCAGGCGGTGCAAAGGGCAAGTGGGCCGTTTGTCCCTAAGCAGCTCCCACGCATTGTTAGTAGAGTACTTCCCTGAGGAGGACCCAGGCCAAACTATATCATCATCCCTATGGGCTTGCGGTTGGAAAGGGATGGTTGCCCAAATATCTTGCAAGCCTGGTTGGTTTGGAAAGATCCAGGAGTTTTCTGAGATGATAGATGAGACTGTTGCTTGCCATGGCAGCCCTGTGGAAGCTATAACTCTTGGGGAGACCATATCTATAACCCTGCGACCTTGGGGAGCCAGTAGTCATGCCAAAGAGAGGTTGTCTTCCCATTACCTATTATGGACTGCATTTTACCTCGGCACCATTCTCTGGATTTTAAAATCTTTCTCCAAGACCACGAGGCAGTGGAAGGGATGTGTACTTGCCAAACAGATTTGCCCCTGAGAAGGATGCGGTGGACCCATGAGGTCCAAATAGAGTCCTTGTGCGTTAAAATTCTCCATAGCAGTTTGGTAATTGCAGCCTCATTCCAGGATTGCAAGCTTTTGATACCTAGACCTCCTTCTGATAGGGGGTAGCAAATAGCCGACCAAGCAATCTTTGCCCCTCTAGGGAAAGGGAAACTCCTTTCCAGAGGAAAGAAGCCATAATACTTTCAATCTTTTTGATAATAGAGTGTGGGAGGAGCATTGTAGAAGTCCAATAAACCTGGATAGAAAATAGGACTGCCTTGAGAAGTTGAAGGCGCCCCGCGAAAGAGAGAGAAATTGAAGTCCATAATCTGATTTTGGACAGCATGCGGTCAATTAATGGCTGACAATTCGCATGGGTGAGTCTTGTGGTAATCAGAGGCAGGTCGAGGTAACGCATCGGGGAGGTTTGAACCTGGAACCCTGCTAGGTTGACTAGATTAGCTTGCTTAGAGGTGGCTATTCCTGCAGTGAAAATTGCACTTTTGGATGGGTTTATGACTAGCCCCGAGAGCGCAGCAAAGGAGTCAAGAGCATATTTAATGATATTAATCGAGTTAATATCTGCATGGCAGAACAGCATCAAATCATCTGCAAAACTTATATGGGTGATAGCACTTCGGCTGCATCTCCAGTGGAAGCGAAAAAGAGGTTGCCTTTTTGCTTCATTGAGGAGACCATTGAGGCCTTCCATAGCAACTGCAAAGAGATAGGGGGACAAGGGATCCCCTTGTCTTATGCCCCTTATGCTGCTGAAGAACCCAAAAGGATCCCCATTCACATTAATAGAATAATAGGTTGTAGATAGACACTCCTTGATCCAGTTACACATACGGGATGGGATGCCCATAGAATTCAGACCTGTTAAAATGAAATGCCAACTAACAGTGTCGAAAGCTTTTTGCAGATCTACCTTGAGGGTGCACCTCGGGGGGCCACTTTGCCAATGATAGTTGTGCATCAATTCTTGGGCTAGAAGGACTGCATCTGTAATTTGACGACCAGGGAGAAAGGCTATCTGAGAGGGACCGATCACTTCATTCAAAACTTGCTTTAGCCTTAAGGCAATTACTTTAGAGATACATTTATACACCACATTACAGCATGAAATTGGACGGTAATCCTGCAATCTTTCTGGGTTTTCCTTCTTTGGCACTAGAGCAATTCTGGTGGCATTGACACTTTTGGGAAGGTGGCCTGTAGAAAAGAAATGGAGGATAGCATTTGTGAAATCTAACCCAATAATATTCCACGTATGCTTAAAAAATAAAGTTGTAAACCCATCTGGGCCAGGCGCTTTTTCATCCGGAATGGAAAAAAGGGCAGCCTTAATTTCTTCTCTCGAGATTGGACTACCTGCTAGCTGAGCCGAATCTTCACTAATACGATTTGGGAAGAGATGAGATGGGATTTGGGCTGCCGAAGGGTAATCAGGTTTAAGAAGCTTCTCAAAGTAAACTGCTGCCAAGTTCCCAATATCTTGCTGAGATGAAAATAGAGCATTCTTCCCATCTCGAAGGCTCATGATTTTGTTCCTGGTCTGATGGTGGACAATGAATTTGTGAAAAAAGGCTGTGTTTTTATCCCCTAATTGGAGCCACTTAATCCTTGATCTCTGCTTTAGGATGGCTTCTTCCTCATGACTCAGTCTAGCAAAAGCCGTTGCCGTCCTTCTTTCCTCCTCCTTTAGGCCCGCATTAGTTGGGTTGCTGTCAAGGGAGTTTTGAGCAATGTCCCAAGCCCTCTTTGCGTCAGATACCCTAGTTGATATGTGGCTGGTATTATGCTTATGATAGGTCTTAAGCAAATCCTTGACACTCTTCAGCTTCCTGAGTAATCTATGCATTGGGGAGCCCTGAATGTGCTGTTGCCAAACCTCATTTATGGCGGGAAGAAAGTCTTCTCTGGCCGTCCAAATGCTAAGAAACCTGAAGTGGTGTTGCCGGCTATGATTCACGTCTCCAAGGTGCAAGACTGCGACACTATGGTCAGAAACACTGCAAGGGAGAAATTTAGTGCTGGAGCCAGGCCAACACTGAATCATCTTGCAATTCCCTAGCACCCAGTCTAACTTCTTCTGGATATTCCTGTCACCGTGCTGACTATTATTCCAAGTGTAGGTCATACCAGTGTAGGGGAGAGGGGTAAGCTCTGCTTGGTGCAAGGCATTGCGGAAGTCTTCATGGTAGGTCAGCCACCTTGTGTCACCTCCAACTCGCTGACTAGCATGAAGCACCGCATTGAAGTCTCCAAGGAGAACCCAAGGCTTATCGCTGAGTTGGGGACTAACGTTGGTGATGTACTCCCATAGAGTCTTCCTAGCCGCCGGGGTATTCCCCCCATAAACAAAGGTAATAGTGATGGTCTCACTGGTTGTGAGAGTTTTGGCTTCACAAGTAATCCATTGCGGAGAGTTATAAAGACAGGTGAGATTGTAAGCCAGAGTGTTCCAGCCAATGAAAATTCTACCCGGGGTTGCATCAGAAGCATTGGAAAGGAAACTCCATCCCGTCAAGTTGAGCTGAGACTCAACCCTTGAGATATTATTTAAGGCAATTTTATTCTCCAGCAAGCCAACTATATCCAGATGGTGTTGAAGGATCCAGCTCCGGACTGACCTGAGCTTATGGGAGCTGTTCAGCCCCCTCGTGTTCTAGCTGCCTATATTCGGCATAAAAGGGGGGGTTTAGTAGCCCATGGCCGCCTTTTTCTTCTTGCTCCCCTTCTTTTTCCTTACTGTTTTTGGGGAAAGAGGGGGGGAGTGGTCGTGGTCTTGGTCTTCCACTGGAGTGGCTATTGTTGAAGATTCCTCTGAGGAGTCGTCGGTATTGACTGAAGTTGTGGGCTTGCTACTCGACGGGTCCATCATACTCTCGGTACAATTGTTGGCTATGTTGCCAAAAGTGACAATGGCTGTGTGTTTGCTAACCATTTCAGTGGGGAGGCTGATTTGCATGGTTGCATGCTCCTTCGTGCTATCACAGCTAGGGTAGGAAGTGGAGATGGGGGAAGGGTTTTCTGTGGGCGGGGGGTTTTCAGGCTGGCTTGTTGTGGCTTCATTTGTTGGGGAGTGGCCTTGTGGGTAGGGTTTAAGTAAGGTATATTTCGGTTGTGGAGTGGGAGTGGTTTTAGGGTTAGGGTTTATTGGGGGCTTTTGGATGGAGGCGACGGGTAACACTTGAGGAGTGGAGTTTATGACTAAGGTCGAGGTGGTGGGGGAAGGGGTGAGGTCGTTGAGCTTTTCATGAATGGGATGCTTGAGGTGGGGTTGCTGATGGGTTTGTTCCACAATTGCATTCCTCGCTAGGGTTCTGTCTGGTTTGGCTGTGTCGTGAGTTGAGGGTTGCTGTTGTTTTTTACAAGAGTGGCCATAAAGTTTGCATGAAATACAGTGGGGAGGCATCCACTCATACTCCACCTCTACCGTGAGGGGCTCCGCCGATAGAGGGCTTACTATATCAAAGCTAGTAACTTTAGGGAGGCTGGCATCGATCTCCACACACAACCTGGCGTACTCAAGCCTCTCACAGTTGTAAGTTTGGGAATCACAAGAGAGGGAGCGGCCAACCATGCTGGCTGCAAGACTTATTCCTGTTTAGGACCAGAGAGGGAAGGGCAGACCATGCAATCTTACCCATACAGGAAGCTTTGAAATTTTGTTTTTATCAAATTTATAGGATGGGTGCCATTGTTGCAGGAGGATTGCCTTGCCTCCGAAAAGCCAAGGACCCTTCTCCATGACTGCTTGCATCGCAGCTTCTGTTGTGAAACGAAAAAGCATGAAGCCATTAGCCATCGTGGTTACCTGCTCCAGTCCGCATGGCCTCCACACCCTGATGGCTATGGTGTTTACCATTCGGTGGTACATTCTGAAGCCTGGAATGAATCCAACCATGCATCTTGTCCATTGATTGGAGTTGTGGTGGAGCATCTCCTCCGTTACCAGCAGCTGGCTGCCTACTGGTTGGCGTTGTATGGGATCTAGGGTAAACCTTGTGGTTGAGTCAGATATTCGCACTTTTTCAGCCCAAGAGTTTGCAGCAGAGGGGGGGTGTGCAGCAGGGGGCGCTGGCTGAGCTTTTCGTGTAGAGGGTTGCGTCTGGTGCTGCATTTTGCTAAATAAGGAAAAGGTAGTGGGGTCCGTGATTGGGATGGATGAGAGAGGCGGGTGTGTTTTGGGATGTGGAGGGGGCTGTGCAGAGGTGGCAGTCACCAGAAATGGCAGTTTTCAGAAGAGAGGGGCAGACATTTGTGGCAGACGGGAAGACTATTGCTCTCTGAGTAATAGAGAGCTTACTGGATATTGGGTGGGGGTTTCAGCTACTGGGGAGGTTGGGGGTTGTGAGGTTTGGTGGTGGATGTGAGTTTCCGGTGAGGGACTAGACGGGCTTGCTCATCTGAACAACCCCCGTACAATCATGTCAGTAGGAAATTTGAGAGGAGTTTAAGAAGATATGTTATTTTTGGCAATATATAAAAGAAATGGAACGAGTTTCGAGATCTCAAATAGAGAGACATGATAGTTCTAGAGTATGAGGAGATTCTAAGACTTGTATAAGACTTATGAATTTTTGCTTCTATATATCTTTCTAAAGAGTATTATCGGGTAGAGAGGTTCCATGATAGACTCAGGGTATAGATAGGATGATGAAGGACACCTTGAAGTAGGTTCAAATGATTACGTCTAAAATGAGAGATTTTATGTTTTGTACAGGAAACCTCCTTTTCAAAAAAAGGAAAAACCGGGCAGTTCTCTAGAGAGTTCTAAAGGAGAGGGGGAGTTTATCTAAACAGTTCTAATTCTTACTTATCTATATGTGTGAATGGTATGATTAGACTTCATGCTTCATGGGGTGCCAATATCAATTGTGTCAGATCAAAATCAAAGGTTCACATCAAGGTTATGGTTAAGTCTACAATGAGCATTAATGACTAAATGAACCTAAATACAACATTTTAGAAGAAAGGTTTAATTTAAAATGAAAAAAAATTGAGTACATAGTTTGTCTCATAAATTTTCTTTGTACTTATCAGAAAATGTCAGGTAAAGATTAAGAGATTTTCTTGAAAAACTATGAGACAAATGTCACAAAACAATAAACAAAGAGAGAGATAATAATGATTACATGTTTTGATAAGAAAAATCATTAATTCATCTCTAAAAAAGTTGTTTTTCTTTTGTTCCTAGTCATACCAAGCTTGGTGATATGCATATATACCCTCTCTTAAAAAGACATGCTAGTAATATGAAAATGATTGAATCCTTAGACTAACTTTTTTTTTTTTTGATAAATTAGTTAGGCCATATCATTTTCACATGTTTTTCTCATAAATGTATCTAATTGTACACTTAAGATCAAATATAGATCTATATAAAATAACCTAATTTCTTAGCCTAAAAATACTCATATTTGACAATTTAGAATGAGATATTTACCTCATTGATCAATATTGATTCATGAATGCAAACTTTTTTAGATGACCAAATAAAGATATGAGTGTGCGAGTGAGAAAAACAATGGTTCTACTTTAGAACTTGTTAGTTCATCTTCTTCTTTTTAACCTAAGATATGCTAGCGAGGTATAAGAATATCATAAAAGCAAAACTTTATATCAAGACCTAATGGAGAAGATTTTTCACTCTAACATAAGATTTAATTAACTCTATCATTTTCATTATATAATTGTTCATCTATTCTTATAATAAGCAATTGACTTTTTCTTCAAGGAATTGGAGAGTAGAATGGATCGATCATGAAATGTTTGTGTATTATAGTCAATTCAAAGCATAACTTGAATTCCTTATAATATTTAAGATAATACCTTTATTTGGTCTTATAAATAAATAGCATTTAAAATTAAAATATTTTTCACATACACTAATTGTTTGCCTAAGAAATTCAAATTTTAGACCATATAGAGGCTTCGTGAATAAGTTAGCTAATTGGTATTCTGTATTCACATGTTCTAATGACATAATCTTTTATTCAACCAAGTCTATGATAAAGTAGTGTCCTATATATATATATGTTTGGTTCTTGAATGTTGTATATAATTTTTAGAGATATTGATTGCATTGGAATTATTATAATAAATGTCATAATTTCTTGAGAGAAATCATAATTCTCTAGCATCTTTTCCATTCAAGAAGTTGTGTAAAGCAACTGCCTAGGGCAATATACTCATTTTTGTTGTGAACAATAACATTGGATTTTATTTCTTACTAATTCATGTTGCCACAAATATAAAAACACCTCTTTAGTAATGCTTTTTTTGTATCATTAGCATTAGTTGCTCAGTCAACATCTAAATAGCCAACTAGACTCAAATTTGAATCTTTTAAACATTTATATATATATATATTAGATTGGATTATTTTAATAACTGCAATACATGATTTTTTAGTATTAGATTGGAGTGGAGCACAAACACCCATGCTAAAGCAATGTCAGGTGAACTAGTAGTGTAGAATCAACACACTCCCTGTCATGTTTTTATTCTTCCAATTATAATTAGTGGATTCATTTTTGGTACAATCATTAAAAGTAGTTTGAGGCTTAGTCCATCCATTCTCAACTAAGTGCCATCCATTCTCAACTAAGTGTCAAACAATCTCATCTAGTGATTTCAGGAAAGCTTTCATCCTTATGTTTTAGTATGCATAGTTTTAACCATTGAGTTGCGGTGGTAAAATTAGTGTTGACATGTTTAATAGAAAAAATAAATATCATTTTATAATAAGTGAACTTGCTATGATACCACTTGATAGTCTCGTTTTTGTTTCCTTACTTGTCAATACAAACACTTTGTTTTGTCTTCTACCGTAGTAGCTTGTCAGATAACATGATGATCTTTCAATATTGTTATCCTAACTGGAATATCTATTTGCTAACTATTGACATGGGAATTCCTCATATGAATCTACAAGTTCTCTAACTTTTCAATGAACACTTCTCCTTAAGAATTTCCTTCATACTCCACTCGTGTGTCAAAATTATATGTTCTCTGTAATTTCTTAGCTTGTTGGGCACTCTTGCTTTGCTACAGGTGCTGCTCACTAATGCTTTTGATTGTCCTTCCTTGTATACATATTCATGTGATAAGGATAAGAATCTTTGATCAACATTATCTTCAAGTTTTCTAATTTCTTATGTTCTTAATATATAAATTGCTAATGTTTTTCACAAAAACACTTTTCTAATAGTTATTTTTGGATAAATTATATTGAAATTTCAATATAATTTATCCAGATAAACTAGATAATTACATAAAGAAACATACTATATCTTTCTTTGTATATTATTGGAGTTGGACCGAGATAAACTTTTCATGTAACTTTTTTATTTGGAAATCTGTACAGTGACCGTCTTGTGGAGACATCGCATCTTGTACACAAGACTATTTGTTGGAGATATCTTTCACTGTCAGCTGCATTGTTTAGAGAGCATTTTCTGGTAGGAGCCCTAGCATCAGCTGCATTGTTTAGAGAGCATTTTCTGGTAGGAGCCCTAGCATAATAATTGTTAACATGATGATGCGGGACTTAATAGATCATTAGATTCAGGTTATCGAATACTTCCTTTTTCTCGTAAAAGGATTAGTAGGCCTCCTACAGGTACCATGCCTTGAAAGTCAAAGATAATTGTTCCCCTATGTCTATATATTCAGATGTAGGTATGGTACAGTGCCACTCTTTGTGATTCGGCCCGTGGTATTTGTTTTTGCGTATGAAATTTGTATGGGTCAGCTTCACCAAACTAATTAACTGGTTCTTACTACTATCAGAATCTGACAAGTTTATGAGACACCTGGGATAACTTCTATCAGCTAGGCTGTTTATGAGTTGCTTTGAGTTGAGAGGCTGCACGATGGACGTCCGTCGAGATTTAGCATGATTTTTGACTTTCCACCATCGACTCATTAAAACAAAGATTTCGTGAGAAAATGGAGTCTTTCCTCGGATAAAGAGGAGAATTGTCATAGTTAAATATTATATTGTAGTATTGAGGAAAACTGCCCCAAATCAGCATAACATTCATTCGGCAAAATCTCAGCAAGAGTCAACAGCACCATTCAAGCTTTTCTTTCCATCTTTAGCATTTCTAGCTGTTACATGCAACAAATCTTCTCATTATCTGTACAAATCATTTCATTAATTGTACATTACTGTACTGCCTAGAATAGCACTTGCTCTTGTATATATACAGACCATTCTCTATCAATAAACTATGGTATTCTGTGTAATCAAATATCTTATAATATATATGTTCTGATGATCGATCGTGATAATAGGGTTTGCACTTCCTCATAGATCAGGGGTCGTTCTCTTGATTACAATACTTTTCCATCTCTTCATACTAAAGAAGAGGTAATTGTATCACTAATTAATAAATAACTTGACCCAATAGAATTAGCCGAGGGATATTCCTTGGGAGAAAACGATTGGGGTATACAGACTTTTTAAGCTTTTCACTTACAAACCCTGATCCATCAAGAGCTGGGTGTCTAAGATCGAGGCAACATCGATCAGTCATTTAATAATAGAAGCGCGAGGGCAGTCAAAGGAGATTAAGGATCTGAGGACCTCCCATGTTGCTATAAAAGCTAGCTAGGGTTCGCTAACGTGGAGACATTGTCATTCCATGATGATCCAGGAGAAGGATATTGCTTGTTCTGCAAATATTACTAGACTTCGTACTGATATTGAGGGACTAAAACAATACATAACCTTTTTTCAACAAAGATTTCATCAGCTACAACCCATGTTTTCCCATTCCCAAACTGATCGAGGTGGCTCATTCACAGAAAGAGTTGGCTTCTTGTTGGGCAGAGCTTACTCATTAGCAGATGGAGTTGGCTTAACTAAAAAGGCTTGGTGGGTTTCACGCTATAAATGGTAGTACTCATCATGCTCACGAGACAATTCTTGATGACGAGCTGATGGATATTCATTTTGATAATTATTCTACAAATATCGTCAGAGATCTTACTCCTGCATTTTATCATATGGCGAGTTCCCTAATTTCATCTATATTTTTCCTCATGTTCTTGCCCAAGACTACACGCACGGTCAAGTTCTCTCACGCTTAACTATGATAAAGGAGAATAGACAGCTTTTATTTGTATTTCTACCTTAGTCTTGTGGGGTTCGTCTATGTATAATATGTATGGTTGAACTTTTCAAGGTAACAAAACAAACTTTCTCGACGTTGTAATACGAGGTATTGTGAAATTCTCATAACACATCTCTTAAGAAAACAAAGAGTACTTAATATCAAAATTGTCCTTTTTAAATTGTTTATTGTTTACCTTGGATTGTGATACTAAGTTGGCTCGTGTAGAAAGTTTCATTCATCAGCCCGACGTCTCTTATGTTAAGTTTAGTTTCTCCTTAATGTTTTCTAATTAAAATTATGAGAGAAGTGTATCACCTTATTATTAGTACACCATATTTCAACTAGAATAACAACTGCTATCAAAATTAATATTTTCCCAAAAACATATAAGTTGGTATTTATATTTACGATTTGCCAATACTTATTTTATCGACAATCTAATAGATATAAATTGTCTGTTGGTAAAACTCTCGTCAACAATTTATGTTCTATAGGAGAGTCGATCAATATTTAATATACCAATGACTTTACAAGCAGACAAAGCATGCCAAAAAAAATTGGCATGCATATCAACTCAAATATTTATTACAAATTAAAATTTTTATATTCAAAATTCAAATACAATAAATCTAAAATAGAGGTGACACTAAAGGAAGAAGAGGTTAGTCGAGACTTTGGGACCAAAAAGGAGGAGCACATAGATCACCCTAATGTAATTGTATCTACATAACCCATTCGATGTAGTTTAATTCTCTAAGCACGGAGTCCGGCTGTCTCATCACACACTTTCTCAACTAAAGCTGCCTAGAAATTTGGAGTTTGCATTAACAAAATTGATTGGAAAACGGTTCCAAAGGTTGAAACACTATAAGTCATTTGCAAATTATCGGTTGAAGTATTAGAGAGTTCATAGACTCGATTTCTATTAGGTTTATCGGACGATCCTGCCTTCAACCACAAATCCCGATCAAAATTTATATGGGTCGAAGGATCATCCCGTATTTCTCCTTCAACCAGCTATTAAATGTTTCCTAACAAGAAAAAAAGTTAGAAAAAATTCAATGAAATAATAACTTAAGAAAAAAAATGGTGAAACCAACATACCTCGAATTGTTGAATACAATTATCCATGAAATGTTGTTGCATCTTTTCTTGGTGGTCGCTACTCCGCACATGCATCTCAAAAAAAGCTCCATCGGTAATGGATTGCATCCAAGAGTCATAGTCTACTAGAAAAAATATTGGCACTTAAAAATATTAATAAAAAATTTAAGGAAAATGATGTAATTAAGAAATAATTACCCACCACTTTGCATGTGAAATGAATGACATTGAGTTAGCAGTGTTCGTAATGACAAAACTCTTTGATTCTGGCCATATAGGCTCGAGCATTATATGTTCAATGTGATCCACCACGTATAGGCTCTACGATGTATGAAGACCTAAATCTCTTTCAAACTGTCACATCATTCCATTTTGTAAGCTCTCTTAATCGCGCATATTGTTTTGCTTTTTTCTATGACTGTACTAGAAATCACACAACCTATACAATACAAATGAATTATTTGTTACTAAATTAAAAACATTGTGTTATTTGAAAAACATTTTTACCAAAGTAGCTAAAATTACCTAATTCCAACATGATTCTCCAACAACCTTCTCTCAAAATCATGATTACCATCTTTCCAATCAGAGTTTCCCTTGTAGTAAAGTTTTTTAAAAGAAAAAATTTCAGTAATCTCAATTAAATAAATATATTAACATAATAAAAATATATGTTTAAGTCATACTAACATCTATGATATTCTCCATTCAGGATTTTTTAAGACTTGGCTGCATTGAAACAATAGAATCTTCATCGACGATTTAAACATCGTTATTATTGTTCTCGTGCCCTTAATATTTGTAAACCTGAATTTTTATTCATTAAATAGAATTATCTTATAAAAATTATTAAAAAAAATTTTAATGTGAAAACAAAAAAAAAACTACATTGAAAGGTCCACCTTCCATTGCGCTCAAGAAAAACTAATCCCGAAACTAATTAATAATAGATAAAGTAACAATTAATAATCCACTAGCACAAGAAAAAGTAATTAAAAAATGCAATAGTTCGACACAAAAACCGTTAATAACAACAAACAAATAATTAAAAAAATTCAATAATCCCATACCAACAGCATCAAGAAACACAAAAATTCAAAAAACACACAACAAAAGAGAAGAAAAAAAATCTTAACTTAAATTCATTGTAAGTGAAATTGAGAGGAGAAAAAAAAACAAATAAGCAAACATTAAAAGAGAGATGTTAATGAACAAAAAAAAAAAGAGAAGTGAAAGACATACCAGGAACACATTGAGAATAGGAAAAGACTAGTTGGATTGCCCGCACTACATTGCGGGCGGAACAAATAATCTTTGTAACTGTTGAGATTAAAATATAATATTTCAGTATGTAAAATTTGATATAATGAAAAAGATCAACATCCTTTATTATAATAATAGTAAATCAAAGTCTTAACTTCTTAAATTATCATCACCATCACTGTCAAAACAATAAACATTATTCAACAAATCTCAGAGAAAAACAAAAAAAAATATTAATAAAAAAGCATATAAGAACAAAAACTAAAATTATTATTATTATTCTTAATATTAATATTATTATTATTTTAATAACAGGAAGAAAACGAAATTAAATCAAAGGCTTAAAAAAACCTAAGAACATTAACAAAAGAGCAAATGAAAAAATAAAATAAATGAAAAAAACAATAAAATTATTGACTGGAAAAAAAATTATTTGACCTGAAAATTTATAAAAAAATATCACAATACATTGCGGGCTGAGTAAAAAGTTTGTATAACTGTTAAAAGAATAAAAAATATTAAATTATCCTGAGAGAAAAAAAACCTAAAAAACATTAACAAAAGAGTAAGTAAGAGAAAAATATTATTATTATTATTATTATTATTATTATTATTATTATTATTATTATGCTAATAATGAAAAAAAATAAAAGACTAAAAAAATCATAAAAACTTTAACAAAAGATCAAACAAAAAAATAAAATAAAAATTATCAGGTAAAAAAAGTCATATGACGTAAAAATAAAAAATGAATAAAAAGCTAAAAGAAATAACAAAAAAAAATACAAATATCAATTTCCAAATGATCATAGATATAAAATAAAATTTAAGAACAATTTTTTTTGAAAAAAAATATACCACCCCAACAAATAAGAAAATAACAAACATTAAAAATCAAAGTTAAGCACACTTATATATATATATGGACAAAAGTAAGGATTATTCTTGAAATAAAAAAAAAGGTATTAAAATAAAAATTAAAAGAAATAGGGCTGAAATGAACATTAAATATAAAGGGATTAAAATCCAAAATTAAAAGTATAAGGGCCGAAATGAAAATCAAATATATTATCAATTTTAATCAAAGGAAAAAACTGAAGAAATTAAAACTACTGTACCTAATAAATTCATCTTTTTCAATCCAATCCGGAAATTAAAAGAAGAAGGACCGAATTGAAAAATGGACATTGAATCAATTCCAATCGGAGAACCCAATCGAACTAATTCAAAACTTATATATCAGAAATCAGGACCAGAAACAAAATTGAAAATTAAGGGACTGAAGTGAAAATGGTGCAAATAAGGGGGACTCTCCTACACTTGTACATGCAAGAGAGAGAAAAATGTGGTCAGCCGCTTTAACCGGCCGTCGACGCGTTCACGGACTGTTTTGGGTGAAACGCGCTACGTGTGGAGGAAGCCCAGGAGGCGGCGCACTGTTATAGACTCCGAAACCTCGTCTCCGGCCACTGTATGAGGCCGCACACGCCACCTAAACAGGGTGTGGGGCGGGACACCGACTGGCGCGTGTCCAACACGCACTAACAGCAATGGGAAGAAATAATAAAAAAAAGGAGGTCAATTGCCGCCCTGCCCCTGTCTCGAAAGGCAACGTTTTTGTCTTATTAGGGACAAACCGTATTTAGCCAATTTCGAAAAATATTATAATAAGCAGCAGACCGGCAGGCTGGACCGGACCGGTCCGGTCAGACGTGCACAATGACGACGGAGCCCCTCGGTCTGGCGGTGTTTTTTGTCATTTTCGGGGGGCTTTTTCGTTAATTCACTGTTCAAAAATAGTTAATTACCCGCATTACATTGCGGGCCGTGCAAATATTTTTTATAATTGTTGGGATTGAAAAGATTAATAGATTTTGCTAGTTCAAAAATAAAATGTAACATTTATACATACAAAGTTTGATATAATAAAATACATCAACACATCCTATTATAACAACAATAATATCGAAGGCTTAACATCTAAAAATATCATTATTATTATTGCTAAAACAATAAAAAATATTAAATTATTCCGAGCAGAAAAAACTCAAAAACATTAATAAAAGAGAAAAAAACTAAAACTAAAATTATTAATATTATTATTATTGTTATTATTATTATTATTATTGCGTGAATAATGGAAAAATTCAATCAAAGAAAAAAAATGTCAATAAATTGTTTTTTTTTAAAAACAGTTAACGTCAAAATAAATAAATAAAAACGTCAAAATAAATAAACAAATAAAAAAACAATCAAAAGAAATAAAAATGAAAAAAAAATCATAAGTGAAAAAAAATCAAAAAAGCAAACAAAAAATGAAAAACAAATTATAAGCAAAAACATGATTTATTATTCGCGCTAGGCAGGGGTCGAACCCCCGCCCTCTTAAGACACAGGCGCGTCTGTTTGCCAGTGAGCTACCTGCCTTTCGTTGTCTTTTCCTGTGAAAGAATATATAAATAGTATAAAAACAACGAACCAAACCGACCCGAATTCATTATTCAAAAACAGAAAAAAAAAACACTAGTGAAATCCACAGTATTTTCACTCACAATACACAGTATTTTCCTGATCTCTTTTAGTTATATTCATAATTTATAATAAGAGAAAGATTGAACAATAAGAGAATAAGAGAGAGAATCATTGGTGTGCAAGTGAGGGAGAGAGAACGAGGGAGAAGAGAAGGATAAAGAAGAAGATGAAATGCTCGTGTGTGGTGGTTGTGATATTTTAAATTACAATTATCGATGGAATCACCTACAAATAATAAAATATTATTATTTTTAATTATTCCATCGTTGATATCAAATGAAAATTTTGACCTTGTACATAAATTTTCAGAAACCCCTCCTAAAATTATCGATGACTTTTCATTTTGTTATTAATATTGTCGATAAACAAATCAATAGTAAATGAGTAGGACAACAAAAATGCTGAGTGGGGAAATCTTTTAGGAACTTCCAAACATTTAAATTTTGCTCTAAAATAAAAGGGAAACTTACTTGAAAGGAAATTCTAAGACTTTTCCCGAAAAAAGGAAGTGAGAAAACTTAAAAGAAGATTTAGGTGAGGGATTAGATTGTAAACTTGAAAATATAATTAAAGGACTTAATTGGATTAATTAAGTGATGAGAACTAAGAGCATAAGACATAAGTGAAAGAAGATTTAGGTGAGGGATTAGAAAAAAACAAATTTTTTTAAATATCTTTATTTGTTTCGGTCCCCGGGTTTTTATTTATTTTAGTTTTGTCCTTCAATTAGAATTGTTTTTATTTTTCATTTCAGTCCTTATTCTTTGAATTTTTTTTATTTTCTATTATTTTCTTGGTTTTTTCTGTCATTCTTGGACAATGTTTATTTTTTATCTGTATTTATGCATCTATGCTTTTAGTTTTTGTTTTTATTTTTTATCTTTTTTTATTGGGGTTTTATTTTTAATTGGTTCAGTCTTAAAATTTTAATTTATGTTGGTGATCATTTTAAAATTAACATTGCTCCTTTTTTTTCTTTGTTCATTTTTTTGTGTTTTATGTTATTTTTATTTGTTTTTCAGATCAGATGATTTTATGATTTTATTGTTTGCGCCATAATAATGATAATTTTAGTGATTATTTTTCTATTAGTTTTTTGTAAAAATGTTTTGCTTTTTTATTTTATTTTTCATGGCAATTTAATGATTTTATTTTTTGGGTAGTAATGTTGATAAAACTTTAACTGTTATAATAATAATAATGATGGTAGTGTAGGGATTGATTTTTAATTTATTTTTTCTTCTTTTTATAGATAGAAAATTAACTACTTATTTTTGTTATTTGATTATTGTAGGTGTTTTCACAATTTATATATTTTTTTATGTTGAATTTAAATTGAACTATAAAATGAACTAATATTAATACAGTAAATTCAATAATTCAAATACCCCAATCTTCTTGTTTTTTTAATGATGATAATAATTTTATACTAGTTATTTTATTGAAACCTACTAAATAGAGAAATTTATAGCGATTTAAAATTCATATATTTTATAGAAAACTTGCACTTAACAAGAATTCTGTATAGATTTATTTTTTTGCCTAAATTTATATTATAATAAAAAAAATTCACATAATTAATTTTTTTTACGTTGAAAAAAATATGGTGTTGTCTACGACGTGGCGCGGGGACATTGGCTAGTGTGTGTATATATATATGTGTGTATGTATGTATGTATGTATGTATGTATATGACAAGTAAAAAGAAAAGGTGACGCATAGACATGAGTCACTCAGCAATGAAAATCTTTTCGACGACTTGCAAGTTATTATTTGAAGGATCGGTGAAGCACGTGGAACATTCTAGATTATCAGGACCGTCCCCCATTCTAAGCTTGCACTTACCTCCTCCTGTCAATGTATTGCCCCCCCTCTTTATATATCACTATTGTGGCTTATTTTTGTTTTAATTTGTTAATCACGTTGTCGCTAGAAACAATTTGAGTAACTATCAATCAATAAATAAAGGGATAGTGAGTAAAAAACTTGGGTTTGAAAATAAAGAAATTACTCTAATTTAAATAAATTAAATTAATTTTTTGGATAATTCAAGAAACTATATGAAAATGATTAATTTTTACTCAATTTACTCGAATACGGGGCTCACAACATGAGACATGAGGATGAGTTATACCCCATGCATCTATGATAAGACATATTATGGTCATGTTTGAGAATGTGTTTCCAAAGTTTTTTTTTTTTAAATTGACTTTATTTATTTATTTAATTTAAAATTAAATTTTTTTGGTGTTTATAAATTATTTTTATATGCTGATATCAAAAATAATTTTTTAAAAATATTATTTTAATGTATTTCTGAATGAAAAATACTTTCAAACACAACTTCAACTATACTTTCAAAATGAACACTATGTAATAAATAAAAAAAAGGTTTTGAACTTATCACCTAAGTTTGACTTGAATACATGAGGATTTAGTTATTAAAAATATAATTGGAAAAGAAAATAGAGAAGAACAAAATAAAATAGTCATCCAAATCAAAATTAGAAAAGAAAAAAAAGAGAGATTTTTGGAGTGGAGTAAAAGGTAAAATAGAATAAAACTTTTCTTTCTATACAAGAAACGAAGCGAACCTCTCTCTATAAAAATACAGAACACCCACCCCACTAGAATTAATATTATTTTTCGAAAAGGAAAACAGATATTTTCCATCTCTCTGAGTTCTGCCCACTCTCTCTATCCGTCTCTCGACCATGTCTAACCAAGCTGAATCCTCTGACTCGTAATTACACCATTACTTGCACAGATCTACACTTATTCTCTTTTGAATCTTTCGATTTCGATTCTAAAGGTAAATCCTTAATTTCTTTCTTTCTTAATTTGTGTATTGCAGTAAAGGAACAAAGAGGGATTTTAGTACCGCGATTTTGGAGAGAAAGAAGGCTGCGAATCGGCTTGTTGTTGATGAGGCTATTAACGATGATAACTCTGTCGTTTCCCTTCATCCTGAGACTATGGAGAAGCTCCAGCTCTTTAGGGGTGACACCATCTTAATTAAGGTTCGATTTTTCGATCCAGGATTAATCTTTGAGGGTTCTTCCTTGTTGGGTTTGGGAATTTTCTTATTTATGTTTCTGATCTGTATGAGGTTGAAAATTGTTTTTTTATACTTGTATTTGTATATGTGTTTATGATGTTTGTGTTGGGTTTTAGGATCTGTGAATTGGGTGTCTTTGGCTTCGCTTATATCGGTGTGTTGTTGGGGTTGAAACTGTGCTCTAGTGGGTTGGGGGTTTAGTAGTTTTCTAATGAGCGAATACTTTGTCAAATTTCGTTATTTTGGTTTGTTTTAGTACGAAGTCAAGGGGATTGAATGGAGACTGTATATGTATGCTGAATATGGAATTAGTTTTCTTTGGGGACTACATATTGTTATGATTTCTTGTTCTTTAGTATTGTAAGGATTTCAAATTTAGCTTATAAGATGTGTTAGGAGCGCATTCACTGCTCTTTCCATAAGAGATGCTTGGATGTATTACTCTTGTTCTCTCTCTACTTGTATTTGTTATGTAATAATGTGATTTTGCTTGAATTTTAATGACGTTGTGGTAATGGTGTTCTTTGTTACTTTGTTACATGTGGGGTGTTCAGGGAAAGAAAAGGAAAGATACTATTTGCATTGCCCTTGCTGATGACTCATGCGATGAACCAAAGATCAGGATGAACAAGGTTGTGAGGTCAAACCTGAGGGTTAGGCTTGGAGACGTGGTATCTGTACATCAGTGTCCTGATGTAAAGTATGGAAAACGCGTGCACATCTTGCCCATTGATGACTCAATTGAAGGGGTCACTGGAAATCTCTTTGATGCATACTTGAAGCGTGAGTTTATTTTTAAGCCTTTTATTTCCTTAATGATGAATTGCACTTAGGCTTCTAAGTTCTACAATTGGAATTCAATAGGGAAGTTTCCTCAAGCTTACAAAACAATTTTTTTTATTTTCTCAAGTTTGAGTTTGTCCTGAAAGTTGCTATTCTTTGAACATGTCTCCTGTGATTGCTTTAATTTTTCCCTGTTTAATTATAATGTTTTTGGCATCTGAACCTGTTATGCTTTTGTGTTACTCTATCAAATCACTTTTCATGGTGTAAAGGTTTTAACTTCTATGTGGGGTCCTAGTTTTGCTCATGATTTGAACTTTTGGTCTGCTCTTCCTACTAAAATTTGTCTTATTCATGTGTCTCCTAACCATCCATGCTCAAAATCTGATTTTGTGTTCCTGTGTGTAGATAGCTTTGTTATTTCTGATTTGCATGTATGAGATGATAGTTGTGATTTGTGAAAGAGATCAAGGGTATCTTCTTCATTCTCTTTTTAATGAAAATCTTGCTGCTATCTTAGCAGTTTGTGAAGGAGTACTGCTTAATATATTTGCATGTGGAAAACCCAATGGCTAATGATTTCTGCAGCTGGCATTTACTGCACTTGATTTTTAATGTAGAACTTTTGAGATTGTTGAATCTATAAAATATCATTGTCCATTTTTCTTGTTAATACTTTATACTCATAACATAACGTTTTCAATTTTATTTTTTTTGGTATATAATTACAAGAAGAAAAGTTTACACTGCCAGTTCTTTTGTGGAAACAGTAAACATGGTTCTTGCTATTAGTCATTCTTTTGTTTTATAGTTATGATATCCTATATATGATTACATTTTAAATTCTTTTTGTGCTAATGATGCAGCTTATTTCTTGGAGTCATATCGCCCAGTGAGGAAGGGTGACCTCTTCCTTGTACGAGGGGGAATGAGAAGTGTGGAATTCAAAGTTATTGAAACTGACCCTCCGGAATACTGTGTGGTTGCTCCAGACACTGAGATCTTCTGTGAGGGAGAGCCTGTGAGAAGGGAGGACGAGAATCGATTGGATGAAGTTGGTTATGATGATGTTGGTGGTGTTAGAAAACAGATGGCTCAGATTCGGGAGTTAGTGGAGCTTCCATTGAGACACCCACAGCTATTCAAATCAATTGGTGTTAAACCACCAAAAGGAATTCTGTTGTATGGACCTCCTGGTTCTGGGAAGACTCTAATTGCCCGAGCTGTTGCTAATGAAACTGGTGCTTTTTTCTTCTGCATTAATGGACCTGAAATTATGTCAAAGTTGGCTGGAGAGAGTGAAAGCAATCTCAGAAAAGCGTTTGAGGAAGCTGAGAAAAATGCTCCTTCAATTATATTTATTGATGAAATAGATTCAATTGCCCCCAAGCGAGAGAAGACAAATGGAGAGGTTGAGAGGAGAATTGTATCCCAACTTTTGACACTCATGGATGGACTAAAATCACGTGCACATGTTATTGTCATGGGGGCTACAAATCGGCCTAATAGCATTGACCCTGCACTGAGGAGGTTTGGGAGATTTGATAGGGAAATTGATATTGGTGTTCCAGATGAAGTTGGACGCCTTGAGGTTCTTCGTATCCATACCAAGAACATGAAACTTGCTGAAGATGTAAGCAACAAACATAGTAACCTTCCATGCCTTCTTTTTCTGTTTTGCTATTTTTTCACTCAAATTATGGGTTTTTATGCAGGTTGATTTGGAAAGAATAGCCAAGGATACTCATGGTTATGTTGGTGCTGATTTAGCAGCTCTTTGCACCGAGGCTGCGCTTCAATGCATCAGAGAAAAGATGGATGTGATTGACTTGGAAGATGAGACAATAGATGCTGAAATACTCAACTCCATGGCAGTGACTGACGAACACTTCAAGACTGCTCTTGGAACAAGCAACCCATCTGCATTGCGTGAAACAGTAAGTATTGACCTTGAATTGTTTGGTGTGGATACCATTTGTTTTCTTGCCTCTGACTAAGAACTTCTGATCAGGTTGTTGAAGTTCCTAATGTTAGTTGGGAAGATATTGGTGGTCTTGAAAATGTTAAGAGGGAGCTCCAGGAGGTAATTGCTGTTATTCGAAAGTGCTGTATTTGTTAATGTTTTTTGTTTGAACTTTTATAACTAAATACTATCCTGCTGTGTGATTTAGACTGTTCAATATCCAGTGGAACACCCTGAGAAATTTGAGAAGTTTGGAATGTCACCATCAAAGGGAGTTCTGTTCTATGGCCCTCCTGGATGTGGGAAAACCCTTCTGGCCAAAGCTATTGCCAATGAATGCCAGGCAAACTTCATTAGTGTCAAGGGTCCTGAATTGCTTACAATGTGGTTTGGTGAGAGTGAGGCCAATGTACGAGAAATTTTTGACAAAGCTCGCCAATCTGCTCCTTGTGTCTTGTTCTTTGATGAACTTGACTCAATTGCAACTCAGGTATATTAATTTATCTAGAGTGTAGTCGAATGTGTTGCCCTTTTCAAGATCGTGGGTGATCAACTGGCATTTGATAAGATTGACATTCATTAAGCATATGCATGTATGATTCTAGGGTTTAATCTTGCAAGTCATGGGGATGTATTTTATTTTGCTTTTATGATGTTCTATGCCACACTTGCAGAGAGGAAGCAGTGTAGGAGATGCCGGGGGTGCTGCTGATAGAGTTTTGAACCAGCTTCTAACGGAGATGGATGGCATGACCGCAAAGAAAACTGTTTTCATAATTGGGGCCACAAACAGACCTGACATCATAGACCCTGCTCTATTGCGTCCTGGACGTCTTGATCAGTTGATCTATATCCCTCTTCCTGATGAGGAGTCTCGCTTTTCAATTTTCAAATCTTGTTTGAGGAAATCACCAGTCTCCAAGGATGTTGACCTCAGAGCACTTGCCAAGTACACACAGGGTTTCAGTGGTGCTGATATTACGGAAATATGCCAGCGTGCTTGCAAGTATGCCATAAGAGAGAACATTGAGAAAGTACGTTTCATATTTGCTTGCTGCTTCCTCTTTTTATGTTTCTCTTGTAGCTGTCCTGTTACACGGATACTTATTTTGGATCTGCATTTTGTAGGATATTGAGAGGGAGAGGAGGCAAAAAGAGAACCCTGAGGCAATGGAGGAAGATGTTGAGGATGAAGTGTCAGAGATCAAGGCAGCACATTTTGAGGAATCCATGAAATATGCCCGTCGGAGTGTTAGTGATGCTGACATTCGGAAATATCAGGCATTTGCTCAAACATTGCAACAATCAAGAGGGTTCGGAACTGAATTCAGGTTTGCTGAAGCTAGTGCCGGGACAACTGGGTCCGATCCTTTTGCAGCTTCTGCTGGCGGAGCTGATGAAGATGACCTTTACAGTTAAGTTATTGTAAAATGTCATGGCATATAGAATTGGCCCCTAACATATGTATTCGGTTAAATCCATGCATGTTTACTTACAGAAAGTGCATTGGGATTTTATTGTTGTGCCCAGATTGGCCTAGCGTTTTTCAAAATTGAACACTTCCTTTTGACTCTCTTCAAGTTATCTTTATTGTGAAAGATTATTAATACTATCTGAAACTTTTAAATTGCCAATTGATTACCATCAAAATAATCATGTGATGAGTAACTTGTAAGCTGATAGAAACAGAGCCATTTTGCATTCTCTTTCTTGAGTAGCAAATTGCATCTTTTAGAATCATCTAATGGAGAAATCATCGACTGTACACTGCAAATTTCAGTTTCTCGATCAAAATATCATGTAATTTTTTAGAACACTAAATCGTCATTGGCAAGTATTTTCTTGGGATATAGACACAGATTTTGTGTTTTAAGAAAATGATATATATATATATATATATATGTAGATCATCAGGTAAAATAAAATATAAAAATAAAATAAATATTATTTTAAAAAATAACCATCTCTCTCTTTATTCTCGTGAATACGCAAGGCAGTAAGAAGCAGGAACTCCTTCGATAAACTCAAGATATCTTGGTTCTCTATTATTTAAGATCTGAGCATCTGTCACTTTTAAAATCAAAGCATAGAAATTAGCAGCAGGTTTTAGGGCCAGACAAAATGCAATCTTTACTTACAAAACTAAACGGTGCGCGTGTTTTGCTATAGTAAATTGTATCTTAGACTAATTATATTTATGTGTTGATATTTTTTCAAGGTAAATTTTTCTACACCTTTTCACTTTCAAAGTCAAAAAAATATAGACTGGTTGACAAAAGCCTTCTTGACTTTGCATAATCTTCTTAATAATAAAAATATATATTTGCCCGTAGAGTAAAATAATTTTGGATGTTTTTAGATTTTTGAATTTTAATATACAATGCAATTACATATTTAACCTTGAAAGAGACAACATAAGTTTACCATTTAGGGGTATTTTTGTACTTTCAAATGGGTATTTGTTTAATTGTTGAGGTAGTGGGAGGCATTTTGGTATTCTCGCATGTTTCGGGTTTTTAATGCACAAAGTTACTAGAGTGTGCTCGGAACACTCTAGTGTGACATTCTCTATTGTAGCAGCACATGTGTCACACCTTGTGGACGTAACTAGTTTTCTGTCGTCTTTCTAGATGTGTTGTTATGTTCTTTTTTATTTTGAGTGACACATGACAACTTACAATGGTCAAATTATTGTTAGTGATCGTTTGATTTTTTATTGGTTTTTTTCTCCTGGAAGGTAATGTACTCCATTATCCTTTTTGTTTCTTACTTTACAATTTTATTCCTCGTTCTAATCATTTCCAATTTCATTCCTTTTCTATTTATAGAAGGTTTTACTCTTCAATTTAGTCATTCGATTGCAATTTTTTACATGTTTGCTTTTCATTTTAATATTTTTTAAAATTTCTAATTTTGTCCTTGATACTTTAGTTGAAGTTATTTTCTTTCAGTTTCATCCATCAATAAAAAAATTTCCAGTTTGACGCCCCCCCCCCCTTCAATTAAAGCTATTTTTCAATTCAATTAAACCCTCCGACTAAAATTGTTTCTCTATAATTAATGTTTTTTTTTCTCAACCTCATTTTTTTATCCTTTTATGTAAATATTTTTTTGGTTTTATCTTTTGGCATTTAATTTGTTGAGAATTCGATTTCATATGATCTTCTTGTTCGTGTTATGTGATTATGGGTTTATCACGGTCTCATGAACTAGGTTCTAATTTTTACATGTCTTTTTTAATATAAGTTTTCTTTAGCTGTTCTATTTCTATTTTATTTTTCTAGGTATAATTCTAATTCATCTATATTTTTTTTATACAAATAAAGATTATTTTTTAAAATGAAAAAATATTTTTAAAATTATATTGGTGATGTGTTCGGCCTAGTGTAATATTGTTTATGACATGTGGTTATTCAATTAGTTTTATTTGTATATAACTTTCAAGTCATAGATTTTTAGGATATTAATTTATCTTTTATTTATTTAAATAATTAATTTAGTAAACACAATCAAATGTGTAGTTTATTTTAGGTTATGAAATATCTTAATCTTGCTTGTACAAGTTTTTCAATTTACACTTTGATTTTTTTATGTAAAAATATACATTGAAGCAACCTTCTTAAATTTTTTTTGAAAACACAAATTTTTAACCTGCAGAAAAGCATGGGTTAGTTTACCATTTATTTGATGGAGCAATATTTTAAATATTTTTTTATTCCAATAATAAAAATTATTTGTGAAGATTAAATCTATTATTCGAACACATCTTGAAAATATACTTATTCATGCAAAAACAATGTATTTTAGACCCTCTCCATTTCCCCCTCATTTGCTTATCAAAACCTTTGTGTGGTTACTAGTCAGTCAGTTAGTTACATTTCAATTAGTTACTTTTCTGTTGTAATCAGTTAGAAGTAATTGAATTAGAACTCCTGCTAATTCATATACTGAATTGTAACTAGTATAAAAGGAGTCAATTGTAAATAAGAAAGGGTTGTGAAGCAGTTTGAATAAAACACAAAATGCAGAGACTGACAAATGGTATCAGAGCCTATGCAAAGGACTGATTGAGAGAGAGAGAGATTCAACTTCGAGAGGGGAGAAAAGAAGAGTGAGAGAGAGAAAAGATGATCTGCAATCTATGAAGATCTATGGAGACGAAGAGTTGCAGATCTGTGGAGAGTTCGATTTCTGTGAAGATCAAGAAGCAGATTTGAAATTCATCAATGATCGAACGTGAGTGAACACGATTCAGCTTCAGAATTTGTGATTCAAAGAGGAAAAACTCTCGAAGCTTCTTGAGATACAAAGAAGAGTGAAGGAATCTCTTGTTGAAGAAGATTCACCAAAGACCATTAGAGAGTGTGGATCTTTAAAGTGAGAGATAGAGAGTGGAAAGAGAAAGAACAGTTGTGAGAAAGAGAGAAGCACGGAGAGATCACGTGAGAGAGAGAAACACTGAGAGATTAAAGAACAAATTTTCACTAAGAGTGTGAAAATTACACAGTGAGGTTGAAGAAACTCACTCAACATGATCAAGAAGATGACCACTTCAGAATTGTTTGTGCAAGCTGCCATTCCTAAATTTGATGGGTATTATGACCACTGGTCAATGATGATGGAAAACTTCCTAAGGAGCAAGGAGCTGTGGACCTTGGTGGAAGAAGGAATTCCAACTAAAGCATGAGAAGCAACAATGAGTGAGGCTCAAAAGAAAATTGAGCAAGAAGCCAAGCTCAAAGATCTAAAAATTACGAACTTCTTATTTCTGGCAATCGACCGAGGGATCATGGAAACGATCCTTGATAAAAGCATATCGAAGGCCATTTGGAACTCAATGAGGCAGAAATACCAAGGGTCAACCAAGGTGAGAAGAGCACAATTGCAAGCTCTGAGAAGGGAGTTTGAACTAATGGTGATGAAGGAAGGAGAGAAAGTGGACAAATACTTCTCTTGTGTTTTGACCGTGGTGAATAAGATGAAAGTTCATGGTGAGCAGATGAAAGAACATGTGGTAGTTGGTAAGATTCTACGTACCATGTCTATGAAATTCAATTATATAGTGTGTTCAATAGAAGAATCCAACGACCTAGACACTATGAGTCTTGATGAGCTACACGATAGTCTTTTGGTTCATGAACAAAAGATGTCTGAGTATAGAGAAGAAGAACAAGCACTAAAGGTTGTTTATGATGAACGAACAACCAGGGGAAGGGGCAGGGGTGCCATTGGTGTATATAGAGGGGGTCAGAGGAAGAGGCTGAGGAAGGGGAAGACAAAAATTCAACAAAGAATTAGTTGAATATTACAAGTGCCACAGACTGGGGCACTTCCAATATGAGTGTCCGGACTGGGAGAGAGATGCATACTGTGCGGAGCTAGAGGATGAGGAAAAAATGCTTCTCAAGGCTCATGTCGAATTAAAGCATGCAACTAGAGATGAGGTATGGTTTCTGGACTCTGGGTGTAGTAATCACATGACAGGCAACACATTATGGTTTATAAGCTTTGACAAAGAATTTAGACAATCAGTGAAATTAGGGAATAACTCTAGGATGGGAGTGATGGGTAGAGAAAATATTAGAATGGATGTAGAAGGGGTAACATAAATTATTACCTAAGTTTACTATATTCCTGAATTGAAAAATAATTTGTTGAGTATCGGTCAATTACAAGAGAAGGGATTAGCAATACTCATAAGAGATAATCTATGTAAATTGTTTCACTCATCTAGAGGATTAATCATGAAAAGCATAATGTCTACCAATAGGATGTTTGTAATATTAGCTTTTATTACACCTAGAGAGCATGAGCATCCACCAAGAGAGAATGAGCATGCATGTTTTAAGACTGTTGCTGAGGAAGAAGCTCAATTGTGGCATTGTCGATATGGCCACTTGAGCTATAAAGGGTTGAAAACCCTTTATTACAATAAAATGGTGAAAAGGCTACCTCTGATTAAAGCACCAGCTCAAATATGTGATGGTTGCTTGTTGGGCAAACAACACAGAGATCCGTTTCCTAGACAAAGTCAATGGAGAGCCCCTAAAAGGCTCCAACTTATACATGCTGATATCTGCGGGCCAGTAACTCTTACTTCCCACAGCAAAAGGAGATATTTGATCACTTTCATAGATGATCATAGTAGTAAGATATGGGCGTATTTTCTCTGTGAAAAGTTAGAAGTTTTCCACACTTTCAAGAGCTTTAAAGTGTTGACAGAGAAAGAGGCTAGTGAAAGCATCTGCTGCCTGAGGACTAACAGAGGGGGAAAGTTTAACTCTAAGGAATTTGATCAATTTTGCAAATCAAGTGGTATAAGCAGACAACTAACGGCTGCTTATACCCCTCAGCAAAATGGAGTTGTTGAGTGAAAGAATAGAGACATCATGAATATGGCCAGAAGCTTGCTAATTGAGAGAATTCTGGCTTGAGGTAGTTAATTGGGCGGTATACTTGTTAAATTGAAGTCCAACTCTGGCCGTGAAGGACAAGAAGCTTGAAGAGGTGTGGAAAAATCTGACACCCTCAATAGAACACTTCAAGGTGTTCGGGTGTATAGGTTATGTTCATAATGTAGATCAGAAGAGAAAGAAGTTAAATGATAAGAGCACAAAATGTGTGCACTTAGGGCTAAGCAAGGAATCAAAAGCATATCGAATGTACAATCCAGTTACTAAGAAAATAATCATCAGCATAGATGTAGTTTTTTATGAGAACAAAGGCTGGAAATGGGACAAATATGAATCAAAATCCAGAAATGGTGCACTGGAATGGGAAGAAGAGATAGATGAAGGCAGTAATGAAGGTATCCAAGCTATCACAACAAAAATAGATGAAGGGAGTGATGAAGCAATTGGAGAAAAGGTTACCGAAGAACATAATACAGACACTTACAGGAATCAAAGTGATGAAATGAATGAGAGGAATGTGAGAAGCACAAACAGGTTGCAAGGAAGAATAAAGAACCTAAATGGATGAAAGATCATGTGACACGAGAGGGGCTATCTGAGGATGAAGATGAATATGATCTGGTCATGTACACAGAAGCAGGAGATCCAAATATGTATGAAGAAGCAACAATAATTCTAGTATGGAAGAAAGCAATGGAAAGTGAGATACAAGCAATAGAAAAGGAAGCCAAAGCAATCAGGGTAAAGTGGATCTACAAAACTAAATTGAATGAAAGAGGTGAAGTAGATAAACACAAGGCTAGACTGGTGGTATTGGGGTATAGGGTAAAGTGGATCTATAAAACTAAATTGAATGAAAGAGGTGAAGTAGATAAACACAAGGCTAGACTGGTGGTATTGGGGTATGCTCAAAAATATGGTATTGATTACACAGAGGTATTTGTCCTAGTTACAAGATGGGATACCATTCGATTAATTTTGGCATTGGCAGCACACAAGAACTGGAACATCTATCAATTAGATGTCAAAAGTGCTTTCTTACATGGAGAACTGGAAGAAAGTATGTATGTTGAGCAGCCAAAGGGATTTATAAAGAAAGGGGAAGAATGGAAAGTGTTTAAACTCAAGAAGGCTTTGTATGGGTTAAAACAAGCTCCATGGACTTTGTATAGCAGAATAGAAGCATACTTTGCCAAGGAAGGGTTTGAGAGATACCCTAGTGAACCTACATTGTTCACTAAATCTGGAAAAGAGAAGGTGTTAATTGTTAGCATATATGTAGATGACCTAATCTACATAGGTAATGATGAAGCATTGATCATGAGTTCAAGGTGTCCATGAAAAATGAGTTTGATATGACAGACTTGGGAAAAATGAAGTTCTTCTTGGGGGTAAAAGTGATTCAAAGTAGCAAAGGCATTTACATGAGTCAGAGAAAGTATGCAGAAGAGATTTTGTGCAAGTTTGGAATGGAGAATAGCAATCCCACTAAAACTCCAATGGTTCCCGACTGCAAATTGACAAAGGATGAAGGGGGAACCAAGGTGAACTCAACACAGTACAAGCAGATAATTAGAAATTTGATGTATCTAACGGTGTCTAGACCTGATCTAATGTATGTGATGAGTTTGGTGAGTAGATACATGGAGAGACCCACTGAACTACATGTGATGGCAGTTAAAAGAATCTTAAGATATCATAGAGGGACCACTGAATTGGGAATCTACTTTAAGAAAGGAGGAGGGTTTGATGAGATGATTGCTTATTTAGATAGCGACTATGCAGGTGATCTGGATGATCGAAGAAGCACGTCAGGATATGTATTTACAATGTGCTCTAGGGCAGTTGCATGGAGCTCAAAGAAGTAGGCAATAGTCACTCTTTCAGCCACGAAAGTTGAGTTCATCTCAGCAGCATTGTGTGCATGCCAAGCTAACTAGATGTTAAGGGTTCTTTGTCATCTTAATTGGAACCAAAACAAATGTGTGGTATTTTATGATAATTGTTTCATGATCAAGTTGTCCAAGAATCTAGCTATGCATGGACGAAGCAAGCACATAGCAGTCAAATATCATTTTCTTCGTGACCTGTCGAATGATGGGGTGATAGAGCTGAAATACTGCAGCTCTCAAGAACAGATAGCTGGCATCATAACCAAGCCTTTGAAACTTGATGGGTTTGTGAAACTAAGAGAACAACTTGGAGTATGCATAATTTTGAAGACTGTATACTAATCCAGTTTAAGGGAGGATATGTTGAGATAAATAATTGGTTACTAGTCAGTTAGTTAGTTACATTTCAATTAGTTACTTTTCTGTTGTAATCAGTTAGAAGTAGTTGAATTAGAACTCCTGCTAATTTGTATAATGAATTGTAACTAGTATAAAATGAGTCAATTGTAAATAAGAAAGGGTTGTGAACCAGTTTGAATAAAACACAAAGTGCAGGGACTGACAATATATATATATATATATATATATATATATATATATATTCTTCTTTTATTTGCTCCTTGTTGGAATCAGGATAAATAAAGTGTTTTCATATCACGAACGGGGAAAGAAGAGGAGATGAAGACATCGTCATTTCAAAGGTAACTAGAGTGTCCTTTAGTGTGGCAACCAGCAGTCTCGATGCAAGACAGTCCAACCTTGACTCAGACTTGCCTGAATCAATCGGGTTCTTCAACTAACTGAGTCAAAACAAGAGCTAATGATCTGCGAGTCTTCAGTTTCTCCGAGCTCTACAAGAGGGTTTAATAGAGGTTTGGTGAGGGAGGCTTTAGCTGCGTTTATAGAGGTAATGTTATGTTATTGTGGAACTATGTGATTATGGTATTATTTAATGTTATTCTTAGTGCTACATTTCATTAGCTGAACTAAAATAAATAGTAAGTAGAGGCATTAGGTGTAAGTGTAATGAAACTAAAGGTGATATTACTTTAAGCATTGCAAGCCAACGAATGTCCACTTCATTATATTCCTTTGACTTTAGTTTAGCATCTATAGTTGGGTTGACCATTGAATATGGATTGAGATATATACAACTTTACTTGAACAATAGACCTAAACGACTATTTACAAATTAATCATGCATATGTTAATAATGACTATAAACCAAGTGATTAGAGTAGTGCTACTTTGGGTTTAGTTGACCCATTAAAAGACGATGAGCTTGGCGAGTCAATGAACTAATTCATTAAAACTTATGCTCTTGAATTTGAGGATGGTAGCAGGGTTGATGAAATAGTATGACATAACTAGGCCAAATCATAGAAATTCATACATAAATATTGAGCTAGAGGTTGGACAAATCTTCTAAAAAATATATGGATAAATTAATACAATTAAGTAGTGACAATTAAATAAACAATTCATTAGAATACAAGGTGCAATGTTCAACCATGTACAATCTCAATATACCCATGTACTGAAAGATCAATCCTACCTACATAGGTGATATCATAAGAATTTTAACTCATTTAATATCCTAAAGTCAACATCTCCATACATATATACATATTCAATGATTATGAAAGACCATTGTCAACTTGATTCAAAATTTATTTCTAGTATAGTTTTGCCAATTATAAATGCTAGCATAAGTATGAGTATTGTAAGCATTCCAACAACAATACAAAAATATTATAAGTTTAATGTCTCATATACAAGGTATAGGTAGCTAGACAAAATATACTTGTGTAACTGAAAGGTCCTTTCAAATATCACCTAAATTATTATCACCAATCCAATAATCAAATCCTACCCTAATTATTCCCCATTAGAGGGTATATGATACAAACATATTTGGAAGAGTTTTCAAAACATTTAGAGTTATAATTAAGGGATGAAGGTATTATTGTTTACATATTATAAGTATTGATGGAATTCACTTATATAGGAAATTTAATGAGAAGTATTTGGTTGGAGTTGATTTTGATGTGAACAATGAGAAGAAAAAAATTTGTGTTTTACTCATGTTAAAGAAAAGACAAATCATAACTAGACATAGTTATTAGATTGCATTCATCAATATTATAATTCTTCATACCATACTATATATACTATTATACAAGTATATTACAATTAAGAATTTTATGACAAATAAATGGTCCAATTTAATTGTATTTCATCGCTATTGCTTATGTCATTGTATGAGTAAGTTCAATACTAGGTTAAAAATTCAATTTTGAAGAAGCCTTGAATGTGATGTGTCATGAACCATCAAAGTAGATATTTGATACATGGTATGATGTTAAAATTAAGTAGGAAAATGGATAAAAAGAATGGCTAAAAGTTGAAACAAAATAAAGATGAGCATTTTCATATGATAATCATAGTTATGGCACTATGACCATAAATTTGCTATAACATCCTAATAATGTCTTGAGGGATGCTAATGAATTTCCCATTACCGCTCTAATCTAGTTGACCTTTTTATAGGTCATAAGTATTTTGTTCATCAAAGATTCAAGACATTAGGTTTTATATCTTGTGGTATCTTATGATCTCCCTAAGTACTTTGTGAAGTCATAGTAGCTTTAAATAAATTAAGAACTATATGACAAATTTATTTAACCATGAAATGGTATATTTTTAGGCTAACTCCCCTTTAACCTAATGGTTAAACAATGAAGAAGTTGCATGTATGGTGGACGAAAAATGTTCCACCAATCATGTTACTATATATTGTACCTTAGATCAAGTTAACTTTGCATAATTTATGGACCTTTTATACATATCCTCATGAGTTTCATCCCTTACCCGACCAACTACTATGCATGAATATATTAGGCGTAGAGAAGAAACAAAATCTAATTACATGGATATGTGAAATGGATAAAATGAAATCAAATCGTCTAAATAACAAGATAGATACAAGAGAGTGGTATGCACAAAACAAATACAACATTTGCAGTGACATGAAATAATAAGAAAACTTGGGATTGAACAATGTATGTAAATATTTTTTATTTTTATACATTAATGTTATTCACTATTATGTATATTATCATTAGAGCAATTGTGCTACTCCAAGTAGCATAACAAACAAAAGTGTGCTATTTCTAAAAACTCTCCCAAACTATGCTAGTTTTAATTTATTAATTTTTAAATGATTACCAGCACATATTAAAATTTGAACATTAAATAAAAAAATTAATAACATTGGAAATGAAGAAAAATTGAAAACAGAAACTAAGAGCATGTATATATAAACATGGACATAAATATATATAAAAAAATAAATGAATTAAAAGTATAAGTGATAAAATGAAAAAAAAACATATATAATAAATTTAATTTGAAGGACAAAATAATACCGATGAAATTAAATAATTTAAAACAAAACCGAAAAATAAAAGAATTAGGACCGAAATGAAACTAAAATCTAAAATTAATTTGCATGGAATGATAAAATTGAAAAAAATCAAACTTTGATACTGAAAATTCTAAGGATTTATAATAAATTTGCATGGAAGGAAAAAGTTGAAATCTATAAAAACTTTGATACCGAAAATATTAAGGATTCTAGAGGAATTTGTAAAATTCAAAGTCTAGGGACCTAAATGAAACTACAATATATAATCAATTTCAATTGAAGGACGAAATTGAAACAAAACAAAACCTATATAATAGCAATAAGGACCATAAAAACAAATCCAAAGCTCAGTGACTGAAATGAAAAGGTGAAAAAACAGTTGCGCTGATGTCAGCTTGCGTAGGCAGGAGAGAGAAAAGGAGGGGAAATTTCAAACGACCATTGACACGTCTCCACCCACCGTGTACGTACACGCGCCGCACCAGGGGGAAGAGAACATTGATGAAAATTATTTTAAACGTCGGTTGGGTATTTTTAAACGCCGGAATACACCGCACGCGCCGACCGAAACATACATGAGCGTGGAAAAAAGACGGCGTGTTCGGCGACGCGACAAGAGTAAACCGGCAGGAAAATGAATTAAAAAATGGTAAATTACTGGGACACCCTTCCTGGACAGACCATGATTTTATCTTTTTCGAGGGATAAAATGACTATTTTACTATGCAAAAAAATATAAAAAAATAAATTAAGCGGTTAGCCGAATTGAACCAGACCAAAATTGCGCAATTACCTTCAAACCCCTCAGCCCAGTGACCTTATTTTGTCTTTTTAGAGGGATAAATTCGTTATTTCCTTGTGCCAAAAAAAAATCAGTGGACCAAAAGAACCGAACGAATCGAATCGATTCGAACCGAACCAAACCAAAAAATGAGTTTTAGTGTTGCCGTCCACAGTGATTTGTGTCACTGTGAGCAGCAATGTGCCCACGACACCATTTAGCTTATAAGATAATATATGCGAACAACTAGAGGATTTTAATTTGTTTCCATATTTGGATCTTCAACAAGAGATTTGTAGATGAAAAGAATGAATTGTTTGGGTTTTTTAAGTATATATAATTTTTTTTATTTGTTCATGATCAAATAATGCAAATCTGAGAGGTGAAGATTGAAGAATTTCATGGAACTGCGACCGCTGTTTTACATTCGTGTGAGATCTATGCCGACTTCCAGTGTCACTGACAACCTTTTCCTTTTTCTGTTGACTGGACACACTTTTACATCTCACGTGTGAAGTTTGAAAACCAAGCTAGCTGATGCTCATGATTTTCTACTTGAACGGAAACTCATCTGGAATGTTATGACTTTAGGGTTAGGGTTTACTACATTGTCATGATTTTAGCTGTACATTTTGCTATACCAAGACCAGGTAGAATAAGAAAAGCTAAATTGGGTTTGGCCCCCTTCATTTGTATGTATATAGAAAGAGTCAAACCGGCCAGTGTTTAGGAATGCAGGAGAGAAGGAGTCATGCCTCAGAAATTAAAGCAAAGGCACGGGATGAATTCTGAAGACATGTTTGTGATAATGATGGCTGGTGGGGGTGTGCGTGATTAGACCAAGCCAATATTATTCATTAATTTAATTCTACAAAATATATTTTTTAAGAGTGGGTTTACTCGTCTACACTGTTACTGTTTGGTAGAAATAGCGTAATGGTAACAGCAGAAACATGTCAAATCAATATCATATGCCACGTAATAATAATAATAATAATAATAATATCACATCACATCGCATCATAGCATAGCATACTTTGATATCAATCATATCATCTTATACCCCACCACATCACTGATTTTCCCTCTTGTAAGATCTACCTTTGCACTCCTCTGTGAGGTGCTGTGATAGAGCCAACAATTAGGAGTTGTTTAGGACAACTTTTGAAATTATGTTTCTAAATTTTTATTTATTTTAAATGAATATGTTTTGATGTTTTTAGATCATTTTGATATGCTAATATCAAAAATAATTTTAAAAAAAATAAAAAAACATCATTTTAATATATTTCAGCATGAAAAACATTTTAAAAAACTACAGCAACAACAGCTATCTCAAACAGGTATTTAATGTTCATCGATGCAAAGCAGGGCACGAAAATCAAGGGTGATTTCGGTTTTGATTGGCTATCGCGATTCTGGTGTGGCCAACAAAAACAAAGAAATAAAAAGGGGAGATATATTGAGTGCTTGAGATATTTGGCTAATATGTATTGGTGCCCAAAGTTAAGATGCAATTAACCCTATTTGAACTAAAAGTCAAAGGTTCTTTAACATATTTAAAATTACAGATACTCTACACAATGCTCTTAAAACAAAGCCAAAATTAGAGATTCACTAACTAAGTTTCTGTTTGGAAGTGCTATTGTGGTTATTTTTAGACTGTTTTTTTCTTAAAAAAAATACATTAAAATGATATTTTTTATTTATAAAAAATACATTAAAATGATATTTTTTATTTTATAAAAAATATTTTTAAAATCAGTTCACATTGATCTAAAAATATTAAAAAAACTAATTTAAAATAAAAATAAATTAATTGTTTTTTAAAATTCTTTTAGAACATGGTTGGATGCTTTATAAGAGCCACCGTGTTTCAACGTTGTCAGGGTTTCACGTGTTTGCCTTCACCCTGGGGTCCTCCTACACTAGCTCTCGACTTTCATCCATCGTTAATCAAAGCTTCATCGCCTCCATATCCCATCGATCCTTCACATTAATTTCGATTTTATTTTCCTTTCATTAACTTTCAGCCGTGTTCAGACCTGTAATAATAGTCCATTTATCTCCTTTTTATTGTCATTGTATGCAGTCAAATCTTTAGCAATTATGAAATCCATCACTAGCATTTATCTACAGGCTTAATACTCTAGCGAATTAGAGTAATTTGCCCGTGTGATGTGCTAGGTATTTTTTATCTATATAAAAATTGATTGATTTTATATGTATTATATTTTTTATTTTAATATTTAATCAATAAAATTATAATTGTTAAAATTTGTTAGAAACGGTTTTTTTTCCCATCAAAAAATGATTAAATGTTGCTACTGCCAAAACTCTTTTGATAAAATCTGTAAGAAATATTTTTTTTCTACGTACAAAACTGATTGTAAATTTACTGTTCATATTATTATATTAAAAATATTTTAGAATAATAATAAATAGGTCTATATATATATATATATATATATATATGAAAGTGTTGATATTAAATAAATATCAAAATATATAATTAGTCTCACATATTTATAAGGAAAAAAATATTACAAATAATCATTATCATTATTTTGAATGTCTTATCTATAATAATAATAATCATTAGATTTTAAAAAATTATTTGAACGGAAGAATAAAAAAATAGAAAATATTATTTTTGAAATGATCACAAACAGAAATTAAAATGTAAACATTAAAAAAAAAAAACCTTAATAACAGTGGAAATAATAAAAAATGATGAAACCATAATTATTGTTAGAGAAAAAAATTCCATAATTTTTTTTACTTTCATATTATTATATTAAAAGTATTTCAAAACAATGATATTAATTTTTTTTTCAAAAAAACTTTGGTCATTTATATATATTAAAGCTTTAATATTAAATAAATATCAAAATATATAATCAGTGTGATATATTTAAAACAAAATAAAACTTACAAATAATCATTATTATTATTTTGAATGTTTTATCTGTAATAATTAGAAAATTCAATACCTAACAATATTAACAAAAAATAAATATTATTATATTTAAAGAAATTACTTAACTTGAAGAATAAAAAAAGAGAAATAATAACAAAGATTATTTCGTTAAAATTTGGACATTAAATAGAAAAACTTAATAACATTGGAAATAAAGAAAAATTGGAAAGAAAAACTAAGAGCATATACATATAAACATGGACAGAAATAGAAACTATGTAAGAAATATGTATAAAAAATAAAGGAACTAAAATAAAATCCAAGATTAAAAGTATAAGGGATAAAATAAAAATAAAAACATATGTAATAAATTTAATTTAAAGGACAAAATTGAAATAAATCCAAACATTGAAATTAAATAATTTAAAACAAAACCGGAAATTAAAAGAATTGAGACCGAAATGAAACTGAAATCCATAATTAATTTGCATAGAAGGATAAAATTGAAAGAAATCAAACTTTGATACCAAAAATATTAAGGATTTATAATAAATTTACATGGAAGGATGAAATTGAAATCAATTAAAACTTTGATACCAAAAATATTCAGGATTCCAGACCAATCCGCAAAATTAAAAGAATGAGGGCCTAATTGAAACTACAATATATAATCAAGTTCAATTGAAGGACGAAATTGAAACAAATCAAAACCTATATAATAGCAATAAGGGTCAGAAAAACAAATTCTAACGTTCAGGGAATGAAATGAAATTTGACAAATATAACTGCGCTGATGTCAGCTTGCGTAGGCTGTTGTTTAAGGATTAAGGCAACTATGCTCCTAAAGGGGGGGATTAGGTGTAAATACAACAATTAATACAATTTTAAAATTAATTACTTTAAAGTAAAACAATAACCAACAATATAATTAAGTACTTTAAAGTAAAGAGATAAGAGAGAGAGATTGCTAACTCGGTTTTTAACGTGGTTCGGCAAGCCTACATCCACAGCTCAAGTACCAACCCGTACTTGAGTATTGTATTCTCTTACTAGTCCAAGTAACAAGATTGCAATTCCCGCTTGATGAATCCACACCAAGACTTTTACACCACTTGCAGATATGCCCTCTTCAAGATTTTCCTTTTTTTTCCCACTTGAAGATGTACCCTCTTCAAGATTTTTCCTTGGTGATGTTCCCTCACCAATATTAAGAGTTTTATATTCAACTCTCAAGAGTTTTACAAGGATTGTTTTTGTAACATAACAATACACTCTCAATAGTGTGGATTTACAAATTAAGATCTATGATCTCTTTATCTCACTTAATAGCACTTAGAATATTTGAAGGTGTTTAAGTGTAGTGAGAATGAGATTTAATACTCTTTATGTTAGGATATGAAGATTTAAACACAAATTTGAGTATAAATGAGGATTGATGATATGAAGGTGTTTATGCACTACTAATTGCCTCAATATCATATATATTAAAAAATCTCTCTTTAATTTTGTAATTAAGAGGCCTATTTATAAGTTTCAAAGAGAAACTAGCCGTTTCTAGCCATTTTAGTGCAACTGTCATCTCAAACGGTCGACCGGTTCACAACGGATAAATCAAGCGGTCGACCGGTTCACAACGGATAAATCAAGCGGTCGACCGGTTCAGTTCGAAAGGCAATTTGTCTTCCAAGCGGTCGACCGGTTCACTTGGTAACCCAAGCGGTCGACCGGTTCATGCAGAAACCCTATTTTGACAAAATTATCTTTTCTGAATTTCTTGAACCGATTGATTATGACTTAAACCTATAATCATCAAACCCTTTTAATGCATGCAATGTGAAGTGTGTGAGTTCATTTTAATTTGTGCTATCAAGTTAGAAATTGAGATTTACATAAAGCACTAAAATGAAAACTTATTCTAAGTCTTCACTTGCTTGCATCTTGGACTTCCTAGAATGATTTCTTCGTATAATCCATTATGCTTGTTGATGTATTCTTTGTATAATACCTGTTTATAACTTAATCTCATCCAAGCATATTATTAGTCCATTTTCTTTTTATTGTTATCATAAAAATATATAAAGCATATAAGTATGACATAATATGTCAACATAGGCAGGAGAGAGAAATGGGGGGAATTCAAATTACCATTGACACGTCTCCGGACATCATATAGTCACACGCTCCGCACCAGGTGGAAGAGAACATGCCTAAAAATCATTCTAGACATCAGATAGATATTTTTGGACGCCAGAGTAAGCCGCACGCGCCGTCCAAAACACGCATGAGCGTGGAAACAGACAGCGTGTCTGGCGACTCACCAATAGTAAACCGATGGAAAAATTTTTTGGTTAATTACCGGATCGTCCCTCCCTCACAGGCATGATTTTTATCCTTTTCGAGGGACAAAACGGTTATTGCACTGTTCATTAAAATATTAAAAAAAATAAACCAGCCAGACAAACCGGACCGGACCGAAAACATGCAATTACCATGGAGCCCCTCAATCCAGGTGCCGTTTTTATCCTTTTCAAGGGACAATTTCATTAATATATTGTTCATCAACGGAAAAAAAACTCACGTAGGCACAAAGCAGCAGAGCAAATGGCCAATCCACAGTACACGACCAAACTACTTTAGGTTTCTTTATATATATATATATGAATTAGTTTGCACGTTAATTTATATTAAATCTTACTCTATGTAATTTTAAAAGTAAACTCACAATCAAAATGGATGTAATAAATATCTCAACCCATAAGAAATAAAAACATAAAGTTAGAAAATCCTAAATATAAACTAAAAACAAAATAACATCTAAAAATTAAATATTTAGAGCTTTTAAAAGTATATGTGAGTACATATGATGGTAAAATTAAAGATTCAATTCGATGAATTCATGATTAACTATGTATAAATAAATAGTATATAACAATAAATCAAGATATACATGCAATTATAAAGGAGTGGATGTAAATTCTTAAACAATCAAATTGCACTTAATTGTGTGAAAATAAATTTGCTAAGAACACTAAGGAAAGGAGAAAGAAAACGAGTACATGACTAGTGTTGGTGAGAAAATCAAAACAATATGTAGAGATTACACATAAATAAATAAAAAATTAGGTAGTTATTTTTTTATTTAGATTTTTACTAAGTACATTTCAAATAGAAAATTATTTCAGGTCTATATCAATTAAAAACACTTTAAAATTTAAAATTAGATGTTAAATCTAATGTTAACGATTAGACTTCCAGACTTGAACTTTAAATTATTTCGATAATTCAAAACTTGTAGTTCTATACTTGTAACAATGTTTCTCAAATGTGAATTTAAGATTTTGTGATCTTTCATTGTATATACAAAAAGAAAAATTAAATTTGAGAGGTACATAGCAACTCGAGATTGAAAGGTTTATATTCATTGGATAATTCTTCTATTGACTAAAACCACACAGAAGTCCTTGATATAAGAACATGATGTGATATCCATATATTTTACTATTAGTGGTGGAGGATCATATCGAGAATAATGAAATCCTTTTAGTGTATGCCCCCTTAAGTGAGTTTTCTTGAATTATTGATAATGAGAAAAATCATCAAAACTTAAGTTCAAGATAAAATAAATCAAGAAAAAAAACTAATTAAAGAGTTTATATTATCAAAATGTTCACTAACTAGTTAATTCATTATAACAATATCCATTTTTTTTGTGCATGTGTACTATTCAGAAAATTTAATGTCAAACTTCAATAAGCACTCAACTACAATGGATAGACTTTCAACATCTATTTCATTATTAGTGATCTATTGTCTTACGACAATAAAATGTTTAGTAATTTGGTTGTTAAGGTAAGTTAAAAGGCATCGACAAAGCTCAATCTTCTGGCTTATGAGAAGCCTTAAATATTACAAACTTGAAAATAGAATTTGAGATTGACATTAGATTCCATTTTTATAGTTATAAATGCAAATCTAATTCAGCAATCATTACATTATAAGAAATGTATATATGCTTGTGTGTATTATTACAAAGGACACACATTAATTATCTTTGTCAAAAAAACAATTTTTTATTGTGCAGATTTCAGTAGATCACTTGGATAAATTACTTGACTAAAAGATAAAATGAGTTCATATCCCTTGATAAACTTTATCTATTTTCAAATTTACTTCATGAAAATTGAACTTGAACAACATATGGGCATGCAAAATTACCTTATTTAGGTCAAAAGATAAAATAAATTAGATGAGATCGATGAAAGGATATAAAAGCGAAAGGATGACTGGTGATACTGAGAGGACCACACGAGAGGCACTGGGCAAAAATATGTGTGTATAAAGGGTTTGTACTCCTCTTAGTCTCCACTAGCAGATTTCTTGCGTTCCATTGTGAACAAGACTATTTTTAAAGGAAAAAATAAAAATAAATATTAAGAGTAATTTTATAGTAGTACCATTAAATTCAATTAAACAGCTCGATCTTGAAAACTATAAATCCAGCTTCATCCCTAACTCGAGCTTCTAATTAAATCATGTATGAGTTGGCCTAAAGTGAATAAATGATTTTAATGGGTCCAAATACAATATGGATGATCAATAGAAATATATATATCAGGTTTGATGAGTAAACCCGTCAACATCATAAATTAGGTAACTTAGATCGAAACTTCAAACCTACAAACTAGGTAATGGATTCTAGTGAGATTAATAACTTATTTTTTTCTACATCATTGCTCATTTCACTCTACGATAACAAAAATAGATTATCAACTATTAAAAAAATCATATAAAAACAAGTTAAAATAAATTAAAATGAATATCGAAGCATAAAATAATGCATTTATTTCTCAACCAATATAAGAGAAAAAATAAAATAAATTATCAACTTTAAATATCAATAAACACATAAATTTATAACCAAATTTAAAAAAAAAAGTAAAAATGAAAAAACAAAGTGGATTGCTATTGTAACTAACAATGTTGATAGGTATAGAGAAATAATGTTTTCCCCTTATATTTTAACTTTAAATATAAAATACATTTTTCAAATAAATTATAAAGAACCACTTATTTCTATTAGAAACAATGTCATGTCATCGTATGTGTAGGTTTTGAATCTCACTATAATTCCCTTAGTGTTTTTATCACTAAGGAATTGATAAAATACCATAGGGAATACTCGTCGGTAAATACTAATGGAAAGGACGAAGCGAATGTTCCAACAGTAATATTATGAGCTAAATGTGGACAAAATGTTTTTGTTAGTAGTCCTGTATGACTTTAGTCGATTTTCTGGTAGTGATCCAAGTTTTTCATTTCAGTCCTCTATCTTTGAATTCTACCCTCCTTATGAAAAGTATGAAATTGAGTGCTTAAAAGTGCTTGATGTGCACAGAAAAAGTTTAAGGAACAATATAAAAATTGTCAAAAAATACTATTATAACCATAATTAATTGTGAGAGAGTGAACAATAGGAAGATTTAGGAGTAAAAGAGTCATATCGTTTATATTATAGGCAATTTGCTACTCTTTGTTTATTATTTTTTACAGAATGAAATGATAAAAAAAATAAATCAATTGACGAAATAAAATAAAAGGAAAATAAAAATATGATGCATGACTACATATATTATAAATATTATCTAAAAATAGTTTTTATTTTATTTTCAAAAATATAGTTTATCTACACAAAACATTAGAAAAAATTTATAGATCAATCAGAAAAACCTCTTTGAAAATTAAATAGATAATAAACAAATCATTACCATCCAAAAAAGATTCTCTAAATAAAATAAAAAAGAGGAGTATTGATCTAAATGAAATTTTTTTATATATAAAAAACATTATAAAAAATTAATAGAAAAAGAGGAAAAAAGGGTCATGTGTTGACAGGCCTAGCCCATTTAGGCCCACTCCAAGTGCAGCCCCATGCAAATAGGCTTTTTTTTTTATCACAGCACTCCACCCCATTTCCTAGAATCCAGCTACCACATTGGCTAGAAAATCAAGACTTAAGAGTTTTCTTTACCTAAAATCTTATTTTTTAGCTTATTTTTCACCCAAAATACTCATATAACACTTTATAAACACTGGTAAACCTATAAATAGCATCATAAAACCCAAAAAAAAAAAATCAAACTAAAACCAAAAATCAACCCTAACTCATATATGTTTTTTGTGAACCCTAAGATAAAAAAAAAAAACCTAATATGAATTTCTCTCATCAAATGGAACAATTCAAAATAAATTTCATTTCTTTTGATGGTTTAAATCGGTGTTGATGATATGTTTGTATCTCTACCACAAGAATGTATTGACCCCTTTCTCTCATTTCTCAATTAGGGACAAAAAAAATATTTTGTTACCAAAAGTGAATTTAAAAAATATTGAGGTATCAAAATTATATAATTTACATGATGTATAAAGTTTGAGTAGGCAAATGTATTTGTTTTAAACTCATGAAACATTATTCATGTTTGATGTCTTTTTCATTTCAATCCATGTTCTTTCAATCTCACTCTTTATTAAGAAATGAAAATCAATTGTTCTTCGATTAGGATGAAATTGATGGAAAAGAAAGATCGATGACCAAATTGAAAAAAACTAATGTTTTTTAACAGTTGGTGAACAATGAAGTAATCATGTATTTTAGATTTATAAGTGTTTTCTTTTGATATTCTTGTTATCAATTGTTATGCTCACACTTACAAACACCCCAACTCCTATACCTTTTTTTTCATATGCTAACTTCTATCACTAAATTTCATCCACTTTCATACTTTTTATAATATTTGTTTTTATAGTTAAAATATGTTTTTTTTATAAAAAAATTAGTGTTTTTGAAAAAAAATTAGCATCAATAATTAAAATAATTAAATAATACAAACACAATTCATTAAAAAAAAAGATGCTTTTATCTCTCTCCCTTCTCTCTTTTTGTCATCACTCACATACATAACACCTAATCATCCCTCTATCATTGTTGTCAATCCTTATCGATCGACCACCTAAGTCGATGAAAGTGGGCTTAGAAAACACTACTGAATTAAAGATACTTGTTTGTGTGTTTCTTATTTCAAAATCAATGTATATTATATGTATTACATATGTATTTCTATTATTGTCATTATAAATTTTAATACTAGTTAGACTAATTATAGTCACAGTATAACGCCAACTTTAGTGGTCAAGATGAGGAAGGATGATGTGGACCAGCCTAGAAACACCATTAAGGACCCATTACATGTTACAAATGGTCCAATGACTTAATATAAGACAAAAACATTGAAAAAGGCATTGAATGCATTAGTTTTAAAGGTTTCAACCAAGTCAGAATTGCAAGGACCATTGAAGTATCAAGAGGAGACCCTAGTACATCTTATCCATGTGTAGGAGGGGTCTAATACAACCTTATTTGGGCCATGAAGTGAAGACAACATGGGGCTGAATGGAAGGCTATAAATAAGCCTTGAATGAGCTCTATAATACTTCTCTTCTTCTCATAGGAGTTCATGGATTTAATATTATGGGCTTTATTTAATCTTGTTAACTACAACCCAAGGTTTGTTTGGGCTTAATAAAGACTTTGTTTTCAGCTAGAATCCAAGACTTGTTTGGATTAAGTCATGGGTTTTCTAGTTTAGGGTTTTGGGTTAGTTTTGAGTGGATCTCATTTAAGTCCACATAAGGGGTCCATTAGGGTTAGTTTTTCAAGAACTATTTAAACTCGTGTAAGCTGAATTTCGGCAGTCATTGATGAATATTACTTCTGAATTTTTTAGTTTTATATGTGAGAGTGATTATTGTATTCTTTAGTTCTTGAATGAACTGAATATGACTTATCGAAGATTAGCTGACTTCATGACGTCATTCTACTCATTCCAATGATGTTGGTACCTTGGGGCAGGTTTCAATTATGTCACACTCCTATCAAATTCTATTTCGGCTTTCCAGGATCAGATTTCATTCTTCGTTGTGGGTTGCATGACCACATGATCACGAAATTCACATCAAAGAAGGATTGAAAAGTAGTATTTGGGTCTCAATTTTGGAAGGTAAGTCTTGAAGATTCATTGTCTAAGACATGTATGTTGAGTTTGGTTCAAATGAATGTGCAGGTGTCATGATGATTGTTTTAAATTAAGTATGATTTTGTTTTAAGATGGGGTAATTTATTTATTTAAGTATTTAAAATGATTCATTTTAGTATGATGTTTTTAATTATGTAGTTAATTGCATGTTAATAATTAAGTTATATTATATGGAACAATTTACATGTTTTTCATTGTTTTAATTTTCTGATTGAAATCATGATTCATGTCAATCAAGGTGGGAGATTTCTTTCTCATATCATATGGTTGATTTGAATGCACAATTTTCAAGATGTTTAATTTCACATTAAACTTTATATATCAGTCATAATTAATTACTATGAAAATATCTTTTAGATGTTTTCTCTTTTTTTTGAAGGAAAATCATAGTTTCATTATACAAAACAAAATAAAAAAACATAAATACCCCCATCCCAATAATTAAATTTATAAATGAAATAATATAATAATAATTTAAGTGTTTCAATCCATAAAAATTGTATCTATATATATACATGAAAATCGTACAAGTTTTTTTTTAAATTGCAAAGCCAAAAATTTAGTGATGAACAACCTAAAACATGGCTGATCATTTACGATGAGCTAGCTAGAATTAGTAAAAGAGCTAAATGAGATCGGTGGTTTCCTGATTATTCACGCACACCTAGATCCATTGTGGATTGGGGTGCGTGATCTGCTGTGGTTGGTTTTTTTTAAACCAAGGTATTCGTAGCAGTTTACGCGCACCACGACTAATCTCCAGATCCATTCTTTTTAACATTTTTTCCTACTTTTTTTCCCACTTATAATTTGTTTTTTTTCTCATGACCGGGGTATCCAGGTTGGTTTACACGCACAACGATTTTTTCTCATTGTTGTTTAAAAAGGTACTTTCCCCTTGCATTTTTTTTTATAACTGGGCTTTCCTTTTCTTTTTGTTTCTAACAGTAATTTTCATTGTTCAGTACTGTGTGAAAAGGTGCTTTCTGTTTTTTTTAACCGGACTTTTTATTTGTTCTTTTAAACCGAGATATCTGTGGCAGCATATGTGCACCACGACTAATCTCTGAATCCACTTTTTTTAACATTTTTTCCCTTTTTTTTCCACTTATACATTTTTTATTTCATGACCAGGGTGTCTGAGTTAGTTTACACGCACTATGATTTTTTTCCTCGTTACTATTTAAAAAGGTGTTTTCCCCTTATACTTTTTTTTTTATAACCGGGCTTTCTTCTTTTTTTTTCATAAACAAGGACCTTTTTTTTAATTTTTTATAACTGGGTGTCCAGGTCAGCTTTTTTTTCTTTTAACCGGGTTTTTTTTAACCGGAGTATCCGTAGCAGCTTATGTGCACCACGACTAATCTCCGAATCCACTTTCTTTTTCATTTGTACATTTTTTTTTCAATGACCAGGGTGTCCAGGTCAGTTTACGCGCACCACAATTTTTTTCTCATTACTGTTTGAAAAAGTGATTTCTTTTTTTTTATAAACCGGGCTTCTGTTTTTTTCCTAAATGACTGGGGTGTCCAGCTCAGTTTACGCGCAGCACAATTTTTTTTCCCATTACTGTTTGAAAAGGTGATTTCTTTTTTTTATAAACCGGGCTTCTGTTTTTTTTTCTGACGAGATGTCTGGGTTGGCTTACGCGCACCACGATTAATCTCTTGACCCACTTTTTTTTAAAAAAAATTCTTCCTATTTTTTTTCAATTATACATTTTTTTGGTTTTTTTTATAATCAGAGTGTTCAGGCTAGCTTACGGGCACCACAATTTTTTTCCCATGTTTTGTATTACATTTTTTTTCCTATTTTCTCCCCCACGTATACATTGTTTTTTGATAACTGGAGTGTCGAGGATAGCTTACGCGCGCCATGAATAATCCATGGAACCACTTTTTTTTTACTTTTTTTTTCTATTTCTTTTTCCCACTTATAATTTTTTCTTTTATAACCGGGATGTCCGGATCAGCTTACGAACACCAAAACTATTATTTTATAGAATGGCTATAAGAGATCACAATTTCAAAAAGTAATTAATAATTAGTTTAACTGTGGTTCGAATGGCGTGTGTTCCAAAGAAGCTTTGTTGCCATAATGTCAAATTCGTTGTGCCATCACTAACCTTTGTAATCACTGCAGATTGATGTGCTTGAGGTCGACGGAGTTTACTATGGTATGTGCTCAGATGTTCATATGATAATCTACTTTTCATTATTATTTGAAAAAATACCCTTTTTTTATATTTCTTATATAATTTTTATTTTTATCCATATTTATATGTATATGCTCTTAGTTTTTGTTTCCAATTTTTTTTAATTCCACTGTTATTAACATTTTTTTAATGATTAAATTTTAATTTATATGGGCAATCATTTAAAAAATAATGTTTGTTATTATTTCTCTTTTTTTATTATTCAAGTTAAGTAATTTCTTTAAATATAATAATATTTATTTTTTTGTTAATATTGTTAGGTATTGAATTTTCTAATTATTACAGATAAAACATTCAAAATAATCATAATAATTATTTGTAATATTTTTTTCCTTATCAATATGTGAGACTAATTATATATTTTGATGTTTATTTAATATCAGCATCTTAATATATATATATATATATGACCTATTTATTATTATTCTAAACTATTTTTAATATAATAATATGAGTAATAAATTTTACAATCAGTTTTCTATAAAGTAAAAAATTTATTTTTAACAGATTTTATAAAAAGAGTTTTGGTAGTAGCAACATTCAATTATTTTTTGATGGGAAAAAAACTTATTTTTAACAAATTTTATCAATTATAATTTTACTAATTAAATATTAAAATAATAAAATACAATACATATAAAATCAATTAATTTTCTATATCGGCTGGAAAAATCAATCGTAATTAACTAACATCATCATGTTATCTACTTTGAAGCAATAAAGAATCCGCATAAGGTGTTTTCATGTCACATCGACAAAAAAGGCCACTTTACGTTCGCATGTGATTTCTGATCACTCATTTTTGTTTTATTATTGGGAGTACAGTACAGAATGTTATTTATTTATTGTTGAAAAATATATTAAAATAATATATTTTTTATTTAAAATTGATTTTTAATACAGTACTTCAAAATAATTTATAAATAAAAAAGAAAAGATTAATTTAAAATTAAGAAAAATAAAAAATCATAAAAACACAGTTCGAACTATAGTTTCCATGCACTGCGTAGGCACTTATTGCACCTCGTAAAGCCAATATGCGTTGCTTGGTTTTCAGCTTCAGTTTTTTTTATATTTTTTATATATAAAAAATATTTCGGAAATTGACGCTTGCTCCTGTCTGATAGATGTTCCCTTGACATAAGGCCTATAGATAAATAAAAAATAGATATTCTGATGAATTAGGATCATATAGAATAATAATATAAAGGATCATGGAGGACTTCAATTGTACCAGAAAGAAAAAAGAGCAAGTCTAATTTATATTTCCCTTTATGTATTATAAGTATTTTTTAGAAAAATATAGCTCTTTTAAATTTTTATTATTATTAACATGGATGTCCAAATTAGATTACCGCATCTCAACGAATCTCTAAATCCAAAATTAAAAACCATGGAGCTCTTTTGAATTTTGCAGAAAGCGAGAGAGAGAGAGAGTGTGTGTGAAAAAAGAGAGTGAAAGTTAAAAGTGGGAAAACCTGAGACGATGTCTATTTCTATTGGAAACTTGTCAGGAAAGTGTAAAAAAAAGAGGTAAATAATAGAGTAGTGGTCATTACATGTAGCACAACGAACCCACAATATCGTGCAGGTCCACCTTACAGAGCAACAAGGAAACAAAGAAAAATCGAAGAACAGAAGGTTGCGCATTATATATATAGATAGATAGATAGATAGATAAGATAAGCTATCCCTGGATCCACGCATCTTCTGAAAAAATAAAAACTGAAGTCAAGAGATGGATGCTTCAAGGCTCGCCGCGCTCATGCCAGCAAATAAGCATGGCTATGCAACGCCGCAGGATATAGAATCGGGCTCTCTGCTTCTTCAACAAATGGCTGCACTTCTTCCCAAACGATCTGCAAGACTCACAACCCTGCACCTCCTGAGTATTCTTATTCTTTTCCTCGCCCTCCATGACCTATGATTTAAGAGAGTTAGCTTCCTGAGCTACGAGAACTGTCAAAAACAGGTGAAATAAAATACGAGTGGGAGATGGTGTATTTATAGAGGGAAGGGGAAGGAGATTTTGGGGTAGGATAGGGTATATTTCATCTGGGTTGGGCTTCTCTGTTTTAGGCATGGACTACAGCCATTGTAACCTAACCCACCTGCTGTCAAAGGAGGGGACAACATACATGATCAGACGCTGCTAGGTCCCATTTCACCAGAAAATACAACAAGTTCGCCTAGGTCCCATTTCGTCATGTGAAAATCTTGACCTCTTTTTCTTCCTTTTAAAGTGTCTGTTCAAACACCAAAAATAAAAGGACCATATCACTCTTAATAAACAAGAAATGAGTTTAAGGAAGCTTGAGGCCAAATTTAAAGAAAAAAAAGACATAAAAGCATAGAACAAATGATACGAGTGTAAAACACAATTGTTGTTGTTATTATTATTATTATTTCACAATCAAATACCGTTTTATAAATCGTTCGATTGGATCTTAAACCTCGTTAAGTGTTTTCCTTGTTGTAAGTCTAACCGATCCATACAAGGCTGAGCCTAAATCCATATATGCACATAAAATAGTTGGCAACGAGAAGTCATGGCTCCAACTATAAGAAAAAGCTAGCCATAGTCAAGGAACTTTGGAGTTTAATGCACAGAATCGCGACACACCTAAAATGGACAGCCTGTTTCAAGCAAGGTTATGGTTTATTTCTTTGTTATTATCTCATTCTTATGAATTATTTCATCGGTTTATTATTGTCTATTGTTTTAATTGAAATTAATTCTCTAGTTTTAGCATTCAACATCTTCAATATTTAGTCGATTATGAATTAGACTTTTTCATTTATTTGAGTTTGTTTTGTGTGAAGTTATCTTTGTCTCATGCCCCAGATCACAAGCTTTACAAGTTAACCCAGGTAGATTTATATTTGTTTAATTTTTTAAAATTGATTTTTTTTCAATTTTATTATTCAATAATCAATTTAATAAAAATTGAGTTTCATAATTTATTTTGATTTTTTTTATGAGATTATAATGGTCTCATGACTGAATCGTGAATTTGAAAGGTTAAATCAAATTGACTCGGGTCAGTCCAATATGTTCTCATATGAATTTCTTGTACTTAAACAATGGTTCCACCAGATCTTAGGTTGTCTTTGGACCTATTGAGTGGATCAGGTCAATTCCGACATGACTTAAAAACTGTTCTACTAGAAATATTTTAGTTATGCTTGGATTTTTCTTTTTGCATTCAACAAATTGATGTGCCTGCAGCATAACACATGCTAAAGATCTAGTGGTTACTAAATAGAAATGTTTAAATTTTAAAATTACATTTAGATACTTGATATTTTAAAAAAAATTGAATGACATAATTTCAAGTTTATTTATCTTTGGATTTGAATTAGAGTTATAGGTGTCAAATCAAAATTTTAAGTTATACATATATATATAATCAAGCTATGAAAGGAATTAATCAAGCTACGAAAGGGTATGGGGGATGATTATTTCCTTGTATAATTTAGAAATTTTATTATGTTTTTCTTAGCTTTTCTTTAACGATAATATTTCATTTTAGGTTTTTAAGTTCAGTAAGGTTTGTTTTCACCTAAATTAAGTGTTTTAGGTTTGTTTAAACATTATGCTTTGTGTTAGCCGAAGGCCTAATGGTTTGCAACTAGATAGGGGCCTATTAGGATTAATTATCGTAGGACTATATAATATTTGGCTTGTTATAAATTTCAACAACCTTAATATTAATAATATTATTGTGTTTTATTAAAGTAAATGTTTTCTTTGTTGCGGTAAAAAAAAAAAACTTGACTTCTTAAGGTATAACTGACCTTTTAGTATCAATTCATCAATTACAAAACCTCTAGTTCTTAGTTATAGGTTAACTCTAGGCCAAGGTTCTCAAACCTGGTTTTGAGCTTTCTTGAAGAAGTATCATCCCTTATTTCTTATGTTTTCATTTTTGTGCTTTTCTTAGTGTAAGTTTCATCTTCATCCTTGCATCTTTGTCTTTTGTTAGAATCCTAAAGGTTTGTTTTGTTTCTTTGTTTTACATTCATACATAATTCCATGTTTATTTTCATTATTTTTTTATTTTTATATTAGAAAAGTAATTACACATTAAAAACTTAGTTGGGTTAAATGTAGTCTGATTATATTTGTTTCATGTCAGCCTAACAAAACACCTCATAATTGACTCAAACTTTATAGTTTAGTTATTTGAGGGTGGGTGAGCAATGATGCTTTCAACCTTCCTGAGATGTTGTGTGGAAAAGGAGATATGAAAAATTATAAAGTTATGATTATTATTTTCAGAAATCGCCACCTAGTATTAAGGTAATCAACTAATGGAATGTGAGAGTTTAAGTAGGGGACTTGTTGTGCAAGGAGAAGACATCGCATTCTTAGTGTACCCTACCTAAGATAAGTTACATTATTTCTTTATTGTTTTTAAGGTAAAATATCTATATTTTTTTTATCTTTTAAAATCCAAGGTAGACTTTCTTCATGAGGGAGTCTCAACCTTATTGGGTTAAATCCTAATCAGTCTATAGTTTTAGCTTTTAGTATGGTATTTTTTGTAATTTTAATATCTAAGGATATACTCTACAATATAGTTTTACACCCTCAAATATTAAAATCTACAACCAAATTCAAACAAAACATGAGCAATATATTTTACCATCTAATTGTTTTGAATGCATCAAATTGTTTTTAATGCATCGAAGTGAAAGAAATTAAACTCCTTGCCTGTTATTGATTTGTCCGTTTGATTATATACAATGAACAGGAATATGAAAGGTCATTTTGGCTATAAATGTTGTTGGCTATAACAGAGAAATGTCGTTGGCTATAACAGAGAAGCCTAGGCCATAAATAAAGACACATTAAAATAAAAGACATATTTACATCTTCTAATACACCCCCGTAGTCGAAACTGGAGGTTGTCGAACGTTGAGACTATCCCGAAAATCATCAAAAAGTTGCAGCGGAAGATCCTTAGTGAAGATGTTAGCAATCTGATAACGCGAAGGAACGTGTAAAACACGAACTTGACCACGAGCGACTTTCTCTCGCACAAAATGAATATCCATTTCAATGTGCTTAGTGCGCTGATGTTGAACTGGGTTGCCAAAGAGATATACTGCACTAACATTGCCACAATAAACTAAAGTAGCTTTCGAAACAGGACAATGTAACTCCAAAAGTAAGTTTCGGAGCCAACAGGATTCAGAAACAACATTAGCCACTCCGCGGTACTCGGCCTCAGCACTAGACCGTGACAAAGTAGGTTGTCTTTTTGCAAACCAAGATATTAAGTTATCCCCTAGATATACACAATACCCAGAAGTCGTATCTGGACATCCACCCCAATCTGCATCAGTATAGGAAAGTAGATCATGAATCGAAAAGTGATATAGATGAAGACCAAATGCACCAGTACCTTTAATGTAGCGAATGATACGCTTCAAAGCAGTCATGTGTTGAGTGCGGGGATCATGCATAAATAGACAAATTTGTTGAACCGCATAGGAAATATCTGGTCTGGTAAAAGTCAAATATTGGAGAGCACTAGCAAGACTAAGATACTCAGGTGGATCATGATAAGGATTTCCTGATGACATACTGAGTTTGGCTTTTATGTCCACTGGTGTAGAAGATGGTTTAGAAGATGACATATCGGCTAGCTCAATTATTTCTTCTGCATATTTCTGTTGAGACAGAAAAATACTTCCTGAATGTCTGGTAACCGAGATGCCTAGAAAATAGCTTAGAGGCCCCAAATCTTTCATAGCAAACTCCGAGCCAAGCTTAGACATAATGGATTGGCGAAGAGTAGCTGAAGATGCAGCAAGGATTATGTCATCTACATAAAGAAGAATATAAGCCATATCATTGCCCTGACGATAAATGAATAATGAATGATCCGAAATACTGTGAGAAAATCCCAAGGTAGCCACATAATCAGCAAACCGTTGATACCAAGCACGAGGGGCTTGCTTAAGTCCATAAAGGGATTTCTTTAGCAAGCAGACATAATCTGGGTGTTCAGAATTGCGGAAGCCAGGAGGTTGATGCATGTAGACTGTTTCATCGAGATTCCCATGCAAAAAGGCATTTTTTACATCTAATTGATGAAGGCACCAAGATTGCGATAAAGCAATACTGAGCACCGTTCGAATGGTAGCAGGTTTGACCACTGGACTAAAAGTCTCCCCACAATCAATACCTGTTTGCTGACCTGCACCATCACCGACAAGGCGAGCTTTATACTGCTCAAAAGATCCATCAGATTTCTTCTTATGCCTAAAAATCCATAAACTGCAAATGATATTAGCATGAGACGGACGGGGTACTAAGTCCCATGTCTTATTTTCAATAAGAGCATCGTATTCTTCTGTCATCGCCATTTTCCAATTATGATCATGTAATGCATTAATGGGATTAATGGGTAAAGGAGAGATGGATTTTGCGGCTGAAGTATGAAGGTTAAGGAGCTTTCGGGGCTTAAAAATACCATGTTGGGATCTAGTTGTCATTTGTGGAGAGTGAGGTGGAGGAGCTATCGGAAGAGCTTGGGATGTTTCCATTGGTGGAGAGGGGTTGGGAGAATTGATTTGGTCGGTGGAGGGAGTTGAAGAGTTGGGTAGTGCTAGGTTAGGGGAAACTAATGGGATAGGTGAGGGTGACCGAACTGGGGAAAGAGGACTTGAGGGAGTCTGAGAAGAGTGGTTGAGGAGAGGGGATTGTTCGGCTGGCTGAGACTGAGGGGTTTCGGTAGGATAGACTTGAGTAGTAGGAGGAGTGGACTAAGCAGGTGAGGGAGGGAGTGGTGTAAGACCTGTATCCAGAAATTCATAAGAGGAAGATGTAGGAGCATGTAATTTAGAGAAGGGGAAAACAGTTTCATCAAATATTACATGCCTTGAAACAAGAATTTTACGACTCGATAAATCATAGCATTTATAACCTCTATGATTTGATGGATACCCCAGAAATACACACGGTGTTGACCGAGCTTGCAATTTTTTTCTAGAAGTGGAGGGAAGAAGAGGATAGCATAAACACCCAAAAACACGAAGGTGAGAGTATGACGGGTCTTTTTGATATAGAATTTTTGTGGGTGTTTGGAAAGCAATCTTTTTGTTTAGGAGAATGTTAAGGAGATAAGTAGCCATTTGAAGGGCATGATGCCAAAAAGAGGGTGGTAGAGAGGCATGAGCAAGAAGAGTTCGAATGATATTATTGATGGTACGGATTTTTCTTTCGGCTTTTCCATTTTGAGATGATGTATGAGGGCAAGAGAATCAAAAAGTCATTCCATTAGTTTGACAAAATTTGTGAAATTGTCCATTGTCATATTTTGTTCCATTGTCACATTGGAAACATTTTATTTTTCTTTCGAATTGAGTTTGAATATGATTGCGAAAAGTGAGAAAAATGGAATGCACTTGAGATTTGGTGGCAATGGGAGAAGTCCATAGAAAATTCATGAAATCATCAAGAAATAAAACATAATACCGATGACCACCCGAACTAAGTGTAGGTGATGTCCAAAGATCATTATGCACAATATCAAAAGGAAATAAAGTGCAAGATAGAGAGTCATAAAAAGGTAATTTAACTTGCTTTCCAAGAGTACATGACTGACAAAGAAAATTATCCGGAAATTTGTTGAAACTAATTAAATTGTTCTTACAAAGGGAGCTTAAAACAGGAGCTCCTGGATGTCCTAAATGACTATGCCATAATTCAGGAGATAAAGCAGTAAAAGCAGAATGTGTTGAAAATCCAATGGGAGGATTAGTGATAACTGGATATAGGTCATTGGAGCTGTTACATCTCATTAAAGGCATCCCCGTTGGAAAATCCTTCACAGAAAAACCAAAAGGATCAAATTCAACAAAGGCATTATTGTCAATGGTGAATTTTTGCACAGACACAAGATTTTTAATTAAGTTCGGAGCATGCAAGACATTGTTCAAAGTGAGGGAAGAATTGGGGTTAGGTAATAATGCATTTCCACAACCTATAATAGGAATAGTATGGCCACTACCAACAGTAATATTATGATTATTGCTCATATTGAAATAAGACGTAAGATTACCTCCGTGTGCGGTCATGTGAGATGTGGCTCCGGTGTCCATGTACCATTGATCATCCGAGGGAACCATTGAGACCGTATGCATAGTTGCTTGAATATCAGTCAGAGCATAAGAGTTTTGGGCCTGCGATGTGGTAGCTGCCATGTGGGCCTATGGAGGTCTAGGCCCAAGCAATCCGGGCTGGCGCTGATTAGTGGGCTGCTGTTGGGTATGGGCATGGAGGCGTGGCCCAAGACTGCCATGGCCCGGCCCAAGGTGAAGGAGCCCATTGCTGCTGCTGGGGTATAAAAGGCTGCCTCCACGGGTTTCCATGCCCAGCTGAGAAATGGTGTGGCTGGTGTCCTCCACGGCCAGAACCCCTCCCTCTGTTCCTGCCACCACGGGCACCGCCACCACCCCCTCTGCCACTACGGTTGTTGGAGCTGCGATTCAGGTTGTGGGTATGACGATGGTGTGTGGGATTGGCACTAGAAGTGTCCACTGAAGCCACGAAGAAGGCAGAGTTTGAGGGATTTTGGGCTGCCTTTTTCGTCCTTGCTGTCTCCTCCAGAACCAGCATGGACCGAGCTTTGTAGAAGAGGGGAAAAGTGTCACCATGGCGAATTTGAGAACCCACTCCTACAAAGGCGTCAATTAAGCCCGAGAGGAGTTGAAGAACCAGTCATTCGTTTGTTACAGGGGCGCCAACATTGGAAAGCTGATCGGAGAGAGATTTGAGGTGTTGACAGTATGATGATGCATGGGCAAAATCTTCCATTTGAACTTTTGAGAACTCTTGTTCCAGGTAGAGAGCCCTGGAATTTTTGTTGTCGGAGAATATGTCCTTCAATCAATCCCAAACAAGGGTAGCAGTGGAGTCTCGTTCAAGAATGGTGTTGAGAAGGTCTTCAGAGATGGTTCCATAAATCCATTGCAGCACAATGGCGTCAACTCGGGACCAGAGTGCTGGGTCTGTATTTGAGCTAGATGAGTCCTGCTTCATCTGTTCTGCCGAAGGAGGAAGGATGTGATCAAGAACTTGGTAAGCTCTAGCATGAATTTTAAATAATTCTGACCATGTGATATATTGACCCTTTTCAATATCTAAAGTGATTTTGATGAATGTGTTTATGTTTGATACTACAAGAGCTGGGTGAGATGAATGAGGTTTGGGAGGAGAAGGAGAAGAGGGGGAGGCTGCTGTATCATAAGTTTGGTCTGCCATGGTGGTTGTGGGGATAGTGAAGAAGAAGACAGAAAAGAGGAAGATGGAGAAGAAGGTACGACTGCTAGGGTTAGAGCTCTGATACCATGAAAGAAATTAAACTCCTTACCTGTTATTGATTTGTCCGTTTGATTATATACAATGAACAGGAATATGAAAGGTCATTTTGGCTATAAATGTTGTTGGCTATAACAGAGAAGCCTAGGCCATAAATAAAGACATATTAAAATAAAAGACATATTTACATCTTCTAATACGAAGCATCCTAAATGTTTGCCGCCCTACTCCATATTGTGTTTTCTCATCTCTCTCAACTTCTTCATATTTCCATGATGTATAAATTTTATGGTCTGGTAAATGTTGTTATCAGTAAACGTGGTCAAATGAAATTTACCTATGGAATATTCCACCAATTTTATAGTCTTAGTTTATTAGCTTGAATTTTACAAACGGACTCACAAATAGAAATACTTTATAACAAAACTATCTTTTGTGATTTGTAGCATGTCACTGAGTTCTTTAGTGATAAAATCATTAATGGATTTACTGGTGTGCCAAAAACAAATTACCCACTTCCATCCATCAGTATTTTCATAGGTGAATATGACACATCACTGACAAAAAAAACAATATGTAATTTCATATGTGCTTTTTTTTATCTGTTTGAATTTCTTTTGATAAAATTGACATATAATTCAATTCACAAAAACCCTAACAATTCATTTCTCATTCAAAATGAAAAATGGATTCATCAATCTGCATGGTAATGGAATCATGAACACGCTAATTTTGGTTCTCCTTGTCGAATTATGGTTGTCATATGAAACACTCAAACTCGCGTGTCAAATATATTTTGCACATAAAACCTTCAAGATGCATGGTGGTATCAAATCCTTTCAAATCATCATGTTCTTCCAACTAGGATTTTCTCTTTCTTTCGTATTTTTTTTTTTGCTTTCTTTTACGCCTCATAAAAAAGTCAATATGGTAAAAATAAATTATTTGATAATAAATTAAGAATAAAATTTAAATATTTCAAATAAAATAAAATTTATCTTGATTTTATTCTTACATAGTTGCAACATGATGCTCTCAAACACTTTTGGCAACAATATTTTCAACTCTATCGTATTTAAAAGAAACAATTTCTTGTACTTCAATTTGTAAAAGAACATTTTCATCAATATTAAAAAACTAACCGAATTGATATAATAAAAAAAATGTTGAAGGCAATAATTAATCTTAAACCTTGCAAACCATGTAAAAATCATGGGTTTCCATTCAAAACTTTTGGAAGCATGACTCCATAGAAATAACGGGACTTCCATCAACAATTTCATTGTTAATATTATGGTTTAGTCATCCTCAATATTTATAAACCTTGTCACGACGACGATTTTTCACGCTTTGCACCCCGCAATCTCCAGATTGGGGAGATAACAGCATGCGGTGAAATGGATATGTTTTATAGTTGTAAAATTTACAATTATAATTATCAGGAGTCGTCATATAATATTGTTACTAGGAAACCTCTTGGTCTATGAGAGTCTAGGTAAGGGGACTTGTTATGCAAGGGGAAGACGCATCACCCCCAGTGCACCCTACCTAAGGAAAGTTGCATTGTTATTTGATTGTTTTTCTAAGTTAAAATTTTTACACTGCATTTAAAAAAAAACCATTTTTTTGTCTGTGGGTGTATTTTACAATGTAATTTTACACCGCAGTTAAAAACCTTTTTATTATCTACAGATGTATTTTACAATGTAAATTTACACCGTAATTAAAACCCCTTTTTTATCCATGCATGTATTTTACAATGTAAATTTACATCCTAATAGATAAAACAAAAATAGTTATAATTATTTTTGATATTTTGGCCAAATTCCAACGAATAATCATAAATCGGTTACGATATCCAATTTTTGCTTTAAAATATGGAAAAGATGCAACATATATTTTTTTAATAAAAAATATGATGGGAAAAACCTTGGAATCCAGCCATATGCAAGAAAAAAAATATTTTTATGTTTTTTGAAATTTTTGTATTTTTATATTTTTTGTCATTTTTTTAAATAAAATAAAACAAAAAAATAATAAAAAAAATAAATTTGTGGGCTGGCTGTCCAGCCCTGATGGGCTAGACCCCCGGTCCAGGTGGGCTGGCAACCCACCTCCTTTAGGCATTTGGGTCAGGCACAAAGCCCGGCTTGCCTTACTCAAATCCAGCCCGCAAGAATAGTGGGATGCAAATTACATCCCACTGCATGCAGTGGGCTGAAGAAGACGATGAATAGTGTGATTTTTTAAGTGTGGCAAAAGGTTTACCTGTTAGTACCGTTGGGTAAAGGAGGTCGAGGTGATGATTCCTGTAGTGGTGGCGTCGGAAGTCGATGGGCTCATGTCGCTGCCATTGCTACTGCCTCTGCTGCCTCGCTAGAGACTGTGGCTAGGTCGCTGGTGTGGATGGGGAGCAACTGGTGGTGATGAGGGTGGTATTAGGTGATTGACCGCAAGAATAGTGGGACGCAAATTACATCCCACTGCATGCAGTGGGCTGAAGAAGACGATGAATAGTGTGATTTTTTAAGTGTGGCAAAAGGTTTACCTGTTAGTACCGTTGGGTAAAGGAGGTCGAGGTGATGATTCCTGTGGTGGTGGCGTCGGAAGTCGATGGGCTCATGTCGCTGCCATTGCTACTGCCTCTGCTGCCTCGCTAGAGACTGTGGCTAGGTCGCTGGTGTGGATGGGGAGCAACTGGTGGTGATGAGGGTGGTATTAGGTGATTGACCGCAAGAATAGTGGGACGCAAATTACATCCCACTGTATGCAGTGGGCTGAAGAAGACGATGAATAGTGTGATTTTTTAAGTGTGGCAAAAGGTTTACCTGTTAGTACCGTTGGGTAAAGGAGGTCGAGGTGATGATTCCTGTGGTGGTGGCGTCGGAAGTCGATGGGCTCATGTCGCTGCCATTGCTATTGCCTCTGCTGCCTCGCTAGAGACTGTGGCTAGGTCGCTGGTGTGGAGGGGGAGCAACTGGTGGTGATGAGGGTGGTATTAGGTGATTGACCGCAAGAATAGTGGGACGCAAATTACATCCCACTGCATGCAGTGGGCTGAAGAAGACGATGAATAGTGTGATTTTTTAAGTGTGGCAAAAGGTTTACCTGTTAGTACCGTTGGGTAAAGGAGGTCGAGGTGATGATTCCTGTGGTGGTGGCGTCGGAAGTCGATGGGCTCATGTCGCTGCCATTGCTACTGCCTCTGCTGCCTCGCTAGAGACTGTGGCTAGGTCGCTGGTGTGGAGGGGGAGCAACTGGTGGTGATGAGGGTGGTATTAGGTGATTGACCGGCCTCTACTGGTGGAGAGAGCTCAGCCGAGCTGGTTTTAGAGAGAGAACAGACTTGCAAACCAAGAGAGAGAGAGGGAGCTGGTTGCCGAGGGAGGTGAGGGATGATGGTGTGATTTTTGTGTAATATCTCCTTGTTTTTGCTTATTTTTCTTTGCCAAAATTCTCTGCAAGTTTTCTGAGAATTTTCTCGTTTCCTCTGTTACGTCTCAAAACCTCTTCCCATGATGATGATTTTGGGAAGGAATTTGGTCCCTCAATTTTTAATTGGTTCAATCACACCCCCAATTGGTTTTAAACTTTTAATTTTGTGTAATTGTATCCCTGTCAAAATTTCAACAGCAACCTTAGATTTGAGCGTCTTTTTTTATTTTGGTCCTTGGTTTCTGATTTGTGCAATTTGACCCTCAATTGACCATTAGATCTCAATTTGTTTCAATTTGGCCCCTGAATTCGCATAATTAGCTTGGAAAAATTCAAATCGGTCTCCGAAAATTCCAAACTTCTCAATTGGTCCAGAACTAAGCTCAAGAACTTGATTTTTCATTTATTAAGCCCTTAATAAAATGAATTTGACCAACTTAAAGTATAATTAAGTCCTTGCACTTAATTAAATTATTCAATTGGACCCTAAATTAATTTCCAAACATAATTACACTTGAAATTGGTCGACGATTAAATCAAATCGACCCATAAAAATATAATTATGCCTTTCGACTTAATTTTTACACAGATTTATCCAATAATAAATTATTTTTTCCTTAAATCTGCATTTTCCTTCATTTCTAAGGGTGCAAAAGAGGTATGATCGGGCTCTCGAAACTGTCTAGATTTCCCACCTTGATTTTTTTGCCGACGCCGACCCCTTTTATTTATTTTTTTGTTATTTTTGTTTTATTTTGGACAGAATTGGGGGAATAACCCATTTTTGGGTTATGAAAAATCTAAAATTGAATTCATTAATTTAAATTATTTAAAAACAATTATTAAGACGTCGATGGGAAGGGAAAAGAAACTTGCATTGAAAGGTTGTTCTTCGACTTGGCCTGCTAATTCCTAGCAAATGAATCTTACTATGAAGGGATCACCTCTTGACATGGAGGCATTAAACTCGACGTCTCAGGTACTTGTACTTAGTCTACACCCAATGACTCATAGTAGTTAGATGCGTTGCTAAAAAGGCTAGTAATGATGTTATTTGTACATGTTACTATCTTTCTCCTATGCATCTATACAAATTAAAGTATTGAGACACAATAAACCATTTTTGTTTTAATAAAAAAATAAAAAAAAATACACATCAAATTGCCACAAACTAGTTGATTTTATTTAGATTCTCAAGTTGTTGAGTTTGGTTCTTAATAACGAAAATCTTATAATTGCATAAATTATCCATAATAAATCAAAAATATGTTTATTTCAAATGTACATACTAATTTATTAGTCTACACGTTTAATTTATTAGCCTATATGGCTAAAGTCTTAAAATAACTTAATTTGACTTTGAAATCATATACGCTCAAAAAAAGGTTCAATCAATATGAAGTTACTTGTATATGCAAATATCCTAAATAGTTTTTAAGCATTACACAAGAGTCTTACCATGTTTTTAGCAAGTATTATTTTAGTGATTTTCAAAAATATTAATATCTTCAAATATTATTGGACAAAATTGAACAAAGCACCACCACTATAAACACTACTCATTTCCCTTTTCTTTACCCTCTCATCACCAAGCTATACTAGTTTATATCCAAAACCCACACAACCCGTGACAGACCTAAAAATATTTATTTCATTGTTTAAAACATTCTAACAACACACAATTTACAACAAAGTTGAACATTTTTTTTAAAATATAATACAAAACAAATAAAAAATAAAATCTTACCTTAATTTTGTGTGGGTGAAGTTTAGAAGACAGAAAAAAAAACAAGAATTACGTTATATATATATTTGAGATGAGATAAGAAGAAGACAAGCAAAATAAAAACCTATGAGATATGGAGTAAAAAAGAAAAGAAGAGAATGAGCGTTGAAGGAGAGAAAAAGATAAAGTAAAAAGCATTTGTAGAATATTACCATCGTGTTTATTTTTTATATATATTTTTAATATTTTAGAGTATACTCTACAGTATAGTTTTATAGTTTCAAATATTAAAGTTTACAACTATATCCTAACACTTTGAATATAAAGATAACAAAATGATTGGGTAAGGGTTTTTTTATAATTTAGTCAAGCCCTAAGGGTAATCATAAATTTAGTAATGACTGACCTAGACATATACGGGGCTTAGGGCCCAAACCTGGTTAGGTTGGGCCATACAAGGGCCAAATAAAAAAAATATTGGGCTTTGATTAGGTTGACCTAGCCTAGACATACATAATCATTGGTCAACCTACAATCCATATGAATTAATTTGTAACAAATCAGGTTATTCCATACCCAAAGCTCTATAAATAATAACCTATTTTATTTTATTATTAATAAAGGTATTTTTGATAATATTATTGGCAAATGTATTATTTATAATTTGAGATTTCTATTATAATTATATTCTAAACTATATAAAATTAGGTAGAGTAGTAAGGGAAATAAGGGTAACACAATGTTGTAAAGTATTATTTTTCATTAGAAAGTATAAATATAATGTTTATTATTAACATTAACAATAAACTAAAACATGTATTTCCCCACATGTTTTAGTTTGACCTAAAAGACCCCTAATATTTGTCCTTTTTTTTCTTCTATGAGTGGTTCTCCATCAATGTTTTCTTTATTATATAGTTCAATGTTATTGGTTATCCACGCGAATTGCTAGTTTGACACGTTAGCCAGGTTAATCTTTGTTTTTTTCTAAGAGGTTATCTCGGTCTTATAGTCTTCTTTTACATTGGATTTGCTTTTTTCTTCTATGAGTGGTTCTCAATCAATGTTTTTTTTACTATATAGTTCAATATTATATATTGGTGTTATTGGTTATCCACGTGAATTGCTAGTTTGACGCAAGCCAAGTTGATCTTTGTTTTTTTCTAAGAGGTTATCTCGGTCTCATAGTCTTCTTTAACATTGGATTTGCTTTTTATTGGGTTATTTTCTCTCATGTCTCAAGTTGTAGGTATGATAGAAAATTATCTAGTCCACGCTGGAGCTTTGTATAAAGAAGAAGCAATAAAATCTACTTTTTTTTTACAAAGCCTTAGATGACTGCATCTTTTACTCGCTACATCACTCATTTTCTGGGAACTATTCTAGTGGAACTCCATGCAACTTGAAGGAATTAAATAATTGTACCTGGTATATTCAAGTCCATGCCTGTACTGCCAAGTGCTGATGAATTCGAGTGGCAGCCGGGAAGGCATCAAAAGCTCATTTCAGCCCTCCATAACAGTGCTCCTGACGACATGTTTGTGTTCTTTTCATTGCTCGCTATGAATTTATTTTATCTTTTGCCCCATTAAAACTGATATAACAGTACTGTATCTGTATACTGTATACGTCTGTGTTCTTAGCTCAACGCACCAGCTGAAGCTCACCTTCAGCAATCAATCAATGCTTCCAGAATATTATGAAGCAAATGTTGACAAAAATACAAGGAAGATTCAAGAATAGTGATTATACTTTTTCTGTACAGCAACATTGAAGCATCAAAAACTTATCCTACGCCAATAAAACTGCATGGATTACCTCCACATACCAGTGTCAACATGTTATCTGAGTAAATCTGCATAAGCATGGAGGCCATGGCTGCCAACGCACTGCTGAAGCTTGTACAATGCTCGGCTTTCCAATTGCCGCACCCTCTCTTTAGACAACCCAAACACATTACCAATCTCAAGAAGTGATTTCTGTTTGCCATCCTCGATGCCAAACCTTAACCTGATAATCCGTCTCTCTTTTGGGCTGAGAATATTTAGGAGCCCACGAACATGCTTTCTCATCAGCTGCTTTGCCACACTCACATCTGGTATCTCAATTTCTGTGTCAGCAGTTATCTCCTGCATTATAAAAGGGAAATGCATGATTTCTACAAATTCTCAAGCGATTTTCAGAATGCTTGTTTTTATTAAGGATCTATGCCAAGCAAACATTTAGATGGAGCAACCCGTTTGCCAGACTTGAAACCATCTTTTGCAAACGTCTAAGCATCCCGCTAAGATTTTTCTTTTTTTCTTTTTGCCTCTTAAAGGGAGCAGTATTGATCTTTGAATTCCTCATCTAAGATCATTTATAAAGCAGCTCATAGCATTAATGGAACTTACAGATTAGAAAAGACCTTGATGGGGATTTCAAAGAGCACAACAAACAGCATTTTAAGTGTTCTAAATACTACTAATATCATGTATCTTGCCCTCTGGCATTTTCAATTTTAAGCTCAAGAACGTAGATATTAAATGAAGCGTGAGATTTTGTTCAAAAACAAAAAAGAAACATGAAATAAAAAGGAAGCATTTACTTGAAAAGCAGTACTTTGGTCCGACCACACAGTTTGTTGCATTGAAAGTGGCATTCTTGTAAAAAATAACAATTTTTCCAACTTGTCAATCGCAATACCAACACGTCCTGCTAATTCTTCTGTGGTTGGCTGATAATTTCCTTCCTGAATATATAACCTCTTCGCTTCCATTACCTTTCCTAAGAGGCCATGGACGTTTTCCTGCAAGAAAAATCTCATCGGTTTTCAGACATAGGGGGATTAAAGTTCATCATGCATTTAAATACAATTTGAAGTTCCAAATCATCAAGAACTTGGAAAGTAAAAGTCCACCTGTTATTTGAATATTAGCAAGGAAACACCATATTTTCCATGCCAAGAAGAAAATATCATGAATTCATTTAGAAAGAAAATCATGGTGAAATCGGTTGTCATCCTCATCAACAACCATAAAAATTCCTTAGTTTTACTGCAGAAATTATTGAAATTTGTGAAACTCCCCATGGTGAGAGATAAAATAAAATAGATATAATTATAGACAAGTAATTCTTCATGAAACAGAAATTATTTGAGAAAATTGTCATTACCGGCAGACGAATTGTCCTAGAATGTTGAAATATAGCCTTTCTAACAGTTTGCCTTATCCACCAGTAAGCATAAGTGGCGAATCGGCAACCAACTTGTGGTTTGAATTTCTCAATGCTCTTCATAAGACCAATACTTCCCTCCTATAGCAGTTTTAGGGAGGAAACAGAAAGCAGATTAGTTTGAGAATCACAATTTATGCCCGTTTAGTCTTCAGTTCAAAAGGCACTCATTCAGACATGTTCCTCTAGCAATTCTCTTCTTTTCTAATGCCACAATTAAATGATAATATCAAGAAGGAATATAAGGATACCACCGGGGCAACTTTAAAAACATACACAACAGCCCAGGTACACCACAAAAGTTGAAGAGAATCATAAGCTGTATACGATATTCCAGCACACATTTGAATGGATAATCTAATATAGAATTTCTAGTGTAGTTACCATGTGCATGAAACAATATTTTGTGAAAAAAAGGTTCTTTAATATTTTCACCAGACCAAACATACAATATTTGCATACACCCTGTCCTTAGAACACTATACAGAAAAAATGCAATAACCACTTTACATTATCATCCAGAAACTGAAATTTAAGTACTTTATCCACACATTGATACAAGTAAGAAGAAGAATAAGAAGCTGCTGCAAGGGAATACAAGTTTCAGCTAACCTGAAGTAAATCCTGAAGGCCAAGACCCCGGTTTTGATAATGTTTAGCAATGTGAACCACCAGCCGTAAGTTTGCATTAATCAACTTCTCTTGGCTGCGGTTACCAGAGTGAAGTTGTGACTTCAACGCATGACAACTAAGCTCAGCAGCTTGAGCCCATTCAACCAATGTTGGTTCATAGCCAAACTGAGATTCAAGCCTATTCTTCATCCCCTCCAAATCCAGTAAATCCTGTTTCATATTTTCATGAGAAGGATGAAAACTACAGGTTATCCATAAATAAGCATCTTCTCTTTTTAATAAGAACATTCAACAAAATAAATAGAACCCATATCATTTTAAATTAATGATTCAGAAATATACCTGTACTTGAGCTATCAGTTCAAACTCCTCGCTAGCAGTCAAAAGTTGTGTTGTTTCAGGACCCCAAAGGAACAATCTAAGGGGATCATTTGGATCAAACCCATCACTTGGCCTTTTCTGTGCATCAGCACCACTAGAATTATAGGTTTCAAAAATCATATCTTTGGTTTTTGACACTCTCCGATTTAGAGACTGCCTCTCTAAATGTCGGTTTGACCTTACAATTTTCACCTCCTCAGAAGAAAAATTAGATGAACTGGATAAAATTTATATATCAGTCCAAAAACAAATCATTTGGAAGTTAGGGTAAATTAACAGGGAAACAAACCTAGTGGAAGCCACATGATCAAGATCAGTGGAGTTATCAATAAGCAAAGACACATATTTTGAGGCTGACAAAGCTCTCTTAGCAAGGTTAATAACATCGGTTGGCTGCACCTCCATTAGTTTGTCCGTACTAGTTGAAACAGACTGCACGGTCATGGACAATGATATATTTTGGCCGTGTTTTAAAGGTGGAAATCTTCAACAGAAATAGAGCACCATGTAAGGATGTCATCCAGGAAAATAAGTGACAATCATAAGATTGATGCATGTAGCAGGAATGAATATTTATTCCTCTTACAGATTCCAACAATCAGGCCACTGATACAAATGGTATTCAAAGTTTTGTTCCAGCTGTTCTAAGTCATCAGAGTTCTTCCCTTCATGACCTGATGTCCCAATCTCTGTCTTCCTCCTATCCAATGTTGCCTTGAATGAAATGGAGACAAACAAATAATTTACAATGCGCAAATTAGGAGTTGCTATAGACAGAGATTGCATGAGACTAATAGCAAGCACGGGCCTTTTTTATTTTTAAATTACATAAACAAGCACACTTAGCATTTGAAACTCCACAGATTCTTCAACGCAAGCAATTATTTTACAGTGAACTAGGGCAACAAGGTAAGGAATCAATGTTAAGACAGTGATGTCTTACTGAATGTATACGACCTCAGTATTTGAGTTTGGTGCATTGTACGATGAAAAACTAACCTGAGAAGCTATATCTTCCTTGAATATGTTAAGGAGAGGTCTAAACTCATCCCGCTGCTCCTGTAAAAGAACTGATGTAGGAAAATGCTGGGCTGTAGAAGTGGTTTGAATAGAAGAAACAGCTGGAGTTGCTTGTTCCCTAGGTGTCAGAACTGCATAATTAAGAGCATAAACAAGTTGAAATATTTTTATAAACTCATTAACTGATTTCTAATACACTGAGGAACACTAGCATAATCTCTCGTAAATATACAGTAAAACTACATCCTACATGCAAGTTATTTCAAAGGAAAACAACAATGGCCTAGGCCAAGTTGGACAATCCCATTAATGTTGAACTGCAAACACGAAAGCCAATGATTGGCTTTCCTAAAATCTTAAAGAAATAAACATTTCGTGAAAAAAAGAAAAAAAAAAGAGCAAAGTTATTATAGAAAGGAAGGTACTTTCAGTTGCTTAAGAAACGGTAGAAAATAAATGAAAAGATTTAAAATTTACATCATCATATATATTAATAACCTTTAGCAACCGAAGAAAGGGACTAGAGAACAGAAATAGAACTTACAAACAAAAAAAGACGATTGCAAAATTTAGAATTCAGAGGATACCCGAAGAAGAGAGACAATTTCTGAGTTGGGTTCTTGTAGGAAAAGGTGGAGGTGAAGAAAGCAAAGTCCTGCTAGCCTCCATTTAACTGAATTCTATTAACAACCGAATATCATACACTAAACAAGACAGTGTATTTTCTGGGACAAACAAGGAAGCAGAGAAAGCCAGTGGGAGGCGAGTGCTGCTTTGAGTTGCTCATTTCACACCTCAAAATGGGATTTGCTTGCTGAGGATCAGGTTGTCGTGCCACTTCCACTTTGTTTGTCTTTTCATTACAAAACCAAAGCAGGCTGTCATTTTTTGCCCCTCGAATACAATATATCCCAGCTCTATAGCCCAATCTGATGTTTATGGACATGTTTTTCTTCTTGATGGGCCGACACAACAAGGGATGGCATTTCTATTTGAAGTTCTTAACACTTGCATGAATTTATAAGTGTTTTCATTTTTAATCAGGCGTTGATTGTTTCAACTCACATGTGGGAGTTCTGACTCGTATAATAAGATATGGAAATGCTAACACCGAATGCAATGGATAATTATTTCTATCAATTTGAAAAAAGGAGTTTTTTTTTTAACAAAAATGACTTTAGTTTGAATAAGTCATGATGGCAGAAGGTTTATGATTTCGAGTTAGAGTACGAATTCTTTATAGGAATTTAGGATAATCCAGGTTTTACTCATTTATCTAGACCCACAAAATACACTTTTTATAAAATGAGATTTTCACACATAAAAAAAGGATGTTGTTGACAAAGATATGGTTGTAGTTGTATCCAAAGTATATATGTATGTTTTTGTGATGTGTGTTAGAGTACTATGTTTGGTTGTTATATCATTAATTAAATTATTTTAAGGATCTTTTTATGTTTAGAGTTATTTGGTTGTTGTTGATGTAGATTATATGTCAATAATGTTTTTATCAACGCTTATGTCAATAATGTTTTTATCAACACATACTTCCTCATATCTATTAAATTTCTTATTTAATTAGATTATGTCAGGAAAAAAAAGGACAACTGTATGAATTTGCAGTCAAAATATGATGATATGTTTCTTATTTAATCATTTCAATTGGTTCCATTTGAGCATGCAAATCATGATGTGTCTCAAATGAATTTAAATTTTGTTAAAATATCAACCACCTTCGGTTGTTTTTCTTAAATGCATTAAGAATTTTTCAGAAAAAACTCAATCTTTTCTTTGTGCTCCATGAATATATATATTTGGGCACGCGCATGCATGTGGATCAGTAGAGTTTTCTTTATAAATAAAACATCCTAAGTTATTTACTTTTTAATATGTACTTCTATACAATTTTCAAATCATGATCTAATCCTCTTGGATCATCATCCATATCAATCATTTATCAATTAAACTCAAGTCATCCAATAGTACATATAAATGATTTATAGTACATATTTAATATACATTGATAAGAGTTTATGTAATATTTTGGCATGCATGAAAGCAAGTAAACATAATAGGCCATTTAAATTCATATATCTACATCCAAAAGTTAAAGCATCTCTCAGGAAAGAGCTAAAAAAAAGCTAAAACAAAAAACAAAAAAATAGCTTTCATTATTCATTTTCATGGCTCCAATTGAAAGGTTATATTGAAAAGTCAAAATAGCATTTTTAAGTTGAATAATTATTCCAACATATTGGTCAAAAGAGTAAAAAATTGTTCAATTTTTATTTACGATTATTCCTAGTTCATATATTTTAGGTAAGAATATAGATGTTTTTCTTTAACTATTGATTGATGAGTTGAAACAATTATGATCATTTAAGGCTTTCTATATATGATGTCTTAAAGAAATAAAATTTTCAAAAAAAAAAACAACTTTGATGTGAACTATAAATGATTTATTATCATATGATATAGTTTTGGAATTGAGCACATATAAAGAATTAGTTTGTCTTTACAATATAGACAATAGTAAAGCCTTCACCTTCATGAATAATGATAAAGCTTTTTTATTACAATCAGATGTTCTTGACTAGTCATCATCAAAACATAAACAATAAAAGAACTTATTGAAAGATAAAAATGAAAATGATATTGCAACACTAGTACTATCAAGTGAATAATTTTATGATGTAATTATTGTATTATAAAGACATTGTATTTAGATTTCAATTCGATAAGTAGATGTTTCATGGTTTTGATGTTCCCTATAATTGGTTAAAGTTGATTATTTTTTAAGAGCTTTCTTATTACAAAACTATTTTCATCCAGCATAATGTGAGTGTCTTACATATTGAGAAGAATGTGTTTGAAAATATTTTTAACAAGATTGTGGTATATTGAACACATGTCAACATTGTTACTTTCTAGCATTTTTTTCTAGTACTAGCCTCTCTAATCCATTTTCAATCTGCTGTAACAACTTGTAAGGTCAATTTTAATCTTGTCCAATTGAGCTCTGGTCCTTATATCTAATTCTCATTCTTAATAAAAACTCATGTAGCCTTGAACAAAAGTCTCATCTGATTGCCTGGAATTATTCCTTATCTATTTATATATATATATATATATATATATATATATATATATATATGCATGCAAATGATTTGCCCAAAATCCATCTATATCTCTCATGGGTGACTTCTTTTGGATCCGGCACTTTGAACATGCGATTTTGGAATATTGGTAGAAGAAACCATATTCAAGAATAATTCTTATTTTCATGTTAAGACACTTTACAAAAGAAAATGATTTGATCAAGCCTACTGCTAATCGATTTGCTACTACATACTTGACTCTTGGATGTTTGAGTGATTGTATAATATAATTGATGACAATGTTTACTTTTATCTAGTGGAAATCATGTAGGTTTTTAAAAGCTGGAGAATGGAAATAGATTCAAAGTTGTGTTTTGGATAGCAAGTTTTGGCATGATGTCACTATATATATTAAGGCAACATATCTTTTAATTAAAAGCTCTTCAATTAGTTGATTCAAATGAGAAACCAGTCATGAGTTTTGTATATGAAGTAATGGATCAAGCAAAAAAAAAGATACAAGTGAATTTTAGTTTTGTGAAGAAAAAAATGCCAATTATTTATCTTGCTAATTATTTATTCAATAGAATCAGTTGATATTTAATGGTTATTAATGGATCAAGCAAAAAAGAAGATACAAGTGAATTTTAGTTTTGTGAAAAAAAAATGCCAATTATCTATCTTGCTAATTATTTATTCAATAGAATCAGTTGATATTTAATGGCTATTTCACTTTTATATAATATATTTTAATGTTGATGTTAATATTCTTATTTTTATTTTATAGTTATATACGTATATGAAATATTATTGATACAAGATGAGAACTTAAACTTTATATATCTTTACATGCAATAACTTATTATCGAATTCTCATTATTATTATAATCTTAATTTTAAAGTTAATACCAACATTAAAATTGAATTATATCAATGCTTAGAAAGGATGGTGCCTGATGCAAGTGAAGGTGTAGAATTGACTTACAATTTAATTCATTTCAATGATGCACAATGGTTGTTTGGTATTGAGGTTGCCAAGACAACAAGGGATAAAAAAACTTCAGCTAAATGGTAGGATTCTTATGGAGATAAATGTCTAGAGCTAAAAAAATTGGCAATTTGAGTTATAAGTTTGACTTATAGTTCATCTGAATGTGAGTGTAATTGAAGTGCAATTGAGATGACATGTTTTTTTTAAAAAAAATATAAATTTAATGTTTTGAAATTTGATAGGAATCTTATATGTTATTAATTTGAATTGTTTACATAGGTTCATATGAAAAGAAGAAATCGTATGTAATAGAAAAAGATGAATGACTTAGTATTTGTAATGTGTAATTTGAAATTAAATGATAACCAAGATAAAAGGCAAGCTAATGATTTTCATGAGTTTTAGATGATCTTTCATTTGATGATGATTGGATAACAGAAAGAGTTATATGATGATGATGATGGTTCATCAAACTTTGATTTGCTTGGTGTTATTAATAGTGCAATACAAAGAAAAAATTATAAAAAATATGAAAATGGTGATGAAGAAACTTTTAATGATGTTGAAATGTAGAGTCGTAGTATTGAAGATGATTTTGAGATTGAAAATGATGTTAATCAAGATAATTGAAAAAGTTTAGAGTTAAATATTATTGACAATATTGATGTTGGTGTTCGAACTAGTAGTAGTAATAATGTTCATAATATCGATGTTGGTACTAGTACGATTATAATAACCCTTTAGATAATTATGGTTTTAATGAATATCTTAGAAATAATGACAAAGTGTTTGTTTTAAATTTATTAATTTTTAGTTAATGAAATTTTATGGATGTAATTATATTGTATTTTTAAGTTATTTAAACCATACACTAACCTTTATTTGAACTATGTATTTTAAGGTTTTTGCTTTTTTTCTATTGTTTATTTCACTTTTATTTTAATTGTTCTATATTGTTATTTACTACCGGACTGAAATTATCAATATATACTTATGATTATTTAATTTTCTGATTTTGACAACCTTAGTGTGTGTGTGTGTGTGTGCATGATAAAAAAAATTATAAATATTATGCATGTGCATTTGTATAATATTTAATATTGAGGGTATATATAATTATTTATGTATTATAGTGACACACACGCTATCATTTATATCATTTCTAAGTTTTTCGTTTGGGTCTAAATCCTTAAATTTTTGAAATGGTATTAGTGTTTAGGAGTCCTTCTGAATATATATATATATATATATATATATATATATGGAGAGAGAGAGAGAGGTATCAAATTACAGTGTTTACTAATATGGTTATTGAAAAAAATTATAGTGTTAAGTTGTAATTATTAATAGTTACTCATATAAGAGTGTTAGAGAATAATATAAATCATATTCTGGGGTCTCACCTATAAGCTTGAGCTTTTAGATGAGATGGTTCCTTTACATAAAAAGATAATAAAAAATCATATTTGATCGGTGTAAACATGACAAGAATATCTTTCACATATAAAACAAATTATATTTTAATTTCTTCTCTTTAGATATCACACTAAAATGCTGTAGTAGTATTGTATTTTTTAAAATTTTATCATTTTGTGTATAATTTTAGAACCAAATGTCAAGTTTTTTTATTAAAGATGAGGAAAATTAAAAGAAAGAAAGGTATTAAAGTGTAAAGTAAGGCGAAACCCCATGGAAAATATAAAATTTTAAGAAAAGTTATTTTTAAGCCTCAAATTTTTCTTTTTCTTTCTATAGATTTCCTATAGTTTTTGTAATTTTCATAATGGTATTAAAAAAATTCTTAAAATTTGAGCTCTTAAAAGAAAGAGGAGAGAAATAGTTATTGTATTTCAATTGAAGAGTGAAAACATTATCGGTTGACATGAAATTAGGCCAAAACAAACCAATCTTTGTGCCCATAAACTCTATCTGACTCTACGAATTTAATGGTGCTGAGTTTTGCTATAAACATGACTATATTTTGATTAATTGATTTCATAATTAGATTTATTTAGGTAAAGATGCCATAGCCTGATTTCATAGCTAAAGAAATTGTAGCTGGAAGACAATTCGCCACGGGCTACTAGTAGTTACTATATTAATTAAACGGGAATTAATGAATTTGAAAGAATAATTAAGACTGTTTTTTAAAGTAATTTTCATTATAAATATATAAAAATGATATATTTTATTTTTTAAAAATATTTTTGACATGAGTATAATGATCTAAAAATCCTAAATTGTTGAATTTAAAATAAAAAATAAAGATAATTTTTTTAAAAAATTTAACGCTTTTAAAAAATACAATAACAAACAAGCCTAACAAGTTGATGTTGCAGAGTGGTTATTATGATTTTGACAGTTAATTTTCATAAATCGAAAAAAACATTGAATTGTATGAATAAAAGTTTATAAAATGGAGATAAAATCACTCAAGTAACCTATATTTACAATAAAATAAAGCATTCATTTAACGCATATATTTTTTTATTTGTTTTAATTTCATATTTTAACATGGGTTTTTTATTTTTATTTTAAAAAAAATTAATCCTTAATATTTGATTTACTTTGAATTAGTATTCATAATTTATTTCAGTTTATTTTTTATAGAGTTATGAAAGTAGTTTTTTCAAACATTAATATAACATTAAATATTATAAAATTATTAAATAGGATGAAACTCATTATAGTCAATTTAGTGCGTTAAATGATAAAGCTTAAATTAATATAATATATCATCATCTAAATATTTTTAAAAAAATATATATTATCTTGATTTTTTTTAAATCAAATTCTATTTTTACAGTTTTTATACTTGCTTCAAATAATAATATAAAAATATATATTTTTATTATTATTTTAAAAAATCTCAGTCCAATCTCAGCAAAGCAAAGCGGGGAAGCAACGTCGTACTTTTCTGATTCCTGAAAACATATTTATTTCTTCATGTCTATCTCTCACGTGAGATTATGAGAGTTGAGGTGTGCTTATCCCCATCTCAGATAAGGTGACTGTGGGCTCCGCCAACTTCCAGCTATGACCCACTATTATAAGAAATCCCCTTCTCTCTCTCTCCCCCCCTACAGAGGGTCAATAGAGTCAAACCACAGACATCTCCAGTCACCTTCTTCTCCTCTCGCTTGCACAAACCCTAACTTCATTCTCTCCCCAAAGACCACCCCTATCTATCCTCATGGCTTCTGAAACGGTTCTCTACAGCTTCTCCTCCACCTCAAACACCCAACACCACCAGCCAAAACTTAACAACAACTCTGTGGTCCCCTCAGCCACGCCACCAGCGACTGGTGGGTCCCAATCTAAGATGGCCCACCCTCGCAAATCAACTACCTCTCAATCCAAAGACCGCCACACCAAAGTCCATGGACGTGGCAGGCGGGTCCGGATGCCCGCTTTAACAGCGGCCCGTGTCTTCCAGCTCACCCGTGAGCTCGGCCACCGCTCCGATGGCGAGACCATCGAGTGGCTCCTGCGCCACGCCGAGGCTTCCATCATCGCATCCACCGGGACCGGCACTATCCCCTCCATCCCCATCTCCACCACCGTCGGGTCCACCCCGATTTCCTCCTCTTCCCCTCCTGCTTCCTGCAAGGTCCACCCCGTTAACTGTATAGGGCCCGAGATGTTCTCTCTGTTGACGGCGCCCAGCAGCCGGGTAGACTTGGATTACAGGCACATGCCGTTTACTGCTTTGTTGCTGCAGCCGATGGCGGCGACTGTGGCAGTGGATGCGGGGGAGGGTCGTCAGCAGGAGGTAACGGGGGAGCATAAGATGTAGAATGGGTTCAGAGTCGGCTAATTAGCATCAAAACACACAAGAGTAGTAGTGATGGATAGGGCTATGTACTGCAGCCACTAACGTTAAGTAAAGTTGATGGTTTTAGGGTGGGGAGGCCTCTTGTTTTTTATGTGTTTAACTAATTTAAGCACAAGTCAGCCATCTTTTTTCTTGTTCCTCTCGTGGGGCTAGGGACTTTGGAACTGGAAAGGAAGAAGCAGCTGTAAATTATTTTGTAGTCCTTTTAGTACTTGGTTAGAAGCCAATAACATGTGTGTTGACTGGCACTAGACTGGGTCGGACCATTGTTTTGCTTACTGTATCTGGAATTTGGACCCACCATTTGTCTCTCTCTTTCCTTGCTACATTGTCAACCTTGAAAGATTCTCTCTTTTGGTTTGCTACCAGCCCTGCTGCAAGTTTCCTTCTGCAATATGATTTTGATCTGCAGGTGTGTAGAAAATAGAAATGTTCTTTGCTTGTATAAAACTAGGTGAATCCACGGGATTAGCAGGAGCAAGACTTTCCGTTGATGCTGGGCATGATGAGATTGATAAAAAAACAAAAAAAATGAGAGCCCTGGGTGTGAGAACATTTTCAAATCCTGTTGCCCATGAACATGCAAGAATCACCCTCCTGGATAGATAAGTATACCTACATTCTATGACGTCAGGAATCAATCAATCAAGCCACTCTTGATCATCTACAATCATATATGATGAAGGGAACAAGACGTAATCAAAACAATAATAATGTCTTATTACACTGTATCAGAGAGCATTTCGTACACCACCTTTGGAATCTTGATTTTCATGGACCATGAAGTATTTCTCAGGAAAAGAAGAATCACTCTTCTACCGTTACACGTGAAATCCCCCAACCAAACAACCTATCTCTAGCTCCACCGGAATATCCATCTTGCTGTCTCAGTGCATCAAAAGAATAAAACAGTGTACTTTGATTTTCCCTGTTATTTGAGCGATGTGGCATGCAATTACAGAGCATGCAAAATTTGGAGGAATAAAAGTTTTTCAAGAAAAATAAAATGCGCTTATAGAATATCCGATCCAAAACACGCATCCTTGAGAAATATATAAACAAAGAAAATACAAGATCCACACCGAGGAGGCTGCTGCATGTGCATGTCTAATAGCAAGCACAGCAGCTAAGAGAATAGGAGGAGCGTTCCCAAGATTACCAGCAATTTATCTAGCTTAGTGCTTATTCCCGAAACTCCACCACTTCTTCTTCTTTCTGAACCCACTAGATGTATCTGTAACGCAAGAGGAGATGAGTTATTCTCGCCGAGATGTTATGCAGGGTTCCAAATTAGAATTTGCGCATAGTAGAACCATAATTATTGTCACGTCAGTGAAGGAGAAAACGATAAGAACCATAATTTTTAGCTCGTACCCCTTGCCCGATAATAGATAAGCATAACAAAGAAACAATAATTACCTCCTTGAAAATAGATGGAGTTGTAATGTACCTCAGCCCAAAAGCTCAA